>OZ010652.1:7559488-10059488 GCA_963932375.1 Phania funesta
TTACGTTCACATCGGCATCATTTTTAAATATGAACCGATGATTCCACCGGCCCACAAACCACACCAAACCGTTGTTTTTTCTGGATGTAGTGACAGCTCTTGAATCTCTTTATGTTGCTCTTCGGCCCAAATGTGGCAATTTTGTTTGTTTACATACCCATTGAGCCAGAAATTGGCCTCATCGCTAAACAAAGTTTGCCTCGAAAATGTCGGATATTCTTGAAACTTTTCAAGAGCCCATAGAGCGAAGGGATGTCGCTTAGAAAGGTCGAGCGGCTTCAGTTGTTGCACAAGCTGTATTTTGTATGCTTTCACTTTAAGATCTCGACGTAAAATGCGCCAAGTCGTTTCATACGTCAGTCCGAGTTGCTGCTAACGGCTCCAAATCGATTCTCCACGGTCTTCGTGTACACTCTCAGCTACGGCCGCTATATATTTGCTTCACAGCATACTGGACGTGGTCTATTCGGTCGAATATTATCTAATAATAAATGTTGGGTCTCAAAAAGGTTGATAGTTACGCTGCACGAAACACATTCCTCATAGAACGCGAATTTTCGTAATAAAGTTGAACGATTTGTAAACGTTGTTCAGGCGTAAGTCTTTCCATTGTAAAATGCCAAACAATACTAAACAAAAATAACATGACAGTATGATACGACACACACGTGATCTGTCGTAAAAAGGCTATTGAAAAAAGTATATCTACTTGAATCATCTATTATAAGATATTTACCACAGAAATTAGTCACGTAATGATCAGGAGGGAATAGCTTTTGATCACATTAAAATAATTTACGTATGAGAACATTATATGATATAAATATTTCAACAATATGTTTCTAAAAAGGGCCTTACGAAAATAATCGTGCTATGATTTGCTCTACCATGTTCAAGCATTTTTATAGGGTGCACAAACCGTCTATCCTAGAAGCTGTCTAACGTATTACTGATTACATTCATACGCTTAAAAATATCTGTGTTGTCCCTCAGACTTAATCAGATTTAAAGTTTTAAACAAAAAGAATACTTTATTAGATTGAGAAAACTCAGTCAAGCTGAAAGAAGGAATTTAGTTTTATACGAAAAAGTTGCACGCACCATCTCAAGCGAGAAAGGAACTTAAAAAAATAAGCATTTACAATAATATAAATGTTGAGCCAATTCAAAATACGAGCAATGTTCATGAGTTTCAATATGATAGACACATGAATTTTCCACTGCAGCTGATGTAAAATAAAAACGATAAAAAACTTACGAAAAAAATAGCAAAACAAGCCGTCTTAGCATCTGCTTCGTTTGGAGGAAAATTATAAAATGGAACCTATTCACTTTTTGATACATAGTTTTGTATTCAAAGGACTCCCTAAATGTGGCATAATAAATAAGCATCCTTCTTATTTTTTCCGAGTTGTAAATTTTTGTTTGTTAGAATAATTATTCATGCTTGAAAATGTTATTAAAAACTTTGCTCTGCCTTTCTGAGGGTGGGTTGTTTTTTGTTGTTTCTGCAGTTATGCTTGTTTTCATTTAATAGTGTTACGGGCTATAAGAGTTGCTTATTTAGATTAGATTTTAAGAAATCTTATTATTCGGTTTGGATTTTTTAAGCTTTATTTCAGACACTAAGTGTAATCAGACTGTCATTGTTAAAACTTGTTTTATCTCATTTGGCTTCTGTCGTATTGGAGTAATATTTTTTGGACATTCGATTTACATATCGCTGCTTTGTAATGAAGGAATAAGTTCTTAATTCGTATACAAAAACGTTAGTTTGGCGGGAAAAAGTTCCATAATTTATTTTAAATACATTCTAATATAGTAACTTTCCGCCTCGGTTAAATATTTCGATCGTAAATACAAATCATTAAATTATGCAGCGCAGTGATGCATGTACGAACATGCTCCATATGGAAATAATTTATGGAAATCCAAATGGCTGTGACATGGTAACCAAAAATATATTATACTCTCGGTAACAAAATATTATTATGGTCAACAGATTATAATTGTTTTAAGACATTCCAAACATTATTTTTGTTACGATAAACAAGTTCTTATTTACATTTCATAATTATGTTGGTAGAATTCATAAAATTGTAATTTCTAAATCCAATGATGTTTGTCTTCAATCTGTTTGATTGCGGACCTCGGTTAAGTGATTTACAATCAGCTGAGTTTTCGTTTCCATTGCAATCATAATTTCTTATTAAAATAGCAATAAGAAATAATACCTGGTATTAAAATAGTGGCAAGAAAGTCCCCAAATAAAAATCTAAACACAATTATTATATTATGAACATCTGTAAACATAATATGATACAACTTTAATCACCTACTAATAACTAGGGGTTTCACTTTAATCAGATGAGATTAACTTTGGATAAAAACTTGGCGTTATCTTCACATTTATGTTTTTGCGTGGATAATTATTAACAACGCCCTTCTAGGTATTTTTTTATATTTTATATTTTTTAGTTGTTATAGCCTGAATTAATTCTTGTTAACAAAATAAAGTGTTTTTCCAATTTCTATAACTTTACCGCTTTGGGGATTAATATCCTATTTACCTCGCCCTGGATCCATGATTTACTTCAATCTTAACCTAAACAAATACTCGTTATTGTCTACCAACATAATAGATATAATTTGGCTGCCCGTATGAAAATGATTCGCGATATATTTCCCATCGATTACGGTCACTTTATACAGGTTTTGCTTCTTCTCCATTTTTATTTTTTTTTATTGGTTCGGGCTTAGTTTTAAATAAGAGTTTCTAAGAGTTACCCTTAATTTATAAGTTTAAATTAGTTTCATTGCACTGTGGGGCCAATTGAATTATATAAAAACTTTTTATTTTTAATAAAATATTATATTGTTGGCTACAAAGAAAAACATATCACCCTCAAAGTATAATACCATCGTATTATGTACTTTCTATTTCCACCAAAAAAAAGTCACTGACGAAAGGATATTAATATTATGTTATCATTTTTCTGCATAACACGACTTCATACAAGAAGTCTTTTAGCCACCATGGAGACGGTAGTACATTTCTCCACGTAATTTCGGCATATGGAAACTAGGCCAGCAATGTTATCCAAGTGTTACAATGGAACGTAGATAATATAAATTGATTTACCCAAATATTTTACATTTAAGGATATAGTGGGTGATTCGTGCAGAAATTTTAAATTATTTTCACCCAACTACTAGATACAGCCAGAAGGAGATCACACACATGCTTTCTTGTAAAGAAACAAAAACAATGTTAGTAAATTTTGCTGGCAATATTTGTGAGAAAAATGACCCTTCAGGTTTTTATTATCAAAAAAAAAGTTACATTCAAACAGTTCAGATGAGTGGGCATCATCAAACTTTACAGCTGTTATTAATTTGATTATTTTTTATACGTTCCCTAAAATCGTCACCGTTACGTGTCTTTGAGTGTGTGAACAAACTGAAAAAAAAACACAAGTTTTAAAAGGCCTCTAAATATCAAAGGATTCTGTATTTTGCGAGATATATACGAGTATATAGGGAGCATTGCTGTCAGTGCCTTTGGCAAGTTTTATATGGCCATATTTAAAATATTTGGTTGTTGTTTTCTAATTTTTCTATTTTGTTGAATTATTCAAAAACAAAACTTTTAAAAACTTTAATATTCACACACACACACACACATCTGTGTAAAACATTTGTTTAGAAAGTAAGAGTATCTGTTGATGATATGTTTATGTAAAAGTTACTATTCAAAAACCACTTTAACAAATTTATTCTGTTGCAGAAATATTTAAAAAAAAAAAAAAATACTTCAAAAAGTTGGAATGTTTTTTTAGGAAATTTAGTTTTTTTTTGTTAACATTTTTTATTAAATTCTTCTATTTCGTATAATTCGTATTTTTGTACAGTGGTTCATCTTCTGGAAGTATTAAGGAAATTGAGAAATTTCTATTTACAAAATGAGAACATTAAAAAAAAAAACACTTTGAAAGCAGGGCCCATAATAAAGTAGAAAGTAATAGTTTTGATTCTTAGTCGATCAGTAGCATTGTTTTGTAATTACAAAATTAAGTAATAAAGATTCTCTTCAGATAAATTGTATCGTATAGCCGTGAAAACAACTTAAGTCGCTTATTCAAAATATACAATTAGGATGAGTTTTCTTAGACATGGAAGCACGATTTGAGCAGCTTTTCTTTATAATAATCAAATTCATCTTCATTAACTATTAACTTTTATTTAGATCAGCCTTAAGAAGTATAATAATTGTTATCTGTTTTTCGTTATAGTTTTAATTGTAGTGACTAAGAGTTTTATAGGTGTTTTTTAGATGTTTTCTTTTTCATTATGTAAAAATTTCTATAATAAGACTCTGATCATGATATTAAAAAAATGTCGAAATTCTCATTACTACTCGTTACGATTTCGAATTACAAATAACATTAAACATATAATTCTACTTCCATGCAAGAGATGACCATCAAGAATTAAAAGGAGCATATAAGATAAGAGAAGAGCGTAGAAGTGAGCACACAAAGTACTGAAACTTCCAGAAATAAATAGTTCGACAATATTTGTCATCCACTGTACAGACAGCGCTGTAACAACAACAAAAGCCTATAAGTTCAGACATGTTTCCAGGAAAGTAAATACACACAGAACAACACTATGAAAAGACTTGAATGGCCCTGCTAACAGTTAGTATCGTGTAAAACTTTACTTAAAGTCTGAACAGCAATTATAAAGAAGTGTTGACTTGTATGTGTTAAAGCAAATAAAGTAGCAGTGTGTAAAAATAAAATCCTGCCGCCTGTATTATTGTAATAGACTTTCAAAGAGAACCTACAAATAAAGAAAAACGTTTAAAAAGGTTAAAACGTAACAATATTTTTCTTGGTTGCCCGATATTTGCCTTTATAGCTCAGTCACGTTAGACAAATCGAGGGAAATAATTTCCACAGTTTTGAAAACTATTTTTCAGTTGGTCCTTGGTATATAGAGTCCTGGTGGAAAAAGAACGAGTGGGAAAGAGAGAAACAAAAGTTAAAGCTAGCAAGGCTATCTACAAAAGTGATTTTAATAATTTTTAAAGCCGTCGGATGACCCCCACTATCTAACTCGCCTTTGCCGGTATATTAACCCTAGATCTGGTTGATACAGTATCAAAATCATTAATCAAGCAGTCAGACATGTAATATTTTGTTATTGAAAATATGTGTAAATAATTTCTTGTGAGAGGAAAATTTGAAAGCAAAAACTGTATTCCAATTTAATTTAATTGAATGTGACAATTATAAGATGGATAGGTATGCGTGCCTGAACGTAGGAAAAAATCTTGTCTCCTCATATGTGTTGAAATACTCACAAACTTTATACGA
The DNA here is from genome assembly GCA_963932375.1 of Phania funesta. NCBI lineage: Eukaryota > Metazoa > Arthropoda > Insecta > Diptera > Tachinidae > Phania > Phania funesta. Next base: position 7,564,870 of record OZ010652.1, read on the forward strand.
AGGCAAAATACGATTCGGCGATCTATTCCTTTAAGTAGTAATCCGTATTCGATATCGGGTGCTATTAACCAACTTTTCTAATCCAACGAAAGCAAGACAAACCTTCTTATAAAATGCATAAATTCTAAATGGAAAAATTCTACTGTCAAGCGCTGCTAACTTTCAAGTGGACAGTAGTGAGCTTATCAGGCTACATGGCTTCTCTTAGAGATATCCTTTCAATATTGTCAGGCTGCCTTAAAGGTGTCCCTACTGACAAGAACTGGCAAGAGTAGTTCTGTTTTTCGAATTTCTTTTTTTAGATGCAACAATATTTCACTAAAATATAACTTTTCGTTGTTATTTTACGCTGGGGAACAACAGACATGGCAATTTGCTTACTTGTCAGTGGGATTTCTTCAAAAATCAAACAAAAAATTTCCCATTGTCTTGATTTATTGGCATTAAAAACATTCCCTGTAATACAGAAACAATTATAAAAAAGCTGATGATTTACATTATTTTTCTGTGAATTTCAGAAAATTCTGAGAATATAAAATTTGAAATTAAGAAAATTCCAAATGAAGTCGATAATTTGGTTTTCACATGAAGTTCAGAATTTCAATTGGATATTGAGAAAACTCTTAGCAAAATTTTAATTATAAATTGCGATAATTAAATTATATATTTTGTTATCGATTTTTATAACGAATTTCCGTCATCTATCCTGCCATCTGTTGGCAATTAGTACATTGTGCTGTCTTACCTGATCATTCATTGTAGAAATTTCATTATCACCCAAACTGGCATCGCTGAAAGGCCTGGTAGAGTCAATAGAATATAAAGGGTCTCCTCCAACAACTTCTAGAATGAAGTACTGAGATAGACCGCCGTCATTGCCGGCCACACATACAACTTCCAATACAGTATCGTTGCGTATTTCACAGGATCTGGGAGCTTCTGGAGGATCTGCAAAAAGAAAAGCATGTATTTTTAACAGCTAAACCAACTCATGAGTTTTGAAGAGGTTGTACTTACTGGCTGGTAGTATATGCACCAGGCAGGGTGTTGTTTGACGCCCCACCGTATTGCTGGCCCAACAGGCCAGCGTTATTAGCTCTGAATCGGTTTGTGGCAGGTAGGTAACCGTGCTTACCAAACCATTCGATTGTATTCTCGAATTGAGTACCTTAAAGTAAAACAAATGAAAAAGCACAATTAATGCAAATGACAAATTAAGGCAATTGCTTCCTTAATTTTCAAACAAATGTAAGGCTCATGTTCTAACTTTTATACCATTAAACTGTGCCTTTTTGTTATTATTCTAAGCTAATGCATACGAGCATTTAAATGTGCATGTGCATGCCTTGGGGTTGTACTCTCTTCTTACATATGAATTTGACAAACTTCTGGTTTTGTTACGGACAAGTAATTATTATTTGTTCTGACTGTCTGTCATACAGCCCTTGGTACTTCTTTCTACAGGGCGTCCGCCGTGAAGGTATACTACTTTGTTTGTTTATAATTTTTGATTAAAGGAAAGAGAATGGATCGTATATTGCTAAATGTTTTATTTGATGCCGGCAATTATGTATGGAATACAATATCAAAATAATGTCCGCTTCTGTTAGCCTCCCAAATGCGAGCCCTTTTGAACACATTTTTCATTACATTCTCACACATTTCACGCGGTATTTCATTAATTTCATCACGAATATTTTGTTTGAGTTACGCCACCGTCTCTGGTTTGTTTGCATAAACCTTGCTTTTCAGATATCCCCGCAAAAAGAAGTCCGGAGCAGTCGAATCAGGCCATCGTGGAGGCCAATCAACATCACCAATCCTTGAAATCCTTGTTGTGGAAAGAGGTCCCGCAGTAATTCCATTGTAATCCTGGCTGTATGAGATGTGGCACCGTCTTGTTGAAACCACATGTTAGTCAAGCCCAAAACATGCAGTTTTGGCGTTAAAAAGTTTTCAATCATATCACGATATCACGTCCCATCCAATGATTCCTCCTGACCAAATTGCATACCAGACTTTCACTTTTAAAGGATGCAAAACTGACTGATGAATAAATTGAGGGTTTTCCATTGCCCAGAACCGACTATTCTGTTTATTCACATATCCGTTCAAATGAAAATGTGCCTCGTCACTCATGATTTTTTCATTAAAATCTGGGTTGTCATGGGCGAGCTCTAGCATTCTATTGGCATATATACGGCGGCGTAAATGGTCTTCTGGAAGAAGCTCTTGTGTCAACTGAATCTTAAATAGAAACAAATGCAAATCTTTGTGCAATATTGTGGCCAAAGACCAAGCTCCTGAGCACGGTGTCGAACTGAGGTTGATGGATTATTTTGAACACTTTCTTGAACAGCAGTAATGTTTTCAGCCGATCTTGCAGTACGTTGTGGTCGATGCTTGGGCCTCTTAGCCTGCATAATAGAATGTAAATGTATCGAATAAGGCTACAATGTTTTACCATCAAAGGTAGGTCGATGTTGAAACGGATTGAATGAAGCTGGGTATCAGATATTCACGCAATTCTGATTTAATTTGAAAGCTCCGGACTCATACGATGGCACAGATCTGCACAATCCAATCATCAATTGCTATGCCGCATAAGTCGGGTCAGTCTGCTTTGAGCGATTTGGCATAGACCTGACATATGAAAAGGTGGTGGCTTTCGATGTGTGCTGAAACCATGTGCCGTACCTGCGTTGATTTCGTTGCATATTTAATTTAATATTTAGGTATGCACCTCGTCGCTTAAGATACATTTTCGACAAAATTTTTAGGATTCTTTTCAAGCCCACTTAGCAATCTGTATAACTTGTCATGTGGATTCAGTATCAGTGACAGAATAATAAACAGCAGATTTGACAGATGCCGCAAAAACTACATGACTGTTAATATTGATCCGGTCTTATTGAAAATCCCTTCACAAAACACTTCTTTGTTTCACAAAGGCTTAATATCATCCTTCGTTTACTAAATGCCATCAATTCATGCAGTTATTCTAATAATCGTGTGCTGGTATCATACATTACATTGATAACTGACATCAAATGAAACTTATCCATTGGCAAGTTCTTAAATCCATTTACTATTTACTAAAGGACAAAGGAAAGTTGCACACATTCATAACATGACGCAATATATTCTTTGTCCTTTAGCTTGTAACTGTGCATGTAAAAGTCATTATGTTACCATGTATGTGTAGTCGAGTAAACGATAAGTTAAATTGAAATACAATACAACTTGATCAGCTCTGAAAGATGACGACCATTTTTGATACTTTATAAATAATTTATAAAATTCGATTAGATTTTCTAAGCCAAGTCACGTATTTGAAATTTTGTCTCCAGTGACTTAAAATCTCTTAACATGCGCTGAATATATGTTTGTATATTTTTCTGGGGCAGTTGAGCTATCGTTCTCTTTCTTCCAACATATAAATTTTAAAGGAGCAATTTTTATAAAATATTTTTTTTAAGGAAAACACTTCAATAAAATGAAAAACATTGCCTGTAGCTGGTGCATGTGTGTGTGTGTGTGCGAAATTTCAACCAATATTTTTTTGCGGTTAGTACGTGTGGATGTGCCGACAAATGTGGTTAGAGGTTGTCGCAAGAGTGTATGTCGTATATTTTTGGTTTCTTCTTTTTGTACAACACTTTGAGTTGATTGCGATAATCTTACAGGTAACAGACAATGTGATTTAATAAAAACAATATATCGAAAATGTCTTCGCAGAGAAGTAAATGAATTTGGACAAATAAATATAAAGCAAAGGAGAAATGTAGGGAAGCATTCAGTTGGAGAGGTCATACATTTAAATGCAATATTCCAAATAGAAACAGGACTATGTAATACATTTATAGATTAAGTTAGGTTAGGTTGAGAGGAGGAGGGAGTCATTTGGCCTCACGCACAGTATATTCTTTCTTTTGAAAATTCTGCAGAGACTAATCAAGATGCACATTAGGATGTCGATAGAAACTAGGCTTCTATGCCCCTCTTAATACACGTATACCAAAGATAAATCAGTTGACACAGAGCTGCACTTACTCTTTGGCTATTTAGAAAGGGTTTGGTCACCGCGAATGGATTGAGAGAAAATCGATGTAAAACGGATCTTATTTTACTCACGGGTAGATAAGAGAATCCAAATTTCAGGCTGCATAGAATAAGTTATGGAAGGTAGCGCAAAATATCTAGGCATGATTCTGGATTGTAAGCTATCCTGGAAACCCTACATAGAAGCCAGAGTAACTAATGCAAAGGCAGCAATTTCTAAATGGAAGAAAAATATAGGAACGTCATTGGCATTTAACCCTTATAAGGCTAACTGACTATTTTAGACGGTTGTTAAACCTATTCTATGTTATATGGCTTTGATCTTTTGGAAGGCACTGAGTAAAGTTTCCAACTGATCTCTTGCTGTAAAAGAGTTACGGGAACCATGCGTTCAACGCCAATAAAGGCAGTCTTTGCCATACGAACTCATTACTCGTGAGTCTACAAGCCAGAAAGCTAGTACCAAATAAAACGATTCAATTCATAGCGACCAATGTATGGGCCCATGGAAACATTCCACACACCACTTCGAAACATTGCTTCTCGAGGGGCTTTATTTAGCTGCTTATAACCATAGGCTCATAAGAGGGCCCTGAACGCTATTCGGACCGTCTTGACATTTACAGATATAATTTTAAATAAGATAAAGCAGTAGGCGGTCCACATAGGTGGGCCGCCTACTGCTGTTCTGAGGTTCAACATTTCCTTTACAATCCCAAATGTAAGTATGTGTGTTGGTATTCGAAAGGAATAATTGGACCTTTACTGACAGCAGCTTAGCTGTGTTTCTACATCAAAACTTATCCAGGAATGCGAAAAAATTTTGTATAGAAATTTGATTAATAAGACTTTTATAAATCGAAAACTTATTTTATGAATATGGCCTTAAATGGCGAAACATTCCGGAGATCAGACAAGTATGGGCCGATTGAATAGCTGCAAGGGAGAGGAGCGAGGATGCTGGACCCTCACTTTCACAAATTGGTTGGCATTCCCCTCTTCGCCTGAAGAAGCAAATTAAAAAAGTGAGAATCTCATATGTAGTAACACTAAGCAAATTCAGCACAGCTTGGATAGCTCTCGAACCAGAAGATGCAATTAAGAACTATCGTGGCAACGAACGCCGGTCATTGCTGAATTTGAAATCAAGCCAAGGGAATGCGGTGGCCTGTAAATGTCTGTTGCTAAAGCTGTCACAATAGGAAGAAATGACAGACAGTAGTTGACGCCTTATGCCAAAGTTATCCCCTTCATAAGAAGTAGCAGTTGACTTGTTAATGACTTCGTAAGAATGGAACGATATCCTTTCTCATACTTTCTCTGGAAGTAACTAAATTAATGAGTGAATTTTTAAATGGCGTGTTCTAATGAATTGAAATTTTATTTGTGTTTTTACATCATTTTCAGTTGCAATAAAAGGCTAAGCCCTTTCTTTCCTGCGAAGTAATCAATTTAGTAAAATTAATATGAGTAAATTTCTTATTGGGTTTATATCGTTCTTAGCTGTAGTCAATAACATTTCAACAAACTCTAAAAACTCTATTCTAGTGGTCCTATAGGCTGCTATTCGAGGATCTTTTACAAAGAATAAAGATCAGTTAAATTACATTTGCTCACAACATTTCCCCACCAAATATTCTCTAGTGGATTTTCTTCAGGGCCTGTTATTTATATTTCCCACAAATATGTAAACCGCACGTACAAAGAAGAAAATATTCTTATTTGTCATGGTTCTTTATTTCAAGCAAAAACAAATTGTCTACAATTTTCATAAAAATACTACAAAATGAAAAAGAAACCTACACAAGAGACTCGCATTAGTTAAATAATTTTGAAGAAACTCAAATTATTACTATTGAAAAAAATCCCACGACAGTGCTCAACTTAAAATGACATTAGAGAAGAAAAACTTAAGGATATTTTTTTAACGCATAAAATTTTTAAATATTAACACTCGCACAGCAGATTAGTAGTTGGATATTTTCCTTTTATTTTTATTTTATTTTTGAGTATATTTGTAGCAATTGAGGTGCAGAGAAACAGCAGGCCTTAAGCCGAATATGACCCGCTGGCGTGGCAGGAGTGTGATTTGTTTAACTTCAACTTATGCTGCATAAAAAATCTTAGTGGTGAATGAAAACTAACTTTAAAAACTATTATAGGTCTATCTTTTACACATAAAAATAAGGTACGAGGCAACAAAATGGCCTACACACAAAGAACGAAGAAGCCATAAATAAAGTATTTTAACTTTACAATAATAATATAATGACTCTAACCATAAAATGTTCTTAATATAAATAATCAAAGTATGAGACGTCGGCGTTCGTACCTTAGCCGCTGCCAATCAGTAAGGTATTTCAGTTGATTTTCTATCGTTCCAAGGGGACCATATTTTATTATCTACAATAACAATATGATTCGTTTGCAATCATATACATAATTCAATCATAATACGTTGCTATTAGATTATGGTTACTCTAACCATGTTTTACTTTCCGTGTACAAATGATTGGAGTTTATAACGATTACAGTCATCGATCACACCATGAAAAATAATGCATGTAGAGGTAACAGGAGAACACTGATACCGGACATAGGTCCTGGTTAAAATGCAAACTTGCCACTACGCATATGGGTATTAAATTGCGAATCCACAATCTTCAGACTTAGGTTCAAATTTATTATGACGCTGCCTCGTTTTCGCCGAAATAAGAATCCACTCTTCCACAAAAGACGCACTACCACACAAAAATCATTGGAAAATCCTGAAGAACTTTCTTTATAGCAACGAGTTTCTTTAGGTTTTAGAGGGTCTTAAATCTTGCATCATAACAGAGAGCACACAATGGTCCTAACCATTAGATTAAATTTATGGCCACGGAATGAAAAATAAATTATCTTCTCTTCTCAATCCAAAGGAAAACGAAGCACTCTTTATTTTTTTTATTTTAAGTTTCAACATTTATTAGCTCTTTGCATTTTGTGGCTTCGAGACATATTCTCTGGGGGAACCTACATCTTCACAAAGCACTGTATTTGATTTGTTTCTTATTGATTTTCCATTGTTTGTAGTTGAAAAGGCTTGAACAGGAGAAAGAAGACTTTATGAAGGCGGAAGGCAATGTTTGTTGATTGATACATTAATAAAATAAAATAAAAAAATAAAAAAAATATTAATTACGTATGTAAGAGTTCATGGAAAACTATGGAGGTTGCAGATTAAAGGAGATCGTCATTAAGCAGGTTGCCAGGGCAATGGAAAATTATCTTTGCGGAACATAAGGAAAGACTGTAAGAAAAAACTCACAGTTAATGTCCGCATTGTGTCAAGAGTCATATAAATATTGCTTTTTTTTACAGCAATAGCCCCTGAGATACTTTTGTTCTGACAACTTCTATAGCAAAGTAAAAGGAATTGAAGAGGTCAATTATATAAATTTTATATCAGCTTTTCTAAAGAAATGAATTCCTTTTATGACTTTAGGGGATGAAGTACAACATGAGAGCTTTACTTCAATAATACTTTTTCATAAATATACAAGTGGCTGGTCATAGAGTGTGTTTTCTCTCTTTTATATTTTCTTGGGCCAAAATAAAATATATAAAATTTTTTATTAAAAAGAAAGCACTTGTTTTCTTTGGCTGCCTTTTATGTTATGAATGTGTGTGCTGTGTGTACTTACTGGTGACACATTTCTGGTATTATTGTATGTCCAACTAAATTTCACTGAATCCGGTGGATCGGCATCAACTTCACATTTAACCGGTATCGAGTGCATATTTATAGCGCCCAGGGAAGTTTGTTCTGTGCCTGGTTTGCAACGTGGTGAATCTGCAAAAATGAAGAAAGAGAGAATTTAAAAATAAAAAATTTAAATTCAAAAGACTTTTTGTGCATAAAAATGAGATCTCATTAAATATTATCAGGATTCATGTCCTTTTTATTATATTTTACTTCTGTGTTCTCTGATGCTTCAGCATACATTCAGTGAAGTTTTTCCAGCTTTCTTTTTTTTTTTGTACCTACACAGTATTTCAATTTTGTGTTCTAAACTGTTTATTGTTGAGAGTGGAAGAGTAGAAAACAATTGAAGCAGCCTGGAGCGTAGCAATTAATTTGGTCTACTTCAAACACAAAGAGAATATGTCAGTGTTTGTTCTTATGTGAAGGCTTAAGAAAGTAAATAATTACATATGTATGTAGTGCATATAAGTGCATACATACATGTATATGTATGCGGTCGTAGCATAGGTATGAACACAGTGAGTGTTAGACACAGTTTGCGCTAGAAAAGCCTTTAAACAAACTTACAAATCCAAACATTTTGAAGTAAATATTTCAAATGAAAATAACGTAAACTAGATGTGTAACTTTTGTAAAAATTCGGGTTTTAAATTAAAAAAAGTAATTATTCCAAAGGACCTTTTTAAGTAGTAAGTTTTGAAAAAATACTTGTTAAAAAGAGCAACTATTAAAAAAGTACCTTTTAAAGAATACTTTCTAAAAAAGTAGTTAAAAAATAAGTACCTCTAAAAGAGTGCAGTTTAAAAAAGTACCTTCTATAAATTACACTTTAAAATTTTATCTTTTTGTTAAAATATCTATAAAAAAATGACTATACAAAGTACCTTGTTAAAAAGTACCTTTTGAAGCAGTAACTTGTGTTTAAATTATCTATTAAAAACCAACTCCTAAAGGAGAACCTCGCGAAAAACTAATCTTTTAAAATAGTACATTTTGAAGCAATAATTTTTTTGACACTTTCCCTTACGTCAGAATTTGAATTTTGTTGGTTACAAGGCATCTTGGGTGCAACAATTGGGAGGCTATATCAATTACTATATTCCTACAGTTATTTGGTGACGAAATAAGCGATTTAATGGTTGCAAAAGTCATTAAATATGCAACGAAATTTATGGAAAATAATAAGCTGCCTCGTAATTCTCGCACGAGCAGGTGGGCAAATATAACAATGCTATTGCTACAGCAACTATTAAAAAGCTGAGTATGGAAGACCACAGTTAAAAAGATGAAATTATCACACCCTGTTTCATAAAATTAATATGAGCAACAATCGTTTCGCAGTAACTTTACGAATTTGGGATGTTATTGATAACCACAAGGTCAACGAAATATACAAAATTTTAAATTTCACCAACAATTTAATTTCAAATTATCACAAAGTTATATTCCAGGTGAAGAAATTTCCTTAGACAAAAGTATGATTTGGCATACATAAAGGAAATTCTCAGAGATGATATGGTATAAAATAGTTTAAACTTTTTGATATAAGTGTTTATGTAAGGAATTTTACGATAAATTATGGTAAAGGATCATCTGGAACTAAATTATTATGGAACCTTTTGTGCTTCACTAGCCAAGAGTTTATTAAATGAAGAAAGATGTTTTGCTGCTAATAATTGTTTTAACAGTAGCTCTGATAATTAAAAAAAAAACAGATTAGTGTGGAGCATTTGGAGTAAAGAGAATGTGAAGAAAGCACATCTCTATGAAACAAATTCTACTGGCATTCGTGTGATAAAGCGATATGAAAGCAGCAGGGAAAAAATTCACAAGGTGAGAACTTTATAAAACCAATTGCAATATTAGATTACGACCGTACAAGAGGTGGTGAAGATCTTTCGGAGGATATCAGAGGATATCCCACTACAGTCCTGTCAGAAAAACCGCTAAGTGATTCTTTGACAACAATTTTTATTTAAAAAATATTGAATATACAAGAGTTTTAAGAGCAACTAGAATGATATTAATTGATATTAAAAAACCAATAGAGTATTATTATTAATGTATGGGGGGATATCGAAGCAGACCACTTACTTTGTGGGTCCCTTTTCGACCCCCATTTCGCTCCTCAAATTGATTTCAGGGAACCGATCCGTAATCACAGCCACCGTACTTTCAATTGAGTCTCGTGCTAGCCCTAGCCTTTACTCTTGACTAAAGTGATTTCAGACTGTCGACTGGTAACTATCGACACTCTTCCTCATCACGGAGTCTTGTAATTGCCAGCATTTGTCTAAGGCTTAGTTCCCCCATGACATTCACATCTAACAAGTGTCTGCCCGTTTTATAACTGACTGATTGTCAAGTACAATGAGAACCCCTTTCCCATGCACTCGGCTCTCAAGCAAGTGATCCAACGCATGCAGCAACCCAAGCCGTTCTGCCTGGTAAACTGACACGTACCTCCCCAGACACAGACTACAGGACAAGTTCAGCTCAACTGAGAATACACCTGCTCCTGCCCTACCAGTCATAAGAGAACCATCAGTAAAAATGCTGATGTCGTTCTCCAAACCAATAGAGTAACTGAGGGCACTGAAATAAAAACAGAACATGAAAGCTTCTGACAAAATTGTTCGCAAAAGCTGTGCTGAATATTATGGGAATATAGCAGAAACTGAAGACAGAATAGTTGCAATTAGAAAAGCAAAGCAAACTTCAACCGTGTGCAACGAATGTCAAAAGCGGTTATGTTTTACACGTTCTATTTACTACCATAATATCTTAAATTACAGTTTTTATACTAATAATATGTATAGGAATAAACACCTTCAATATTTTATTTTATCAAATGCAGGCAATGCCAGAATTTATATCAAAAACGAAAACAAGTTTTAAATATCTTTTACATTTTAAACAAGGCAATAGTGTAAACCGAACTAACTCAGTCAATCAACTGTAGAGCACTGCATACAGTGGCAAAGTAATAATATTTTTCTTGCATTAAAAACAAAAGTTGTGCGTAGATATATTTAAAATACTAACACCACCATCGTTTTAATAAGTTTTGAAGAAATATTAATTCGTGTTATTGTTCCCACCACTTTTCGTATTGCATTCAACAATAATGCAAAAATTATGTAGGATAAAATCCAGTATTTTCCAGAACAGTAGCCTTAGGCTACAAAAGCAAATGCATGCATTCATTTTCAATAAAAGGAAATATTTTTTATAAAACAACTTTGCACAAAATGAATAAATTGGAATTTGTTCTACTGATTTCTTATATTTTCTCAAACGACTAAAGTTTTGAAAAACACATATTTCCTAGAGATTGTGTTTTAAATTTATTTCATATCATTATTCAGGTGTATAAATAATGATTAACATAAAAATACACTTTAGTTTTCAATTATTCAAAGATATTGCAAAGAACAACACACGAGAAACTTTTTATATTCTTTCAATATTTGCTATTTTCAATAAAACTTATTTTTTTAGTTTTTGTTTTCATAAATGCACTTGTTGCTCGAAACTCATTTTGCAAAAGATTTTTTTGATTAGCCTTTTAAGGTGTTTGCCAACAAAAGTTTTCCGTTTGGCGTTTGCGAAAAAGTTGTTTTGTCTTAAAACTAATAAAAAGAATATTTTCGTTCTAAAAGTCAGTTTTGGATAAAATATATTAAACTGATATTATAACTTAAAGATTTGAAAAGAAAAGGATTTTCAAAACAAAAGTATAAAAAAGTGCAGAACTGGTATGAAATTGCTGAAATTTTTCACGGCAGCATGTGCAAAATATTGAACGTATTTGTTGGAATAATAAATAGAGGGCATAAAACAAAATATGAATGTACGTAAACGAGAAGAATAAGTTTGTAAAACTTTTGAACTTTTTTCGTAGAAAAATTCCGCTTTTTTAAATCTCACTGATCTAAGAAGCTTAAGAAAGTATTTCTTTTACTAAAAATGTTTGAACATTTTTCCATTTGATGACAAAACCTCAACTACAAATAGTCAAATAACAATAAGTCGTACAGGAGACAAAATTGTATTGGCTTAAGAAAAAACGATTGATACTACTTTGCTGCCATAGAAAAATACAATTCATTTGTCTTGCACAAAAGTGCAATATTTCCTCAGCTTAAAGTATTTTATAAAAAAACCTGTTGAAGTTCAAAATAAAGTGCATTTATTTCTAAGAATGCATTCGAAATGTGTGCACCAAACCCTATACACCTGTAGCGCACGTATAAACCTGTCATTTAATCCTATTAAAAACGTTGTTTATTTAAATCTGAATCCAGTAGAAACATCGATTATTAAATCTTCAGGAGCACTAATTTAAATGACGGGTTGTTTCTTAAAAGGTGAACCCAATATCCCATGACACGTCAATGTCAAATTCATAAATTTTTCGCCTTAATCAAAACAGTTCAGTATTACAAGCACACACGCATTAACTACGACTTTTTCTGCTAGGATCCAATTTTTATTCTTTATAGAATTTTTTACTGCAGAATGGAAAAACATTATCTTGAAATAAATATTAATCATACGCCAGGCAACACTGTCTAAAAATGCAGCTCCCTAAAATATGCAACAGTTTTAATATGGAATAATTATTTGCAGTCAAATTTCATTATATTTATTTGGAACTATATAAGCATACGCCATATTGTTGTTTTCAGTAGCTCCCAAAAAAGAAATTAAATTGACTCTTAAAAAAGCTAAATCGTCCGCAAATTGAAAAATCAAGGAAATAGTAATATTAAGATAAAAATTTGAATTTTAGATTAAAAATGTGGCTTATTCTAAGAGAAGTTACATCATTCTTTTTTAGCGAAAAAAATAGAACTTTCTACATACAGACGTACATATTGATGTAACTGTGAGTTTTAAAGCACGAAAGTGTTCCATATATCAGCAAGTTAATGAGTAACCGCGCACTTGTTCTCTGTTATAACTGCAAATATTTGTTCCGTTTAGTGGTATAAGAAACCCCTTACTTTTTCCCTTTACATTCAAAAACTTCGAACTATTTTATAACTATGAAGATTTCACCGTCGAAGAAGCTGAACAGGCTACTTTTTGCAAGTGTATGTAGGTGTATTTTTTGTTTTTTTTTTTTTTGTTTTGATACAATGATTAAACAATTACAGATATAAATGGACAGTTAAGTGCAAATATATAAAGTTAAAATATTTGGATTCCATTGGGTGAAAGTAAGACTAGATGCCGGAGTCTTTATTGTGAGTCGAAACATTTACTATGTAGAGATAATTGTATTCAAATATTGGCTTGCTACCGGTGTCTCATTAACGACGCATACTTTTAACATCACATATCCCCACAGGAGTAAAGCGAAGGGTGTAGTAACACACAATTTCAGGTAACAAAATGGAGCATATGAGAGGTCAGCACATTGATCACGGTGTCGAGTTGATTCATCGGTACTCTCGTCTACAGCTGCAATTTTTTTCTAACTACGGGCTGGCTTTGCTCTATTAGGCCGCGCATCGTTCAAGTGCGTTCATTAAAATTCAAATTTACGAATGATATTGGCTCGAAGTGCACGAGAACTCTGACTTTTTAATACAGCTAAATAATTTGGATAAACTGTTGCGGTGTAAGACTTGCCAAGATGAATTTTCTAACAAAATTTTCTTTAATTTTTAAAAAATACTAGAACTCTTATAGATGATAGGTCGGAACCATTTGCGGCTACTTAATATGCAAATTTTAACAGATATTTCTGGTTAAAATATAAACTTGGTTGCTGACTTATTTCCCCCAGTGGAAATTAGAGTAAAGCAGTGAAACTTTATGACTCCTAAGGAGCTTTTCATTCTTTCAATATTATTAAACATTCTCTTTTGTTATATTTTTCACCAAATATTGCTCTTGAAAGTCAACATTTAACACTGAGTACATCAAAGATCTTAGGCTGTCATTTTGCTACCCAACTGTACGACAACCTAATTCTGTTAAGACAAATGTAATCATCCTTATTTAACTACAAATCACGTTGCTCTGTGACGGCGGTGTTTAATTCAGTGACGCATTTTCAAAACACCACTGCGCTCAATGGCGAAATTAAAAGTAATTAGGTCGTACAGAGACTAGGATCAGATTGCTGCGTATTTATTATTTTATCTCTCTTCACATGATAATGCTGGACCTTGCTAAAACTTAATGGAACACATATAATTTAGATTAAAAAAAGTATTGTTGACCAATATTATAAATTGAAAAAGCTCAATAAACATAACTTTTGTTATATTTAACGAAAAGAAAAAAACTTTTTGATGTTACTCGCCATACACAAATACATACAAACAATAATGTTGAAATAAAAAAACACCTACGCTTGTGAAAACTATTTGACTCGATTTATTTTCATGACAATTTTTTTCACAAGCAGAATTTTAAAAATGAACGGCTTCTATATGTTAAACAAACGTCCAAAAAACAGAAATCAATGAATGAATAAAATGAGTGAGTGAACGTTTCAAATAATTTTGAAAGACGACATTAAGCAAAAACAATTCACATATTTGTACAGACACACACCCATACAAGCTCTTGTTACAGAAATAATACAAAAAATAAAATGAATAAAAGAGAATAAAAAACAGAAGAGAATAAAAAACATTCAATGAATTTATATTATTTTATGACTTATTTTTGTCACAATACACCAACACCAACAAGGACATAAGTACTCTCAATTGCTTAAACACTAACAAGAATTTCGTGTAATTCTACAAAGGAAAGCAATTGAAGGAATTTAAGGAAATCAGAAGAAGAAAACAATTGTTAAGTAAAAACTGTAAAACAAAGTTTTTTACTTGTCGTTGGTTACTTTTTTTCATATTTAAATATTTTTGTTTTTATTCGCATCCATTTCCGATATCCTTTTTCGCCATTTTCAATGCTTTATTTTCCACTCGTATTGTTGTGCTGGGGAGTAGCTGCTTTTGCGAGTCATCTTTAGTTAGTTTTTATTAATATGAATAAATGACTTTTTTTTATTTGTTCCTTGTTGTACAAGGAAATATAAATAACGATTAGACTTGAGCTTGGTTTGCTTTTAAAGGCACCAAGAAAGCAGAGGTTTTTGTATAGAGTTTTCGTAGAGTAATATAACAGATATCAAAGGGTCTGAAATTTTATACTAATTCTCAAGAAATGACAGCAACAGAAACCATAAAAACTGTGAATTAATCGAATATATGCTGAAAATATTTATATATCAAAAATGAGACAACAACATTTTTGCAGTTCTTGAATTCTTAGTTTTATTCTGAAACGATTTGTGCCCGATCATATAGCCCAGCATTGATCAGTGATTGCTTTATAATTTTCACTTCTATACAAAGTTTATGGAACGAACCTTGTAATATTTCCCACTATATTCTTTAAATAGGCGATTATTTTCTCCTTTTTTATTTTCTGTTTGTATTCGTGAGCGCGGGAGTAAAAAGAATATAAAATATTATTTCTCGCGTTTAAAATATTTTTCTTGCACGAGTGTTCGCAGATATTGGAGTTCTTACTGCTATCTTCCATTTTCCCTGTTTTGTGTCAGCATCGTACTGGTTTTGTTGTCGCCCATTAAATATTCATGAAAATTCAAGGATATCAAGGCTATCATGTAGAAGCGTCATACATTGAGTTTTATATTTATTTTGCTTTAAAAATTTTTGGTATATTTTATTTTTGAGCATTTTAAGTGAAAAAGAAGAGTGTTAAATAAATTTAAAACTGAATGAACAAATTTTAAAGCAAACGAGATTGACTAAACACGAGTATAAAAACACCCAATAAAAATTGGAGCAGGATATATAAAATCAAACCATTTCTTCAAAAAGCAAGCAAAATATTTTTCATATATTTTTTATATGTTTGCTACCAGTCAGAAATTTAAACTAAGGTCTTTTATTAGTTTCTAATAAAATTCTATATTGTTTGCATATGCTTTTATTAGCTTCACCTTCTAACCTTATAAAAGGAATTTTTGAAATCCATTTACAGCCACTTTCCGATGTCTGAATAACCGGAACTTTTGAATATATTCCAAATACCCCTTACTTTATAATAATTATGTAACTGCGGCCTAATCCCCTAGTCAGGATAAAAAGAAATAATTTTTTTATCGGCAATTGAAAATCTAAGTTGGAAAATCAAAAAACTAACTTTACAAAATATATGAAGTTCAGCAGCGACAGACAGTTCCAAGATTAGACACAACAAAATTCACATAAATGAGATTAAAATGAAAATAAAGTGAAACACAACTGGGACGAATAAAATTTCGTGGCGTAAATTCGCAGACTGAACATAGTAGGTAAAAAAACAGCTTGTACCATCATTCTCTATTATTATATGAATATTCGAACTTTACTTTAAGATACACTGCTAAATACCTATCTCAAGATTGCTGCAGTCCAGAATTCTTGGCATGAACTTACAAGAAGGGTGTATCAGCCGTTATGAAATTTTTTTATGAAATCTGTATCTAGAATGAGGAGGTGTATGTTGGCCAGCCTACATTTTTGAAATTTTTTATATGGGAAAAATTATATAGCCAGCAGATTGTCCAAAATCAGATGGAATTTTTCATATTAAGAACTTGGTCCTTATTTCGCTCTTAGCATTTTTTAATGGCCGAAATATTTAGGTGGGAACTTCGTTTTATTTTTGCAATAATGTTTTGTTGCGGATTTGATTCCTTAGCAAATTGCAGCTCTCTTACTATATTGGCAGTGCCTAAAAATATTGATGAGTGAGTTAGTGAATAGATGCTGAAATTTGCAATTTACATCTTTTATCTCAGCTTTCTGGCTAAGCTTGGCCTGGCGTACTGTCATGCCCCTTAATTCGAAACAAAATTAAACTATTAAAAAACGAGTTTATTTAAATTATTTACTATCAGTAAATAAAAAAAAAACATTCTTGAAGTAAAAAGAAATTTTTATTTTCCTAAAACACTTTTTATATAATTTTCTTCTCTTTCGTTGGTGCAATAAATAAAAAGAAACCTACTAAAGAGTTCGTTACGATCGCTGTATTTTGGCCGACGCACTGATTGTGTTTATTCTTATATACACAAATATCGTTTGTTTTCGCCCATGAATATTGCCTCCGTAAATTTCGGCGTTCATTGCAGTTGTGTTAATACTATGATTTCCAAACTGTATAAAATTTGATATCAGAGAGGCAATTCGCAATTACGTTGTTAAGAATTTTACGCAAAAAAAAAAAACAATTTTTAAAACTTGATCTCTGAAAAATTTGTGTAACATTCAATTAACAAATTTAAATTGCAAACCATACCGCGCTTTACTACATTATACTAAATTTGATCATAGTTCTTTGTCTACATTTTTGAATTATTTTCGACAATTGTATTATATCTACCACAGGAAACAAGAGCTATAAATTGAAAACTAATTTTTTCATTTTTATTTCAAATGATTATTTTTGACACCTGTATTTTTCTCTTAGCCACGAAGCGTATGTGTAATATTTGATTCTTGATACCAGTTATTATAAATCATACGCTTACCGTGAGGTGTTTATTAAAAAAAAGTTTAGCCAGACACAACGTATGATTACATATAAATTAAAGACGAAAATAAATTATTTTGCACGCCCCTGTAGAACGCCCTTTTAGTTTCTTGTACACTGCGTCGCTATTTGTAATCCAAGCATACCATTTCACATATTGTTTATGGTTTGAAAACGGCTCTAATATCATCCTTGCTGGTTTTTATGCGAAGTTTGGATTTTTGGTACGACCAGTGATGTCACAGCTCCTCTTCTATATTATTTAATATTTTTGAAAGCCATCAAATAGTCCTTTTGGATTTATGTACGCCTGGCCTCTGGGAACTTAATGTTTTGCAGACCCCTTTTGTTTTTCTTTTTCTTTGTCCAATTTTTGTTACGCAAAATATTCAATAGCCCGCTGATTTGTTAGTAATTTTGTATAGAACTTGCTTAAAACTGCATATAGCGATAACACTTTGCGAATGATATCCGAGAAATTAAATCTTTTAACAAATTTTTTTTTACTTAAAAGTTTTTTTTATTTTAGAAAATGTTACACATTTTATGGTAACTTGGTGTGGTGGAGACATATTCTATAAAGCGCTATTCAGAGTTACATGCTACATTCTAGCTTGAAATGTAAATAAATTTGAGCCTCGATGAATAATTTTTATATATTTTAACTTTTGTTGCTGATTAAAAAAAATGGAAAAAATTGTACCGACTGCTTAAAAGCTAATATATTAATACATGCTGCTAAAGTTGTTTACTACACACGATCTTGATCAATCCTCCATCTCCAGGAAGCAGAAGCAGAAAAGGGCACTTTTATTCAGATGTAACTGTACCTTTGTTTGAAATGTAACTTTTGGGAATTATACAAAATATATTATTGTGTTTTCGTCAGCGTATTAGTTGCTCGACTAGGTAAATTTTTTTTTTTGTAATATGGTATCACATCGAAAACTCTTCCCATTTTTAATAAAATCAACACACAATGAAGTGTGTAATACACTCTTAAACTATTGTTGAGTTTTTCCGTGGAACAGTTGACCTTCATATTATTTCGTACAAAAAAAATATTGCTTGGATGTTGCTATACATATTTCATTTACTTCAAGACCTTACTACTGCTGCAACATTATTACAAAACTAGCTCATATGGAATTTAATAGCAATTCCCGTGAAATGCTGAACGCAGTACCAGGCTTCTAATAGCAATATATTGTTATTTCTTAATTTATTGAAATTATTATCTTGCCAGAAGAACATATTCACTCACGATTTTAATGAGAATCTATGTAATGCTTATGTGTTATAGAATTATAAATTAGTCATAAATATGACTCTGAGTTGATTATCTGCGTTAATAAGATGATCTGGCAACAGCTATAAAATTCAGCCGTAATATTTTGCTCTTCGTTTATTTCTGTTTCTTAGCGCGTAGTCGGAGAAGTTATTTTTTATACGAAATTTTACAGCAGGTTAGTGTAAAAAGATTTTCAAAATCGTTGCTCAAAACAATTGCATGCGAATATTTAAAATAGTAAAACACACTTCAAAAATGTTACTGCGCGGGCATTAAACTGCAGGCAGGTTTTCGTAGTAACATATATGGGGCTCTAAATGTTGATAGAAATAAACATTGCTTTGGCACTTAATAATATTGAAAATATTTCTTTTCCACTATTTTTCAATAGCTTTGTGATAGTGAACCTTACTCTTAAATTTTAAATTTGTCGGGAAAAATTCTCATAAAGAAATTTTTCGCTTAAATCCTGATGAAAAATGTCTGCGTTGCATTTACTCAATATTGGTGTGAAAATACCGACTTTCTTTTATTCAGCAAGAACTCAGGAGCATCTTACTGTATTTTGTTTATTTAGAACTAAAGAAAACAGAAACTGGGTATCACATCTGTATTTAATTATCCAGCCTTTAGTTCCGTTGAACTATGAGTTTTATGAATAACTTAAATTCCTTAATTATTGGTAAATAAATAAATTAATTAATTAATTAATGTTTATCCCTCCTGATTTCAATTGTTTATTTTATTTATTTTAAAATTTATTTAGTTCAGCCTTTTCATACGATCTTTTTCATTAATTAAATTCCTTGCATGTTAGAGATTAATGGACCACAGTTATTTTGTTGTTTAATTAAAATTTATATAATAAATTCAGTTAATTTTTTGTACAAACAATTTTCAATTGTTCATTTGAAATTGCCATTGAAGAGCAATTGTAATTGACACCACTCTGTTCAAGTTTTGTGGTTACAAAAGTTATGCTTTTTTCAGACACAATTTTGTTATGGAAAAGTAAATGTTGCGTAATAAAATCAAATAAAATTGTTCAACAATTAATATCTTCTATTACACAATGGTTTGCAAAATGTTTAAAATTTAAATACAGAAAGATTTTCTGGGTAATAAGTCAGGCAAATTGAATTCTAGGAAAATATAGACTGATTTGCGCCCCTCCAATTAAGTTTATTATAACGTTATTTATTTATTTACCAAAACAGTGAAACCAAACATGATCGACGCTCTGATAAATATGAACCCGTCAATATTAACAATGATCGCACTACATAAGATACACAAACCACACCCTCCAATAAGTCCAATAATAAACTACAAATCAGCACCGAGCTACAGAGCGACTGTGAATTAATACACGCATAGAAAAAACATGGTTTTGGCATGATCACGAAAACAATGTTATATTCTCTACAACACTATATTGTTGTGGCAAATATATAATGGTTATTTGAAAATATTTTAAACATCACCTTAGTTTCGAACAAACAAGTTATAGTTTACATTTCATCAATAAATCATGATAAGTTGTTCTTAAATTACGGTTACCTAGAAACGATGTTTTTTCTTTGCGGGTTTTTTAGTAATGCCTGCTCTCTGGAACGGCAAGAGCTGGGAACCTGAAACACTCAGTACATGTTCGTCAATTTTTTGTTTTGTTTTTGACTCAATATTATGCATGAGGGTGGAGTTATTTTGGTGATGAACTTCTCACAATACTTTTTCTAAATATCGTGTTTACATGGAAGGCAATACAGCACTTGGCGGGGGTAGCTGTTATTAAAAAAAGGTTTTAATTAAAAAGAAAACACAGTTTTTACGCTTTCGATTTGTTTTTTTTTTTATCATAAAGTACATGTTATTTGTGAAATAAAACTTGGTACAAATGGCCTCCGCGGCTAATCTGGCACAAACGTATTATTTCATTAAACATTTTCATGTCTATTTTCCATAAATGCGGCTGCATTTCGTTACTCCTGTAATGCACAGGTGGTTGTGGGCTTCTAATCAAAGAAATAAAACCACAAAACAGTTGAATGGTGGTAAACTATTCGATCAAGTGGCCAATTACGATCACCCAAACGACTTTTGTTCCACGGGCTGTATGGCATGAGACACTGCCTTGTTGAAACTACATATTGGTTACATCATTTTATATGTATATCTATATATGAAATGCATCCGAAAGAGGCTACAATTTGCTTGACTCATCACATTGAAGTAAAGAAATTTATTGAAGGTGTCCTTCTCTTTTAATGTTCGTTAAAAATTTTACAAAGTCCTAATACAATGTTTGTCTGTTCTAAGATGTCTTGTAAATTCCTCTATCCTTATTTTATTTATGCTTTTGTTTTCTTACAAAATAAGAAAATCCAAATTTTTAATTGATTCATATAGAGTTTCAAATCAGTTTGAATTTAAAACCAAGTTACAACAAGACAAGTACCAGCAAAAAAGGAAATAAAATAAAAAATACATAAAACCAAAAACAGTATATCCCTGGGCATAATGACAGTATAACGATGTCTTAGAACTTTATTTATGCATAAATGTGTGTGATTATTTCCTTGAATATGCAATACGCAAGGGAGCACATATCATATGCATATCTATACAAATCTAAGTGAAAATATGTACGTACGTGAGTGTGATGAGTTTTAAAGGAAAGAAATTACATACATCCTTGGAATATTTTATATTTACTATGAACATAAAGTGCTATATGATATTCCATTCATTTTATTTCTGGGTACAAAAAGGAACCGACTGAGGAGTAAAAAAAAAAACAAACAAAAGAAAAACAAGTACAAAAAAATGTACGAAGTGCCAGTTATATGAAACGCACTTTATTGTATTCAAATATTGTAGCATAAAGGAAGGCGCTGCATTTAAAGAAACTATTACAATGTGCACGCATGTGTATGCTTGTATGCACGACTGATTTTGTAGGGTATTGTAAAGTTTTATTAATAAAGTTGTTTAAGGGAAAACGTCGACGGCAAATACTTAAATAACATTCAGCTTTGTACTCGTTTTTCTTCTTATTTTCTGCTCCTTTCTCTTCCTATTTATTTTATCCTCTGACTGGGATAAAACTTTTCTTTTTAAATTGAAGGGTATTATTTAGAGTTAATATTAAACTTAAGTTTACATAAATATATGCCAAGAGTTTAATACGATACTTTTGAACTGAGAAAGAGTTTTCATTAAAATGTGTGCATTTCTGTGCCTTAAGAGTTGTTAAATTCAGTCGATAGTGATTTTAATAATGTTATTTTCAGATCCCAGATCCCAAACAAACGACTTTAGTTCTAGCATTTGAAACTATTTGAAAATATTTGTTATAAAATATTAAACAAACCAATTCAGAAAGTAAAAGGGTAATTATTTCCTTTTCACTATGATTAATCGCCGGTACGCCTGATTTGGAAAGTTAGAGCTACTTAATAAACTACGTCCACATCAGCCGCTGCAGTAAATTGTCGGAAATTATATTCAATTGAAAATAGCAGAAAATTCTACATTTCTTATGGCAGGTTCTCTTTCCACTCTTACTTTTTGCTAGCCCTAAGGGTTAATACGACTCCGTTTTAATTTTTAATTACTTCATTGCTGATCCGCCGCGCCTCTGATACATTTTCGATTACAGTCTAAGTAGAGCATAAGATTTTGCTAGAGTCTGTTCTTCGTATATATTTAGTATAAATTTATTGCAACTTATTTTATTCTTCTTCCTACTTTTATTACACATGCATGAACAAAACTATTTACCAACACGCACTAACACAACGACACGAGAGGAAAGGAGATATGTGTGCTTATGAGTGCACAATGCATGAAGCAATAACAATGTATGAGTATCTAATGTTATTGTATCTTTTCTTTATTGTATGTATTTCTTCTTTGCAAAAGTACTATGTCGCAAACACACATAGCAGTCGTACAACACTCTAATAAAAACGGCAATACAATTCATCATTTCTAAGCAATTACATCGTCGACAATACGAGATTCTTATGAAAAATACACATTTAGAAACAGAAATGCTTTTATTTAATTTTCATCATTGTAGTCGTTTGCACAGGGAGACTTATGTTTATTTATATTCCAAAAGCTTAAATTATAATATTAAATAATTAATCTGAGAAGATGAAACACACACCCACACACATGTAACTAATAATTAATTCTAAAGCATTATATATTAAATTGTGAAGAAAACAAACATTTCAACAAAACAAGTGATTGAGTTCAAATGTTGGCAGGAATGAATAAAGAAGTTAAAAGTTACAATGCAGTATATTTGTAGTTGTGCAGAAGTTAAAGCAAAATTATGTTTTATTTCTGAAGCGATTTTATAAAGTTGATCAGGAAAGGACTTTAAATGGAATTCCACAAGAAAAGAAGTTGTTTGTTTTAGACTTGGAGTCTTTAAAATTTTACTTTTGAACTTAGAATGACTGAAAGAAGTGGCCGACCAATGGCAAATAATATTTCAGCTTTAAACGAATGGAGAGGTTTCGGAAGAGATGTCCTGGGAACATGTTTTCTTGGTGATATCTGGCACTTTGATATATTTGCATTTGGGGGTATAGTGCCAGCAGTATACGAGACTTGTCTGAGAATAAAATGGCAAGGAATAAAACCTTACTCTGCTATTCTATATTGTATTATTCTATTATAGTAAGTATTAATGTAAAATTGTCGTATTGTTATATTTCACTACTGTATTAATGTGCAATTGTATTATTGTGTTCTTGTATTATTGTATTGTTGCTTTATTGTATTATTGTTTACTCTATTAATTTATTATATTATTATGCTACTCTATTATTGTATTATACTATTATTGTATGAATATATAGTCGTATTATGGGTTTGTTGTATTATTGTATTATTATTTTATTATATTATAGTATTATTTTATTATTGTGTTATTCTATTATTGTGTTAATGTATCATTGTATTATTGTGTTATTATATTATTGTATTATTGCATTATTATTCTATTATTGTATTATTATATTATTGTAGTTTTGTATTATAATACAATATGTGTTGTATGTTTGTTTTTGATAACTTTTCTACAACAATGTGTTTACAACTTAATTTCATATGTTTTTCATATGTCGTATTAACACCATACCTGCGACTATTCTATTTACATGACTAAGTTGTATTTACATTGGTTCAAAATTCGCAGTCTTTTCGTATAATTTTAAAACTGCAAATTATTTATTAAATTTTCTTTTGAAATATAATGAATGACATTTGCTAATTGGCAGTAATTTAAAGTTTCCATTCCTGATAAAATTTGACGGTATTATATTGTGTGTTAGTTTGATATTAGCAGTAAAATAATACCACAATAAACCAAAGGATTATTTTAATACAGAACGCAACAAAACAAGATATTTCTTTGGTGATAAAATGTAAAGCTAAATGATCATTTTACAAGTAAGAGTAAATAATTTATGCTTTTGCTTGTTTATTATTTGACATTTTGCAACATGAAATACGACCTTACAACCAAATACATTAGTATTGACGCACGCTATTGTTTAAATACAAATTGCGGGAAGGTGGCATTGCATTTTCAAGCAAGCTGTCCCTAGGCTTGCAGACCCCGTTGACGATATATAACAACTTTTTTTATGTAATCTCCCAACTAGTGCTTGCAGGGAGGCACCTCCCTAAATTCCCTAAAATCCTAACTAAAATAAAACAAGTTTATAAGTTCTATTCTCAAGAACAATAACTGGAAAAACCATTTTCTGTAGCATTATCTCTATCATTTACATTAAATTTCAGTTCCATTATTAACTTTTCTCTTAACATTTTTTGACACAAATTCTTAATTACCAAAAAGAAGAATTAATTAATGATAATCAAGATGTAGTAAGCAAAACTCTCATAATACTCACATTGTACTTTCAGTGTTATACTCGAACTTCTGGTTTCCCCTTCGGTATTTGTTGCACCACAAGCATAAGCACCAGCACTTTCACGTTCCAATTGCGTTAAATGCATTATTTCTGAACTCTCCCCAGACATACGCATACCCTGTAAATGATACAAGACAAACATATAAAAGAAAAAAATTAATTAAAGCAGGAAAAAAGGAAGCAACATAATTGCAAGTGCACTTGCATAAGGATTATTTAGCAAATAATATGAGTAACAAAATACAAGTAAAGATGTTAACAGTTTCTGTTGTCACTCCTTCTCCCTTCCTCCCACACTCTTCCACTCTCTCTCTCTCTCTCTCACTCTCTGTGGTACTCATATCCTTATTCGTTTATCCCTATTACTTTGAAGACAATTTGTTAGGGTGTTTATGTAAAGAGCTTCTCATGTTTTTGTAAATACAGCACTTTAATGAGAATTACTTGTAATAAAAAAAATGTTATTAAGACGACTAAAGAAATCAAAAAACGAAAAGTAACAAGGAGATTATTAAGTCAAATTTGATTCCTGTATATTGTGTAGCACAATGCGTATCAAGTTAACATTGTCATTGTTGGTTTTTACAATGTGTGCATGTATGAATAGTTTATAGTCTGGTGCAGGAATACGTAGGCAAGGTGGCAGAGAAAATTGAAAATTAATGTAGAGTTGGAAAACCGATTTTAAGACTTTCATTGCTGCGTAATTTACCAAGAAGAAAGTTTATTTAGCGCCCTGTTTGCCAGCTGGCATGCTTAAAAAAATTAATTATGAAACAGCTGCCTGCTTTACGACCTTGTATTATATTTATCTAAATTGTTACGCAAGGCAACGTAAGGCCAATAGAGGTAAATATTTTCGCCAACAGTCACTGACTATCAAAGCAACATGGTTTGTATGAGTTAATCAAGGGCGACTACTCGACACATGTTAGACATGGCACACAATCTGAGGCAACACCTCATTCTCAGTAATTCAATCAATGTAAGAGAACTACAGGCAATAAGCTTCGACAACTAAAAAAATGGGGGAAACTATCCAACATTACAATGCGAAATGTTGAGGAAACTACATATGGGGCAAAGAAAACCGTGGCTTCAGTATAGTTACGACAATTTTATTATGTTCTTTACAAAAATATATTGTTGTGGCAAACATAAAATGGTTATTTGAAAACATTTTAAACATTACTTTAGCTGCGGCAAACAAGTTATTATTTACATTTAATCATTAAATGACTTGAATAAAATTCGAACCATATTTTTCAGTATTTTCATTTCACAATAATAGTATAATAATTTTATCTATGAAATCTTTTTAATATACACGATATGAAAAAGGTATTTTCAAGTTTTCTGCTTTTCTATCGTCGAAAGGGGACAATATTTTCATCTGCCATAATAATACAATTTGCTTACAACCATATAGTTCACTCATAATGTGTTGCTCTTAGATTATGGTTACCGCAAACATATTTCGTACTTGCGTGTAGGTAAAACAAAACGATTGTTGATCCCATGTCAAGCAGAAGGCCTGAACACTCAAATATACATGTAAATCTGCTTTAAACAGAAATAGTACACAATACGACAGGATATATAATCAGAATATTAAAGCGATCGTATGTTCTACCAGCCACAGGCTATATTTCATATAAGTAAGAATATCTGTATTTCACGGTTGCCCAATTGCCAGCTATAAGCCATCACAGGGACGCTATCTGGTAAGTCTTGACAAACTTTGCTTGAAATGTTAAAGTTCTTTAACTCTCAAAAGTCCTTATAAGCCCTAGTCCTTAATAGAGAGCGCTCAGTAATCCTAACCACTGGATTGGATCACGAGCATAAACAAATGGCTCCTAACTTAGCCTTACCTAAGTAGCTGCTAAGATGCCTGTTCTAAATATTTGTGGCGATCAAAAAGTGAAAAAGAAAACACCTTTTCAAACAATTTTAATACGAATAGCCTAAAAACATAAACAGGACATTGACTTAATTTGACATAATTATCTCCTGATTAAAGAAGCAAGGGAACTTTATTTTTTTACGACTGCTTATGTGTGACTTGCTCTTGAAATTAAATTCATTTGTAAACACACACATGCATATGTATAAGCCCAAGATAAAAAACATGAGTACAAATACCAAGAATAACACTAGGGAAACATGTTAATTTTGTCTTTTTGTTTAGTTGTTTTTCATGTACTTTGTTTAAATTTCTTTACAGATTTTCACATGTATTTCGTTAGCTTCTCTGTCTCTCTCTCTCTCTCTCTGTATTTATTTATTTTAAGCAAGCTTAACAAGGAGATAAAATCGCAAGTACTCACTTATTTATACAATTACATTCGAATACATAGAAAACCGCACATGACTGCATTTGGTTTCTGATAACAAACATTCAAAATGGTGGCATAAAAATTACAACCTGTATATTTCGTTAGTACTACGCCTGAATGGCTTTGTGCCTACTTAAGTGTCAGTGCGTTGGCAGAGTTTCATTTGGCATTAGAATTACTTATTATTCAGTGGAAAAAGCAAATAAATAAATATTGTTCTTGTCATAATAAACATTACCGCAGATTTATGTCGTGCGCTCCGAAATACAAACATACATACATTTGTTTTTCCTTTGAATATTTCAACCAATACAATCATGTAAGACTATTGTACTTCAAAGGTTTGAAATATACACAGTGGGCGCACGAATATATATGAAAAACAACAACAACAAAAAGTTTGAAATCTTTCAAACTAAATTAAATAATAAAAGTAAGTAGTCGTAACAGACATAGCTTTTGCAAGAAATATTGGAAAATATAAAAGAAATAAAGGAATAAAAATGCAAGTAAAATACAAGTTGTTGAAAATAAAAATTATTTGAAATCATTTTATTTTCTTGCAGAGCGGTCTGTTGCCGCAATATGCACCTAACTCGTATTTAGCTAACATACAAATTGAACGATAACAATTTTGCTATGGACTTACATGTTAAGTGTTTCCAGACTGTTCGGAAAATCAAGACAATATCTTACCATGCAGAGTTGGTATCGTAATCTGTACCTGAAATTTGTTCAAGAACTAAAAGTATTTCATTTCGTTAAAAATTCTAACGAACAAATGTGTTAACTTTGTGAAATTTCGTTGCCTCCTGTGACCAGTTTATTTAAAAATGTTTTATTTTCTTTATAGATATTTGAAATGAATTTTTCTTGTAAAGTTTGGTTTCCGAAAAATTACGCTAAAGATGGCACATAGCGAAACCTCACAAGGGTTGGCGGAAATTCGTTCCGAAAATCTATATCAAATCACCCTGTCGGAAAATTAAATCAAGCGTTCTTTTTTATTATATAATTATTATACTTTTCCCGTTTTTTTTTTTTTTTTTGCTTTATAACCCCACTGTTTAGTTTAGGTGTAAGCTTTAAAACACGAGCTTGTTATTGTATTTTTGTATGTAAATTAAGACATCCTACACACACATACATACGCACATAATACTGTTAATGTTTATTGTGTCATAAAGTAATTTATTTTATTAATATTTTTGCATATTTGTCTCTTGGCTTATTTTAATTTCCTTGCGTACATTTGCGAGCAGGAATTCATTATGGTGTCTAATAAGACATAATATTTGATTATTTTTGTGAATAAATTTGATTTTGGTCGCATACTTACGCGCACACATACCCACACACACACATGAAATAAATGCAAATGGTTAGCTACTTCGAATTTCTTTCTAAAATATTAAAACTAATTGTGCCTAATGGGATCTGTACAACTTTTATCTAGTGTCTCTTGCCTCGTATTTAAACCTGGACTTTACTTACAGCTAAAGTGGTGCGAGTATGAGAAATTTTAACTTTAACTTTTTCAAAAGACTGATGAAGTATGCTGCCCAGCACGTGCCTGATAATTTAACTTTTAATCGTAATCGGACGATTTATTTACTTACAAAATCCAGTCATTAACGAGCATATATTTTTTTTAGTCTGCTTCCAGTCGCGTACAAACTGACGGCAAGTCCAATGCAAATATCATTATTTTTATCGAAAAAATTTAAACAGCGTTAAAAAATTAAAAAAAAACAGAGCCGAAATGTACTCTCTTCTTCAATTAGCAGGCCATATCTTTTGACATTTTTATTCAACAACTAGCATTTAACTAACATCGAAATTTCACTTCATTTTCATAAGATTTTTTTCGCCCAAACACAGCTTTGAATATTTAAATTTTTTGCAGTTGGTCGGATTTTATTTGTACATTAATTAATTATTAGAAAAAAAAATTTATTTACTAATAAACGTAAGTGAAAAATAGAAAAGACAAATTATTTAAATATAGAAAAGAGAGCTAAAATCGATGTTCGATGTTCACAACAATATTCATATCAAGCCAATAGAAGGGAAATGCGCCTAGCTACGAACCTGTGCTCGGATACTTAAAAGATACTGAAGAGTATGTAAAGTATTACAAAGGAAGAATTCCAAACTTTTGAACTTCAACCGAAAGCCCAAAAGTCTTAAGCATTGCGTCAAACTCTAGTCCTTCAGCGCTAAAAATCAGGTATCAACCTACAGGTGTTCACACCTGAAAAAAAACTAAAGAAAAGATCGCCGCTGAATAATGTACGCGAAGAAGATCGATTAAAATTTACTAGAGAGCATATTTGATGGGACATTCAAGGTAGAGATCGTATTAAGTACAGGCGTACTGTTGTTTTTAGTGACGAAATAGAATTTAATTTGGACGGCCATGATTATAAATATGAGCTTATTTTAAATCACAATCAAAGCAGCGAGAGAGTAGTTGTGGTCTGGCTGCTATATAAATTTTCAAAGTGCAAAAATTTTGTGGAGAAATTTCAAAACTCTGGTTCAATCACCTTTCTTCACAGTAAATAACTTTTTTTTTCAAACAAAAATCTTTGTCGTATTAAATGGCAGCCAGATCGCCAGCTGGCAGGCACAAAGATATGGCAGGTCGTAACTGAGTGTAAGAACTTTTTGTTCATTACAGGGATGTATTATGATTAGCTGCTACCTGCCCACATAAGACCGATGGCTAACTGAATATAAAACGTGAACGAATTAACATAAACAATTCAGAACGATAAAAATGGCACTGAAGATGGCAACTAGCCGAAACCGGTTTGTCTCCAAACCAAAATTGACAAGGGATGACGGAAAATCGTTCCAAACATATATATCAGAGCACAGAATTAGGAAGCCTCCCAATAGGAGAGGTTAATGTCTTAGGAAACTCCGGTTTTAATTGGCCAAGAGAGGAAGAAAGACTCACGAATGAAGGACAACTCAATCTTTAAAGGTAATTCTAAGGTATTGGTCCGTCAGTTTCCAATAAGAATGTGCAATGAAGCGTCGCACGAGATATAAAGATTTGTCTCCGTAGGAACTTTGGTGTTTATTGGTCATTGGAGAAATTCTGAAGAGATGGAAAAGAAAACCTCGCAAGAAAAGGACGAGTCAATATCTAAAGATATCGAGCACTAGCAGATACTTGTTAAATGTGAACACCATGGTGGACCTATACATTAGACAAATGCCAAAAATTACAACAGACTCTGGGATGAGACAAAAGGCCGACAGTAATCAGTCGATAGTAATATAAATAAATAATAAATGGCTACTATATATTTCTTATACGGTAATGATTGTTTCTTTGTCTAATTGAATACATGGAAAAGAAAACTAAAGTGTAAAGAAATATTACTAGAAAATTCCCGGTATTTAAAAATTAAAAATCAGATTATGTAGATTTAAAAATTTCATATTAGTGCAAAACACGACTGCTGTACCGTTTCACAATACTACCGCAGTAATTGCTGTCATATTTGTGCCAGTGCTGTTGAAACTGTATGATTTATGCTTTTTCTTATGCTATTAATTCTATGATAATGCTATTTCGCTGAAAACCATTTTAAACACTGCTGAAAATCACTGAAATAATTACCATATTTTAGTTAATAAAATGTATATCTATAATACATCTAAGTACTAAATGAAGTACCAACAGCAGCTTCTAAAGTCTAAAGTTTGTACTAAAGATTGTCAACTTAGGCCATCACTATAAATAAAATTTAGTATGCACGGAAATTAGTGCTGTGCTGAAGATTTCAACTAAATTAATGACGAAATCAAATTAATACTTGTAATTAATTACCTACTACTGTATAAGATATACAAGCGCATATTTCTTAAATAAATTTGTATCTATTATAAAAGCGATTTAAAAGCATTTGTTTATAACAACTCTTTTCATTGTTAGAAAAGCAATAGGATCTCACTCTATTTACAAAAAAAAAAGTGCTCAAACAGAAATTTTACCTCCAAAAATGAAATAAACTAAATCTGAATTTAAATTTGTCACCTGGATGCAAAAATAGACCTACACAATCATACAAGACTTTATTACCTTCTTAAATTATACGAGCAAAACGGTTATTTGCATCCGCATATTCTATTATTGTACTGATACTAAAAATGCAAATCACTTTAAACCATAAAAAAAAACTTTAAGCTGATGTAAAAAAGAGGGCATAAAAATGAAAAATTTCAATTGCAAAAGGATACTGCCAATTTTACAAACAGCGCCTTACATCCGTACACGGGTAACCGCCTACATCTCTGCACAAACATGTCAGTTTATTGATTTAAGATAAAATTTTATATTTCTTTCGTGCTTTATTTTTGAGTGAAATCACTGCTCATGTTTTGAAATTATGTAGAGCAAACACATTAAAATTAGGAAATAAACACACAAGTGTAACCAGTGAATAGTGAAACACGCCTACATACAAATTTTTAATTTTTGGTAATATGTTTTATTATCCACTGTTTCTTCTTCTGAAGGTAAAACAACATAATAAATGTAATTTTATTTAATTTTAGCATAAGATCCCTCAGATGTATGTATGCAAGTACATATGTATATAGCAGTAACTTTTGTATGTATTTGTTTGTATTACTTATCTTAATACAATAGATGTAAAAAAGTTATGTACTAGAGCAATGAAGATGTTATTGTACGAAAAGATGTTATTGTTCAAGACGGTTAATAAACGGAACGAAAAAATATGGTTGCGGAATGGTCACGATAACTATATCATGTTCTCTTAGACAATTTTGTTGCAATCATACCATAGTTAGTTTGAATTATACTATATATTACTTTAGTTACTATAAACAAGTTAGTGTTGGCATTTAATCATTATATGATTTCCATCCAAAAAAATAATTTACATGACTGAGTTGAACAACACAATTTTTACTAAAGTTCCAAAAACAAAGTATTTTATTTTTACAAAAAATAATAATAACTTAAATTATAAAATGTTCTCAGTAGACATTATATGTAAAATTCTTTTGATGTTTATTTATCGTATGGGCTGTAAGGAGGTGCTTTCACAGTTAGCTAAATTAGAGCTCGCGGTTCCCAGGGTTCGTTACAAGAAAATATTTATTTGTTTCCAAGAGAGAGACGAGACAGTTTATATAAATGTTTTCAACATCGTTATAGTTTTTATTCGTCAACTTAAATTAATAAGTACGAAATACGATGAGCCTTCGGTGACCATTGACACATTCGCTGGTACTCTAATCAGCTCCTCACACCATCCGACGCTTACAGAAGATACCACCACTATTCGTCGACAATACCAGGAGCTCTGTACCTCTCACTCAAGTGGACTCTCTTCGTCTGGCTACTGCTCTGGGTGATGGGGCAAGAATTGACTCTCTTATCGGGGCGAATGCAATTCTGGCCCGAAACTAAGAGATGTCTCTTTTGCTCACTCAACCCCGAACGCACTCGGTTGGGGCAAATAAAATTCTGGCACAACCATTTACCGCTTGAGGAGTATATATTCACTATTCGCCTATACCAATTGGGGCGAAGAAGATTCTGGCCTGACACGAAAACAGTAGTAGTTTCGCTACCAGTTGGTGGCGCGAGAGACTAGCTTAATTAAATTGAGTAAAAATATAAAATAATTAAGTTACAAGTAGTTGGGTCGAATAAAATTCTGGCACAACTATTTGCTATCTGCCAAAGACTTAAATAATATGGTTGAACACGATTCTAAAATTATTAAAAAGGTCTTACCGCCTTGCTAGCCACAGGTTGACTGACTTCTCTACTGTATACGCATTACTATTATGCTTGTTTGGCTGAGTTTCATGTATACGCACACTATTATACGATCCATACCAGCTGATCATTTGTTAGTCATGGTAGAGTTGTATTAAAACAGTGCTACCATTATGAGGCGGTTATTATTAATAAATACTACAAATTTAATTAGAGAAGCAAAAGACATAATTACATGTGACACAAAAACGAGTGGTCGTCACAGAGCATGCTGTGGCTAAAGTAGTTAGCGCCTTGACTATTAAGCATTCGATGGCTTTAGTCCCCTGTGTTCGTACCTTGGCCTGTGTTAATAATCAACAAAAATTGTTGGCTTTTCTTTCGCGCTAGGAGGACTATATGATTATACTCTACAAGAAATACATGATTTGATTACAGCTACATATATAATTCAGCCATAACATGTTGGACTTAGATTGTGGTTACCGCAACCATGTTTCTTCTTTGCGTGTGTGTAACTTCCATATGTATGTGTGTACATGCAAATAAAATAATTCATCCTTTCAATTTTTGCTGAGGAGCTTTAATTTTGTTTTATTTTTTTTTTTCTCAAAATTCAATTCAATTATTTTGCCAAATGATCTTTTGAATGAATTCCTGGTCGAAACAAAAATGTTTGTGAGCGTGCATGAAACACAAATCAAAGAGAGAAATAAAAAAATTAAAACGTATTTCTGGCTTTACACACATCATGAGCATAAGGGATTTGTTTGTTAGGTATATGTCTAAACAGGATTTTTTTATATATTGGGGTTTTTTGCTGAAAGGTGCACAAAAGCCATGAATTTTAAGTCAATATAAGCAATTTATTTTTTACAGGTTTTTTGAATTCTATTTATATTTTTTATGATATTGCCGATGGCAAAATACATCCATTCATAAAAAATAATAGATAAAAAAGTGTTAGAAATTCATATAAAACAAAAACAAAATGAAATAAATATATGCGTGTAGATATGTATACACGTGTGTGTGTGTATGCATATAGCAAAGCTACAAATCATTTGCATACTATGGCAAGTGAATACAAGCAAAAATAAAAACACACCTAAAGCACTTCATAAATCTGTTGCTGATATGTTCTTGTTAATGACGGTTCGAATCTTTAAAACAAAAAAATAACATATCGATGCGTGCGTGGCATAATTTACATACAAGAGAAAACCAACAACGATTTCAGACAAAATTTATATTTTACAGACTACCAGGATTGCAGCAGTCTGTGGACCAATTGTCATTAAGCTTGACATAAATAAATCATTGAGTTTTTACTCAAGGTGTATTGAGGAATATTGTTAACGAAAGGTGCGAAAAGGTGCAAAAAGCCATATTTTTTTTTCTTTTGTGTCTTTTATCATTAATTCGTTTCACTTGTCAATTTGTTTACTACAAACTGCAGTCCAAAAATATTAATTTTCAAGTATTTAGGTGAGAAATGATGCTGATTTGAAAGGTCTCTATCTTACCTAGTACATTTTTCTGACGGCAATCTATTCTACCACATTATATTCTACTTAAATATCTACTCTGTTATACTCTATGCCGGCTACATACGAAGGAACATTAGCGGAAACAAGTATTAGAAACCTAGTTTCATTTTTTGATACAGACGATGAAACCTCAAAGGAAACCATAAAGTAAACATTTTTGCTGTTTCTATTGAATACGTCATTTTGCGTTTATTTATTTCAATTTAACATATCTAAAAGTTGTTGTAATAATGTAAACATTTGCGCAATTAACACGCATCCGACTTGCGTAGTCAATAAATCAAAAAAATATAAAAAAAAATATACAAAGTCACAATAGCACTACTATGTACAAATACAATAAAAAAAAACTTTATAACACACATTAATTTTGAATTTGATGTAAAAAATATTTAAATGTACAACTCAATAAGATATATTCAATTTAATGGTACCTATTTGTTGTTACATAAGCAGAGGAGTACAGTGAAGGCGTGAGACCATTTGCGGGCTTTTCACCATTTGTTGGAGAAATTAACATTATGAAAAATTCCATACGCGACCGAGAATAAGTATTCTTTTTAATTTGAGCGCATCTGTGCAAAACTGTTAGACATTCCTTGCTTACGAGTGGTAAGCGACATAAACTACATACATACTACATACAAGCTATGTTACGATCTAACATCATATCCAACTAAAATGCTGGTACTACAAAATCCGTTTTCTACCAAAACTAAGCTCTGAGAAATCCCAGCCCTTCGTTTCGGCTTTCTGTTAAAACTTTCGCCATCACCAGTTCAGTTTTTCCGTAAGAAGGGCTAAACGAAATTTGCAGGCACTAATGGAAGGAATAATGCTGCCATATTTAGCCAAAAAGCCGCCAAATTAGCCAAGTGCAGGGAGTCAGATTTTTATAATATACAAGGACTAACGTCTGCATTTTAAAGATGTGTACAGAAAACCCGATGATTTTTGGAACCATACTTTGTTACGAACTAATAAATTTTTGACCGTGTCGATGTATCGCCCAATTTTAGTATAAAATTTACATATTGTTTTAACGTAGCACTTAAATTGTTAGTCCAATTTTAATAAGAGAAGTGACAATAAAGGCCAGGTAATATTGACTGTATGTTTTTCTTTCAAACCCGAAAAAGCAGTCATGGGTCGGCAGAAACGTACAACCTATTTCCTTTACAAACTAGCCTTGTAAAATATTGGCAAAACTTCCAAATAAGTGTATTTTAAGTTTTGACTTATTTCTGGCATTCAAGGTTAATTTTGAGCTGTTTTTGAAGATTTATATGAAAATTATGTGACAAATATTTTTGTAGGATACGAGTATTTACGGTCGATTCATTTGTGTCTACGAAAAAGTGTTTTATTTAAAAAAAAAGGTCCTTAAAGTCTTCCACAAAAATGTTCCTCGCCTAAAATAAAGGTCAGACTTTCAAAACGTCGATGCATGAATATGTTTGCCACTATTTTGGAACCCTTTATTAAAACCTCTTTATTTGTCCTGTTGTACAGCATCTTTAGTATCATCTAAAAAAAGGGAACAGGCGTTAGAAATAGCAATACTCTACAACTCTCGCTGAACTCTTGCGAAATTTTCCAAAAAGGATGCATATGAAATACAAAATATTGAACGAAGGTCGTTAATAAAAACTGAAAACGCAAAAATCTCGTCAAGTCGTAAGAAATCCTTGAAAGCTCTGTGATTGTATTAACAGTGCTATGCTATGGTTGGGTTCTATGTTACCCAATAACTTTTACTTTTAGCCGCACAAAAACTTATAGAATTTTAACAAGTCACCCAAAAAAACATATGGTTTTAATGTTGTTTTTCATTTGCTTAGTTTTCTATAATTTTTTTCTAAATCCACACATGCATGGCAGTTAACATGCTTACACACACAAAGAAACCATTGATATGAATGCAGAGAAAATTACAATCTATTACAAAATCTTCATTGAGTAGACGATTCGCAGAATAGGAAGGAAAATGTTTATAAATAGCAAGACAATCATAAACAAATTCATATACATAATTTTATGCTTCAAAAAGCTTATACATACACACGCAAACATACAAACGTATTTTCACTAACTTTGACCTGAACGTGTGTTAGTAAGAAAGAACTAACGATTGTATGTGTCGTTTATGATGCCTACAAATAAAACGTGATTCTTTACACCTACGCTTTGTTGTTACAACTATATACTTATGTTACAACTATTTATTGAAATTTTTTTGTTCATATATAAATTTCAATATGTCATGTTGCAGTGGCAAACAAAAGCCGTTGCCTTTAAACCAAGCTTATTGTATCATTAAGGATCTCAGATGTAACAGATGTTTAAGTATGATTGAGGAAATAACAAAAAAACGAAGACGACACGTTTATATTAGCAAAGTGATGTGGTTCTAGATTTTTTTTAATTAATGATTAAATATGTAAAATATATAAATAATGTGCAACAGTATTTAATATATAACTATTCCAGTTCTTCATGGCCGAATCGTATAATTAACAAAATGAAAAATTGTTAAATCCGTTGAATGCAGAAAAACAATTTTTTTTACATTCGCAATGAGGAAAAAACTGTGTCAATGTAGCACCGTTCGTTTGCTCCTTTTTGGCATTAATTAAATCAAAAAATTAAAAAATGAACACTTGAAACACTTGCATATACATGCACGATGTCACACCCAGCCACACACTGTCTTTTATAAATAAAGTAAAACATTTGTCAACCACTTCTATCAAAGAAGGAAAACGAATAAAGAGCGAAATAGCAATTTTGTTGAATAGGCCACCGTCGTCAACATCAAAATTATGAAAACGTATTTAACTCAATGATAATGAACATAATTATAGCCAGTACCAAAGGCCTAAAATTTAAAATTTTTAATTCCGCAATTCTGTTTTTAAGTAGTTTCAATTTATAGAATCGTTAAACTTTATTAAAACGCTTTTTTGTCCTTTTATTCTATTTTTATTCATAAATTTTTAACACCATTTTTTTTTTTGTATAAAACAATTATAAAATAATTGCTTATATTCAATATTTTACTCTGTCTTTGTGTAAGACTATCAGGAAATAAAAATCGCTGGGACTTATAGCTAAAAGCGTGGGTATTAATTTCCTATTCCATGTTTAATGCTTTTGATAGAATAAAATCACGAGACTTATAAAATAAAACAAATTTTTGTGTAAACTATAACCTCTAGTAGAGACAATGAAGGATAAATAAAATAATTTTAAATGATATAAAAAATTCAAACAACAAAATAAAGTAAAAATAAAAAAAAAAAAATAATATCAAGAAAAATCATATAAAATAAGAAAACTTAATAAAATGCAATAAAAAAAACAAAATAAAATAAAATACAACAGAATTATATCAAATAAATAAAATAAATGGAAAAAAATAATTAACGTAAAATAAAGCAACCTACAGAGGAAGGAAAAAATTAATTAAATAAAATAAAGAGAAAAAAAATAAACTACATAAAATAAAATAAATAAATCCCATAAAATAAAATTGAAAAAGGAAAAACAAAGTATAATTAAGCAAAAACAAACATTTAAAATAAAATTAAGTAAAAAAATAAATAAAAACTTGTTACAAAGTAATAGTCAAAGGTGTGTGAAACGACCTATTGTTCAAATGTACAAATACGCAATATCACAAACACAAAGCAAAAACAAATTGCGCAGCAGAAATTCCATATACCGCGATTCAGGAAAAACAATTCCTACAGCAAGCAAAAAGAAAACAAAAGATACACACACACACAAACACATATACAAGACTACTAAGCCAGCAACTAAAGGCGCCGTCCACCACAGAAGAGTTAGTTGACTTTGAGATTTCAAAGAGTGAACACCTGTGTGTACAAAATAAGTGTTAAGTGTACAGTGCAAATTAGTACTGAACAGTTGTACATAAGAGTCGTAATTGTCGAATAAAACTCAAAATCACGTTTATTGTGGTAATAAACGTAACAATATTATAAAAGAATAAATAATATAGGATAAAACTTTATGAAATAAAATAAAAATAAATACAAAAAATTAATTAACGAAATTACAATCAAATATATAACCTGAAGTAATATAAAATAAAGTATATAAAGAAGTTAAGATAAAGCAAAATAAATAAAATTTTAAAAAATAAACTAAAACAAAACCCATATCTTCCTCTATATTTTTCCTTTTACTCTTACAAGGAGCATACAAGACCTTTTTAGAGGATAGTTTATCATTTCATTTATTTGAACATGTCATAACATGTCTTTTATTTGAAGATGTTTACGCGACGAAGCTGATTTGGGGTTATGTGGCAACGTTTATATGCATTTGGAGGGAACTGAATTTTTAACGCGCGTTTTTAGTTTTCGGAATTACTGATGCGGCTAGTTTATCACAATTTTTACTAAATTCTTAAAAGAAATGAGCACTGACTTCTTCCTTTCTAAAAGCTTCACTGAAACCGGCTCAACCTCTTCCATAACAGCCCTTGCAACACCAAGCTAATACACTTCCTTAAAAAATTGGCAGGTTGCACATCCCATGATAACCACAAGAATAAAACTCTGTAGCCCGCTGCATTATGTACAAACCAAATTTCATCTTACATGTAAAGGACACAGCAGAAAAAAAAATTGGCTGGTTAAGTACCTAATACATCACGAGCGTGTTATAAATTTAACCAGTTAGCTATTGAAATTGAAATAACTATTGATATGAATTTCCAATGCTAATAAATAAAATTAGTTTGCGATAATATTTAAAACAAAAGAACCTCTACCTTCCGAAGAGAATTGCAATTATTTTATTGATTGAATTGATTGAATTGAAAATGAACTCAAGCCAATCGTCTATGAGTATCAAGCCTTTGCATTATCTTCTTAAAATTTCTTTAGAAATATATTATATGCATTTAAAACAAAATTAAATTCTAAATAGAATTCACACCTTTCATGCTCTGATATTAACACATTTACAAAAGTCTGTTGAAAGGAATATATTTTTGATCTTTTTTAAATCAAATTAAACTGCATTAGCCCATTTACGGTCACTGTGCCAATTTGGGAACACTTAGTAATTAAGGCTATATTAAAAAATTGTTGGTGTTTGTGAATTCATTTATACAAAATATAGCAAAGGAAACTGCTACGATTACATATAATATTGGATGATTCAATTTCAATTATTTGTGTTGTTGTAATAATCGATCAAACTTCATCAACAATAAACCCGTAGAGGTGGGTTCAGGTTGGCAGTAGTTATATTCGGCGTTTCTAGTTTACAGATATAATTTCTAATATAACATCAAATATAATAAAGAGTGAAACATTTGGAAGCACTTTCAGTTTGATCCACCAAATATATAAAATCTTATGAGGCATGAAATATAGCTGTGCCAATTTGGGTACAATGGATAGAAATATACTAAAAATCTATTGAAATTGTAAACAAAGTTTGTTCTTTTTTTTTTTACTAAATTTGGCAGCTAGGTGTGTCCGAAGAAAAATATCATAATGCAACCCCCTGCCACAGTAACGCCACCTGGTTATCAATATCCGAACAGTGAATAAAAACTATGTACATTTATAGGGAAATCCCCAAATAAATTCAAACAGTTGTTTGATACAGGAAGCATTCGTGAAAATCGCACTGAGAAATGTCCTCTTCTAAGTTCAAAGGATATGAAGAAAAAGCCGAGAGCCGATTTCGATTACAGGTTTGATCAAAAGAAGGAGTTTTTTCTGTCCGCTGGAAAGACAACAGTAATTGCAAGATGGCTACTAATTACGACTCCTGTGAACCAGTAGGAAAAGTAAAAAGATGGTGTTCAGACAAAAAACAAAAAACGAATGTACAGGTCCAACATTTGTTCCAAAACTACAACACAAGTATGGGCGGAGTGGTTGAAATGGACCAATCTATATCTTTATACAGAATTGGGTTCCATGTCAAAAAGTAGTGCTGAAGTTTGCGTACATGGTCGGTATGGCCATATCAAATGCGTGTCGTTTACATGGATATTCCAAAGAAAATGCCAAGGACCAATTACAATTCCGTCGATCAATGGCTAGATTTTATTTGAAACAGTCTTCTAAAACCCCCTCTGCTCACGCTCTATCATCAAATATAGAAGGCTTACAGTTAGATGGCGCTAATCACGTTCCTGAAAAACTTCCAAAGCATGTGCGTTGTATCATATGCCATAACAGATGTCGCTGGGGCTGCAAGAAATGCAAAAAGACTCTTTGCATTGATTAAAATTGCTTTACAAAATTTCACTCATAAGTGGCCATTGTACCAATTTGGGAACACCCCTTTCATGTCCTGAACAAACAACTTTTTCTTTTTTTTGTATTTTTATATTTTTTTATAATGCTAATAATAAATATATAAACGAATTTCCAAACTTTTTCTTGTAGTTTTTTTGCCTTTAAATTGGTTAAACATGCTATAAATAATATTAAAGCATACTTTTCGGCAAAAACTACTTTTGGTAGGTTTAAATGACGAGTTTTTCACAAGGATTGCGTTACGTATTCAACATATCAAAGATACCATATGTGTCCCAAAATGTTACATATGCTTATAAGTATTGCTTTCACACGTGCATAAGTAATTTGCCCAGTCATACCGAACCGTGGTTGTTTATCAATTTACAAGTTATTTATTGTTTTTTGAATGTACTAGAATACCAAAGAACTCTTTTTTTATTAATAAGCGGCGTTCAATAATATTTTTTGTGTTCGGCACGAAATTGGTTGGATGTGATTTCCATGCGCTACGAAACCAATTTGACCTCAAAGCCAACTTGACAAGGTATGGCGGAAATTCGTTCCAAAATCCATATTTAGATGCTTTTAAACACTTTTTTCAAATTAGAGGAGGCTAGTAAGAATAAATTGCTGTAGCTTAACATACCTTAAGCTTCCTTGTGAGTAGATAATTTGTGACTAATTGTGTGCCCACTGTCTCCATTAAATTAGCCGCAAATATAAGAAAAAGTTAAATTCTTTACAAAACACTGGTGTGAGAACATTTTCCTGCTCCCCCTTTTATTAAAAATCTGTTTTCAATTTCTTTCTATCACGTACGAATTGTTTCTAATGGCCATGGTAACTGATCCGATATTGGATAAGCAAATAACGATGCTGGGTTAATACATAATATAGCTGTCTTCACTCAATTTCTGAATAAAAAATTTATTTGTTTAAAAATTGCCATGGCAAACGGCCAATTTCATTTTTAGTATACCTGGACTTATGAATAAGATATAAACGGAATATGTTTGCCATTTTAAATTTGTTTATGAATTTTTGTTACCAAGTATTTTTAAGTAACTCCGACAAATAGCCTCGGGTTAACTTGAAGGCAATTTTTTTTCGTATCAGAAGAATCTTTCCTCTTATAAAAAAAAAATCTGTACCCGAGAGAAGAAACTGAAAACAGAGTTTCATAGAGCATCGTTACACGTTTCGTATCTCTCCTATTTTTTATTTAAAGTGTGATTTCTCTTCAGACCAGTGTTATTGGCATAAAAATACTTCCTACGCCAAGATTATTGCGAGACTGTTGAACCCCCACAACATATCTACTTAATTCATGAAACGTACTCATGAAATTAAAGATTCTTTTAACCAACAGCGTGCTTGTAATTGCTTGTTAAGGGTTTTAAAATAGGGAAGGGACAATATCAAAATAAAATAAAATTCCGTTCGTATGTGGCACTAGACAAGAGCCAATTTTATTGAAAAAGCCCATGTATGTTATTATATATGAAATATGATATCACCTGTGGCTTTTGAGGAGTTAGAGCAATATAGTTGGTCTGATTTCGTTTTAGAGACCTAGATCTGCAAAAACTCAAGCGGTAAGCCGGGAAATAACCTGACATATGAGACGACCATTGCAGCATAGTGACGTCACTCGGCCACCACAAATCGTGCACGTCCATATTGTACAATTCGTGGCAAAAACAAAGTGGTTATCATTGATATGTGCTGCTTGACGTTAATTGTGGAAACGACTCTTTCGACTAAGTTTTGACTAATAATGCAGCCGTTTGCACTAGTTATATTATTTGGAAGTGCTGAATCTTGCAATATTATATAGTGATTTGACATAAGTGGCTAAATAGTTAATAAATAGGCTTCACAGACTACCCCCA
Organism: Phania funesta; assembly: GCA_963932375.1. NCBI lineage: Eukaryota > Metazoa > Arthropoda > Insecta > Diptera > Tachinidae > Phania > Phania funesta. The sequence goes on from OZ010652.1 coordinate 7,607,348, forward strand.
AACATAACGACTACCAACAATAAACAACCCGCCCTTATAGGAAATCCCATTATTTGCATTCACTTTCGTACATGAAAGTAACTCTTCAATATTTAACAACATCCTTCAACAAATATCACAAATGTAAACCTTGAATAAACACACAAATAAACCAACTTTGCTGGACACTGCAGAAGACACAAAACGCACATGCCTTAAAACCTTTTAAGCCAAAACTCTTGCCTTCTGATTCATCATGCGATGAGTAAATAATTAAAAAGAGAGAAGCGAACAATGGAAGCAACACACGGTGTAAACTGAAAAAAGAAAATAAAAATAATAAAAAACTAAAATCAGTGAAACGCATGCAAATGCAGAAAAAATCAAATAAATAAAAGAAAAAAAACATACAACGAAAAGCATTTTAATATAAATTGTTAATTAATTTATTTTATATTCAAAAAGGCTCTTAAATCCAAGTTTGTTTAAGGAATATTAAATATCTCAAAAATATATAAATAAAAATATTTAAGCCGATTTTAAAACACAGTAACTGTTTTGAAAAATATCTCACAATTAAATATACAAGTGTTGAATTTTAAATAAATAATGGCTGCTATAGCACAGTAACCTAATTTTCTAATTAAAAATTAATAAATAAACGAAAAACATTTAATATGTCTGTGATTTTGATTTCAAATTGACATTTACTCTTGAAGTTCTAGAGATTTTTAAGAATAAGCTGAAATAGTGCTAAATATGATTTGAATATAATCAGGAAATGCTTGATATGCTTGAATGCGAAAAATATAATAAAAGGAATAAAAAAAACCGGTATTAATTACCAACTTAGGAAGTTCAGATTAATGCGTTGTAATGCGACTGTTGATGTATAGTTTTGAAAGTGCCATAAGTCACTTTGTTATACTCTTTGCAAAAATGAAAAGGGTTCATTTCCGACCCAACAAAATAAATATGTTCTCGAACTATAGTCCAAATATATTTTAATTACCAAAATAAAAAAAATGTCCAAAAAAGCAAAATTGAAAGAAAACCGAAATTTCACTAGAAAATTACGAATAATATATTTGGAAAAAATTTATGTTCACCAGAACTTTGAAAATTTACCACCAGATCAAAAAACTAGAATAAAACAAAAAAAAAATAGCACAAAGTTCAGGAAATTTTAACTTTTAAAAATTCAATTTGAAATATGAAAAACGTGTCAATTATCACATTCGATGTTATACAAGGTTTTTGAAACAAAATTTACCCAAAGGCTGAAATTGGCAGGAAGCTCTATATTTGAATACAATATTAAAATCCTTTGCCCCGAAAGAAACCTGTGGTATAATAATTAGTAGTTCATGCATTTGTGAAGGGTAAATAAGATTCGCCTTAGGCCGAGGCCACGCAATGGACGGTAAAGCGGTGAGCGGCTCAGCGGTTGAGCGGTTAAACGCATTAAATACTTGTAAATATGAATACGATTTTCGCGTAAAAACGATAAACAAACCTTTCTTGACAATGGCATTTTAACAACTAACCGCACTAACGCTCGGAAATAACGCTCAGTAATAAGCCACTTGCCGCTTAAACTCGCCGCTCACCGCTTTGCCACTCATTGCGTGGCCTCGGCCTTAGGCGACTAAAAAATCTCTTACTTTGTTTTAAATAGAGATATTTAAGGGGTTTTAATGTGCTTAAACATATTGATGCCAACTTTCGAAAATATTTACTTATGCAGATTTGCTATCGCAGAAGACTTACTTACATATATTTTTGTCTGTAAAAATAATTCCAAATAATCATTCAAAATCAACATTTTTCATTGCGCTAAAGTGACTTATGACACTTTCAAAACAATAGTTACTGACTTGTATTAATTTTGTACGATGTGTTTCACTAAAGTCACAAGGTAACCAGAAGTGACAATTTTGACACATAAGAAAACAAAAAACTCAGGTTTTACCCTGGGCTCTCTTAGAAAGAGACCAATGTAGCATTTTGTGACGAAATATTAGAAATATAATCAAAACAAAAATCTAATGTGTATATTTTAAAAAGTGAAGTGCATATATTAAAAATTATTGTTAATAAGTTTTTTTATTTCTTTTAATTTAAAAAAAAAAAAATAATATTAAACAAATTTAAAATTTCATGTGGATTGTTCCATACGTGAGGAGAAAATTTATTTATGTTTTACAAAATAGAAAATACATAAGAAAGCAAGCTTTGTAATCATATAAATGATTTTAATAAAAAATAAAATAAAGAAGTATATAAAATTGTGGCAAAAATATAAATGCAAGTTACCCTGCCTGCGTTGGTATGTGTGTGTATGCAACTTCTTAAAGTATGTTAGTGAATTAAGTTCTACAAGCTAAAGAAAAATTTAATGTAATAAATTTATATAAAATTTCAAAGAAATAAACATTTTTCCGCCCTTAAATTCGCATAAAAAATTTTGTTTTCAAAGAAAATCAAAGTAAAAATAAAAACCAACTACAGTTCTGTTGGAAAGACACGGATAGAAAAACTCAATATCACCTTACTCATGTCACCTTTGGTTACCTTGTGCTAAAGTGATGTTTTGAATGAACAATGATTAAGGAAAGTTGCTTCATAAATTTTACATGTATCTAGAAATTAGAACTCATACCATGTAACAAAATTTATACCTGTTTAAAGTTTATTTCAGGAATTTTTATTTTAATCAGCATAAAATAAAATAATAATTAGATCATTTTGATATTTATAAAATAATTCATATGAGGTATTTCATATAATGAGAGCAAAGCCCTCTGCTATCGTATATTGTCGAAAAGTTAAAAAAATGTGTTACAGCAAGTCCATCATGATTTATTAGTTTGCTGTTAAATATTTTTAAATACTATTTCTTTTATCCTTAATAATGATAATTTCCAACTCGGAAACTCACATCAAAACCGGTTATGCTTTTCGATAAATTGTTCAAGAATGAACCCCTCGCATAGAACCAATAATTACAACGTTTTTGTATCCAAGCATTTCTTGGGGTTTTTTTTTAATTTAGAAATCAAACATTTAAAAAAAGGCTTTAAGTTTCTTAAGTAAAAGTGAAAAAAGGAACAGACCATTTAAATAAATAACTTTTCAATTCACAAATAGTTCGGTCATAGAAAACCTCAAATAACAGATGGAAAAACATAACTTCAAATAAAAACTAATGTCTGCCGGGTACTGTGTATAGGTGCTTTTACAACAACAAATAAATGGAATAGAAAAGGGCGAAATAAAGTTAGTACAACCAGTTTGAAATATACATCTTTAGTGCCAGGGTCAAAAAGGTTTTAACTCATTTGTAAAGTTATTCTTTATCATGCTGCCGTTATTGCAAATATCGTTAGCCTTTCCTTTTATTCCTGTCCCAGTTTCAAAGTTAATTTGTTGGTAACCCAAACATGTTTTCGCAATAAACAAAAAGGTAAACGTGTGTGCAATACTTTCACTGACACACGTATACACACACACACACCAATGCAAAGAAAGAAAAACTAAATGAATAAACGACTACACAAACGCATAAACAACACTACATCACTCAGTATGAAAAAAAATGGGAAAATTGTAACGAATGATGGTTGAAATGCTGCCACAAAGGACAACAAATTGTGACTGAAACTGAAATTTGTTGTTCAAAATAATGGTCGAAGGACAAAAGTGAGTGCGTGCGTGCAAATGAAATGACTGGTCGGTTGAATGTTTCTTTTTAAACGATTGTAACTATGAACACATGAAATGAATGACTAACTGATCGCATGTCTGTTGGTGTGCGTATATGTTCATTACACAACTGTTCTGTGTCCATTCTATGACTTGATATCAACGAACACAAAAAGGAAAGTCCAACAGAAGTAATCTTTGACTTTAAAGAAATAATGGCCACTATATAATAAATGGAAAACGACAAATTTCCCCATAAATTTTATGCCACATTAAGTTTGTGTTTTTATACTTCTTTTACAGTGGGATGTTAAATATAACAATATAATCGAAAATATATATGTAGCGTATTTTAAATTACACACGAGTATTAACTAACTTAAGAATGTGGAGGTAAGCGTGTAAAATTTTATATTATTGTGTTTTTAGCTTTTGAAATCGTTTGTTTGTGTTTCGTTTTGAACAAACGCCAAAAGAAAATTAACACGCAAACACAGGTCCAGTTTACTCATTCTGTTCACCACAATTTGTTTCCATATAAGTCTTTGCTTAAACGACCGATGTTTACTTTATTGCACTAAGATCCTAAGTAAACTGACTGCTGGACAACTACAGCGGCAACCTGAAACTCACTTACTCTAAATTTCTAGATAAGGGTGGAACTATGCAGAACATTCCTCTGCTTGTAGTGTCTATATAAAAATTCCATTACTATCAGTTGCTACTTCTAGCAAATCCAACAACCCATTTTCCAAAGAAATTTGAACACAGCCCACAGTGCCACATTTTGCTAATCTAGCACAAAAAAGGAACCTATTTTGGAGATAGCTGTTTTAATCTTGCTATACAACTTTTAATTGCTACCGAATACCACCAAAAATGAGGGCGTTCGGAAAACTGCCACTCCCACTTCGTATGGTTAATCTAATTTAAGTTATACTGAGCGCCATTTAGAAAATCAGACTACAGATGCATCTTATAATATAGACATTGTCAAGAAAGGTAGGTGTGTTACAATAGGCCACGCCTACTTTTAAAATTAATTAAAATTTTATTATAGCATTAAAAATTATGTTCTCCAACTAACTTTGTGTTGTGACATTAAAATTTTTGGTAACGGGAAATGGAGCGCAATTTGTTAACTAACAGGACTCTTTTGAAAATAATTGACCTTAAGGTTTAAAAAGGTTCACGACCTTTTGATGCATTCTAAAAGAATAAGAAAATTACTATTTTTTACTATCAAAGATATACGATGGTAAAAAATCGGCTATTTATTTCACTTATTCTATCCTGCAACCTTATTTTATTGATATCCCGACTGTATAAGGCTTGACAATAGATAATAACTGATTTCGATGTTCGACCAGAAATTAGCCAATATGCTACCACTGGCAACCAGAACGATGTGATTTGCTGTACGTTACACTCGATCGCAAATTTATATGGTGGGCACTCAATGTGACTTTGTAGTACAACTGTATCTAAACATACTATAATAGGAGGTGGATGCCTTAAGCTTAGCCAGCGGTAATATAATTCTCGAATTTGATCTTAAGAAAGGTAAAGACGAAAAGCTTACCTTTAGAGCAGGTCAATATTAAAATATACTAAAAGAATTTTGAATGAGCTTTTAAGAGATATTAAGGACGAATTTCTCTCATCCCTTGTCAAGTGGTATGTTGTTGAATAAAATGGGACAAAAATAGACACAGAAAAAAGACGGCTAAGAAAAATAATGGTATGAAAAACGCGAATTTAGGAAAAAGCTCAAACAAATATACTAAAGTTTCATCCGTTTTCGTTTCTGAAATAGAATATTGCTCTACTGAAGAGTACATGATTATTAGAATCTTAATAATATTTGGGTATTAGTAAGAGTAGTATCTAAAAAACACCACCCTTTGTGGGTATAAAAGAGTATTAAAAGTGCAAGAAATTTTAAATTTCTTCTAGAAACGAAAACACTATCCAATTATATCTTTTAAATCCTGTTCCCTATTTTATTGAAATTGCATCAAGGACATGGACATCTCCCGCGTAACCCCTTTAAAAAAATTTTCAAACAGCGTATTTTAAAAACCATTGAACAGAGGTTAAAATATTAAATGTTTAATTTATGTAGTCTTAAGAGAAGCTTCTTGATGTTTAAAAAAGTTTGCATTTTAGGATCGAAGGATGCGAGGTACCAGAAGTGATATCAAGAATTTGAGAACAAAACTGACGGCATTTTGTGATTACTAAAAAATTTATATTTTAAGGACCAGGTTTGCAAAAAATTGGTTATTAGGCTAGAATGATGAGATAGTAGGGGCCTTATTTAAAATTTAAAGTTCGATTATAAATTGGTACTACTAGGACGAACTTGAAGTCGTTCTCTAACCATTAACAACGATGTGCTATATATTGTGGTCTGACTTAAAACGATCACACAATACACAAAAAACTAGTTGAGTAGTATATATGGGCGTGGCACAAAATATTAGTGACCTTTTTAAAATCGTCAATGAAATATCTTTTATCTTGGGGAGTGGCTGATGCAACTTCTTTGTTGTACAGTTGTCACCCCGATCTAATGCACATATGGTATTATTGCTGTGCTTGTGCTTCAGAAATCCAGAAGTCCGAGATTTTACGATTAATGAGTATGCGCGAGTATACACACGACCAGTAGCCCCAGTTGAGCCAGGCGGAATTCCATTACAGTGCCAAACAAACCTACAAAGAGAATACATAAACCCCTACGGGATTATTATAATTTGATGGGCATCAGAAGCTGGTCCAAACTAAACGTAGATGGTGTATTAAAATTTGATTACCATAAGTTAGATATTGCGTTGGTAGCATTTTGTAACAAACTAAGATTTGAATACTTTTGGTAATTTTCTCTCCAAAAGATTCACTGCACTGCTGTTGGTTTGTGAAACACAATTTTGTATGGTGCACAACATTGTCAAAATACAACAGCACTACGACAGCAAAATAACAATTTAAGCAAGAGGAACTGACAAAACTGGTAACAATAGCAACAACATCAATATTTGTCTGGTGATTATTGAGGAATGATTAATGGTAAATATTCTTTACTTCAGGCTATTGTTTGGTTTTGCGTTAAAATAACGAAAACCTAAAAAGTGATTGACACAGCATCTAAACATAAATGCTGCGGTAAGAGACATCAGCCACCCCAATGCACATTTCCGTTTTCCGTTTCCTGACAGCCCTTGTAAACGATTTTTGTAAATGAGCTTTGATTTAAAAGAGAAATGGCTTGAAAATGTCATGGCATGGCGTGTTCTTTTTAAAAAAGACCGTTTGTAATAATTTGACAGTAATTTGAAAACAATTTTAAGTGCCATTTAATTTAAAATGTTGTCCTGAAATTTACAACTTTGAAAAGTGAAGCAGGAAAATTAACTGGAGGTAAAATTACAGCTACAAAATATAAATATGTGTAAATGTAGGAAAGGAAGATGAGACTGATTTTAGTTTTATTCCTTATTTCGACATGTACATAACTTTAGTGGGTAAAAAATGTTTTTAATATAAACTATTTTATACTACGACACAGTAAGCCCAGGAGATTTTACTAGCATGTACTCGCTTGCAAGAGCTTGTACGAGTGTGTATGTGTGTGTATGTGTGTGTGCGTTAAAAGTAGTGGCATTTGATGCTGATGCCTTTAAATAAATTGTGTCATTAGTTTGAGTGCTGTGTGTAATTAAATTGTTGGAATATAAGCATTAAAATCTAAAATAACTGAAAAGCTTGCAGGCACGAGTATATTATGCACATGTAGAAAAACGACGCACATTTAATCCCTTCTTGAGTATAAAATTCATGCTATTTTAAGAGTTGCCATGTTTAATTTTGCTTTAATGTGAACCTTTTTTTGTTCATACAAAAGTTCATAAGGTTTGTGTATTCAACTCGCAGATACGAGTATTGCTTCCTGTTTATATATGTGTGTGTGTGTGAGGAAATGCATTTACTTAACAAACGTTGTTGCATTCAATTATTACCAAGTCAAATAAACAAAGTTCACAATAAAGTTTGTGTGCTGTCGTATATGTGAATGTGGCAGCTCTGTTCGTTTATTATAAACTCAAGTCGTAGTAGTGGATGTAATATATTGTTTATGGTGGCACTGGCACAAATAAGTTATAAAAGAATGAGTTCATTTAAAATGACTTTAGTTAGATAAAAACAAAAATTCAAATGTGATGCTTCAGACTCTTGAAGTCCATCGGTATGGGACCGACCCATAAAAGCATGAGGGAATTATGAAATATGAAATATAAACAATACAAAGGTTGTTTTTTAGTGGTAAATCTGGTAGTACAATTTTGGATCACTGTTTGCAGCAATATAGACCGTATAACAGTAGTAACGTGGCGGATGTTGTCTTCCAAAGGTTCAATTATTTGCAGCTTATCGGCGGTGACAAGAGACTTCAAAAATCAAATGTGTAATACGCTGCGAGGCACAGCCTTGTTGAAATTATAGCTCCCCACATTAAAAGCATTCGATTGCAGTAGAAAAAAGTTATGGTCATGTAGCGTTCATCATTAACTGTAACGATCTGGCAGGCAATGCTTTTGAAGAATAATTGGACCATGATTTCACTGGCCCATTAAGAACACCAATCAGCGACTTTCCCTAGCTGTAATAGTTTTTCCGTAATGTGTTATGGCTCATCTTAACTCCAAAGACGACAACTATGCTTATTGGCTAAACAAAATTTTTTTGTGGAATTCGGGATCTGCGGCAATTTCGCTTTGAGGTTATTCGCCGCTCTTCAGCAGTCAGTCTAAGCGTGATGAAGTAGCAAGCCAAACTAAGCACAGATCAAGTAACAGCTGTCAAAACGGCGCGCACATCAAGCAGTATTCCGAAGTCAGCTTACAGAATGTTCATCAGGTAGCAACACATGAATAAAATTATTCCTTTTTTAATTTAAGCCGGCTGCTTAAAATTTGTATCAAAGGGTGATTTTGGTGAGACAAGGTGGTGAGACGATCACTGCCAATGAGCCAGAGCCAGACGGCAAAACATAGAGAAGATGAAGTCCAGAAGATAGACATTCTGCACAAACGATTTCAGAATGTGATTATCTCTCGTGAAGGTAACATAAATTGGCCACGTAGTACATGAGAATTAACTTTTCCTTATCTACTCCGATTAGATGTAATCAGCCGAATTACTCTAAGTCCACCTGAACTAGATTCCATTCAATAATAACATCTTTTGCATTCGTTACATCATGCGCAGCTGCAGCGGGTTTTTGAACGATTTTATAATGATAAAAAACTTGAGCTTTCAAACAGAAACAAAATAGTTTCGTTAATGACTCCGACGTTAATTGATCCAGCTTTAGAACAAATTAAATATAACGCCCCCTACTTCTTGGTCTGTTTTTAAGCTTCTTTATCGTAGAGTACAGTAGTCGAAGGTGGATTTTCTTTACTACTTTATAGTTACCCAAACGGAGTGACCTTTAATGCAAGTAGAGAACTAAGTTGCCGATAATCGATCCAGCCAGTTTGGCTTCCGTGAGGGTCATATTATTCGAAAATGTAATATGAGCGTTCAAGGTCTCTTTCAACACGGATTATTTCATTGAGATGAAACAAAATGAGATAATTTCATAACGTGAATATTATGGTTAAAGAATTGTATGTTTCATAAATTGCTTTATAAACTAAAACTTATTTCATCAGAACATCAAAAATTTGATTCTTAAAATATCGCCATTGTATTCGTATGCTGGCTTAACCTGAATTGATTCAAAAACAACATTAGCGCTGTTTATTATTGTTAAGAATTTTAAATTTGCCATCATTTATTTTGCATTAAATAAATTCTTTGCAACAACTGCCCTTTTGTTATTTGTTGTTATATGGTAGATGATGCATTGCTCTATAAAATCTCCTGCCAGAGAATGTGTATCGTATTTTAATTCAACAACAAAAGGATTAAAAGAAACAAGTATATGCCAGCATAGAAATATCTGAATACTCGTATATGGCAGCTCAATTTTCATAGCAAAATATCGTATACCCCTTGGATGGCATATTAAAATAGTTTATTAAAGGTTTATCCTCTTTCAGTTTTATAGTTCGGTTTTTTTTCTGTCGTTCTAGTGCAACAAACTTAAACTTAAAGCAACTTCTAAATTTTTAAGCTAACGATTCAAATGCATCACACTACACCACTCAAGATTCGAGTTTGGGAGAGTGTAAATGTTGAAAGTGTCTTGCTATAAATATAGAGCATTTAAGGCGGAAGTCAAGTGCAGTAAAAAAAACAAAAACGAAAACAAAAAATAAACTTGGAGGAAGCGGAGCCAGAGAAACAAACAAAAAAATAGAAAACGCAAAACCAATGAAAAGTAAGCCACCTACTGTGTGAAGCAGCATGCATTTAATCTTGTATAGAGTAAAATCATGCATGCATGTTTTGTTTTGCTTTACTACATACAAACTTTTTGTTACACTCACTCACGCACACATAGACATACATTATATCCTGTTTTTCTGTGTTGTGGTTCCTGTTTTATTTTTTGTTTTTTTATTTATTATTTTTTATTTTAAGTTAAATGTTGAATTGCGTACAACACATTGCAAGCAATAAATAAAGATGGAGTAAGAAAAAAATTACAACATGCAAAGTCAAACGGATATCTGTACTCCCATATCCGGTCTTAATCTTACATGTACTTTGAATTATTGAAAGAGAGTGAGTCTTTTTTAAACAAATTCATATGCAGTTGAAGAACCCGCAACATTTAATTCCCGTTCTTATACAGGATGAAGACGGAAAACTACAACAGGATCTTTATTAAAACAAACAAATGTGAATAAATCTAATAGAGAACAATATGGGTTGGTTACATTTTAAATGGAAAGCGAAGAATTACTACGAAGAATGAACTTTTTTTAATATTTAATGAAGAATTAATAGAAAAAATGCACATGTAATTTTAATGACTCAAAACAAACGAGTTTTTTCGTAGAGGAATTACATGATTGTAAAACGTAGATTAACACGTAATGAAAAACCTTAGTTCTAGCATGCTCGCGACAACCATACAATGTTTTCTGCAAAAATATATTAATGCGTCAAAACAATTATAATTATTTGAAAACATTTTAAACATTACTTTAGTTGGGATAAACATGTTATTGTTTAAATTTATTCATTAAATGGCCTTCAACCACAAAAAGTTGCAACATGATTGAGTAGCGATGGGGTAGATCTCGATTTTTGGATTTTAATACTCTAGAAATGCTAATTTTGTCTTATTCGATAAAAAGAGCATGAGCCCAAAAACGAAGGAGGTGGGATGAAGCCAAATGGCTCCTCATCGGGGAGCAAAGTGCAAAAATCTACAAAAAGCTTTTTGCTTCACAAAATATGTTCGGTTGATGAAACAAAAATAAAAGTGGCTTGAGCCTGCATTTCACTCATTAAGATAAAGGGTGAGTAAAGAATGTTCAGAGGATATGTTGGGAATGAAAAAATATTGAGTGTCGGTCATACAATTGACCCTTTAAAACCACTTTTGGGCCACTTAGCAAATTTTATAAAAACTTAATATTTCTTCGAAAACGCACCTAGGAAATGAAGATAGGGGGCAGGTGTGTGCACAAAAATTTTAGGGAGATGAAAATTAACGAGGATCGGCCTTTTATTTCACCTGCCCATGTGCGAGTCAGAAGCAGTTGTGAGAGTTTATGTAGGTTTTGTCATTTTATTCCCACTTTTGACTTGGATTTGCCCTCATCCCACCTCTCCATAATTTGGCTTATGCATTCCTTTTCACAACCTCACAAAATCCAAATCATGTAACTAAGGATATCCATACAGAACAATTCATTCCCCAAAAGAATAAAATTTTCACTTAAATTCTAATCAAAGTATGAGAAAGCAGTGGCTTAAGTGGTTAGTGTCCGTGTTCTTATCTCGGCAGTTGCCAATCAGTAACATAAATTTATTGCTTTTCTATCCTTCTAAGAGGACCATATTATGATTACCTACAATAATTATGTGATTTATGAACCATATAATTTAATTGTTACGGTTATCTCAGACATGTTCTTTCTTTGCGAAAATAATAGTTTATATATTAGAGCAAGCGCTTTGGTAATAATTTTAAAAATTTTAGCTGTGAGGGCGGTTCGATGTTGAAACAACATATAAAGAATAAGATTGATCTGAGATGTCGAATTTCCAATGAATCTGCTGCATAGATTGCATAGTTCCGGGTGAAACTCAACCCTGGAACACTCCCCCTTTTTGGAAATAAAACAAATATTTAAGGATTAGTGATTTCTATACAGTTGTTTTGAGATATTTTATGGGTGAGTAAAACTTGTTCCCTATGAAAAAAAAAACTACTTCGAGAGGAAAAACTGGGAAAAAAAATGATGTAAAAACATTTTTCTGGGATCACAAGGTTGTTTAAAGTCATGCTGAAGCCATGCCTTCACACAAGGAAAACTTCATGAATGTGATGCAAAAAAATTCGGACCAGATCCATAAATACTTAATTTTTACATTCAAAATATTCTAAGCTCTTCATAATAAATATCTTCATTTTATACGATAAGCGAATCTGTATAAATTTTATATAAACTTTCATTTGTATATTAAGCCTCTTTATGGCAATGTTTTACTTTTAAATTTAAATTTATTTCCCTAAGATTTTAAATCTTAAAGCTTATTTTTTACAAATGTCTAACGCTGTCATTGATTCTTAATAAAGAAAAAACTGAAGGGGAAAAAACGGAAAATCTTCGTTCACCTAAAACTAGGCTAACTGCCAACTTTTTAAATAATGATTCTCTATTTCTTCAGCTATGTAACCAACAACACGTACACTTGTTCATGTCGTTGACCATAAGACTACGTCACATTAACCCCGTGCAGCAGCAGTAGCAACAGCCAACACCACTATGAGATCAATGGAACTGCTTCGAAATAATAAAATTACTGACATCAAGCAGGCAGACATTAAAGATGAAAAAGTCAGTTCAAGGATAATATTGCTCATCGAACACAGCTGCTGAGGAAATCATGACTGTAACCTATTAATTGACGAAAGCAGCATTTATTGAACTTAAACCTTCCAAAAATTAAACAAACAGGAAAATGTTTTTAGATATACAAACAGTTGCTGGCTACGATGCAGTATGAGCTTTAGGGCAGCAGGAGCCGTAAAGCAATATTGACAACATTTAAAGGTACATGTTGTGACCACAAAATAACATTTAGAAACACTTTTCCAGAAGAAGCTCATACGAGCAGCGACAATATGACAGCAACATATTGCAACTTAACGAGTTAAATGTCAAATATTTTCTTTTTTCCTTTCGCTTCCTGTTTGAAAAACGACTAGACAGTAAGAAGATGGCAATAGAGACATATGTATAAAACTTTAAGACAGTTATTTTTATATATTTGGCAAGTGCTGGGCTTTAAAAAGGCTTAAAGTAGCGGTGTTCTTGTGTTTATTGTAAGAGCTCTTTCTCTGAAGGACGCAAAACAAAATAAAATAAAATATGTCGGAGTCAAATGACAAGAATTCGTCTAGATGATTTGTTGTCATAAAATAATATTCCAAGAATAAACCACTGATAAAAAAAATTATCAAAACTTCCCAGAACGTACCCTATATTAGCGTACAGGGCGAAACCAGCGATTAAAGGAAACTAAACGGCAAACTTGGCACCTACAATAAAAATTATTTCTTTCTTTAGTGATACGGGTAAAAGAGCACACCGGGTGTAGGCAAGTGTATCGGCGAGAAATTGCGGTACATATTATAAAATATTTTATTATTCCCTCGAATGTTTTAATTTGTAGAAAAGTGACCTGTAGGTTACTGTAGTGTTAGGGTATGTTTTACTTATTTTGAGCTTATTAGCTATTGATAACACTAGAAGGCCACTTAATATACTTTTAGCTTGCGGTAATAAAGCAGCTTCTGCTACTGTATATAATACTAAAGGAGTGAGATCAACAAATGCAGCAAACACACTTTATCTTCCGTCTTTTCTTTTTATCACATCCTGAAATTGTTAAATATCGGGAGTTTTTTTTAGAGATGTATAACTTTAAGGTGGCAATGCTCTTTGATATGTTTATCATTTTGACAGCTGTTAAATATTTTGTGTTTAGGTTGGTTTGCCATTTCGTCATCATCAATAATGAACAACTGTAACATATGGTGAATTTTTTTTTAAAGAAAAACGTGTTTCAGTTCGAGAAACTCCTCGCGAAGGAATTTTTTCAGCTATTAAGCTCTTTTTCTCTGAATGGATACGTCAATAAGTAAAACTGTTGCACTTTTACAAACCATTACTGAAACATCAATATACCAAGAGAAACTCACTGTTTGGTATGATTTATGAGCTATTGGAATCTTTGGTCCGTATTTCTTCCAACACGAAACAGAAATTTACAGTTAATGGTGGCCGCTGCTGAGCCATGATCAGTGTCTTTTAAGTATCACAATTAAATGCCATTAATGTGGAGAAGCTGTGGTATCAAGAAGGCGGCGCAACGTGCCTCACCAAGCGTGCCATATTGGCCGGCAATATTATGAGATTTAACTTCGCTAGACTGTTTCTTGTGGGGTTATGTGAAGTCCCTGGTCCGATAAGCCACTGATATTGGCGCTTTGGAAGACAACATTCGCCATGTTATTACGGACATTCGTAAAAAGTGATGGAAAATTGGACTTTCACCAGATGCCAGAAATCATATTCAATTAAAAATGGCAAAGAATTATAATATATAGAAAAGGACAAATTCATGACAATTACCAGGATTTATTTGCGCTTAATTTAAATTTAATGCTACTAAAAAACACCCGTTATTTCGCACATGAATCCCATATAAAATTAAGCAAAAATCAAAGCATGATATTTATAAGAATTAGGCACGCTCTGAAAGGTTGGACCAAAACGTTCAAGGTAAGCCCGAGCACCAATGCTTTCACGCAAGTATTTTAGGAGACATGCAAGGCATTTATGTTTCAGACTTCCGAAGTTGCCGGATTACTGTGTTTGTTTTACGTTTCAAGGTGGGCTGTTAAAGTTACGTAAGTTGGAGTTAAAATTTCTTTGGATGTTTTAGGCCGAAATAAAGCAACTTATTCGTAGCAATAATTTATGCAACGGAATGTTACATTGTGCTTCTTGCCAGGAATGTGTTTGCTTAGTTATTCCCCCAATATCATATATTGCTATTGCCGGTGTATTTCTCTGCGGATTTTAAAAATAATATCAAAACTTTCAAGCTCTAGCAAATAAGTCATAATGAGGCTCCACTGGGATAATAACGTGTTGGCTGTGATTTAAATTCAAGTTGCGTCAAGTTAAAACATAATCCAGCCATTGCGCAAACATTGCCACCTATGTACCCTAATACGCATAGAGGCGCTGCTAAGCGATTTGAGTTTAAGCTGCGCTAAATTTTAAATAAATTTATTTTGGATTGATTGTATAATTTTAATTAGTTGCGAAGTCTCCAAGGTATCATTAGAAAATGTTCCATCTTTAATACCTGTTCCTTAATCGTACCAGCATGCCCGATTATTCCTTAAGTACAGTATTGCCGTCTGTACTTTCATGAATAAGCATCAGTATAAAAATTATGTTTGGCCTTAATATGATTCTTATTAAATATTGCATCAGTGTTTTCATTTCATTTTGCATACTTTTACGTGTGATAAAATGTTTTTGATCACACTCCTAACCTGTATTTAATATTAAACCCAATGTAGACAACTTTCCGATTAGAAAATGTTTGAAACTCAGAAAATAGTGTTTGATAATGGAAGTAAGAATAATATAAAACACTTACATTCTTAAACCAGGAGTAGGAGGTGACGGGTGGCCTGGCATCAGCACGACATTTGAATGTAACATTTTGACTTTCGGCTCTGGTAACAATACGACTGGGATCTTCATTTGCTAAATGCACTGACACGGTAGGGGGATCTGTAATAAAAAGAAATAATTTATTTTATTCCAACATGTTACAGATAAAAAATTTAAAAAAAATATAAACAACTTCGAAAGCTGGGCCAGTTAGTAACTTTAGTAAATAGAAGGCGAGTTTAATGAGCGTTACGAAATTGTAGCATAAAATTCTAAGCAACAAATTGAAGTGAATGAAGAAAGTTGCTGGCTGACAAAACTAAAAAAAAGTTTATCACTAAACAAAATTAAAAATCCCCCAAACATTTGAACACAAATTGTAAAATTGTAAGAAATTCATATCTCCCATCCGGTTGTTAATGAACATGAAAGTGTAAATGTATGAGTTAAGTTTGCATAAGTTTGTGTTTCATAAATTACATTCAAATTTCTTCTTGGGTTGCTGAATGTGTTTCTTTGTGTGTGTGTGTGCATGTATTTTTAAGTAGTTACACAATGGAAATTCAGACATTCAAAGGCATTGGTTACAACTGTGTATTCATTCACCCGTTTCACTTTCATTTTGTTTAATATTTTTATTTTTTGCTCTGTTTGCTGCTACGTAAAATGTAATTTCAGTTCGCCTTCATCCCAACAGGAGTCTCAGGAAAGATCAAATTACATTTATATGAAAACGAAATATTTTATAAGGAAAACGCTGA
This sequence comes from Phania funesta, assembly GCA_963932375.1. NCBI lineage: Eukaryota > Metazoa > Arthropoda > Insecta > Diptera > Tachinidae > Phania > Phania funesta. The sequence continues at coordinate 7,623,681 of OZ010652.1, forward strand.
TGCTTGTGTATGTTATTAAAATGTTGTTTATTCTACGTTATTATTCTCCTTTGATTATTTTCCATTTACCAAAACTAATGAAAAAGAAATTACACAAGGATATTCTGAGCACTAAAAAATGGTTCATTTTTACAGAGCAATTTATTAGCAAAGGCCTTGATCTATATACAAGAAATTACGCTTAAGACAAGAGTCAATTAGTTTAAGGAAAATACAAAATTCTTGATTTAATGAAAAGTGACACTGCCACTGATAGTGACACATTGTCAAACTTTGTCTCCAAAATAAGCTTGACAAGGGATCACTGGAAACTTGTTTTGCACATCAAAATTTTGGGGATAATTTCTTAGTTACGGTGAAAGGATGAGCCAAGTATTGATCTCATGCCCATGGACGAACTCTTAATCCGGTGCTTCGAATTGTAGCGAACCACTGGGTGCTTCTAGCAAAATTTCTCAAAATTCCCCAGTAAAAGCCGCTTAGGCAAGGTGTCTGTATAATGATTTCAGCCATGAAATACTGGGTTATTATTAACACGAAAGCTGGGCAGTGGTACGGAAAATGTGGCATCGTTTCGGTGTCCTCATAACATGCCCTGCGGACTCTATGGCTTCTTTTCCAACTCGAAGCAGATACTCCTCGAAGCTTGAGTGCCCTGTTAAAATACTTTAAATCTTACTAATTTCGCCCTTGTTTGATTTCAGCAGAATCTTTGTTTTATATCCATCTGGGTCATACCCACAAGGTTCGAGTGATTTTTCTCAACGTTTCATTGTTCCACAATACAAATTGCGTTATCTTTATTAAATTTGTTAACTCAATTCTAGTAGCATCCAATGAATGTGCCTATTCGCTCTTTTATAGTTCAGCAATATTTTTTTCTGACTCTTTCGAACTAAATTTGTCCATCAGGGCTATCAGTTCAGATGTTGATATCTGTTGTCCTTGTGGTTTTAACTGGGCCATCTTATAAACTCCGTGATTGCCCGGATTTTCTTTAGTCGATGCTTCTAAACCTTGTTTTTCTCTTTATGCATTCTGCGGGTACCCCGTGTGAACGCACAAAATAAACACGTTATAAGCAACCATTATCTAAAAGAAACTTAATATGATTGGTTTGGTATTAAGCAAGTCATATTATTATTGTATTTAATAATAATATGGCCCTCTTAGAACGACAGAAAAACAATAAATATTTTGCTTCCTGAGGTACGAACTGCTTGGCAAAGTCTGAGGTACGAACACAGTCGACTAAAGCCTTTTGATGCGACATCACTCTCATACTTATGTCAATTATTATTGACTAGAGTTATTATATTATTTTCGTATACTTAAAATACTGTGTTTGTTAACATGATACGTCAGTATTTTAAATGGTCTGTAAAACTTTTAGCGAATAAATTGTATCGTCTATGGTCACTACCATGAAGCCTCTGTGTAAGTCGCATCTGGCACATCTGCCTGCCAATATCCCAACACAATATTCGTTGAGTTAGTTAGTGTCTGTAAAAGTTGCGGTGCCGATACAAACTTAAAAATTAAATCATATACGACATATTTAAACCTAAACCCGCACTACTGATAGGTATCCCACATATTGAGATATACTGTAGTTATACAGTATAATTCTCAATTAGTTTATGCCAAACATTGTATATAGCATGAAGGTTTGGCCATTCAAAATACGGGATATCTTTGCCGTGTTTACTATAAGCGCAAGCAGGCCACTTCAATTATATTCGAAGATTTTTCCGACCTTCAGTTTTACCGAATGCCTTCTTTTTAAATTTAACATAGCAGAGTCCTCTGGTATACGAATATAGGGTCTCGCGAACTGGTCTTATATTCTTTCTATTTATTCGTATTTTCCAAAGACAAGGTCCTACGAAATGATTGTTATAGTTTTGCCAATAAAATACCGCCTACGTATTAAAGAAAACACATCTTTAGCGAAGCCCTTAAAGTACATAACGCCCGCAAGGTTTTGCACTAACAAAGACTTATTGTGGCAAAAATTATTTATTATTATTTGGACCAGCTGGTTCAATCGTGTATCTTGCGCGCTGTTGAGTTGGTACCAACTACTGACTAAGAAACCACAGATTTAGAAGACGTCGCTATTTCCGCATGGACGCCAGCATCGAAATTATTTATTATTTTTATACACTTTTTTAATTATTAATTAAAGTATTAGTTTATGTGTGAGCGGGGATAGCTGGCATCATATGAATTAAGCCCAGTTGTTTTTATTAAAATTTGTTCTTTACTTCGCCTTAAATTACCATCATTTCATGCTCCACTGAACTGTAATTCATTTAGTGAAGAAAAGAAAAAAATAATTTAAATAAGATGACACATTCACAGTACAAAAAATACATGCGCAATATCCCAGTTTCCCTTACGAATACTCCTATTATCCAACTCTCTATTTATAAGGTCTCTGCCTGACCTTATTTTTGTTTGTAGGATATAAGTGAAAAATTAAACAAAAATAAATAACTTAATATTAAGGAGAGATGCTCAATAACAAAACGGAATTGTGAATACTAAAGGAGAAGCAAAATGTTTTTAAGCAGGCACGTGCATGTACACAACCACTAAAATATTTGAAATTGAGATATAGAATTGGTTTACAGTTGTTCGTTGATGCCTAAAGCATGAAAACTTTAAGCGTCTGTCTTGCAAGCAAACAAAATAAAAAATAATTTAGACACTAAATTCCCAAATATTTAATAGACTTGAACTAAATAAATGTCAATGAGGATGACGGTGTTGTGAATATGAATGCGTTCAAGAATCTCAGTCCACTGCTGATACCAAACACAATCAGCATCGTCATCGTTATTACTGTTCAGCCAGAGAGAGCTCGCAATTTGTGAAATCGCTGAAACACGCACAATTCCCTTTTGTATACAAAATGCTCGTGCACACAAAAACGAATGAGAAATAATGATGATGATTTTAATAAAAGCAAATAGGAACTTATTGTATTTCCCACAAATTACCCAGTAATTACTAAAGTACGAGTAGCCAGTATATATAAATAAGAGTATTTGCTGGCATAGTTACAATAAATGTCCAGCTAACAATTGTATACTCATGTTTGTAGTCTGGAAATCATTGCAAATGCCATTAGGAAATTTATTCAGAAGTGAATATTACCGCTGTTTTGTTTCGTTAACATTATCTCTCTAAGTAGATACTGTGACTGGCAATTGAACAATGAAAAAATAGCAAAAGTTGTATCGCAAATGTATTCTGATTTAGTGCACAGATTACTCAGACAAATTGCTACTCAGCCTGTAAATATACTACATAAATATAGCAAATTGAATACACAAACATGGAAAAACATTGATTGAAATAAAATATGGTGGCTGGCTTTTTTTTTAATTCATATATATCAGCAAAAATAGCAACTGTAAATAATGTTGCAGAAATGTAGATGAGCCTGAATTTATACAACGAAAGTTTTAAATATTAGAACGCCTAAAAATGTACTATTACCTCTAATGAAATAGCTGTTAAGCCTTTCGGTATACCACAATAAATTTAATATAGAACATTGTATTCAAAATTACGAGGAAAATTTTGTATCATTTTATATATGAAACAGCCCAATTTTCTTTTTAAAATACTAGACTATTTTAAACTTTCTCTACGAATAACACGTAAAAAAATTATTTCGTGAAGTTGACATAACCAACAAAGTATAGGCTATATTTTCTAAAAATTTCAAATATCTAATTTTCCTCGCACCTGTGTTTGTGGGCCCATATTTATTGTAACCCAGCGAAAATAACTGAACATAATTATGGAAGTTTGGACCCATATTATCTAGAAATATTGTATTTTTATTTTGATTCTGACCTAGCATTGTTGAAGCTCAAAATTGAGATTTTTTCATACTGATACATTTTTTCGCGCTTTGTTTCGCAAAAGATATTATTTTCAGGCAATGAAAGTTATGCCATGATATCAGAAGGGTTCATTCTTTACTCAAAAAAAACATTACTTTATGTACAACACCGTTCACACAGGGTGTAATTAAAAATCGATAAAACGACAAGAAACTGTGTATTTTTCAGGTAGCCACCTTTCGGCCCCATGACTTTTCCAGCTCGCCTAGCAACATAAAATGTCCATTACTGTCCTATAAAATACATTATAGATCATTGCAATATCCTTTCTTTCGTTTGACTTCGAATGAGTACTAATGAGCACCTTTACAATAAAAGAAATCAAATAAATTTAATTTTGTGTTTCAGGTTCATCCGAGATTATCGTAATTCTTTTTATAAAATTAAAAACCAAGCGGCACACCTTGCTTGTTGATTTCACTTGGAATGACTCGTACAATACTTTTAATATGTTTTTACTTTCTTTATGTTTTTAACTTTCATATTTAATACACAAGTTAGTACTGAGACAAGAGCTGTAGCAATATACACTGGACCAGATTCTTTGCGTTTATTCAGTGAACTGTCACAAATCCTATGGCTATGTTAAGGTAACAGGTACTTTCCATATAAAGTGTTAGAATTGAAACAAGTCGCTATGCCCAAAGAAGTGGTCAGGTGACAAGTTCTGCGCTGGTTCCGTTTCTCAAGGATATGTTTTTTTCCTTTTTCACATCGAAAAATCAGTTACTTTGTAAAAAAAATCTACTAAAAATAAACGTTTATACTTAACATTGTTCAAGTACTAAAAAGGACCCTTCTACGGAACAAGTGTTTATTATAAAGGACCTTTGTACTAAACAGAGATTAGTGGTCTGTATCTTAAATAAATAGCCTCAGTAGACCATATATAGACTCAGGTATGTTGCTAACCTAAAAACGAATTTTACAGCCTTTATGTGAAACGTCACCTAGCAAAACTATATTCCACTCTGCCCCGATAGCCTGACCAGCCACAAGTTGGCACCTTTTGATATCTCTTAAAGAGACAGTAGGAATTTACTGCTCAGCTAAGTTGTTCGTCAAGCCCCATGCGGAACTAAACGACGTCTTAGAGCCAGAACATAATCGGCTATTCTATGTGGACAGCCAATAATTTGGCTAGAAGAATGGCCCTCTGCTCCCGAGTACTTTTCAAAAATCCTATGGTATATTATAATAAGCAATAAACAATGCGCCTACTAGGGAAGGGATTTTGTGGTAGCCGTACATTAAATTGCTTGTAAGATATGGTCATGACTATTACTTCTTGTTTTCGGCAACAATACATTGTTGTGCCAAACATATAAACAAAGGTAAGTTTTATAACACACTGATCATTTAGATCTCTCATTTGGTCTCATGTAAATATAACTTGAAAAAGTTTAAACACATATTGATGTTGAGTGATAATACGATTAATTACCTAAACCAATAAAGTGAGAGAAACAATCGATTAATCGATTAACCTATCGTCATATAACTCGTCATATAAATAGGAGCCAAGTAAATTTGATCTCTCATGAAAAGTCTTATATATTATGCAGTATTACGAATATACACTTTCTTAACATGTAGAGTATGTAGATCTCAACTCCGATGGGACGAATGTTTCTATACGTCTGTTTATTAGGACTGCAAAATTTTGTATTATAATTTTCATGCAATTAAGTGCTCATAATATTTGAAGCTTAATTCATTGCCAATTTTTTACCGATCATTTGCGAAAGACAATTTAAGATACAACTAAACAAAATAAGCGACTTTTTTATATCTTTCATTTAAACAGCCCTAAAGAGATTATTTTAATTTGCTCAATTTCGTTGGGCCCCAATGGATGCAATTAATATTGACATTCAAATTTATTTTGTCTTATTATTGGCAAACTAATGAAAAAACTCTTATACTTCTTATTATTGTGAAAGTGTACAAGTATTTTTATTTCCCCTCAAGATTACAGCAACTTTTGTTTTTCAAGCCAATCACTTTGCAAATAATGCTTCCTTGCTGATACAACATTTACTTGTAAAGGAATTTATATAAATACTGTAACAAATTACACACACACACACACACACACACACAGAACAAAGAACCCCCCCAAATGTAGTGGTATTTGTAAACAGACAACTTGCCACAAAATGTAGTAGCAAGTTGGCCATTATATAACAAAGTTAAAAAAAGTATTAGTAAAATAAACTACAATTTCAATGTTAAAACTTACATGCCACACGTATGATACGTTTATCTTCAATGGCGCCACCAGAAAACCAAGGATTAGATGCACGACAGGTGAGCTCAGCATTATCATTTTCTGAAGTTACCTTTAATGTTAAAATACTGCTTGTTATATTTGAGTCCTGCAGAGAAGAAAGCAAAACAAAAAACTGAGAGATATGTAAGAATTAAATTACAAGTATGTGTGCCCGTAGTAGATGAGATTTATATTTATGTGTTGCAAAGTTATTTGACTTTTTGCCATAAATATGTGCAGACAAAATGGTAGAAAAACTGTAGTGGAAACTACAGTCTTTAGCAAAATTGTTGGTAAATAAGAAAAATGTGCAAATTGTTACTAAAAATGTTTGTTAAGCTAATTTTCGTACCTCACGATCACTGTGCGCCGTAATTTCGGCATTTCGTATGGGTTCACCATCTAAGAGCCAGGTAATTTTTGCTGCTGGATATGAACCCCATGATTCGCAGCGTAAAGGCACAGGATGACCGGCTGTTAGCAGGTCGTTTGCTGTTACTATTTTTACTCGAACAGGTTTTACTGAAAATAAAGACGAAAAAAGTATTCAGAAATGTTCGGAAAATACTTATGGATATTTTTAGAACTATTTCAAATATGTATATGAAGGGAAGAGCCCCAGGTAAAAACTCCTTGAAACTAGAAGAGTTTGTTTTCAGATTCAGTGGCACTTCACCTGTCAACGATTCCTATAAAGTTTTCAACCAGAAAATTTCTAGAAAGCGATTTCATTAATTCTTTTTCGTTTGTTTCGATTTTTGGAGTTTTCGGTAAAAGTTTTGATTTTTTAATGAACTATAAATTTTGTATGTGAAATTTTGATGTCTGAATGAATTTTCAATTCGAGCCTACTTTCAGGTGGGTAAGAAAGCCCGCGTCTTGGGAAAGTGAGCTCAAATGGCGGACCGATAGAGAGAATGACATTGTTAAACCGCAAGTTAAAATTTCTTCCTTTGTTCAGATGTCGGTCAAATATTAAGTGTGATGCCCAAGTTATTTGGAACTTTCAGAATTTTTTGATTTAACTAGCGGATAATTTGACATCGTTATATTGTCTGACCTTTCGTTGCAATTTCGAAATATGTAAAGAGTTTATACTTCCAAAGAATATTTCAGCGTACACGTGTAAGTAAGCCCTACTTACCCCGAGAATTCAAGCAGCAGATAAACAGTAATACCTCGATAACAGCTACTTCAAACAATACTAAAATATTTCTGTCATTTTAACCTTATTTAATAATATTAAGCTATAATTTAAACAGGCTTTATGATATCACTACTTACATTGTACCTGCACCGGCACTTCCTTTATAACGGCCTCTATCAGCTTGGTGCCTTGGGCACGACACTGTATCTTGGCCCCATTATAATCACGTGTTGTTGTTCCTATTAACAGTTGATTAACTATGAGAGTGGTACCCTCTTCCACTGATGTATGACTGGTACCAATTAGTTCGGTATCACCCATCCACCAGGTGACTTTTGGTGGTGGTCGTCCTGGCGATAAAAAAAATAAATATCAAACAATTTAAATTATGTGAAATATTATAATAAATAAAAGTAGTTTAACAAATAAATCATAGGAAAAACAACCAGAAAATATTCATAAATAAAATGGGGTAAAAAGCAAGAAAGGGGAAAAATTCTATAATTTTCGCTGTAGCGATCCATAAATCATATTTATGTAGTTTTTTGTACATTTACATCCATTTAATTTATGTGTATTTCAGCCCAACGAATATATGAACTCTTGTACGAACACAAATCTTGATGGTATTTGTGTCACATGTGTAAATAATATAAACAATATTTTGTGAGAATCAAAAGAAATTTTAAGTGGAAACGGTTGTGGGTCATAATAAAAGTAAATATGTTAGTTGAAAAACTTCGGCTGTTAGGCAATAAGCCTTTGTCCTAATTCTTATTTGCTTAAAACTCTGCTTAAATGTCAGTACTTTTGGCTATTTGTGGAATCTCCAGCTTTTTTGAAAGAAGCCCTTGTGGATACTTTAAATGCATATCTTAAAGATCATGGCCCAATACTGTGGAAGTGGTCCGCATATACCTGGCAATATTGATATCGAGTATTACTCTAATGACTGAAAGCCATCACCTCCCGTATCTATCACTCAATTCAGCTAGATTTCGAAAATAAATATTATTTAAAAATTATTTGAGTTTGTCTACAAAACTGCAGTAAAATTCCATTACAAGTCATGCTTGAGGTACCTATAATCTAAGGGCAGCATATTATTATCACATTATAAGGTTGTCAACAAATCATATTATCATTATAGATAATAATATTATGGTCGGAACGATAGAAAAGTAAGAATTTTTTTACTGATTCGCAGCGGCTGAGTTAAGTGCACAGGCGACTAAAGTACACTTTTTATTAAACATCAAAAGAATTTTACATATTATGTATATTAATGCTTTATGGTCAGAGTTACTATATTATTTTTGTGCAATGAAAATATTTAATTTCTGGTCAGCTCTTTAGTAAATATTGTATTGCTCAACTCAACCACATTGCAAGTTTTGTGGATTTAAATTATTTAAGGATTAAATGTAAAAAAACATATTTATCGCAACCAAAGTAATGTTTAAAATATTTTCAAATAACCGTTATATGGTTGCCACAACAATATATTGTTGTAGAGAACCTAATATGGTTATCTTGGCCAGGACACAAATAATTGTTTGTTTGTGTGCTTGCGTTTGCTGCTCGCAAAACGAGAGCTGTAAATGGCCGACAGTAAATAATTCAATAAATTTATATGATAAATAATTTTTACAGCGAAGACTAGAATCCCGGCAAATAGTAGAGCACCAATAAAGACATAATTTTCTCATTTTGAAAGCACTTAATTGTTTTCTTTTTTTTTCTTCCATTTAGTTTGAAAGCTCAACTGAGACTTTTTATTAATAAAATAATTCTACAGTTTTCTGTCAAATCAGCAAGGGAGCTATTTAAAGGAAAGATGTCATCTATCATTAATAACAAAAGTAATCTTCTTCAAAGAAGCAGTATTTTCAAATACATTATTTATATCCACAAAAACTAAAGTTAACAAGGAAATTATTTCAATTTAGGGAGAAAATTTGTTATTCATATTTCCAGCATTAAAAAAATATATCATCAATCTTAATCAATAGATCAATGTTCTTCTATAAAAAATGCATATATTTTTTTTAATGTTTGCTGTTAGACAAAATGGAAGAGAATTAACAATGACAAGCAAAAAAATAACATTTACACATATGTAAATACGCATGTACTCGTATGTATAGTGGGGTTGTGTTTAGATGTGTAGGCAGCATACAACAAACAACAAAAAACACTTTCAACAGCTTGTCAATTCGCATGCGATTAGAAAAACCTCAATGTACTTTGGACAATAGTTAAAATTTCACGCATTTTGCTTACTTTTCGAAATTATATTCAATAAATTTAATTTGCGCATGTGTTTTATTGCTGTTGAATATTTATTTTAAAATAATTACGCCAATCGATCATATTGCTGAAAGCTTGGTCCAATTTTTGGCAACTGCAACCTTTAGAAGACATATTTTGTTACTTTAAATCATCATCGCAAATATCATAAAAAATTGGATTCTTAGCATATGTTCGTCCGCATTGTTTAAGTTTCTATGACTTTACATTGCTCTAGCCATGAAAATATAGGGGCAACACTGCCTTTAAAGCCTGGACAGTGGAAGTCACCAACGTTTCGTTGCTTGTTTTTGGATATGTACAGTTCATATTTTTATTATTGAAAAATATTCGATAAACCAACGCGTTTTACTCGTTAAAACATTTTATCAAAATCAATCATCGATTACTGTGAAGATCAGAAATTTACGTGAAATTTTTGGGTGAAACAACGTGCCAGCAAGACGCACTACTTATCGTGTAGTTAATGATTTCGAAGAAAGAGGGGATGTAGCTGATAGGTCCAAGCATGGACCACAACGTACTGCAAGATCGGCTGAAAACATTACTGCTGTTCAAGAAAGTGTTCAAAACAATCCATCAACCTCCATTCGATACCGTGCTCAGGAGCTTGGTCTTCAAAGAACACCTTTGGCCACAATTTTGCACAAAGATTTGCATTTGTTTCCCTTTAAGACTCAGTTCACAACGGCATGTTTTGGGCTTGACTAACATGTGGTTTCAACAAAACGGTGCCACATCACATACAGCCAGGATTGAATTGGAATTACTGCGAGACCTCTTTCCACAACAAGTTAAATCAAGGAATGGGTGATGTTGATTGGCCTCCACGGTCTTTGGTTTGACTACTCCGGACTTCTGTTTTTGAGGATATCTGAAAAGCAAGGTTTATGCAAACAAGCCAGCAACGTTGGAGCAACTCAAACAAAATATTCGTGATGAAATTAATGAAATACCGCGTGAAATGTGTGAGAATGTAATGAAAAATGTGTTCAAAAGGGATCGCATTTGTGAGGCGAACACAGGCGGACATTATTCTAATATTGTATTCCTTACATAATTGCCGACATTAAATAAAACTTTTATCAATATACGATCCATTCTCTTTAATTTAATCAAAAATTATAAACAAACAAAGTAGTATATCTGCCCGGCGGACGCCATGTACTTTCTTTAAAGGTATTTCTTAGAGTCAGTTTTTCAAGGTATTTCTTTAAGGAAATGACAAATGATCGTGGCTTTTAAATACTGTCTAGATATTCTACTTAAAAGAATTGTGAATTATAAAACTTACTCTTTGAGTAAGACTATTTTAGAATATAAGAACTTTAAAACTAATATTTTATACACATAATTTTTCGAAAATAAGATTATTTATTATCCATTTAGAGAACCCACCATCGTCAAGATATACTTGTAAAACTGCTTATCCAAGTCATACTTTACTTAAACAGCTTTTCCCATATTAAAGAGACAGTTTTATATTTAAAAACCTGTAAACGACTAACAACTCCAGTGCGCTTCTTTTCTTTACTATTAATATTAACGAGTATGTACTCTCCCTTTCTCCCGACCCTCAAATCCGGTCGGTCGGACTTTTACCTTTGCCGCTAGCTTTTTGCACTTGTTTTCGTTTGGCTTACTTCATCTAGCAAATCCAATTTTTTGCTTATTATTTATATCGGTAAACGAGCAGCACCTAGAATTTCTTCTGGATCAAATCCATAGACATCTGCTATTAAACTTGCACTTGGTTCTACGCTATTATTACTTGCTCCCTTACATGTGTCTGTTGTTTCCTTGTTTAAGATTTCAAGCAGGCATTCGTGGAAGTTGCCACGACTTTGACGTCATGATCCTGATTTCGTTTTCAGCGCCGATTACGGCGTGTGCAAAAACCAGACTTAAGAAATGCCAGATCATTGGTGGATATTGCCACTGAGGGTAAAAGTCTACAGGAGAACCAGGAGCGGTAGGTTTCTCACCGTGCTTAAGAACTAGCACTTTCGCAGACTAAAACTGGGAGAAGTGTTCTTTGGGACTTTAACCTGCAACCTCTAGAATATCCAATTGACTGACGAACAGAAACTTGATCACAATACAAAACCCATTTTAAAAGCAAACAGAATTTCGCAGGACCACAAATTTCTCCGAAAGCTCATCCTTAGTGTCGAGGTGCCTATTTTGCTAATGGGCTATGAGAGATAAAATCCAACAACATGAGTTTTAGTACTTTAGAAATAAGATTTGAATACTTATTGCAAATTTTTTTTGTAGAAAGATTCAATAAATTTAAATTAAGTAAAAAAAAAAAGTGTTTTGGGACGGCGGCATCATTGGTCCGTAATTCTTAGAAAACAACGTTGATGAGGCCATTATTGTGAACGGTGGCTGCTACAGCTGAACGTCAATCAATTTCGTGTGGCGTTCGCCATGTGGGTTATCAAGATGGCACTATGGTACCATGGAGATTCCGCACTATCGATATTACGTTATGGTTATCTCTTGAAGCGGTCAAAATTGGTCACCAATATCTTTCGCAGGTCAACACCAATAATTTGCAACGACGCCATCATTTATGCGACAGTTTCATTGGAAAAAATAAACCTCTGGGATCGGTGAAACTGTCCAAAGTCGGGGAGGCCATTTGGGTACATATTGGCGTTGTGCTAAAACTTCACTCATACAGCCTCTTTTAATCCATTTTAATATCGATCGGCCTCTACTGGAAATCCCTTTAGAATGTTGCTAAGAAACAAAATGTATTATTAGTAACATGCATGTATGTTCTTCCAGCAGGAATACCCTCCTTCAATACATATTAGTACGCAATACATACTTAGAGGAACGAATACAAAGTACTTTTCAAGAAATATATTTTTATATTATTTTCTATAAGCCCGCCACATGCATTGCCATTTTAGACGCAATTCGCTTAAGGCTGCCTTCATTTTGTAAATTTCATAGAAATTTCTCAAATGGCCGTGGTACAACAATGTTTCCATTTCCACATCACGCTTCATTATTCATTATGCTTTGTATGTGTATTAGTGCAAATATTATTCGCAATCATCTGTTAACAGCAGACAAAGCGTTAGCAACCAGGGAACATGTGTTTTAATGGTGTAAGCGTTCATGGTAACAAAAAAAAAGCGAAAAATGCTCCATCACCCGCTCGCTCACACTAAACGAGAAAAATTCAAATAATCCTTTCACATCATTACATCATGTAAGCGTTGGTGTACTTATTCATACACACTCATGCTAACGACATACATACAGACACCGATGTAACTTATTCAAGTAATGTGAATGGAGATGTACAAGCTTGTACTGCTCCGTTGTATGTGGGAACATACATATTGCAAATGTATGACAAAATATGTAAACTGTACTGTACATCCTTAGTCCTTTGTGTCTTGTCATTTTGGCAAACAAGTTCGCATCTACGCAAGTTTCCATTATACTTTGTTCATTGGTCTTTTTGGTTTATTATCACATTTATTTTTCTTTTCATTATGTAAACACGCAGCTGTTGTTTGATGTCGTTGTTAATGACACCATTTTTTCTTGAAATTCTACAGGAGCAAGATGTACACGGAAAATATTTCTTTGACATTTTATATCTTTGCTTTTCAAATAAAATAATTGGTTGTTTTTCTGCTGTTCAAGGAATTTTATATAAAAATATTTACTCAATGATTAAATCAATACAAGTGAAAGATAGGAAGCAGCAAGTATTTTATTTTAGTAAATACTTGTTCACTTCAGCTTATGCAAAGTATTTGTACAGTTGTTGATTATAAATGCAGTTACTTAAAACTGCTGGTATTTGTGTTTTAGTGCCTGAACTAGACACCACTTGTAAGGTGACCACAGAGAAATGATAATATTATCACCAATGCCGGGAAGTTGTCTAAATATATAGTGGGAAAGTTTGAGCGTATGTACAGTCTTTTGCATATTAAGTCACCACCCTGATAAAGGTTGGTACATAACGGCCGGTATAGACGAAGACCCATAAATGTAGATCTAGGGTCGGTCAGCTGAATTCGACGTCGCTGGAAGTCAATCGGTTTTATTTGTCAGTTGGATTTGGGCCTACATTCTCATAAGATTGTGCTGACGCTAGAATTGAAGCCAACAAAGTTAAAGCCTTGCGTTCGCTAATTGGGCGCTGGATATGTTGGATTTTTAGCCAAAAAATTATCTTGAAGCATTGCCTGCGACACCGAGTCGGCTATTTATATGATGTGCTACTCCGTATATAATGGTGTAAATGCAGCCTCAATATAAAGCTCGAATCAATTTAAAACGCAAAGCCGTTTATCTGGACACCCTACAAAATAATGACCACTGTCGACAACCAAATCAAAACAGAGAATGACGAATTGTTATTAAACGACTGACTATAGAACTTTACAGCTATTGAATTTGTTTTTCATATCTATATCTTTACTGCTTCTTGGATACACAGTATGTCAAGAAAGATTTTACACATTGAAAATAAATAACACTCTGTGCCTACTGAACTTCGATTACAACCTCAAAATCAAAAGTTATCGGTAAAACCGCGACTTGGTGGACAAAAGAATTTGAAACTAAAATTTTTTTCAGAGATTTTAATATGTCAGACGGTGTTGAATAAAGGAGACATTAGGCTGCCTTATTACGTTTAAATAATTTTTAACCGATCAGTATATTAAAGAAATTATTAGAATAAACAAAAATGATAAGACGAATTTTTGGGATTTTAGTGCTTTCTAGTCTCTATGCGCATTTCGCTGATTGCTTAAGGTCAAATTATCAGGAAACCTTTACCCAACTTTCAGGCCCACAATAACTACTTACGAAGTAGGAGCGACAAAAATAGCTGTTGAAAGCCTTGACAAGCGTGACAGAACTGATTTCTGTTATCATAAATCACTGAAATTCGTCAGAAAACTAAATCTGTAAACAACAGTGGCTGATAAAAATGATTGTTATACCAAGTAGGTATTTGTACTGTAATATTAGAATAATTCAAGTTCACAATTTTTACAACAAAAAATATTTTAAGAAAACCTTTTCGACTGAAGTAAATCAGGTCTTATTTCCTTACTGCTAAACATGCTTAAAACATTAAAAATGGGATCGGACTTTTAAGAAAATTGGAAAAAATTTTTAAAAATTCGTCAAACAAACATACTACGGAATCCGAACTTTTTCTTTAATAAACGATGTTTACAATTTCAAAATCAGTAAAATAATAATACAGTTTAAAATTCTTTTGTTTACGAAGTCGTAAAAGTCGTTTTTATCGATAACTTTCGGTTTTGAAGGTGTAATCGAATATCTAAGAATGGCAAAATTATTTACTCAAGTAGGCTAACATTAGGTACCTTTTAAACACCATCCAAATTGTTCGAATATGTCACAAAGTACAATCACTACGCAAATTAGTCGAATCATACTTTTGCCTCAGCCGAGGCATAATTTTTGAAACTCGAAATTATTTATTAAAAAAAGGTTTTATTATATTATACTTCTTCTAACTTTTATTATAATTGCATTTAATTAATTTTAATACATTATGCCTTAAATTAAATGTATCTCCTGATGATGCTACATAAAGGAGTAGCGTATAGAATTTGATTAAAGACCTTGTGCTTAAAAATTAATTAACTAAAAAATGTTTTAAGTTATAATAAAAATTCTTTAAAGGCTTCCATGGAGAAAAAAATGAGATAGAACCGATTACGAACATTAAGAGCTAAAAAACGGAATGGTAGGTCGACAGGCCATAATAGCATCAACTAGCAAAGCTTTTCGCAACTCTGTGTTAAAACTTGTTACGAACATGTGATTAAAGATTGAACACAAAACAATCCGTTTTGTAAAATTACCTTAGTCCTTCTAATTAAACAGAAAAAAATCCATATGAAAAAGAAAGAAAAAATCTTTTAACAACGTGTAGCACCAACCACAATTCGCCTTTTCTTTCCCTTTATTTTATCACAAATATTTCTACAAGATTTGCTAAAACACTTTATTAATGGGAAAAACAATATGCGATGACAGTTATTATTCTCGGAATTATAAATTGACACAACAAATCAAAT
This sequence comes from Phania funesta, assembly GCA_963932375.1. Taxonomy (NCBI): domain Eukaryota; kingdom Metazoa; phylum Arthropoda; class Insecta; order Diptera; family Tachinidae; genus Phania; species Phania funesta. The sequence continues at coordinate 7,639,431 of OZ010652.1, forward strand.
TACAATTTTCTCTACTGAAAACCACTGTCATGTCGCAAATGTTAACCGCATTAAATCAATCATTTATGAACACATTTTGCTGTTTATTAATCGTACATAAATATGAGTGTTTATCCGCACAATGGCGCGGTAATTAATTTCAAGATAATAAAGAACATAATGAACAAAACAAAAACCCCAAAAAAGAAAATTAATTAAAAACTAAAATAAACAACAACAAGAGAATACTTACCGCCTTTAACTTGACAGCATAAAAACAGTTCGTAGCCTTCACGAAATGGGCCGGCAGTCTGCGTCTGGTTAATTTCTTTGCCTTGAGCATCGAATATACGAGGCTCTTCGGGAGGAACTATAAAAATAAGCCAAATAAATTGTTTTTGTAGTCGCATTAACAACCAACAATATAACTTTTATAACAGGATATGAAAAATATATCCTTGAGATAAATAGAAGAGAAGTAAGCAAATCATAACAAATATTAACAAACCATACAAACATCTTGGTTATAAAGCCATGTGTTTACCAAGGACAAGTTTTATTGGTTTAGGGTGTGAATAGCGTGTTTGTGCATGTTTGAAAGACATGCTTGCTGGCGTGTCAATGTAAAACCTGTTTGTCTTGTTTGTCTCTCCTGTTTGTCATGTGCGTAATCACAAATTTCCTATTTTCACGTACTTTCGAACACGCCAACCTTTATCTCTCCAAACTTGCTGCAGTAACTTTTAAAATAATACGAAAAAGTTTTAGTTTGTCCATGTAGAAAAAGAGCAGGTACGAACTAAGTTTTTTCATAGAAAAAAAAAAACTCGTATAACTTTTCTGTTTTCATTTGTGCTAATTTCTTTGTTGGTTGGTGTAAGCTCGAGGTGTTTGTGTTGTGAAACTTCACAAAACGTGTTTGAAAAGTATTTCGGTAATATTTCAAGGTTTACGACTAAAGTTGCAACGGAAGAGAATAAACAGCGATAACGAAACAAGACATGAATTCATGGGAAAGATGATATCTGGAGGTCTGTATACTAAGAGTGAATACATTCCTATATTGCACGCTGGTAGCTTTAATTTTGTAGGTGAATGAATTTCTTAAAATCTCTCCTCGAGTTGCTGTATACAGACCATAAGAGCCAATGAGTTGCTTGTATTTGCATTAAATACTTTCCTTTAATTTTTGTTGCAAGTTTTTGTTAATTTGTGTACTTTAGATGTAGACGAAATCGAGTCATTTGTTTTAAAGTTGTAAAAATGTTTTGAATATCGGTCCGCAGGAACAAAATTTCTAATCGCAATATTTAAGGGGTTGCCTCACGGGTATTATCATGCTGGAGTTTTACTCTATCGTGAGCTCTTATGAGGCTTGAATATTTAGTTTGGCTGTCGACTTAGGCGTTCAGCTGCCCTTGCGATAATCTCAGCTTTGCATTATCAGCATAAAGGCATTTATGATATACAGGACACTATGATAGAGACACAATAGCTCAAGTTAAAAAACGAAGTCCCAAAAACAATGCTCAGATAACCATAAGCTAATAGAAACATATTATGATTGAATTGTATAGCTGTAAACATGTTATATTTTTATTGTAGATAATAATAAAATTGTTTTCTTAGATTAGTAGCGACTGAAGTAGGAATTAAAGCGACTGTTTGTAGCCATTAAATGCTCAACGCGCTAACCACTTAATCCACATCACAGTCATAATTCGATTAAAAACTAAAGGAATTTTACAGACATATTATGCCTATTCCAAACATTTTATGGTTAGAATCATTGCATTATTTTTGTATTTTAAAAATACTGTGTTTGGTGTTAGAATTCGAGTAAAAAATATCTTGTTCATCTCAACCATAAAACAATTTTTATGCATTGAAATCACATAATGATTAAATGTAAACAATAACTTGTTTAGTGCGACTAAAGTAATGTTTTAACATATTTTCAAATAACCATTACATGTTTGACACAAAAATATAATGTTGTATGGAACGTAATATAGTTGGCGTGACCGTTCCACAGCTATATTGTTTCTTTGTGTGTTCTCTTCGTTTCAACTCTAATGTCAAATTCAAGAGTTTTTTTATGGCCATATGCTCTTTGCAGGAGTAGAGTAATATACAGAGAGAGGGAGAGAGACAGAGAACTTTAAACACAGTCTATTCAAAACCTTTTCGCCTAATAACGTAAATTTTATTTGTAAACTTTATTTAGCGTTGAGTACAACTTAAAAGTGCAGACAAGGGTTGACTGGTGCACAAGTTTATTGTATGAAGCGTTAAATTGCAGATTGGCGAGGCGGCAACCAGTGTCTGGGGTGTTAATTTGAAGAATAATTATTTTTGTCTTGTCTGAGAATTTGTTAGGAGCACGATACGGGGTATGAGAATTTATGTGACATCAGTCAGACAAGTACAGTCGAGAGAATTTAATAGAATCTAAAACCCTTCATTAGCAGTACAAGCGGTTATGCTAGGATAGGAAGAATACGGTTTACGGTGCTAAAGTAACATTTTATCAGCAGGTTTAAGCGAATAGGGCTGTTTATTATGATGTTTCAGAGTGAAGGTTGGAAGTTAGACAACGTGTTCCTAGTCACAAAATATTTGTTGAGAAGTTGGTTACACTTTGTTTCTCATAGTAGCTTTGCTTACTGCGGGGAATATGCACTGCCAATCACTTAATTAAGGAAGAATATATTTTGTAAACCAGACAATGAGGGGTTAAGAATTTTTCAAGTAACAATTGTCCTTCCTTTTTGTATTTTGGCGGCTCTTTGGAGGACATTCACTCCACTGGTTTTAGAAATTTTAATTTTTCGCTTCTCAAAAGTGCTAAGAGCTGTTGTGGGTCCTACCTCCTTTTTTCTATGGCATTGTAATACATTAATCGAATCGAATTGCTATAGATGGCATACCTTCTTAAAATGTAAACAATTTCCTTATTATTGCTAAATAACAAAAGCATATTTCCTTTAAAAGAAAAAATCCGTTCACAATTTTCACCAAATTAAGAGTGGGAAATTGGCCTTTAAATATACAAAGTTTTGATTTATCCGCCAATATCTGCTTTGCAGAGTATAAGATCTGCCATTGAGCAGGAAAGCTGGATTTTTTTATGGATCGTAGGACTATAATACGAAATATCACAATTGTTGCATGACCTTCATGATGTATTTCACGCCAAAAAGGACTATGATTCATTATGCGACTCATCCGTTATATGAGTCGAAAATCTTGAGTGTGCTTAAAAAAGTATAGTGTAATTCATAAGTGAGTGTCAGAGATGTTTTGACACGACTGTACTTGCCAATGTTTTAAAATCTTTCATAAATATAATATTTTCTATGCAATCCGAATTGCATTTTATTTTCGCATCTCTTTTGTGTGATAGTGTGGCGTCAGAAAACAGGAAAATATGAAATTATGGAAAATATTAAAATATGCCAAATTGAATTTTCATAAGCTGGGTTAAGACGACTATTATTTAAAGCATTACTTACCCACTAAAGTTAAATTGATCCTATAATTACGAGTTGGAAAATTGAAAAAATCTACTCTACAACGATAAACACCACCATCCGTTGGCTTGACATCCCGTATCTGTAGGCGTGAATCTTTGGGATTGTCACCAATCGAAAAGAACAAACGTTGTCCCAAATCGCTAGCTATAGCAGAATGTGGCGCTAATTTGACATTTCCTCCACGCGAATCCAAGCTGAAAGAGAAAATGAAGGATAAGAATTACAGAAAATATTAGTTATAAAGCAAAAGCACAAAAAAGACCCTGCATGCTTGAAAAGGAACTTAATTGTTGCCTTTGTACTGCTATTATGGCTCAAATGTTCACTTTACATATTTACTTTTCACACGTATATGTGTGTATTTTGCTATGTATTTGTATACACCTATACAGATGCATTTTAAGTGCACTGGTATATTTTTCCTATGCGTGTGTACGATAAATTACAGCAATTTGTTTTGGTTGTTCGTTGCTGCCACTTATTTGTTTGCAGTTAAAGACATAAATAAACTTTCCTCTCCTTGATGGACGTTCCTAATTTTAATTTGTTGCTTGTTCTTCTTTTTATGCAAATTAATGTTTTTTTCATATTTTGCTGTAGTTCATTATTACCCGTCTATGGTGGAGTCAACGTTCGTCGTATACAAAAAGTACCAACCACTTAAATGGAGGGATATATCTTAGCAACATGAATGTAGTCTTCCTCATATGCAACACAACACAACAGAGAATTAAATTTTTAAATAATAAGATTCAATTAAAAAAGTAACTAGCATCATGCTGTCAACTGTTGTCTCAATATTGTTCTTATAGCTAATTTGAATAAAAATTTGTTACGAAAAAACAAAATCTTGCAACCCGGTTTTTTAATTTTGATACACAATTTTTGAGACGGCTTTAGGACGTGAACTGGTTGGTCTTCCCGTACCGAGTTTTGTATTACCTTCATATTTAATGTTCTTTTGCGTTTTCTATTGATACCCGATACGAACGATCTGGAGCTTTTCGCAAAACTCTGGCCCAACTAATTGAGCCTACATTTTTGCAGAGCCGGGCAGTCGGTGTTGAACTGACCTTCCTTCTCCTCATCCAGACAGCTTTTGCAGTTCTTACCACGAGAGATTTCCATACGCTCTGGCACATTTCAATTCACACAGTGCAACGTTATTATCCCAAGTAGTAGTGATATCGAATTTTTCAATCGATGTCCAAAGAATTTCGCTATAAACTATATGATATACAGATGCTCTTCAATGAGAAGATCAAGTTTAGAAGATAATGGCAAAAAAAAATGGTTCTCTAAACATACAAATTGTAATAAACTTATATCAAAAAAAATCGGGCCAGGAATATGATTGCGCTATCGAAAGGTATTTAGAAAATTTATAACTATCAAAAAAGAGTTGAGGAAAGCTGTAAAGAAATTTATAATGTCCTCTAGCCTACGAAACTCTACTAAGACTTGAAGACGCACTTGAACCAAAAATTCAGATGAGAAGGTGAACGCCTTCGCTAATCGTTTAGACAAATGATAAGCAACTTAACTAATTCTGCTATGATAATTAAACTATTTATATTTATTGCCATGTTGCTAATTGACTTTTTGTCATGCTCTTGGAAGTCTAAGAAATTATTGTGAACCTTACAACAGGTGAGATTGCGCCATGCAGGCCCATTAGTCTACTTTATCAAAGTTGTGCGAAAAATTCGCCGTTTGTGAAGGATGCTTGATTTAGGAGTATATCTTCCGCGGTCTTTTACGACACAGCAAATATATTCGAAATTTTGTTAATTTATTGTGACGACCATCGTTTTCGCCCACATCACATATAGTTAAGGTTTTTTATATAAGGCAACTGAATTCACCCATTACTTTTTATATGAAAATTATACCTTTTGCTTTTTTCTCATTAAGAATCATTGTTTGTATCATTAGTCAGAACTTAGATTTAAATTTAACGGAAAAATTATGGCAGCATCATCAGCTAACGATAGCACTGTTTTAATACAACTCTACCATGACTGACAACTGATCAGCTGGTATGGATCGTAAAATGGTGTGCGCATACGTAAGACACAGCCAAGCAAGCATAATAGTAATGCGTATACAGTAGAGAAGGCAGTGATCCTGTGGCTAGCAAGGCGGTAAGACCTTTTTAATAATTTTAGAATCGTATTCAACTATATTATTTAAGTCTTTGGTAGACAGCAAATAGTTGGGCCAGAATTTTATTCGGATCAACTACTTGTAGCTTAAATACTTTAGAGTTTTACTCAACTAGATTAAGCTAGTCTCTCGCGCCAGCAACTGGTAGCGAAACTACTGGCGTTTTCGTGTCAGGCCTGCATTTTATTCCCCCTGACAAGAGAAGCTAGTGAGTAAGGTCACGCTATACCACTTTTGTCAGAATCTTATTCGCCCCAGTTTGTATATGCGATTAGTGGATAGACACTCCTCAGGCGGTAAACGGTTGGGCTAGAATTTTATTCGCCCCAACCGAGTGCGGTCAGAGTTGAGTGCGCAGAGGCGACATCTCTTAGCTTCGGGCCAGAATTATATTCGCCCCGACAATTGAGTCAATCCTTGTCCCGAAGAGAGTCGATCTGAGTAAGAGGCACAGAGCTTCCGGTATTGTCGACTCAGGCCAGATTATTGTTCGCCCTGACAAGAGAGACCAGAATAAGAGGTCCTCTCTTACCATAGGGCCAGAATTTTATTCGCCCCGAAGAGAGAATCAGCCCATGTGCACTCGCCACGAATAGTGGTGGTATCTTCTGCAAGCGTCGGATGGTGTGAGGAGCTGATTAGATTACTAGCGAACGTGTCAACCGAAGGCCCATCGTATTTCGAGTCGCGCTGTAGTTATTAATTTAAATTGATGAATAAAGATTATAACGATGTTGAAAACATTTATATAAACTGTCTCGTCTCTCTCTTGGAAACAAATAACTATTTTTTTAACGAACCCGGGGAGCCGTGAGCTCTAATCCAGCTAAATGTGGAAACAAGTCGTTACATTATTTAATAACTTTATTATAAATATTATGCTGTGAAATTGTTCCAATCTAAAATATAACAATTGCCGGTCCCTTCAAGAAACCCTACCTTACAATAATGGCGATAATCAGAAGTTAAGAATGTTACAAAACCGAATTCGCTAATATAAGATTCCTAAGTTTAATTATTTAATTCTTCTTCAAGATTTACGAGAAGAAATTTATATAAAAATTTTGCTTAAAAATATCCAATGACATTGTGGAGAAACATTTAGATTTAAGACATTCTAGTAAAAATTAGAAGTCGTTTAGCTTTACAATGCACATGTGCTAAATATTTCACCTTTGCTGTTGTTCGCATTATGTCTTTTATCAAGACATTCTTTTATTCTTTTATTTTCTGCCTTGAAAAATCTCAAAGATTTAATTTGTGGCACTTACTTTACGACAAATAGGATTGCAGAAGCGTTTCACTATCATATTAAAAAATTGTGTCAAAAAGAATATTTTATTTCATTTTTATCGGTCGTAGTCAGGAAAAATATTTTCGATTTATAAAAATTTTGTTGAATAGCGCAGTTTGAAATAAAATATAAATTGGAGAAGAATTTACACATACTTGTGTTGTTTCTGTTGGTCTATCAATTCATTTACAGGTTTTGGCTTTAAACCACTTTAACTTATTCACTGAATGCGTTTACAAAAATATTTACACTTTCACAGTTAATATTTCCATGCGATAATTCGATATTTATATTTCTTTTTTTTACTTTTAAATATAAATTTCATTTTGCTTCAAGGGATTTTTCTAGTTCACTCTCGTTCTGCTTTTTCTTTTTTTAATTTTATAATAGTTTGTTTTCATTTCAAATGCATAAATAATGACTTTGAGTCCTAATGGCTTGTAATTAAATGTTTTACATTTTTAATGAATTTTTTAGCGAGAACATGCAACGTAGATTGATTGCAACTCTAAACTTAAGCTGACACTCTGGGCAAAAAAACTGCAATGTAAAACAAACAATTTAAGGTCTAAAATGTGGTTTTGCTCTACGCTATAATTTATGTTTAAATATAATTATTAAGCAGTGATTACAGTGTAAGTAGAAAGCTGCAGGTAAAGCGGACCATTATAAATGCAACAACGTTCGAGAAATTATTTTTTAGTTTACACAAACAAACATCAGTAGGAAAAAATTTTAATATTTGTACAAAAATTTATTTCAAGATAAAGCTTCGGTTTTGCGCAATAAGTAAGTTTGGCATTAGAAATATTTGTGCAAAAAGAAAATTGGCGCACTAAAACTTTTATTTGGCTTAAGATATATATTTTTGCAAAATAAATTATTTTTTGCACCAGAAGTTCTTTTCTGTAAAAATTACGAAATTAAAATTTTGAAAATTTCTGCTACCGAAACCTGTTTTTTGAAATAACGGTGTATATTTTAACAAGAACAACAATTTGTGCACAATACATAATAATATTTCTTCTGCAAAAAGCCAATTAAAAGAACTTCCAATTTGTTTACAGAAGCTTCATATTTGCACAAATCTTCCATTGAAACAGATGCAAATACCTTTCATGATAGGAAACTAAGTTTGTGAAAAAGATGTTGGACAAAAATTCATTGTTTGTACAAAATAAAAATTTGAGAATAAATACAAAATGCTAATTTCGCACCTGAGTTTCTTATTTGCGCAAGCACTTCATTACAAAAACCCATTTTTAAAACCCTCATTTGCATAAATAGAAAAATTTACACTGCACAAGACGTTTATTTTTGTGTACAAATTTCATTTCGAATATAAGTTTTTCAAAAATGAGGTAAAATTTTTTCCCATACAAACAGTTTTTGCAAAATGTTTACTTTAAAAATTAATTCACGCAAAAAGTAAATTTTCACAACGATGTTCCTTAATAGCTCAACAATTCGCTTCCAAAGAAAAAGTTATTTTTGCATGAGAATATTTTTTGCGCAAAAAAGGTGTTGCACAAAATCCAAATTTGCACAAATAATAAATTTTTCCACAAAAAATTAATTTGTGTATAAAACAAAAGTTTCCGTTTGAATGAGAATATATATTTTGCGGAAAAAAGTTTTCGTCAAAAGTCTAAAATTGCACAAAAATTAAATTCTACAACAAAAAGTAAATCTGCAAATATTGATTTGATTTTGTACTATATGTCTGTTTGTGCACAAGTTATTAATTTTTGCACAAAAATCATATTTCGCTACGAGAACTGCCCCTACCACGATCACACATGCTTTAAATTTTTGAACAAAAAAAATTCAACTGAGTATTTGCACAGAAAGTCCATGCGTACACAACCACTTCATTTTCAAAATAAAGTGTTTTTGAAATAAATCTTTTGCACAAAAAGAAAGATTTTTCATAAAGAAAGACACATTTGCGCAAATAGTAAATTTTTGCACAAAATATAAATTCCTAATTTGCACAATAAATCTACTCTCGCATAAGATAATCAGTTTTGGAAAATTTTTTTAGGAATAATTTTAGGAAATTACTCTTTTTTGATATATTTCTCAAGATAAATATGCGTCCCTAATCAAACTTTTTTAAAATACCTTTTCCACAAAACAGTATTACATTTTTATATAAAGTAAATAAACGATTACGCTTGTTGCATTATTTTAATTGGTTGCATTAAATATTAAAATGCATTTTGATTTTTTATTAATTATGCTATTTAGGGGTTGCACTTTAGGAAAATACGAATCACGACAAAACACTTAAATATGTTATTAGAAATTTTCTTTTAATAAAACTGTATTAAAAATTTTTAATTAAAATGTTTTAAAATCTGTATCGCAAAAGCTTAAATAAATATAAATGCAAAGTTTGTACCTGGTCTGTCACATTTCCATAAAATCTAGAATATAATTGACAGTTTACGAAGTAGATTATAATCTCCTACTCTTGTAGTCGTAAATGGGTCATTCAGCATAGAAAAGGCGGAAGAGAAAAAAAACAAGAGAGAATAGCAAACTAAACAGGATAGCGAGAAAATGGTACGAAAAAAATCTAATCTAAACAACAAAACTGAGTTTTCATTCCATGAAACAATTCAGAATTTACACGTCAAGTGGCAATTTGCAACAGTTTTTAGCAAGTAGCAGTTAGTAAAGCTGTTTGTTGTACAACAAACTGCATAAGTACAAGGTGGAAAACGCAACAGTATATAAAACAAACAACACCAACGGCAGTCAACTCGACACAGCAAGGGTTTTAAAAAACGGAAGGAAACTCCCAACATGAAGCTTTAGAATGTATAAGTAGGCACTTTAATGGTAAATCGCCGCATTTACAACAAAGTGGATTATAATGATGACACTCCCATTTCTGTCATATACTCGCTTCAAACCTGCATTTGGAACAAAAATTTTTTTCTTCCCTTACAAACACGCACAGCCACAGACTACAACAAACAACACTTTTCCTAAAGTTGAAAGTGTGAAATGCCAACAATGAAATAAATACAGCAAATTATAATAATCAGCAGAAAAATAATGAAGATAATAATAAAAGAAAAAAATAAAAAACACTAGTGGCAACTAAAATATCTTTACTTCAATCAGGAAGTGCTTAAAGGCAGTTGCAGCACGAAATGAAATCGTTACCATTCGCCTCCATTTGCATACTACTGTTATCGAAAGTTTGGCTCAATTATTTCACACAACGATTGAGAGAATGATAACAAGCAGAAAAGATTACAACAATTAAAGAGTCTTATTAGGAAAAACAACAGCTTCCTTCCGCTATTTAATACAATTAAGCATTTTATTATGTAAATTTAAAAATTCAAGTTGTAATGAGATTTTCCTTTGTTTTACTTTAAAAGGTTGAATAATATTTACATATTTGAGGCAGAACAACTGAGAGCATGAGTGGAGTAATAGGGTTGAGATTTTGTTACAAATACAGACAATTAATTTTGGTTATAATTGGAACAACAAATTGAAACTGCTTCTAAATTAAAAGTTAATAGTGATAGGACTATTAAGAGGTTGAGGCTCCACATTGTTATTTATCGGATAGTCTAACCAAGACTAAATATTCACTGAGAAGCGAACATGTGGGCAGGCCAAAGCCCAATAAAGATCCGTGAAAATAATTTGGATTAAAACAGAAGAATATTTTCTTTTCTTCAAAGCATTGAAATGCATTCAAAAGCAAGTTATTTAGGTATCACACGAAGTGAAGCCGAGAGCCGCCGAAATACCGCTCAAGCATTTTCAAACTGAGGCAAACGATCATATGCGCTGCTTTGTTGGGATTAGAAGGGCGTTTTGTATTACTAACTCCTGAAACCTGGTTAGATCATCATAGTAGAGCTTGACAGATAAGACTTAATCCGTTTGAAGAAAGCAATCTACGAAGGGCGTCCAGAGAATGTTCGTCCTCATATTACTGTAAAAACAACAAAAAACTATTTAAAAACGACGAATAGAAAGTTTTATTGCACGTGCGTTATAGCTGAGACGTAGCCCCATCTAAATACTAAATTCTCATATATTCCCAGAAAGGTGGGTACAAGACACAGCTAACGGTGGACATTATTTGGAATGGCATGAGTTTTATTGAAAACAAATATACAAACTTTTAGTAATTTTTTAGATTAAATTCTGAAACTCGAATAAAAAAATATTGAGCAAGTCGAGGGGGCCTCTTAGTTAAAGTGTATTAATTTAATTTGTCTCCCTCGCGCTCTCTCTCTCTCTCTCCTGCTAGAAGCTTTATTAAAAAGCGAATTACTCTTGTAACATTTCTTTAAATAATTCATTCCCATTCAAATATATTTCTTGAATGAAAAGCCCGTTTTAATGCAGCAAATTTGCTTGAATTTCTTTTAAATATTTTTTCATTAGGATTAAATTAGTTTGCCCTACTCAAGGCCCTTGTGGCACATAAGTTTGAGCTGGGTTATTAAAAACTAGCAACTATTAAACAATTTGTCCAGAAACCTCCCAAATTCTTGTCTTGTGAAGGTGGGAAATTTGCTAAAACCCACATTCTAGCGAATACTGGTATAATATATTTTTGCATTTTATTTAGTTGTTTTAAATGCCCTGCAGCAGAATGCTTTCTATTACTCCAAAGCCCTCTTTAATTATTGTGGCCAAAATAATTGCTTTAAGCCGCAAAAAGTAATAAATATAAAAAAAAGAAAACAAGAATAAAAACTAGAGCAAAATAAATCAGCTAAACAGAGGAACCGAATGGCTCTCGTTCACACGGTCACAACAACAACAAAAAAAGAGGAAAACTACCAACCCACTATTAACAAAAGAAAACAAATTTGAAAGGAACCATAAAGTAAAATCCAAACAAGAACCCACTAAACAAATTGTCAACATGAACTAGAATTTGATGTTGTAAACGAGAACCAACAACACTCACACACACACACACACACACACACACACACACATACACACACACACACACACACACAAGTACTTGTTTAGTTAGTAAAAGGAAAAAAAGAGAACAATTTTAACAATGACTACTTTAGCTAGGAAGAACAACATGAGGTAAGTTGTTACCGAAAACCATCTTAGGGCAAGGGAAAGCTAAAAAAGCCATACAATACACTACAAAAGCATTAAGTAAAACTTTAGCTGCAGCTCTGTGCGTTGCCTTTTAATTTTAACGCCCTTTCACTGTCTAAGCTACGTGCATGCGGCTCTACGAAGTATGTGTATGTATAAGGATTCTTAAGTGGACGTTAAAAACCACGTAAGTATAGTTTAAAATCGGAACAATAAAATCCAACACAAACAACAGTAATAAAAACCTTCACACACCCACACACACACTTCTTTAATACTTTCGATAATGGCGTGGTTGATAAACCTTCTAACCGGGAATTGTTGCTACGAGTTTGTTGCAGGACAGCTTCAATAGTTTAGCTGAAGCACACACATGCACACATACATATAAAATAAATTTCACCTCGTTAAATACTTTAACAACGTTAGTGCAGTGCTGGTGATGGCCATTGCTTGTTGCCGCCCGTTGTCGGTTTCTTTGTGAGTTGTGCTGTTGTAAAATATAAATTTTGTATTTAGTGGCTGTTTTGTTGCATTCTGCAACATCAGCTTTTTATATTTCAATTTTGTTAAAATTTTATGAAATCCTGTCAGGCCCTAGACCAGAGTCGACTTGAGTTGAGTTGAGGAAGTAAAAAATCATTTTAATTTTAAAACTCATTACTTCTAACAATAATTGGTTGCTCGCAAAAGATGCACTAAATGAAAACACGATTTCGAAGAGAAAAAAATCAGAAAGGCGAGGAAAGAAAGAGAGGGAAATGAAATTGACGTTGAGTTTTATGAGATGATAAACAAGAGTTTGTATTGTGTTCTGATTTAGCTAATAAAAATTATCTAAGTGAAGCGTGCCAGGGTATTAAAAAGGGACAACTTGTGAACATATCCATAACCTTTATTACTTCGGTATTGTAATAAGTAAATCCTGTTTTTCAAGAAATATATAATAAAAACATTTTGTAACGACGTGTTTTCACGATTAGCTGGAGTATAGCTCGCGGCTCGTTACAAAAAATATTTATTTGTTTCCAAGAGAGAGAGAGAGAGACGAAACAGTTAATATGAATGTTTTCAACAACGTTATAAACTTTATTCATCAACTTAATTAATAAATACAGCGCGACATGAAATACGGTGGACCTTCCGTGGCCATTGGCACATTCACTGGTACTCTCCTCAGCTTCTCACACCATCCGACGCTTATAGAAGATATCGCCACTATTTGTTGCGAGTGCACATAAGCCGATTCTCTCTTCGGATCGTATAAAATTCTGGCCCGATGGTAAGAGATTACTTCCTTTTCTGGCCTCTCTTGTCAGGGCGAATAATATTCTGGCCTGACTCGACAGTACCAGAAGCTCTGTGCCTCACACTCAGTTGGACTCTCTTCGGCTGGCTGCTGCTCTAGGTGACGGGACAAGGATTGACTCTCTTGTCGGGGCGAATAAAATTCTGTCCCGAAGCTAAGAGATGTCTCCTCTACGCACTCCGTTGGGGCGAATAAAATTCTAGCCCAACCGTTTACCGCCTGAGGAGTGTCTATCCACTACTCGCATATACAAACTGGGGCGAATAAGATTCTGACAAAACTGGTATAGCGTCACCTTACTCACTAGCTTCTCTTGTCAGGGGGAATAAAATACAGGCCTGTCACGAAAACGCCAGTAGTTTCGCTACCAGTTGCTGGCGCGAGAGACTAGTTTAATCAAGTTGAGTAAAACTCTAAAGTATTTAAGCTACAAGTAGTTGATCCGAATAAAATTCTGGCCCAACTATTTGCTGTCTACCAAAGACTTAAATAATATAGTTGAATACGATTCTAAAATTATTAAAAAGGTCTTACCGCCTTGCTAGCCACACAGGCTGACTGACTTCTCTACTGTATACGCATTACTATTATGCTTGCTTGGCTGAGTCTTACGTATGCGCACACCATTATACGATCCATACCAGCTGATCATTTGTCAGTCTTGGTAGAGTTGTATTAAAACATTATGTGGTGGTGTTACCTAAATATTTCCGTTAATCTTAAAACTAAGTTATTTTTAATAAAAACTATGAATGTAGGTAGAAAAGCAAAAGACATAATTATATGTGAACTAAAAACGAGTGGAAGGACTTTTGGTCGTCACAATTTTTAAGGCGTTTTCTTATAAGAATGTAACTGTAAATTGATTTAAAACACCGATAGTTTGCGGTTTTCAGCAACGATATTTTTTTTAATTCAAGAAATAATTTGGTGCCATTTTTATTTGAATATGGAAGCCACCGCGGCTAGTTCTGACGAGGTCCAGCTTTCAGTGACTAATTACAGCAATGGAGGTTGTATGACAGTAGTAAAGGGGCGAATAGTTTTCTCCAAAGCGACAATCGCCCGTGACTTATCGGTGGAGAGCAAAACGTTCCACCACAAAAAATTTTCTAGCGATTAGCACATTAGGTAAAATTATTCGCTTAACGACTTTTGCTTTCAATAAATCACTTGCGGCACACGCAGTGTGGCGTGTTAGACTGTCTTGTCGAAACCACAGCTGCTTCACATGAAGGACATTCAATTGTGGTAGAAAAAATCAGTGACCATGGTCCTGTGTTTCGAAGAAACCAGAACGAATTTCTCCAGTTGTCCAAAAATCACCCCAAATATCATTAACCATTTCTGCCATTAGTGAAACAAAGAGATAAGCTTTTGCTATAGACGAATAAGCAAATGTAGGAACGAAAGTGAAAAAGGCAGAATCGACTGCAAGTCCAAAGAATACAAACCAATGTAAACAAATATAATTTAATAATCAAATATTTATTTTTCAGTCAAGTCAATTAACCGAAACCACCTTTTATTTTAAATATCAAACATTTGAACTATTCGATAACCGGTTTTGAAAAATGTCGAAACATATTAATAAGCCAATTGTCGATAAACCAGTTCCATTTTATATGCAATGCAGTAGGGCTTTCACGAATAAAATTTGTCCGCGAAGATTTAACACAACTACGTTTTCGTAGTTATTCAGTTGCATATTTCCACGTTCATCTTATTTTGTTGCTCTATTTATTATATTTGCGAGCAATAAATAAAGCATATTTATTAATTTACCTGTAGAGTGGGATTCCTGTTGTATCTTTGAACCATAACAGCAGTTTTACGGAATCCTGCGGGGAAGGTGGTGTAAGATCGCAAGGTAAGTCTACGCTTTTGCCCACCGCCGCCCAAACCAGACGTGCAGGAACTGTAAGAAAATAATTCAAAGCGAAAAACATTTAAAAATATAAATACTAGAATTAAATCTTATATAATAGAGCAAGAGGGGTTGCAGGAAATGGAAAGAAATTATAATATAAAATCAAGGATATTAAAGGGATTTTATTATTGCTTTAAATCACTAACACACACACACACGCACATACAATCAGAGTTCACAGCAAAGCCATGGCCAGCTTTAGCACAATATCTGATAGAAGACAGGCATAAAATACAATCATGTACCAACCTTTCGCCACTTAACAATGCAGCTGGCTTACATCTTTGTAGACTTGCTGTCAAAAGTCACATTAAAACTCTTATTCACAATTCAATTTAAAACAAAAACCTTCTTCGAAACCACTGCCATTATTTACAATGTTTATAATGTCCCATTCACTGGCTTCCTTTTAAATTTCTCAGTACAATTTGTTTTGTCGTTAATTTGAAAAAAAAAACGAGAAAAACTCATAACGAAAAAGGATATTATGGCTTCAATCGTTAGCTGTGTTGTAGTTAAGATGTTTTCAAAAGTATGAGTAGCAGTAGAAGGAAATAAAGTGCTGTTAGAGCATGTGGGAGGGCGGGCGATTGTTCTCGCATAATTATTAATGTGTTTGCATGTTTATTTGGTTGATATGAAAACTACACCATTTCCTGCTTTGTTATTTATTTTTTTATTTTATTTCCTTTCCTCTATTTTTATAAGTTGTTCCCTAAGAAAACATAAACTGACTGTTGCGCTTTTTTTATGTCTTCCGCTTTCGTTCGTTATAAAAACTCATGCAGCCGTTTACATTCAACTGTGACGTACTTTAGGAGAATATCATTCTGGTTTGTAATCATGTTGTTGTTAGTCTAGCATTTTGTAATCAAAAAAATGATAAAATTATTTTGTTTTTATGTAGGGTGCTTTAAAATTGGCCAGGCTTAAATTTAATTTCCCTAAGTACTCTCTGAGTTGCTAGGCTTTTTTCTTTCCTCTGCTAATATCCCAATATTTGTTTACGTATTTTGTGGAATATTTTACCTTCGTTTCAATTTTGTTATAAAAATTGTGTAAATCTTTCTGCCATTTTATTACTGTCGAAGAAAATGTTTGTTAATTTAATTTAATTTAAAAGTTTGAATACGCTTAATGAAAAGTTTAGCAATGGTAAAAGCTGGTTAATGTATATTATATATGGCGATGAAGCAATGCTACATGCTACAACCATCTCAAACTTGGACATTAAAAAAAAAACACTATGAATTAAAAAAATGCCTCTGAAAAATTGCGTTTAAATAGAATTTTCAGCTTCAATCTTTTCTCGAAAAAATTTTTAATAAATTTTATTTTGAAGTTAAGAATGTGCCTTATAATCGTTTTTCGTATTTATAATTATTAAAGCATTAAGCCCTGAAGATGCGACTCGATGCAAGCAGCAAAATAAGAACAGTAAGGAATTATTATTAACACTACACTTGACCTTGAAATCAAAGAATTTAAAAAAACTTGTAAAATTTTGTTCTTTTACTGTTTTGAATGTTACACTTTTTTTAAGGATATTTTTGAACAAAGTACCTTTTTAAATGAAACATATTATAAAAAGTACTCTTTGGAAAAAGTACTTTCTTTATAACATTATTTAAAAAACAAACGCTTTTCAGTAATATTAGTTTCTATTAAGCACTTCTTTAAGAAATAGTCTTCTCAAAATAAAAGTACCTCTTCCTAAATAGTACCTTATTTCCATAGAATACTTTCTTTAAATCGCTCTTTTCTGAAAAGTATCTTCTTTTGGTTTAAAGTATGTTTTTTTTAAAAAAGTACACTGTACTTAGAAGGAACTTACAATTCTTAAGTAAGTGTCTTTGTCAATTACAGTGAGAGCAACTACCGATTTTTGCAACACCCTGCTCATAAAATGCATTACGGTCTTTATAAGTTTAACTTTTTCCAAGAAAAAATCTCGATAAGTGCTACTTTTTCTGGTTTTGTAAATTTAAAGTTATATCATTTCTGAATTTCTTTGTTCAGAAACATGGTTTTGACGGTCGCCTATAGTTTCACCAAAGAACCCACCTTAGATATTATTAATTTTAATTACTTTGTCCAAGGCCCGGCCTTAAAATATGCCTAAAGTCTACGTACTTCTATGCCAAGGTAATAGACTTATATTATTAGAGTTAGTTTTTGTTTTTTACTCTTTCAACATTCTGACTAAAGTTTCATATGAGTTAAGTGAAGATCATTGTAAATTCAACCTAAGTTAAAAAAATTTTTGTGTTTTTATATTAAGTTTTTCATCACTGGTTATTGCAACTTTCGCTAAAAGCAACAGCCCATATTTCCATTCGGTTATGCAAATCGAGGTCGTACTGTCTCTTGATACAACAATGTGTTTTCGAACCGTAATAAACCAGAATAAAAATAAAGTAGGTTCTCTTTCAAAATTGCTCATCTGCCAAAAAGTTCCTCTAAAAACACCCTTGCTCAAAAAAGTACCGTTTTCTAAAAAATACATTTTTCTAGAGAGTACTTTTGCATTTTCAATGAAGGTATCCTTATCAAATAACATCTTTTTTAAAAATCTAAATTTTATTGTAATAAAAAGGTTCATTTGATAAAAAAAATTAAGAGCTTTTACCATAAAATCGATTTACACACATGTATTTTTCAAAATTAGAAAATTTGCCTATAAGTGCCCAAAAACATTTTTGGAGGTACTGTTCTGTGAAAAATACCCTTTTTCTGAATGTAATCTTTTTCTAAAACATACTGTTCCAGTTTTTAGGCAGCTAACTTTAAGGAATATACTGTACTTTCAAAGTCGCCGAATCCAAATCTGATCACTTTTTTCAAGTAACGTTAGGTTTTTGTGCTACAGCGGGGCAAGTTCTAATCCCCTACTTTTAACTAAATCATTAATCCATTTTTGGAAGGGTCGAAAAGGGCTTATATATATAACCGAAACCTATCACATTTTTTCATTTTAAAACTATTGCCTCCGGACCATCCTTCAGGGCGCTCCCATACAAATTCTATGATTTTGTATAACTCTAAAAAAAATTTTTTTTCGGTTTAGTTAATTAAAACATGTTTTTCTATAATTCATATTTGAAATGTCGCCATCGATTACAAAGTGTTCTCACTAAAGAAGACGGGTTTTGAAAATTATTGTACAGTGATATATCATGATCAATATTATCAGAGGGGTCATTTTTTCAAAGTCCTATCTTCATTATAATAAAAAGGTACTATTTGTAAAAAAAAGAAAACAAAGTACTATTTCTAAAAGGTAACTTCTTTTATAGTAGTTTCTTTGTCAGAACAACGCACTTACCGAAAAGGGCTTTTTAAATAAAATTATTTCAAAATATACAAGAAATTACTACTTACAAAAAAAATTCTCCTCTACAAATAGGCATTTTGTTTTAAACAAAAGGGTACTTTTAAAGCTTGGTCCATTTCAAAAATCCCCTTTTTAATAAATTCTTTTAATAACTTCATTTGAAGAGGGATAGAACGAATGAGACATTTGCAAAATACATCTCAATTGACGTTTTACCTTTCACAACTGTTAAAGTGGCAACCAAATATCGGCTCGATATTTCTTAGAGTTTATAACTGCCTCTCCATGAACTAAAAGCAAAAATTAAATTTAAATAATCTGACAGTGCCGACTTAAATAGAAACTTGTAGCTGGAAATATCCCTCTGGAATTATTTAAACAACGCACAGCGGGGCCATTCATATCTGAAGGCAAATCCTAGTAATTCCTTACCTCTACTCAAGATAAAATATTAGAACTAGAAAGGATAATAATTAGTTTTTTTTCTTAACACTTTTTTTTCTATAGAATTGATGTTGTTGGTTAAAACTTTATTTAATCTGCTAATTGAGTTTGTATAGTCGTACACGAAGCAGGCAACCACGTTTGCTACAACTACATGAACGTGACCACATTTTCGAATGTTTCAAAGGTTGTGTTTTATATATTAATCTTGATGCTACATACATATGCAACTGTTTGTTTTTCGACAGCATTGACTTGTCTCTTATACTTGTAGTTGTTTGTGGTTATCGCTTTATTATGCAAATGAAACATCTCATACAAGCATTTTCTGCTATTTTACCAATTTCTTGTTGGTTACAGTATGACAGAAAAAGTATTCAATAGTTTGAACAAGAGAACAAAAGCAACTGTTTTTAGAATTGTAGAATGTATGGGGAAAAAGGGATCATTTCAAAAAGATACTTTCGTACAAAAAGGTACTTAGTGAATTGAAACTTTTGACACATAAACTGTTTTTGTAAAGTCCTTGAGGTAAAAATTGGTCAAATCAGCTCCCAAAACGATTACAAATAAACAGAAAAATCTTTAGAATTCACCATCCACCCTCCTTGTCCGGAAAAAATAACGAAAATGAATTTTTATTAAATTAATTTTTCGACATTTTATAACTCTTGCAAAAAAATACTTTTTAAAGAAGATTTTGTAACAGAAAATTAAAACACCGATATACAATTTAATATTTTTTAGACATATAATCTAAGCCACCCTAATACTTTGGTTATCAATAACGCCCTTGTCTCTTTACCCTTTCATTAAGCACAAGTCATAAGCTTTCTCAATATTCTACTCTACGTTTTGAGAAGTTCTACAGCAGAAAAATCAAATTTTTTATAACATCACCATTGAGCTTCTAATATTTTGCCCAAGAAAACACAACAAAACTATAGCAGAACTGTAATGCAGTCTCAATTTTAATCTGCCTTCCTCTCTTTGCTAAATTCTTCATTTTATTATGCCAAACGTGGCTTTGGCCATTATTTAATAAATTAAGAGACTTAATACCCACAAATAAACCTACAACTTTCAAACAACCAGCAACTAAACAACACCCGCACACAGACACAACGTGAGCGAAGAGAAAGAAAAAAAAAGAGTTGTTTGGTAAAACTGTAAATCCTTTTTGGCAAATGATAAATAGAGAAATAATTTGTCTACTCGAGCATAGAGAGTTTAAGTTAAAGTGTTGGAGTGTTAAAAAAAAAATAAAGAATCGTAATAAAAAGTATATAAAATCCAAGTCATAAAAGTTATTCACACCTAATCCTTACAAATGTGTTGCAATTGTCGTTTACTTTCATCGCTTGTCTGTCTCGTACTCACTCAAGTGCCACTCCTGCTGTTTCTTACCACTCTTTTTCACTTGGCAAAAGCATAACATAAGGCAGTAGTTAAAATTGCTGTTGCTAGTGGTGATGGAGGTGTAGCTGTAGTTGGTTTTGTTGGCGTTGATGCTTCTAAATGTTTTGTAACAAAGTTAGTGAGTTGTAGTCCTTGTTGTTGTTGGTTGGTTGGTTAGCTGGCATGTTTTTCGTGCTTGCACCTAAATGTATGCAATTTGTTTTTATTTGTTTTAAGGATTTATTGGGATTTTCCTGTTGTGACATTTTTTGTTGCAAAAATGCGTTAAAAAGTGTAATTTCCTTTAATAAGGTTGGTCATTTACGTTTTTTAGTAACAAATCCTGTAGTATTTGGTTTAGTAATTTGTGTGTTTTATTAATTAAGCAAGGTTGCAAGTAGGGTTTTAAATGGGACCGTGTTTCTGATGACAAAGTGAGGCGGCTCCGTTTATTATTCAGTCACTGATGCGAGAACGCCTAAATGATAAAACTTATTTTAAGACAAACGCGGCGGTCCTTTGCAGCTGACTCGCCAACATTTGTGGGAAAAATTCGATACTGTGGACAAACAGCATGCCAAAGGAATGCCAGATCGGCCGTGATCGTCACTGCTGCCCGTAGAAATATTTTGAAACCCCCAAAGCTGTCGATTCTTACTTCAAGTTGGTAAATTTTGCAAAGGGACTTGAATATGTAAAGGGTTAAAAACCTCCAGAGGTGCTCAGAGATAATTACAATAAAAAATGCCGTTTACTGCGCTTAGTAGGCTTTGGAGCATCTAAGAATGGTCCCATATTCTTAGAAGCGATCACGCACATCCATTCAATGCTTGCAGGGAGAGATACTTCCACAATAAATTCCTGTTTGATGCGCATTTTGGGATGGCGAAATACTGTTTCGTCATTACTTTTTTAAAACCCATTTAGGATAGGAGATGCTGCAAAGCAGGCTAACGTGGGCCCGCTGGTCCGGTCCCTTTGTGTTGCCGGAGTAATAAAAGATTAAGGAGGAAGAAATGGACTGTAGAGAAAAGTAAATGTAGGTAGAAAAACTCAAGAATGAGGCTTGAGAGATTTGTAGATTAGTGAAGATGAGAAAACTTCATTGGTCACTACAACTGTGCCGATGTGCAGTCAACTTTAAGCCCTTTATGAAGGAACATATTCCCGTTATTCCCATCTCCGATAGCTCGGAGAGGCTGACGAGATGAACCTGGCGTTGTTGGTCTAGGGCAGAAAAGATGCACAGCATCGGAAATCTGCCTCCTCTTCACTGTAATAAGTTCTTCAGATGACATTTGTTAGCAATTTCATTAAAATACTTTCGAAAGCCCGCCACCCTCATTAGAGCGCACTCATTGCCATTTAATTTCTTTTCTCCTGAATTGAGCGATATAAACGACGATACTATGTATTCCACATCATGAAACCCTTGATTTTATGATTGGTATAGCTGTTTGTCACAGTGGATAAGTAAAATCACCATCAAAATCCTGCGAATTCATCCTGGTACTCAGTTTCTTGTGGGGATTTACACTAGGTAATCGTTTATGTTCGTGCGAACTTATGCGGCAAACTTACTGAAAACTGGACCTCCATGATACCGTACGAAACCGGCAAAAACTTCAAAATACACTCATAAAAGAAAAGATCTTTGACCTGTGTGACTGTGAAATGAGATTAATGTATAAAGTTGCAAGGAAACTATTCTCTCGAAATCATTTCTGTTCATATGTTTACTGTTGAAGTGCAATATATTTTCTAATGTGCATTTAATGGTGGGTTAAACTAAAGTAACATTTTCTCAACTGTTCTTATAGTCCAGTTTTAGGTTTTAATTCAATTAAGTCTGATCTTTTACCACCCAAAGATCGGCATGAAGGAAAGTAAGCTGATCTATATGATACTTTATGCAATATAAAAACTTATGCTATAGTTGTTGCGTTGTCGAACTTCCGAAACAATTAGCTAATGAAAAGCTGCTAATTCACAACAAGTTAATGCCTGCTAGTCTGGTCAAATATCATACTCCTATTAAATTGTATCTATATATCTTCAACAGAAACCATAATATAATGTACGTCTAATAAAGAGGCGGATCCCGCGGTGTGACCCTCGGACCAGGTGCAAAGCTTTATTATTCCTTTCGTTGAATATTTTCACGGCCAAATTCTAAGCTGAAGCCCTGCCTAGTTTGTACAAAATCCTATAGGATTTTGATAATTACAGGGCTCTTTGTTTACTACAATTAAACAGATGTATGCAGAGCATTCAAATCAGGCTAGCAGTCGTCTCTTGCTCTTATTTTCAATTTTACGTGAGTTCAAAGTTAACAAAAAAGCGGCGGCAGATTCGCACTTTCCAAATCTAGTAGAAGACACAAGATGTTGCAAAGCTGTATAAGCCTATCTGACCGAAAATATCTCTGTATGTTTGTTAGCCTTGTGATCAAAATAATCATGCTGTTACTCACTCATCTTATTAGTTTTATGCGGGTGGCATGCCTGAGCAAACATTCAAAATCCAAAGATATCTTTTTAAAAATAATTATAAGAAATACTTTTAAATACGTCTCCCTTGTTTTCTTTCATTTCGTATTTTATTTAATTATGAAGCCTCCTTAAAATATTTAGTGGTTCAATGTAGAACTTCTGTCATAAAACATTTTCTAAGTTATCAACACGACTTCTCTATTCAACTATGAGATAAATAATTAACCAAAACAGAAGAAATAAGTCTTATTTAATTTACTAAGAGTTGAAAAAGTAAAATCATTTTTTAAACCCTTTTTCTCGGTTTGCTGAGAATGACTGCAATTAATAAACACCAGTTCACTAAATAAGTTATTTAACTTCTTGTTGAAAACTTTTCTAGTTGCAACTTTACCAAGTTTAATTTAAAATGGTAGAAGTTTGGTAAAAAAAAAAACTTCACAATCAGGAATAGTAGCAACAGTTGCACAATGGTGATGGAAATGATTATGAGGACAAACACTAAAAATATATTTACTTTGAATAAATAATAGCCAAATAGTAAGTAGTTCTAGACAGTAGCGATCAAAAATATAGATAACTTTAAAAAAAAAAAACTAAAAGATTAAATATGTGTCTTAAGCCTTCACCAATTGCTGCTGTTGACTCTGACTGCACTCACCACTTTGAGTAGCAAATTGGAACAAAGGGACTTGAGTCTTTTGCTTCACTGTGAAGAAATCGATGTGCACTAAATGCTTGCCACGAAAATGATGGTGGCTTGCTGTTAGTAACAAAGTATGTCCTGAAAGTAGAATTTTTGGAACGAATTTCCGTCATCCCTTGTCAAGTTTGGTTTGGATAAATACCGGTTTCGGCTATGTGCCATCTTCAGTGTCATTTTTCGTTCTCAAGCTTTAAGAACCTTTTATTTTTATAAAGAAAATCAACATAGAGACGGAAATGGAAATTCGAAGTTTGATGCAGTCTAGTTTGAAAGACAAAAATTGGTCGCCATAAAATGCTTCCACATCGAATCCAATTATGCACAGGTCTGATCTGTTAAAGCCAACGCATTTGTTACATACGACTCGAGGACAGAAAGGGTCACAATGCAGCGATCTTTCAGCATGAGAAATTAAAAAGACTGACGCTCAGCGTTAGAAAAATCTTAATAATGTCGGACAGCATGGCGGCGCTCTAGACTTTATTACCGGAGGTTGTTAGGGAATACAGTACAGACTTAATTCCCATAATAAAATTACATTAACCCGGGAACCTGGCCGTGAGGAACATGGTAGGGGCGATTAGCCGTGCCAATTGCTTAGCATAGGAAAGGCACCGTGGAAAAGTGGTTTCTTGATTTAGTCAGCATTGGAGAGGTATAGCCGGATTCAAGCAGTCGAAGTGATTCATTATGCTACAACGGGAAAAATTCCAAATGTATCTCATGATATAGAACAATGAAGTCAGGGGAAAAGTACGAGATAATGTAGTCTTTGTTACCTCCAATATACTATAGGAAACACAGAGACCATCAAATATAAATCGCTTTGCGATTGTCCAGCTGTCGATTCTTCAAAAATAAAGGCACTTGGCACGCTTTTATTAACTCTAATATATGCATAGGGTCTCTACATGAACAAGGTAATTAGTCTTAGCCTAAATCTCTTACAGTCAAAGCTACAGCTCGCACAAAAGATGGCTTCAAAATGGAATTTGTAACATAAGTATTTTCCTTAAAAAGTTTTCTATCCGCTAAACTTCGATATACAGCAGCAGCGAGGATTTAAGTTACTCTAATGTGGGTACCGGGATGTGAGGGGCACGACGGCATTAAATTGCCAACTATCTGACAAAAAATGACATTGATATTCGTCTCATAGATTCAGAAGCCTTCCATGTAATAAGTAATAGCTTCACAAGTAACCTTATACGCGAAGCGGAAAAACGAGGTCTACTCGATTACTGGAGAGGCCAAAGAGGCATGCGACAGTCTCATTGAATCCGATAGTATTAGAAACGACGCTATATTAAATCTTAGCAGAAATGATATTACACTCTAAACCAAAGTGTTAATAGGATGTTACAGACTTAAGTATCACATAAAAAAGTAGATGTAGAAGTAATTGGTTTCTGCCCAGTGTGTCAAGAAAATCCGTACCGTTCTTCATATTTTGACTAAGCTTTGAAAAGTTCTCATTCGGTTATGGAATATTAAACCAGAAACCATTTCTAGTTTTCTAAACTCATGGGCAAGCATTTTCTAATGAACTCCTGAATTGTTTTTTAGC
The DNA here is from genome assembly GCA_963932375.1 of Phania funesta. Taxonomy (NCBI): domain Eukaryota; kingdom Metazoa; phylum Arthropoda; class Insecta; order Diptera; family Tachinidae; genus Phania; species Phania funesta. Next base: position 7,664,695 of record OZ010652.1, read on the forward strand.
ATAAATCGATTATTTCGATTATGCCATTACTACTGCTCGATTTTTAGCACGGCATTTTTATACGTATTTCACTCTACAATTTCTTTGTCCTTTGTTCTATTATTTTGCTTAAACAATCAGTTTTATCTGGCTTAAGAATATGGCAGATTTGTATTTGAAAATATCTGAACAAAATTGCTCTTGATATAGAGTGGAAACCGGCAGGAAATTACAAAGAATTGCAGTGATAAATAATTTTAAAATTTTCAACTAATTACAAAGCTACGATTTTTTTTCTTTTTCAGTTCAAAAGTTGTTTGGTTTATGTTTAAATAAAATTTACATTTTCACTTAAATTCTGTTTCTTATATCTAATTCCCTGTTATTATTCTAAATGAACTTTATTTTGCACCTAGGAGATGTAGAAATACAATTTCATTTCAAATGTTACATTTAAAGTTAGTGTTGCTTAATTGAATACTTCGTTCATTTCGTTTCGTTTGTTGATTATGGTCTTTTGAAGTTGTTTTTTTTTTCATACACGAAATATATATATTCCTTTTTTTCATTAAAGGAAGTTGAATGTAGCATAATTTTCAACACAAAAAAAAAACGGCAACAGTATGAAATACAAGCGCATACAATTCTATATAAAATGCACTTGGTAATACCAAAAAAATAAAACTATGCAATATAAAGTGCAACAAACATCCATAAATCACAACCTACGAGAGGGGTTCTAAAAAAAACAGAACGCTAAAATTGTTAGTCATACGCTTCTTGAAGCGAAGCTCTTTTTCCGGCTGCTGAATAATGTTCATATGACAGACGAGGCCAGGCGATGGATACAAATGTGAATCTTTGGACTGTTTATTTATTTTTTTCTTTTTTTCTTAGAGCACTTTCATTTTCGTCTTAAGAAGACTTCTTACCTTGATTCTCAAACAACTTTACAAATTTCTCAAGTTTCCGTCATTTTCTGTACTACTTAGCTCCAGGTCCATCAAGAGTAACTGCACTGTCGTTTTTGTTATTCAAATGCGTTACTCCTGTCTCGGAAGCATAAATGTACGCCTTTATGTACTGAATACAACATTCTTCAAATATCCGTCACTGCTTCGCACGGTGAGATGGATCCGAGATATGAAACTTTCAATGAAGCATAAAATCCTAGCGTCATCATGTTGGATCCCCATGTTGCCTACGTCTACATCGTTAAATTCAGGATAAACAAAAATTGGTCACTATTGACGGTCTTATAAATCTTGATTTCGATGAAGTACGGACCAGCATGCTGCCGCATCGAAATCGACATCGAAGCGTTACTTTGCGTCTAGCGCCGTGCCGCCATCGTGCGGCCATTTTTTAAAACCAATTTATCTGCCATTTAAACCAATTTTTTTAGTTACTTAACTTGTGCTTTTGCATAAAGATTTTTAATTGTTAACGGCTTCATGACTATTATGCTCATTCTAGCTGTCCTTTTCAAATTCTGTCCTTCAAGCAGATTCTGCTAAAGTAGAGCGACCAATTTGTATAATTTCAAAAGACAAATACTAAGCGACAATTTATCTTCAGTGTGTTTAACTGAGTTGATCTTTCAATAACACAGAAAACAATGTTTAAACTTCACCAATGTGAAGCTCATTATTAAAGCTCCCTAATAGATAATTAGTGGCCCACTAATAGTGGGCGATATTATTTTAAAGAAGAATAATTAATAGTTACTTTCTACTGAAGCAAACCACTACTGTTATTATTCATTCTTGTTCAGTGCTTTTTCGGTTTGCCTAATTATATATTCCACCACCCTTGAGTGCTGTCTGGGCTCTCCAGTAATCGAGTAAACCTCGCTTTTTCTCCTTGCATATTAGGTTATTTGTGAAGCTGTTGTTTATACCACAGAACAATTCTGGACCTATACAAAAGTGGGTCCTGCATAGCTAGATAGTCTGCCATTTCATCGGCTTCATACGCTTTATGTCCCGGCACTCACATAGGTGTAACTGAATTTTTAACTGCTGGGGTATCTAGAAGTTTATAGCAGTCCTTAAGGAGTAGTTTGCCAATGATTTGAAAGCTGCCTGGCTGGCAGAAAGAATGCATATTTTTATACCGCGAGTCTAGCAGAATGCTCTAAGGTCTGGACCTTCCACTGAAAAATGGAACCATAGAAATTCTTCAATATTTCGAATCAAACTCTTGGCATAAATTAGACTTCATTCCATTCAAGTCATTCTTTAAGATTTTGGCTGAATTTCTTCAATAGTGATGATCGACCATCGTTATGGTTCTTATAAGAGCCTTCTACAAATTCAAATGCTTCTAAATTGAAGCAAAAACTCCCCTCCATTCAGTCATTCATTCATCCATTCATTCAAATGTGCAAAGCAGCAGGTATTCATCATTGCAGCTGTCAACGTGGTGCGCAATATGCAACAATTCCGTGTGAATACGAGGGACTGTTTGTGTGTATGTGCCTATTAAAATAAAATTTTGTTTTTGTTAATAACACTTTTTGATTGTGAGTGTGTGTGCGTGTGTGTGCTGCTGTGCTTTTTAATTTTTCCTTTGAAAAAAGGGTTTGTTTTTTCTTTTTTAGATGAATAGTTGATATTGTATTTAATTTTATTATTTCGGGGAAAATTAAAACAAAAGAGAGAAATACTGAAACCGAATTAAATTAAGCTATAAATTATAAAGTTGTACACGTTTAATGCATTTTTAATTGAAATATAATTTAACAAGAGATCATCGATAGTGCGGATCATGCCATTATTGCATTTGGCTAAAACAAACTGCAAATAATTACCGAATGCATATTTATTTATTGAAAATTAATTAAATTATTTATTATTTTGCTAACCAAAATTTTGGAGCATTTTATTTTGTACTCATAATTAGCAAATTTCTAACTTATTAAAAATAAATTGATAATTTTTAATATTTATAGCTTTTATTACTTTTGTAATTATCAAACACAAAATGTACATAATCAATTACGATACAAGGTACTCGTACATAAATAATTACAATGAGTTCATTGAAGTCCAACCCAAATTTGGTATCAAAATCGCAATATTTGCAATTTATTATGATAGCAATTGAGCCATGCTATTTCAGTTGACAATAAATATATTTTCGTAAATGAAGAAGTAATATAAATATTTATTTAACTAATTAATTTTGTGTAAATAGTGAGTTGTTTGATGCTCTGTTCTTGGAAATGTGTTATGTTCTTGGTTTTTTGCAGAGTTGTCACTTAAAGTGAACCGCAATAAATATTTCAGCGCTGCGTCTTGGCTAATATCGTTAGTTTTATTACAATTATTTTTACTATATTATTAATACGACTATTTGCCTACCGTAGGAAATTCAACCACTCGATATACATAGGTCTGATGTAGGGTTAAAAATTATATTAGTATGTTTTTAATTGACAACATTAAAGCTCGTCAATAGCTTCTAAAGCCCCTTTCGCAATATTCTACAAACGTTTAGATTATCCTTGCAATTTTGCAGAGAGAATTCTACCGATTATCATCGTTCTGACTGTAGAAAAATACGAACTATAATATTCTTATTACATTGTCTACACTGTCACGACGTGTTTATTTACTTCGAAAAAGTGGCAGAGCAAGACGCCGAACCATTTCGGGTAGCTAGTAGCGGCGGCGCCTCTTGGGAATTTCCAGGGGCTCAAGGCTTTGATAGATTTTTTTAAAGTATATTTACAAACATAAGCATACAACCGATATGAAAACCGACTCTCAAACATTAGTAATAGATAGCTAACATATTATGAACTACACACACATTATAAGTACTACGTAGCAATTGTATTAAGAAATATAAAATACACGTTATGATTCTCATTTAGTTTATAATAATACTGGGATATAGCTGTGAAAAGACGAGCGGTTATCGCTACCGTACAAACTACGGTTACAAGAAAGCAACTTCAACTCTCGTCCCAGAGCTTTAGCGATTCTTCTAGAAGTACGGTTTTGTTAAATATAAGGTCCCCCAAAATGATATTATATTCCTTGTATTTAACTTGTATTTTAGTCGCTTGGTAGACGAATATAAGGTCTCTAGATATTAACTTATATTTCTCGTTTTAAATAGATTTCTCGATTTAAATAGATTTCGTAAACAGCGCCCCCCGAAGTTATTTTGTATTTACCTAGTAGCATTTCAGACGAATACAAGGGCACCAGAAATTATTTTATATTCTTCATATTGAACCTGTATTTTTCCACATGCCAGTTCCCCTCGGAAATTTTCTTGTATTTACCGGAACCTAGGCACCTAATACGAATATACTTTCATCGTAATGGTTTCGTTAAGCAAATAGCTGTGTTCATACACCGCCACCTACGTGTTGAAGGAAACCGGCCTTTAGTTAGACCCTGGGAAGACTGGAACCTAAGCGTAGCTGGGAAAATATAACTGTATTCCGTTTTGTTTTGTAATGAGTCACACCTTCATTTTGAAAAAGACAATATACTTTTTGTGACAGTAAAGGAAAATTCAGTACTATTGAACTATTTTCAATACTTTCCAGTGATGCATTATCGTAGTACACCCCACTACATTAAAAGTACTCGTTTCTAAAATGTACTTTAACTTATATACTTCATAATTCTATATTGAACTCAAACACGTTTACAAAAAACGTTTAAATTTTCTACCTCATATTATATGAGACCAAAAAGAATTCTACACTAACAGAACTAGTTGTCTCTTAAAATCTTTTAAATAGAACTTTTAATGTGGAGAAAGTACTTTTTAAGTTAAAGTTCAGTATCATTTTAAATCACTACAAAAGTAAGAACAAAATATAATACGGTTGTGAGACACGATTACTAGCATTGCGATCGGCTTGTATAACTTGCGAACATTAAAATTGTTTTATTTCGTAAACAACCATGGCACAACTTATTACAACGAGCCCACAAACGTTGCAATCTCGCTGCCAACTTCCACAAGTTGTACCAACGGTCGCAACGTCTACGGCTTGGTCGTATAGTTATTTTATCAATTAATAATTTTACGCTCCTGCTTAGAGACAAACCAAAGATATAAGCTCTCTTCTCGTGATATTGAAAGCTTGGCACAGCAACTGGCTTCCTTTAATCTCCACAGAAACATGGTAGTCGTTATGTCAATACAATTTTAGTGGCTCTTAAAAATCCATACTAAATGTCTTAAAAACATTTTTCTCAGACACTATTTTTCTAATTGCAAACTTGCTATATTTTAAATTGTATCTTCCTTTATGTCGTATAATTTATGCAATTTATTATGGTAGAGTCACGAGGGACTCTACCAAAATAAAAACCAAAGCACACGACAAAAATACAGCAGACAAATACGTAAAATTATAAATGCAAAAATAAAATATTTTTTCTACAAAAATAAAATAAAAAATGTTAATGCACTTTAACTGCTTTATACAGCCAAATAAAGAGGATTTTTAATAGTTATAATGCTAAACAAGTTGACTGCATTAAACGCACATTGTTGCCAGCGCATGTATGTGGAGTTTACACACACACACATGAACGTTTATAAAAATAATTGAATGAAAAACTGTTAGCGAAACACTTAAAAGCCATACTAACGTACCTACACAGTGAATTCTCAGTCAGCATTTTATGATACTCTTGATAAAATTCGAGTCTTTTTTACTCTTCTGAGTGTTTACAAAAAATATGTGTGCGCTAGTTTTTGACTACAAAATTACTGTCTTGCTGAAGGACAATGGTAGCCTGACTTTTCTGATAGAGTTTTTTGACTTTGATCAATTAGAACCCCCTTCAAGAGATTTTGCAGAATTTATTTTTAAGTTTTTTTTTCAGTTTGAGATCACTGACATACATAAACAATCTAACTTGCTAGAAAATCTATAAGAAGTATCTGCTTTGTGTGAATCATTTCCGAGTTTTATTAATTAGTTGTAAGTAGTCTAAGGTAGTGCCAAAACAGTTTTCCAAATAATGCCTGGGTAAAAGTGTGAAACATGTAACACTGTGATAGTAATTCTAAAAATGTTTGTGTAATGACAAACACATACATACATATGCCTATACACTATGGCCTCGCTTTGCGCCTTTTCGATATGTTTCGTTTTGCTTTGTGTTGTGTTCACTTTGATTTCGGTTTGCCTGGTTTCATACGACTCGCTTTTTTCTCTGTTATGACAGAATTACTAGTTGTCTAATAAATCAAACGCAAAATTATTTAGCTAAAATGTAGCCTTGTTAAAGGAAATTTACTTTTACATTACGTTGAACCATAATTAAATTCCTGAAAAGAAAATAATACTAATCGATTAATTCTACTACAAGTCAAAACAACGTGTGAACAATTCGTTACATATTGGATTGCCAAAAAGGGAACCATAATGTACGCGGTCTGCTTCGATAACCCCCCTACATTAACACAATACATACTGGCTAAGAGGGCCTCGATTCACTATCGGCTTTTATCGTTAGATTAGACCAAAATCGCATGTGTACTCAAAAAGTATGATAGTGTAGGTTAAAAGTGAATGTGTGTGACAGGATTTTCGGAAGATTATATGTCTGGTTTCCCGATGCCTTGCAATCTTTCATAAAATAATTTTATCTATGGAATCAGAGTTGCATTTTGTTTTTGCATCTTCATTGTGTGACAAAATATTTGCCTGAGATTTTTTTAGTTGGTCGGTCTGCTAGAATCGTGTGTCAGATAGTGTTAAATTTAAACGTCAAAACGGACTTTTCTATTTTATTCTATTAGTCATATTTATATTAAGGATATTATCATGTTAACAAGTAAGAAATTAGTTACCAATAACAAGTGCGGAAATGAAATACTTTAACACAAAAAAACAATAAAATGAACTTGGAGAATGCTACTACTTTTGATCAAACGTTTTATTATGAAAAAAAAATAACAACAGTACAAAGATACAAGAAAAGTAATTCATTGCAGTGTGCATCGTATTTCGGGGCCTTAGAGCACTAACACAGTGTATTTTATGTGTATTGAATATGTACAAACGTGTGTGTGTGTGTGTGTGTGTGTGTGTGTGTGTAACAAAACCCAAATGTAATCATAAAATTCGAGAAGAAAGACTTTTCTTTCCTTAAACTTACATATTTTTATATTACGATTATTTTACATATTTTACTTTTAAACACCTGCATAGTAATCGTATGTTTGAGTAAACGTAGTGATTGACACCAAGTCTATGCGCGTAAATGTGCAGGTAAGAAATTATTAACTCGACTGCTTAAGTCATTCATATAACAAAGTATTTTCTACATACACAGTCAACTACCTGAGCTGAGAGCAGTTAAACCCTCCATTCTTAAAAAAAACTATTTAATCTTAGGCAACATTTTTGTTAGAAGAAATTGTATAAATATACTCGTACAAGATGCTCCACCGTCGCCGAATTTCGTGTAGAGACAACGACTCTAAAAATATGGCGGCTGTGAAAAGCGGTAATATCAGAAGAATTTGTATTTTGTCAATTTTGTCTATTAAGATCGGTCATTACGTTTAGGTCTCAGACCTACATATTATAATGTAGTGGGGATATCGAAGCAGACCCCCTTACTAATGGGTCCCTTTTCGACCCCCTTTTTTCCACGAATTGATTTTAGGCAACCGATTTGTAACTTACAACTACCACTAGACTTCACTCTAGACTGTAGTGATTTCAGATTCTCGACATATGACTGTCGACCTTCTTCGCTAGTAAATTGGTTGCATTTTCCTAAGGCTTAGGTCCACCATGGCATTTACATTTAACAAGTGTCTGCCCGTGGACCTAAGCCTTACTATAGCCAGTGCTGGACATTCCACATAGTGTGCGCTACCGTCTAAGTCTCTTCCGCAGGAGCATCTTTGAAGACTGACCCGTCCACCCCTTGCAAGGTTTTCTAGTCCATTTCTTAGGAATTCCTCTATTGGTCAATAAACCCCAGAATTCCCACAAGGATTCACCTCTCCACCTCCTGCGAGGCTTCATTCGTCACCCCTATCGGAATCTAGCGGTGCAACGCCTTAGAAGTGCCTTTAAAGATTGACCCGTCCAGCCTTCGCGGGGCAGTCTTGCCAACTCTTCCGCATTCCTCCCTTGGTCAATTAAAACAGTAGTTTCTTCAGAGATTCCCCTCTCCACCTTTGTCGAGGCTTCATAAGTCATCCCCGTAATGGAGAAAATAATGTACATTAACCAACACAGATCTCCATATGCAGAAGTAAAGCTGTCTGAAACCCGGGGATCGACTGGTATTCAGAGTTCGCATCCTGGAAACCAAGCATCCTCTTGACCACCCATACCTGATCTTTGCTGTTCCACCGTGGATTAGTGAAGTTTTATTAGAAAGTGGTCACTTCTATCCGCACGAGTTATTTAGCCAGACTCCTTGCAGAGACAGGAACCTGTTTCCGGCCGCCACCACGTGGATGTATCTCTTCTGGCGGCAAGCCATATATTTGTGTCTGCCAGCTGACGGCGGTAGCGAACAGTAACTTCTGGTGGATGCCTTGCCACCTGGTGAACCCCGTTACATAGCAACTTTGCATGTCAACATGCATAAATGGACACGAATTTTGATAATAAAGTCGCAAAGACGTGTTTCTAACTCGTGTAAATTGTCATGGTAATTTCCACTCAGTGACTGCATGTAGATCGCCCTTATTGGAAACTGCTTAATTTACTTTAAAAAAGAACTTTAATAATTCTGACTCATACAGCACACATTTCTTTTAGTAATACTCCAAACAAAATGGTCTAGAATAAAAGGATTTGCACTCAAACTTTAAATGTTTATTTACGCAAATTGTCATTAAGATACTGTAGAAGATAATTACAAACAAAGTTTAACGAAAACAATTTAACGAAGTAGGATAACGAGTTTAAATTGTGCTCTTTCTAAAAAGAATAATAAATTCTTTGTTTGTGTGTGAGAAGCCGCACGCGTACACAGACAATAGCGCGCAAGTATGCACGTGCTTCATATAAGTATGCGTACACAAACCACCAACAATTCTCTAAGTGTGTATGTAAATGTAAAAGAAAAATTCTACGTTTCGGTGTGTTTGTTTAACATATTCAAAACGTCCTTACAATCATGCATATGTGTGTGCGTGTGCGTGTGTGAGTGTGACTGTGTGTGTGTGTAGTATAAACAAAAAGTTAAAATTTATGAACATGTTTATAAAACACTGCAAACAAAATGAGTGCAAAAACCTCAAGATAACCTCATAAATTAACTAATTTTGCATAATACTCGCACATTATGTCAAACAAACGAGCAACACAATTCCTTTTATTGCGGGTATTAAACTTTATTTTTGTAAAACTTTGTTCTTATTATATTTTTAAAAACCCTAGCTGTGCTGGTAAGCGAGGAGCGAGATTAAACTAATTTGAACAAATTAAATATTAAATTTTAATATCCGGTAGGAATAATTTTAAGACAGGAGCGAGGTTAAACACCCTTCAAAAGAGCTGAGTTTTAAAGTTTAATTTTGTAATAAATACCAAAGAAAGAAATTAAGCTTGTAACTTGATTTTGCCTGAGGCTGAGCCAGCGAGGTGTGTTTAGCGTCGACTTACGGAGTCTCTAACTTTAAGTTAAGCTCATTCGACTCAAGTAATCTAAAAATACCGCTGACTTCACACGAACTGATAAACCTAACAAAACCTAACCCCGACTAATACAAATCTTAAAAAATTTATATGATAAACTATATGAGAATTATATATTAATTATTTTACGATAAGTTAAGCTGCTATCTCTGAGAGATGGGATGGATTAATTTCAACTACTTCGCATTGCAAAATACGATGAGATATTTTTTGAACTTCTCTTTTATAAAATATTTTATCTGAGAAATGTTTAAAAATCAAGCTCCCATGTATTAAGAAGAGCGCGTTTGAAAAATCTAATCTTAGAAAGGATGATGTCTAATTTCAATTCCATATTTTTATGTTTTTTCTCTAAAGCATATTATTTTCTTTCATCTTCATTAAATGGTTTAATTTTGTTAATTTTTTCTCTACATCAGTTTGTTTCATCACACTCCTTAACACCCGTATTGCAGCTGCCAAGCTAAATCATATTTTTCGACATTTATTATTTTACGTGCGTTATAATAAATTGAGATTTTTTCATGTGCCCTCTTTTTAGTTTCAAAGTTGAATTAAAATGGGGTAGGGACTTTCCTTCAAAAAAGTAAATTTTTTTGACACTTAAACAATTTAAGTTAAATTAAGGAATTTCTTAATAGGCTTTAAAATTTAATTAGGCTTTGGACCTAAATGCTTCTTAAGAATATACAAATGTGAGTCTACGACTTGAAGACGTTATTTCTCCTTGAGAGTGCTGGGTCTAGCGAGGGTTAGCTGTATTTTAATATGTTAAGACCAACTGATTTCCATAATAAATCAATGTATACCCACAATCCTTTGAATAGAAGGTGCAGATTCCATAAGATCTGGTCCCTGTTTCTGTCATATTACATGGCTGATCAGCACAATTGGTCTTATGAAGGAACAAAGAATTCCAGAGATCTTTGTAAGGGTTTTTTGAATTAGCGGCTCGAAAAGTAGAACGGAATAACTGGGAATTATGGACTTAATCTTAAAAATTTAGTTTATTCCCTTCAAGGCAAGAACTCCTCATAATATAATTTCGAAACGCCCTGATGGAATAAAATTGATGTAAATCATACTACGCCAGTCAAAGAAAACGAATTTAGTTTATCTGTTTTTTCTCCTTTCCGTTTATCTGAAAAGTTTCGATGGCAGGTTCACAGGCTAATGTATCGATAGACATAACTTTAGCTTTCGGTAATCATTTTGCAGTAAGAAAGTATGCCGCACCGCGTCTATTATTACTCTTCATCCGTTTTGCGCCGTGTCTTAAATCCCAGTTGGTTATGCCAACTCCAGTCCCTTTTCGCCCAAATTATATGATATGGACGTAGGGAGCATGAACAAAAACGTGCCATTTGGGCCGCTATATTTTTTATGTGTGGTTTTTTAAAGTCTCAGGGCTCTGCCAATAAGCCGCAGTCGACCAAATCCATATCAGCCCACACTTCAACAGGATCAATGTGGCAGCCGTTAATGATTAAATACCTTGCAAGATATTCTACCTTAAATACATGAGTTTATAGGCCTCATATTGTAACCCACTTTAATATTCTATAAACGAAAGTTATAGAACGTGTCTAAACAACGTGTCAAATACGAAAACTTCATTAAATAAACACTAAAAACTTTATTTAATTTTACACATCTATTAAACAAAATAACAACGTTACAACACAACACAATAAATAAATAAAAACTTTAGTTGACAACTGGATTTAAATGAAATAAAACAAGTTTTTTTTTCAAATACGTTTTAAAATAAAACAAAAAAAGAAAACTTTGAACAATTAAAAAAAAAAAAAAAACATCAACCTCGACCGATAATCTAACTGATGATGTTAACAATTATTAAAACAAAAGGACAACGGCAAAAACTGCAACAACAATAAAAAAAAATAAAACATAAATATTACACAACCACAATTAAAGATAAATTTAGTATAAAATATTCACAAACAAAAAAAATATATTTACACTGAAAAAAAAAACATAAAATACTCTGCGAATTAAAATGTTTTTACAAGCAATCCCATGTATAAATAATAAATGTAGATATTTAAAATAAATTGTAAAAAATGAACTTCCGCATCCGTTCATTTATATAAATGTCAAACTGAAAGCAGAACAACAACGAAAAGCAGAATGTAACAACAAAAGGCTGTTTACAAACACAAGCAATGTGTGTGTGCACATATACAAATATGCAAAATGTACATCCGAGGGTGGTTAACGAATGAAGGGTTTTATTTTTTAACATATTATTGTGGCAAACATATAATGGTTATTTGCAAACATTTAAAATATTTCATTAATTGCAATAAGCAAGTTATTGTTTACATTTAATAATTAAATAATTTTCATCCATAAAAAATTCCAAACTGAGTTGATGAATACAATTTTGACGTAATTCCTTACCATAAGCAAAGTATACAAAAATAATATAATAACTCTAACCATAAGATGATCTTAACAGACATAAGTATAATATAAAAAAATTCGTTTGGTGTTTAATTAAAGTATGTGGGCGCTGTGGCTGAAGCGGTTAGCACGTTGTAACATAAATTTTCTGCTTTTCTATCGTTATAAGGGGACCACCATTCATAATATGTTCATTTAGTTATACCTATGGTTATCTCAAACATGTTCTTTCTTTGCGTGCATCAGCAGCTTTTACGCTACAGTTGCACGTTTTCGATCATGCTGTAAAGTTGATCACACATTGTGCTCATCAATATATATTTGAATCAACAGCTGTAATATAGGCTGTGCGCAACTTGGAAGTCAATTTTCTTTTTAAGATGCCGTCGTCATGGAAACAACTTAAAATATTCGCTTCACTGCAAAGAAAAGTGTGCTGCAAGAAATGAATCATTTAACTTGACCGTCAATTTGTCCCACGATTTTAAAGAAAATTTTAAATGAAATTTCGGTAACTATAAGTGTGTTAGTAGAAAAGTGTAAGTGTATAGAAACTTAAAAGCAAACAATTTAACGTCTTACCCCCTTAATTCCGGAAGTTCGATATACTACAGTGCAAACGCCCACCATAAGCAAATGACAGTTCTTTTTTTTCTTTCACAAAGCTTCTCTTCTTTCTGTCTAAAGGGTTAATTACTCCTGGATTCCCAATATAAAACAATTAATAGGCGTTGGGGCCGTTGGTACAACTCATGGAGCTTGTACTTCATATGGGATCGTTTTATAAAGCTGTGTTTTTGTTGTACGATAATTCAAAAAATGAAGATTTTTTGTGGCATAACCTCATTCTCTTTAGTGCTGACTTCCATACTGACCAAGTACTATTTCAGAAATGCAAGGAGAAAATTTGTTTCGTCCTTTGGAGTTTTTTTTTTAGTTATAGGAGGTACTAAATTTAGGCCATTTTTGTAAACGAATATGATTTTACTAAAATTTTTGCCATATATTAGTTTACTTTTCAGGATGAAAAAAGTACTTTTCATGTGGTGGAGGTACTGTGAAAAAGTGCAAAACACAGTATAATAGCACTGAATTTTCCATCACTGCCGTATAGCAAAACGCATGTATGTTGTGCTAGTTTTGTTTGTCATCCTTACTCAAATTATCTTTGTTTTTGGGCAAACACCGAAATTTATTACTGACCAAGTTGTGCCAACGGTCGCAATGTCTATGGCTTGCAAAAGGTGTGGATTGACAACTACCCTCGCATACTAATAAATGCATACACAGCAGGCCATAATGTCTGTTAAAATTTGAAATATTCTTTCCTGCATTTTAGTTTTTACGCGCTCATGCAAGTTGTTGTCACAGTTTTATTATTCGAAATATATAAATGGCTGCAGTTGTTGCATGAGGTAAAAATGAAACTGTATATGTGTTTTTCATAAATCTGTAAAATATTTCAATACCTATGTATATTGCTCATCGCATAAAAAAATATAAAATGTAATACGAGTACGTTGATGAACAACCCGTGTTGCCAGTTTTGTATTTAAAAAAAGCGGTTTTGTTGCAGTTTAGCTTTATTCATTTCATATACAAGCAGGCAAACAAACACATACATATATATTTGTGTGTGTGTGTGTGTGTATGTAGATTTGTTTATACTATTTTCTTTTTCTCTATTGATGATCGAAATTTTCAACAAATTTCTTATATTTACACGATTTGTGACAAAAAATGGAATGAAACCGCTTTTCATTATTCAACCATCCGTTAACTATTGAAAATACGCTCAGGGAAAATGACAGCCTCAAAGTTACAAGTTTCATGAAATCATATTTTCTATACCTGTCGCAACACCTTTATTTTATGAAACTATTTTCAAGGAAATAATATCTGTACAACATCTTTTAGTACTTAAAGTACTTTTGGAGCTCAAATTTAAAGTACGTTTTATATTTATTTGTACTTTCTACAGCATAGTATTTTTACTTTTTCTCTGTATAAACTTATTTTTAGCAAAAGCATTCTGTTACTTTTTCGACAAAATGCTTTTTGCTTGAAAAGGTCTATTACTAAGGTCGGCCCGAAAAAATTAGAATTACTTGACAGCCGACAAGCAAGATCAATTAATTCATCATGGTAATTAAATACAAACAAAATCAAAGCAAATACTATAGATTAAGGTAATTTCAACAAATAAGGTTGATGTTAGTTGTAAGTAAAAACAGAAATGCCTTGATTTATTATCCTATATAGAGGAACAATTTAGTCAGAAAATCACTGCCAGAATTCTATTCTATTAAAAAAAATATGGCAACAAATTTTTACATTCAAAAATTCCTTAAACTTAGTTAGAGTTTTAAGAGTAATAATACGAATCAAAAAGGCGACATGAAACCAAAAACAACACAGCCATATTTTGAATGAGTTTAAAGATAAGCATTGCTAGAGTTTTTCTCAGTAACCGGCACAAAATAAATCTTTGAATTCTGGAGCTCGTATCCCATGGATGGACAACTCATTTCCTTACTACGCGGCATGACTTCTCGCAGGGTGCAGGAGAAATATGATTGTAGCATGATATGTTCTCTTCAATAATATACTATTGTTCGAGCAAACATATAGTGGATACTTTAAAACATTCTAAACATATCTTTAGTTGCGATAAACAAGTCATTGTTTAGATTTAATCACGATTTCCGTTCAGTTGAGAACAATAAAGTTCTAATAAAGCACTGGATGCCACCAGTCGCCTGTATTGGTACTTCTGCTGCTGCCAATCAGTAACACTAGTGTTTTGTTTTTCTGTCATTCTAAGAGGACCATATTATTATCTACAACATAAATATGATTTGTTTACAACCAATCATAATATGTTGCTCTTAGATTATGGTTACTTGAATCATGTGTTCTGTTTGCGTGCAAGTTTTGGCATGACAAAATTCCAGCTAAACCGTTAACATTTCATGTCAAAACAAATTTAAGTTTCTAAGAAAAGCAAGAGTTTTTTATATAAAATACTTATTCACCAGTCACAATGCTTATGACATTAAATAACTAGAACTAAACAAATCGTTTATTTGAAAAAGCAATTTTTTAGTTTTCGTAACACTTCATCCTCAACGATTCAATTTGTCCAAGCGACCATACTGCAACACTTTGCTCTCTATTTCAATAAATAAAAACCTTCAATTGCAATTGCTTTTTGCATAAAGGAAAGAGTAAATTTAGCGCCAAGGCAATTAATATTTTTTTTCTTCGAGTGTAGTGGCAGCAACACAATAAATAGTTGTCAATAATTTCAATTGCAAACAGTAGCAAAAAAATTTATAATAAATCTAAAGATATTAAAAAAAATTCGAAGAGAAATAAATGAAATCCCATATCAACGAACAATTTAATAATAAACGACTTTTTCAAAGGCAAATATATGAAAATTAAAATAAATATGAACAAATTCAACTGAATAAAAAACAAACCAACGAAAATACTTGCAGGAGCTTTTAAAAAAGGATAAATTATAAAAAGAAAATAATAACAATAATAAGTGCAAGTGTACAGCCATTTATACATGTGAATACTCTGCCAGCAAATGGGAGATGCATTTTCAAGCCTTTTGCTTAAGAAGTGACACCTTCGGCACTTAGAATTTCTAATGAAAAGTTTTTTTTTTAGTTACTCGAAAGATTATGGAAAGCGAAGAAATAAAGAAGCGCCATAAGTTGAGTTTTCTCACCTGTATTTATTTTGGATTGTAGCAATTGCGTAGTAAAAATAATAAAGGTCATAATTTGCTATCAGATTTAGCCGCTTGATCTGTCAAAAATCGTATGTCTTTCGCACAAAGTGAATAAATAAGAACACCGGATATTTACATTGTTGTGATATTAAGTGGTAGAAAATTCAGTCAGACCTTTTCGGGTAGAAACGTACGACTATGTAGGAGAGGATTTCACAGCCAATAACTTCTGACCATTTTTTAATCAATATTTATCAAATGATGGAACTAATAATGCACCCAAAAAGGATATAATTTCGATACCTTTTAGTTGGTATATCGACACTATTTATGGGCGCCAATATGTGTTAACATTTTTCTCCCGGGCGGTGCTAAGAAAGCGATATCATACGCGATGAGTTTTTAACATAACAATATGCATTGATGTAGTATCAATTTCGATAGAAAATGTTAGCGGGGTAATTACTTAGTGTGTACATGTGTATGGGTAGAAAATTCGGCACATTAATGTTAAAAGTGTGTATGAACAAGCACTAAAGTAAATGTTGACAATTTTGTCCGATAGAAAATATTACAACAGAACAATGCCACGCATCGTTCGGAAAGTACGAGTATTAATGAAGCATAAGTAGTTCATGTTTAACCAAAAATTAATTAATAAAAAAAAATACTCTAAGACACATGAAAAGCACCTCTTCGACTCTGATGTTTACTGCCTTTGAAGCCTTCTTGTATGAATTTTGGAACAAGCGATGAGATATTAAGGCAGAAACTTAAAATCGCTCGTGCAAATGCTGATCAGTTAAACAAGGGGGTTTGTATGAAGCAAGGCCCTATTTTGAAAACATTTTCTTCTTATTAAGGAGACTTAAGGTTTTAAAATCAAAGGGGATGGCATATTCCGTCCCTTGCCCTAAGCCGTACGCCAAGGCCAGTAATATACAATTTTGGGAGCTTTTCTACGAACTGACATTCAGAAAAGCCCTTAAAGTACTCTTCTATGCAAACTACTCTTTCAGACCTACAATATGCACCTTTCGAGCCGATTATTTAGTGCGAACAGTGGGATGGTGCAAATTATGTCTTACACAGTAGCAGAACACAAAGCCACTGTCTAGAGAGACTGGAATTATTAAGACTATTGGATATCGCACTAAATTTTAAATGAAAAAAGTACCAAGCATGGCGATATCCTTGCATTGCCCATGAAATCATTTCTTGATATCCCATCGATGTAAAACGAACGAAGTCAATATTTACACCATTTTAACAGTTGATACTTGTTTTATATTTAGATTGCTTTGCAATTTTATTGTAATTAGACTGGACCTTACGAAAAACATAGTTTAGTCCGACAAACGCATCACGAGCTTCAAAAGAAAATTTTGTTCAGCGAATAAGCTGATTTTTGCCTGAATACATGAGAAAAACTGCTGCACATGGAGTGAAGATAATCCTAGAGGCATCCATGAAATCCATTATATCTAGAGAAAAATACTGTTTTGTGTGAAATAATTGGTCCTTTCTCTTCAAAAAGTTGCCAACCAGAAAATCACAGTTAATAGTAACCGGAGCAGGGTCCTGATCACAGAATTTTTACTAGGCCACAATTGCTTGCTTTTAATGTGGAGAAGCTGTGCAACGTGACACACAGCAGCCAAAAGACTAATTTAGCTTAATAGACCTATAAACTATCCTGGACTACTACTTGTGGGGATATGTAAAGTCTCTGGTCTACGTCGATAATGCGCAGACTATTGACACCTTAGAAGAAAATATTCACCATGTTATCACTGACATACGGCCTCCTTTGCTGCAAAAAGCGATACAAAATTGGACTTGCTGATTGGAATTCCTTTAAGCCAGCCGACGTAGTCGTATACCGGATATCAAATTTAAATAAAAATATCAAAGAATGGCCTTTCGAATAAAGCAAAACTCATGGCAATTAAGACAATTTACCCGTATTTTATTTCTTTATTTTGGTTAGTTTCTTTCAATACCAATAAATAACCCAGCTTATGGAAGCTATAATTGGTAACAAATTTCTACCAGTGTACAATAATATAAATGATTTTTAAGAAACTTATAGTAATAAAAGCTTTGAATCCCACTTTATACAACAGTATATACAAATTAATAAATGAATGATAAATAGTAATATACTACTGAATATACCTACGATTAGTTAAAAGAAAATCTATTTTGAAAAAAACCTTACGTCCTTTAAGTAAAAAGTTTAAGTCTTTAAAAACGGGCGTCTATTGTCCTTTTTAGGGCAACCACTTACTGTATTGAAACAAATGAGTCTACCAGCGAGACAAACACAGGCTCCGCACGGATACTAAACGCACACAAAAACATTTTAAATAACTGTAAATATGGGTCATTCGAAAGTCACACAAAAAATTTATACACAACACTCTCGTAGATAAATACAATATTCACATGCATATGTAAGTATGTGTAGGTACGTAGACATACATAGAACACGTACACGCATATGTGGTTTTTTATATAATAATATAACAACTTACGAAAGTTTGTGAAAATTTTTTTGTGTATTTCACCCATTTTTTTTTTGGTTACAGTCCTTAATTGCAAACTGTTGTAGTAGACCTGATTCATAAACAATTGGTCGTTTACATTAAAACCAGCTTACAGTAGTTATTTTAATTTCAAACAAAAATGTCAGCAGAACAACCAACAAAAAGTCGCAAAAAATAAAGGACCCACTGGTAAAAAGGACATGCACAAGTATTTATAAATATTCATTTGATAAAACAAAAGGAAGAGAAAACAAATAAACATTTTTTCTCTTCATTTGTAGCGCTGGATAAAAAGTTTAAATTTTCCAGAAAAAAACCCAAAAAAAACCAAAAAAATTTCTACAAAAATATTTGTAACGCGTAAAAGCGTAAGCTCTATTATGTATGCCTGCGAGTGTTTTGGTACGATAATATATATTTTCCCTTCTCCTTTTTCTACCACACAAACAATGCTAAAACACAAACACTGCACGTGTGTGGCTATGCGTGTGTGTGTGTTTGAACACATGTGTTATTTGTATTTTATATAATCACCATTGTCATTGGTCATTTATTCATATTTTTCATAATATTAAAAAAAAACAAAAGGATATGAAAAACATTTAATATTTGTGTAATTCTGCCATCAGTTAAACGTGGATTCAGCACAATCCCAGCGGACTTGGTGCAAAATTTATCATCATCATCTACAACAATAAAAATATATTATTTACCGACATTATTACAGTCAGGTAATGTAATATTCTCTGAAAACATGTTTGAATCCCTTTTTTTTAAATAAAATTTCATTGTGTTTCCTTCTTTTTAATAAAATAAATTAATATCCTCATTTTTTTTTACCTGCAGGTAAGTTGGCAGGGTGACGAGTTTTTAATATAAGATAATGGCCAGAAATATTAAAATAGATATGGCTAGAAATGTCTTGGTGTTCGTTATGAAGTCCTTTATAAACTTTCCAATTATATTTAAATTAGGTGAGCGAAAAGTGAACCCTATGAAATTTGGTTATAGAATTTTCTATGTCCCAGTTATTTATGCTTTAAGAAAAATTTTAGCAAAATTGGTATATTTTATTTTCTGAAGTTGGTTCAATTGGTATTAACCAGAAATTTATTAGAGCTTAAGTAAGCCCAGGAAGAAGACTTTGCTATAGCACCGACTACAAAAAATATTCAGGAGAAAGTTCACTAATTCCGGGTGTTTTTTTTTTTTTTTTTAGCACAGAGAGTTTACTTGAAATAAACCATCTGGCTAAGATGAAAGTCGTAGAAGATGATACTTGCAGACTATGCCTGGAAGAAGCTGAGACGGTAGCGCACATTGTGTGTGAATGTCCAGCACTGGCTAGCATAAGGCTTAAGACCACGGGCAGACACTTGTTAGATGTGAATGCCATGGGGGAACTAAGCCTTAGACAAATGCTAGCAATTACAAAAGACTCCGTGATGAGGAAGAGTGACGACAGTTACCAGTCGACAGTCTAAAACCACTTTAGTCAATAGTAAAGGCTAGGGCTAGCACGAGACTCAATTGAAAGTAAGGTGGCTGGGATTACGGATCGGTTCCCTGAAATAAATTTGAGGCGCGAAATGGGGGGTCGAAAAGGGACCCAGAAAGTAAGTGGTCTGCTGCGATATCCCCCCATACATTAATAATAATTACTTGAAATAAAAGACAGGCAAATGGTGTCATGAATTTTGCTCTATTCGAAAGATAATTCGTTGCTGTTTTTACATCAACATAATTCCCGGCATATGGCCACAACATCTGGCTCGGAGGAAGTCAAGCTTTAGAGGGAGTATATCAGTGATAACGTGGTGAATATTTCAAGGTGTCAATCGCCTGTGGCATATCGGAGTAGACCAGAGACTTTACGGACTAGCGGTGTTAAATTGCATGATATTGGTGGCCAATTTACGGATCCAGTATGAGAAATTGTTTGTTTTCCGAACTTTACTTCTGTTTAGCTCAGGTAGGAAGATTTAGGCTGGTGATGGAACGATTGGAATGATTAAAAGACACTGAGCCGAAACAAATTCCGCAGAAGTTTTTCGCTCAAGATAAAAATAAACATTTACTCCAGTTTGAACCAATAAAGAACAGAATTGAATATGAATTGGAAATAAAATTGTTTATTTTTGAATTAGTTTATTATAATGGGGAAAGAATGATCTTACCAATAGACAGATGGATGTCCAAATGAAGTTATTAGAGTCGGGAGAGCGCGTAAACAAGTATCGAAGCCATTTTATTTGTATTTTTAACTTTTCGTTAAGACAGAAAGAGATAAATTGATATGTATTTTCGACACAAACAGTAACTTTCTCATGATGTTATAGCTTTTCGCTAATGGGTTGTGGATTATCTCAACTCTAAATGCGGCAGTTTTACTTATTGACATATCCATTTCACAAAAAATGAGCTTCGTAGCTAAACCAAGTCTTCTTGTGACTAAAGTCATCATAATGATTGTTTATTCTCATGTTTAACATAAAAACTTCAACAGCTTTCTGTTATTTTGTATTTTAGCTGTGGCTTGAAACTGTAAATAGCTGCTTTATCATCGTCTTCATTATCAATAGATACAAAAAGTTTTAATAAAAAATTTACCAAAATATGTCACATGAGTATAAAACTACAAGAAAACATTGCAAAATAAATTATGCTGTACTTATGCACACTTTTTCTCTAGATAGAATTTAATTTTCATTTACTATATTTACGCATTTCAACATGTGCATTTGTATTACTCTTTTGCATACATTTCAATGCTTTCAACACTTTAATTTGCTTCACAGCTCTGTTTATGGTGCACCTCGCATTGGGGAAGTTCTTTCAGAAAGAGGTAGAAATTCCATATATTTGAATGTGCAACTCGCTTGGGTTTGTGTTGACGGAAATTCTTAAGAACGTTACTAAAACAGCTTTTTATTCTTAAATAATTCGGTGCACACAGTCAGCAGAAGAGAAGTTTTCATTTTAACCATTCAATTGTTTGTGTATGCGTGTGAGAACTAACACACATACATATACCCGCAGCCTGTTAAGGTTTTTGTGCTAAATTGCACGTATATTTGCACTTGTTATCACACGCAGTGCAAAACCATTGTGTCGCTGTAGTAGCAAACGCATTATATTTTTATTTTAATGTTAGTAGTATCATACCCAACTTCTATTGCGGAAAATAGTTTTCCGCAAGACGTTGCAAGACGTTTATATTTAAGGTTACACACATTTAACGACAAGAATATTTAACGACAATTAAGTTTAAGCAAATAATTTAATTAGGTGTGGCAATGAACATTTTAAAGGGAAGATCAAGAAGTAACTTTTAGGAAAATAATTAAACTTTCAAAAAACATTGGACGCTTTTAGGGGCAAAGAAAATATTATGAATAAAACATTCAAGCGAAGCCTTGGATTTGTTAAAAATTGTTTTATGGAAGAGATGTCATTTGATACCATTTTTACAAACATTAAGCTTTCAGTAGTTTGCTTTTAAACATATTTTTAAATCGACTTCATTACGTGATTTTCTCTAAAGAAAATCAAAATCAACAATTGGTACATCTTTCGGTAAAAATATTTCAGCCAATTTTTATTAGTAGCTTTTTGACTCATTTATAGCAAAACGTAATTTTGTGTTATTTTTTGCCAAAAATTAATTTGTAAAAACTTAAAAAAAAGTACCATTGGTATCAAAAGTAATATTAGTACTTTTTTACACAAAGAATATTAAAATTTTTCCAGAAATTCGTTTAGTATATTTTTGCAAATATTACTTTTGGTACTTTTTTGTTAAAACTATGATTAGTATATTTTCCCAAAAAGTACTTTAAGTACTATTTTAACCAAGAATTTAAAACAACAAATACTTTAACTTTCATACAAAGGTTCTCTTCTACAAAAGTTATTTTACACAAAAAACTAAATTTAATATAAAGTACATTTGGTCCATTGTTACAAAAGTGGTTACTTTTTACACTGTATATTTGTTGAAACTGGTTTTGTTATCTAGTAAATAAGCCTTCATTTAATGTAAAAAAAATATAGTTTTTAGCTATTTCCTTTTAACTAATGTTTACACATACCTTTGCAAAAACTACTACGTGCATTATCTACAAACAATGCATGTTAGATTTTTTCTTGTACAGCTTTCTTTAGTCGAGCAGTGTTCCAAGTCCAGTATAAACTATGCCA
The DNA here is from genome assembly GCA_963932375.1 of Phania funesta. Taxonomy (NCBI): domain Eukaryota; kingdom Metazoa; phylum Arthropoda; class Insecta; order Diptera; family Tachinidae; genus Phania; species Phania funesta. The sequence continues at coordinate 7,687,250 of OZ010652.1, forward strand.
GCCCACAAAAGTTAGATCTTCGGAGGCTTGATAGTATGCAAAGCCCTTGCAGACAATTCATAATGTCATTGTAATTTCAAAAAATGAAAGAGAGAGTCGCTATCTCACACGTATCATGCTTCATAATATTATATAGTAGTTCTTACACATCCCTATCCGAAAACCCTATACAACCTCTTGGAACCTCGTAATTTTAGAATTTAATGCAGAATGTATTTATTGTTCCTTTTTTTAAAGTACGTTTAGTTGTGGTTATAAATTTTTAAAATGTACTGCATTTACAAAACACTAAAGTACTTTTAGTACTGTTAGGTTTTATGGGGTAACCTCTCAAGTAGCGTAACTTACTTTGAGTCGCACTATACCAGTGGCATATGATGACCCTCCAAATAAAACACATAAGCGCAAAAGTTCTTAAATCAAATTTTATAGACAAGTAGTTTTTGTCTTCAAGGTAAAACATTTTGAAGGTACAAAATTTTTGGTCCTCCTACAAAAAGAAAACACAACTGTTGCTTGTTACTGTTAAGTCTTGCAGTTAAACTTGACTATCTTGGAAAAGAACAACAATAAACTCACAGAAATAGTTCAAAATACTAAACATTCCTAACGTTTCTCAAACCATTCCTTAAGGTTGCCTATTAATTTGGTAGAAACAAACAATCGTTCTGGCTCTCAAAGGCTAGAGAACTGCAAGCATTAAATTTAGAAAACGCGATAAATTTTGGAACTACGAAATCCTAATTTAGAATTGGTGTTATAAACGAGTGATAAGGGGGCACACTAGTTTGTGGAGATTCAGTAGCAATGGAATCACAACCAAGAACGCATAGCACTTTGGGTGTGTGAAGCTAATGAAAGGTACCATTAAATGGTCTCCCAAAAGTCCCGATCTCAGTCCTCTTAACTCTTTTAATGGGGATAATTCAAAGAGAAGGCCCACGAGCACAAATCGATAAAGTTGATGCCTCAGAAATGGTGATAGTCTCGCAAACATCGCGTCAATCCGAAGTTGACATAGTACTAGCAGCGTGACCGAAACTAGACAATTCAAAATAATTTTGCATTTTCAGTGGCTGTAAATGAAAAACAAACAACCTATTTGACTATTTTTGATACTGTCTTTGAACACCTTGTACTCCGGAATAACAAAATACTGGCGAAGATGACAAAAATCTCATGAGTAATACAAAGAGCCTTCTGAAACTGAGCATGTCGAAAGTATTTTGACGTGACACTCAAGCTTACATACAACCACATCTGCTTCGAATAGGAAGAGCAGGGCATTCAGTGAACTGAAATATAACATTGCCCAAACCACCGACTTCCTGTAGCCCTCAAAGTCCTTCTTAGATCACTGTTCATAACAATTCTAATTACTGAATGCAACTACAGAATTGTTTCCTCTTCCCAACCTAGATGAATTACTTCCATTCTAGTTTGTCTGTTTACTGTGCCTGTATTCATTACATAGCTTTTCAATTAGATTCAAATTTTGTACAAAAATTTCTTAGCAAAAATTTGTTTCCTTTTAGGAATTCAATTTGCATTTTGTGTTTTTTGTCCAATTAAAAATTAAATTTCAAAAATTACTGTTTAGTTGGTCTGACCTAAACACACATTTCCTTGAAAGGCACACATGTACATAAAAACCGGAAACTTCCTGCTTTCCGGATTAATGTTGAATTCAATTTCTCTTTTGCTCTTTCCCATTTCATTTTAGTTTCACATATCTTTTACGGTCCAGCAGAACGAGTGCTAAACAAAATAAACATATGCATATGAACACATTGTAACACACACACACGCAAACACACACAAGTATAAGTATTTTAACACATACGAAGCCATCTTGATAAAGGATGCAGTTTATGTATGAACCATTTTTTATTATGCTTTTATAAATGTTGAGATATTTCATAATTTATTTTGGCCTGAACAAACGGAAAAAGGAAATGTAAGAGAAGAAAAGTAAAATTTCTAATATGAGACTTTTTTTGAAGCGGTTGTGTCCATATTTGAAAAGTTTCCCCTGCAATTTCAATAATAATTTTACAATTGATATTTTGAAGCCACTTTTGGGATTTTCCCACAATCTTTTAAGGATTTTTTGTATTGCAATCAACTAAATGTTGGACATTTTTTTAAAACTTCATTATTTTAACACAGCTGAGTTTATTAAATTCTTTGAGATGGATTTGAATGATAATTTTCTTTCCAAATATTTTTGAAAATGGTTACGTCAACAACACGAAAAACTGCAGCATTTACGAGGAAGATAATAGAAAAGTCATTGTACAGTAGAAGTAACTGTTTAATTTGACTTATGGGTAAATCGTGATCATATTAGGAGAACAATTAATAACTTCCGTGTTGTGCAACTGCGGAACCTCTGTGGTTTTAACAAGACTACAACTCACGTAACAAAATGCGCGACATAAGTGTTTAATTTAAGGAAAAGTATGACGAGCATATTGCCAACAAGGCCGTACGGCAAGTATGGTGAAGTGAGTTCAACATTTTCTTTAGTTTATACAAATGAATTGTAGTATTTGATATGTTAAGATAACCAGAACAAGGAAATAAATAGCAGCACAAGAAAGAAAAACACTCTCGCCCAATTCTACATTGGTGGAAATGATGTAAAAAGTTAACCAATGTTGCGAATATAGATTGGCCTACAGGCGGGCCATGAGCGGGATCTACCAAAGGAATAAACAACGAAAAAATAATCCATCGGTTAGAGTCTTCTAGGTTTAAGTCATTAAAACCTGTGTATGTTGTTGGAACCACGAGCTATGGAAGTCTTTCTCCCATTAATCTGTCGAAAGTTGTCTGGAGCCTCCTTTAATACTTCAACATTTAACAGGCATAAATTTCAAGGATCATTTCATTTGTAGGGTTCGGCCTTAAGGGTGATTATACAGATAAGCAACGACTACCAGTCACTTAAAAAAAAGGAGCGTTCAGCAGTTAGCATATGGCCTTCTACAAAAGTGGTGCCTGCAATCACTTCACAGAATCGGACGAATATGGTGAAAAATTTCATCAGATATGTTCGTTCACCTATTTAAGAAAGCTAGAAAGGTTGCGTGAGATATTTTAGTGCTAATTGTGAATAAAAACGAATTTAACCTTCAGATGCACTTTAAGCCCCGAATTCTTTCTGGAGTTCAAGTTGAATTTTTAGCCTTGGTGGCTTTGCAGGCTTATAGTGGAATTTTATGACAAGGATTTTGGGGTAACATTTTTGTCTGATGAGTTAAAGGGTTAAAATGTTAGACAAATATGATCTTCGTAGTGTTTTTCTTTAAAAATGCTGAACACTTCTTATACTAAAAATCTAGGATTACAAGATTTCCTATGAGGATTCACTACAACAAATGGCAAAAAGGGGCGATTTTAACCCCTAAAATAAGAGCCAAACGTAAACATTTAAAACGTCGATACACGTATATCTTTTTTGGTCTCCCATGCAGAGATCCGTTGTCAGAAGTTTGCTGTTTTGAGAATAATTTGATATTGTTATTGTGCAGTGTAATTAGTCGGCATAAAGCTGAAAGCCAATATACAAATATGGGCTTTCTTGTACGAAATTCTGCTCAAGTTTTGGATCAAGTTTTTTAACTAAAATAAATCGCAAGCCTTTGCCTGCGTTTTAAATTAAATCGACTGTTTACAAATTGTTAAATTCACAACTATGCTCTCTTCCACTTTTCTTCTATAAACCAAGTTGCCACTTTAATTTCCCTCTTATGTATGCCCAACACCTTTTAGTTTCTAACACATGTTAATAAAATCTCTTAGAGAAAAAGGCTACACATGAATTTTTTAATACCCTTGGGCTTGACTTAGTGGGTGACTGAGAATAAAAAATAAAGTATTACGTTGTTGTGTGCAACAGTTACAACAGCTTGATGTGAGGAAAAAAGCCGAAAGCGAACTGCACTTCCAAGTCAAGTGTATTTAACAAGTGAACATGACAACTGCTTTTTCTTTATTTATTTTCCGTCACTGTGCTGGTGGTGTTTCTTTGGAAGTCAGGAAGCATTTTAAAAAGAAATTACTTACTGTACCAAGGCTTTTTTCTTAAAAAATATATTTGATTTATAAACTTTTCTCTAAACTCATAAAAAAACAAGGAGAAAATGCATGAGAAATTCTTGTTTGTAAATAAAAGAAAAGCACTGGTTTTTTGCCATTCTGAAGATTTTTAGTTAAAACATTTGTAAATGTCTTCTTATGTTCTGTCATGCACAAAATGTGAGAAAAATCTTTTCTTTGAATGTTAATGACTTCTTAGCATACAGGTACCGGATTAGCGGACACACGTTGGTCTGCGTCAAGCTACATAACCTAGTGACTTCTCAAAGTAAAGTGAACCAAAAGGCTGAAAAAGTAACAAACGTTCTTTATCAGCATTCGAACAGAGGACGTCAGCTGGTTGAGTTTTCTTGAGAGCATTGCGTGTATGGAGGAAAATGAAAATTAAATATTTTCTTTCGTAAAAGGATTGAAAAAAATATTGCGTATAGAAATTATCCTTCTAGCTGAGTCCGCGATTACAAGAAGTTATTATCGTGACCATCATTTTCGGAGGTCCCATTGAAAATCGTATTTAAAAAGACCAATAGAGACTGTAAAATTCTTAGCTTTTAAACAAATGCAAAATTGTTAAATTTTGTTGTGAGGTGAAGAATAATCCATGTCTTATACTAAATTATGGTAGCAATTTATTTAGCATCGTCTAAAGTGCAATGGACAAAGGTTTGGCAACGCCCTTAAGATCCATAGGTGGAGCTCACACGTTAACCGAAAAAAAAGACGTTCAACTCATTGAAGGCAGAAATATCTAGCATGACAGAAATATCTTGCATGACATAAAATTTATGGGAAGTGAACGTGGTAAAAAAAATTTACTGAGCTTCATGCTCCTCAGAAGGCGACCATATACATAATTGGTCCTTCCAACTTGCTTTCAAAATGAGAGGTGTTCATACTTTTAAAACATCATGATACTGGCCCGTATTTTCACACACAAATTCTTGTTCCTCACGCAGGTTTTTCCACTTACTTCAAGAAAAATGGATTAGAGAAAACTGGATGTAAATATTCTTAATATTTTCTTTTCGCCAGACCGACAGTATATTTCAATCTTTTTGTTTTCCAAGATAATTTCTTAAGAAAACCTGGTTGATAATAAAAAGCGCCCATTTTCATCTACTACTCCACCTCTCATTGCGCTTCGGTGTTACAATTTACTTGCTATCGAGAGTACTCGCCGGTGTTGGTTTTATTCCGTTTTAACAAAGAAGAAAATTTAAGTAAATATTTGTCTGTCAACATGTGTAGCGATTGAAGTAATTTTAATTTCACTTTTGGCATTCAAGCAATTGTTGCTTAGCCCACAAACCAGGTCTATGGATTATGCAGAAAATAAATGAAGGAACAGCAAAACTGCTAATCACTGACAGTAGGGTATTCAACTCTATTGACCAACATCGACGCAATGTGGGTTATGTGTCACTGTTTTATTGTGACAAAAAAAATTGAGGAACATGTTCCTGATACACACTACAGGGAACCCTCGATTTTTTTAGAGGCACAGTTCTTATAGAAAATAAACTCCCTGCAGAGGTTTTCTTGCTACTCTCAATGTAGAAATCCTAAAATCGAATGTCCAAAAACACTAACCTTTCCACCCTCCCTCCCATAAGCTTTACTCCTAGTCCAAATGTAATGCATTGCAGGAGTAGGCGTCGTCCCCTGAGTACTGGTTCAAATAAATAAAAAACATTTTACTGATCCATTTATCCCTCTAATACGAAGTGACCCTGCTGAATAATACACTTTGGTGTGCTTAAATTTTTGATTACATTTCAAACCCTTTTCCGCAATTTTAAAATTTGTCTGTCTCTGTATTTCAATTATTAAACTTTATTTCTTTTTAATAGAAAATTTCAGTTAACAACTGCCAATGTCGCTGGCATTGGTACGTGGGGCCATAAATGAATACAACTCCACAATTCACTTGTATTAAAAAAAAAAAAAAATACACAGGCGTTGACTCACGGTCGATTATCACTGGAGAAAGAGTATTTTTTCACTTCCTTGCCAAACTTCGTTAGTCCTACAGTTTACTGCCTCTGACACTGACTACAATTGCAGCTAAACAATAGTTATTTTTCTTCATTGTGTTATTGTGTATTTGTGTTTTTTTTTTTTGCATTTGTACGTGTCCTGAAGTATAATTTGAGGAAAATATTAAAAAGAAAACCAAAAACTTCTAAGGCAGAGAAAGAAGCTGTCATTTTATTTATTAAGACTTTAAATGATTTTTAAACCATTTCGTTAAGTGGTTACATAACGAATGGAGTCTCTGTCTGATAATGAAGTACAATCATATTTCGGATAGTTTTGAAATTATGAAAGGGTATACAATAATGAAGAGTTTTGTATGAAGAACGATTACAAGTATTTAGTAAAGCGAATGCAGTTTAAGTGCCTTTTTTAAAGAGTAAAAATTTAGATGAAAATGTTGCAAAAATTATCAAAGGGTGGTTTTTGGTCTAAGGATTCCAAAAGAATAATCATATGGCGAAGATGGCGTTGGGGTCTTGCTGCAAAACAAAACGAGGATTTTCTATTAATGAAATGGTTTGGTGAAATTAATAAGGCAGACACCGCTGGATGAAGTAATATGTTAAGTCAACATTATATCGAACATATACACTCTCCAAGGCATTCATTTTTCCATTGCGTTTTTATACCAACAGACATCGGTTGAACCAAGAAAACATCAAACGCGAACAAATTAAAATCTGCAACATCTTTCAATATCCAGAGAAACGAATTAAAACTTTCAGAGCTCCCAGCAAATAAATTTTAATAGAAAGCCTAAATAATAAAAAGAAATAACTCTGGCAACCGCATTAAAAGGACATCGTGTCATCGTTTGCTGAACCTTATGAATTTACATTTTACGCGGGGTTAATTAAATTTAAATCGACCCTGTTCACGCGATCCTATGTAGAGTTAGCCACAAAATCTCGATTAAGTGCAACATTTATATTTTGCCTAACAGCTCCAAGCTACAAAGGACTTGAGCTATTATTGAATAAAAACGAATGACAAATGTTGCTTCAATCCCCAAAAGAATAGATAAAATTGAAAATTTGATATAAAGCAAAAGAGTAAATATTGTACGAGGAACCTTGCTGCACCCCCGGATTTAACTTAAACTTGTTTAATGAAACCCTAACTAAAGCAACTATTATAGTGCGATCCTTGAGATAGTTTGATATTAATTAAAAAAAAGCTCTTTCACACTGCAAAAGCAATAAGTTTCAAAGCTAGTGCACCATGCCACATTCCATCAAGCACCTTAGAAGTATGAACAATAACCATTTGGCTTTAGGTGGAATAGTATATGAAACGACACCATCCTTCCAAACGGAAAGCTACCAGGTCTCATTAATATATACTGTGTGAAAACCCTACTGGCGGTCACTAAGTAAATTGTTGGACATAACTTTAATAAATACAAAACAAAGGTAAATAATAAATTTTCAATATTTTTTCATACTGCAAAGAAAAATATTTATTTCATATGTGACTTTTCTTTGTTTCAAAACAACTATTTTATTTGATATAGCCGTCTAGTACAAAAATTTAGTACGTTGCACTTGCTTCATTCAGTTAAATTTCATGCAGTGCAAAAAAGCTGGTTGTACATCAGTTTATTGGAATCACAATTTTATTCTTTAGAAAAGATACATGAAATGCTTGTAGCATGAGTTGTTGCAGAGGACCAAGAATATTAATGCTAATATATGAATTTTAACACCGACTATCATTTTAATGCTCCACGTTTGCCGGGGTTCTTTAATTACAATTTTATTGAGTTCTATATTCTTTATAACTGAAGGCCTCACGAATTATTTTTAATATATTTTTCTCTAAGTTTTCGTTTCAGTACGTTGTAAAATTGGCATTGACAAGTGGTAAACTTTTGCTTCTTTGCCAATAAATTTAAGCATATGAATGTGTGCTCCCGTTTCTCTTTTGCATTCAAATGCTGCACAAATAAAGCGACTTTACAATTAAAATTATAATTTGTCATAGAAATGATTAACGATGCAAAAGTCTTTTCAAATCTATATTTACTTTGAGTCAAAAACTGGCTGTAGCTGCTGCAATTTTTATTTTATTTTTGTTTGAGAAAATGATTTTTCAAAAGATTTTTTCGGGTCTTATTCTTTTTATTTCAAAGATGAGTTTTAGCTGATTCTATCCCAACTTATTTGATTATAAAAATGAAATTTATCTGTTGATAATTTTTTTGTTTTGAGGTTCTTTCAGCTTTCTCATTTGGTTTGCAGAAAAGCTGGGTAAAAGTTGCTGACAAGCAGTCCTAAGCAACCAGCGAATCGCGAATAGAGACTATATTTAGAAAATGTTTTTTGTTTATTTTGCTGATATTTCAGCAATCATGTGGTTAACATTTTGTATACTAACGGCGGGTCGATGTTGCTGACATGTTGCTTTGGCGATGGCAGTCAAGCCGCCGGTGTAAGTTACACAGTTGAGTTGAATGGGTTTCCGAATGATTGGCAGAGGACTTTAATTTAGACTGAAAAGTTATCGTTAGCGTCGATGTGCATTTTTGAATGATAGGAATGCATCCGCTAAAAATTACTCTGGTACGGATTTTTGGCCGGCAGTATTACCGTCAACGGCGAATGCTACAATGGTTGTACATACTGTGATGAGGTTATGTTTAACTAGGAGATGACGTGAATTGGCCACCTATTTCGAGTAATTATACACCGGTTCTCTGAAGTCGCAAGTATATGCCTATAAGCTACAATCGACTTAACGTCAACATTTTCCAGATCATCGCTCAAGCACAACCGGAGCAGAGTCATATAAAATTTAAAAAAACAAGAATTTCTTTAATATCTCACACGTAATTTGCCCTCTTCCATTTCAACATCAACCCGTCCTCATTGCTCATAATATTTTCGTCAGCTTGGGAAAACATTTCAAATAAAACTTGCGTATGAAATCATCACTAAAATCATCACAAAAATTCCTTGACAAACTAATATTTTTATATTTCTTTTGTCTCTAATTATGTACAAATTTTTCGAACCACTTAAATATTTTCGACTCCCCCTCTCAAAAAGCTGAATCATTTGAATTTCCCCCTATTAAATAACAAATTAATGCTTTTAACTATAATAAGATTATTTATGACTTTAATTAAATATTTAAAATTAAATTTTAAAAACGCCGCACGCAATAAGTTTTGTTTTATTGCTTTTTAACGCTGTTACGTCAATCTGCTGGGCTTCGTGTTGTAACATGTTTCTCTAATTAGTAAAACTTGTTATTGTTCTTTGAAAATGTTGATGTTTTTCTTTTTTTTTTAATTAACAACGAAACAAAAATACTCACGATACATTTTTGTGTCTTACAATATAAAATCTATTTTTGAAAAATTATTTGTGAAAAAACAAATGTGCTACTAAAAAGTTTTGGGACGATTTCCCCATATGTTGCATGCAGTTATTGGGGTGAATAACATTTACACTGTCACATTTTCACGCACAACGAACGAGTGACGTCAAAATGCCAACGAGGTGGGTGCATATGGATAGTGGTCACTTTACCCTACACCATCGGCTTGAAGGAATACATTTTGAGGTAAAGAATTGACTGCATTTAGTGTCAGAATTCTATACAACGAAGCTGTCACTATTATGAATTGGAATTAAAAAACACAGTTCCTACTTTAGCGTATTTTCACCTGTTTACAGGGAATATTTTTTTTTTATGAAAAAATGTTGCAGATGTTATTTTAATTTTTACGCGTTATTCTCTCCATATAAAATTATTTTAAAAGATTATATTTTATGCTTAACAACAGCACTGTGTACTGAGAATGAAGGAAATTATTATTAGTGGATCCCCCCCAAGTTTAAAACAAGAACAAGAACAAAAAAGAAGAAATTCTCATCAACAACAATTTTAACAGCAGCTGCTCGTTTTCAGTGAACGAATATGAAGTTGAATGTAGGGGGGATATCGAAGAATACCACTGACTTTATGGGTCCCTTGTCGACCCCCTGCAATAATTGAATTCATTTCAGGGAACCGATATGTAATTTACGACCAACTTACTCTTATTCGAGTCTCGTGCTACCACTTTCCTGTTCTTTTGGCTGTAGAGATTTCAGACTGGTGACTATCGGCTTCTCTTCTCATCACGGAGTATCTTCTTGTTGCTAGCATTTATCTAAAGTTCAGGTCCCCCATGGAATTCACAATTAACAAATGTCTGCCCGTCCTTCTAGACATTCACACACAATGTGCACAACCGCCTCTGACCCGTCCACTCCTTGCAAAATTTTCTTGTCCATCTCTTCAGATTTCCTCCATTGGCAACAAAAATCGGGGATCCTACGGACATTAATCTCTTCACCTCTTGCGATGCTTTATGGCACATCTCTATCAGAATTACACGGTTCAGCATCTTTACAAATGACTCATGCACTCCCTACAAGGCATTCTTGTTCGTCTCTTCCGTATTCCGCCCTTGGACAATTAAAAGTGGAACTTCGTCGGAGACTAGCTTCTCCACCTCATTCATCCCTGTAATTATACCTGTATAAAGCATAAAGATGTCCACCTACACAGAGCTCAATATGCACGGGTAAGTCTATATTAAAACTTGTTACCGGCTGCCTACTCGAGAAAGTGGAAGTCAGAACTGCTGACAGTGCACTCAGAGATCTTTGTGTCTGACAGCTGACGGCCCATCAAATAACTTGTTTCGAACCTTTGTGGATATGACCAGTAACGTGCCAACTAATGTGTATATTGAAATCTCCAATAGTATTACAAGTATTTTGTGAGGAAGAAAAATGCAAGAGTGTAATCTAAACTAAAATACTTGGTTATTTGAAGTTAAAGCGGAAAAAATCATAATTTCTGGATAATGAAGTGATTTTCTGGTCCCATACAGATCCATTATAGGGAAGGTCGGCTCTATTTTAAACTAATTGAACAAATTACTAGAACATGTTCTAAGTAAGGCGTCAAACATTGTTCGTATATAAAGGCCGCTGTGGAAATTCTACGTAGATCCGCTCATTCCTTGCAAGTCTATCAATAATTGCGATATGCTGGTCACTGTCAAGAGTGCATAATCACTATACTGGCGAGGGCTTTTGGAATCTGAAATAAACAGTCAACCGCCAACTGGGAGCCAAATATCGCTAAAGAAGGATTATTGCACGGGATTCAGTGATAAATAAAAAGGTCGAATCTGCCCGATAGTAATCTGAAGAATGAAGGAGTTACAGAAAGGACCAAAACCAGATGGGACCACTACAGAATTTATTGGCAGGTCCCCTTTAATTTTATATCCTCTGTAGCTATGTTTCCTGTTTAAAATCATGTTCCTTTTTTCGTTTTCAAAATTTCAAAATATTTTAATATTTTTTTCGAAGAAGAATAATGTTTTATCGTCTGCATCGCTGTTTCTGATGACTTAGTGCGCCGTGATGATGATTTATACAGATTACTAACATAATTTGCTCTTCTTGCACATAAATTTGCTTAATTGTGTGTGTGTGTGATTTTGAACAGAACTGATATTTCATTTATGATTTCCTCTGGCTGCAGATATTATAGAAACCAGGTTTCTGAAACATGTTTCCTGCAATGTTCCGCCGTGTGTAGCCGGTATAACATGGTTAAAATTAAATTATTAAAAAATTACTGTAGCTACTGAACGCCGCTAGACCACTTCCATTAATCTTAAAAAATCTTACTTCGATTACGATATAAAATTTAGCATTAAAAATTATAAACGGATTTTGAGGTTTGCCCTGGTGCTACTGAACTACAAAAATCTTGTTCCTTGTGCAGGGTATACTGTGTTTGCGTTTGCCCAATTTCAACTTCCTACTCATTTTTTTTTTATTATTAAAAATAAATTAAAACAAACAAAATCCCAAATACTATAAACCAAATTTTAATTTAAGAAACGAATTTTTAAATTAACTTTAAAAATATTGCGTAAAAATATATTTTGCTTGAAATTGACAACATGCCAAGTCAGTTTGTTTTGCTGGCGTTTTTTTTCTTTTCATTTTCTATTCGAGATCTTGTGCAAGTGAAAATGTCTTTGTTGTAGACACAGCCACCAAAAAGCACAAAAATACGGAATATACTTGTATTTTCAAGAAACATTTAAACTTTTATTTTCAATTTCTTTGGGGGCACTTAAGATGAAAATTTATTCACACAAACATCATAAAAAGCAACAATCATTCGTTTTCGAAGAAATAAGAAGAAAAAAACACATTCCAACGAATCTTAGCAGCGGCGGTGTAAAACATTCCTCGAACAACTTGAAATGACACATGAGAAAACCCCGTGATTAGAAATTTTTTCGTAAATTAAAAAAATCAAACAAAATATTTCCAAAATATTTATTATATGATAAAATTATTTATACGAGTGTGATGAAGTAATTTTGCCTCTTTTTCAAAAATATCCATTTATTTGAGGATTTGAAGACATTTGAATAATGAATTTCCCAACCTAAAAGTATTTTTGGATGATACTTAAACTGCTGGGGTCATGATTATTTTTGAAAACTCATGTCTGATTGCTCAACTTAATCTAAAATGAAATGAAATATAAGGGATTCTGAAAGTAAATTGCATTGCGTTACAGCTACTCTCAAAATTAATATCTGAAATATTCCTCCGCGCCACATCTTGTAAAAAATTTTCCGAAATCCACCCATGATTTGAATGTTCCCTTAAGACCCTGCACAGCGAGGAGAGCTTGTTGATAATACTATGCATCAAATAGTGAATATAGATTTTTTAGCAATATTAGCCTTGATGGCTAGGTTAGATTAGGTTTAACAGGTTACCTGCAAAAATAGACCTACGCCAGTCTGTTGAGAAGATTAAAGAAGAAAAGAAATATTCCCCTTATACCCATTTTGAGAGGCTGACGAAGAACCTTTGCCCGAATTGAATCTTACGTTGTTACTCTAGGCTAGTGACAGTCACACAGGGGATAAAAAAACTGTCGTCTGTCCTGTTCATTAAGACAAGTTCTACAGAATTCATTTTCAGGCAACCCCATTCCCTTCGTGTGATTGCCAAATCTGCAATGTCCGATAATACCTGGTTCGAATCCTATCTAACCACTTGCACCATGAGCCAGATCGTATAAAATATTGTTAATTTTTTTTACGGGCTGAGAGGAGGATGCCACAGTATTCTTTTCATGCTTATGCCCATGCTGGTTCCAAGACCGCTCATCCATTTTGAGGTAATTGTTGGAAATCTCGTCATCCGGTTTAAGATTGGTTGCATTCATAGACCAGTTTCGATATCGACTAGGCACATATCAGGGACCTAATTGCGACGCGGTTGTCAGTGAAAATCCGTATATTTCTACAAAATATTCTTTTAGTAACACAGCCAGTTTGGCGCTTTAACATGGTTGATATTTGAGAATGTACAAACGTTGGAGATTCTAAAAAATATTTTCACGTCCTGTTCTACTAAGTAGGCGCCTCCGCGTATTCCAATGAGCCATTTGTAAAATCTGTGTATATAACCAGATATTCCAAAAGGGTTTCCATGCCATCAGATGGCCCTGGATTCACCGAGTTCAAAAAGCTGAAACTGCATGAGAAACAAGGTTTCGGAGTGATTTAGTATATAAGGCTAGGTAGATTGTTCCAGGTCTTTTTACCAAGGTTATATGTAAATTTTACTTTATTTGAGTTTCAGAGAACAACCATTCATTATCTAAAAGCAAATACATTAACATGACACTCCTGCATGGGATACTGCTACATATAGGGATATTATGAAGTACCGTATGAAGCTGAATCCATGAATTATTGCGTATATGGGTACTACCAATAACGAAAGAAAGTAAGGACGCAGCTTCTTGTATTCCATTTCAAAAAAAGTCGCTCTTAATTGCAAACTCTTTGCAAAGGGAAATATTTTAAAAGAAGGTACATTTTATTTTCGGCGCTAACAATTTAGTGGAGACCTCAGAAGTTCTGTCTAGATGAAAAAAAAGCTTTAAAACAAGAACATTGTTTTTGGAAACTCTAATTTTCTCTTCCTCAAGGAACCCTCTAAACTTCATTACATTTTTTTTTTATATTTTAATTTTAAATAAAAAAGTTATTATATCAGCATGATCGATCACATGTGCACGAAAATTTAAGATACAAAATTAAAAAAACAACAACAAATAAACAAGTTTTTACTCGTTACTTAATAGCTTTTGGAAATAATACACTTAACATGCTAAGAATTTTAATTTATTTTTCCAATGAACAAGGGGGAGACTAGGTGTCGATAGCACATCATACACCAAAAACATTTAATAATATTTCTAAAAATAACTGATTGCAAAACAAGAAAAGTCATATTCGTAATAACATTTTTGAATGCCCTAGATCTGCCCGAAATGACTTTAATATTGCCCTTTTTCGCATGGTTTGAGAAATATTTAAAAGAGGGAGGGAGAAAATTTAAAAATATAATCCTTTTAACGCAACTTAAAAAATGATTTTGTTCTATTTTAATATTTTTTATACTATTTTTAGCATTTCTTATACTCGTTTATTTGGGTGATAACGATGATAGAATTTAGGTAGCAATTATAAGCATAAATTTGCAAGCTATTCTGCATTCATTAACAAAAGTACGGATTATTATATTTTACTAATGGCACAAATTTTGGTACTAATATTTTTTTTGTATCCGCTCAAGTAGTGTGCCTAACAATATACAATACTTTGTATAACTTTTTTTTATCAAAATGATTCCTTTTAAGATCTTTTTTATACAAATGATACTTATTTTAGTACCAAAAAATTAATATTTAGTTTAATCAACATAAGGTACTATTTCTCCTAACGATGATAAAATTTATTACAATAAATTAATTTAATTATGGGTCTTATTTTAACTAGGTTGTCTGGAGGCAGTACCCAAGCGCCTAGGTAATTATGTGTGCGTCTTGCCACCACTGAGCAATCGCTCATTCTACCACACCTATTTTTCATGTAATAATTTAGTCTACAGTGTCCAGTTACCATTACAGTGTAGATTTTAATATCTTTTCTGCTGATAGCCTCTGCCTTAATACTTTCGGAGTCAATGAGTTTATTTGACTCCGGCATGATTGTTTTGCCTCTCAAGTAATACAGTTGGCCCCATTTTTCCTCTTCGCTTATTATTATTCTGTAATTTCTTTGCATACATACCCCTCTTATCCCGGTTGTAGCAGTGTTGTTATTTGTTGTGTCTAATATTATATATGTACGGTACTATTTATGATATAAGTGAAACTATTTTTAGTACCAATAACATTATTTTAGCAATTACGGTGAGTTTCTTACCTGTTATTTCTCCTATTTAGTAAACCAATCATATTTCAATGCTCTTTTCTGTGTCGTTATGTTCTAATTAAGCACAAGTGCCAGCAACCTTTGTGGCAACTGTAGTGCCGTAAGTAACCATGGTACCTTTCTGATTATCAATAGTACTATTTTAACTGCAAATCATGCTACTTTATGCTCTAATGAACGTACGCAAAGTGCTTGTGGTATTATTTTAAATACTAACGATACTATTTTTGTTATGATTTTATTTTTATACACCACCTGCATATGTTGTGTACTCAATTGAAATTCTTATTTTACCGGTTACTGTATTTCTTTGATACCGAATTTTCGTAAAATATTAAGCTCTGCTAAATTACACTAATTAATTAATTAGAAATATGAATAAGAATAGCAGCCTTTGAATTAAAATAATGCAAATTAACCAATGAAAATGTTTCTCAAGTAAATAAATTTCAATTAAGAATTTTAGCAGAAATTTCCTTTTAAAAGCAAAAACAACTAAAAGTAAAAATTGGCCAAACTGAGCTATGAACTGGCTATAAGAAAGAAAACTAGAGCTGCAAAACTTTTTTGAGTAGGAGTATTTGTAGGAGTATTCTTAAGTGGATATTTAAGTGATGCTGTAGAGCAGCAAATGGAAAAATATTTTTAGCATCAACACAAAAACGAAAATACAAAAGTCAAAAGAAAATACATAAAATTTTCTTTTGCAAAACGGCGCCATATTTTTATGAAAGTCACTTACAAACGTCAGCAGCAACACACTACCATCATTGAAAATCAATTTTAATTGAAGCTGACGATTAAAATACATTTTTATTTATGAGGGGCCTCTGTATTTTCTGTTTTGTTAATATTTTTGTTTTTTACTACTTGGCCTTAAAACTTTAGCCAAACGCTGCAAAACACAGCGCCAGTTATTTATGACTATCGCCCTCACAGCGAATAGTTTTCTCTCTTCCATTTACACCACCAAAATAGCGAGTGAATGAAAACGGCTAGATGTTCGATACAATGGCGATAATTTTAGTGTATGTATGTATGTATGTATGTATGTCTGTATGTATGCATGGAGCAGAAAAAAAACAAAACACTAATGAATTTATATGCCTATTGAATTGTAAGCTGGAAATGCTGTAGCCAGCTACAGTTAATAGGGAACCCACTTTAATACTGGTAGTAGTCATGAATTTCAATTTAAATAACAACTGCCTAAGAAAAAAATAGTGTCATCAAAATTTGCCCGTAACTTGGTCATCGACATTTACATTCACACACATGCAATTAGCGTATCATTGACATACAATCGCTTTTATACACTGCTGCTAGTGGGCCAGCAGGTTATTCAATTAGTTGCTTAAAGTTAAATTTTTAATGCCTTCACAATTTATATGCTATTGATTTAAGCTGGGCAACAAAATGCAGATTTAATGAATGTTGTTAATCTCAACAACAATTTATCTCATATTTGTTAACTAGTGTACTTCTCTTTGGTAAGAAATTCGGTTTTAGCGGTAAATTCACGTTCTGTGGCCATTTAGTTAATGGTAGTTTTCCTTTGAAATGTTATTTAACATTTACAAAAAAGTCTCTGTTTTTGCAGTTCCACTTAAAATTTTACAAGTTTAAATTGTTAAAATAAACTTGAATTACTTTCGCTTGAAGTAAAACATATTTTTTGTTGCGAATATTTTTGTGATTTTGTTTTCGTTGAGTGCTTTCAGTTCGCTAAAATAGTTAATATATTCTTGAGTGAGTAAACTGTGTCTGCTTAGTATCATAAAATCGTAGATTTAAAAGAAAACTAAAAAGCATTTTTCATTTTCAATTAAAATATTTTTTTCTTTTTAATTTTCCGACTATTTGCTTCCACAAAATCTTATGCAACTTTAAGGCGGCGAATAACTTGCTTGCCTTTTCGTGATATAAATAAATATGGTTTGTCTGTATGACCGCCTAAAAAAGAAATATTTGGAAAACTTTTTAATAATAAAATTTAAGTAGCATAAAACTGAAAAATAAGACAGGGAATGTATGGTTACTGCCGCTCGATGGTGGCCATGTGGTGTCCGCGCATTCTTTCAAATTTATTATTCAATCTGTGTTTCTAAGTGCACATGCAGTTTTGCCGGTAAGTCCACCTGCCGGATGTGGGACAACGCTAACCACTACGAGGTTCATTAGCTGGCAATGCCTCCTTCCTGGACTACTAGTGGCTCCTGTAGGGCGGTGTTACGTTCCACACAGCGATAAGCATTCTGTGGCCCTACTAGGATTTTTGTTGTAAGGTTTTCTGGAAAATCCCGAAATCAACTCAATTTAAACATTACCCAGGTCTTCCCTGAAATTCAGCCGTGATCTCCATAAACTAAAGCTAATATGTTGATTTATACGAATGGAATCTGTTTCGCTTTAAAATTTTTACCCGTTCCTTCCATCTTCATCTTCTTGTTTGGCCTGTGGTTAGAAGCTATTTAGGGCAGAGGCCAAACGTAAAATATAAGTACAAGCGCTTCGATCTTGTACGTATTTTCTTCAATTTTTTATACCAAGTCTTGAAAGATTCTCTTCGACCTAAATTTTTGAATGGAGTTTCGAACGTCCTCTTCTGCGAACTGCCTCATGTTCATTTTCGAAGATTGTTCTTCCTGATGCATTTTCAACCGTCCTCACTACATATCCTAGCCAACACAGGCTTTGAAGTTTGCATACATCTCGTGGTTCTTGTGATGCCATTATTCTCCACTAACACAGATCGGTCAATATTTTACGAAGTTTATCGAACACCACACGAATAGCTTCAGCACGGTACAACGACACGGGTAACATAAGCAACTTTTAGAGTGTAAGTTTTGTCTGAGTAGAGGAGACTTTTTTCTTAACTGCAAACTTATGTTATTAGTTGAAGAGTTCACATGATGAACTGTCGGCTTAGTTATACCTTCGTTGGGTAATAAACGCTCAGATATATTTTGACCGATTTTGAGGCTTTATCTTGTTCCGCTTAATGTCGTACTGCATAGTCTTTTCAATTTTGTATAATATATGGCAGACATGGCTTTAAATACCTTCGCACGTATGGGACTTTCAAATCGATTTTTTTTAGTTTTACCTGTCTTCGCGCAGTATAACTATCTGGCCGCTCATAAGGTCCAATTATTGGGTTGATTTAATTTCCCCACACAGAATGCTCGATTAAATCTTTTATACGATGGGAAGGAGGCTAATAGCTGTATAGTTGGCGCATACGGTCTTACCTCCTCTCCTTTGCAAGGCGTTTTGATTTTGAAATTTGTTAGGGACCGGTGCGCTCTATCAGAGATGAATAAACGAATATGTATCTAAACTGACGCACTGGAATATAATTGCCCTACAAAGTTTTTATGCCATACGTGATTAACTTTGTTGTCAAGTTTGTTCGCCGCTAGGGTCATAACTGATGGATGCGTATTATCATTGATGGCGTTTTTTTTCTGACACAAATTTTATATATATTTTTGTATATGTTACCATTTCTGCACACTTGTATTCCTGGCGGATATGTAACATTTTTTGCACTCAACTTAAAGTTTAGGGTGAAATACTACTGTAGAATTCGAGAACGAAAAATGACACTGAAGATGGCACATAGCCGAAACCGGTTTGTTTCCAAACCAAACTTGACAAGGGAGGACGGAAATTCGTTCTAAAATTCTGCATCAAAACACCCTGTCGGAATATCAAATCAAGAATGAAATACTACTATTTTCTACAACTGTTTTAACCCATTGTTTATACAAAAAAATTTTTATTTCATGTGTTTATTTTTATGGTGAAAATTGTTTTTATTATTTTTGTTCCATTGTTTCGAGGGCTTGTGAAAGCCATCGATGGCTAATCGAATTAGTCTCACGGATCCTCGATTATATCTATTGTAGAGAGGACGAAGGGTGCTCGTTCCTGCACTGACCACAATTATAATAGAGTTGCCAGATCTGACAACCGTACATCAGTTTAATCCCTCAAGCCTTATAAAACAACACTCTCTAAATATATTTTTGTTCGAATTGTAGTACTAGTATTTAAATAGTAGTAGCTTAACTCTTCGTAGATATAGGCCAAAGAATTTGCAACGTATTTACAACAGGTCACTTTAACTTAAGCTAAATTATGTCTCCTAAAAAATTGTTTATGGAAATTTAAATATAAAAAAAATATTACCCAATATATTTGTAATTAAAGAAAATCTGCAGCAAATTTATTTAACGCATCCATAATTCATGAAGGATTTTTTTCTCTTTGAAAACTGAGAATAATTATGAAACCGAAGTGAGGCCAATCAAGAAATTAAAGAAGCAGGCAGCAGTACGATATTAATTAGACTTTTCTTAACATTGAACTATTTTCGGAAAACGAGAATAAAAATAGGAAAACTCAGTTTTCACAAGCTTTAATTGTGCAAGCAATTCGTAGAACAGCACTCTCTTTGATTGACTTTGTTATACCTGAAATAAAACCACACATTAAAATATATGAAAATAGTACGAAATTAGTGATTAGTTTTTTTTCCGGAAATTTCTAAATGACTCACTTTTGCGCGTCACAATATATTCTGAGAATAATTTAAAAGTCAACATTTGAGTTTAATTAAATTCGCTTTTAGTTTGACCATAAATTTTGAGGCCTAAATTCCAATGAAATGAGAACAATGATTGTATGTTCAAAATGTACGAGTAAATTAAACACTCATGCGATTATTCACATTGTAATATTTGCTACTTAATTACATATGCCTCATTAAGAGGCGCCTCCATTTCGTTTGTTCTACATATTGTAAACTTTTAAATTAAACTTTGGATTTTTTGAACAAGAGTTTTTTATTTATGGATGAAGTTTTTTAAATAAAAATATTTACACTTAAGTTTAAACACATGCTGCTCATTCGCACACATATATACACACATGAGTGCATGTAATGTTATTTTGCTAGTAAAAACTGTTCATCAACCTTTAGTCCTTGCATCTGTTGAGGGCGGTGAAAAGTACTTTTCTTTTTTTTTAATATATTTTTGCCCTCATATTTCTGTTGAAATTTGAAAAGTTTTACTTTTCCCCAAACTAAAAAATTTATGAAAAAGTAGTCCATTTTCTTTGTGCTAAATTTACATTTTATTGCCCTAAATTTAGGTTACTAGTCCCGGGCAAGCATGGAAACTAGAAAGAACTTTAATATGTATGTGTGAGAATGTGTACACTTTTGTCTTATGGAAAATACTCGGGCATTTTCATATTTTCAACCACCGTTCGTCCCTAAAAGATTTCTGTTTCTAAAATGCTATACGATGACCTACTTCATAGACACTGAGTTCTGACCACCCAATCAATTTCGTGTTTTGATATTACTGCCTGACGGTTTAATCTAACCACACTGTTTCGCTTTCCTCTCTGTAGAGTTTTTAAGTGTCATATTCCACAATATCAGCCTCCCGCTAAGTTTTTAAATTTATAGCATCGCAAGATGCTAAATTTAATACTACAAAAATGCGCAGCAAGCAATAATTCATATCCACTTCAAGGCCGCACAATTTCCATCTTTAAAGCCATCCTCTCGCTCAACTGAGTCTATATTTTTGTTGTCCTTTGTAGGATGTAAAGCCTCTTAGCCTTAGATTGGTTTATTTCGCCACCATTCGCTTCCATTAAAATCTGAAGGGCACTTCAAGCTACCGCCTGTTTTTAATCATGCATATACTCAGGATCAGAGAACTTGGGGAATGAAAAAAGCCAAGAGAAGACTAAGAGATTATGCAGTGATGTACCTAAATATTATCCTACCGTAGGCATGTCTGCTTGGTGATGCCGCCACCTAGGATGACAGCTCTTCTGTCTAGGTTGACAGCTCTTCTGCCACACTATCGCCAACAACAGCAATGATTTCCGCAGAACGAACTTGGCGAGCATGCGCAGGTGTTTTCAAATTTCGTACATACCCGGGTTGCTTAAATTTGAGCACAATTCTCCCGATAGTGGACACATTCACAAAGTGCACGAAATGCATTTTGATTTGAAACATTATTACTCTGAGAGATGAGAAAACCAGTCTCACAGCCTTGTTTGGGGCCTGAAAGTGGAAGTAGGTAGGACATTCTAAGTTCGACCAGTAAATATATATAGAGTGGGAACCAGTAGTCCATGAGACGCAAGTTCCAAACTGGTTGATGATGGATCTCCTTCGGGAGTGCTGGTGATGGATGTGGTTTACACACAAAACGCAAGAAGATATGTGTTTAAATGTGGGGTTACATTGCAACGCAGAACAGGTATTGTCAGCAAGAGAAGGGGTATATCCGAATTCATCGGATCGAGCTGGGTCCTACGGTCCAGTCAGCCACCTGTACAAATGCTTATAGGAACGTCGTATTATATCAATTGACTGGTGCCGGATGTTACTCCCAGCGTGTCTGACAAACGACATAATTATAGTGAATTTGGTGAAGTTTACAGTAAAGTTCAATATGTGCAAAGCTCTATATAAGATTGCCATTATGTCGGGGCACGCAACTACGCTTGAAAAAACAACTCTGGAGAAACTACCAAAACTTGGGGCGCTCCTTAAGGTTCCGACAAGAGGGTTCTTTTAAAATATTGTACAACAAACACTTCAGGGCTACAGATCTTTCTTCCAGTTCACTAATTACGTGCCCCCATTCTCCTTAACACTCTCCTTAAGCATTACAGATTTAATGATGCACTTCTTACTCCTTCACTAAACTTTACAATATTCACTTAAACATGTTATGATGGGAGATTTACGAAGCCAAAGTAAAGTTTTTAGTAATAAAAACATTTTTTTTTTGTTTTGGGGGTCACGACATGAGTCATGGAACCTTTGTCATTTTTAATGGCATGACAAATGATGATGTTTAATTTGATGTTTTTTTTTAATGACTTTTATTCTGTTTCAAAATAAAACCCGAAAACACATGAGGAATTCATAAAGTCAAATATTAACAAGAAAGAAGCTCAAATTATAAAAGTGTTCATTTGTTGTTGGCGTTTCCCTCCGCCAAAGAAAAAGAAGATAATTTAAGCTAAAATTGTTGCTTTGATGTTTAATATTAAATATTTGTTATGTCAACATTAACAATTTCAGCTTATTTTTCTCAAGTTCTTTTAAAGAGGAGTAAACGTTTGCTTAAATGGCAGAATATTTAAAGTGAATTAAAAACAAAAACAAAAAATGTAAACATGATTAACATTTTAATAGTAAAATTCACTTGAATCATAAATGTTGTTTGTAAATAATGAACGCCTGTATGTAAATCGAATAATGAGCAGTGATCTGTCGATCCTACAATCGCAATATTGTTGTAATATTCTTGCAAAGAAAATGTGTTCACCATGTGTTCAAAGACGCACACTGATCATCAAAGTTTGTTATTGCTTTTTTATTTTTGTTTAAAAAGAATTTTTGTATTTATTATTTACTCGAAAAAAAACGAGAACTACAACATTAATTTTCGTATAGTATATTAATTTTTTTCTGTCATTACAGCACGCTGCACAGTGGTTAAAAAGAGCTTGGAGATTCCAATCAACATGAGTCATTAATTACTTGTCAAGGGTTTAGTTTTTAACCTTTGCACTACACAGTTGCTTCAGTAAAGAACTGGTATTATAAAGCATAGGGTGTCTCAATAAGAGTGAACTATTTCATTTAAAAATAAAACACATATTTTTTGAGCAAGCTGGATATTTTCATTGCATTGCAAACTAGACATGTTCAGATTGTGTATAAAAAAAAATATCTGTTAAAGGTCCTAGGCAGTAGACTCTATCTCAGCAAAGACATGTTAGGTAGAGATTTTGGCCTCAGGAAGTGTTTCTGGCTTATTCGCATAGATCCACGAGAACTTCGTGAGTAATTTGGTGTGGATGTTATTGCTGCTACAAATTCCGTTGCGTTAGCGGTGTGGCAGGTGGAACCGTCTGCTGAAGCCAGATGTCGATAACACCAGAGAGTTACTCGCTGTGGATGGATTCGTTTCGGTAAAGACGATTTTTGTGTGTTAGAAAAGCAGGGTTAATTTCTTCATTTCTTAATGGTTTTTCGTTGGTACTTGCAGAAAAAAAATGCCAAAGTAGTTAAGTGGAGTAGTCGTGTTGCCTTTACAAACGCTGGTCTAAAAAATGTACAAGTTCCCTACTTCAACATCTTGCCCCTTCTTTGTTTTTGATTAAAATTACCGAACGATCGCATTCCAAGATTCTGAAATCTCTTAAAATGACAAAAAGTAGGGCTTGTAGAGTTTAAAAAATATAGAAGCAGTCTTTGGAAAGCGACAGGTAACAGAAGGTATCAAAAATGGAATAAAAAATTTTAAATAATACTGGAGAGAAATTCTGGCATTCGCCATTGGTCGAATTTGCCATTTAAATTCTATTAAAATTCCGATCGATGTCGAATGCACTACCAACTCCTAAAGAGATTTGAAAATATTCACGTTGTTCTTATTTGAAAGAAGATGACACCTTAAAATACACAAACTGACAATACGCGCAGCCATTATTCGGAATCACTTTACTAGTTATTAGCATCGCAGCCGGCTTTCAAAGGTTACCGGGGGCAACGGTTACCGAATATTGCAGATTTGGCAATCACGCGAAGAGAATGGGGGTACCTGCATATTAATTCTGTAGAAGTAGGAGGAAGAGGAGACCAACGTCGGGTAGAGGTCCCTCGTCAGCCTCTCCGAACTATCATAAATATTATTAAGGTATGGGGGGATATCTAAGCAGACCACTTACTTTCTGGGTCCCTTTTCGACCTCCATTTCGCTCCTCAAATTTATTTCAGGGAACCGATCCGCAATCACAACTACCTTACTTTCAATTGAGTCTCGTGCTAGCCCTAGCCTTTACTCTTGACTAAAGTGATTTCAGAATATCGATTGGTAACTGTCGACACTCTTCCTCATCACGGAGTCTTTTGTAATTGCCAGCATTTGTCTAAGGCTTAGTTCCCCCATGGCATTCACATCTAACAAATGTCTGCCCGTGGTCCTAAGCCTTATGCTAGCCAGTGCTGGACATTCACACACAATGTGCGCTACCGTCGCAGCCTCCTCCAGGCATAGTCTGCAAGTATCATCTTCTAAGACTTTCATCTGAGCCAGATGGTACTGGAAGTTTCCATGTCCTGTCACTAACGCAGTGATCCAGCTTAAAGTAGCCCTATTATATCCGAGAACCTTACTGGCCTTCCTGCCGAGGGGCTCTTTGAGCACCATTCTATCCTGTCTACATGTGGTAATTATCGGAGATAAGAAAAGGGAGAATATATACATTCATAGGAAGTTGCAACTTGTTTAAAATTCACATTAACTCTCTACACTAATCTGCAAATCTTCAAACCTCCTCTTTTCCTGTTTTCGACTTGTCTTTAGTTTTCTCTACATTCCTTTTTTTCCACAAAGGGATCAGATCAGCGCATCTTTTCGCTGGCGGCCTGTCGTTGATCTGACCTAGTATTTAATATTATCCGTAAACTATTGATATGAGATTGGCATGACTTTTCAATTTTGATGTCAATTTGCTGGAGAGTTCTTGAAACAATTTCTGTGCGGAGTCAACTGACACGCACATATGGAATGTATTATCATTGTACTCGTATTGAAGTGGCGAACACCAACATTAAGTTACACTGAATTCGTGGAGTAAACATTTGCCTAATCTTAGATCAGTCACAACGACTCAATATAGTAAAAGCTTTCAGTAAGTAAATTAATAGTTTGAAACTATAATAATATTTATATAAAAGAATTCGCCAATACTACTGGCCAATGTTGCAACACTGGAGCTGTTATGTTGTTTTCACGCAGCTTTTAAATCTATTGTTTCAGACATCACCATGAAAAGTTACATAATTCGATATGTGAACTCCGCAGCGTTGAGATAGGAGCCCAATTTTTGCCGGATAAGGGCAATAGCGACGAGGCGCATTTTTTGATGCGTAGGGTTCACCAAATTGCAAGGCACTCACTTTGCAGCAGATTACGGGGCAGCATACTTTTCCGAAAAGAACGTTGCTTTGGCTATCGCAGTTACCGATGTGCGCTACAGATCAATGAACCCAAATTTCCTTTGCTCCGAATTGATCGAGTTATACATGGGCGAAATATGATTCCAAGCAGCAAATGCCACAAAAGACATTCTTCATAATTATTTTGCGATACGGTAAACGGCAGTTGGCCACTAGGATCTTTGCTCTTTTGGGATTTGGCTATGCCAAAAAAACTAGTAAATTATACTCACTTAACCACTGTGCCATACGGATTATTTCACACAAATTTCTTGCCTTGAATTTTTTACTGTTTATTTACTCTGCATATAATTGACCAATTTTATTCCATCTTTAATAGATTCTTGATCCCATAGCTCGAAGATTGTGACAGTCAGATGAACTCCAGCAGCAGCAGTGTTCGAGTGCATTATTAACATTTTTAATTGATTTAATTATTGATGCATTACACGCTGGCAGTGCTGCTTGAAAACACTTCAAAGAAATAAAATTTATTAAAATAAGAAATGAGTTGAAGAAAAACAAAAACCGCATTTGGGTGACACACACGCACTCAGTATTTGTGTCCAAAGCTTTCAATTCAATTGTTTGGGGAGGGGGGGTTACGTCAAGATGGTTAAGCACTTTATGATTTGTGAGATGCATTAAAATTAATTCTGTCATGGAAAATTGCGCATTAAAATTGTTGTCAGTTACTTAAAGACTTATTCGTAGAGTTGTGAGAAACATTTTATTATTGCAGAAATTTATTTTAAAAAACAAAACCGTTTCATATTATTTCCAATGCTAGAGGACTTGTTGTTGTATTAAATAATTCTATGGTGGTTTTGTGCACACGTACATTCGGCGTTGTTCACGCGTACAGATTTATATTATTTGCTCAATAATTCACTTGATTTAGTTGGGTTTGCTTTTAACTTGCATTAGATTTGTTTTCCATTTGCGCCGTACCTTGTCCATAAGCCGAGTTGTTTTTAAACCCAAAGAAAAATGTTAGTTTAAGAGGAACCGAATAATATTTCCAAAATTGCACTTAAATCGGTCTGACTAAGAAAACAATATAAGAAAAAGTCTGGCAATTGAATGCAAGTTTTGCATCGAAGATTTACAATAATGAATTCTCTTAATCCTGAGTGTATTCGAGTAGCAGGAAATTGTTTTTCTTTTACCCGTTTGCCTTGATACTGTTGTAACTTGTTTTCTATACGAAAACGTGATGTTTTTAATGCTATTGTATTTCTTAGATAAAATAGTATAAACAACCAAAGGACAATTGAAATGTAGCAAGCAGACTGTATGGATGTACGTATTTTGCCACAACATGCAGCAATTTCACAAAAAGAATCAACACAAATGTAACTGCTGGAAAAAGCTAGAAAAGTAAAAACACAAACTAACAAACCACTCTGACGTCTTTTACTTATTTATTACGTTCTTGAATTTTATATTACTTCTTTAGAAGCCTTCAATCCAGCAACAAATTCTTGTTAAATTCTTCTTAAAGAAAGTGCTATAAAATTTGCTTAAGGCGAATAAAATTGTACAACCATTTCGACTAATATTTCGAATGGCAAATGACATGGCAAAATATTGTACAAGTACAAATTGTAAAATTGTGTGACACACATTTTTTTCTTTTGGTGGCTCCAACTGCTTAAAAGCAAAATGATAAAGATGCAACACATTTGTCTGCATGATTTATTTAAATTAAAATAAATTAACGTTACAAATAAAAAAAAAACATAGAGATATGTGCGAAATATATTAATCAATTTGCCACTTTTAAATTTATATAAATGATACGTGTTTTTGATGTATAACTTTTGATATACATACATATGTAGTCAAAGGGTGCCAGACGAAGGCAACAACAAGTCGCATCTTTAACTGTCAAATAGCACATAATTATGGTTTGACCATTATATCTTTGAGGCGAATACATTTTTTACAACGGGTCGGCCATGTAGCGTTTTCTATTAACGAAAGTAACACCCAGGTTATTAATGCTTACGAATTAACTGTGTTACTTTCTCTGCAAACGGTTAAACTAGAGAATACAGGTAGAGAAGTAGAGTGATAGAAAAACTTCAGCGTTTTACAACTCTGCCATTGCGCATTTTTACTTCAGAACAGTGTTGCAGCGCCTCTGGTGTTATGTGTGTGCGTTACTTGAAGCAGCTAGTATAGATATTTAATTCGATATTTTACTTTGCCGACGACTTCGTGGTATAGAGTAATACCGACAAAGGAGGGCGCTGTAATGTGTAGTAGTATTAGAAAGATTTATATTAGTGATATTAGCTTTAAAAAAAAAACTATTGAATATTGAATTTTTACACTGCCATTGCTGACAGTAGAATACGCAATCCGATCAACCTAATTATCAAGTACATTTTCTAAAGTTTTAACTTGAATTTCATGAAAGGTAACTGGGATTTAGTGTTGCAAGGCCTCACTCATGTCTGCATGATTAGCTCGTCTTTACCATTATCTTGGTGCAACAAATAGTGAAACAGGCTCAAATTACAGCTGCTAGATGGACAATTGACATCCGAATTCGGTACGAATTTGAACAGAAAATGCCAGTATTTTAAAATCGCACCAAATTGTCACTCGTTTTAGGTATTTCGACTTCTTTATGGAGACATTTGGATTTTCTGAGCCCCCAATGCCACAATTTTTTTATTGACACGTTGTAGAAAATCGGTTCATCCAAACTGACGATTTTTCGGACGGCATGCTATGAGCCACCAGCGGTACTTAATTAAATAATTTTGTGCTAACCCATCCTTTAAAAAGTTTGATATTTTAGGATTAACACTAAAACTGTCTCTTGGCTAACGCTAATTCGTACTAGATCAATATTTGTAAGCAATAACTGTAGTATAGCTAAAGTTCTGTCTTGTTATAATTTATATCAGCAGTAAAAAAAAAGATATGCATTTTAACTTAAGTCCAGCAAACCTCAACTTTGAACTATTGCTAGCATACCCACTGTCATAACTAAAAATATAAAAACAGGCATAACCGTAATTTCCATTTAAAGACGACAGTGATGAAGAAGAAATTTTTCATTGAACTGATTTGTAAAAATCCCCCGGTTTTAATAAATTTCAAGCTGTGTGATCTAAAGAAAATATTTTCTGTTTGAAAAATTGGAAAGGAATAAAAAATCCAACATAGACTTAAACCAGTCTTGGTCAAGCTCGCGACAGTGTTACGCACACTAATGACCAAATTGCCAAAAATAATTTATCAGTATCGATAACTGTGCGCTACAATCGAAGACCGCTTAAATTATACTGCCGTCCTAGAAGCCACATCAAATAATATTTTTTGTAGCTGCATTGCTACTCAGTGAACCTGGTTTAAGTTAGCGTCATCCTTCTGTACATCAATTGTTACTACTGCCATTCATTAAAAATGCGCTTCGTCAGTAGAATTTTGCGCCGCACAATGTTGGTGATATGGGGATTTGGTATCAATGGGTAAAAAAAGTTCATATTTGAAGTAAAGCTGCCGAAACTGTATGACCCGCACTTACTGGAAAACCCTTTACGTATATATTCGTAAAAATTTTATTAAACTAGTAGACTAATTATTCCTTATACGAGTAGATGTCTATAGGAACACGCAAAGAAAAAATATGGTTGTCGTAACCATAAAGTAAGACCAACACATTATGATTGAATTATATCGTTGTAAATAAATAATATTATTTTTGTTGATAATAATAAAAAAAAAGGTCCTCTTTGAATGACAGAAAATTAAAAAATTGATCTTAATGCTTAAAAATGGCCATGATACGAACACAGGCGACTAAGACTACCTGATGACATGACATTTCACATATTATGTCTACTAAAACTATTTTATGGTTAGAGTTATTATATTATTTTTTATAGTTAAAGTATTTTGGATAAAGTTAGAATTTTGTTAAAAATTGTATTGTTCAACTCAACCAGGCTGCCATTTTTATGGATGGAAATAATTTAGTGATAAATTGCAAACAATAATTTGTGGATCGCCAGGAAAATACATTGTTGTAGAAAACATAATATGGTTGTTTGAGTGAAGAGTTATACGCAACTACATGGATTGATCCATGCTAATTTTGATATTTCTTTGGCACCAGTGAGTGGTATTGGGCTGAAGATATTCCGAAAGAGTGAACTGTAAGTTACAACCTTAGACGTCTTCCTGGTGTTGATGCAAATTAATATTGTGGTTGCGTATATAAAAATTGTAATGGCAAATTTGCTAAACATATCAGTAAATGGCGCTCAATATTAATGGGCGAAATTTAAAATTATCTTCAAAGTCATTACAGCCGGGGATAGCATTGGAATTCAAAAAATCTGGATGCCAAATACAAATTTTTATTTGTAAACCCACTTGATTCTATGAAATAGATATCTACTGGGCACTATTACTTTAGTTTTCATAGTTTTACTCCACTATTAAAAATGAACTGCATTTATTTTGTTCATTAAAATAAAAAATATATTTCTACCTGCCCGTATCACTAAACAGCAGGACAATAATAGTTATTATAATAAACAAACAGCTACAAAACGAACGTGTTATTAACACACAATATTGAAATGTTCACACGGTTTATTGTAATTTTTTTTTTTAAATGAACCTTAAGGGAAATAATGAACTGTGTATTCAACGACTAAAGGTCTCGACGAAAATATGCAAATAAAAACTTATTGTTTGGCAAAAATATTTAGTTTTATGCAAAAAACTAACGAACGATTAAATAAAGTTTTATTTGCAGGAATATATTATTTTGATTATTTTCGACTAAATTCATACAACAACTGTTAGCTATTGTAGAATTTTACAACAAAAAAAAAAGGACAAAAAGCAATCACATCAACATTTAACATTGACCCGTACATGCTGTTGCCAGAATGTCGCTATCTAGTGCAAATGAATATATTCAGGTTGTGGCAATACCAAGCGTTAGTATGGGTGTGCATGTGTGTGTGTGTGTGTGTGTGTGTGTGTGTGTGTGTGTGTGTGTGTGTGTGTGGGCAAGAAAGTATATTTGTTTAAATTGTAAAAGTTGCACATTGTATTTGCCCACCAATTACAATAACATGTTGTAGGCCTGAATTGTTTGTTGTACCGTGGTTTGTATTCCAACTGCCCATGCAGCTGTATCAAATTTATTTACAAAGTAACAAACACACACAAATGTATACAAATACACAGTAACGAATTTTTGGAAGTTACAGGCAAGTAAAGGATGAGAAGCAAAAGCAAAGTAGAAGTCTCACGACATAAATGAAAATAAGAGCCTCTAATCAAAATATTCATTGCGAACTTAAACCTTTTACAACAGTATATACAATACATTGCTTTTATCAACACGAAAACATTTCGATAACTCCGAATTTTCATAGAAAAATCGATAACCTGAATCTATAGGCAATTTTGAATAAGTTTAATTTTGTGAAGAAAACTTATCGATAATTAAAATATCTTTACAAAATTTAATGTTGTCATAAAGCAATTGACGATTATAATTTTCTGTGAAACAGACTTAAATATTTATCGATGAGAATGTTTACCGAAAATGTCCCGTTTTCTAATATTTGTTAATATTTTTTTTATTGAAAAATTTTCTTATTAAAAAATATTGATAAAAATTTTAGAGATAAACAATTTTTTATGAAAATTCTCTATTGCAAATGTTATGATGAAAATTTTTTAATAAAAATATTTCGAAAATAATTTTTTTATAAAAATGAAAAACGATTGTTGAAAATGTTTAAAAAAATTTTCAAAATTTTTCTTTAGTAAATTTACGAAATTTTCTATATTTGTCAAAATATCCATTGCTAGGCTTAAATTTTTTACATTATTTTATTGCCTTCGATAAATGTGAACTTTCGATAACTAGAACTTTTCAAGACTTTAACGCTTAAAATTTTCATAAAAGTTTGGCAATACTTAAAATTTCTACCCAATGTCATATTAAAATTTTGATGACTACAGAAAATTTATGGATACAATAAGAAAAATATTGCACAACATTTTACAATTCCATAACAGAAATACTTAAGGGATACAAAGTTTAGTGAGAAGTTTTCATAAACATTTTCTATTGAACATATGTCGAAGAAAATTTTCGATGGAAAATTTTCTACTTAAATATTTTCCATTAAAATTTTCTAAAGAAATAGTTTTGATGAAAATTTTCTATTAAATTATTTTTGGTGATAGTTTTTTATTGAAATATTGTCGATGGAATTTTTCTATTTAAATATTTTTAATAAAATAATTTTGAGGAAAATTTCTTATAGAAATATTTTTGGTGAAACATTTCTACTTTCTACTGAGATATTATCGTTCAAACTTTTCTTTTGAAAATATTTTGATGAAACATTTTCTATTGGAATGGTTTTCTATTAAAATTCTTGTATTTAAAGTTTTTTCCAAGCAAAATTACTATTAAAACTTTTTGATTGAAAAATTTCTATTAATAATTTGCCTATACTAAATTGATGGATTTTCTTTTTCTGGTTTCTTTAAAATTTGTAAAGTATTTATCGACACTATTATTTTTTATTTTATTTAAATTTTTAAGACGTTGACTGGTATGCTAAACGACAGCTTACGGCTGCTTGTGCATGCAAAAAAATGTTCGATAACTATAGTTTTCCTTTGAAAATAAATGGGTAACTTGAGGCAAATAAGGAAAATTACTATCAGACTACTTTCAACCACTTGATTCTCTCAGTGCAAAGAATAGAGCAAACATGATGCCAAGGTACGCTCTCATGCATAATTTAAATATGCATTTAAATTTAGTACTACAACCTCTATACAAAGCTTGCTCAGTCCAAGCAACACTTCAATGTATAAAATGTTTAAATTGCATCTCCATTTGTCGCATGTGTAATTATTGTTGCCCGTAAAATCTGCACACTTCGCAATCACACTTTAATAAAATGGCACGAGTTTCAGAATGAACTCTATGAAAAGCAGTTCAGCTTGTGTCTTGCATATTAAAGTAAATATATGCATTTTATGAGTTACCAGCAAAAGTAAATCTTCGCGAGAAAATTAAAAAAAAGCAAATGAATATGTAAATTAAAATAAATTGTAATGAAAAAATATACGACTTGCGTATATTTTTGTCAAATTTTAAAGTATGTCATGTGTGTATTGCTAAATGAGCAAACATAGCAACAACTAGTGTTGCTATGACTGTTACAACTGCAACATTTAAACAACAACAACAACAACGTAAGGGTTTTATTAGTGTGAATTTGTGTAATTACTGTTGCGTACGAAAAAAGAAAGAAACGTTATCATTATTAAAGGGAAAAAATTTATTAAATTAATTGAGAGTTGAAACATTCACTCTTTCTCTTTTATTTGCATTGTTCATTTTTACAAACGCATCTGCAGTGGCACGTTTCCCAACAATAAATTGTTGAATAAAAAAGCAGTGCTATAACACAAGTATGTACCACGTTATAGGCACACATTTCTGAAAATGCTGAAACAGTTCTAGCTATGGAAGCCAACATTAACACATCGTATTGTAATATTTTTTATATGAAACATGCAACAGAAATTACAAATAACAGCAAAAAGTAAACCACACAGCCGCAATGTGGTAGTAGGATTTTTATATTTTTTACACAACAGCTACATTTAACTGCACTATGGGCAGGTGAAAACAAGTTCTTTTTAAGGTAATTCCACAACAATGAAATTTCATATGGATTTGAATTAAAATTTAAGGTCCATTTAAAATATAAAATTCTTTACTTTCAACCCATAGTGCTACGCTTATGATTAATATTAATATATTTTTGGATAAAATGTTTCTTCAAGGATTTCAATAGCGATTTTGTCTTATTAAAACTTTATCGATAAATCTCGATGACACTACAACTCAATTTTTGTAGATCACTTATGAATAACTTTCATAAATTTAAGAAATATTAAACTGACCAATAAAAATAAATAGAAAATTATTTACAAATAACATAATGCTTCATTGAAGATGTTTTAACAATTTTTACATTAAATTTATCGAATAATTGCGGTTATTTTTGCTGAGTTTATTTTTCTTAGAAAATATCACTAATAGCAATTTTTTGTAGAAAGTTTATCGATAACAAAATTCGATTCTAGTAAGTATAGTGGTATTCAACAAAAATATTTAAGAGGCAAAATATTTCCTATAACGCATAACAAAAGTTCCGGATTATACCTCGACGTGGTGGCGTGGTAGCGGTTTCTGCCTCAGCTAGAATTCTGGCTAAGTAAGTCGAGCGGACAGAAGTTAACACTATCTTGCAAAAATCCATAATCCATGGTAGGTAAGCGTGCGCCAGGGATGATTGGCCAGGACCTGTTTGCCAAGAGGATACTTTTTCTCTAGTGTGCGAACTCTGGATATCAATAGATTTCCATTTTTAATACACACACGTGTGGGTGTAAATCCTTTTCTCCATAACTCGTGGAATTATATGAATTCTCTAAATGAACACAGGTGTTAATGAATGCTTCGTAAGGGGTAGACGGGTCAATCCCTAAACGCACTCTTAAAGCATTGGTCCGTGAGATTCCGACAAGGAGCCACAATGAAGCATCGCAAGAGGTGGAGAGGTTAATCTCTGTAGGAAATCCGGCGTTTATTGGCCAACGGATGCATTCTGAGGAGACAGACAAGAAAACCTCGCAAGAGGTAGACGGCAGCGCACATTATGTGTAAAGTTCCGCCACTGGCTCTCATACGATTTATGACCGTAATGAGGAAGCAGGCTAGCAGTTACCAGTCGCCAGTCTGAAATACTACAGCCTAGAGTAAGAGCTAGCGTTAGCACGAGACTCAATAAAAGTATGCTAGTCGTAAATTAAAAATTGGTTGTCTGAAATCGATTCGAGGAAAGAAGGTGTTCATAAAGGAAGCTACGTTTAAACAATCTTTATCGATATCTTCCATATATTGATATTTATATTTATATACGTAAAATATTATATTATCGATAACCTTAATGAATATTTATCGATAGTATTAAAATGTATCGATAAATTTTTAATCATTTTGATAATTTATTAAAAGCATTTAATATTTATTATTTAATAAATTGTTATTATTTGATTCCACGATAGAAAGCTATTGAGCCATTGATTCACTGTATTTAGCCTGGGAAAGGTTTATTATACAAATAGCTCTTCTTTTTTGTAGTTTTCCCTTCCCATTGTGCTTCATCAAGATCTTTACCACGACAACTAGTAGTAGCTTTTGCCACAGGTACTAGTCACTTATTTGAATATTAACGATCAATTGTAGTCCAAACTAAACCGAAAGACACCGAAATGCTGTTACAAAATTGTACTTCCGTGTGGAAAATGTTATTGGAGGTTCAATTGTTTTCAATTTGGTCAATATTTAATGCCTTATGTGCCGGAGTGATTAAAAAAAATGAACTTTGGAAAATTATTTGAAGTCAGAATAACTCGTAGTGATAATTATGAATCGGATTTCTAACAAAGTTTGGTAGCAATTGCTTTTGTATTTTTTATTTTTTTTTTATTTTTCACGCCACTACTTTTCTTTACTACTTCCGGCAAGTAATTCAGCAAAATGTGAACGAGTGTTAATGTAGTTAAATATATGTATTTCTACATATGCGGGCTGCTATCGTGCAGTTAATATAAAATTTAATAAAAGGCTACCGCATTGTTTTGTGGTTGACATCATTGCACACACTTGCACGATTACATGCACTTGCACTAACGGTCGTGCACATGCATTTATATTCTCACACTTTTGTAACACGCATATAAATACACGCATTTTGGGCTTTCGTTTGCGTGAATATTTTAATGAATTCAGTTATAGCATTTTAAGCCCTCCTGAATGGGAGAGCACAAAAACTTACTACCGAAGAGACGTTAAATAAATGTGCAGTACGGCATATAAAAGCTTGTAGAGTTGGGGCCTTAATTCATCGACAACAATACAATTGTGCAATATTAACTCACACAATTACTAGCCACCAACATATACTAACAAATTGCAGCCATATAAAATTTTAAGGGCAAATTTGTATACGGAAAGGTGATTTAAGTTTTAATAGCAACAAGACCTTGTAAGCATTTGGAAGTGTTACTGTGAAATTCAATGTTAGTACTTCTCGCTAATAAGGCCTTTCAAACGGCTTTGCTATGCGTTATGTATGTTTTTTTGTATGGCATTGTAGAGTTGGTGTATTGAAAATTCAATAGATTTCTATATGCTGCATGTAGTGTTGTAGTTCTTGCTGCTTTAGTAATTGTCAGTGCGGTTCAGCTATCCATTATAATTTCTATTGTCGATTTTATTATTAAATGTTTTTTTTTGCGTATTCAAATTAACATTTGCTGCTTGCATCTCCAGCCGAGTTAATTACAATTTAAATATTGCTTTTACCATAAACGCCCACTAGTGTTGATGCTATAGCTATTGTTATTTAATATATCAATTGTATGTAAATGACAATTAATTTGCTCAAATTTTTCATAATTATCTTTAATTTTTTTTTTTCAATATCCAGCTGTATTTTTGCACTTGTTATTGAGCGTAAAAATTTATTTGGTTTGTTTATTTTGTTAAATAATAAAATATATTTTAAATTATATAAGTAAAAATTTACTATTTATTTAAGTGTCAAGTAGATAAAGATATGCACATAAATTTATTCACAAACATAAATACTAGAAGCCTGGGCTTAAGGCACGTATGAGTATTGATCAAATCTAATTAATTACTCATCACTCATACGTCACGACAATGACACTTATTCATTAATTACGGCAGAGAGAAAGTTTTATGTATTTATTTATTTTTGTATTTTTAAGCATTGTTTATTAATATATTGTAATTATGTTGCTGGTATCGATAACAAAAATATAAACAAATTGATTAAAATTAAAGAAAGAAGTTAATTTGGACTTATGTGTTTTTTTATCTATCTGAGAACATAGACATTCAATGAAATTTGAATATAGAGGCTTTCCCAATAAGAGTGACTCCAACTTGATAGTATGTAACGTCTTTCAGATATACTGTTTAGTATTCAGTCACTGATGATAAAATAAAACTGTATCGCGTGCGTCATATTTTATGTCGGTGTTGGCAACATTTAAGAACTTTGACCGATTTAGTTAAAAATACATGTTATTGAAAAGTCAATTCCGTCCACTTTTTGCCCTGTATAGCTTTCTACAGAAACAACACTCAAAATAGTGAAAATAGCCATTCAGTTGTGTTACCTTAGCGTACATCGTGTCGAAAATATAGTGCCGAAGAAGTACCGTCTGCCAAAACTACTGTTCGTTTAGTGTCGCATTTTATTCAGCACGGGACAATGCGCTGCTGTCCTTTATAAGGATTTAATTGAATGTGGTAAAAGAGACTGTTGCCGAGAATTCAATTGAGTGTTATCTTCACAGTACTCAGGACCTTGGCGTCAGCTGCACATTTGGGAAGATTTGTTTTCGTGTAGTGTGCAAATGAATCAAGTACTTTCCTCCCCTTAAGAAGCGACGAAGCCCATTTCCATTCAGTGACAAAGTTAAAAAAGAAATTTGTTGCTTTTAGAATCTCCTTGTATTGGCGTTTGCGCAAAAACAGTCACTCGACCATTTTTTCAGGGATGGTAAAACTGTCGAGGGGAAGTGGCATCGGTGAATAAAAGCTCATTAAGGAGCTCGGAAAACGCGTGGAAAACGCATGGACCGTTACTGGTTTGAACAAGTTGGTGCACCAAATCGAGCAATGCCGTTTTTGCAACAAAAATTGACTGGCCGTATTATGCAAAAGAAACGTGACATTGACTCGCCACCCAGATCTCCATACCTAACCCCTTCGAAACTATATGAAAAACAACGGTTACGTTAACAAGCCTCGGAGCATTAAAGATTTACTCCCAAAATTATCGAACAATTTTTGGGAAATGAACCAGCTTCTGTCGTGGTCAATAGAGGCGATAATTGGATGATTTTGTATTTAAATAGCAGGCCAAATGAATCGAAAAGGATTAAATTAACTAAAAATTTCACACGTATGTTAAAAGGTTGCTTCTTTTTTTAAGTTACATACCGACATACATAAAAAAGGGAGCATTATTTCTTAGCCCTCCCTTTTTCCTCATTTTTATTCTAAAAATAATTTCGTTCTTAAGAGAACAAACCTTAACAATGTTTTTTATCCTTTTACTCCCTACTTAAGACTTGTTAAATAATCATTGTAATTATTTCCTTGCATCAAAGGGAAACATAAACGCTAACTGTATTTAAGAAAAAGAAAGGAAGTTGCACATGCCACTTGTTCATAATGACAGACATCAAAGGGCATAAATTAAAACAGAAAACAGAAAAAAGTTAAATAATCGTGAGTTTTTGTAAGAGATAATTGTGTAAAACTTGTACCAGAAAAAAAATCGTTCTTCTTTAATCTTCACAATTCACCTGGCATTTAGTTTCTTTGCCACTTCACTTCAGTTACAAGCCAAGGTCAATATTATTCTTAACATAAGGCAAAGGAAAATATGTAAAAAAAAGCAGACAAGAGGACGAAATAATATTTTTGCAACTGTTTAATAAAAATAAAAAAACTAATAATTTTTATAAACGAAAATATATTTTGCAAGTAAAAAAATTGCAACATCATTTATCATCGCATTTTATGAACTGTACTGCAGTAGTGCTGTTGCTTGCCGTACATTGAGGCAATAGTAGAGAGTTGTGCTGGTAATAAATATAATTTACATGTGCAGCAT
This sequence comes from Phania funesta, assembly GCA_963932375.1. NCBI lineage: Eukaryota > Metazoa > Arthropoda > Insecta > Diptera > Tachinidae > Phania > Phania funesta. Next base: position 7,725,579 of record OZ010652.1, read on the forward strand.
GATCCCTTGGTCTCTGTGTAAAGATGAACAAAATTTATTGAACTTTTGACTTATTCGCTTTTGTATTTTCTCTATGAATTTCTCTTTATTTAAGTATGACTTTTAAACTCTAGAGTCTTATTGGTACTTAATCATGACAGAATAACATTTTAACATTATTTTTCGAGTTGATTAAATCTCTAGAAAAGCAACATAGAGTTTTTCATCTTTTTTTAGTATCAATTGAAGTTGTTTTAGTACTTTGTGACTTTTGCAAAAGGTGAGCGTCAGTTAGTAGTGCTCTTAAATTCTGGAAAACAGATAAAACGGCAAACACAGGAAATTAAATGGAAGAAGGATGAAAGAAGATTAAAAAGCTGTAAAAAATACATTAAAAAAACACAAATTCCGTCGCATTTTAAATTAAACTACAGGATCTTTAAATAAAATACTTATTTAATTTTCATGAAGGAATTAAGACCAACAACTGAAACCTCTTCTGGCAGTTTTGGGTTTTAAGGTAACAATTTTTATGTTAGACCCTTCACAACTAAGACCGAAGAAAAAAGAAAAAATATCTGAATGAAGCTTCCTTTGAGTTCAGAAATAGTCAGATATAGATGATGTAAATAATAATATTGATTACTTAATCATACAAATTATTAAATTGAGGTTCTACATCAAAGTCTTGTATAAGGGCTTCTTCTCTACGTGTTCTCCACTGTAGACGCAGTGCAGAGTAGGTAAAAAAAATACACCAGTTACACCCTAGAATTAAGGATCTTTCAATGACGGTTCTGAAATAGCAATGAATATTTTTTGCCACATCCATTAACAGCCCTTTTAATTCTATTCTCTCTGGTGTCGTTATTTCAAGTCCAATCACAACATGTTACATTTCGTCTTTAAGGGTTTGAAAACGACTTTAATTTCCTTCTTGGTGGTTTTTCAATCGGACTTCAAATCTTAGACGCGGCCTATAATATCTCAGATCCTTCCTTCCGAAATGTGACCCCTTTTGTTTTTGATACAATTCTTAATATCACTTCTGGGATCCCGGATCCTTCTCTCCTAACATACAATCTTTTAAAACGACAATATGCTTTTCTTAAAACTACATAAATAAAACTTCTGGGATTCTTACCGCAACTCCTTTTATTATAAAAATTCAATTTAGTTTTTATGTACATTTCACTCGGTGCTTAATCCAGCAGGTTATATATTTATGGGGCTTTTAAGAAAAACTTATGTCCGAAATTCTTTGAACCAATTGAGAAAGTTTAGAGAACTTCAAAACAAAACACATTAAAGCTTTAACAAAAAGCCCCAACAGACAAGTTTTTATTTTATTTTTCTTACTTACCTTTCAGCATATTGTTGGTTGTTTGCCAACTTTAACTGTTGCTGTAAACGGTAAGAAATTAAGTATTGGGTGTATTTTGAAATCAAAGTCCGAATGAAAAACTTTCAAGGACGAAATTGAAGCCTTTTCGAATCTCTAATAATATCGGCTATATTATGATCGGACTTAAAAAGGTGACACAAAAAGCAGAAAATTAAATGGGATGTATAAAGGGGCATGGTAAACAAATTTATACGCGTTTTAAAATCGCAATTTAGATATCTTTCAATCTTTGCGGTGACTGATGCAATTTTTTTTTTAATGGGAGTCATCCTCGTCGATTTTTCATCATTTTATAGATTGCTTTTAGTAGCGAAACATCAACATTTCTATCTACTTTTAATTTATGTTCTTGAATAAATTATCATGAGAATGAAATGTAATATTTTATTATTAACATGAATAAAAAAAGTAGAGAAGGAAAATCCGGCATGTGTTTAGCTTTACCTACATAGAATCTTGAACTACGAGAGGCTACTGCAGCCAATTCTGTGTGCTAGAAGTAGTTTTGATGAATTTTATTTTTAAATATTAAATAAAAATAAAGCAAAAAGACAAGCAACTGTTTGGGAACACCTTCCTTAAAAAACCAACGTAAGTGGGCTAACGAGATAGTGTGATTGAAATTTATTTTACCTCTTTCTGCACTTAAACCTTAAAACACTAAAATCTTTTTTTGCTTTAGTTCTTAAATCATTTTAAAAACTTTTCAATATTTCTAGAAGTTATAAACAACATTTTGGTTTAGTTGTTCTTATCAAAACCCAGCGTTGTTTTTATTTGAAAAGTTCTTTAATACTTTTTTCGTTTTATAAAAATATTTGCTAGTTCTTCTTTTATGTTCCCGCTGCTGCTGCTGCTGTTGTTGCTGTTTTGTTTTCATTTATGGCAATATTAATGCTATCGTGTGGGTTTCATTTATTTATATATTTTTTCTACAACTAACCCAGTTTCTGTTATAAATCTCATCCTCTAAGCAAAAATTTAAAGGCAAAAATAAAAGTTAAAATATAAAGACTAGAACTCAGTGGGAAAAATATGAATGAAAACATAGAAACAGAAGCGTTATGGCGTAAATTCAATGGCAAAAGAAAAAATATTAGACAATATGAAAAACTTCTTTTTCCAGTCATAGAAATGATACAGCAATACAAAATATTTGCTTTCATACCGAAAACAAAAGTCTCGACGAACTGAATGACACGTCAGTTGGTTATGCAAGCAGTCACTAGCCATCAGCCAGGCATTTATTTATTTCAACCTTCATACAATTTAAGCTTTGTGCTAAAATGTTCAATAGTTCAATTGGTTTAAAGAAGAGAGATATGTAACTTAAGGTCAGATCGTCTTTCCGGTATTGCAGACAGTCAAAGGAAGCATCCATTTTGTTTTATAGGAAATTAAGGAAACCCCCTAAAGTAAAAGCCTGTAGAGTGGAGCCAAATGAATGCCATGGGTATTATACAGTATGATAAATCTTTGATGTATCTGTGAAGATTTCACAATAGTCTCTCGAGTATCCAAATCAATGGGGTGGTTTTTTTTTGGAAGCCCAAAACTTTTTGCAAAGTTTGCAAAAATTAAATATTTCTCTATAAGAAAAGTACTTAACAACGATTTGTTTATCAGTGAATCTATTTATTTACCATATAAGCAAATTGTAAATAAAGTTCGATTCAAGTATAATGATATTTATCTACGATATTTGTCTTACTGAAACAATGGCTTACAATTATGATAAGCTGTTTGTTTTACATGAGATGGTTGATTGTTGGTTGGGTGAAGTGCTCTAAGCAAATACAAATTTCAATTATGGATTGAACAACGTGTGTTACAATAGAGATAAAGAAAACAATAATAATGGAATAACAAAATTTAGTTACAGAAATACTTGGCTTTTTTAAATAAAATTCTTTTAGCCCACTTCTTCATTTAAGAGTGCGATGATGTTAATCAGTCGTATTAAATAATTTCTTTTTATCAAATATTAATGCTGCTGTTTTATCCAATCTTAACGAACAAGAGAAATATAAATAAACATTTACAAAACTTTTTTAAATAATTTTTATGTGAAAAGTTAACCTAAAATCAGAGGTAGAAAACTATCGATGATACTATCCATAGTATCGATAGTTTAATTTTCGGTGGATTTTCGATATTTTTATCGATAGCGATATTAAATAGACAAAAAAGTTATTAACACAAATCAAACGTGAAGTCAATAAGAAGTAGTCGACGGCAGCTCTAAAAAAAATTCATTCAGCAGATGCTCTTCGCTCTACATAAATGTGAAGATAAATGAAACATTTCGATTCCTTTCAACATCAGATGTGATACGCTCAATACTAAAAGTAAATAAAATAAATCACGAAACTTGCCGGCCATTCCATCGTATTTGCGTTCTTTAAACAAATCGTCCGTGGCGCCAGCTTTTGTTGAAAAGTTGCCTACACACTTGTGATTTGTTTGTGAACCATTTCTCCACATACGTTAAACAAATCACATTTAACTTCAAAGTCAAGAAGTTTATTTTATTATTTGTGAAGCGGCTGGCTTCGTAATGTAGCAATTTTATCAACATTGTTAAACATACTTTGCTAAAGTTGTTCTCAAGTTTTTTGTTTTCCGCTTGTATCTTTATATTTATCGCCGCAATATATGCGCTTTTTAGTTCAATAATCAACTAAAACGAAAAATTGACAAATGCCCGCGCGCAAGCCTACTAAGAAATCGAAAAAACCATTAAATATTTTTAATTGAAAATCACATGAAATTGAAAACTAAATTAAAGATCACAGCTCCATTGGCTTGCAACAAGTCATCGAGCATGAACATATAGTATAGAAGTTTCCATTTTTTATTTATTTGATTTATTTTAAATCTGCTACAATACAATTACAAATTATATTATAACTTAAATTATCGAGTATGATAACGAAGAACTTAATTTTCTTGAGCTTGGTTACACAACATGGATTTTAGATGTCATTTTCTAAGACTACTTCAGAATTCTATACTATCGATGATATAGATAGGTTTGCTATAAACTAACGGATTGGGTGACTATCGATAGGTTTGTAGCTCTACTAATAAGCGTAGCCACAATATAAGCCGTTTATTGCAGAAAACGGCTACCTCCATAAATCACATAATTAAACAATGAGCTGAAATAATATATACATTGTTCTTTAAAGTTGCCTTTATAATATTAAGAAAGAATAGCAAAAAATATTCGGCAATTATTTTTATAAGACTGGAGAACTTAATCAATTCGCCAAATGAAGACACAAAATAAATTTTAAATTTTCCTAGGGAATTTTTCCCTTTCTCATCATATATTCTGGGAGAAGAATCACCTAATCCAGCAATTTAGAGAACATACAAAGTAATTTTTCCTTTTTTCCAAACAGTGTTGTTTACAATTTTGGTTTATTTTGGAATAAATGTTGCTATAATGTTGCCAGATACATTTGAATTATTTTTCAGAATAAAAATAGAGTACCACAACTGCAACATTACATCTCGAATGTATGATTTTAATTAATCATTTACATAAAATTTTGCAGCAAGTGATTGACATAATTAAAAAATTTTAAATTCAACACACATACATGCACACATATCTGAGGCAACAAAATTTAACTTATTTCGTTAAAGTTTTCGGGAAGTTATATTTTAATGAGTTTATGTTTATCTTTTTAATTTTTTTTGCTATTTCGTTAGAAAAAAAAAGACAGTTCATCACAAAAGTTAGAATTCGTTTTAAAAGTAAGTACATTTTGGATTCGAATGTCGAATTCTTAAATAAAATAATCAATGTTGCTCAACATGTTGCGCTATTGTAAACAAAATTCACACTTTACTTATAAGCCGTTTATTTTGAAAGTGGCATAATTCACTTTATCAATAAATCAAGTTAGTTGTAACATTGTCGGTATAACGAACCTGGTCATTTTGAATGTGGCATAATTCGCTGTACTAAGAAAAAGAGCAAATGTTTCCAAACTATTTATTTGAAAAGTGGCATAAGCCGAAATTAAACACTTAAATTATTTATACTGAGCTCACAAATACAAATAAATCTTCTCGAAAGGTGAAATCAATAAACATGTTAAAAGTGATTTATGCCGCTTTCAAAAGAAGCGGCCCATATGTATTAAAATATACAATACTCCAAGTAAGCTTGCTAAAAATATCTCTATATTTGCCCAAATGTTTATAAACATTGTTTTTTGAATTTTTTGAATTTTTCTAAGAACTTCGAAGTTCAGAGATTAAATTTTGTTACGCATTTCCTTTTTCCTCCACTGACAATTTGAAATCATCTACATTCAATTCTTTATTTATAGCATCTCCAGAGTATTAGTAGCAAAACAATTTGCAAGCAAATAAATATATTTAGAATTTGCAAACTGTCAAAGAGAATATAAAGGATTAGCTGGAAAAGTATCGTTATTGATAATGATACGTTTGGTTGTCCAACTGTTTGTCCACTCAACAATATATTTATTGCATACAAACAAAATGCCCATACACACATGTGCACATTTATTTTTATTTACTAAGAGTGTGTGTATTTGTGTGTAAATAAAATAAATTTATTGATTCCCTTTTTTGGACGCAAACAGATTTTATTTTGATTTAGGTTAAATTATCCTAAAAAGGAAAACAAAATACTTTGAAGCAAAACTACCACTAAAGTTTATTTATTTCTTATTTATATTCTGCTAGAATTTTGCAGATACCGAAACAGCAGAATAGAGTTTATTTGCTAGTTGAAATATATTCAATATTTAGTTGTTGATGTTGATGCCACCAACATTCAATGTCATGTGCATTTTTTCCATTTTCGGATACAAAGTAAAAAAAATTCCCATGAAAATAAAATAGCAGATACTTAACGTATGTAGTTTACCAAATCGCTGAAACGTAAGAAAAGGTGCAGAATCTCTTAAGGAAATCTTTTGAGAAATAGCGCAAAACACAAATGCACCACCGTAAATAAAATCGAATAAAAATACGAGAGCAGAAGTATGAGTACAAAGACATTTCACAAGGCTATAAACCAGTAGGACTGTGTTTTACACACTTGACGTCGCTGTGTGAGTATGGCAGAGGCGGTAGATAGTATAGCGCTAACTTAATGGAACACTGCATAACATTTACAGTTTATAGACCAAGTTGTAAAAAGCCGAAAGGGAATAAAAATAAAAATGTTGAGAAGTCATAAAAAATGATTTCTTTTTTATTTCAATTTACTACAATTCGTTGCACATTCGGATGATAATGTTAATGCTTGTTGGTTGCATATTCGTTTACTCTAACACCGCACCCATGCACCACCCGCTTGACTGTTTCTATGGCAAAGCAGCATCAGTGCATCTTTACTAGCAAAAAAGGCAAGAAAGTTGTAAAGATATAAACATTTTCAGATTTACCGCCCTCAATGTGTTGATACAATAACAGTGGCGTAAAATAAAGAAATAATTTAAGGAACTTACTTTTTGTGGATGCAACTAAAATTGTGGTTTGGTAGCATAATAAACTTACCTAAAAAAGAAAGAAAAATGTTTCGTAAATTCAAACAGTTTTACAACACAGAAATAAGAGTAAAAATTATTAACCAAACAAATTTTTCTAGTTAATCGTTTGTTGCCAAAACGGATTATCATTACATTTGTAGTATAAGAAATAAAATATTTTGCAATAATTACCTGAAGTTTTAGTAGTATAACGACAACTTAATGTTTAAAGTTATTAATATTTATGAAAAGGAAAAAATCGAGCCGATATGCGACCATATTTTCAAATTCCGGTCAAGCCGAAAACAAAGCGAGTTTTTTATTACTTCATAAAATCGATTGGAATTCACTTGTTATTCAAAAATAAATTTTTTAGCTCATCATTTGATTATAAAATTACAATGTGTTTGTTGGTAAGCTGGTCTTAGGCTGATATCGCTAGTTGTCTAAGCCAGAACATGGGGAAACCTTTACCCAAAATTGTAGAAAAACTTAAAATTAAAAGAGCTTGAAGACATTAAAGTTTTAACAAAAATCACACTCAGATTAAAGCATTTATATGGCGGTTTTATAATTGCAATGCCTAGCTATCCTATCTCCTAATACATTTAATATGGTGTCGAAAAACATCTACACACAAAGAAAAAATAGGGGTTTGCTTACTACAACAATATTATATTTACGACAATAATATTATGTTCTCTGCAACAACTTATAATGTTTATATGGAAATATTTATATAGTTCCTTTGATATAGTTGCGGTAAATTAGGCCAAGTAAAGGCGTAATGCTCAGAGTGTGTATATTACACGAAGCCATTCGCGCTGTTTTGAACTCCTCATAACTTAGCTTCCTTTAATCATAAAATAATGAAACTTGAAATATACAGGCAACCTCATAGACCAAACTTGAAAGATTTACCATAAAAATATGAATAGTGTAAAAAGTTCATAGTTTGGTACCTATTCACTGATTCACCTTACTCATCAACATTATTTGGCACTTTCACTGCAGCTAGAGGACTGAAATCACCAAATGATTCCATCCATCAACGTTGCAACATGGTTAAGTTGAACAATACAATTTTTATTTTAATTCCCACCACAAACAAAGTAGTATAGCTACACAAAAATAATATAGTAGCTCTAACAATAAAATGTTTGTAATAAACCTAATATATATAATTATTATGGCGTTTAATTAAAGTATGAGGGTGCTCTGGCTAAAGTGGCTACTGCGTTGATTATTAATAATTCCTGATATCTCAATTTCTGTGGATAATTAACAAAGGTTTATAGAGAACTTTCATCTAAAATAAACGGTTTATGGTTCCATCGATGTCTATATACATCTATAGAAATTTGTGAACAAAAGTAGCTCTCTTAAAATAGCCACTAGCTTTTTTCTAAAAAATCATACATAATTTCTGTATAACTGAATTCTTTTCCAGAATATTCTAACGCAACTTTTTTCGTTCTGCAGAACGAAAAATGACACTGAAGATGGCACATAGCCGAAGACGGTTAGTCTCCCAACAAAACTTGACAAGGGGTGACGGAAATTCGTTTAAAAAACCTACATAAATTTTTAATGTCGCGCTGAAAAACACAAAGTCTCCTTCGCGCATTGCAGAACATTATCTGAAACGTCATTAGAAGTTTTCACCACGATATTGAATTCATTCTTGGCAGCAATAAAGACGATGCCCTGTTCTTATCACAAGCCAGTGCAAATTATCTTTGAGCTGATCAAGTTCTCAACTGTGTTTGCTTTAGTATAATTAGCAATGGAAGCATCGGTTTACTTCTCCTTAGGCTATAGAAAGTAATAAAACAAGTTATTTGTAGCTAAAGCTAAACAGTGCAGTGATATTATGAAGAGGGGTCTGCGTGAATTGTAATTTTTTTTAAATATTCATGCCAAAACCAATTATTTGTAGATTTAAACATTTTTATAAACAAGAAACAAAAACAATGTTTGTTTGCAAATTGCGTTCATTCAAACACATACGTTGTTACTTCTAAACTTCTTTTACGCAAAATTTCTAATTACCTTTCGATTTATAAGAACTTGTCAAAGCTTCTGCTTATGTTCTTTCTTTATAAATGAGATTGGCTGTTTGGCTACTACTATATGGGTTCAAGGGAAACTATTTGTATTAACATAAGTTTCTTTACCTGCAGACAGTTCATTTTGCATTCTTTTTTGTCTTCGCTTCGACTATTAGCGTAGCCTATAGAAGAATTTTCTTTGGCCCGTTTAAAGGTTTGATTTTAGGGCAAAACGTGGTTTAAAATAATATAAAACAATTGCTCAAACCTAAGTTTAAGATTTTTTCGCTTATAATATTTTTAGTTTAAACGTTTTTAAAAGCATTTAATTTCCTCCATTAATTGGTTAAAGATAGTGTTCAAAAGCGTAACTAGAACAACGAAGTTAAAGGCTTGAATATTAAATATAAACAGTTTTCTGTAATTATTTTAGAAAAGACAAGGCGACAGCAAATTATATTACGACAATTGGAAGCCTTTTTTGTACAACTGATGCTGTGCTATTGCGTGGTGCTCAAAAAAATCGACCAATGGAAATTGTTTAACTAATAGTTGAAAAAGAGGCGGTAGAATTGTTATGAAGACCAACTTAGTTTTCATAATTAATATCGATTTAGTAAAAGTTATTAGAGTTTTTTGATCTTTTAATTTTCTTTAATTAATTAATTCATAAATTTACGGTCTTTAGCAAAAATGTCTGTAGCACAATTCTATTCACATTAATTGAAGTTTTGTAATATAATTCATTTTCTGATGATGCTACATAAAGGCGTAGCGTTGTATGGAGTATAAATAATAAATATGTGTTACAAAAAATTCTATTAAAAACCTCCAGCTTGCGAATTATTAATTTAAATTATATTGCAATACACCAGTAATGATATGTTGCTCACACTAAATTCCCTGGCACTTTTCTAACTCTTAGTAGTGCAAAGAGTAATCCCCTGCAAATATGTTTTTGTTTTTAGTTTTACTTTTACTGAATTTACTGTAAATTAAATTTTTGTAAACTTAATTTGAAGAAAGCTCTTGATGGATAAATTAACAGCTTAGAAAGCCTTGTAATAAAAGCAGACTCTTAATTTCTTCGCCTTATTGAAGTAAACATGTTTTAAAAGTACACATTTTCTATTCCACTGTTCTTAGCAATTGTTTTTACAAAATAGCAAAAAGCACAAGTTGTTGGGTGGCAAACTGCCACTATGCGGGCAGGCATATTTCGTAAATATATCTTCAAGAGGCAAATATATGCCAGCACACATGCTTTCCCATTTTGATTTGGCAAAACATATCAGTATTAATACATATCTACACACATGCACACCCATTGTTTTATAAATGTGCAGTTAATGTAAAAATTTATTGTAAAATGTTCGTGCTACAGTTTGCTTTCGATCGTATAAGGATGTGGAGTAGGGTTTTACTGCTGGGACTTATTGTTCCCGCTTTTCCGAGAATTCCCAGGTTTGCATGAAACCTTTAGATATATAATTACGAGACAAGATGTTTTTAGTTACCCCTGTTCTAAATAGTAACACCATTAAATACAAGTTTAACTCCAGTAAGCATACTGTGGACATGATATGAATTTAATAAAATGTGAGGGGATTTAAATGAGTTAGTTAATTCAATATCTCGAGAATTACTAAAATATATTAAATAATCCATTATAACTAGAGGACCACAAAGTTAATTTAATGGGTAAAATTCATAAATAATACAAAATTATTGCATTCAACAGAATAGGATAATTAAATTGATTAAATTCTTCAAGCTTGAAGGTCTTTTTAATATAAAATCCCGTTTTTTCTTCTCGATATTACGCGAAATAAATTGTATTGAGAAAGGTAAAGAAAAATCCATAATTTGGTAAAGATGATAATTTTTTTTCTTAAATGTAGTCGAAATCTAAAATTAATAAATTATTTAAAGAATTGTCACACCTGGTCAAGTTTGGTTTAGAGGCAAACCGATTTCGGCTATGTGCCATCTTCAGTGTCATTTTTTCGTTCTGTTGTCACACCACCTATTTCTAGTTGAAAACAAAGATGACGTATTAATTTCCGATAAGCAAAAAATATACACAAACAGAGATACCAGCAAATGATTTGAAACGAAAGTTTTAAAGTCCTATAAATATGAGCAACAAAAAATCCGAGAACAGTCTTTATTATGAGGATTTAATTCCTTTGCATAGAAGGTGAAGACTTTAAAACATGTAAGGTGCCCTTAAATAGTGGCTCTTCTTTGCACTAAACCATCATGGAATGTTAATACGTTATTTTGCCTCAAAACTAACTCATTTTAAAAACTTATCTAATAAATAGATTTATTTGTAAATATTAAAACTCTCTTTTTCCAGGAATTCCGGAAATATTTTCAAACCATTCCCGTTGCCCGCAATTCATTATTTGCTGGTGAATGAGAAACCCTAATGTGTAGTAACTATTGTGTGCAGAACTGCAGAAAATAAATAAAAAATAAGAATTCGAAATAAATAATGATTTTCAACGATTTCCGTTTAGAGTTCATTCATATGCCAGCAGCATTTCTTCTGGTATGTTTTCCCAATAGTTGTTACTTAGAAACCTTTATTTTTATTTATTTTACTTGACATTTTGTTTTCTTTTTCGTCTTTGACTTTAGAATTTTTATTGTATTTTTAGCTGAGCTATATTTTTCTTTAACAAGTTGTAAAGTGCATACGATTTCTTAATACAGTTGGATTAAGTAGAGATTGTAGGTTGCCATTGACTTTGTTTCTTTTTTTAAAACTGCACTTATTTTGATTTTGATTTTTTATTCGGTTTTCATGAGAAGCAGGGGTAAAAGAAGGATACGCTGGCAGTAGATTGTGCAGTAACTTTTTGTTTTATGGAGTGTAGAAATTTAGTATTGTTCATTGTAGTGGGGTAAAAAGATTTGTTATAGTTATTTTTTATTATGCGAAATGTATGTTGGAATAATATATTTCTAGTATTTCTTATATGTACTCTTTTGCAAATATTTAAATTTTTTTTATCAAACTCAAACTATCCAGCTTTTTGTTGTATTTTATTTACTTCCTAACAAGCCACACATCAATTCTATTTAATATGGGCAAGTTTCGAAGACAGTCATAAACAGTCAGTATAAAATTGATGCAGTGTTTTAAAAGTGAAACACAAAAGATAACGTTTTCTAAAATATTTTCAAAAAGAAGCCTTTTAAAAACTCCCAACTTAAATAAGGAAAACTTTTAAAAATAAAGATTTTAATAATTGATTTTATTAGAAAATACTTTTTTAAATGGAAGCACTGAATGAATTTAAAATATAAACGTTTAAACAAAGAGCATTTAAAAAGTACCTTCTACTACAAAAGTACCTATTAAAAACATTAACAATTATTTTATTTATATAGATATTTTGAACGAATTTCAGCCATTTCAGGATGTGTCTGGCATATACACAACCAGTTTGTCTGTAGAGCGAACTTGATAAGTTGTGGATATTCGTTCTAAAAGTCTATATCAAATAACCCTGTCGGAATATCAAATCGAGAATCAATTATTTTTCCTTAAATATATGTTTATTAAAAGTGTAGCGTTAAAAGTACATTTGTAAAATTAATGTCTGCAAAATGTACTTTAAAAATGCTAGCATCTAACAACACTATTTTTAATATTAACTTTTTGTTTTTGCAAGTACCCCTTATCTCCTAAAAAGTTATGCATTTTATAAAAAGTAACTCTGCAAAATGTACATGTGGCAAAAAAGTACCATATTAATAGGATAAAGGTCAGTGCTAATAAATTTATAATAAAATATTAGAACAAAAGGAGTACCTCTATGCAGCTTGTTAATATGTTTTACTAACCAGAAAATTTTTTGAGACAGTAACTCTAACTCTATTCTCTCTTAAAAGGTACTTTATATAAAGCACATGTTGAGAGCTGTACTTAAAAAACACAACCTTTAAAAAAAGTACCTAATAAAAAACTACCGCCACAGAAAGTTTGGTTTAAAAATTTACACAAATTAATTTCTGCAATATACGTTTTATAAAAGTACAATTTAAAAGTTCCCTTTGCAGTTTTATTCATTAAAAAAGTACTTTTTACAAACTATACCTGTTCAAAAAGTTCCTCTTACATTTTAATAAAATATACATTTCAAAAAATTTGATCTTACAAAAAGTACCTATTGGTACTATATAAGAAAATACCTTTTTTTCAAACAGCAACTTAAAATTCGTGCATTCTAATAAGTATCTTTTCAAAATATATTTCCGCAAATCGTTATTTTAAAGAATTACCTTCAAAACGGTACCTCTGGAAAAGGAACATTTAAAAAAAAATTCATTCAAAAAGTACCTTATATTTAAAAAGTACCTTCAGAATTTTTTAAAAATTATATACTACAAAGGTACCATAATAAAAATAATATTTAAAAAAGTAATTTTAGCAATACCTTTCGAAAAGTTCCTCATAATAAATTATGCATTTGAAAAAAGTACCTGACAAAATCTACCATATGGATAGAACCTTTTATAGATTAAGGTTTTGTGAAATAACAAATTTTTTTCAAAAAAAAAAAAGAAATACCTTTCAAAAATAAGTGTTAAAAAGTTATCATTAAAAAGTACCATAAAAGTCACCTTTAAACAAGTGTCATTTATAAAGCACCTATTACAAAAGTATCTCTAAAAAAAGAATTTATCCCGCATTACTTTCATTAAAGTATACATAAAATACAACCTAAGAAGTACCTAAAGGAAATAATTTCTTAAAACACACCTTTTAAAATCTACATTTTATAAAGGTGCTTTAATTAGCAACTAAGAGAAGTATTTTGGACACTTTTTTTTATAAAATTATTTTTACAAAAAGTACCTGTCATAGAAATAATTGTATATAAATTTAATCTTTTACAAAAAATGGCGTTAAAAGGTTACTGATAACTTCTATTAAAAAGGTACTTTTCCAAAAGAGGTTTCTTAAAACAGTAACATAAAACCCTCAAATTCTCAAAGAGTACCATAAAAACTAGCCTTCAAAAACGTAAGTTTTAAAACAGTTGGTTTTATAAAACGCAACGACGAAACTAATATGGAAAACAAAACCAAATTTCGAAGATTTAAAAAATTATTTATTGTTTTTCAGACAAATTCTTCTGTTCTTGAAAAGCAAAACTACGCTTTATGTTTTATGGCGTCGACCTGTTTTTACAGGCACAAAACTTAAGTCTTTTGATCCAATTTTAACTTACGTCGAAGTATCTTGCCAAATTTGAATATTGAATTCGGTGTTCGATAGATCGTCGAACTCCTACAGTGACTCCATTTGAACATCTTCTTTGTAGATTCTCTTTCTGCATTTTCAGGAAAATGGTCCCGAACAATACAGCAAATAGAAAAATATGTAGCTAAGATTAGACTATGAATCGATATTAAATAAAACGGAAAATTTCCATCAAAGTTGCATTTACTTTTTGAACATAACTCGAATATTTCTCAAATGATGGCTGCATTCCGATATTTTGGAAGTAAATGGATACAGAATACACATCAGCTACCTCTACACTCACTTATCAAGAACACGGAATATTCCTGACCATTTGCTTACGGTAACGTAATCGTTTACTTTCTATATATTTACTTTTACGTAACTGCATTAAAATACTACTGCTTTGCAAATATGCACGTTTTGTAAGCAGAGAATGAAACTGATACTTTATATTTTACTCGTATAGAAGCGAAACAAGAAGACAACACAATAACCCAAATATCTCATGTTATATTAATTAAAAGTTATAAAACATAAAATAACTTTTGTCTACAACAAAGCAAGAAGGGTTATGTTCCTGTTCAAGTATATTTCCTTGAATGTTTTAGTTTTTACAAAGACTAGAGTGCAGTATACGAGGACTCGGAGGAGGGCTAGAAAATGAAGATTAACTATTTAACATTATTATTTACTTCACATACTTGTACTTTTGATCTTTTATTTTCCCTCATTATCATTTCTTACTTTTTTCATTTAAAAACAGTAACATTGAAGACGTAAGACGCTGAATAAAATAGAACAAGGAATAATCGAATATTAAGTTGGACCAGGCTGATACCTTTTACTCTGTTTATTTCCAAAGCAACAGAAATAATTTGATTGATTTTCTGAGTACGTGTTCTTCAAACGAAATGATGCGTCAAAAACAGTTTCAGCTGCAAGCGAGGTATGAGCGGTAAAACTGCTATGTCAGGCACAATATATTGAATATCGGCGAAAGGGGTCTATATCGATAGTTTGGTCAGTTCTTAATTCGCCGGGGAATGGTCTCAATTGGTCCTTCGATCATTTTTTCGCTGCGATAAAAAAAGAAGGCGTTTAGCAACATTTTCTAGTAGAGATTGAAGTCCATTAAATCGGACCTTGTATAAGATATTAATAAAATTCTTTATCTACTCGTATATTGTTACACTGAACCTTTTTAAAAGTGTTAAATTTTTCGCAGATTCTTTTAATGATGTCGCAGACTTTATTTTACGCAATGTTACTTTATATCCACTTATATAAAACACTACGGCTACTTCTTTATCGCGGTCTGCGCAGTTTAGCGTTGCGCTCAATACTAACCCATAGCTTGACCACCCAAGTCTTTTTGTAGTAGTCATCTAGTTTCCCGAAACTTATAGAAAAGTCCAGAATCGAGTAGATGTTTTTTGAGTTATAAACATCTTTTTTTCTGGGTTTTTTTTTTGGTACTAATATCTGCTTTGTTACTTATTGTATTAGTTTCTTTGCGTAAATATGGCTTGCCCACAGTACTCAGTTCCTAGAATTCATCTGTACGTGTTGATGTTATATCGTTGTAGGTTTTTCTGTTTGTATTAAATTTTCTGGTAACTTGTTTGAGCTTATGAGTGTCGTGTTTTTTGTTGCTTGAACACAGCGCTTTCTGTACAGTGAATGCCACAAATATTCGTACAATTCAATTCTAACAATCAAGAATAATTGTTTGCGCTTAACTTCACAGCTATATGGTATGCACGTATGTTTGGATTATGATACCTTTCAGAGAGACCTTTTTTTATACCTGGTGTTAGAGATAATTTCACGAACCAAATTCTCTTCTGGTCAAAGTGCTTCATCCCCATGACCAATTCAAGCTACCTAGTGAAAGACAGCCTCACCATTACTACATTCGTCTACTTTCATGACGTTCACTTCAGGCCAAAATAAATCAGTTATGTATAATCTGTAACTCTTGCCGTTGACAGCTATGGCCTCGTTGACTTCGCAGAAGCACGGACCAATAAGGCCTCAGGAAAGAAATGCAAGCCTGTAATTTTATCTGAATGCATTGCCGACAGTGTTAATGATTACCATGTCAACCCATTTCGGGAACCACTTCCAAATGCTCACTTATGCTGCATGGCACAGTCGGCATCACTGACTGAATAATAAATAACTAATTCGACAGACGCTGCCTCAACACCACTGCCAGCAGATACTGTCAAATTCAACACAATTTTGTCGGAAAACGCTTTGTTTTCAAGTTTTTTGTTGGTGTAGCTTCTTAAATTTCCTGAGAATAGCTTTCAAAAACTGTAAAAGTAAAAAGTACGGATAAATGTTTAGTATAGAATAGCAAAGATTCCAGACATTTCGAAAAGTACTGAGGTCCAAATAAATACAGTATATTCACCAAAATCCCTTTGCCATATACATTTTAACCGCTTGTTCAGAAGTTATAAATCATGTTATGCACCTTAAGTGCTGTCCTATTAGTTTCAGACTCCAGGAAAGCGATACGTTAGCAGTAAATCAAGGCGACAGGGGCAAAATTAAACTTACTAACGAAATATTACAACTGTGTGTTTAAGTATCTCTCCATAAAAGAGATGATACAAAACCTTTACTACTGTATGAACAACTTTATCTCCCACTGTAAATCATGCTTGAATTAAGCCAAATACACATTTCTTCAAAGGCTGTACACAAATTTTAATCTAATTTTAAAAAATATATATGCATTTGTCGGTTACTTGTATTAAATGTACAAATTAGTCGATGTTAAACTACATACAATCTCTGTGCTCCTACTTTGGCTTTCATCTAGGGATATCTAGCAAAGGTAACATACATACATATGTACATTTAAAATATTTGCATTTTTACAAGACTTACAAGAACACTTGGCACTTTAAAGGAGGTAAAATGTTTGACCTGTTTTCTGTAGATCATACGGAGTAATTAAAAGAATAAAATCAGGAGAATAAGACCAAGCAAAGGATTAAATTATAATTAAACATTTTCTAAATGCATATTCCAGAACTCCTTGCCACTTCGTTTTCCCAGCGTTTTTCTATTTATAATTAATATTAAGTAATTTTTTTATATGAAACATGAATTTTTAGCAGAGCTACAAAAGAATACTCATCTAAAGAAGAACATGAAAAATACTGTTTGGTTTCTGCTTTTTATTTTCAAATATTTTGCATATTATGTCGGTGCATGCAAACGCTTGTTTTCGCAAGTATTTTAACAACATTTTTAATGCTGCATATAGAGAGTCTGATGTCATGTCGTAAGCGCCATTCGAACATTGTTTCTGGCAACTTTTTTATTTCATTGTATTTACTTAAGAGTCTCTTGTGATTTTTTTTTTTCATTTATATTGTGTATTTTTTAGCGCACATTTAATGCTTGCATTTGCACGTTTTATTATTTTATAAGAATGTAATTAAAATTCAAGTGGAATTCGCATTTTAAATGTGATGAAAACTATAAATTACTTTTCCCTTTACAGAACAATAGATTGAAATTTTCTAAGCAATATTGTATTTCTTAAATAATTTTTTTTATTTGGACTAGAAAATGGCTAATGTCGGATTTATTAATCGGGTTTGACTTCGAATTGGGCTAAACTGTACTCGACATTATTCTGCAAAGGAACTTGGAAACTAAATATATATATCTGCACGCAAAGAAAGAAACGTATCTAAAGTAACCATAATATTAATATGGTCCTCGTAGAAGTAGAGAAATGCAAAAAAATTATATGACTGATTGGCAGGGTCTGAGGTACGGACATAGGCCACAGCATTCATTAAACACCCAAGGAGTTTTGCAAGTGATAAGATAGCGACCTGCTGGTATTTAGTATGGAATCTTAAATATTCGGCTGCGTGTACCAGCGTTTAAAACGCTAATTGCAGAGAAAAAATATTCTGATATGTTATAAGCCCTACAAGGGTTTTTTTTAGCAATAATTTTGCTGTTATTATACTGTTAAAAATAAATACAGCACAGCAATAGCAAAAATCAAATATATATGCTGTCATAAAACAGCACTTTATTCCTCATTCTCGTTTATTTACTTATGTCATTGCCATGCTAGTACTGTTGAAAATATGATAGCAACGGAAACAGCATCGGCGCAAAACTGGATTCGTTGTGGAATAGTACAGCAACCGTGTTTGCACTAATAGGGAGTTTATACATTTGCTTTTTTAATTTTTGTATTCCGGGAATTCCTTTGAAATTTTTCTTTACCCTTTGGTCTTCTATTCCAAGTATGCAACTAGTTAAAACAATCAATAATTTATGACAAGACAAAATGTGCATTTAGGCATACTCTGCTGTTTAGACATAAAGTTTTATAATTTTCAATTTACTTTTAGCGTGTGAAACAAATTATTGCTGCATAAAACAGCGAAGTTTTTGAAGTCATATTTAAACTGTTACTATTATAATTATAACGCGAGATTTATAGCAACAGCAATAGCAATGTTAATCTACAATTTTTTGTTAACCCTAGTTATACAAAGTCACTAAAGATTCGTGAGTATTATGTAAACGATTCATGTGGATCTATTGATTTCCATCTCAAGTTGCTAAAATTTGTCAGGGCAAAATTCATAAAAACTAAAATAATGACCAGATGGCGAGGCGTAGCATATTTCAATACTGGCTAAACGCCCGATAAATTCTATTACCCTATTCAATAAGAGACCATATACATCCCTTCAAGTTGTCGGAGGCTATCGATATCTTGCCCTTATACTAATACTCGTTCATCTCTCAAACCTTCCTAAAAGTCAAAAGTATCCGCAGATTGCTCAACTTCAAATAATTACGTCCACTTAACACTACATTGTTTCAGGAATTATAAATTATGAAGCTTTGCTTAACTCCACCATTTGTTACATCAGACACCACAAAAGTTTATTTGATTAATTTCTTTTACGTGATCAAACCGATTATTCCAATGTTTTTCTTGAAAAATAATCACTTTAGCACAACATGTTTACTGAAAGAATTATATGAATGTATGTATTTGTACTGTAACGCACTTTTCATGGACCAATGTTGACAAATCTTCTTAACATTTCCAAGCACCCAAAATACACATAAATTTTTAACTTCTTTGCTGAGCCTGTCATTAAAATTTCGTTTGTTACAAACTGAATGGCAAAACCATATGCTTTCTGCCTTTTGGTAGTGGGTGACCGAGCAGAAGTTATTCTTCTTCTCCCAGAAGTCTTTCACAACAATTCCCTTTTATTGTTGAAGCAGCAATTTTCATTTCTGTCATTTGTGTCATGTATCATTGAGTATTAACTGCGTGCATTTTTGTGTCATGTGCATTTTCCCCCTTTTTTAATATTTTAAAATTTGTTGCAGGCTTCTTGTTGTTTGTTAGTTGAGTGTATGAGTGCGCTCTGTATTTATCACTCCTTGTCAGTGTGATGCTGTTAAAAAATATTTTGACATGTGCTTCCTTTCATTCCATTGCTGATTTCTTGTTAATGTAAATTTTTTTTTACGATTTTCCTTTGAACAAAAAATAAAATTACACGAATGAAACCAAAATCGAAAACAACAAATAAACAAAATGTAAAAAATCATTGCCACTATTGCAATGTCGTTAAGTATGCATGCATATGTGTGTGTGTGTGTGTGTGTGTGTGTGTGTCAGTTCTGGTGCTGTTAATGCTGCCACGACTAGTTGTTTTGTTTATGTGTGAATTTCTCCCCAACGTTCGTTTTATCTTTTCTCTCTAACGGTTTACCAACGACATGTGTTAAACGGCATCGCATGTAACGTATAAATAAATGAATGAATGAACAAATGAAGGAATGAACTTCATGAATTTTATATGCTGGAGACAATGAGGGTATGGAAATTTTATATTTATGCCAAACGTTGTAATGGGGAATGATGTTGTGTGTCAGGGACAACAAATGCAACAATGATATTTTGATGGTTTCGTAATGAAGTTTTGACATACATATATTCCTTGTATATTTGCACTGCGTTTGTATCGAGTGAGATGCGCTACATGCACGTACATGAGTTATTCTTTATAGACGGTTGTTAGCGATAGTGGCAGCGATATTACTTATTATTAGCATTTATATATTAATTATAACCGTACAAGGACCGGCATAAATTGACCTATCAATAAATGATGGAGTTTCTCATGGTTGTGTTTTCCACGTTAATATGAGTAAATCAGCAGCTATCAAGTAAATCAGGACTACCAAATACGATTTGTTTCAAACATATGTCGAGAATGCTTGTAATAAAACAGACCACAACTACTCGGTCCCTTCTACATTTTTTAATGATTTACAGCGGGTATTCATCTTGTCTTTCCTCCTTGTTTTCAAGGGCATTTTTTGCTAAAGTTGCGTTCCCTTCGACGTGAAAAAGATTATTCGTAAACTTATCTTTGAAACTAACAAACCGATTTGTAATTCTCGACTATCTTACTTTCATTTAGTCTCTTGACTGTAGTGATTTCAGACTGTCGATCTTCTTCATCACCACAAAATCTTTTGTTGTTCCTAGCATTTGTCTAAGGCTTAGATCCCCCATACCATTCACATTTAGTAAGTGTCTGTCTGTAGTCCTATGTCTTATTATAGCCAGTGCTGGACATTCACACACAATGTACGCTACTGTCTCAGCCCCTTGCGGACACAGTCTGCCAGTATCATCTTGTTCGATTTCCATCTTGCCCAGATGTTACTTTAAATTGCCATGAATTGCCATTAAGGCAGGAATCCAGCCTATTTTATCTAGAAACCTTACTTGCCTTCCTTCCTTTAAGCAATATTGCATATTTTCGGTGCAACTCTGGGTTCTGGTACACAGAAATTTATTGCAGATCCCCCTATTGCTAGTTCGTTTGCTTTATTCCCAACTGTATCTACATATCCTTTAATCCATGTCAATGTTACCACATTTACCGAGGCACATCTGTTTAGTTTTTTAACACATTCCAGCACTATCTCAGTCTACACCTTTACTTGCCTCATGTGTTTTATAACCGACTGATTGTTAAGTGCAGTGATCAACTTACGCTTAATTGGCGTTGGCCAAAAAACTAGGGTGCGTAAATGTGTAAATCCATAGTACAGCCTTTGGCGAGATTCCTCAATTGCGATCACATACTCGTTAACATTGACACAAGATCCTATTTCGTGTCTTCAATTCAATTCCAGGCAAGATCCTTATCCAGAGCAACGCCTAGTTAATTGATCTTCATAGACACATTGATTTCCGACCCGAAAAGCCAATTATACCAACGGCTATTGGGTCCAGTTACCAAAAAAGGTCATGTTGCACAGTAGAGATGATAAAACTCCTCCCTGCGTGCAACCCCTGACTACCCTACCCCGGATTTTGGCTCACCCATTTCTGAGATTTATAGACTTAAACCAAAGTGTGGTTGATCAGTAAGAGCATCACCTTCACGATGGCCATAAAGACTGCTGCACTATTGCGCGTTTCTTTTTCTGCGACTTTGACAAGTTTCTTCAGAGCAGTAGTAGTAGATCTACCTGTTCTGTTAGTTTCCAAGAAAATGAATCTTCATAAGCTACTGCAATGTTTCCTTCACTGCATCAGGGATGTGAACATCGCTTTTGCGAGTCGGCTTGCTCTCGAGGATCGTTACACTGGCTACCCAACCTTCACTAAGTGCCACTCTCCGATAGATCATCCGGCGCGCAGACAAACTTTGTTACTGGCAGCACCAGTAGAAGTCCTGAGTGCGGCGACAATACAGCGACCTCCTGGGAGCTGCTTTCTATATCTAGCACTTATCTCGAGGTTTTCAGAGAGGTGGAACACTGTCCACAGTGAATCCCGTAGCGTGGGCTACACATAACTATTTCTGCTGGTTTCAGCACAATGAGTTGCATGAGTAGAAGTCATCCCGTGAGTGCTGGTCCATACAAAAGAATGTGCGTGTAAATTAATACTCATTTTTACACCCCAAAAATAACTACTCTACCGAATAAATTAAAAAAAAATCACAAAATTAATTTATTTCATTAAAATAGAGAAAATAGTATTCGCTATTTATTTCTTCAATTATTTGTACTACAAAATCGTATACTATTTCTTTCGCCCCTTCTTTTCCTAACTTAATGAATCATTGAGTTTTCTTTCGCATGTCAGACACTACTAACTTTTACAAATCCCTAGACAAGTACCTTTGTCTAATGCAATCAAAAAGTACTGAAACTTAACGCGTTTCCCTTCACACAAGAGAAGCGAAGAGATCTAATATTTTTTTATTTCTTTAAAAAACGACAAGACTGCAAACGATTCATCGATTTCGATTGCATGCTAAATGATATTAGAAACTTAAATTGTTTTTTATTCAATTTTAGTTTCTTGTGTTTGCTGAACATGCCCGAATTTGTATTTGTAATTAGACACTTATTTTCTATTTAATTTGAAAATGTATCTTAATGACTCTGACCCTAAACAAACTTTAGCTGCCATGTGTTACTTATTATTTAAGGTTCGCTTGTTTGTTTGCTTGTTTGTATGTCGCAAGCGGAGCAAAACCAACATTTAACCCTAAAAAGGCAGCAGTGACAGTCGATTATTTCATTAGTTGTTTGTTTATTTATTTATTTGAAACAGTCACTCTGCCACCTTTTGGCAGTGTTTGCTTTTTGATGTCACGCCTTTTATTTTTAGGTTGGGACCAAATGTATGTGAACTCATTTATTTATTTTGCGCCTTCTTCTTATCAATCAATGTATAACGTTAAATAGTACTTGTGGCAAGAGGGTTTGTTCAACACGACACAAACTTCACACGCTTTTCAATCACTGCCCACTAATGGCTGCAGCAACATTTGCTTACATGACTGGCTGCAACATTGACACAATCATTACATTGAAAATGATTTTCAAGTTGTTGATGACTGCTGTGCATGTTTAACGTTAAATTGATTAAATTTGCCCCATCACTTCCTCTGCCCTCTTCAAATTAACTCGAATATTTTTATTTGAAATGTTTTTTTAATGTAGCCATAAATAGTGGCAGGTTTGGAGTTGTGGACACATCCTAAATTAAAAATAAAAAAGTAGGTGTTCACCAATAAACTTGTTGTCTGGCTGAACCTTAACACATCGTTGCCTTATTAGCTGTAGTGTTGATTGTCTACACAGTGTCTGCTTTATTGCCTTTTGCCGCCTGCTGTCAGAAATGGCTGGCAATGAAATTGGTTATAAATTGATGTGTAGGTCAGGAACTCATTATCTTATGTGTGTCTTTTTATTTATGTAAGTATTTTAGTTTTGTTGTTAATGTTTTCGTAAGGTTTACTAGGCGCAGGTCCTTTACATAGTTAGGCCTACTAAAAAATCTTTAGGACTCATGTAGAAAATTGCATTTTAATTTTAGGTGTTCATGCATATTGATAAAAGTAATTAAAATAAAATTCAAAATTGCTTCATTCGCTAGAGACAAAAACTAAATAATTTCTTTCCAGTTTAAAAATGGGAAAAGAAAATCTTGAAATAAAAAGTTGTGCGCCTAAAATAGAAAATGAGCAAAAAATTCAATACCAGTCTACCTGGCCTTCCTGAAGCTTAAAAGTTTTAAACTAGCAGCAAAGTAAGCGCCGGACTAGAAGTATTTTGCTAAAGGATCACGAAGCATATTATAATTTCGGGGGACTTTATATTTATTTTAAGTACGGTTTACAGTTCTACTAGCACTGGAACAAGAATCGGAAAAGCGCTCGATCTACAGTTCAAGTTGCTTGCTTGCCAGTAGAGTTCGTAAGGTAGCGACAACTGCTACTCTTTTCATTTCATGAACGAAATGAGATTAATTACACCTAAACAAAGTGTTTTGTTATCTCTCAATATTGTTACTTTTATTACCGCAATTTGTAGGGTTCGTTTAATTGCAAGAATTAAAATACACAGTCCTTAATGATTTCATCAATACACAACTTTATTCGGCAATTACGACTCTTGTTTACAACTCTTCGGTAATAATTTTCACTGTAAACTTAACACTCGTATGTATAGACAGATATTCACTCTATGAAATCTTAAGGTCAACTCTACTTTCTGCGGTAGAAGGCGCCTTTATATAGAGATCACAGCCCTTGAAATCTCCCGATTATACGTGATATTGCGCTTCATTTATTTCATTTGCTGGCTTGGTAGTCTTGTATATGTGTTCGTGTGTATTTGTATCTTCTGTTTTCATTTTCGTTCTGTATTAGTTGTTTTTCTTTTTACTTTAAATCGCGGTTCGTGGAATTTTACTCTAGGGTGTTGTTTTTGCTTTATGTTTATAACATTTCATATTTGTACAATAGGTCCTTTCACCAATTTCTTGCTGACAATTATTTTTTATGATTTAATGAAACATCTTCGATTATTACTTGATAACAAAATATCAGTTACCTATTAATAATGTTTGTGTAAGTTTTAGTAGCTGATACTCATCACCTTCTGATTTTTAAGTTTGTAGCCATGAGGGATCTAAGCCTTAGCGAAATGCTGGCAGTTACAAAAGACTCCGTTAGCGGAAACTCGTTGAAAGTAAAATAGTCGAGAATTAAAACCGGTTATCTGAAATCAATTTTTGGAACGAAGGGGGTCGAAACGGGACACATTAGGTAAGCTGTCTGCTTAGATATCGCCCCTACATTAATATATATTTATATATCTTTAGCATTACACATGATGACCGCTTTCTGAACGATATCGTATTGATATGCACGTTAAAACAAAATAATTTACATTTGTAATGCTTCGGTATATTTCGTGTCTTAAAACATTTCCTGCTTGCCGAAAGCAAAACTCAATTACGACTTGTAAACACTCTCCAGATTTTACCGTGGTTAAGGTCGCTACTTGTTGTTTTGTACCATCATTAAAATCAAATATCATATCAAAGTTTCTTGCAGTTCATAATAAGCAAAATGCTTGTTAAAACAAAGAACTAATTTTTGTTATTTGTAAAAACGCTGTAAACTCTTCTTTGTGCAAAAAGGCAATAACATTTTATGCATCCGTCAATTTATATGCCAGGGCCCCATATCCTGGCACATATACACATGTATATTACTCAACACTTTGTGACCTGATTGCGTATGTTATTTACACATCTATTTATCACGACTTTCTAGTTGTTGGTTCTGTGTCCCGGAGTTTATTTTACTACATAAATTACAATGTCACTGCACGCTGTAATACATGTAAATAGTGTAAAGTGAACAAAATAAAATTCTTTTTCAGTTGGTGATACAAAATATTGCGGGAAAAAGAGGTTAACAGTGTCAATAAACATAAATTACTGACGCGTTAAAAATAATATAAAAATATTTTGCAACAAACTCAGTGCTCGTAATACAAATAATAATATTTATATAACTTTTCAAGTAATTGCTTTTCTCTTGAAACCGTTTAGTTTTGGGCTAAACAACTATATCTACTGTTTTTGTTGTGTAACGAAAATTTAATGTAGCCAAAATAAAAAATATAAAATAATTTTCAATTGAATATGAAATGCTAATTTCGCCCTCTTCTCGCCTTTGAGCTACTTACTCACTCTGAAGGACGTGCTTTATCAAATAGTTCGTTTTGTCATTTTCAAATGTAGTGTTCGTATATTTAGACATTTTTATTGTTTATCACATTGTCACTCGCCGATTGTAATGAAAACAACAAAAGCAATGGATGGTGTCAAATGTCAACAAAATTCGCCATTAATGATTATTTGCCTTTGACATTCGATTAATGTCAACGAAAAGATAAAATAAAGCAAAAGTGTCAAAATGTTAAGCCTTTTGTTTTGTTTTTCGGCCGGTAATTGCAAGATGAAGTGTTGCAATATATTTTTTTTCTTTGGATACATTTTCAATAGCCACATAATTATCAAATAAAAAATAAATATGATGAGTATGATCCACAGCTTTCATATTTTATGTTTGGCTTCTCAAGAGTCATTTCGTTAAAGATGTCTTAGAAGAACTTTTGCAACAAGTTGGCTCCAAAGGACAGTGCTGGGTACACCATCACCCTTCCGAAGTTTGAACAAACAAGGTCATCGTGAAAAACGAAAACGTCTCGGTAAGTTCGACCAAGTTGTTCGGAGGAATTCTAACGTGGTTCTATCTTAGACTAAAGCAGGTCAGTGATGTCCAGAGTCCACTTAAAGCTCCATAAACCTTAAAACGCAATTGATTTACTACTCTGGAATCAAAATAATTTTGCCTTTATTAAAGTGTTTAAATAATTTATAAAATATGTCAATGTTTATCGGCAGCTAGATAGATTCAGTATTCTCGAGGAAACTGTCTTACATTGGAACGTGGAGAAAGACTTCACTCAGGTACTAAAGAACTGTCGAGATATCGGCGGGTTATCTTAAAATTAACAATAAATTCCATAATCAAGTCTAATCCTGTCCCTGAACTAGTTTAACTAGAGTTGTGTAGTTCTCGAGCGAACTAGTTCATGAACGAACTAGCTGTAGCATTTCTGCTAAAACAGCTTAGACAAAGAGTCGTTTGAAAACAATTATACCGACACACGAGCAACTGAAACATGAGCTACTGACACAAAATGGATGCGTGATCAAGAAGTCCGTAGTTCTTTATTCATGGTCAAATTAATGAAGAGCAACTGTATTCCCAATGAGAAATTGTGTGGTTTTTTTACAGTCAAAAGTGTGTGTCAACATAATATTTGTGTGCTTCAAATTGGCGGACATGGACATCGGGGACCTCCAGTTTCAACACAACGATGCCACCTGCTACACAGCAGCAGAGAAAATCGCACCATTTCAGGTTTCAGAGATGGTGTGATGTAACGTCTCACGATTTCCTTCTTCGGAGTTATTTGAAGAGTAGCTACTAAGAGGCCAAACCGTATACGATACGACACAAAGGAACAAGCGTTTTGCAAAAGTATCACCGAAAATAATAGCGATCGCATTACGTCATGGCATATGGTCGGAGCGGTTCGTGTTTTTCTATAAGCAGAACACTCGTAAATGTTCGTCAGTCCACGGCTAACACGACACGACAAATATCATCAAACTTAAAAGCTTTGGCATTTGAACAACGAGTATGATCATTTAAAATACAAAACATTGGCAAGGATATACGACCCATACTGTCTGTGCCACATATCAGCCAGTCTAAAGTGCCCCTAAAAGGCAATGTGATATCACCTGAGAGGGTTTAATTGCCAAAGTTTAATTGGCAAGAATTTTCAGCATTTGACCCGAAAATTTTATGAAAATAATGGAGTTACTTCTCAAATTAAATTATAATTAAATATTCTTCTAAATAATAATTAAACAGAATTGTTGAACATGTTAATATTTTTATATTTATTTGAGAGCTTGTTTACACCTGTATTTATAGATCTTAATTTTTCACTGTTTGTTGAAACATCAACCAGAGATTAAATAAAAACTTAAGTAAACGAAATATTATTGGAAAATCAAAGACTTTTCTAAATAAGTATTTGATGACTTTTGTGAACTTTATAATTGATTTATTGAACGGAATGCATAACCGTTTCCTTAGATACAAGAACCAACAATGATAAATTTAAACAAAAGCAAAGAAAATTTAACTTGGAGCCGTGGGAAAACTTTTGAGTATAAATTAAACTCATTTTTACTCCTCCCAAAGAAAATCCATCTGGCTCCACACACAAACTAGAGATACATTAAATAAATTATAAGCTTGGACTGTATTTTAATTTCAAATAAAATATTAATTTTACATGAGATGCCAAAAAGGCAAATTATGACTCTTTCACTTCCAAGTAATTATTTTTGAAGTGGTGTGTATAGGTGCGAGTTTTATCTGGCATCTGCCTGGAATTTATTTAACAAAAACTGGTGTTTAGGTCTCCAAATAAACCAAAGCAAGAGAAAAGGTGTAGCATACTTTTCGGGTGGGCATAATTAGTTTACTACCATTCCATTGCATATGTGTTGGCGTTAAAATTCTGCTAATAGATGTTGTCTATGCTTTGGTGTTATTTTAGATTTTTTCCATTATCAATGTATTTAAAGGTAATTAGGTTAGAGACAAAAAAGTTTTATGTACAATTCGGACATGTGTGGGTTTATATGTATATCATTATTATAACCACAAAATGCATTGCAAGTGGCACATGTTGTTTAGTGGTTAATAACAATGTTTAATCTAAAACTAAATGTGCTTCCGAATAAAAGTTTACAAAAATGCAAATAAATGTGTGAGTTGAAGGTTGTGAACCATAAAAATGTATTCCTTTTTTTGTTTGAGCGGGTGTGTGATTGTATGTTTAGCTGTTTGTATTTAGCAGTATTGTGGTATTTACCATTACAAAGATAATAACACATTCAACATAGCAATAACTGAAAACCTATAACCAAATACGGACCTTTGCACTATGGGACTAAATGTGCTATATTAACCAAAATAATGGAAAATCAACGTGGAAGTTACAACGAGCTATTGTTCGAAATCAAATTTCTGCGGTTTTTATGAAAACCTGAATAAGTCAATTTTTAAGGATTTTGAAGTTTCATGATTTTTTCCTAACAAAGCTTTTAACATATTTTAAAAATACTATGTAAATAGTTTTGAGCCCTTACGAAACGTGTTTGGTTAACTTATTTGTTGAATAAGAGTTTTTAACATTTTTGTACTTCAGCAGCTGTTAAAGTAACAAATGTAATGCAACTGTTAAAATGTACAGTAAGCTTCACCTTCTCATCGTGCATCGTTTCACGCCTGCCGACCGTGTAAAATTTAGTAAAAATAATTTCGATATAGCGGCTCAGCAGCAAATACGCATGATGACTTAAGTCTCTGAAAAATCATCGCACCGTGGAATAGTTTGACCGTGAGTATACTGCTGCGGGCCTTAATTCAACAACACGCAAAGAACAAACATAGTGCAGGGAACCATAATCTAAGAGCAAGCAAATCACATTGTTATTGCAGATAATAATAACATCGTCCACTTAGAACGATAGAAGGAACAATTAATTTCATTAATTAGCAGCGGCTAAGCAGCAAAACTACATCACCCTCGCACTTTGATTAAGCCTCAAAACAATTTCACATATTATGTTTATTTAAGAACATATGGGCATCGCCAGAGTTTATTTTGCGGTTGAGTTTTGGCCTACAATCGTCTGTTGAATGATTCTAATACTTACTTGCCGTAACAATACTTATTCTCAATCACTGTTATTTAGAATTATGCTTAATTTATATCAATATTCATTATTTTAAGATTTTATATTGCTACATATATCGAAATATGGGATTGAATTGCAGCATAAGATGCGTTGTCATCGAAATGAGTTTGGTTACATCTGTGGTGGATTTTGAGTCGAAAACCCAGGCTGTGGTTAAGGCTTTCAACCGTTACGTCTGCCACGCGTACTGCGTTAGTAGCTGGTATAGACGTAAAAATAGTTTATGCAGTGGGTCTTTCGAGCTACATTGGCATTATCAAGCGTACTGTAAAAAGGAAGATGGCTAGTTTTGTCAAACAAATTAGATTGGTCGTCAATACAAAACACATGACCATATACAATATGGAGGGCATTTTAAACATTTATCCGTGATTCAACTGAAACATTTCATATGGAGCTGTCTTGGTCTTAAATATATATATTATTTTGTCCGCATTATAGGATTCTCACGAAGGCAAACCGTGGAATAAGCCTTCGAGTTGGGCAGTGTAATATAGCGAAGAGCGATTTCGAAGTAATCTTAGTTTATTCTAAATAACAAAACTATCTACAAAAGTAGGTCAAAAGTACCTTTCTAGTGACACACCTTAAAATTTGCGCTCTTTGTAAGTTCAATGCATTCACAACAACATTTTTGAAAATTCCATATCATTTGCAGTGAAAGATTTTCAAAATTTCCCAAATGATCCTGGAGTTGTTTCGACATACGATATTCAATCGACCCATAGTGATGATATTTTTAATGCCATCTAAGCGCTGGCATCTCTATTTCATATGTGTATTATTATAATCCCTTTGATAATGGCGTTTATAAATGTTTTTAATATTTTCTGATCCTATTGTTGTTGTCCTATTGGTTTTAATGGTTAGTTGGCTGGTTATTCTGGTCGAGTTAAAACTTTAAATATGAAAGCATAACTGGTATCAGCAGTAAAAATACTCATGTGCTTTAGTTAAATTCTGTGGCTACCTCCCGCACATATTCGTTATGCAATACAACATAATAAATTAAATTAAAAAATAAAGGATTTGTTAACCTCAGAATATGAAAAAAATAATAAAAACCATAAATGTATAAAAAAAAATGCTTGGAGGCCCCAATCACTTAAACCAGCTTAAATAACCAGTTCGATATGTGTTAATGAAACTCCCCTCTTTAATTGGTTGCACCAGCTGAGTTGGTATTAAAAAATTCATAAAAAATTATATACCACACGAGTACATAAGCGTTAATTCCTTGTTGCTTAAGCCGTTTGCCCAATTGTATTTATTAATATTTATTGTTCAGGTGCCTGCAATATATTTATTCCCCCGTTTTTTAAGTAAATTAGTTCATTTGCAATTCACTTGCGAATTTAAATTAACATTGTAAGCTTTTCGAAATAAACATTTTGCAGCAATAGTCCATTGCTAATAATTTTTTCAACACTTTTGGCCATTTAATACAACAATTATAATTGTCCATAAAATACCTTTTAGCAAACTTTTGCAAGTGTATTTATTTATGGCATTTTTTATTGTCACTAGTGCATTAAATTGCAATATTTTGTATAACTTTACCCTAAAGACTCATAGAAATGCGAGAGTTTTGCACGGCCAAATGCTCGCACACACGTTTAGCTATGAGTATTTACACAAACACACGCAGACACATATGTTTACTATTAACTAGAAAAAAATCCACATAATCACTCTCTTAACTACACTAATGCCGACCAACTTGTGCACATATTTACACATCTATGCTTGCATATGCTCATAAGTGCACATGTATGTGTTTTGATAACTAAAAAGTTTGTTAATTACAAGTTTTCTAGTAAATTATTCCTCAACTGTATAATTAGTGTAGTACTGTGCAAATAGAACAAACAACAATTAGGAAAACTTTAACATGAAAATTTTAATTAGTTCTTGAAATGTCATAGAATTTTTATATCTTAACGAGAGGCGAGTGATTTGCATCAACAAAGTTCATGAATGACGAATCGTACTTTCGAAAATAAAGTTGGACATGCCCAAACCTGTAATACCGTACACCATTTGTGGTTCATAAAATGCAGGCATGTCTTCGTAACATCCCAGTAGGAAAATATATCTTAATATATGACAAGGTAACAACTGGGTAACGGCAAGTAACAACACATCCAGCTTTAATTCACAACTAGGCATTGCAGCAAGAGGTTTTCGCACTGCTCACCATGACTTGACCAAAAGAACTGGGCAGGGATATGCAAAAATTATAATCCGGAATATATAACCAATTTAACAGTCCCGCAATCAAAAGTATATAAATCACACTTTTTATAGAGATTTTTTTTTAAACATGTTTTAGCCCGTGAAAACGTTGGTACAACTTGATAAAGTTTTACACAAGATTAAACGTTGGTTAGCTCGTTGTATTAAGTTGTGCCTTGGTTGTACGAAAAATATTTTTTTGACAAGTTGTACAACTTGGTCGCGTAAACTCATACTATTTTCAGCTCTATTTCGTTGTGATAAAAAGTCAAAGTTTTTAAATGGTACTAATGTCATCATAAAATGTACGTTTTTCACATTAAAAGTACTGTTTCAAAAATTAAACATTTTTGGAGTTGTTTTCCAACTAAGTAAAGGATCAAATTTAAGCCGGAAATTAATATGATTTTACCATAATTGTTTTCAATATATTAGTTAAGGTTTCATATTGAAAAAATTTTACTTTTGACGTTTTTGGGGCTACTACGGTATTTCGCAGTCAAAAAGTAGTGAAAATAGTCCTGAATTTATTATCTTTGCCAAAATACAAAAAAAAAAAAGTGTTGTGCGAGATTTATTTGTCGTCTTTACTCAAACTAAGTCAGTTTACGAAATGAAGTTGTATAACAAGAGTTGTATTGTTTGTGGGCAAAACGGCCAACTTAATTACCAACCAAGTTGTAGCCACAATCACAGCGTCTATGGATGGTATAATACATTATTTGGAACTTGCGAACTGATGTGCAACACTGCGGGATGGAATACTTAATCTTTGGAGATGATTTTCACGTCTACACATAGCGGGCAATAACTTTGCGGATGTCAGATGTCAAAGCATCAATGATTTAAAAACTGTTCGCTTCACGTCCGACAAGTTTCCCGCGTAAACGGTGCATTTTATGTGCGACTTTGAATTTCTTGAAAAATATATGTTCAAAATTCGAATAGTGAACAGGTCTGGGGAAGACCTGAAGGTACCCAACGTACTTTTCGATAAGTACTCTAGTGAAGCTCTCACTACTAATGGCGAGCGCTACTAACATGTCAATGGGGATAAATTTATTTAGCTTCGAATCGTACGATATCGACGCGGACAACATTTGTCACAGAACGGACAGTCTCTCGGAGGTGACATGAATTGGACAGAAAGATTAAGCGATTAGTCAAATCGACTTTAAATTTAACATAATCAGAGCCACCCTGCGATGCCGAGGTGGACATTTTACCGATATCGTAGTGCATACATAATGGCATAAACGCAGCTTGTTTTCTTTTGATTTCAAAATGGAACCGCTCTTAAGAGCGACGTCTTAGTTATAAGTGGTTGATACCATATTATTCCTCCAAAGAAACCAAGCCATCTACTAGTACGGATATAGTCTTCCGGTTGTTTATTGATAGCATCGTGTTATCACGAAATACCCAGATAAATCGTAAAGGGTGATACCGCCAAATCCCCCAAGTAGCAATTCATCAAGAGGAGAAATCTCTAAAAAAGATATGCGGATACCCGGTAATATTGAAATGATTTTGCAAACAAAAATCAGACAGGATAATGTCACTTGTCTACTTCTAAGTAATGTACTGGACAACAATTTGTTGGTGGCACGATTAAAGTTATATCACGATCTTTATACTAAATTACACATAACTCGTTTTGAAGACGTAAAAATATCTTATAAGTTTTTCCTTCTTGCAGCCATTTTTATTTCAATTTTAATAAAATGAAAAACAATTCGTTGAAAAACATTCAATAACATCTTATTAACCCAGATTCAAATTAAATGATATTTGCACAATGGCAAAGGAAATCTCATCAGATTCAACATGAAATAAAAAAATAATATAAAACCTTCACTTTGCGTGCAAGTAAATACAACTAAATAAATAAATAAGTACAAATGCATGTGTGAGTGCGTGAGGAAAAGGATATAAGACCTGGGCATGTGTTTACTTAATTTTTACATTAAACGGCAATATTTGTACTTACTGTTCTTTTGAAAATCCTGCGATTCGTCGCAAACAACCAGGCCGCTTAATGCCATCAATAAAAAACCAATCACAACCAAATGTTCCACAATTGAGGAGATACTTCGAGGACGAGGTAACCAATTTTTTAAACCCTCTGCTGGTGATGTTGCTATTGTTGTTACTGCTGCTGTTGTTTGTGTATGTTGTTTGTGGTGTCGAGGCTGATGCTGATTCTGCTGATGGTGTTGACTTGCAAGTGTTTGCTGATGCAGATAACGCAGTAGTTGTTGAGCTGACGATGATGGCGCTGTGGATGTGTTTTGTTGTTCTGTATGTTGGCATGTTATCGTTGTTGTTACTTTTTGCGTTGATATTGATTTGTTTGGATGTTGAGTTTTTTGTTTGTTCAAATAGAGGCCGAAGGCGGTTAAACAATTCTGATTTGCATTCGTTATAAAACTTTGGTCTTCTATATGTTCTGGACATTGTTGCTCTTGTTCCTGCAGCTGTTCCTGCTGAGGTGGTGAGTGTCTTTGAAAATTTCGCTGGTTGTGGTGATGATGGTGGTGTTGTATGTGATATTGTTTTTGTAATATTCGCTGTTCTTGGTATGGATTTTGCTTTGACATTAACTTTAATTGTTTTGTATTCGCATTTGCACAAAATTGCAAAGTTTCCATTTTTGAAGGATTTTTTGGCTGTTTTTATTATTTTTGTTTTAACAGCTTTTTTTGCCTCTATTATTCTACTATTTGGCTTAGTTACTTTAGCAGTTGCAGTGGTTGTGCTCAAATCAATGCCATGAGGATACGTCATTTATACTTTCGAAAATAGTGTTAATAAGTTTAATTATTTTTTAACTTTCTGAAGTTTTTTTAATTCTTCCTCTGTTGCTCTTTATAGTTCTCAATATTTACTTTAAACACATCTATTACTTCTTTTGCTCCTGTTAATAATAACGGAAAGGCAATGATGATCAAATGATATGTTGTAAAGCAATGTGTACGACCACCTGTAAAGAAAGAGTAAAAGCAACGAAATTTTTAACATGAAATGTTAAAGAAAAACTATACGTTTATTAGCCACGAATGTTGTAGTTAAAAGCTTCAAGAGTTTTAATTGCAAACGAAAGTAAGATTGAATATAAGAGCAGCCTTCACAAGACTATGTTCTCTTTGTGGCTCGAAGGACCACACATTTTAGTAAAAGTATAAGATTTTATATTCAAAAAGTTTCGAAGCCATTCGTTGTGTGCTTAGTGTGTTTTAACTTGGCCTGACCAATGTGGGCTTCGAGGGCAACTTCAGTCATGGAAAGGCATTGTCGTTAACGATCACAGTTTATTATTTTTCTTATTTGGCCTAAATTTAATTATGTGTAAAAAAGTACCAACATAAATTTGATGACTTACAAAAAAGGGAAAAGAAATATAAATCAATTAAAACGACCGTTGAAATGCGACAATCTAGTCGAAACCAAACATTTTACTGCTGCCTTTTGTAAACGGAGAAAAAATGTTTTGGATATAAATTTTGAAATTTTCATTGACAACTTAAGGTTATAAATAAATAAAATAATAGCAGTCGTAAAAATCGCAAGTAATCATCAGATATTTTCATATCAGCTCAAAATATCAAGAATAAATAGCAGCAACATATTGTAAAGTATACTTAATTTTTTTATTTTTCAATTTTTATTTACTTGAGTAACGATTTCGTTGTTGACATTGTTGTCGTTATTCACCAGAAACAAACAAATAAACATAAAAAATTTAACTCATTTTTTCAAGCCATAAAAATGTCAAAATCTTATGTTAGCAGGGGCTAACACATATAACTACACAGGCAGTTACTTATGCTGCCTGCCACAGGATTAAATCTACTAATATGACAACATACACTTCACTTGCTTTAGACTTGTCACAGGAGAAATAAACTTTTGTTGTTTATTGAAAAAAATGAACGCGTTAAAGTTTAAAGCAAAAAATTGAAATAGGAAGCAAACTTTTGTTTCTACAACAACCATCATTTATGTCTATGATATTTGCAATTTATTTATATATTTTATACGAGAGCAGTAGTCAAAAGTACTTAGATAATAGACGTTTCAATGAAAAAATCATGGTTCGAAGAACCATCACATCATCAGCTTAAATTTTTTAAGGCAATTTCTGGAAATCCTAATTCGATTTTTATTCAAAATTTGAATCTTTTAACTTGGAGCCAGAGAAAAAAACTTGCTATGAATGAACTTCGAGAAAAATCAAATATATTTTTATTTACTACCAGAATTTTAAATTAACAATTTTTTGAAAACTTCTTAGACTGACCGCGTTTAATATTACGCCGACAAGAGTAAGAAAAATCGAAAACTTTTTTGCTCTTGTCGTTAAAGATTTTTATTTTTATATTACAATAAATATATAGCACCAACTACAACAACATTATGCGTTGTATATAGAAATATAGTAACATATAAATGACATCCTTCTACTGAAACAAATATGGAAAAAATTCAAAACAAAGGAAGCAGAAATTCAATTACCGCAACCGGAAGGAAGAGAAAATTTTATATGTTTACGTAATCAGATCTGGGGGAACTCAATGAAATTACTTGTAATTACACATGATTTCAAGTAATTGTAGTTGCACCATTACTTATTATAATTAAAATTACACATTGCAAGTAATTGCAATTGATTATAATTGAAATTACAGGTATTTGTAATTACGTAATATATAATAACTTGTAATGGAAAAAATTCCTCTCACATTGTTAAAACAAGCCTAAGAGTGCAATTACTTTACAATATAACATCCAATTAATTGTATAAATATGATTTTTATTTTTAAGTTTCCTATTTAGTTTTTGTAATATTTAAACCAACAATTAATAATTACTTAGTTTTTCATAATTACTTAGTGGAGGTTAATTAATTGTAATTGGCCTGTTAATTACGAGTAATTATATTCTAGATTGGGTCAAAACTAAATTGCCACCAGTCTCTCCCTAAGCCCTAATGATCAACTTTTTTCAAACCATTGGCTAGCTCTCTTAAATCTATGTATGCTTATAAAATATAAATTTTTTTCTAATTTCGATTTTTGTCAAATTCTTATTAACTCTTTCGATATCTCTGGTTCTCCTTTCCTAATATAAATTTTTTTTAACGACAAAAAGTATCTCTTGAAACTATATAAATTAGACTTCTAATATTTTAACCTCTATTTACTAGTTTTAACCCTTGTTTATTAAAAAGCGAGTGGCATAAGGCAAACCTAAGGAATTGTAAAGGAAGTGGAATTATAGCTGCCAAATATAAGTAGATAAAAATGTTTATTTGGAAGAAAAGAAATGAATAAAGTTACATTGGGGTAAACTTTGTTCTAACCCAACAGAAAAATGAAAAATATAAGAAACTCCCTCACTACGTGGGTTAAATATATGATATTTACATATGATACACAGAGAATGCTGATGACGTGAGTAGTGCTAGAGAAATAGTTAAATATTCAGTTCTCTAAAAATTATCGTATCAATAAAAATAAATTTTTCTTTCTTAATTGAAAACATATTATATAAACTGAGGCAAAAATCGAAAACTAAATTAAACCTTCAACAAAATTCAAAGTTTAACACAAAATCATTTAGCACTGAAAGCTTCAATTTGTTTTTTTTTGTTTTGTTTTTTTTTCGTTTTTATATGAGTTTTCCATTTTCCCATCCCTGGCATCAAACAACTCATTGGTACCATTTGATTCATATTTTGCGTTGTATGTTATACAATGGTTTATCCCTATACCCAAGGAAAATGTTTCGCCAACAAGCCTGACCTTAGAAATAATCTAAAAGTGTATCAGACTGTGAACTGAGTTGTATAAATTATTAAACAAAAATAATAACTGCAACCTTAATAGGTTCTTAATAGGCAAAATATATAAAATTCTTTTGGTGTTTAAACAAAGTATGAGGGTGCTCATTATAATATAATTTGTTTACAACAATATTGGCGTGTACATTTGCTGAAACCGCTCACATTAGCTTTTAAGGGATTTTTTAGTATTTCTTAGAAAATTTTTTTCACACATTTTTTCTTGTTTACATTTACAAGTGCAACAATTATCGTAGAGTTTTTGTGTTGTAGTATTGAAAGACTAACTTTTTTCCAAACGAAAAATTAAAAAAAGTTTTTTTTCTTTGAAATTTCAACCACTAAAAACGGAAGCTTGGTCCACGTCAAGTCTAAGAACAAATCTAATAAGACAAGTCTGCACATTGTGTTTATTTTCTTATAAATTATTAAAAGATATGTTACTCTGTATTGCGAACCATCTCTGGGATTTTCAGTACCACGCCCAAAACCAAGTCAACGCGAAACTATTGAAAATTGCTTATTAAGCAAAGTCTGGTTTAGTTATAGGATAAAATTTGTGCATGTGTAGGAACTGTATAAAAGAAAACAAAATACGAATTATCTTTTTTTTTAATTTCTTTTTGACGACAATATCAAACAAATAAAACTTTAATATTTTATATACAAACACACATACTACCAATCAAATCTCACATACGCACACGCACACAAATACACTTGTTCTAGACATTAAACCGTTAGAAAAATAACTTGTTTTCCATAAGCGACTGGCTGAACAAGTTGACAATAATTACGGTACTTTGTATGTGAGTGACACAAATACTTTCTTTACTTTCTTTACACCCCTTTCTTTTTACAACTACAAACATACGTGAATATGTTTTGTTGAATTAAATAAAGTTTTCAACAAATGTTTGTGCTGTTGTCATTATTGCTTATGCTGTTGTTGTTTTGTTAATGAGCATGGGGGCGTGTGTAGGAGTTCTTCAAATGAAGTTGTCTTTTAATTTTCTTGAACCGTTTTTTCCCCCTTATTCTTTTTATTAATCCCTGTTTAGTGTCACTGTGTTGGTGACATGAATAAAGGTGATGATGGAGTCAGACAAATGTTAAATACTCAAACAGCCCAGCATGGAAAAAGTTTTATTTTCATAGTTCTTTTCTTCGGTATAGTTAATTCACAAAGCCAAATTGAGACGACATGAATTCTGTCGCACATTTTTTAAGTTGGGTATTATGCAAAGAAATAAATGTTAGTTCTCTTTGAAATCTTATTGTGTATAAAAAGAATGTTATTCAAACCAGTCTTGTGTTTACGCAATAAGCACTTGTTATTAATTAAACTAATTTATCATTTAAATAAGATTGAAAGTGGGTGAATTGAAACTAAAAGTGGAACTAATAGACGCACATACTTATACTCGTAGTTACATTAACTTTAAAGTTAAATATATAAACCGAGTGACCGACTCTCTGTACTATCAACTAGTCTTCCAGCCACGTCAATCAGCACTGGTAAAAGTAAGGAATGCACACAGTTCAACCGTTGTAGCCAAGTCAAAGTCTAAACTCCGTTTAAAGATGTCCTCCCCCTATAGCGATTAATAAAAACCGAGGACGTTGTTCTATTAAATAAGGTTTAACCTCACATTTTTTCTGAAAGAATTCTGCATCACAACAGGGTCATGGACTCTTGATGGAGTTGGATGCTGAGAAACAAACTGCTGTCTTTAATTTTCACCGGTAAAAGCCATCAAATCCACATGTCTTTGTAGCCACTTGAAAGTCTAAGCTCCATTTAAAAATGCCCTCTCGCAATAGCGACTCGTAAAATATCCTGAGTTGAGGAACCAGCTGCATGGTGTCATGTCTTCTTGATGATATCGCCACCTTGAAGTATGGCTACCCTTAGGATATGGGGGAAGATAACGGCCTTTGAGCTTGTAGCAGTAACTAAACAATTAGTGCCACGGGAACTAGTAGCCCCCGAAATATTGCTACCGGGGGTGGTACTTGCTGAAGCCTTTTCAGAGCACTAACCTGCTGGATGTTGTTTCAGCCCAAATTGTTTAACGATTGAAGCGCACTGCCCAGCAAGCAGTAAAATCTTTTTTCAAGTAGTCGGGAGACTGAAATTGCCCTTAAGGAACACACAGGCGCGATGGAGGTCACCATGTGTTTACCCGGTGGTAAGGCCATCATCAGACTAGTCACAAAGTAAGTGCCGACGTTAGACTCAGACTTATATTCATTCATTGCTCCCGAGAAGATAAAATGTTCGCGTTAACTCAATATTTAACGCAGCGAGGTCCACACTAAGTCGGAGCACTTAATCCGCTCGATATCTGCTCAGAAGACATCAAAAGTTTTGCCTTGCGAAGTGCCTGTATTAATTTGTTTCCTACAGCCGAAATTCCTGCTTATATTTGGTTGGAAATTCTCAGTAAAACCTTGACTGCTTAATACTATTTGGCATAAAAAAATTAAACGTTATATAGAGTTGCAGCCACGAAAGATTTAAATACCGAATACAAAATTTAAATTGCTGCATGTAAATTTATATTAACTGCTTTTAAACGAATTTCGCAGCTGCTTAATTCCAAAAATTCAATTGTCTTAAAATAATTTTATCAGGTAATTAAGTTATTTAAACAAAGCAGGTTGCCGCCAATTAGTTAACATGTTAATAGGGATTTGAACAGGGAGCATATGCACAAATTAACAAATTGTAAATAAATTTCGCAGAAAGAGTAAAATGAAATGAAGAGATGTACCAACACACATTCGTCCTTCTATGTTAATTGCATAAATGCTGTCATGATTTATTTCTGAATAAATATAGCATTCATTTGATCAATTTAACTCCCATAGCAACGGGCACTGATGGTTTGTTATAAATTACCTGACTTATTAATGTCTTCTCTACACACTCACGCATGCTGAGAGACACACATGCATATCCTTTTAATTGCTTGAATAAATTATGTGGAAAAATGTTAATACATGAAGGACATATAAAGGAAATAGCCTCTTTACAAAATATTAGTTTTTGTTAGTCATATGCTTATTTTCCACTTAATTAAATTGAGCTGTAGTCGTAAATAAAGAATTCTCCAATAAGGCTGGGTTAATGTTGGAAAATAATATATAAACTGGTTGTGAGCTATAACCAAAATAAACTGGTTTTTTTCGAAAGGCAAAGGTATGAAATTTTGTAATGAATATGAAATGGTTTAAATATTCGCTGCGGCCATTTAAATGACTCTGCCGCATAGATGCGTTAGATCTTGAGGTTATATTGTCCCTTATGGCGCTTTCCTTTGTTACATAAAATGTTTCAAATGTGTTGCCATTTCTGCATGCTTGTGTTCCTTTCTAAAAAAAATATGCAATATTTGCGTTATTGTTATTAATGTATGGGGGGATATTGAAGCAGACCACTTACTTTTTGGGTCCCTTTTCGACCCCCATTTCGCTCCTCAAATTGATTTCAGGGAACCGATCCGTAATGACAACCACCTTACTTTCAATTGAGTCTCGTGCTAGCCCTAGCCTTTACTCTTGACTAAAGTGATTTCAGACTGTCGACTGGTAACTGTCGACTCTTTTCCTCATCACGGAGTCTTTTGTAATTGCTAGCATTTGTCTAAGGCTTAGTTCCCCCATGGCATTCACATCTAACAAGTGTCTGCCTGTGGTCTTAAGCCTTATGCTAGCCAGTGCTGGACATTCACACACAATGTGCGCTACCATCTCAGTCTCTTCCAGGCATAGTCTGCAAGTATCATCTTCTAAGACTTTCATCTTAGCCAGATGGTACTTGAAGTTTCCATGTCCTGTCACTAACGCAGTGATCCAGCTTAAAGTAGCCCTATTATACCCGAGCAACTTGCTGGCCTTCCTGCCGAGAGCTCTTTGAGCACCATTCTAGCCTGTTTACATGTGGTATTCTCCCTCCACCTGTTCAGGTGTAATGAGTTTACCCATTGAAAAACTTTAGCTCGCACTAGGCCATTCCCCAGGGCAAATCCACAGAAATCCACATCAGAACCCCTTTTTGCTAGTTCGTCTGCTGCTTCATTCCCAGCTGTGCCCTCTGAATCCCATCCAACTTACGCTTATTTGTGCCCTGATAGGTCCCTACAAAATTTTTCTCTAGTTTAAAAACTTTTAGCTTTAGTTTTTTAATCCGAATTCCTTTGCAATTCACTTCAATTTCCTTCTTTCTCTGCATAAGTCCCATAAAAACCCACAACTGTCAAATGCACTGTAAGTCAAAGCGATAAAAAGTTCTGAGCTATAGCATCCTCTATCAAACACACACACACACCTCTCTTTTGTTGTCTTCCTCTGCATTTGCCATTAACCCAGCAATTAATATAATGGAATTCTGCTAGAACTAACAATAAAAAAAGAAGAGGAGTCTACTGAAAAGTACTTGGCAAACTTAAATTATGCCACAATTCAAGATGAACAAAATAACAACAAAAAAGTGTTTTTGTGGTTTTTACACAAACTTTTCACTCCTTTCATACATTTGTCTGTGTGATTGCGCGGCCGTGCGTGTGTCCGTTATATCTTAAATTCAATTTTGCTGAAAACCGCACAAAAGCATACCAACACCACCAATCCATACAAATAATAAAAGTTTAATCAAACAGAAAACTCCAAACATAAATGGGTAGAGCTCTACGTATATCATCACGTTGCATTCGTTTAAAGTTTCTTTTTTTTCTTGTTCTTTATTTTATTTCGGGAGGTTTCTAAATTGGGAAAAACATAAAAATTAATTTATTACAAATACAAAAGAAACCCTTAACTTAAGAAAAAAAAATTAATTTTGTTATTAATTTTTCATACGACTTTATTTCTTACTTTGCTGCCCCGAATTTAATGTTTAAAAGACAATAGCTAGAAATTTATTAATCAAATTATTGCTGATTTTGGCAGGTAGGAATAATTTATGAAAGGGATTGTTAAAAAGAATACTTTTTAACACTTGGGGTGTTTAACTGGGTGTCCCAAAACTTTATTTTTTTGGGCGAACAGTATAAGACTAAAGCACATTTAAAGTCGTCTATATGAAATTTCAAAAAATGTACTACTAAAAGTTTTAATTCATAAGCAGAGCGAAAAAACTCCAAGTCCTTTACCGCCAACTAAATGTTCAAGTTAAAGCTCTGATAGCTTAAACTCCATTTTCATAATTACAATTTTAATATTTAATATTTTTTTATATATAAATTTGTTTGACCTTCAACGTACAAACTGCTTGAAACACACTTGTGAAGGGGCTTTCTTCAGTCTGAGCAGCCCATGGCTCTCAATTAAAATATGTTATTAATTACACATGTAATTACACAATTACATGCAACTGCAGTTGGAACTCTTTAAACACAATAACATGCTACTGTAATTAAAGGTGCAGTTGAATCATTTGGAAATTTGTTAATTACAAGTTATAAGTAATTGGATTTGAGGAAAATCAAATTACAAAAAACATATAACAATAATGACGAATATTTCAAGTACCAATTTGAATTATAAGTTACAAGTAATTGTGATTGCAAATATACAATTAAAATTATAAGTAGTTGTAATTTAAACAACATAAAATACAAATCACATGTAATTGTAATTGAAAAATATCAAATTAAAATTACATACATATATATAGAAAAATAATGCCTTCTATAAGTAATTAAAAAGTAATTTAAAAAAAATTAATTAAGAAATATTCTCCATAATTAAATTACAAAATTACTAACTACATAGAATTTAAAATTAAAACATTAATCCTCTTTACATTCTTAAATAAGGTGTTACATTTAGAAATAATTCTGTTTAGTTAAAAGTAATTATTTAATATCTAATTAGAATTAATTTGCAATAGAATGAAATAAAGCCAATTACAAACAAAACTAATTGTAGTTGAGATTCCTTAATTCCAGGTACATTGTAAATGAAATGTAATTGTGACATGCCATGTCTGAATCGCAGATTCCCTTCACCTGACAAGTATAAAATAGAACACTGCGCTTCCTTAGATATTCAAGTTTTTTTCAACAGTATCAATCAACATTATGTCCTTCAGTTTCGGAACAGAAAAAAGTCAATAGGGGCAAAAATTTTAATAGCAGCAATCAAAAGTGTGACAATATTATCACTTTTAAAATAAAAAGTAGGATAAAGAAAAAAGTTTTTTATTTAATTCGTTCAATCCCGTATAGAAAAAATTGTATTTCTTCTCCTAAATAAAGTTATATCAAAACCACTCTGACAGCCGCCAGCCGTTGTAATTGTGTTCTACTGTTGTGTAGTTGCCTGCCTAAAATAGCAGATGAACAAAGTTACTCTCTGCTTTTGTATTTTGCTGATTAAATGAAAATTAATAAACAGATATTATATGAATTCTTTATTTTCGTTTTTTGTTCTTCAATCACCCTGTCAGCTAGGGATATCTTCCCCCATTCGCTGTATTCATAACTAAGGAGAATAAATGGCTGAGTTTTACCTTTTTTTCTTAATGTTTGTGTATTTTTTATTGTTTCTCGGTTTTTTTTTTTTGGGTATATTTCCATAAGTTTCCTTTATTTGCTGATTACCAACAACGTAATAAAATCGCACAAACATTTTTGTATTGAAACAATTTTTTTCCTTTTATGCTTCTTGCATACAGAACGACAACAGCAGTGGAAATTTAAAATTACGAAAAGTTTTAATTGTCTGATTTCGCCCCTTTTTAAAGACAGACCAGTTTTTTTGATTTTCTAAATATTTTCAAATATCTACCTGCCTATAAACTTTTCTTTCGTAACTACTCTCCCTTAAAGAAGGCGAAACTTAAAACTCACCTTTTT
Source organism: Phania funesta (assembly GCA_963932375.1). Classification (NCBI taxonomy): domain Eukaryota; kingdom Metazoa; phylum Arthropoda; class Insecta; order Diptera; family Tachinidae; genus Phania; species Phania funesta. The sequence continues at coordinate 7,770,001 of OZ010652.1, forward strand.
TCTTTAAATTAACTTTAGATTAGTTCTTCAGGCTTCATTTGCCAACTTTTGTGCTTTATTACAACCAGGAGTAGAGCAGATTTCGTTGTATTTGTGGTAGTTGTTTTTGGTGTTTTGGTTTGGAAATTTGACAGAGTGGGATAGATTTTTGTTTAAACGAGTTTTGGTTTATTACCCCGACTAATGATAAAAGTTCATAAAAATAAATGACAATAAGAAAGTATAGACAGCCCTAGTTAATCTTGCACTTTTCTAAATCTTCTGGTTAATTCGAACAAGTAAACTTAAAATATCCCTGTCTCTGCTGATTTTATCGTATTTTTTCTTACGTTAGTTGCCGTTAATTACGTTGTTGCTTCAGTTCGAAATAGAGACTTGAGCTCTGAGTGTTATTTACTCATATAATAACACTTTTAGAAGGTGTAGGCGACAAGTAGCACACATGCTACAATAGGCATTGCTTTCATAATTAAAAAAGCTCCTCTAAAATCAATGAAATGGTCAGAGATGGAACTTTCAATACTATTACAATTGAATTATAGGACTAAAAAATGCTTTTTTTATGAAAATATAAGTAGCCTTAAGGTAAAATAGTTATCGCAAAACTTGGTATAAGCCTTTTCATCATAAATTTGTATACAAGTTACTAAACGCCGCACAGTGTCAGATTTGCATAATTTAATGTCTTTATCTTAAAGACATGTAGGGATAACCCGACGTTCGAACCATGCGTTCTTATCAGCTAACGCATCTCTGGACAAATATTTAGATCGGCTTGTCGATGTTTCGCCCCCCTTCTTTATAAAACTTACGTTTGATTCAACGTAGCGCCTAAATTTTTTGGCCAAAGTGTCTATCGATTCGCTATTGCGGATAATATTAAATACATGTTGATCCTTTAAACTAAAAACGGCGGCGAAAGCAACACTAACTCAAAACCTATGGTCGTGTTAAATACCATTCTAACGGTGTAGTGCAATATGGCGGCGATAAGGTGTTCAACTTTTTTATTTAAATCCATAGAGTGGTTTGATGAATCAAAAAAAATTTAGCTTTTTTTTTATTTTTGCCCTTTTGCAGCAATTTTCAAAATTTGTATGAGGCCTGCTGCCTGTTGGATGGTTTTTGATATCACAAATAAATTGAGTTTCATAAGTTTTGAAATCAAGCCAATCGGAAATCCACTTCAAAACCTTATCCCTGAAATATCTACTTTCTTCCACCTCACGTTTACTCCTATTTAATGTGAAACTATCTGCATTATTATCTTTTTGTGTATTAACATTTCCATATATGTAATCAAAACCCAGATGATATAGAATCTGGAACGAATTTCTGTCATCTCTTGTCAAGTTTGGTTTGGAGACAAACCACTTGCGGTTTGGGTGTCATTTTTCGTTCTGTTCTATATCAAAAGATCTTGGCGAAATATCAAATCAAGAACCAAAATAATGTCTTCGTTGAAGATCCAACTTTCCAGAAGCATAGTAGTTTTATAGGTCTTAATTATCCGTTGGCAAATCGGAATAACTTCTAATTTTCTGTTTCTGCAAATACTCCTTAAACTGTTATTTTTTTTTTTTTAGTAAAAGCAGAATTATGAAAAAAATATTGAAAAACAAGAAAGTTATTAATATTCAAAATTTATTTATATTTAGCAAAAATTCAAGGAAACTTAAATAGCAATAAAATGCTTATGATAACGCTCTTGCTTTAAGATTTGTTGTGGTTAATGCCAGGATTGCTATTTATCGCCTGACATAAAGTTTTTTTAAGTCCCGCTAAAATAGCCAAATCCGAAACTGTGTCCCACTTTAGATTCTTTTTTTTCCTACTGAATAATTGTAACATATCTTCTAGAGTCTTTTAACAAAGCTATAAAATTCGACAAAAAAATGCGATCTAAATTCACTAATTAGGACCAATTCCAATTTTACGCAATTCCATAAGCAACATTCCTACCATACAACAACCTTTGCCTTGACAATTCTTTGTTTTTTAATCCCAAATATGTTCAAAAATTCACGTTTTTATAACTTCTGATGACATAAATAAACACATTTTTCTTAGTAACATTTCAAAATTAAAATTATCCATGCCTGATATGATTAATGGCGGACACAACTCTGCTTGAAACATGTATTTTTCGCATTGTTGTACTAAGTTCCCGATACATTTGAGGTTTTGACAAATGAGTTTTGCACTTTCTTTGCTTTCTTTGTCGTATGTTTTATTAAACAATTTCGATTCTATTGATTGCAAATTGAGGTTTAGAAATTATAATTGTAATTGGCAACGAATTTAAGAAACAAAGTTGTAAAATTACTTGTCTGGTTCTAACGAAATAAGCAAATGGCCTTTTACTTCCAATGTGACATAGTTTCAAGCATAAAAGTACTGATTGATTGATTGATAGATTTATGAATGTTTTTTAGATTAATGAATGTTTTTATTTATTATTTACTTTAGTTTATGTATTTTCCGTTTATTATTATTTATATTGAAATATAAAGTCATTAATTTAGTGAACTGTCAAAATATATGTCCGCATATCTGCCATAGGGTCCACAGCTGATATAAACTTTGAGATAATATAAAAGAGAACGTCGAGAGAATAATGAAACTAAATTGTCAATATATATATTCTCTTGCTATACAAAAGGGTACTATTATGCTCTTATTAAGTTGGCACAGGAAGTTATTACGATAACAGTCCCACCTCAATTAATTACAGCCAAACATGAAATCTTAAATTTTGAACTTGTTTTGGGAGTTTAAAAATCAAACACAAAATATAAATAAGAAGAAATAAAAGAACATTTAAGATTTAATGTTTGAAAACCTTAGATTTTTATTTTAAATATTATTTGAGGGGAGAAGTTTTTAACAAACGTATCAATATATTGCTCAGAGGTCAGTAGTAAGTACTGAAGAACTGAGTAGAGTTGAGTCATGATTCACATGTTTCTTGTACTTATGCACATTGATACTTATTACAATGTTATAGAGCCTCATCGCCACTCAAAACTTTGAGGTGTTCATCACACTTATACTTTGACTTTCCTTCACACAGTGAATACAGACAATGAAAAATAAGTATGAGTCGGATACGAATTATTATGAGGTTGTGTGTTGGCTTTGTTGCGTTAATGCGATACTTCCCATTTTAACTAAACTTTTTTTTTACTAAAATTCAACAAAGAAATAAAGATTTTTATGGCATATTTCATATTTGGTTTATTTCTTTTACCCTTTTGAACTTATTCTTACATATGTAATGTATAAATATACATCGATGTGTTGACTGAGTTTAATAATCAGTTGTGATCATTGTAATTATTTTTTTAAATTAAGAATCAAACTGAGGCGATTTATGAGTCAAGCAAATTTGGATGGTATGAGCTTGACGTTTGACTTATATTTATTGCAACTTATACATATACGTCAATTATGTTGTAAGTATGAGCACAAGAGATTGGTTGAATTTTAATGATATCTACTCACTTATATTTCAAATTTCTTGACTGATGATGACTAGTGAAAAAACGATTCATTGCAACACAATTATAGTACATAACAACTAACCCTGAGGTGATTGCAGTCAGCTACTATCAAAGTCACATAGACAATTTCCCTTCGAGTTCAGATCAGTAGTGCTTACTTTTAACGAAATTTTTCGAAAATTTTTTTACAGTAACGATTGTGTGATTCACAAACTGCTCGTAAACGATATCAGATATTGCTAAATTTCTGTTTATTCAAATTGGTATCAAGTGGCATATCTGTCAGAAAAATATCAAATAAACAAAATGCACAAAATATAATGAAAAAAACCAAGATTTGATGGATAAAATAATTTGTGCGTTTAGCTATTTTTGTAAAAGGTCAGTATAAGACATATCGTTTATTTTTGGCTACAATCGTTCGGCCGACTAAACGATAGCGAAAATTGTTTAAAAAAGATTACTGAATAGCAATATCTTTAATTTTGTTGCTAAAAATTTTGAACGATGCAATTATTGTTAAAAAATAATATTGAATCATACTACAGACACACTCTTTGAGTCATTAAAGAGATCACTGTAATCATATTTACTTTTTGTTACGTACTTAACATAAAGTACGAGGCAATTTTAAAAATTTTCAATTGCTTTTTTGTGAAAGGTAAGAAAACTACTTCTAATATATACAGAGTTATGTATAGGTACCTAATGTTGAGATTACAAATAATTTATTTGTATTAATTAACTTTCTTGTCAAACTTAAACTTTAAACATGTGTTCGCTCATTAACTTTTGAAATCAGGTTGCCCTGAACGTACAATTTATGCACTAGCTAGAAATCAGCAGACATGCTGTGACAAGCTTAATCAAAGCTTTCTGCTGCATAGACGAGAAAAAAAATTGCAAAAATATTTTGTTATTATTCAGACCTTTGTGCATCAAAAATTAATCAGTTTACCATGAAATTTTCAATATAAAATTTTAAGCGATATTTTCCTGTAGCTGTTAATGGCGCAATTGAAGCTGCTCAATGAAAGTAAATAAGAAGAATAAGCTCTATAACAAATGTTTAATTAAAGTTTAAAAATAGATCTAAAATTTTTTTAAAGTAGAAACAATTCGAATAATTTTTGTACCGAAGACGTAGCGGTTCATTTACTCTGCAATTTTGGAAGTCCATAGAGCAAAAGCATGGAGACACTGATTAAAAATATTTTCACAAAAACCATTGTTGTAAATGATTGCGATTAACTGCTTTACGTTACGTAAATCTCACATCACCTTAAATCAAACAAAAAAATCTTTAGTGTTAAACTCTCCTGCTTTCAGAATGAAACTTATATTTCCTCCACAATACATTTCATATAAATTTAATTTTCTAATAGCGTCATGTAAAGCATTTATATGGTTGTTTAGCTGAAACCCCAACAGGCGTTAATTACGTCGTATTAGAAAAAACAAAACTTTTTGTGTGGGTGTGTGCGTACTTTTGAGTTCTTAAGAAATCTCGAATCTCAGATTTATGATTGAAATAACAATTTTGGGTTCAACCCTGTTTTTCCAATTGGGAGTTCTTATGGGTTCATTTAATTAACTACAACGTTTTCACACATACTGATTAATGTTATAAGAACCCAGAGAACATTTTTATTTCACATGCGTGAACAGAGTTGTCTACATTTCCCTTCGACAATGAAGTGAATACTTTTTTACCAGCCATTTCTGGGCATCTTCTTAAACATCATTCGGTTAATGTGAGACTATTCTGGACAGAGTCATAAGGAATTTTAATTTCATTAAATGTTTATTAGAAAAGTCGGGCCTCTTTCGTTCGCCGTTTAGTTCAACGATAAATATGGCGCAAATATAAAAGACTTCTGATGTTTCGAATGACTTGTATTGCTTTAGATACGTTGTAGTAACGACAACGGATATGAAATCAGTGAGTACTGCACACTGTTGGTACCAATTCGGATCGCACGATTAACTTATGAGATATTCGTTCAGTTCTGTGACCGACTATGAACCCGAAATTGGCATTAGCTGTCTGTAAGAATATTGACCGATATTCTGCTGGAAATGTTCACTGGGAAAATATCTACTATGTGCTGGTATTTGAGAGTTTATAATATTTGTGCCACATTTCCTTAATACAGTTTGCTCAAGCTTGGCACTTGATAAACACATACTATACGTTGTCACTCATACTTATGATAAATTCTCTTATGCGAAGAGTTTCTTTCTTCTTACAAGTTTTAAGCAAAATTCAAAATAACAACAAAACCTTATACTTATTTACGTGCTGGCACATACAGTGATGTATAAACATGTTGCCTCTTAAGGTGCAGCATAGACAGGGAAAAAATAATATTTACTTGAGATTTTAATAGGTTTAAACACTTGTGTATACACACCATAACACTTATGTATGTTATTTTGCCACCGGTAGTTGATTTTCTTGTTGACGTTGAAAAATGTATTGCCTATATTAAGGTCGTTCCTTGGTTGACAGTCACCTGACAAGATGAGATTTTTTTTGCCTCCCTTTGCCTTACTCGTGCTTTCTTTGTTTTTACTTTTTAAGCCAGGTAGATTATTAACTGAAAAGTAGATGGGAAAAGCCTAGTCTTCCTTAGTCAAGAAATTAAAAAAGTGAGTGTGTGTGTGTGTGTGAAAGTGTGTGGAAAAGAATTTTGAAGATGCGGTAAATATCACGTTTAAGGTAGATACTAAGAACCACCGTAGCAACAGCCACATTGTTTCAGCAAGATCCCTTTTAAGTAGTTGTATTGGGGGAAACAAATTGTTTACTTTTTCTCTAAGAAAAACAACTACTTACGGGTGCTTAACCACATACGCCTCATCATAACTACAAATACACAGGTGTAGCAAAAAAGAGCTGTTACAATTTATTATCACTTAATATTAATAACTAGTTTCACCCGGTGTGCTTCGCTGCGCCTATCCCCAATTATTTAAAATATATAAATATTTAGAATAATTTTAATAAAATTTAAATTGGTTAATGTGTAAGCGAGTGTTCGACAGATTGTACGGTAGGCAATTCCAACGGCTGGTCGAATCAAATCATAACTATTCAAAAAGTCTTTATTGAGGAGAAAATCCTTGCCATCTGTTGAATATCTGCTGCGCGAAAAGCTATCAAGACTCCAAGCCAGTGATCAAAATATGGTACAGAATATAATCCTTGCGGCTTAGGGGAATCACTTCTTACTTTGAATGGAGAATCCCCCTTCCAATACCCATTCGTCCAGTATTTTTCATGAGTTCACGACACGTTCTGAAAACCACCCACACGCAATTTTAAGACCACGAAATCTTCAGTTTTTTAAATAAAGGCAATCCTGACGTCCTAAAACATCACGTTTATTTTCCGCCTAAGAAATTTATATTTTTTATACTTGATGGGTATCCTGAGTATACAGTTGGTGTTCGACATGCCCCACACTAAATTGGAGGACTTTCACAGCTGTAGTTCTTGAGGTAAAGCGAAAGTGTGGAGGGTATTTCTCAACCCGCTCCTAATTCTTAAATTTTTTTTTTGAGAACACAATGGCTTTTAAAAATGATTCACATAAAATTTTCAAAACGATCTGCCCAGCCGTGTGGCTTTCACTAAGGTACAAACTTAAAAACAAACAGTCCATTCTGAGGAGCTTTGTTGCCAAATTCAATGTATTCGCATCCAATACACAATATAGAACGTTTGACAAGTTTTGCTTTATTTATCTTGAAACATTATAAAGGCATAAGATCTGTTTTATTTTCGAGCAACGTTGGGCAAATATATTTTTGCGAAAGAAAGTAAAAATTAATGTTGCTAGTTGACAGCGGCTGAGGTAGGAATATAGGCGACTTAAGCCATCGAAAGCTTATTAGTCAACGGGTTAACCACTTCAGCCACAGGATACTCATACTTTAATTATGTTTGATTATATTATTTTTGTAGTTAAAATAATTTGTTTGTTGTCAAATATTGTTGATTTCGACCATGTTCCAATTTCTTTGTGGTCAGCAGTAATTTATATGATTACATGTCAGCAATCACTTGCTTACCACAACTCAAGTAATGTTTCAAATGTTTTCAAACAACTATTTCATGTTAGCCACAACTGTGTATATATTGTTGTAGAGAACATAATATTGTTATCGTGACTATGCTACAACCACATTATTTTTATTGCGTGTGTAAAAATTTTTTCAATCAACATGATTTTCATGACTAGTGTATGGTTACTAAGCTGACTTTGACTATATAATTGGGCTAATCCATTCTTTATTATATTCTCGTTATGATGATTATTTTTTTTTTTACTGATTATAGTCCCACTCCTATCGCTGTTCCGTTAAGCTGTATCATCGAGCAGTTTATTGAGGTATTTTCGAAAGCCTTATGGCCTAAATAACATTTCTTTTTTAAATGCCAAACACCTCGAAGCATTAACCGAGTGCACACATGCATAATTGCTACTGTGTACGTTCAAATAAATGTGTCATTGTCATGTCTAAGTATATGAAGATTTGCTTGACATATGACAAGCCATCATCCGGCATAGAACTTTATTTTACATTTCCTCTCACACATCCCTAGCACTTCCTTATACATTCGCCGTTCTCAAAGATACAAATTCTCTTTCAGCCACAATATGAATTTCTAAGTCGCTAGCAAGTCCTTTTTTTAGTTTTGTTTCAAATTTCAAATTTAAACGAGTGTAAAAATGTGAACATGACGCTGTTAGAACAGAGATACATACTTTGCATATAATATATATGCTTTTGTTTCTTTTTTCTTGCACCAAAAATTCATCTTGTTGTATGCAGCTACCCGTAGCATATTTTTAGTAGTATGAAAAGAGAGAGCGAGAGAAAAGACGCAAAATACCACACGTATTCCTGGGGCAAATTTTATTAGAGAAAATAAATTTAAAATAACAAATTCCATAAAATTGCATTAATTTTGAAAACACACAAACAATTTTTCTTACGCAAATAGACATATTGCCAGATACATATGCGAAGACAAGGTTGAAATGGAATTCTAAGAGGAACAAAATGTTTTTTTTTTCTTTTGCTATCTGTTACCATTTGGCAACGTAAGCAGGATTTACATGTATTGTTTTTCAATAGAAATACATTGAAGTATAAATATAAGCACTGTGAATATAAGTAAAAGAAATAGAAATAATGCGGTTTCATTGCCAGTGTAACAATTGTCATATCTGCAGATAGCAAATATTTCGCTGCTGTAGATTTTATTTAAGCTATAATTCTATTTTATTGAATATTAATATTTTCAATAAAAACATTACAATAAGTATTCAAATGTTATCTCTAAAATATTACGGATTAATTATTACCAATATAGTATTAGATTTAATGTATTCAATTCTTCATAAGCTATCAACTACTGGGTTGGCAGAGCCATCTCAACAGTCGATGCATCAGTAGTACCCCACCTCATGTGTCCAAATTGGTTTTTTTTATGAATGTGGATACAAGGAATTTGTATTTCAAGGTCATGGTTGAGTTAGGTCGTATTAACCAGTGTAGTTGTTCTATTCTAAGTTTTATTGCTGGTATATTCGCCTCAATATAGTGGAACCTAGTTAGGGCGTCGATCTAGGTGGATACCCAAATATTTAAAGTGTGTTTCCGCTGGAACTGTAGTATTTGTTATTGTTATATGTGGACAATTGTGACTTCTGAGGTTAAACGTTACATGTGAACATTTTTATGAATTTACCTTCATTCTCCACTTCTTTAGCCAGTCCTCTAGCTCGTGAATGTGAGACTGAAGTTGTTCGGATGCTACCCTCGGAACTTGATTAACACTTGTAAATATAATATCGTCTATAAACGTTGAGGCGTGTATATGTATTTGGTGTTGTTGGCATATCCGCTGTATAAATGATATATTATAGCGGCCCTGTATATTAACTTGAGAGATTTCTGCGGGGATTTTTTACTTTCTGTCAAATAGCTTGTGGGAGTTTTCATATAGAAATCTAGTTATTTTCGTAAGTAACCCATCATGTCAGACTGTTTGTTTAAACCCCTGGGAAATATCAATAGAAATACTAAACAATATTTTAAAATTTCCGTTGTAATAATGGTGACAATTCTATGGACCTGCTCAATAGTGCTTTGCTTTGCTAGATGTGGTCCAGGATAATGTTTTGCTTAGTACGACAACGAATAATATTTCAAACAACTTTGGTAAAACTTACAGTACACTAAGAGACCTGTACGATATAATCTGACTTAGGTCCTTTCCTTAGGGATTATACGTATTTCAAATTTGTTCCAAAACCATGGAATTGGGTGGTTTTCTCCAATGAAGACTTTAAACAAATGTACAATGTCACACTGGTAATTGAAATAGTAGAACTATTTATGTTCACACCTCATGACATAAATTTAGTTGTACCATTCAAATTATCAGTGACATTGTTATATTTGTTTAAAGTGAAACTTTACGTGAGTTTTTAGTGTAAGTCGGCCTTAAAGTCTTGATGCAGATTCGTAGGCAATAGCACATTGCACGAGTCTTATAGATTTCCCCAGGCTATAATGCGTGTTTTCTGTTGAGTTCAAGTTTTTAAAAATAGCTCTATACAGAGAAATCATGTTTGTGTCTCAATTTACTATGTAGGATATTCTGGCACAAGTTCGTAAGCGTTTCGTACTCAACATGTAGTAGAAAAAGCAAAAAGTCCGAACCTCCCACAACTTTTCAATATCAAAATAGATCAACGAAAATTAACCGCGTAGAGAAAGGTGAAAGAGTCCTCTTTTGCTCCCATTTCTACCCACCCGTAAAACCCTTTGTTATTGATCAGATTTCCCAAACATGGTTTAAAAGCTGTTATTTTATGACTGTTTGAACCTTGTATTTCAGTGCTTTAGGCCAACTATGTCTTATAAGTTATTTTTAGTTTAAGTCGTATGGCTACGCATATTATTAGTTTTATATTTTTATTTGCAACTTAGATTAGGTCGTATTCTATTTTATAACAACCAAAGCACCAATTCCAAACGTACTCTTCGACATAAAGTTATATTTCAGCTTGAAATTTATTTATATATTAAATTGATCCAATTAATTATTTGTTTAAATACAATTATTATGTATTTTTCGGATTAATAAAAACTTCTATAGATGGTTTAATAAAAAAAGGTTTTTATGAAATAAATAATTGAATCAAAGAAAATTATTAATATTTTTTGCAGTAATAAACAAAATTGTATTCCAAATCGATATCAATCATAAATAGTTCTTTGCAAAAATAACAGATGTCCTTAAAATATAGAATTTTGCAATCGCATTCATGACAATTTTAACATGAATTTATACACAAATACACTTTTGCAAAATTTTGCTAGCAATTACAAACCGAAATTCTTTAAATTCAAGTTAAAGAGTAAATCTTAGTCCAACCAGTTTGGTTAACCACTGCTATGCACTTTACTTTGAAACGAATTCTCTCCCGATCATTCTACATCCAGACAAATAAAATTACTTAAAATACTTTTGTGGTAAAAGTGGTTGTTGTACATTTATAATAAACACTGTTCTTTAATGAAACCACTAAATTTGTGCAGTCTAGTTTCATTTGAAGCAAAACATCTTGGATACACTTTTTTTATTCATTAGAACGTGAAGTTATGCAAAAATTCTGTTTTCTGGAGACTGTGAAGATGACGAGAGCGTCAAGTTTTGCGTATTTTTTATGTTTTTCTTTTTTATCCTTTTCACTTTATTGCTTTATACCCCAATACTGCTTCAAATGCAAACAAGTATATGCAACAAACACCTCTAGAGGCGTGACAACACACATACCTACACAACACAATTTAAAGTTAGTTGTATTAGTGTTTTTTAAAAGCAAGATTGATGATATTTTTTAAACTCGATACTCTTCATTAGCTTTGGTATACCCAGACAAGCAGTACTTCCCTAAGAAAATTAAAAAAGAAACGTACAAAATAAAAACCGTAAAAGTCTGTTTACACTACAGAGGCCTCTGCTTAATTTATTATGTTCTACACTGTCTTAAATTTCTACCATTTTTATTTGTCATTTTGCTTTCATGTTGTTTTTCTTTTCAGTTTTTCTTGCAATTTTCCTTAATTAAGAGAGAAGACAGTGATACAATAAAGGTTATTACCAGGATAAGGACATTTTAGATTTTTTGGGCTTAAAATTAGTTGAGTGGAGAAGTAGCATATAATTGTGTTTAAAAGTTTAAAGTTAGACATGCACATTAATTGAGGCAATTAAACTTAGAATTGAGTTATAGATTTTGGTGTTCACACATAATGAATTTGGCGTATTTGATAGCTAAAAAGGTGTTCAGTGTGTTCGTGGAAACTTGTTCTTGTGAATTTGGAAATGCCTAAAAGAAATTTTTAATAGAAATAATTTGTAAAACAAATTAATTACTTAAAACGTATTTGCGTCATAATTTTCATAATTTGTATTTTTTTATTCCATTTTTTATATATGGAGTTTGCCATCTGCCATTAAGAGTCAAATGTAGATGTATTGGAAGTGCAGTCACCTTGATTTCGTCATTGCTCACTAAACACACTTCACCAAAATTGTATTAGGATTTTTATTTAATTAATGGTGCAAAGAAGTACTTATTGCTCAATTTATTAATTGAGTTCTTATAAGGTAAATAAAGCTCAATTACGACGTTAATAGCGTAAATTTCCTTATTACTCAATTAAGGTGTATATCTGAATACAGTATACGTAAACACTAAACGGCAGAGGCTATTCAAAAAATTTGCGAATTTAAGTTAAGAGGGAACATTTTGAAGAAGAATCGACCCATCATCTTTTTACACAATCTTTTTTTACTAATACAATTACCTTGTGCAGTGCGGCAGCATAGGGATCTGTTGGCTTCAAGGAGGACGTGACAATTAACTTTGCTCTCCGACACTCGAACCTAAATAGTTGTAAAGGACACCTTCAGATGTTTCATTATTTTGCAGGCAGAAAATAAATTTTATGGTCTCTGAGTTCCCTATCTTAAATTGGTGGTACCTTAGACCACAGTGTTTGGTAATGCGTTCCGCAATTATCTTGAACTCATTCTTTTCTAGCGTCGGAAAACTTTGTGATTTTGCCCAATACAGCATAAGGATCCGCTTTGCTTGCTTGAGACCGCCTCCATACTTTGTATACCCAGTATTTCAACTCTTGAAAGAACAAATGCCATGTAAGCTGTTGTCAAACGGATAAAGAGGGTACAAAATTCACAGAAAAGAGTTTCCATTGAAATTTCTCATAATTTAAAGAAGAGCTTATTTTGGATATTGGTACCCATCCCCATTTTTTCATACTAACTACTGGAAATAAGTTAATGATCAACACCAAAAGGACTGTTTTAAAATTCAATTTATTAATGTTTCGAAAATATTTTAAATTTCGTAGAGCTATCGGTCAATTATTGACACCTTGAAACAATTTTTACGGTTTCATATTTTTGTGGAACTGATTCCGACTTCATGATTGTTCTTCTGTTTCTGAAAATAAGGTAAAAATTGCTCTCGCTTTAAAGCACTGTGTTGAGTGCTAAATTAGCTATGTAAAAAATGTGAGTTTGTGTCTCTGCTAGTTAAATTAAAATTTGTCCTCACACACATGCCTAAAATGCTACACTTGGACAAATTCAGCAGATACAAATTTACAACAAACATAGTTTTTAATTTATTGAACGAGTTATTACATGGAAGTTAATTCGTTCTATAAGTATGCAAAAAGGGTAAAACGTACCAACTGTTAAATATATATATATATATATATATATATAAGTGATTGTTGTCATACTCGCAGTTATAGTATATTCTCAAGCGTAGCAACTATCAGAGCCATAGTGTTAAGGCGTCGTAATTTTATTTATATTTCGATTGATACTATTGATTGAGAGCATTAAAGTTTTCATAATTGAATTTCAAGGTTAATCGTAGTTATAGTCTAATATGGCTAAGAATATAATTTATCATATTCGTGCTACCAGTTATGGTCAGAATAAAATTTAGTTATATTGCTTTGCAAAGTAGTAATCCCAGCCATAATCATTTGCAATATTACAGAGTCTCCTGCCCCAACTGCTTATATTGTCAATGCCCTTGAATAAGATCGAAAGATTCCTAATGTGGCAAAAAAATACACTAAGAAAGGCCGAGTTTGACCGCCTACCCCATATGTCGGGAACAAGCAATATGAGCAGGATTGCCAGGGTCCAACCATATATTACGGAGAAAGCTCTCACTCTCGTTCTATCTATAGCTAAGGATATTCTCAAGTAATTTAGCGAAACAGTAGTTGTAGTGGTTTCCATGCCGTAGAGTTCAATTTTACCAAATAAAATTTATAGTGCACAAGGAAGTTAGGACATCACAGACTCTAAAGTTAAGGCATGTATTTTTTGTGTATGTATTGTTTTTTCTAATATAAAATGCTTCTCCAGTAAAATATTATATCGTGCAGATAGCCGCCTTAGCTGTTTTGGCAGGGTTGCAGCCGAAAGCAATCTTTCATGATTTTGGTGCATTCATCTAGGCAATAAGAATGTCAATGCCATCGGCCGTTTAAGCCAGAAATATTTAATTCTCTCACTGTAACCCGTGATGGGTAGACTTTATTTTGCGAAGAATAAAAAACAGGCAAATAAAAAAATTATATAACAATGCAATGGCTTACAACTGTGGAAATCTTCCCGTTCCTAAAGAAAAAAGTCTTTATAAGAAGCCTTAGAGACTTAGTATCTATTCTGTGCATAGGACAACTCGGCCATGGTATGTGACCTCGTAAATATTGAACACTTTTAGCTTAAAAAGAGAAATTACATTTAATTTGGAATGAGAATCATTGTACTGACCTACTTAAGTTAAGCACAAATGCACAGATTTATTTAATTATAAATTTTATTTTGTGTGACAATGTGTTTTCGCAAGTATTTAAATATTTGCTTTTATCCAGTGGTTTATTATATACCCTTTTATGTTCCGTTAATGTCATGCATTTCTACATTTTGTTTGCAGCTTAACTAGTTGTTCAGCTGAGGAAACATTAAGAAATTTTTGTGTAATAATAAGGAAAAGATTTCATTTTATCCTTTTGTTCTACTTCATTTAATTTCTTTCTCTTACCAACATCTCTTTTCGTTTTTTTTTTTATTAATTTGTAGAGTTTGAGAGAGATTATTTAATAAACTGGAATTAAAATACACTTTTTATATTGTAATTGCTTTGTGTTTGGTGTTGTTGTTGTGACGACACTAAATGAAAGTATTAATAATGTTTTTACTATTTTACGAAAATAAAAACTGCATATGACAGAGACCGACCTGCTGCGAGCTTTACGAGTGTGGTGGTTGTTGCCAGCTCGTATGAATTGTTAAAGTTTTAAAGAGGAACCTTTTCTTTAAACGAGAAGAAAATCAGGGTGAAAAGGAAGAATATATTTAGAAACTTATTAACTTATTACTTCACCTAGCGCCAGAAACAGAAGCTTTAAAATTGTCAACTAATATATAGGAATACCTTAATTTAACTTCCTTTAAAAGCTTCGTTTCAATTAGTGAAATACAACTGTTAGATGAAAGGGCTACCGCACCTGATGAATATGCGATATGCAAAAAATTACGTTTATTTAAAGTGACAACAGTAGCAGACTGAAGATGAAGAGAACTTCTTTGCGACCTTAAATATATGCAGCCAGAAATAAAAAGGATATGTTACAATAAATCTGGAACACAAACCAAAATTAATTCTCTCAGTTATTAAAGCTATTACGTCCGTATAGCATTACTACATATTTTTAGAAGCAATATTTCTAGCTTAAAGGAGCGATTTTTAGGAAACAAAGAAATTAGTTGCGCAGGCTTTTTTACTGAGTCGAATAATTCCAGTAACCGCTTTAAAACTTAAACCTCAAACATATTTTCTTTAAATTTATGCATTTGATTTTGTATTTTACGTCCATTGTCAGCTACATTTCACAACTATACGAAATGTTTATATTGCTGGATAAATTATATCTTATTGACACTTACATTTATGAATGATGTCAGTTGTACGTATGTGTGAAAGATATGTGTGTCAATCATTTATGTTTAAGCTTTAAAGATACAAACCCATACCGTCATATCAAAGGAAATGTAAACAAACACATACACAGGGATACACACACTCGCTTAAGCAAAATCATATAAGACAAATACATAATAAAACAAATTTTTATATTCAATAATAAATATTTTTAATAATTTAGACAGATTGGAAAAAAATCCTTATTTGCTTGTCTTACGGAATAGATTATATTTGTTTAGTTTTTTAATGTGTTTATTTAAGCAAAATCGAACTATAAATATTTAAAAAAAATATATTTTACAATAAAAAAAATTAAAATTATGAGTTGCTTTAATGAGAGTTGCTAGCAATAGAAACAAGACAGGAACGGCGCACATATGTTTGTACGTCAATGAACCAGACCTAAAAACGAAAGTGCGAAAATTCAGGTGAAATTAGTTTTGTTTTAACAAATGGTACTTTCGGTTTCAGCAAAAAATGAGATATGAAATAAAAAATTTACCTTTAATAATGACGCATTGTTGCCCTGGATAAAATTATAGGTCGGCATATAGGCCCAGAGAAATAATTTACATTTTCTTTACATAATAATATTTTAAAACTTGAAAATAGACGGAAAATTATCACAGCTCTTTTCGAAGAGTATTCATTTTCTAAATTGTCAAAAAAGTTTTACACAGAAGAAAACCGGCATACCAGTATTGAGGCTAATGTATATTGTGTAGTTTTTGCACAAAAATAAAAGACATGGTTATGTATAATCATGATAGCCATATTATGTTCTCTACAACAATTTATGGTTGTGGCAAATATTATATGGTTCATTTATTATCGTGACATTTTTTCGTTAAATATTATTTATTAATAAAAATTGTAAGATGATTTGTTTGAACAATTCAGAGTACGTAAAGTCTCTTACACAATATAACGCACAATTTTTCATTATTGCAAATGAACTTACCCTCGAGTAGAATATTTCGTATTGAAAAACAGTAAAATTTTATAGCATTTGGTAGATCAAAACTTTAGGCCTGCTAAATAATAATAATAACCGGGTGCCCGGTAAATCCCTATAAAACTGCAGTTTTTGGATTTGCATGCAAAATATATTTTTATTAATTGCAATAGTAGCTATTTTTTAGTAAGTAAAACGAGGTTTACCCTTACTTTAATGTCAAATAAACGTGGAAAGGTTACTGGCCTCTTCTGTCAAAAATTATATTGTCGCCAAGAAAAGCGATTGCTGCACAAAACGAATACAAAAACAAAATGTAAATCTGATCGCATAGGTCATTAATTTATAAAATTTTTGGAAACTCAGGCTGTGCCAGGGATTAAAAAGAATTCTATACTTTTTACAGAAGTCCAATTGTAGGGTGTACATTTCGTAGTGCTCCCATCATAGTTAGAATGACGTAAATCATACTTGTTGGGCAAAGAACTGGTATGTTTAGAACGAAATTCGAGGAAGGCCTCGGTAAAATGTTTACCTTACTCATGGAATTTAAAGTCGCGATTTACTTTTATGGGAACTCTTTTAAAGCGTTGGCTTTTAAACAAGAATCATAGTAGTAGAGCTCAGTAATGAACTCGAAACGGGCATTGTTTTGACCGATATTTGTAAAGGAGAATCGATTGCCGTGATACAAAATCAAATCATAATCGAACGTAAATCAAATGCGACATATGTATCATTTGTGCCACAAATTAGTATCTCAATTGAAATTTTGAAAGTGACAAGAAGTAACTCTTAAAATAAATTTTGTGTAACAAATACATGACGTGGGGCTACATACTTTTCAGTGTCTTGGTATACAGAAAAAAACTCTTATATACGATGGCATGCGGTGAAATTTGCACTTTAATGTATGATATATGGTGAAAATGTACAACTACATATTTGTTTTTCTTTATCTGGAATTGTATTGCTTTCACTCCTCTCTGGATTGTATTGTTTTTAAAACAAAATGTCGGGAGTTTACATAATTCTCATAAGCATCAGAAGATTAATATGATTAAGCGAAAATTTCTGTAACGTGAACCAACCTTTAGTGTCGAGAGTAGACAATGAGTATAGTGAACAAGCTCTACCATGAATAACAATAACTGTAAATGAAGAGCTTGCACACAAAAGAACACACTTACACATGAGCATGCAACATACGTGTGTGATACCTATTTACTATTCATACATGCTGTTATGTATAAATTTATGTGTATTTATTACCAACACATGCATAAATATTTTATTTACAAAAAATGTGTAAATTCACAAAAACTGTTGTGATATCATGGTGGCGGTGCCGTGGTGTAGCTTTTGCTACGGGCTAGGAAACGGCTTTAATGGATGCGTGTGACAAGTAAAAGAATATGATTTTGTTTTTATTTTCAATTTTGTATATGAATTTATTGTGTTGCTCGCCCTGTAAGAAATAAAAAAAAAACAAAAATCCTTTTAAATAACAGAAATCCTAGAAGAATTTTCATACCAGTATTCCTCTTGCTTCTCTATAGTCCAAAGGTTGATTATTAACAACATGCAGCAACATTATTTTTTCTCTGTATTTACATTTTTTAATTAAAATCCAATCCTTTATGTAATTGATGTCGAGTTTACAATAAATTTGAATGGAGTATAAATAAATGAATGTTTATTAGTTACCACAAAAATTCTGAAAAGCATCTCATTAATCATGACATATAAATAATGAATATGATTTTTATTGTTTATAGTACTCGAACATGTTTAAACACAAAGCCTTTGTGTAGTTGTTTCCCCAACTTTTCCTATTATTTATTTAAAATTAAGTTTAAGTTAAACAACATAGGTTGAGTACTTTAGGCTCTTATCTTTGCACAACTTTAATTTAATTTTCTTACAACACCTGTTGCTACCCACACAAAGGGATAAATAAGAATCTGTAATTAAATACTAAAAGAACAAGTTCGTGAAACACGGCTACAAGGAATGCAAGGAAAAAGTTGAAAACTTTTTAATTTATATTTTCTAAATCTTAAAAGGTTGCGCCTGACTTAAATACTACTAACAGAGAATGAATATTATAGAATGGAAAAAAATGGGTCTAAAAAACACTGTGGGAAATTTCATTCCAAAAAATAACTTAAAAAACTACTTTTCAAGCAACTACTTTTTAAAATAATGTCTTAAAAAAGAGATTTTTAAAAAAGTATCGTTTCAAAACGTTAATTTTAAAAATGATACATTTAATAAGGTACTTATAAAAAAGTATCTTTTAAGAAAAGAACTTTTTAAAATTGTTGCTTTAAAAAAGTTCTTTAAAAAGTATGCTTTAGTATCTAACTATTCAAAAAGTATATTCAGGAAAAGAGTCTTTAAATAAAAAAAGTAGATTACTAACACAACCTTTGAAAAAAAGACCTCCAAAAAAAGGACCTCTCATAAAAGTACAACTTACAAAATACCTTTTCAAAAATATGTTTAAAAACTACCTTTTAATAATTAATTTTATTAATTTTATTTAAAAATGGAGACTTTTTTAAAATAACTGTTTTTAAGTATTTTCTAATTCATTGAAAAATTACCTTTTTAAAAAAGGGTCATTTAAAATCCCCGAAAAACACTACCTTAAAAAAATATCTCCCAATTAATGTACCTTTGAACAAAGCATCACTAAGAAAAATCTATAAAAAAAACTTTTAAAAAACTTATTTTAAAAAGATGCATTTAAAAAATTTGGTTTAAGACAGGATACTAAAGAAATGCTTTAAAATTCGCACATTACCTTAACACGTTGCCCTGTTAAAAGTACTTTCTGGTAATACTTTTTTAAAAACTATCTTCAAAAAGTTCTCTTCAATACTGTAGGTTTAAAAATATATATTTTCCAAAAAAAAAATCCAAATAAATGTAGGGTTCATAAAAACTTTTAAAAAAGAAAGTTCCAAGAGGTACCTTTTCACTTGATACTTAAAAAAATAAATTTCATAAGACATTTTACAAACCAAAAAAGTACGCTCTAAAAATTGCCTATGAACAGATACATTTAAAACCAAATGTACCCTTTAAAAACCCCCTTTTTAATAAAGGACCTTTTACTAAAAGTACCTTTTTTAAAAAGTACCTTTTATAAATATTATCTTTAAACGAAGTTACCTGTCTTAAATAGTATGTCTAAGAAAATATATTATTGAAAACTGCTTTTATAAAGGTAACTTTTTCTTTCAAAAGAAAGTCCTTTACAAATAATACCTTTCCAAATAGTACCGTTTGAATGTAGAGTAACTGAAAATAATCAGTATGCTACGCGTAATTTTTTAACATTTACATTCTTGTTTGAAAAAAAAAATTAATATTTGACTCTTTAATTGCAGCAGTTTTCATTTTAAATTAAAACAATTTTAATATCCTCATTACTATAAAAAAATACTCCTTTTATGTTGTGTTAAACTTTTATTTTAATAAACCTTTTGACGCTTTAGTTTTTCATAAAGTATTTGAAAGCTTCGTATTTCGTAGAAAATTCCTGTCAATTCTATTTTATTATTTGCTACTTTTATGCAAACATTAACACTGAATTTGCTTCATTTTATAACCTTTTTGTTTGTGCCTTTTAGGAAAAGTATTAAATTTTGAAAGGCAAAAAATCATCCATTTTAAAACAAGTATTTGTTTATTTATTTTTTTTTAATCTATGGTACGTGTTTATTTAGGTAACCTTTTATTTTAAACACAAAAGTTTCAATAAAAAAAAACCATCCAATTTTTATGTCTATTCATAAAAATTTCTGTTTATTTTTAAAATGATTCATAAACATGCATTTTGTTAATTAATGTGCGAGTTATTTATTACGGTGTACGCTACACTTTAAATAATTTTGAATGGAAGAGTAAGAAAATAAATAGCTAATTTCAAAAATGGGTGAAAACTATTAATCTGCAAAAGATATTCTTGACTTTACAAATTAAAAATCTAAGAAAATAATATGAAAATTTGAAACAGAAAATGTTATGAACAGAAAAAAAATATTTCAATCTATTAAAGGGTTTGTTTGATTTCAGCTTAAATTATAATACAATTTTAATTGATTTAATTAACACAAAAGTTTTTAAATTAAGATCAACTTGAAACTTTATTAATTTAGCTTCTTTTCAACAAATCAATAATTAAAATAAATTTAAATTTATTTAAAACAGTATTTTATTAAATAAAACAATTAAAATTTTAGTTAAGTTCGAAACAGTAACCAAACAAAACTCTTAATACCTGCAAATATTTTCTCTCTGTGTAATGTTTAAATTGCATATGTGTGTATCGAATTTACATACATATAGCCAATGAAAACATGAGTGCTCACACATTCATTTCAATTAGTTTTTATAATAATTGATTTTAAACAAAAATAAAACAAACAAAAAACTACCTGCACACTTTAATTCATAGTTTTTTTTAATAAAAATAGAGTTTTTTTTTATCTAACCCAGAACAGCAACAAAAAACTCAAAATTAAATACTTTTTAATAAAAATAGTACTTTCAAAAAAACCTTTTGTTTGAATTTTTAGAACTATTAAAATTTAATTGACTTAATTCAACAATGTGGCGAAGTGGTGAATTTATTTAAAAGAGATTTATATAATGAACTTTTGCCTAAAAATATACTACAAGTTTAACTAAGTAAAATGAAAATTATGAAAAGGGCCCTTTGTGTGATTGTGTGTGAGTTGATGAGTAAAAGAGAAAACATGATAATAGAGCTCATGTCGATTGATTAATTAGTTGGTAATCCGCCTTCATTAATTAAAACAGTGTTTTATTAGTGTCATGTACATTTACTTACGTTCATATCTAAATACAGAAATTACGAATCCGCTGCTCCTGCAATATTAAGCAAAAATAAGCCTGTTCATCAAACTTGTTATCATTATAGCACAAATTTATAGAAGTTTTGAAAAACAAAAGAATCTTTTTAGTTATGGGTAATTGAAGCCAATAAAAAATTGAGAATAAATAAACAATTTCGATACAGAACAAATGCAAGGAAAAGAAGAACAACATTTGTTAATGCCAACTTGTGCGTAGGGTTTGCACAAGGGCAGCCTGAGTTTGGTAAAAAAAGTTTATTGGGCATATAAAAGGTATAAGTTGTTATGTCTGTTTGTACTTTGTAGAAGCCAAAACGCCTTGGCTGACGCTAGTTTTACATATTTATTACTATTAATTCATTTGCAAACAATTTGCTCATGATGGACTTTCATACGAGGAGGAGAACTGGAGGTCTAAGCATCTTTCTTCATTTTTTCAAATATTTATAATATCTAGAGCCATCAAACATTCTTTAAGCTCGTGTACCACTAACAAGTTGTAGCTGTTTAAATATATTTTTAATTAAAATTTAGAATAACAAGAGAGATTCCCAAAAATAATTTCAAGTATGAATTTTATTTTTTATTATTTAATTTAATTTTATTTTATAAGAATGCGGCTAACAAAACACTTGATTATTGTGCACCCCTCACCTCACTCTTTGTAACACAATATTTCGCTTGAAAAATATAAATTCATAAAATTTTATTAACTAAAAGCAACTTTTGTTTATTTTGCTTGCATTTTAGAAGAAATACTTTTCAAATGGATTTCGTACCAATTAAACGTTGTTTATAACACTCAACAACATTAACAGCAACAACTTCTATGTGCTTATAAGCATATACAAGTATTTTTAAAACTAATTAATAACAAGCACAACAACAACTCCGATAGAATTCACCTTGACCCATGAACTAATTTAACGCATGAAGAAAAAACAACAAAAGGTGAATTATTAACACATGTTCCATTTAACAATCATTGTTTAAGCATTAAAAACAACTAACTGATTGTTTCTCTCTGTGAAAATCAAACATTTAAGATTAATTTCACTGCATATGAGAAGGCAACAATCATTGACGTTATTTCACACGTAATCGTAAAGTGGGCTTAAAGAAACTGTTAAAAGTTTTGCTCTTAATTGAAAGAATAAATTCAAAATACAAAATGCAGAAATCAGAACAAGAACCCCAGCACAATAATGCAAACAATCGCAATAAAAACTGGTGCAATAAACATTTATTTAACATGGTTTACATTTTGGTGGCTGAAGAATAGAAACAAAATACAAGAGTTGAAAACTACGGCCAACATAATCGGTGAGAAATAAAACTGTTTAAGTTTCTTTTCACTTAAAACCAATATGTACAATACCACGCACTTGGTACGTAATACCCGCATGTACTCGTATGTCTGTATGTGTCAAGGAGTTTTCCTAAGCATTAAAAAAAAAATACCGCAAAATGTAGGACAATAGAAAATCTAAAAAGTTTCAAATGTGGGCTTAAAGTTCTTGATGATTTTAGGTAAAAATAAATTAATATTTCTTTCTTTAAGAAACAAAAAAAACAAATCAATTTTTCTTTGGTACATTTATTAAAGGTACTTTTTTAAATACATTTTTAAAGTATAATTTTTAAAATATACGGTTTTTAAAAATTACTTGTTTACATTTTGTTTTCGCAGGATCATTTTCCAAGGGATACTCTATCTTAGAAAGGGTTATTTTAATTATACTTTTTGTTAAGAGATACTTTTTGCAAATATGTATGGGTATAAAGGGTAATTTCTCACTGCGCAACTTCTCGTAAAAGGACGGCAAACAAGGGATTAATTTTTGCATACAGGTATTTCTTGTAAAAAGTTTTTAAATTACATTTTGTTAAAAGGTATAAATGTCATTTTTTTAAATGAGGCTTTTTCTAAAAACTAATTTTCTGTAACAAGGAAATTTGATAAATAGGTATTTTTTATAAGTAGGTGCTTTTTATAGAAATGTGCTCGTCTTAAAAATGTACTTTTTTAAAATGTGTATTTGAGAAAAAAAAAACTTCTTGTAAAAAAGTACTTTTTGAAACAATTAACTTTTTGTAAAGATTATTTTTTTAAACAAGTGTCCTATTTATAAAATTGTCCTCTTTTTATAAAAAAAAATACAATTTTGAAAACGTAAGTTTGTGAAAACATACATCTAGTATATTTTGTAAAAATAATCTTCTGTAAACAGATACTTTTAATGTAAAGTAAGCTGTTGTAAAAAGGTACTTTTTATAGAAAGTAAACTTTTGTAAAAATGAACTTTTTGTAGAAAAGAAACTTTTGTAAAAATTAACTTTTTGTAGAAAAGAAACTTTTGTACAATGGTACTTTTCGTAGGTAGGTACTTTCACAACATGTTATTTTTTGTTAAAAGAAATACACTTTTCGCAAGAAGTAACATCTTTTAAAAAGTTGTTTTTTGTATGAAGGTTCTTTCGAAAACTCAAATTTTTTACTAAACGTCCCTTTTGTAAAAAGGTACTTTCTGAAAAACCTGCTGTTTTTTATAATTATTGCATTTTAAAAGGTACAATTTGCGGAAAAAATATGTACTTCTTGTGAAAAGTGCAATTTGTAAATTTTATAAAAATAACTTTTTGTAAATAGATACTTTGAATAGCGATGATACTTTTATAAAAACATACTTTTTGTGAGTGGTACTTTTTGTAATAAGTTATTTTTTGTATAAAGAAAATTTTCGTGAAGAAAGTTTTTTGCAAAAACTTACGTCTTATAGAAAGTTATTTTTTGTAAAAATGTACTTTTTGCGAAAAAGGTACTTTTCGAAAAAAAGGTACTTTTCGAAAAAAGTTAATTTTTGTATAAGCGTACTCTTTATAAAAAAACATACTTTTTTTAAAAACGTACACTTATGTACAAAACTACTCTCTTTATAAATTACCGTTTACAAAAAAATACTTTTTGTGAAATGGTACATTTTACTAAAGTGTAGATATTTTTTGCAAAAAAAAAAAACTAATTTTCTGGATTGGTCTACTAAAAAGAACACTTTTATGTAAATATACTTTTTTAAACAGGTACTTTTTATGAAAGTTTTTTTAACCAGTCTTTTTTGTTCTTGTTAAATATTGATAAGACATAAGCTATGGTGGATGCTTTTCGGCAAAAGCATAACTTGACTGGAGTTTATTTTTTTGAGTCTGTTACAACGCAATTAATATCCAATTATGGTGCACTAAAGTTCATTTTTTCACCCTTTACATATTTTAATTTAATAAAAAGAAATAACTTAACGGCTAGACTAGTTAATTAAATTTTATATTAGAAATGGATTTACTCAAAGAAATACAAGATTGCGGAGATTTTCACTTTAAATTATATTCATTTTATACTATACATCAGGCGCAAGTATAAAAAACGACAACAAATAATTTTTGCAGTGAAGTTCGCTGACAAAAACGCATCTGTTTTTATCCCTTTACAAAATCCCTAAACAGAATAAACTTTATTAAACCAAAACTTCTGCAAATGTATTGGAAGGTGTTTTTTTACTCTATCTCTATCTGGATTCAGTGGAAATCCCTTTCTTTTCCTCACCGTCATTTCGCTGTGGAACATGGTGACAAATTGCCAACAGCTGGCGCTGTGTGAATGTGTATGTAAATGTCTGTTTATGTTGTTACTTTTATATTCTCCACATTCCTGTCAATACAAATACTGTGTAAAATTCTCAGTATTTTTCCCCCCATTTTAGCCTTTGAGGCTGTAACAACTTTTATTTGCTCGTCAATTGAATCTGATGCAACTTAAAAAATGGATTTAAAGTGCAATTACATGAAATTGTTTGAATACAAGTGCTGGCCCTTTTTACTTTTAGGGCGAAATCTTTCTTTATTTAACGACAGGCAGGCTGGCGGCTTGCCTGGCTGGTTTATTTCATGCCGCTTTAGATAGAAAAAATATCGGAGGTTTAAATATAAACTGTAACAGGATTTTGTTGCGAACATATTTTTGAACTTGCAGCACTTTTTGTTGTTGTTTATTTTGGTGGCAGCAGTTGTTGCTAGTTTTCAATGCATTGTAAATTTTTCCTATTATTCTCGAAAAAAAATCTACGCATGCATTGCAATTTGAAACATATCTTGTACGACTGTGACTATGAGCAGCAACAACAATGGAGCGTTCAAATGTCTAAAAGCTTGGGCAGGAAACCGTTGTTTTTTGTCATTCGCTCGCTCACTGAGTGACTCCTTTAATAAAACAACACGTATAATCTTTTTTTTTAATTTCAGCGCCGTGATATTTAATAGGTTTGTATTTTAGTTGAGTTTTTTCGATATTGCAACATGCCACACTTTTTTCTAGTTTGTGTTTAAGTTTTCTTTATGTGACTGTGACAGTGGGCATAATAATTGGGGCTGTCTTTCATTGAGTGCAAATTACTGGGGACACGTATTTGTTCAGTTCAGTTCTATTAAACGAGTGAAACCTTCTTCGTATTTTTTCCAATTAAAAGTATTGTTTACCAATTTCGAGTTGGATGTTAAAAAAAAAGAATGGAGGCCAACATTTTGTTGTTTAGAAAATAATGTTTGCGTCATTATTTTTGCGCCGTTGCTCTTGTAAAGCAACTCTATGCTTCGAGTAAACAAAAGCAACAATTTTATTTTAATGCTTGATACTGATATATAATAATTTTAACGAATTACAATTGAGATTCCAAGCGGAAGCTTAGTACAAAAACCACCAATAGTTAGTATCCTTATCATCAAAGTAGTGATCGATTGCGGCAAGTAATTTGTATATTCTTTATCTAATTTGTTCACCTTATCTTATCGTGTCATCTTTTGCGTCTGTTCTGCTTATACTTCCTCGTGGAGGCTTCTGGTAACAAATTCCAGTCTCGCCCGCGATTGAATGGGATACGCCATAGATGAGTGAATAAGAGGGTCTTTAGTGTGCGAGTTACGTATATCAATCGATCTCCAATTTTAATACAGAGTTACCCGTGCATATGTAAATCTGTCTGGGTTGACATCTTTGCCTTTATTACTTGAGAGAATTATAATTCTCTGAAAGAACTCCGGCTTTAATATGCTAAGGGAGAGATGGACAAAAATACCTTTAAGGGCCATGGACAGATCAATCGCTAAAGTTACTACATTGATCGTGAGATTCCGGTACGGATGGAAATTGAAGCCTCGCAAGAGGTATTTATTGGCCAATGGAGGAACTCTAAATAGATGGACAAGAAAACCTCGCAAAGGGTGGACGGTCACCAAAGGCACTCCTGAAGAAGAAGGTTAGGAGGTAGCGCACTTAGTGTGTAAATATACAGCACTTAGTCAGTGCATAAGACCTAGGGGAACTTGTTAAAGGTGAAGGCCATGAGAGACCTTAGCCTTAGACAAATGTGACTTTGTGATGAGGAAGAAGAGACAATTAACACTCTGCAATCTGAAATAACTGCAGTCGCAAACGCTAGTGTTCGCACGAGACTCAATGAAAGTAACTAATAAAAAATAACAAACTCACATAAGGAGTTGTTTCAGTTCAACAGCTACCGGTCTCACCAGCTGATGTTGATTGGCAGCGGCTGAGGCACGAACAAGGTTTATTAAAGCCATCGAACGCTTAATAGTCATCGCGCTAACGACTTACCACCATAGAGAAACATCATAATTTAATTAAACACCAAAAGAATTATACATATGTATATTATTAACATATTATGGTTAGAGTTATTTTATTACTTTAATATAGTTAAAATCCTTTGTTTGTGGTTAAAGTTCAAATATTATTCAACTCAACCGCGTTGCAATTTTTAACCATGAAAATTATTTAATGATTAAATGCCAACTGTGTTTATGGCAATAGAAGTTATGTTCGAAATGTTTAAAATATATATTGTTATAGATAATATAATATGGTTGTCGTGACCATGTCACAACCAGTACTTACCTTTGTGTGTACGTCATGACCTGAACTAAAACAAGCAAAATTTTTATTCCAATACACAGCTCATTTTTACCCATATTTCGAACTTGAAAAAGATTTAATGGAATTAAGTCTAAGCTATAAAATCAACTGCCCATTTGTGCTCCATTAATTGTAATTATTATAGGGGAAACTTCGATCATAATTTCCATATCACTCTAAGATTAAATACAAACACCAGATGGCGAATATATTTAACGGTAACTCACTAGTCTATTGACGAATCGCGGGTTGTATTTTTCTGTTTTATCTCCACTATACTATCGAATGGAAGAACACATCAATATACCGTAGCCCGAATGCCTTTGGATACAATATGTTCTTCATTAAGGCTTTGGCGATTTATAGTCCTTTGGCCAACTGATTGCACAACAAACCACAGGGACAATTTATTCTTTGGTAAAAATCTCCATAATGATCGCAAACACTGCTTCCACTACCCCACTTTCACTAAAATATTTTCCTGGTTTCAAGTCAGTGCTGGCCAAAAAAAAGGAAAAATAATAATCATAATTCATCTAAAGATGGCTTATGAATCATTTCTTTAAAATTTTCTCATAATTTTTCATTTACTGAAAAAAATTTAATGCAAATTTATGCTTCTTTTTAAGTTCACTGGCCTTATAACCCTAATTCGATTTAATTCGGAAAAAAATTATACTTTTATATTTTTGACATTAGGAAAATGTTTTTTTGTTTTTTGTTTTCTGGGTTAGTTTGTTGATACCCAACTAACTTTTCACAACAACAACAACAATTTTCACAATCCTGGCATATTTCTAACAATATCCAACCAGGCACTTAACAAGTTTAAAGTTTTTTTATTAAAGTATAGTAAAGTATAAGTATCCTTGTGTTCAGAAGTCTATATGCTTTTTGTTGTTCTTTGCAAAGATGTGTTTGTGTATGATGTCAGGAAATAAATATGTCACTTTGCTAACGACCAAAATATAAAATATATAGATACATATAAATAAAATATATCATTAAAGAATATAAATTTCTTTTCCAAATAGGCAATATTTTGCAGTTAAGATACAAATAGCAGAGCCTCTAACGAAGTTAAGAACAATAAAAAATTGTTAAGCCTACACACAGAACTTAAACGTATAGAATTCCGTAATTGCTATAAATCTAAACAAAAACAATTAGGCAACTAAAACAAAAATAGTCAACACAAAAACTTGTATGTACTATTATTTAAAGGTACTTTCCTTAAAAGATAATTTCGTGTTAAAGGTACTCTTTTTAACCGTTAAAGTTTATACTACCATAATTTTTATTTTATTTTATTTTTATTTATTTTAAAATGACAATTATTTTATGTAGGTTCTTTTTTAGATTTTTTAAAAATAGTACCTTTTTCAAAAACACTTTTCTAAGGGTTTAACTATGTAAAAGTACATTTTATAAAGTTTCAGATATAAACAAATAATTTTGTATTAAAAGTACTTTTTATAGCCGTTTTTAAGGGATACTTTTATATTTTTATAGTACATGTATGAAAAGCAACACCTTTGGAGAGGAACTTGTTTTAAAGTATAATTTAACATCTCATGTTAGTTTAAAACTATTTATTAAAGTTTTAAAAAAGTATTCTTATAAAAAGGCTATTTTCTGAAAAGGTAATCTTATTGCAAGGGTACTTCGAAATAAAAAGTATTATTATAGAAAATAAATTTCATAAAACTTTCTGAAATAGTACTTTTTTGAGGTACTATTTTGAACGCTAATATAGACGTTCAATTTTACTTCTTATTAAATAGATAGATGCTTTCCTAAAAAGGCAAGTTCGTACTTAGATTAATTAGGTACTTAGTACGCAGTTTGAGGTCACTTTTGCTAAAAAGTACTTTTCTTAAACAGGCCTTTTTACGTACTTGGTTTTATGTTCTCTTCTTATTAAAAATATATTTTCAAGGTTTGAAGAAATTATTTTATATTAAAGGTACATTTTTACACCTGCTACTGGTACTTTTTCATTGGTATTTTTTTAAAATGCACCGAAGCAAGTGTTTATATTTACATTGTTTTTTACAGTGTTTGGTTTTACTTTCCGTTCTTGTTAAATTTATATTAAAAAAAAACTTTTTTTAAAAAAAATACTCTCCTGAAAAGGTAAACATGTTCAAGTATTTTTATAAAAAGTACTTTTTTATGAATCTTCTTTTTAAGCGGGCAATTTTGTTTTGTTTTGCCCCTTTGTCTTTACTTCAAATATTTAAAGTAGTACCAGGATACATCAAAGCAAGTAGCATTACCAAATTTATACGCCACACTGTTTTCTAAAATATTCAACTTCAATTCACTTAGTGAATGACGATATTCAGTGAAGGTTAAACAAATGCGGCATAATAACTATGTAACAAAGCAAAGATTACTATCATTTTGTTATATACTCCTAATTTTGCTGCGAAAAGTTTCTTTAAACTTTCTAAAAATAAAAAATGCGTACTTCCACTATAAAACTCCTTTATAGCTTATTATACTCGTATAAAAGTTGCTAATGCGAAGATATTTTTATTTGGTAATTTTCAATAAACTATACAGGCATCTCCTTGGGGATAAGTTTTTCCATTAGAACAAAAAGTTAGATACACACAACTATCAAAATTATAAATACTAACGATTTATTCAATATGAAAGGAATTAATCCCGTAAAACTATACAACAAACTAAGTCTAAAATCCCCGAAAAATAAAACAAAACGCACACAACCACAGTAATGAATGACACTTACTTGTAAACTAGTCGAACGTTTGTTGTCCTCCACCAACTCGCTTTATCTTTACAATATTCTGTACAGTGATTATTAGATGATTCATTATTAAATATTATTGTCGTTTTTGGTACTTGCTTTTAACTCGGACAATGGGAAGCACAAACAATGACCACAACTCTGCATCTTTATACAAATACATACATCGCTGTGTTTGTCCCGTGAACATTTGATGCCGACATGTACAATCTTAGAAATAATCTTAAACTTTTGCTTCTTAAATACAAGTATTTATCAGAAAAATCTGTTCCGCCAATTATTTCTGTACATTTTCTTATCTTTTGTCAGAAAATTTTCAAACATTCTTCACAGACACTTCGAAAGTTGCTTTTAAAATTTCATCCGAATTCATATATAACTTTGTCCGACAAATCTGAAATGATTATCGATACGATATCGACAGTCCAATTCAGCAAGGAATGTTCACTGGGTGGGTATTTTTACCAACTTGTTTATAAGTATTTTTATGTGCAATGACGTAACTGTATATGTAACGTAAGCAACAGAATACATTCATTTTTCAAATTAATCCCAAAATGACCCTAAAATTTTAGTTTGTTTCACTTCTATTTTTATTTGCAAAAAAAAGGGGGGGAAATTTATTTTGTGTCGCCCTAATACACATGCAACCCAGCATTTCTAAAAGTTGAACAAACAACAATAAAATGTGTATTCGCATGTATGTTTACTTATTATTTGCTGTATGATTTTTTTCAAAATATTTTTACAAATGTCGCGCTTGTTACAAATGAAATGTATCAAATTTAAACAACTTTGAAGAACATGTTCCTAACTTTAAAATTTGGTATTTTTTATATAAAAAAGGGTTTGTGCTTGTTTATTAGCTTATTAGAGAGCAACAGAAGCCTTTTTGACAATACCATAGTCTTTTACCGGAACTCTGGAAGAAGCAATATGTTGTAGTCTTCAAGAATAGCGTTTTATTTAACTGCGCTTTACATATATTGGTCTAAAACACGTTACAAAAGTATGGACCGATCGATAAACAACATATGTTGCTATTTCCGAATACATTTAAAATCTATTTTTTGTTATTCAATTAAACTATCTATGTCGACTTAAGTTGTTTTAGCCGCACACTCGCTTAGCGTAAGATACAGATTCCTGAGCAACTTTTTTACCAAGAAACGTTGCTGAACCAGAAATTAACAATCTTGGAAAACTGGCCCTGGCAATGCCAAGATTAGTGGACTTTTTTAATAAACAGACAAAGCTACGCGCAGTTGAAAAGTAAAATAAGTTAGTAAATTTACAGTGAATATAAAAAGAATATATTATTAGAAAATATTATTAACAAAATGAGGCGAAGAGTTACATACAGTTAAGAACTGTTTAAAACCTTAATAAATATTGAATCATCGATCATTAAATCGCAGTTCGTAAGAAAGTGGCAAAAGGCAATTTTATTAGCACAGGTGTAACTCCCCTTCCGAAGAGTTTATGGCAATTTCGAAGTTCTCTAAACTGATGCAAATAATCTCAATTTTGTCTTATCAAAATTAATTTATTGCATCATTTGTTGCACTAATGGATTATAATAATGGCTTGAATAGAATACAGATAAAAAATAAAATTAAAAACATTTTTATTAGAAAAATTGTTGTTTGATTTTATTTGCTAATATTTTGACCACCAAATACTTGGAACACACATTTATGTTGAGTGCACATCCCTGGTGGTTTAGTGTTTTTTTTCCGCATGATCATGCATGTTTAAACGGATTCTTTAATTTTAAATTTGATCATAGATTTCCTAAGGTATAGACAGCGATAAATTAATTAATTTCGAAATAAATATGCGTGTAATAATGTATTCTCTATTTGTTTTTCTTAGTTTTTTGTTGAAACAAAATTTCATTAAAAATTCATGAAATCCAATTTTAAAGTCAATTTAGTTATGACTTTGGTCTGTAGGACACTTCAGCCCGCTATATCGCCCTTTATAGGAAGTATTATGCTGCTACTCAAGAACGACTTAAAATGTCCTGCAAAACTGTTTTTCGTAGTGTTTGACATAAAAGTGCGAAACACTTTTTATACCTTAAACATCAGGATTAAAGAATTTACTATTAAAAAATACGCAGTAGGAGGGAAACTTAAACTCATCATAAATTGAAGACAGTGGTAAACTTTCAAAATCTCAATACACGTAAATTTCTTTTTTTTTCTTCTACAGGACTTAGTTAATTTGAACAAAATTTAATTTTGTTGTTCAGTGTTATTTATGAAAGGCCTGTTGACAAAAAATATTCGTTGGGATACTTCGCTGGTGACTCAAGGTACCCGTTAATAGATTTCAACTTTATGTGTGTAGGAAACAGTAGCGCGTTTCATATTTTTTTTTTTTTTGCAAATAATGAAAACAACCAATTTTTTGAAACTGCAAACAGCATCTAAAGTTACATTAAGCATAAAACGCCATAAAATGGTTACAAAATTAATGCTAATTCTTGGCTGTTTTTACTTTAATTAAATTTTCCACTTTTAATCCACAAAAAATAAAATATTACTTTGAATAATTAATTGATAAATATTGGGTAGAAACTTTAAATTATTATGAAATTGTTTGAGCTGCTTCTTTTCTGGAATTTGTACGCAAAAACATGACTGCAAAGTTTTTCATTGTAGTGAAAGTTTGAATAAGGAGTATTAAATTTAAAATGGAATAATGACTGTGGAAATAAATTTTTAAAGCCAAACACATGTCAAAGTAAAATTATGCTGAAAAAAATGTTTAACTTTTCACAGACGTAAATCAATTTAAGCACCTTTAACCTGTCACATGCTCGACTGTGCAGGTTAATCAGTTAATACTTTCATGGTGATAATAATTTAATAATTATTTGGAAAAAAAATATTCATTCGCAATGAAATTTTAAATCATTATTTTCCTCTTTTTAATATTTTTGTATTTTTGCCGTATTAACAGAAGACCTCGTGTAGATTTTCATATTAATTCGATTTTAATTAAAAAACAATCATCGTATCGTCGTATGTTCAACATTATTATCCTGGGTGCTTACGTTATAACGCTGAAAATTTTCCAATAAATTGAGCAACATTTAACTGAAATGAAATAAGGAGAGTGTAATAAATATATAAATGAATTAACTTTGAATAATTTTAAGTATAAAGCAAAGAGACACTAGATTTGTTGTTCTAATCGCTGCTAAGCAATTTTCACTGATCGTGTGCTACACTTCTTGTGGGGTTATCTGAAGTTAAGAACAGGGGTCTAGGCCAAGAAGCCTCGATCGAAAAATACAATAAGACGTTAGCGCGCTGGTTCTGTTATAGATTCCGAATAATCGAGGTTCACAACTCAACCGATGAATAAGAAGCCTTTGAATAGATAATTCATATAATTTTCTTGTTTTACTTAACACCAGAGACACTGCATGTAAATGTTTTTCAATCCTTTTAAAGCCTATTATATACTGCTTTTACAGAAAAGTGCATTTTTATTATTATTATTATACAATACTTAAATTAAAATTTTGTCTGCAAATATGTTTATTTTAAATTAGAATCATTCTCTACATATTCTTTTTTCTTTTTCACGCTTATTTGTATATGTGAAAATGGGCAAATAGATCAAGCTTAAAATTCATATATCATACACTCTACATTTGAGTTTGAAAATAATTTTAAAAATAAATATATATCACCTCGAACCATATCCTCGACAAATTTAAAGCGTATTTACCTGAAAAAGGGAAATAAAAATAATTATTTTATTAAGCGAATCCACAAATAAGCAGTCAATATGTTTTAATAATTAATTTTTTCAAATGCTTTAAATTAAAGCAAAATCTGATGCAAAAAAATAAAATTAGTTTTTACATTAGGCTGGTTTACTTGAGATGGAAAATAGCTATTTAAATCTCGCATGTAGCAGTGTTCTGATAATTGCAATTACTCATACTGCAGCCTGTTGTATTTAAATCCTGAAAGCATGCAGCGCTTATAACTATGTAAAGAAAAACGAGAGGTACTTTTTTTGATTTATTTAAAGTTTTTCTCAATGCAAATCCTTGTCATAACTACGAAATTTTTTTTCTAGCACGACATTATTTCAAACATTGCAAGATTGTACCCAATGGAACCGCGTTGAAGAGTGTTTAAAGTAATGATTAATACATGTTTTTTTCATAAGAATATACACACCTATACAAACGAAAAAAAACACTTTCATAAGATGCGCGCAAAACTGATAAGGTCATTTATTTTTTTATGCAAAAAAGGGAAAAATTTAATTTTGGTACCGCCTAGTGAGAAATCATTTTTTTTGTAACAATAGTTAATCTGGAGCATGAACTAGAATTTCATTATCCATTAGAGTTAGTTACAACAAGCCTTCAAGGCAAAAGTATCGTTTATTAGAGAAAATCGTTGTTTAAACAATTTTTTCATAATCATATACAGTGTAACCTCGATAAACACAACCTCTCTATAATCACAACACCCATACTCTTAACATTGATGACTTTGTTAACATATAATTAAAAAAAAAATACAAAACCTCAATTAAGGCAACTCTAGCAAGTTGCGTTTTTCTGCCTGCAAAATTAAAATTTCAATAAAACAAAAATAGCGAAAGTCTTAAGAAACCTAAAATTATTATTGCAAATACAGGTTCAGCTTTTAAAAATAAAATTCTTTATGTTGCGAAATTTGGAATAAAATAACTCCCAGTACAATTTGAAAATGCAAAAAATGTAGTGATGTATTCAGATCGTGTATGGACTGATGAAAATAAATTGCCACTGAGTATTAGGAGTGCTGAGCTAATTAATAAAGAATTGGCCTTTCCTACAATGATTATCATTATCTAAGAGAAATTAGCCTCAGAAAAATCTAATGAACAATAAAGATCTTTGATATATGAAAGTAGATATAACAACATTCCAGCCAAGAAATTTGAAAATGTTGTTTTAAGTTCAATAATTTTAAAAATAAAGTGTCGAAATCCTATCAGATGCTGTAACGTTTATTTCCAAATGGCGGAGGAAAATAGCCGTTTTTTTAATACCATAATGGTCTTGGAAAAGCATAGAGAGAGTATTGTTAAAAAAAATTGAATATTGAAAAAAACTTGAAATTAATTTAATATTTAAATTTAATATATTTTTGTTTTTTATTGGATTTTCTTTATTTTAATCGAAACAAATGCATGTTTATCAAATTTGTGTTTTTTAATAAACGTTTTATTTGGCTCTATACATGATCATTAATCGTGAAATATGCGTAGAAATTTTTCACTGCTTTTCGCAGCATAAACTTCTGTTGGTAGCGTTAAGCGAGTTTGCCCTGTATTTGTCGAAGTGGTGGCATCTACTAGCAGAGGGTTGGCCTAAACATTTAAGCAATTAGCTAGCATTTCATCTTATTCTACTCTACTCACCTCAAATATGGAACGCTTTTAATTAAACCTTTAAATTTATTCATAACGTGCAGTCTTCTAGTGACGTGATCCTATTCAGGAGAATATATGATTTATATATCAAAATTTCTCCGAGCTATCAAACGACGTAGCGTTGGCAAAATATTTTGCATCGCTGAATCTTCGTGGAAATTTTCTTCAAGTTGACCCTTTTCAACTAAAAGCTACGCTTTATTATTGAACTAAGAAAGCTTTCACATACAATAAGTTGATCTGACCTAATCAGCGAACTAAAAGTTACCTCATTACTTCCACGCGCACTATCTCAAGGTATTAATGTTGTAATATTTATTTTTAGTTCTATGAAAACTTATGATAAATAAAAGCATGTTCGCTCATTTAAAGATGTCATTGTATAATGAATATGTTAAACAACATGATACAAAGCAACATAGTAACACACACAGGTTCACGGACACGCACTTGCAACCACAACCATATACCTATAAAACACAAATCACATGAAACAACAGAACAAAAAAAAATATTTTTAAGTTTGCTAGTGTGTGTGTTTGGGCTTATTCAAATATATTCAACGTGTGAGTTAATGTTCCTCATAACACTATTGGTGTCAATGTCAAATGCCAAGCGTTCTTTACACTTTTGCTGCTGTTGGTAAGTACTATTGCTGCAAATTATTTCGCAGGCAGCCTCTTCAGCCATCTTTTAATTTTGCACTCCTTTGTGTTCTTTGAACTTTTTATGCGTTTGTATTCTATGAGCGCAAAGTGTGTGTCTGTAAGCTAAGATGTCTTAAGCCCCACTCAAGTGTTGTACTCACACTAACTCAATTAACTATGCGTACATATGAGCAGTCATCTTTATATATCTTTAGACATAACACACTCATACAAATAAAAACAATTAAATTTTGTTTTGGTTTTAAAATTGACAGAACATTAAAGTAATGAAAATACAACTTAATCGTTTTTAGCAAATAAAAGCCAACACAAATCAATGGCCATGATATCAGGGTAACGAAATAGAAGCAAAATAACATTTTCCGAATATTGCACATCACGTCTACTCAAGATCAAATTCCCCGGAAGCCACACAACAAACTCCCAAAAGTAATTATTATGCTTTATATTGCTTTAAGCTGCATGAGCCACTTAAGAAAAGATAACCGAAGTTGCGACTTACTCCTGTTAAGAAGGAAATTAAGGAAATAGAAAAGCTCTTTAAGAGACAAACGAATACAGTTTTAAAATTCGAAAAAGATTGGACATTTTAAAGAAGAAAATCAGTAGAAAGTGGTGAGAAATTCAAGAGTCGGAAGTTTACCGGACTTTCAAAGAATATTTTCCCTTAATGATCCATTGAGCAAAGAAAATGGAATGTATTACCCTTAGCCACAGATATAACACTTTGGTCTGGCGAGCCTCTGTATTAGCATACAATATTTGGTGTAACGTGCATTAAAATCCACCTTGTACGGAACTATCGTCTCTTAGGTCACTGGTTCTAGTGCTGGCACATCGCTTAGTTACTAGAAGAAGGTTCTTCTCTTTCAAGTTTAGACAGCAGATAAGCATAGGGAGCTGGTTTCTCCATATCTAGGGTATATCAACACATCAAGCTAGCGGGAGCATCATGAAGACAAGCCCCTGGGGAAATATGAATTGCCAATGTGTTACTATAAAATTCGTAATTTAAGAATTTTTCGAGTTTGAACATTTTTATGATAAAATTTTGAATAAAATTTATTTTCCTTAAATATCATTTCTAGTCCACTATAGGGGAGGTTAAATTTGTAATCACTTTTTGTAGTTGATATTTGAAGGTTAACAGCAAACTTAAAAAAGAATTTAAAAAAAAATACAAATTCAATGGAATAATGTTGTCTTTCAAGTTGAGCTTTGGCTGAACGACGTGGACTAAAGAATTTGCATATGCCAACAGAAAATAAGTGTTTTGCCAAAAAGAAGGCTTTCGGGGCTGAAAATATCTTTAAAAAAAATCACAATCACACTTTCATAGGTAATGAGTTTTTTATTTGTATTTTTTTTACATTTCACTCCTTTGCAAACTGCTTAAATTTCTTTGTTTATTTATTTATGGCGAAATCCATTTATAATTATGTGGGTGACAATAAAGCTTTTACAACAACTGAAGCACATGGAGAGAAAAAAATACTTGACGTGTGAAAATAAACACTTTTTTCGTTACACCCGAATTCCTCAAAACAAAAAATTAAACGCAAAAAAAAACAAACCGAAAATGTTGAGTTCTTCACACTCTTCAACAGGCAAACTTGTTTAACAGATTTCAGACACAGCTAAAAACATTCAACTTTTAACAAGCCGATAAGTTATTTGTATTTCATAAATAATAAAATATGTTTCTTTTTTTACTATAAACGTGATAAATTATGAGCAACTTTAATCCAATAAAACTTAATAGAAAATTTAACGAAAAATTAAGAAAACTAAAAATAATGTGAAATATTAACCCTTCACTGGACAGGTTTTTATCGTATTATTATTATTTCTTTCTTTTTCACACTCAAAATTTCTTAGAACGCTAGAAATTCTCTAAATACGCATAGAAATTTATTGGGAGGGTGTGTGTGCGTGTTTGGATATTTGTAGTTGTGTTGTGCATTTGACAAGTCTGCTTTAAGTAAATCCATTTTTTATATAAATTATTTTGTTAGAAAAATGTCTTTACAATGTCGAATAAGAAAAGCAAAAATTATTTTTTTGCAAAAAGGGGTTCCGTCTACTTTTTGATGGCTTCAATAATTTCTTGTGTCTAAAGATTTTCTTTATTTTTTTCCTTCAGTCCTTTATGTTGAGTTTTAGTCTTTTGTGCTTTGTTTCCAGTTGCTGTTATCTCTTTGTGTCACATCTTAAAAAGAAATGTTAAACGTCACTTGTCGCAAAGAGATTTTATAAGTGTGTAGAGATCTAATTGTTTGCGTATTTTTTTTCAAAAGTTAAGAAACCAAACATTCAAGTAGTTTTGCTTAAAGTCAATCCTCCACTCAAACGTACCAGACAGTTACAGAACTTCACTCCACTTGGGAACCAGGTTTTATCGGGCACCGATTTCAATAAGGGAATCACAATTCTATCTACAGTGATACTGATATCGCACTCTTGCTTTAATTTAAATCTTAAGACATGCTCCCAAGGTGGGCAAAGTAGTAAGAGTCCCCTATCTTAGTATGAGTATTAAGCCGATATGTTTACAAGCGATCATCAGGCGTCCACTAACGAGACTTTTGTCTCATACACGTTGATTATTAAAAAGTTCGATGTTTTTGTTTCAGCAAGAGTGAAACAGAAAATAATAGTGATTGCAGAAGAACAACGAATTCGCAACAAGACATATACAACGAAGAATATCTGCGCTATTCAGGGATACCAGATACACGGTAGCAACAAAAATAGCCACCTTTGGGCCAACCTATATTAATATCTCAACTTGCCACAGCATAAAACAACTTGTCAAAAATTCAAGTAAAATGAGAAATTATTATGGTGTGACGGCATTTTGTAAAGAAACTGTCAGAAAATAGGGAAAGGAAATTTGACAGTCGTTTGTCTCTTATTGTTTTTGGAGAAAAAAATCTAAGCGTTAAGACTTTTTCTTTTATCAGCATCGCAATTTTACAAAAGCAAACGAACGAAATACCAAAAGCAGATGTTTAACGAATAACCAAGTCGACTAGTTCGCTGCCGGCAACGAGCTGCTGCACATATATATTCTTTAGCGTGCAACAGCTCAAAAACGGCCGTTAGGATTATCGGTTACCAATGTATTTTGTTCGCTTGCGCTGAAATTTTGTGTAGGCTTTAACATTAAAAAAAATCTATCGAAAACATGAGCCGCTGAAAATTCTCTAATTCTCTACCGCCGCTACAGCCAGCTTGAAATTTTTCAGCCATCGCCGCCAAAAGCATTGTTTCTGCTTATTTTTCTGCTAATTGCTCGAAGTAAACAAACTCGTCATTTTCACTTTATTTCAAGTGTGATAGTGTAGACACACACTGCAATGAGAATATTTTACATTAGATTTTCTTACAGTCATACGAATATAATTAAATTGATTAGATTGACGAACTCATAAGTGTTTGTTTTAATGTCCATCCATAATTTGCAAAAAATCTCCGTTAATCTCATCACTAGGGGAGAGCGGGTCAATGAGATAAATACAAGATAAGGGTGTTATACTCAAGTAAACCAAAATAGCGGTCTTCGAGATGACATAGCACGCCGGCATAGCTACTCTCTGCATACCTCCGCCATTACGCAAAGACTTTTTCACTTGTCGCCTGCTATAAAAAGATTATATTTCACTTTGGGGTCAATAAGTATGAAATGTGTTCTTAGAACTATTGGCAAATATAGCTCAGCTGAGTAAAAATTAATAAAGAAAAAGTACAACGAAGATATCACTGATTTAATTTGATTTTAATGAAAGAAACCAAATTCAACAAAACACCTTTTAGGTGCAAAATTTCATTAGTGATACAATTTATAATTAAATTTAGAGAAAGTAGATTTAACGATAAAAAAGCGTTTTGTTGAACAAGGCAATTGGACTGAATATTGGATTGGATCTGACAACAATATTCAAGCATATTCCAGTGGAACCCTAGAGGGATATCAGTGAAAGCATTGATTACAGATCCCAATTGAATAATATTTTAACTCTTACAATCTAGATTGCAACTCTATAAAATATGTTAATATAATTAAAAATATTTACTCTATTCAACACAACAGTAACTTCAACATTAGTTTCATATCGCTGAAGCCAATCAAAAGTGTATGATTACTAATGTGAGACTAAAATTAATTAAAACATCTTACGAAGCTAGAAATTGGTTTACAAACATTTACACTGGTTGTAAGTTCCTTAATAACGTAAAGGAAGCACAACTATAAAACTTTTATGACTTCAACCAAGAAAATGTGTTTTAGTTAATCAAATTAGAAAATTGTTAAGACTTAAAACCTTTTTTGTTTTGTAAACAAACGAAACTCAAGATCTTTCAAGTCTTCCACAAGCACACACACAGACACACATCACACCACAAAGATTAAATATGAAGGATTAAAGTTTTAAGCTTTGCCATTTCTTCAATTAGTGACAGACAGCTCCATAAAAAGTAAATGGAATATGTTTTTAAAATGTTAAGTAAATTGAAGGCAAATAAGTAGGATATGCAGGTTTTACTGTTTCAAATAAATTAACAAATAAGTTCATATTGTAATGCCAGACAAACATTTAAAATAACTTAACATTTAATTGGAAACCAAAAATAAATAAATTAATAAAAACTAAAAAAGAAACTCATGCAGACAGTACTGCATTTTAGTGGCTTCCACATCAGCCAGACTGTTGCAAAAGCAGCACGACCAAAGAACCAGAATAAAAATAAATGTATTTTCTTTTGTTATTTAATGTCTACATGGCTAAATATTTTAATACATTTCGAACAGGATTACCATACGAAGTAGCAAAAGAACAGAAATGTCTTCAATAAGACGGACAGACAATTTTTGAACGACAATTTAAACAATTTTTAAATCTCTAACAAGTTTAAAAGCTTTTTTAGTTTCTTTTACTTAAAGTTTAGTACCATAATAAAATTTACGCAACCAAAATATTAGCCTAACGCACTAACACACACCGCACACACTCATACACACTTAAAGTTTCATTGTAAAGTTCACTTACATATTATTTCAAGTTTAGGTTTTTTTCCTTTACACAGGATTGAAATTTTCTTTTCATTTTTGGCATAAAAGCTGCAACAACAACAAGAAGCAGAAATCTAAACTACTATTGATTTTGTAAGTGTATTCGTAGGCACGTTTTCCAATCAACGACATAGTAGTGAGAGCAAGATGTATCTGTCGATGATGATGGAAATCTTGGTAATGGAAACTGCATAGTGATAAATATTCATATGAACAAATATTTACAAGAATAGCAGCTAGAACACAAACTTACTTTTCTTGACTTACATATTCACACACACGCACGTACTCGTTCTCCCATACGCTTCGGATTATAACTAACTGTAACAGAATCCTTAAAACAAACATAAACTCTAAAATTAAATACATTAGTATAGTTCGGAATCAATAAATGGATTAACGAGCACGCAAAGGAATATCTCAATGAATGTGCCCGCAAATGCACAAAATGGCTTTTTACTATTCTTAAGATATTAATCAACGCACATGGGCATAGTGAGCAGAAAAAACGCGATGTTTATTCCTTAATTCATTGCACTTAAGAAAAGGTCCTTAACAATGTTACTTTTTAGAAAAGATACTTTAAAAAAAGGTACTGTTTAGAAAAAAGTGCCTTTCAAAATATATTTTTACAAAAGAATAAAAACTTTAATTTTTTTTAAAAAAGATACCTTCATGTATACATGGTACTTTTATTAAAAAGTTATCTTTTTGAAAAAAAAATTTTTTAAACGGTACCTCTTTAATAAAACAATCCACTTTTTACTAAAGTCCTTTTCCAAATTGGCCTTCAAACCACCTCATAGTAAACCATTTTGCAAAAAAAGTATTTAAAAAAATATTATTAAAAACGAAGAAAATGTTTCTTTTGTTAAAAGGTACGTTTTAAAAAAAATTAAAATTTCAAAAAATAAATTTTTTTTTTTCCGAAAGTCGTGTTAACAAAAAAGTCGTTAAATCATCTTATTGTAATATGTTGTAATAAAAGTACTTTTTAGACAAAGGTACCTTGTTAAAAAGGAAAAGGTACTTTTTTGGATAAGATACCTTTTTGTATGTATTTCTAAAGTAGGTACTTTTTTATAAAGCAACTCAAAGGTTAAAGTAATATAAATTTTCTAAAGCAGGATTTGTTTTTTTTTAATTCATTTTTAAAGAAAACTGCTTATCTGTCAATTTTACAAAAGACGTAATCTTATAAAAGGGTACCAATAAGGGCCTTTTTATTTTTGAATTAGGATTTACTACGAATCAGGTACTTTTTTTATAAAGCTATTCTTTTTTAAATTATACATAATTTTTTTGGTGAAATGTGACATTTAAAAACGAACGACTTTTAAAAGCTCTTTTTTAAAAAAAAATGCTCCTTTTAAGCAAGTACATAATTTAAGATCGGAAGTTGTTCGTTTTCAAAAACAAACTTTAATAAAAATGTTTTCTGAGAGCAATAACATACTTTTTTTTCTTTTCGTTTAAAATTTAATTTCCAATTCAACCCATAGTGCAGTACACGTTCAATTACACGCATTGTCTCCAACAAAATACTTGTTTCGTTCCCTAGAATTCAATTTCTGTCAGCTGTAAAGTAGGATTTTTTTATTCGTTTTGTTCAAATTTATGCAAAGAATGAGCACAAATTTCATGTTGCTTGAAACATCAATCAAAATCAAGAGCAAAAGCACTTTGACATTAATTTATTCAAAAAGGACTTGAAGTACTAATACTACAACTCAAATACAGACGATACACATACCAATAAGAGTACTGTACAATAGAAAAACTGAAAAAAGATTGACATACGCACACATACAAGCAGGAGGTAGAATACACACACTCATACATGATACAAATCATAAATACATACCTACAGCATAGCGGCAAACCTTCACATATACTGACTGGCTGCTAGAATAAAATCACGTAAGTATCTGCTCCATAATAAAACACACACACAACCTTGTCCTAGGCGTTGTAAAGTAATATAACTGTAGGAGAAGAGGGAGCTTAACTAATAGTGGGTTTGATCGGACATTTAGTGTTGCATGGTTTCGGGAGAAAACAACAAATAATAGTCACAATAGCTACAAAAGCAATAACCACAGCACATGGGTATTCATGAAAAACTAAAAACATCATCAATAAAAAAACTTCACATCAAATTTGAATATCTCCCATTTGCATACAAATTAATGAGTGCAAGTGGTGAGCAAACATACTCATTCTCCAGACACTCATAATGTTATGTACATTTTTAAACATACCATCCAACAAAACAAAAACACATAAACACTTCGTCTTTACTTTTAACAAAGTGAACGTATTTTTGTTAACAAGCCGCAGGTTTTAAATATGAAACATTTTCAATTAAGCTGATTCATATATTCATACATTTTAAATTAATACAGAATTCAAGAGCAACCACCTGACAGAGATAAAAATAAAAAAAAATCGTTCCGAAAATCTATATTTAAAAAAGCATGGGATCATGTGTTATGCGCTTTTACGTACGAGAAACAAATTTAATCTGTTTTTCATTACAGAACTTTCTAGTCACTCAACACACTTCACTAGAGTTGCATTGCTGATTTGATCCAATAATTGAGTTAATTGTGAAAATCTCCTAACTGCGCAATTAAGACTTATATATGAACATACTAAGGGAAAGAAAAATATTTTTCTTATCAGATTTTGTATAAATTTGTTTATTTTAAAAAAATAAACTATTTCCATAATCGTGGTTAAATATTTTTTTAATACTTGTCTTATAAAAAAAAACTTTTTTTTAATTCTATCTTAGAGAATTATTTTAAGAAGGTACTTTTGTAAAAAAAGGTTTGGTTTTAAATTCTATTATCAAAAGTTAAAATATTTCTGTCCAATACATTTGTACTTAAATAGTTAATTTTTAAAATGTACTTTTTTTAAATGTAACTTTTATATCAGTGTTTTTTTTCCAAAATGTTATCTTTTAAGCCTTCCTGAAACAGACTCTTTTAAAATATAATCCTTTACACCTTTCCTAAAGATACTTGAAGGCATATTTTATTATCATGTATTTGTTCCAAATTACATTGTAAAACTTAAACAAAATTCTTCAACAAAACTCAGCTCCAACAAAATTCAGAATCCTTCATAACGACTATAAAAAAATGATTTAAAGGCAAAAAAATGGTAAATGGCATAAAAAAGGTAAAATGTTTCTTGCCTTAATTATCCTCTGGCTTAGGAGCTTAATAAGTACCTAAAAACAATAAGAACATTGACATTTCTTTGTCAGTTTATGACCTTGTTATTGATTGTCCTCAATTTTGCATTCAAACTGAATGCTCTAACAATCTCCTTTTTAGAATCGAAAGCAAGCAAATGTTTATATTGGGTTTATAAGACCGTAAAAGATATGCATACATTTACCAATAAGTAATAAAAACTTTGGAAATCTTCTAAGGTACTTAATATTT
Organism: Phania funesta; assembly: GCA_963932375.1. Classification (NCBI taxonomy): domain Eukaryota; kingdom Metazoa; phylum Arthropoda; class Insecta; order Diptera; family Tachinidae; genus Phania; species Phania funesta. The sequence continues at coordinate 7,814,892 of OZ010652.1, forward strand.
CTCATACGCTTTCGTATTATTTTTTATTTGGGGTTATTTCTAAATTGACCAAAAAAGAAAGAAACCGAAAAGAAAAGTGACAACTTTAACAAAAAGGCCAAAATTGCTTTTTGAGACAACAAAATTCCATCGCTTGGATAACAAAACATATTAAAAACAATAACAACAACAATAAAGCAAAGCAAAAACCCAAATAAATATAAAATTTGATTTTCTGGGATTTAAATTGAAAATATGAAACCGAAACGTGCTCATGAAAACTCACACTTTTGATCTCTGACTGGTTGCCGTATTGTGCAATAATCCTTTTTATTCCACAACAAGGATTTTAAATACGTTGCCATGTGTCCGTGTGCACTGTAGTAGGTTTGTGTGTGTGATGTATGTGGATAATAGAATTTTGGAAAGTAAAACTAAACATAAGCTTATAATATGCGCACATTAAGAGCTTTAAATAAACTTTAAACTACTTAAACTTCAAACACATAATACTCGGAATTATTTAGACACAGACTAGAGCTTAAAACTCACACTCCAAATAAATACACTGTCAGAGATTTAATCATTTAAAAGTGCGGGTGCAATCTAAAGAGTTCTTGAATTATGTTTAGTGCATAATGCAAATGGTAATGTTTTCATGTGGCCTTCATAAAAATGCTTATCTGTATTTAGAGGCATCTACATTCAACAATACATAAATACGCTTATGTGCCACTGATTGTGTAGTTTTTGTGCTAAAACTGAAAGATGCTGGTGGCCAGATCATAAAATACTTTTGACGCCCACTAATCTTTCTATGCATTTCAATCAATCAAACCAGTATTTTACTTTGATTTATATTTCATTTGCCTTTGACTGATAAAGCGATTAGTAGTGGTTTATTGTGATAAAGGGGTAGATTATTGCCTAAACCTCTGAAATGCAGGGTTGCTACTGTTAATTACACTGGCAGTGCTGGTAATACTTAGCAGTGTTGTTGCAGCTATTACGAAGAACCGGAGAGAAACAAAAATAATAAAGTGAATAATTACATTAAATTAATAGTGATCACTTAAAATGTAAAGAATAACGTTAGTTCCTTAATTCCAACTCTTTGTAAAGATAACCAAAAAATATTCAATGACCCTGTAGCATTTGTCTAAAGCTCAGGTCCATAATGGAATTCATAATTAACATGTGTATGCCTGTGGCGCTAAACCTAATGCTAGCCAGTGTTAGACATTCACATACAATGTGCGCTACCGTATTCGCCTCTTCTTCCATCTCTTTATAATTCCTCCATTGGCCACAAACCGGAGTTCCTACAGAGATTAACATCTTAAAACATGATGCGTCCACCCCTCACATTCTTGTCCATATCTTCCGAATTCGTCCCTTGCCATGTTAAACTCGGAGTTTTTTGCGATGCATCCTGATTCAACCCTGTAATGAAGAAAAAGATGTCCACTCCCACAGAGATCCATATGCAAGGGTATGTCTGTATTAAAACTGTAAATCCACTGATATCCAAGACCAAGAACCCTCGCGTATGCTGTTCCACCGTAACAGCAACCTGTTACCGGCTACCATAACGGGGAGGTATAAGTTAAAATTTCTGCCAGTGACGCCTCAAACCTGAAGTAAAACTCAATCTATTTACCCACTTTGGGGCAAAATATGATTATCATTCAAAATTTTCCCAAAAATCGAAATTTACCACAAACCGAAATTGCATCAAAAAATTACGAAAAATATAAAGTTTGTCACTATTTTGCGAAAATTTCTAATTCACCAAAAGTTCGAAAAACTCGAATAAAAAACATTTGATTCCTACAAAATCAATATTTAATGAGAAACCAAAAAATCCTACAAAATCCAAATTTCGGGATTTCACTATTAAACTTTAACTTTACAAAATTTCGCGAATTCGCCACAAATTAAAAAAAAATACATTATATGAAAAGTGCAATTACAGGACAAAAATCAAATTTCACCACAAACGGAGTTTCACCAAAAAATTCAAAATTTATCAAAACTTTGAAGATCACAAAAATTTAAAAAAAAATCGAATTTGCAATTCAATTTAGGAATTTACTAAAAATTAAAAATTCTTCACAAAATTAAATTATAGACTACAAATATTAAATTATTAAAATCATCAAATTTTCCAAAAAAAAAAGCTTACATTACGGTATAAGGAGAAGTTGAATGTAAAATAATACAATTAGACCGGAGGAAAAAAATAAATATGTCAAACAATTATTTATAGTCAATTCTTCTGTGAAGGGTATATCAGAGTCGACACAGCCGAATTAAGTTCTCTTACTTCCTACCAATACATTTTTGCCACTTTAAATTTTTTACTTTTTTGTTGCCACGAACTGGTCAGTGGTAGTAAACTAATAATGCGATTTAAACAATGTCACATATACTCGTATGCAAACATATAAATACAGCTCGAAATGATAGCAATTTCTTTACAGAGAATGGTTTTATTGAAATCGAAACTGAAATAAAGCACAAAAGATGATTCTGTTTGAAAAACAATCTTGTGCCATTTTGCTTTGAACATAATTTTTATGTAAACTGTCCCGGAACTAAAAATGGTAGAAATTCTATAATGAAATAAACAAATTGATATTTATATTGTATATTTTAAAAATATATGTCTGAGAAAACACCCTTTAAAAATTATTTGTTTGCGATATTCAAAGTATGTTGTATTAATCCTGAGTGTTAATGTGTGTGTTTGTTTGCGTAAGAGTATTAGGGCATTTGAATATTTTCAATGCATGTCAGTTCATAGCTCTGAACAGATTTATTCTTAATGTTAGTCAAATTTAAACAAATACAGAGTTCGATAGAGAAGTAAAATGCTCAAAGAAAATTTTACGAATTTTGTTTGCTTCAAAAATTTGACAATTTAAAAAAAAATATATTCAATTTAAGTTACGTATTTCTTACTCCCATCAAATATAATACCACGAAGCATTCGAACTCTATTAAAAAATACATGTTATTATCTTTTTAATTATAACGGAGTTTGGACTATTGAAAGTGCCAACTCATAGGGACATCCAATATTGCCCTCCCATAGTGCCATCCCATAGACATTCTCTCGAAGTCGGTAAAGGTTAAATCGTTAGATTTTGGTTGTCGAAACGTACAGTATGCGCCGTTTCTCCCCCCTGTTCGAACTAAGTAAGTAAAAAACTGTCTGTAAAGATAGCCGTATAATGCCCAGTTACGTGGCATATCATCTGGCAGATACTCCGGGATCCTTTGCGACATCCTGAGCTACACTCCAAAGCAAGCAGCTTAACGATTTAGTGTTTGATGTCGGACGACTGAAAATTCAAGGCGAAAATTCTCACTGCGCGAACACCACCAACCAATAATTCAATCGTGTTGACGTTTATTTTGTCAAAGCCGAGTAGACATTTGCACCTATTTACAAAAATTAGAGCACGATTGATTGGTGCATTTTGTGGCACCTTGTACTTGTAATAAAGCTCTTTACGTTTGGATGAGGAAATTGGTAAATAAATACTGAAATCAAAGTTCAATAATCTTAGATGTCCCAGCCTTTATCTTTCAGAGCAATTAGGAATATACTTATGATCCACTTAATATCCACACTTACGCCTGCTAGCATAAATATAAAAACGATACTGTACGGGTAGGTGTGTTAATATAAATAAATGTATTTATTTTGCATACAGTAATAGAAATATTTATATTTATTCGAGTGACAAAGATTAACAAAATAGAGACACGAGCATTTATATTGGTCAGGTTCGCTTGAAAATGGCAACTGCTGGCTTATTTCTTTGTTTATTTTTTTTTTTAGAATAAAATCTTTATTTGTCATTATAAATAATTAATAATCGGCCACAGTAGCTTCATATTAATTTTATTACATTACACCAGAGACGCTGCAACACTAATAGTAAACATATGCGTAATTGAAGAGTTGCTAAGCCTTATCAGCCTAACGCATAACATAAAGTTAGCAGCAGGTATTGCACTACGTACAACGAATTGCTAACTAGTCAAACGTTTGGGCTTAGCAGCTCGTTGGCATAGAGTTTATGCGTAGTAACACTGAAGATGGCACATAGCCGAAACCGTTTTGTCTCCAAACCAAACTTGACAAGGGATGACGGAAATTCGTTCCATAATTCTACATCAAAACACCCTGTCGGAATATCAAATCAAGAATATTATAAAACAATTTTTTTTTTACAAATATTGTAACTTGTTCCAGTCACAAATCCTTAATGTGTGTGTGTTTGTGAAGATGCATTCGAATTCAATTAACAAAGCATGCATTTATTATGGGCACCCATATTCCAAATTCTTGCCCCGGATGGCATAGCTTCTTGATCTCGCCAGCACATTATATTTTTACCAAGGAAGATGATGGAACATGCCGGAGCTTGCCTGGGTCCTAAAACTGGAAGAAGCTAGGAGATTCAGCTTTCGACCAGTAACGATAAAAACACTAGTACCACGGATAACAGTAGACTCTCTGATGCATCTCCCAGACTGCTTATTGGTGGTGAGGCTCCTTCGGTAGTGCACGTGGCAACTGTGGCTTGTACCCAAATCGCAGAAAAATATATCTTCGGTATTAGTGTGGTGTTGCAATGCAACGCCTGCTGCCAATAGAATAGCTATGGTCTTCGACTGCTACTTATACGAGCGTGCTTAGGGACGTTGGTGGTCGAATATTATTACACCCGGTACTAATACTTCCGTCGGATTGTGTCGCAAGATTGGTCACGACAAAAAACATATGTAGAAGAATAAAAATAATTTTGAAAATATGTAATATTTATGTGTTTTATACTTAATTTCTCACAAGAGGTCTTAAGTAGAGCAAAAATCAATTTCACTTATTATTTTAGTGCGCCCCTTTTTTTTCTTATAGAAACACTAATACATAAACAGTTGTTTATAATTATTCCTCAGAATGAATATTATTTATCTCCGACCGTAAATGTAGTTTACGTAAATTGAATATGCTTAAGATTTATAGCTTTAAAATAATTTAATTTATTTGATTTTGCATGGACTTGTCTTACAATTTTATTAATATTCATTTCTATGAACTAAAATTCATTACATATCCTACTTCTTAGGGAGACGGCAGCATGAATGTATTATGTTGTAATCAAATTGTGTAAGTAATTAAATCCTTTAGCTCATATTACTGCACTTTTTTGTAAGAAAAATATGTATTTGCTTGCTCATGTTTAAGTTACTGGGTCATTTGTGGTTTTATTTTCCAATTTGCAAAGAATTGTCAGCAGAATAGAGAAAGACAACCCACAAACTTTTAGTTTTTTCTATGCTTCATTATTTTGAACATAGAAGAGGAGGTTTTTGTTGTGTTTTTCTGGTCGTTGTAGACAACAAACTTACTATGTATATTTATCAAATGTCTAAAGTTTTTCTCCTGGTTTATTTGTAAAAGTTGCCCCACAGTGGTGTGCTAAAGTAAATAGAGATATTTTAACTAGTACATGGTTTTATAATTTTCTATTTCCTTATAATTGTTTGCAGTTTTTCTTTGTCATTGTTCTCTATTAATCCAGAGGCTGGAAAATAGAGTTGAATACGGTTGAAACTTGTGTAGAAAAGAGTTTTGAGGAAAACAATTTGCAGCTGCTTAAAAAGTATATAAAATAATACTCGCAAAGTTACTCAAGATTGTACTGATTTTTAATTACGACTTCTAACGAAAAACCTTTAACCTATCAGTGTTTTTCTTTCTCTATTTTGCTGTTAGAGTAATACAAAATTTAAGTAGGAAAAAAGCCTTTTTTTAAATTATATATTTCACCATGACATTTTTTAACTCCTTTTTTAGTTTTATTACAATTTAAGTTGTCCATCAAAATGTAAATTTTTTGTGTTTAAGCAAAAAAAATTGTAATATGAAGATGGGAGTTCTCTAATCTGCGGTACATCGGCCATACGCCGCAATCGTACCACCTTCGCGCACCCATATTACACGAATAGCAATCTTGAGAAGCCACGGCTTCTCAGAGAGATTCACGACCAAAATTACAAATATAATTTTGAGCTTTTGCTATTGAAGCAAAATCCTAAGAACTAAGAGGCTTTCGCTCACGAACGAGTTTAGATCATGCAAAATGTTCGTCTGTTCTTGCGCTTAAACTGATGGTGTGGCAATGGAGTTAATAGAGTCAAGTACTACGATGCAAACTCCAGGTATCACACGTTGCCATACAGTGGCTCAAGCAAGTGACTTTGGAACACTCCAAAAAAAAAATCAAGTTATACATAAGTTATAGATAAAGTTAATACTACTTTGTTTTGCCGCCATTTTGGTAAACATTAGTCTTGACAGTTCATATTTGGCAGTCGTGAACTAGAGACGTGGCAAATTTATTATGGAAAAATATTTTGTAAACCAACGTGTTTTAATAGTTAAAATGTTGTATTAAAATCAATCATCGGTTACTGTAACGATAAGAAAGTTACATGAAATTTTTGGCAGAAACAACGTGCTAACAAGACGCGCTATTTATCGAGTAGTAAATGATTTCGAAGAAAGAGGGACTGCAGCTGATAGGCCCAAGCATGGAGCACAACGTACTGCAAGATCGGCTGAAAACATTACTCCTGTTCAAGAAAGTGTTCAAAACAATCCATCAACCTCAATTCGACACGGTGCTCATGAGCTTGGTCTTGAAAGATTAACTTTGGCCACAATTTTGCACAAAGATTCGCATTTGTTTCCATTTAAGATTCAGTTGACACAAGAGCTTCTTACAAAATACCATTTACGCCGCCGTACATATGCCAATAGGATTCTACAGCTCGCCCGTGACGACCCCGATTTTCATGAAAAAATCATTATGAGTGACGAGGCACATTTTCATTTGAATGAATATGTGAATAAACAGAATAGTCCGATCTGGGCAATGGAAACCCTCAAATTATTCATCAGTCATCGTTGCATCCATTAACAGTAACAGTCTGGTGTGCAATTTGGTCTGGAGGAATCATTGGACCTTACTTCTTCGAAACTGAAAACATTAAATAATCTTTTTATCAATCCATTCTCTTTCATTTAATCAAACATTATAAACAAACAAAGTAGTATACCTCCCCGGCGGGCAACCTGTAGTAGACAACATTTCGCCCAACGAAGAAGCCCATTCAGAAGATGTTATTAATGAAGTGAGCGATAATGCTAAAACAAATTGCTCAAACGCAGAGAAGCGTCTGCAAATCATAAATACATTAACATTAATAAATACCCTCGTATTATTAAGATCGTCTCTATACCTAAAATATAATTCCGCCCTTAAACTACATATTTTTTTACTTAGTTTCCACTTATTCAACTTTCAATTTTCAAATCAAATTACAATTGTCACAGAAGCTACGAAAAGAAAAGAGAGAAACCCATAAGATGACAAACAAGCAAACACTTACATACCCTCACACACATCTATACAGCCATTTACACAGAAATAAAATGTTGAATAATGCAGCAGTGTTATTTTTCATTGAGCATAACATTTAATTTTTTTTTTATATTCTCATTGAAACATTCTTTGCTGGATTTCATTTGCAAAACAAAGTTCTTAAAAAATACCAAAACGTATACAAAACTTGAAAAAAATTTTTTACATCAACTGCAATTGTCATTGTGTAAGAATGTGTTTGAGTTTAATTTTCCAACTGTCGTTTGTGTGCATGTGTGTGTGTGTGAGAGTGTTTGCATTTGGGTTGTTATACTTTTAGTTCTTTCAGTTGTTGAGATATATTTTAAGGTTCTTGTAGCGTAATAAGTTCTTTTCTTTCCACTAGTTTGATGTTCATTAAACCCAAATAGAAACGAAATTGCGTACGACAATTGTAAACTCCAAAGGAGTGTTTGTTTATGCGAATTCTTCATATGTGTTGGTGAGAGACAATATCATCAGGAAATGGCATTTCAAGAAGCAGTACTGAATGGATATGCTGATTTCGTAGTACATAAGTCTGCGGGTATGTAAGAATGTGTGTGGGGGGAAGCTTTAGAGGGAATGTGTTATATGGTACCACGACATTCGAGAAAAAGTAGGATAAGAAAAACTATTTTATTCGAAAGCAATATCAATAGAAGGAAAATGGATAAAACAAAAAATATGTTTGGTGAAAATATATGCATATTGTTTCAAGGCAATAATTTGATATAAAAGTACTTTTTTGGTACTTTTGGTGCAAAAGTTTTTCCGAAAGTAATGTTTCTATTTTTTCCGAAATTAAGCGTAAAATTATAAAGGCTTGTGTTTTATATGAAAAAGCGATTTTCTATAACAGAAGCCAAGTTATTTGCAAAGAAGTACATTTTGGTACTTTTTCCAAAGTTCTTGCCTTTTTGTTACGAAAGTACTTTTTACCGAAAACTCTTCCTTTTTGTTTATAAGTTCTTTTATATGAAAGTCATTTTAAAAAGTATTAATTTTTGTGAAAACGTACCATTTTGTTAAAACTAGTAAATAATTTCTATAAGCACCTTTTTCAATTTTATGAGGAAAATCTAAACTGTCACTACACATCATCTACTTCTTAATTATAATTGGCTAATTTACAAAGTCTTGTAGGAGTCGTGAATTGTTATTGATAATTTCCATATAGACATTTGTTTCGAAGCATCTATAATTTACGACTTACACGTCACTCAAGGTTTTGTGAATCACGTTGTAAAAGTGACTTTATAGAAAAACAAAAACACGAGCTTAAGAAAAATTTTTTGTGCAAAAAAAAAATTTTCCCACCAAGAAGAATTTATGAAAAAATTACTTTTCGTGAAAAGTACCTTTGTGTAAAAAAGCATGTGCCTTTATATGAAAAAGTTCCTATATATAAAAAAGTACCTACTATTAAAAATTAGCAAAATTTCACCGAAAATCACTTTCTCCTTTTTCGCAATCATTTTTGCGCAAAAATTATGTATGAAATTTGCTTTCTTGCTTTTGTGGGCACTGTAAGATATTTGCCGGAGTGTTTATGTAAGTTACACGAAGATATAAGTCATGAAAGATTTATTCATGATTTGCAGGTAAACATCCCATAAGAAATAGAATTTTGTGACATAGAGCAGAATCAAATTTTCGTGGTCATTAAAATTGTGTGCTGTTAAAACAACTTACGACGACATAGGTGGTTTTTTGTTGAACCAAAATGGTACTAATGCAGCCACCCACTGGCTATGCACACACAAGAACATAAGTAATTATAAGCTCTTATGAGCTTAAAAATAAGCAAGCAATAATTTCCGAAATAACCGCGTAACGTAAGTTCCGAAATTCATCATAACCCAAACGTCTATCGACATACTTTGTTATTTCGGAAAACAATTTAAATAAATATTAAACTTACGTTATTTTTATATAGCAAAAAGCTAAAGTAGTTCATATTTTTCAAAACATATTAGCCCTATGTTGAGAGCGTTGAAAATAAAGCAAAGTCTTAACAATGCCTCAAATCGGACACAAAAACGGACATAGACCGTTATTCATGAAAACCACAAAAATTGTCCTAAATTAATGTTTTCCTTCACATTGTGGTTTGTGCAAGAATATGCGTGTTAGTTTTTTGGTATTTAGAACATAAGACAATGTAGTTATTTGCTCAGAGAAAAATACATGGAATATTTTACCAGTGACTCATATGGGGATAGTGGCAAAAATATGCATGTGTGTGGACAATACCCATCACTAATCTTTGAAAGTGGCAAATAACTAAAGCATAGCAAAAGGGCGTTTGTGGGCTCTCAAGAAATTTTATATTCAGTATAATACTTTGCAAACAAAATTTCTTACAATAAAGCATTTTAGAAATAAAAATTTATATTGATTAAAGAATAGTATTCTCCCCAGATTTCATTAGGAATACAAATAATAAATTTTATTAGTCAGCTTCATAAACAACAAAATCCTTGCCAATTAAATAAATACAATAAATTATTGTTATGTTTTATTGAATTTATTATTTATTTATTTAACACTGGTCTATTTACAACTTGTCTAATTAAACTTGTGTATTGTTGGTTATAAAATCAGGAAGTGAACAGAGTTATATGCTTGAAAACCAATTCATGTTGTTAAGATTTTTCAGGAAGAGGAATTTTTAACTTTAGACATTTTATGGAAAATATATTTTAATTATAGTAAACATAGCTGCCAGGCAATTGACAATGATCAAAAGTATATTAAATTTAAGCATCAGAGGATGACATAGATGACTAATTAAAACAATTATTCTTACATGGTAATCACTGTTTGTTGTATTTTTAATAAATGAAGTATGATTGTTCTTGCTTCTCTTTTTAAAAGCAGATGATATTGTTTTTACTACACATATTTAGACATATATACATACATAATTATATATTCCATTTAACAAGGATTCTAATGACCATCAATTAGTTACACAGCATCATAACTACACAAATTCACACGAGCACGATATGAAAATTATGATTTAAAGCTATACTCAGCTTAATTAGCACAAACTCCAAACCTCGAATAGATCACCTGCTAAAAATAAAAACATACTTTTCCAAAAAAGTAATTTTTTGAAGAACAAAATTGAAAATAGTTTTATAATTAAAATACATTTCTTTTTAAAAGCCCATTAATTTCTTAAAAGGTACTTTTCAAAAAGGTACTTAAAAAAATATATTTTTTAAATGATACGTAACAAGGCGTTTTTAAAACAGTAAGTTTTGGGGACATTTCTACTTTCCTAAAAGAAAATGTTTGCGGAAAACTACTATGTGCATAATTAAAAGAAAACGTATATTAAAACCGTTTTTTTTAAATTTATTTGATCAAAATATAATTTAAGAAATGTACTTAAAAAGAGTACTTTAAACAAACTTTAATTTACAAAAATGCTTTGTTTAAGACATTTGAGATTCTTGAAAAGGGACTTTATTAAATTGGTACTTTTAAATAAATCCTGGTGTAATACACTTTTTGAAATGTTCCACTTTTGAAACTGCAATCTTTTAAAAAGGAAACATTTTTATTAAGTTGTTCTTGTGAGGCACTGATGCCAAACTGACACTCCTGGCCCAACGGAACTCTAGCGCAGATGGCCGAAGGAATCTGATATTTCACAAATGCTCCAAGCAAAAGAATAAGACGGGTTTGGGGATTTTTATTGAGGAAGAAGTGACCAAAATGTACTTCTGACTTCACGATAACAATACGGGCATCCAAACGGTACCTCAGCCGATTACGGAGTGCCTGAACGGGTTGAGTGTAATAGACAGATCTATAGTGATTAACATTTCACCGACAGCCAACCAGTCAGCCAGGATGATTCTGGAATGTAAAACAGCGATAAACGACTACTCAATACATAGTAGACTGCACATGATATGGATAACAAATCACAATGGACTGGTAACTGGAAACGAACAGTCTGAATGCCGAACTGCAAGGTTGGACAAAGACGGTTCATACAGCACTGTAGGATGAAAACATCGTGGAGAGAATAACAAAGACCCTATCAGAAGACCAACTGAGGTTGTTGTGACTAAGCTAATCTGAAATTGAATACGTAACTTGATAGGCCCCTCGGCCTTGCCCGCACATCAGCGACGCACAGCTTTTTCGAATGTTGAAGAGTGCAAGGCATGCAGAGAGAGAGAGAGAGGCCGGCACTCTACCACATATGTCTCGTTTTAGAGATATTAACTGGCTTCTTCTGGGAAAACAGTTCCTACAAAGGTCCAGAAATTTTGAAAATAGACAGCGTCTAACGGGACGAAGTACTGACCTAGCTGTTTGCTTACGGTGAAAGGATCAATGGCCCTGACCCGCTATATATCCTAACCTACTTTTGGAAAGAAGTGCCTAAACTATATTATTTTCAGAAAATGGTACTTACAATAAATATATTCTTAAATGAGATACTTAAAAAAACCTTTTGAAACAGGTCATGGTTTAGAAAGAAACATATTGAAAAAGGTACATTTCAAAAGGAACCTTGACTGGCTTGTTCCGGGAAAAGTGTTCCTACAAAGGTGGAGAAGTTTTCAAAACAGACAGCGTATAACGGGACGAAGTACTGGCTGAGGTAAACAACTATGCCTACGGTCAAAGGACCCAGTCCCCTACTCTCGATCCAACCTAACATACTTTTGGAAATAAGTGCTTAAAATATATTATTTTCAGAATTATTCAAAACATTTTGAAAAAGTCACATTTCAAGAGGAACTTTTTAAAAATCTTACTTTCAAAAAAAAAAAAGCTTTAACGATTTCAGAATTGTTCTACTTAAAGAACACTTCTCTTATTCCAGATGCGTATCGAAGATGAGGGAAAATGCGATACTTCCCTACTGAAAACTATTAATAATCAAAGTTTTCACAAACTTCCTTTCAGCAAAACCGAGAAAACAATTATTTTAGAAACATTGTACTTATAACTATATGCCTGAGTGTTTTAAAGTACAAAAATTAGAATATTGTAAATTAGAGTACAACATGATACTTAGCATGTTATGTGGGAGTGCAATTTATACCAACTACTAGATAAAATAAAGCATAGAAATGATTGGCAATGGCAAAGGAAGGAAACTATAATAGAATGACTAGAGATAGTGGAAGATATGTCTGTATGCTGGAACGACTTACGCTCAATATGAGTTGAAAATTAATTTTATTTAATTGCTGATTTGTTGCACTTTGAACACTCATCTCCACTGCACACACCTACGACAATCGGAGATTGATAAAGAAAAAAAAACACTAAGCGCAATGCATAAAATCAAAAAAATACCCAGAAGTAGAAAAATAATTTAAAATTTCTTATACAAATTCTAGTTTAAGTCGTTTACTGTTGATACATATAAAATGTTCTTATTTAAGGCACAAGGCAATTTTAATTACGCATACGAAAAGAGAAATAAAACGACAGCGAGAACGCGGCGAGAAGAAATAACAATTAGTTGTGCTTACTAAGAGATTTACGAGTGAAGGGGTTGGATAATGAGGCATTTCGTATGGAAAAACAGTGACCTAAAACTTAAATTAAATAAACGGTGCATAATTTATAAAAGATTTTTATTAATTATAAAGATAATGAAACAAACATGCAACAATATATTTCTTTCTATTATCTCTTAGGCGTATCCTTTAGTTCGGTAGATAATAAGTCGGTGATAGAACTATACGACCTGAGGTATAAATAAAAATCGGAAAAGTGGCAATACTATTAAGGAAAACTTTGAGAGTAAGAAATTGTTTAATGTTTAGTTGGTGGCCTAGAATATGGGCCAAAAGCCAGCAACATATCCATGACTGGTGGCAAGTACTGTATTCAAGAACATAGAAAATTCTGTTTGCCGATGATCAGCAGCTGTATTGGGTGTCGCTAGATAGACAATCTTGCTGTTGGACTAAGGCCTGCATTCATAGAGAAGCCCAATTTCGGCTCAGCGGCTATGTCAACAAGCAAAGTTTATAACTGGTCGGCATCATCGAACTTCACTTCTTACGAAATAACTAGGTAGACACCTGCACCATCTATAGTACTCAGAGGAGAGCGATGTTGCCGACTTTTTGAGGCCAGAGATCAATTTGCCCGAGCTCTGATTCCAACAAGGTAATGCTACATGCCATACAAGCGACGCATTGCTAGAAATTGTGAAGAATAAATCTGCGTTCATTAATTGCCCACTGCGATTAGGCGTCGCTAATAAGCCAACCACGAGCACGAGGCCAACGTTAGAGCAAATATTGTCGAAATAACACCCCACATATCGGGCCGAGTCGTCAACAAATGGCCTGACCGGTTAGAGCGATATTTTGTTTTTTGCTGAAAATTATTATATTTTACAGTCGAATTTCCTTTAGCAACACAGTGGTGTTTGACTGATATATCAAGTGAAATCTTGTTTTAAATATTTCACAGCTTTCCATTTATATTTTTGCTAGAATGTCAAGAGCGATAACCAGCAAAATGTTAATGAAATAAATAAATCACCACAAAAAATTATTCGCAAATGATTTCCATTGAAATTATACAATTTAATTAACAGTCTACTTTTAGACGCCATCATCATCATCATCACCTCCAGCACAACTTAACACAACTTGACAACTAGTGTAGTTATTCATTTCTTGTTTTCAATTTTATAAAGTTGTCCAGGGATAGCAGACACAAAGATGATGACTATGGAAGATAAAGAATCTTCTTAAAATATTTCTGCATAAATTTAAGCGAAACAAAAAAACCCCTTTTAAAACAATAACAAACCAAATCTTTATTAGAATTACAAATAGTACAGAAAATTCAACTCGAGTACTGAGCGTTTATTAACTCAGTGCCGCACGTAGTGAACATTTAGAATATCTTGTGAATATATTTCTGGAAGCTAAAAACCAAAAAACCAAAAGAAGAAAATCAAATAAAAATTCATAAAATTAAAATAAATTTTAAGAGGAGAAGAAACACAAAAATATATTTCTGAATAATATTAGAGTTCATTAAAAAATCATGTTGTGTACGATTTGAGCATTTGCTTTCTATTTCGCTTTATTTTGTTCCGCATTGTTTAAAGTTTTTTTATAAACATGGCATAGAACTAAAAATAAAATCAAAACAGAAAGAAAGAGAAAATTATATAAACTATATGTAGATGAACGACGCTGTTTAAATCTTGCATCATGATATTAAATATCAATGATATTGATGGTGATGATTAGGAGGAGAAGATGACGATGATGAAGACGATATTTATCGGAATTTTACAGGATTTTTCCCATCTGCGGATGCTCCATGCTGCTATCTTAACACATTATCAGATTGAGGCGTTGACTTTATTAAGGAGGTACCTCTTATTTACTTGTATTCAAACCATTCCTCTTTTCGATATAAAATATATGAAATTTATTGATGAAATAAATAAGAAAATAATTATCATTTTGTCGTAAATTGCATACAATTTCTTCCGTAGTTCAAGATATTGCAGTGTAATAATTGGAAAGGCCTATGTTTTCTATCATCTACGGAATATAAGACCAGTCAAATGACCACAGCAGCTTCTCAATATGGCACGAATCCTCTGCCACATAGATTCGGCTAAATTTGAGCGATGGCTTGGGTTGCGTTGAATTTAAGCGAATCGCCTTATGTCAAATCTTTGTAGCCAATTAACACCACCACCGCGAAAAATGACCAAACATTTAAATCGTTCATTCAGAATATCCCTCTGTGTGGCACTTAGTGATATTAATCCTTAAAACTATATGTCATCTACATCCTTCTATTTGGGCCAAAAGAAATTGTTTTTTGTTAATCTGTAGCGTTCTTCGTTGATGGTCACGACCTTACCAACGTTGTTTTGCAAGAAGCTTTTATAAACGAATCGCCACTCAGTGAAGCTTTTTCTGTTTGTGGGGTGTCCCATTTTAGGCAATATAGCTTGTTAATAATAAATATTCATTTAGCTTTTAAAATATTCAATCATTTCTGAAATGGAATAACTTGAAAGAGCCTTGGAATATGAGCTTACTCAAATGTCCGCAGCTAACTTTTGCACTGAATTTGCCGATAGCATGGTTTGTGTTGACGTTAAGCGATGCTGGTTATCGATTTCAGCAATCCTCACAAAAAAAATTAGAGCTACGTCAAAACGAACAACCTACGCGGCCAATTGACACCACGAAAAACGGCCGAATTCTTCCATTGTTCATCTAGAATAACCATTTGTGTGACAGATAGAGCCATTCTCTTCGAAATTACCAAAGTTTTTTTCGGGGATATTCGGACCAAAATCCGCTCAAAACAGCAATTTTGCGAATAACGTTTCAGCTGTTGCGCATTGTCGCTAAAGATGATTTTTCGGCCAAACACAGGTCCTCTTCTAAATGTTTCAAAAACACGAGCTCCTCAATTAGTAGAATTATGTACGAATGAAGAAAGAGTCCTGATTGGCAAATTAAAGTCTGCGAAAGTTTGAGTTATTATGCACTGCAAGGAATCGACTTCCTCGGTTTTTTCTGGACAGTTTAACAAACAACAGCGATTTTCTCGGCCAATCTAGCACGCTTTCGACACCCGAGTTTTTGCCGAATGTGTACCGATCCAGTTGTCTGGAATATGGCCCTTAACTTTTAAAGAGTTGAGCTTAAGGCGCCACCAAATCTCCTGTAAAATTTGTGCAAGACGCGCAACGTTGGCACAAACAAACACTAATTTGGATTTAAAATTTGTACCATTTCGATCGCGTAACTTGCCTTCTTATAAGGATTGTTAATTAATGTCACAACTGTATGCTAAAACGAACACTCATACTAACATTTGTATCGAAAATAGCTTCTTGGTAACTATAGAAGTAATAATGTGAGGATTTTTAATTATTAATTGGTATAGAAAACAAAGGTTCTATTGCCTATCAGTCAAAGTTAGTAAAGATTTCCCCAACAACTCAGTTATTGTCATAATGAAGACAATTTAATTAAATTATCCCACTGACAAGTTTCTTTAGAATCCTTGAACAAGATTCTTAAATCTAATAACAGATTTGAAGATGTGACGTTACCACCCTATTAAACATACACAACGACGTGAAAATTGAACTGCTATGTTTGCATATTAATGCATTAATGAATATAGCGAGAAAATTGATGAGATAGCGTTATGGACAAACACACACACACACACATTCATTTACATAGCAAATATCCTTACAGTAGCTTCAGCCATACAAATGTATAGAAAATCTATATTAATGGCCTCGTTGAGAAATGTAAGCGCAAACTAACAATAATCTATACCATAAGAGTGGAAAAATTGAATAGATAGTTGGCAAATAATCATAATCAATCAGATGCATACACATACTACTACTCGAGAGGGATGTGTGTGTAAATATAAATCAGTTTATATAGGCAGAGTTGCATTCATGGATTTATGCCGGTGAATTCGTTCAACGCCCATGTTTAATATGTTTCATATTGCCATCTTTGCCACTAAAGTGGCAAAATAGAATTAAAAAGAAAATGCCCATAGAATACGAGTTTAAAAAAATGTGTTTGTATGTGTGTATATCTCTACAGGAATGTAAGACATCTTGCAATTCTTGCATGTACACAGATGCACTGGCAACATGTTTGCATTCTAAGTATGGCTGGTTGGTTGGGCGCACACACTGAGTATAGGCAAACATTTGAAATGTATATAAGCTTTAGTTCGCTGTGGGAAATGTACTAGTATTGCGATAAAGTTGCATATTCAGCAACTAATGGATGTTAAATTTAACGAACTAAAGGAAAAGCAAAAAAAACAGCAAAATTTGTGCCTTCTAAAACCATACCCTTATTTTTCCCCCGTAACCTCGAGTATACAAGAGTAATATAGGGTGACCAGGTAATAACGATAGCAAACTATTTAACTAGATTTCACTAAAACAGAAACAGTATGAGCTAATACGTCGGTACTGGCTTTATTTTGAAGCCATATTTGTGCAACCATGTATGGAACGGCAGTTTTTCAAGCGGTTGGTCCTATTTCTGAGGTCTTGATCCAATATGTGCGGAGTACTCCGTCAGTAGCGTCTCTAATGTTGGTTTCGATAGTTGGCCTCGAAAGTTTGAATTGGCATGTTGGCGTAGTAAGTCTACAGACTCTATGTGTCCGCAGCAAAAATATACGCTTGTATGACATACAGCGCTATATTGACATAAAAAATCGACTACCATCGTTCTATACCGAGGACCATCGACGGTACCGGTGCCCCTTCGCCATATCAATAGAAATAAGGTTGTTGGAATCACAGCCCGAATATTTCGATCTGACATATAAAGTCGGCTACCATCGTCCGAGGACCATCGGCGGTACCGGTGTCCCCTTCGTCATATCGGTAGAAATAAGGTTCGACGATGCCATCATGCCGTAAACTGCACAGCAGTGGTGCTTTGTTGAAGGCTTGTAGAGTGCGTTTCACTGTTATTGCAATTTTGCTGGTTGACATAGACGCCTAGTCACGAATGGTCGCCGTTTCAGATGATAATATCTCACATTCAATTAGCGAACTCGCGGCATTGTTTGTGGTCGTCTGGCATACATTTTTGCATCAGCACAATCCCACATGGATGTAAGCCGAATTCAAACCGCAAAATAAACTGAATTGACTATTTGATAATACCTCATTACCCAATTCAGCTGATCGGCGATGCATTGATATTTCGGCTTCTTCTGCGATAATCGCCATTACGGCGGCTATGTGTTCTTCACTTCGCAACAATATCTCTTTGGTTTATGGCTTGAGGTTTTCTATAGTCTGACGACTTGCTTGTGAACTAAGCACATGATGAAAGTCGACGACGCGACGAAATTCATGTTGCGTATTTACAACTCAGCCAGAATTTCGATATTTTAAATAATTTTCACATGAAACGATAGCAAAACTTGTTGGATATTTTGACAACTAGATAACATTGGTAAAATGATTCTCAGAAGGTATTACTATTGAGTCACCCTATAATTAAAACTTTATACAGCTTTGGTACTGTTCTTTTCTAGTTCATGTGAAATAGAGGTAGCCAAGTGCTTGTACTCGTATGTATGAGTATCTGTGGGAATGTGTGCAAATCTTTCCTTTTTTTTGTTTTCCTTCACACTTTTAGTCGCGGAAACCTGCTTCCCAACGTTCGTTTATTTATTTGGTTATTTGCTCAGGGGAGCGTAAAGAGTAAACGCGCTTATTATTAAATTGAAATTTGCATCAATAATTGGTAATTTGCAACAAACTATGTACATATGTACATAAGGCTTATAGAAAGTAGGAATGTGTTATAAAAAATATGTAATTTTTTTTCATTTCAATTTTATTTGCTGCAACGGGGAATTTTAAGTATTTAGAGCATTAAAAGTATTGCTGCTATTTATAGTGCTATTAAAATGTTGCAGGCAAATTGTAGTAGATTGAATAAATATGCCACTATTTCTAATAAGGGTATTATCGAAAAGTTTTCTAATCGATAGAAAGAGAGGCCAGAAAGGAAACGAGAGGAAGAATTATTGCCTTTCAAATGGAAAATTTTAATAGGAAAAGTAAACTAAAGAGATATTCGTATATTTTTTTATAACTTTTGTATAAATCTGTGTGAGTTCTTTTTAAGGCAAAAGTTGCCATTATTTTACAGCGGTAAAAGCCATCTCTTCTACGTTTCGTGGCTAAATTGGGAACGGAGGTTCGATAATTAATCAGGTAAAACCAGAGCAAGAAAGAAACGTTACAACGATCGTGAACATTGCCTCTGTCCACAAAAGTGTGAGAGCCAAACCCGCACGAAAGAATTCGGCATTTTGCACCCTTCAACTTTTCGAATTTGGCTCACCCTACTAGATCGAACTAACCCAGAAGCTCTATTATTTGCCTTTTATTTGCTGAACTTTTAGGAGATGGCCACAATTGATTTATAAGGGACTTTAGCAACCCACTTGAGGTTCACCAGCTGGCAACACATCTAAATAGATTTACTGTTAAATGCTACTTTTTAGCCTGCGCCATTATTCGATCACACTTTATGCTCTTTCGGCGTCAATGGCGAGATCTACATATCAATTTCGTATACATAACACAAAATTGCATACACGGGCCGTTCACATAAACGAAGAAGTTCGTGAAGGCCTGGCACACACTTTTCTTTGCTACATTTCAATACTGACGCGCCTTATTGGAAATCCTTATATTTGGTGTTATTTTGCTTGCACACGAATTGTTAGTTCACTTCAAGAAATTTTTCCATTCCAAACACTTTCATCTTAGTCCCCTTTGCGATTATTCTCCATTTGTAGCAAAGTCTTTTGGCAACTCTATTATTTTCGTTTAAAATAAATTTGCGCACATTTAATTAGTTTTCCTGAAACAATTAACAAATTTTGGCACAATTTTCACACGGGACTTGTGTTGCAGTTTTCTATGCAGTAGATGCTGCAAGCTTTTTTCTCATCTCAGTTTTTAGTTTTTCCTCATTTAGAATAAGTTTTTAAAGAGAAGTATTTTACCTATAAGTACATAATGTACTAATAGCGGTTGTGTGTAAAGTGTAGAAGAGCATTGTTTAGAACATTGTATTTAAAATTTGTTGCAATTCTAAGAAAAGAAAAAGGAAAAACTCTGACGGCAATTATTACAGAAGATTGATAAAAAAAAAGGCGAAAGAAGATAATCTTAAATACTTTTAAATAAAGAGTGTGAAATAAGAGTGTTAAAGGATTTCCGATTTCGATTCAAGGCTTAATTGAGGTGAAAGTGGTAGTATTTGAAGGATGACCACATCTACAATGTTGACCCTTCCAACCCGGATCTGTGTTTTCTGCCCTTATTTCAAAGTTCTGGTAAACGAGAATTCTGGCCGACGTATCGTCAAACCGACAGGTTGCAATCCCATAACTCTGTTTTGTCAAAGTCGTTCTATTCATATATTTAAGACTTAGATTCACTTCTTTATAATAAATGATTCTAAAATTATAGAATATGGGCCTTAACCTTTGGAAAGCTATGTTTTAAAACCAACAGAATTTGACTTTGAAAACTTCCAAATTTATGCTCCTTTGAGGGTCCAATTTACTAAACACCAAGAAAAGGATAAACATTTAAATAAAAAAACAAAGGCTTTCTCTTTAGCCACCAGAGAGATTAGCTGCAAAGAAAGGGACTTATTTTTCCCTATAGCGAGAAAAGAGGGATAAGAATTAAATTTCAACCATAATGTCATAAATTTAATTTCGGTTACTTAATTTTTAATTCAATTTGAATTACTGCAGTAACCTAAAAGTAGGCAATAATTATTATTGTAAAATTAAAACCTTAAAAATAGTGACTGAAAAGAGTTTCTAGAGCTCAAAAATTTACTTAAACTTTACTAACTTCTTCTCCAGACTAATTTGTAAACCAACAGAAAATTAAATTGGAATTCCAATGACTCGCTTTTACTTCGTTAAGGTTGCATTCAACATCGACTATAAGGCCAGCATATATTTTCTGTATAAGAAATCTGTTTAAACAGCAAATTCAATTATGAAATTATCTATAAAAAATAGTTTGCTGTTACTATTTTCCAAAGCGATTTAAATATTTTCCTTTATTTTGAGCTGCTTTTTAATCTTTAGTCTTTGGATGTGAGAGAAAAGTCAACCATTTAAACAACAATTTTTTTTGTTTGTGCAAAAAACACTTTACGCTTAAAAATTTTTAGAATATTTTGCGGGTCCATGTTATTTAACTGAGTTTATTTTGAAATTTTTCATCTTTTCTAGTTCTTTTTTGGTGCATGCAGCAACTTGAAGCACCAGTGGCAAGAGCAGTAGGACTGCTATCTACAAAACTTATATATTATATACGAGTATATTGTGTTTAAAAGTTGTTTTAGAATAGATAATGTGTTCGTGTAGATATAAAACTGTATGTGTTGCATAGAATCATGCCTGCGGTTTTATTTATTTGTTTTAATAAAGTTAGTCTCTGATGTTTTGCGTTTGTATTCATTTTTATAGTTTATATAAATGTTATATCCTTGCTTGTTTTTCAAATGTCCTTTTGCTGCAAATTAAATGCGTTTGTGTATATTGCTCATGCTGCATATTCGGCACCATTATTTTTTTATAATATTCCAAGTGTGTGTGCGTGTGTGTGTGTGTGTGAGTCTGTATGTGTGTTGTGAGACTGGAATATCTTTTGCAACCAAGCAAACTTATTTTTTATCGAATCTATCTATAGAAATTATCCAAAACTTAACTAGTACGTTACTTGTCATTTGACTGTGTTCTCGTGAATTTTGTAAAGAAGTTCATTGTATATTTAATAAAATGTTTTAAATTAACCTCAAAGCTTTTACCGAAATCAATGGGAAAAATTGTACTTTAACGACTTTGAAAAAAATTTCGGGATTTGCCAAAACCGAACTAAAACAAAAAATTCATTGGGATGTCCAGCAGAGCTATTCATATAAATATATACTTATGTACGTGTCATATGATGTTACATTAGCAAGAAATATTTGTATGCAAATTCCATTAAGCAGCAAGAGATCCTTTAGTATTACAGTCCTTTTTTTCTTTGATTTTAAGACATATTATAAATTATATTTATTTTATATCTTTTTAACGCGTTTCTTGCAAATTATATATGGAAACTTATTCTGCTTTCAAAACAACTTGTTTAAATTTATGCCTGAAATAGCCATGTATGTTTGCGAACATAAAATACAAAATAACTATAACTTCAAATAAATAAAAAATGTATCTAAAAATAAAAAATTGTTCTCCGAAGCATTAAAAACATTTAGTACTGCTTGATAAAGTGTTATTGGAAAAAATAAATAAGTTTAAGAAACAAAAAATACATTTAGTACCAAAACATTTCAACAGATTTATTAAAATCATAAGTTTGTGAGCAAGAGAGTGGTGCCAGAAGCATCTGGTGAAATGAAATTTCCTTATTTTTGAATATGTAGTTTTCTAATAGCTCGATACTAGGGTGATGGACGAAGCTATACAACCGGTTACTTAGGCTTTACAGCAATCGGATTTTCTTAAATGGCCATTTGTCAGGTCAGCAAAAGATTCTCAATGCCACCAACACCATTTGGTGATAAGGTAGTAGGAATTTGAATGGAGATGATAAATTGGATATTTTAAAGCTGAACTTTTTAAATTCATTTCCACAAAATGTTACAACATACACAGAAAAACAATAGTCATCGTTAATTTATTTGTTTGAAACGGTTTTTATAAATACAATTTCACCGATACTAGCAGTCGACATAATGGACTATGGTCAAAGTATAGTTCTCTTGTAGCGTAATACTCTGCTGCTTCCGGAACAAAATAGAAAATATTGTACGGATGCGTCAGCTCTATTTGTGGTGAAAGCGGTGTTTGGCAAGTGTTCGTAATTTCAATTCATTGATTTTGGCGGACGTTAGCAATGGGATAATACCTACATTTTGCCTAAATATGGCCTTTAAAACAAAATAACACAAAATCTCTATAATAACTTCGCATTGTTAATTTGAGACAATTCAAATAATGCTACTACTAGCTCCTACTTACTATCCGTTCAGTATCATTGGTTTTGAACAATCAAGTAGATGAAAATTATATAAATATTTTTAAAGAATATTTAGAAAATAATTCCTTCGCCATGAAGGTTGGTTTTGTTGCAAAAGGAAAATGGTCAAAATGACAATACCTATACACAGCTAAGAGAGAAAAAAAAAACACACACACACACACAAGTAATTGCAAACGAATCGAAATATTTTTTGGAAATATGGGCAGAACTGACAATGTTTGTTGTGTTCCAAATAATTTTTCTTATGAAAATAAATCGTCAGCAAGCAAATGTTTAGCAGACGAACAGAAACATGCCATATTTTGTGCGCAACAATTATGCAGTGAAAAGTGTAAAAATAAATGTGTTAATAAAAATAACAACAAATTATTCAATTCAAAATAAAATTCTATTTTTAGGATGGCAGCACGAAAAATTGTTTTTTTTTTTTATTTTTAGCAATCTGGTAATTTATTGCGAGTCGCACTTTCGAAGGGTAACTTTATTCAAAATGCTCTCTCCGGATATAGATGCAGATACTTGAAATAAATTCCACCTTCTCTTCTAGAACACGTCAAAAGGACATATATTACAAAATTATGAGGGAAAAAGCTTACCTTACCAAAATATGCTGTAAAGGAAAAAATATGCAAAAATATGCACTTAAAAATCGATTGTAAGATTCGTTAAATATTTTGAAACGTGCAAATTTCTAGTTCTCTTGCTGATGCATAAATAAATAAAAGTTGCCATTCACGGAAAAAATCTCAAACAATATTCTTGGGATTATAATATTGTTTATTACTTAAATATTTAAAAACATATAAAAAAAGTGGAGATATGTTTTTTACTTGACACAGGGCTCATTTGCCATATAAAGTGCCTTAAGCATACGAGAGAATTTGCCTTTATTTTTCAGCGTTTTGTGGAGCTTTTAAGCGTTTCATGTAAAAAATCTTCAACTGTTGCATTAAAAAAGGGCACTCATAAGTACCCTTTTCATAGGCTTAGTAGTGGACAATGAAAAATTGTTTTTAAAAGTAAAAAAAAAAATAATAAAACAAAAATTATAATATATTTAGCATAAACATATACGTTCGTCATGTTTCTAAAATATTCTTAACCGATGGTGATAGAGCTTAATTAGCGAATTAAAATGAGTAACCCAAAATTGACCAAATTAACAGACGATTTTTTCATGACAACTAGAAGATTTTACTAGACATAACCGTGAAGTTATCTTTTTTAACTAAATTGTCTAAATTGTCAGCAAATTTCGAACTTTATGCAACAGTTGTTTTGTAGTTGTCGCTATTCGCATGCCAGGTTACTCAATTCTTTCACACATAAAACCTCCAGGCATTTAAAAAAAACACCCTTTTGGTTGTCTTTTATAAACATATACACATATATTTAAAGGCCTAAAAGCATAAACTGTCAGGCTCAAGTTGCACCAAAAACAACCATACAGAGCACTGTGTTGAGTATCAAATGTATCAAAAAAAATTTTTTTCTTTATTCCACAAACGAAACATTTTGTGCAGTTTAGAAAATTTTGACGAAAAATTTAACACAGAAGTACTACTACAACCAACTACTACTGGCATTAGAAAAGAGTGGCACAAAAAGCAACATTAAATGTTGAAAATGCACACATGGATACATTTTGAAATGCACACATACCCATACACAAGCACCCAGGCACAAAGGACATAAATTGCGTATAAACACAAAAGAGAGCAAAAAATAAATAAATTTCATTTTAAATATGAACAAAAATTTTTTAATTTCTTTTTAGGAATTTTTTTTAACATTTTTCTTTCGCATGCACATTTATTTGAGCGACAGAAAGAGAAACTTCGTTAGTTTCACTTTGGAATTTTGGTAGTTTTTCGTTTTGACTCAATGTCTGTCTTTGAGTTAAAGGAATTTCTTTGAATATTAGTTTGTGTCCCTTTGGCGTTTGAAGATACGAGTACTGACAGAAACAGTATTTTATTCCGACTTACATACATAAATTATTATTTTCACTTACATCCAAAACATTTATCTTTATTGTTTTATATATAATATGAAATTTTGTTGACAAATGTTCGAATTGATATGAGAGAAATTGCTTGATATATGAAGATTAAATTAAAGTTAAGAATTTATGTCAGGCGAAAAGATATAAAAAGATATTCTTACTCAATGCATTATATGGGTATGATGTGCATTAAAATTTCTGATTATCGGCCTAGTATTTGTCACACATAATAGTGCCTTGTAAGTTCAACATACATTACTTGTCTTTACGACAGTTTTATTGTTTTAATTAAATGAATAAATGAATTCAGTGCCGACTTCCATCTAACCAAACAGAAATATAATCGATAATATAAACAATATAAGAAGAATTCTCAAATTCTTATTTCAACATTAATTCGTTTAAATAGATGATATTTACTGTAACTGATGAAGTGCGTACCCGCACAGAAGATGCGCATTCAGTTCTACTAGTGTCGAATAACATTTCAGTATTGTAAAATTATCGTATGAATAATTTAAACATCTTTGTTTCTTTCGAAAGATTAAAAACCGAATTTGAGCCAGAATAAATTATTCACTTGATTATTGAAATTTCAGTTCGATAACTTCAAAAAAAGTAACAACTGTGTATTCAAAAACAATTTTATCGAAGAATTTTAAAGTAGGTGTTTGACCGTTACGCCGTTTTCAGTTTCAAAGAAGTAAGGTCCAATGATTCCTCCTGACCAAATTGCCACATCAGACTGTCACTTTTAATGTATGTAAAGGGGACTGATAAATAGTTTGAGGATTCTGCATTGCCCCGAACCAACTATTCTGTTTGTTCACATATCCATTCAAATTAAATTGTGCCTTGTCACTCATTATGATTTTTTATGAAAATCGGAGTTGTCATTGGGCGAGCTGTAGCATCCTATTGGCATATGAACGGCGGCGTAAATGGTCTTCTGGAAGAAGCTCTTGTGTCAACTGAATCTTAAATAGAAACAAATGCACATCTTTGTGCAAAATTGTGGCCAAAGTTGTTCTTTGAACAACAAGCTCCTGAGCACGGTGTCGAATTGAGGTTGATGGATTGTTTTGAACACTTTCTTGAACAGCAGTAATGCTTTCAGCCGATCTTGCAGTACGTTGTGGTCCATGCTTGGGCCTATCAGCTACAGTCCCTCTTTCTTCGAAATCATTTATTACTCGATAAATAGTGCGTCTTGTTAGTACGTTGTTTCACCCTAAAATTTCACGTAACTTTCTCATCGTCACAGTAATCGATGATTGATTTTGATAAAATGTTTTAACGATTAAAACACGTTGGTTTACCGAATATTTTTCCATAATTAATTTGCTACGTCTCTACTTCACGACTGCTAAGTATGAATTGTCAAGACTAATGTTTACTTAAATGGCAGCAAAACAAAGTAGTATACCTTCCCGGTGGACACCCTGTATAAAGTAGGTACCCACTTACAATTGACACGTATGTATATTGTTTGGGAAACAATTGTTTTAAAAGCAATACTTTTCCATGTAAATATTCCCTATATCTTACCGATTCTAATTCTTACATCCTTATATACGAGTATTACAGCCCTTGTTCTCATTCACCATTTTAATTCTTTTATTTTTTTTTATAATTTTTTTCTCACAAAAAATTAAAATAAATATAAAAATTATTTTAGTGTTGTTCATACGACAACACGAATAAAGAAGGCACGTTATTCGAATACCACTTTCTTATCTTACACAAGTAATTCGTATGTATTCTTATTGATTGATATTATTTTTGTTAATTTCACCTAATGAAACAATTTATATTAATTATGTTTGAAATCACAAAACCTACTTTATTTTAAAACAATAAAAGCCTATTTCTAGATCCGACTACCCGGATAATTTGGGACATTTTTGTACATCATTACCTATATTTTGAAATGGTGTTGCCAGTACTGGAAATTCACTAAAGCATGCATTAGTTAAAGTGCTTTTTGAACAGAATTTCTTAAGAAAGCTTAGTTAAACTTAAACGCTTTTATTCATAAAGATTTAAGCCTTAACCATTGTTAAGGAGAAATCTGCATTCCTAAACGATTATTAAAAAAGGATTTTAAAATAGGTGAATAACTTTTCGTTAAACCAGTTTTAAGGTGGCATTTTCATTTTGTCGTTGAAAAAGTAGTTTCAGGAACAATAAAGTAACAGCATTACTCAGTATTAATATTGCTTCTAACTTCTCCGTTCCAGCTTCTATATCTTTATATTTTAGGTCACTACTTGTCATTCATCCCTTTAGTTTTTTTAATGTTTCGTTATAAAATTCATAAAAAATCAATATAAACATAAAAGTTATTTTAGTAATAAACAAGTTTTTAAAAGGTCGCAATTTTTAAAAAGCTGTAATTTGAATTTTTTTATTTACCCATTTCCAACAAATGGGTCGTGTGAATTCTCTTTTATTCATTTTATGTTTGTAAACTTTTACCTAATAGATCAATTAATAGGAATTTCTATAAAAAACAGATTTTGATCTATTTTAAAATAATAAACCTACATAAAAATTCGACTACCCGGATCAATTAAACATTTTTTAAAATATGTGTTTTTTAAAACGTGATTATGAATACGAATGTTTAACCTACCTTTATTAGGCTTAGTATATGTTTTAGCTAATCGGTTCTTGAAACCTGGTTTAAGATGTTTTATGAATACGGCTGAAATTGTTAATTACCTGATGTGTTCTTTAAACCAAAAATTAAATTTAATATTTAAAACGGCCGTTTATATTTAATTTTTACACATTTTATTATAAATTTTATGTCTTAAAATATTATTTAATTTTGTTAATATTTGTTGGGTGATATTCATCACAGATTCAAGTTGTTTATCAACTTCACACTATTGCCTTGTTGCTACGTTTTATTAAATAAAATGTTTAACACAAAATAAATAATACAATCAATATTCACGAAGTAAATATTTTCGTAAATAAATTTACTGAGAAAAATATTACCTAAATTATTTAATAGCAATACAAAAAAAATATAATTTTTTGTATAATACTTTTTAATGCTGTGGGGAATATTTTGTGAAACACAAATATTCATAAAAAATTTATTAATATGGAAATTGGCAACAGAGTTCAATTTTTTACAATTCATTTGATTTCCAGACCTACAGCCAGAGTGTTTTATACTTAAAATCATAAAGCAGAAACTTATTTGCTCAAAACTTACATACGTACGTGGGGCATGACAATGCACTGGTTAAAAACATTTATTCTTTTCTTACTAGGTAATAAATTGCGATTGATTATATGGGTCTTGGAGCAATAGTTATTCGAACACAATTTATTGGAATAAAATTTATTCGATTAATCGAGTATTTTTTTCCAATGATTGGAAGTTTGAAAAGAAATTAAAAAAAAATAATTAGTATGTTTTTTCAAATAACCGTGTATTGCAATAGTTGTTCCTAAACATTTTTAAAAAATGGGCGAGAAAAGTATTAATAAACATATATCGCAAATAGCCAAAATCGATGTTTACCATTCGCAAGGATCTTCCTATCAGGCCATTGTAGAAAATTGAAAGAAGTCATAAGACGGCGCTCGTATATTTAGTAGATGGTGAAGACGATGAAAAGAATTACAAAGTAAGGATTCCAACTACTTAAGTCGGTAGGCAAAGAGAAAAATGTTAAAAGTGGCGTAAACCAAAAATCAGGTCTCAATTCTAAAAACGTTATCTAGGCAAGAACTTCAACAGTGAAAAGAGCCATGTAAGAGGGCATGTTAACGATTAGGCCACTGTGGTTTTTAAGGATGAAAAAAATTTTATTTGGAAGGACCAGATGGTATATGAAAAATGTGCAGAGAGATCCAAGATGTGGTCTGGGATGATATTATGTATTACTGCACAATCAATTTAAAATTTCAAAGTTCAAAAATGACTGGAGACTCTACTACAATCAGCTTTCCCCAAATTAAATGATATTTTCGGGTTAATTCCGCAACAACATAAGGCTCCTATACATAAAGTCAAATTTATAAAAAAATGCATATCAAAATGTTCGTCTTCTTAATTAGCTACCATATTTTCCCGACCTAAAAATAATTGATAATGTTTGGGGTTAGCTTGCACGCGAAGTTTATAAAGGGAAATGGCAAACCGACGATAACGCATTACCCATTCAACCCATTTAGGACTCTGATAATGAGTTTTCTTTGGATTAGTTGAAGTCACTTTATGATTCAATTTAATAACAAAATCAAAAAATTGTAAATTTTTCGTCTTTTTCCGGAAAAGAAACTTTAAGATACTATTGATTTTTTATTGTTGATAATTTTGTAATCGTAAGAAAATGCTCTTTCTGAAGGTACAAAAATATATGGCCTACTAAAGACAGACGTTTAAGTTATTGTAGTCATCTGATCGAGAGGGAATATACAAGATTTGTTAAAATAAATTAGGCATGTTTCAAACCATCTTAATTTGTGGGTTTAAAAATAAACTAAAAACATGCGAAGATTATACACTCATACTAGACTTTAACAATGTCGAAAACGATTTACACTGTTCTTACGCGGCCGTTTTTGACTAGACATAACATGGTTAACAATAACAAATTTAGGTAGATTTTTGTAACGAATTTCTATCGTCCCATTAATTCTGTAGACCTTTTCAAGTTTTTGAACCTGAAATTAATCGATTTCCGTTTTTTTTTCTGAAAGAAGTTTCTTATACAATATTCACTATACGCTCCCCGGCCAAGCTACTATTCGTTACAAGTTTCTCTTAAATTATGGCGTACAATACGACGCGACATACCAAATAGAGCATAACTTTCATACACCCTACTAGATCACTCTCACTATCTGAAACCCCAAGATGTAAACTTGGTTTTAATTTTGTGACAATAAAAACTTATTATTTTTTTCTCAGTTTTGTTGCTCTTAGTAGCTTAAAAGGTGACAACGAGACTGCAATTTATGGTATAATTAAGTACTAATTGCTTAATTTAATAAATAAATTCTTGTATCAAAAATTGAGTTGAGTTAAGGCCTTAATAGCACAAACAGTCTTATTGCGCATTTAAGGCACATGTGTGAGCTCTAAGAGTCGGTGGTAAGCTAATGAAAATTTTCAGTTTTTTTCTATTAATTGAATACAAAATAAACTTGGTCTCGGCAACGTTGTTCACAAAAAAGTTCTGTTGATTAAACAGGAAAACTACAGTAAATATGTGACAGAAGATTATGAAAGCAGACCTGGTATTTCTTAGAGCAGTAATCTCGGTACAACACTTTTTTCCCATACGTGTTTTACTAGCAGTCATCGATGATCAATGAACGTTAAGCCTTACATTTTTTAATATAAGCAACAAAAACTCCAACTTTATTAAATTAAACACTAAAATCGTTTTTAAATTAATTCTATACTATTTCTATTTCTTTCCTGAACTATCTATGTATATCCAAAACAAAATAAAAATTGTCAATATCAATGATATACTACGTCAAAATGCTTCAATATTAAAAAGAAAAAATCAAATTCATATTCTTCAATACTACGCAATACGTAAGAGTGTGACTAATTTTTGTAACCAAACAAACACAAACTCAAATATTGACACTAAATATTGATTCGTCTAGCATCCGCTTCCACAATACGGACACAATCGCCATTACTTTAATTGAAATGTGCTGCTGTAGCGTAATTTTATGACCAGGTTATTCAATTTCAATAATTCAAATTCAATTGCAAGACTCTGCTTTACTCATTAAACTTTTCCAAATAAGCAGCATTTGTTTCCAACGTTTCTCCTTTCATCATCGGTCGGATATTAGTTTTATTTAGTTGGCTTTCAGGCAGCGTTTGTTTTTATTGCAAAAATTCTTTTTTAAATATTTAGCATTTTATTTTGTAAACTCTCGTTCAGATTAATTAATGCATTTGAACTTTCTCTTACCATTCTTACTTTGTTGATCATATATTATTTTGAAACTTTTATTTAGAATTGATACAAGCAACAAAAACAAAACTTCAGTATCAATAAAGATGCTTTTGTCAAATAAAACCTCTTTAGCTCATGTCAGCAACGATAAGGATTATTTGCAATAACAGAAAATTACAAGTCACTAGTTCAAAAAGTTCTGTTAAAAGCGACATAAAATCAATGAAGGAAAGTAAAATTAGGTTAAATAGAATAAGAAATACTTTATTATATGTATTTATCCTTGATTTCTAACTTTTATTAGGAAAAGGACGTAATAGGGAGATATGAAAACACCCTCCTTTCCTCCTAATTTTATTCAACTTACATATTTTGTAGGAAGAAAGCAAAATACACACCAACCTATGAAGCTGGTGTATAGAAAATATTCAACTTCCGGTTATAAAATTTAATTAAGGAAAACATTAAAAATGTAACATATATTTAATTTAACAAAAAATCAACAAAAAGCAACTGAATTTGCGAGCTTTTTTTCCTTTGTGTTAACAAGAAACGAAAATAGTCAATAGGACATGCCTCTATTAAAGAGTTTAGTTTTCTAACTAAATTTAAAATATTTAAAAAAGCATTAAATAGTTAAAAAGAAACTTGGATAATGTTTTTACACGTTATGTGAATACCTTTAGTCTACATTATCGACATTATGCACATAGTTTGGAATTTTATCCAGAAGCTCAAACAAAATACTCCCAGAGTATAACATAAAAACATCACAGCATTCTCGGTGATGTTGTGCGGACGAAGCTACGATTTTTCCACCCATATGATTTCCGTCTGGCTTTTGTAACAGCCATCATTGACAATTTGTGGCATTAACAATTTTCACTTGGTACAACTTAATTTTCTAGTTACTAAAAATGTATTTGTATGCATTTTCAAAATAAAGGTTTTTGCTACGAATTCTGACATTCCGTATTCAATTTTAAAAATCAATATCGAACTTTCCGATACGACGGTCGGAATTTTAAAAATTAAAATCAGAATCTTTTATATCAATCTCAGTACCAGTAGTGATGCTTCTCACAAATTCACAATTATATTATCTAAATTCGGGTTATTTATAGAATCTGCCAACAATTCCCGCGCTTCGAATTTAGCTTTAGAAAAAAACATTTTTTCAATTGGAATTAGCATTGACAAAGTTACGTCAAACAGTATATTCGATCAAAACTCGATCTAACATACATTGAAAATAATAATTTGTTCAAATCACTATTATGTTAAAATATCCTATACTATATTTAAAGCTGAGCAACTACAGTCTCTTAATACAATAAAAACGGAATAAATTACTTTAATCTTTAAAATCAATTATAAGTAAAAAACTTTCAAAGTAGGAGAAAACATAAACACTAAAACTTCTTCCCATCTATGGGTTACAAGCCCCGATTGCAAGGCAAGTCCCTATCAAGCTCGCGATCTTCCAATTAAAACGGCTATATTCGGCTGTGCCTTCACAAAAGTAAGGACTACTAAAAATGTACTACAGAATTTTCCCAAAGGCTTTCGGTTTTAGTCGTTTTTTTTAAACTATCCTTTCGTTTTAATATATGCATTTTCGATCCGTTCGTTTTTCTTTTCTCTGAATGCTTAAACATTTTGGATAAATTCTCGACTTTTTGGTGAATTGTAGATAATAGCGGAATTGATTTTTTGTAAAATTTCCAATTATTGATAAAACTTTCGAGTTTTTGATGAATTTTAGCATTTGAAAAAATTTGTTTGTAAAATTTTAAAATGTGGTGAAGTTTGTTTTTGGTTACATGTATGTAAAAATTCGTTTTTTTTTCGTAAGATATAAGTCTGTTGGAACATTTGAAATCTCGGTTTTGTTAAAAATTGCCAGTTTTTCGATTTTGTGGAGAATTTTCAAAGCTTTGATAAAGATAAAATTTTAAAAAATTTTGAATTCTTCGTAATTTTTTGAAACTTTGATCTTTTGGAAAGTTTTGTTTGTTATTTGTATTATTAAAATTTTTGAACATTAGTTAGCTTTGTGGTGAATTTTAGTGTGATTTATTATTATATTTTTTTTAGATTAAATTAAATTTTTGGTAAAATTTATAATTTTTTTATTTTAGAGTTTTGGAGAATTTGGTAATTTTTACTAAATATAAACAGATACATTTTGTTAAAATTTCGTTAAATATTGATTTTTGGTAAATGTACATCTTTTTGGTAAAACTACGAAATTTTTTTTTTATATATTGTTTTATTTGCAATATATTTTACAATCAAAATAATAAGCAAATTTTATGACTTTTAAATAACATAGATTGAGTTTTCCTTAAAACTCAAAAAAAATAAAGTAAATACAATAAATCAAATTACATGAAACCTTCTCTGGATTTCATTGCTATCATCTAATAGGTTTATTGCTAAAACATTGGAATGGTTACTTAGTCTATTAAGGTTTCTTTCACTGAAGTTATTGATCTCATCTTTTACCATTAAAATTCCAAGATCTCTGTGTATGTTTTTGTTGCTGATAAACCAGGGCGCATTTGTTAAAAGTCTGAGTGCTTTTGACGGGTATCTCTGTAGTATCTCAACGTTAGAATTACTTGCAGTACCCCAAAGTTGAATGCCGTATGTCCATATCGGTTTTAGTATTGTTTTGTATAACAGAACCTTGTTTTCTAAGCTTAAGCTTGATCTTGGGCCCAATAACTAAAACATTTGTCTTGTTTTTAATTTAAGTTGCCCACGTTTCTTTTTGACATGCCCTTTCCAAGTTAATCTTCGATCAAAATAAAAGCCTAAATATTTTACAGTGTTGCAGCTTGGTATAGCTCTGCCATTTAAATAAACAGGCGAGCAATCATTTTTTCGTAGCGTAAATGTAACATGAACAGACTTTGTGTTATTAATTTTAATATACCATTTTTGAAGCCAATCTTGAAGAAGATTCAATTGATTTTGTAGCATCTCAGAAGCTATTAACGGTGATTCGTTTGATGCCAATAAAGCAGTATCGTCCGCATACGTAGCAGTAGTTATATTTTCAATTGTTGGCATATCTGCTGTAAAAATTGTGTACAATACTGGTCCCAGGACACTACCTTGTGGAATACCCGCGTTAACACAACCAACACTTGAATAATTTTCATTTATGCTTACAAAAAAGGCTCTGTCTTGAATATATGTTTTTAGCACCAAATATAATGGGGCTGGGATGAGGTACTACAAAATTTGGTGAAATTAAAATCTTTGTGGCGAAATTTCAGTATTTCTTGAATTTGTCTTTTGCTAAAATTTAGATTTTATATTAAATATTGATTTTTGAGCAATAAAATTTTTTGTACTCTAGTTTTTTGATTTTATGGTGAATTTTCGAATATGTGGAGAATTTAAAGTTTGGGTAAAATTTCAAATTTTTTTTTTTTGCACTTTGTTATTTTTTTTTTTTAATTTTCGTTTCTTGGAATATTATATTATTTTTTTATTTAAAAGTTTTCGAACTGATTTTGTCTTGTATTGAATTTTGAAATTTTGTTGAATTTCCAAATTATGGTAAAATGTTGTTTTGTACTTTACGGATTGAGATTATTTGTAAAATTCATAAGTTTTTTTTGTGGTTAAATTTAATTTTTGTATATAATTGTTTAAAATTTTTATGAAATTTAAATTTTTCGTGGTGAATAGTTAAAATTGTTGTGATTTTTTTTTTGTTTGTAGAATTTCGAGAGGAGAGCTGTACAGACAACTATTGATCCCTTTGCAAAGAGCAATCAAGGGAAAACGTCCAGATTAGGCACGAAGCTATAATTTTCCATGATGGCTGTGCGCATCCTAATGTTACTGTACTAAAGAAAACCGGTTAGGAATATAGCGCATAGGAAATTTTACTTCCGCACCTAGTCTCGATCTTGTCATATCAGAAGGCTTTTTGTTTTCTTCGTTGCAAAATAACCTGGCTATACTTCGTACCTCTTCAATTTAAGGTATCAAAAATTTACTTGATTATTTTTTGGCTCCCAAGTATGAGCAGGTGCTTTAGTGCAGATTCCATCTATTGATAGAAAGATGGAAAAATGTCACAGCTAATGATGACACTATTTTAAATGGTAAAGTAGTTTTGGTAAAAAAAAAACACCGGGAACTTTTTTGTATAGCCAATGTTTTATTTTCTTTCGATGCAGTTAATTGTCACGTAAAATATCTTTTTACCTAATAGCAATTTTTTAAATACTCGTATGAATATGAACACGAACTATTAAAATTATTTAGTAGTTATTTCTTTGAGAATTTTTGATATTATTTTATTTATTTTAGTGCAGAGAATTTCTCAGTTATTTATTGAACTTTTATAATGGCAGTTAAGCAAATTAAGCATCAAAGTTCTTCTGTTGAAGTAAATAAATTTAAAATTATCTAGATATTGAGCGTTGTTTTTAGGACGCTAAAAGGTGATTATATAAACCACATCTCTTGTAAATATATTTATTATTCAGCAAGTTTAATACTTTTAGAAGCTACTGTATGTGTGTGTGTTTGTGTTTCTCTTTTGCTCGACTCCTCTATAATGCAGAATTTGCTTAAGATTAAATTGAGAAGTATTTTTTAGGTAAAGGTTTTATTAACCACCGCAAAGAGGTATTTCTTGACTTATGTTCGTTTTAAGTTTTCCAAGATTTGTACATCATCTGCTTTGAAAATTCGTATTTGTTTTTTCTCTTAAATTAACTTTAAACTTCTTTTTATTCTTCTTATGATTTTTTAATAGATTTAACAATTCGGGGACAATTGCAGTTTTTTTTAATGGGATTGGACTTTGCAGGTATAGCACAGGTACTGGATGTTCATCAGAATGTATGTGGGAGCAAGGCTTACAGCAAGGAAGTTGGGTCTAGCCAGCGCATGGGAATACCAAACTGCATTGGGTTTTGTTGAAAACAAAAAAGTAATAAATAAATACTTTTTTAAATACTCAAATTTCCTTTCATTGTTTTAGGAGTAAATATCTTCAGTTTTTTTACGGTAAGTTATAGTAAAATTTAACTTAAGACACATTTGTTAATACAAGATGGCGAGTAGTAAAATTGGGTTTTGTAGCATATTTTAAAACTAATTGTGAACAAGTACTGAATTAACCTTTAAACATATTTTAAGCTTGACTTATTTCTGGCGTTCAAGTTAAAGTGTTCAAGCTTTAGTGTCTGTCAAGGCTTATAGTAAGATTTTATGACAAATATTGTTGTAAAACATCTCAGCAAGTTATTTTGCTGTTTACAGGGAGAATTTTGCCTTTATTCAAGAGAAGGACAGAAAAAACCCATACAGCTAAGAGTTAGAGATTTAAAATATTCAACAAAAATGTTCTCCATAGTGTTCTACATAATAGTCCTAAACACACTTTATACCATAATTGAAAGGCTTACAAGATTTCCCGTACCGCTTCATCAACCCAATTTGCAAATGGGGAGAAACTTTAACTACGCCTAAATCAAAGGTCAAACGTAAACTTTCTAAATGTCGACACATGTATATTTTTTTGTAATCCCTTCTGCCGGAATCTGTTTTTTTTTTACTGTGTTCTAAAGTGATATCGAGGTTTTACTGTTGCTTTAATCTTGTAAATGACATTAAACATTTTACTATTCACTCACCTTTTGTTTACAAAATAGCATCCAATTAAAGGTTCTTCAATGTGCATTCGTGCGATATGGGTATTCCAACAAGATTAAGATAAATATTTTACACTTTATAGCGAATAACCATGTTTTGTAGTTACACCTCTTTTTTCTTTATTTGGTTGCTTTACACACTTTTTTTAAATTTCCTTTCATTAATTTTTTCTTTGAACTTTTTCAAGATTTTTACTTTTCAAATATTTTCCAGTTTTTTCACCAACAATATGCTCCGATAAATTGTTGCATTTACACTTGATATTAATGGAGACAATGTGCTTCCAGCTGTTATTGGCACGCGTCAAAAAATGCACTTAAGCATGTTCTTGTTTTATTGCTGATGACAGTGAACATGTTGCAGGCAACAGCATTGAAATACAGCTGTTGATTAAAATGCATTAAGGAACCGTAAATTTTATTTAATAAATGCTTTTTTAAAACTTTTATATTTAAAATTAATAGCGATTTAATTACTGTTTAGAAATTTATTTGCTTACTTTTTTTTGGTATTGAAAATTGGTTTTAAGTAAATTTTATGACATTAAACATTTGTTATTTTTTTTTTCTAATTTTGTGAATATTTAAATTTAAACTTTACAACATTTATTTTCACAAGATTTAGTTTTCCCATTTGCTATAATTTTATTTTCTCTTATAAATAATTTTTCTTTTTTAAAATTTTTCATTTTTTGTTTGTAACAAGAAATTTTATACTTCAAGGGTTTGTTTGATTTTCTGTTAATTTGTTTTCGTTATAGTTTTGTTGTTGTTTGAGACTCTTACATTTTTGTAATTTTAACAAGATTTTAATTTTTTGTTTTTGCATTCAATTTAGGCCAATTTTTGTGTTTTTTGATTTGTTAAAAGTAAAGCTGTTAGCTGGCAGAAGATGTAAACTAAAATATATTTTCCTTTATTCTAGTCGTATGTTTATTTTTACATTCGGACGAAAAACGAGTAAAGAAATACACACTCTGCAATTCACGCACTTTTCTTGACTGCGGACACAATGGAATCACACATACTTTGAATAAAAATTGGGCTTTGTTTTGAAGATATTGCTCTGGCACGTGAAATTCACAGAATCACACACATTCGCTGTGACAAAACGTCAATCTCTGGCTGTAACCAAGCACTTACACACGCATGGCCCGGCCATATGACTGAGAAGACAAGACGAGTTCGACAACCAACCGACCGAACGTGTAAAAGACCGAAACACCGACACACCGTTTGCCGTTACTTACAGTGGACCATGTACAATTGGAAATTAATTATACCGCTCAAGGCGTTCAGAAGATGGCAAAGCGGATTGCCTTGTATTCTTTTACTTTGATTTATTTTTACATCAAGCTCTCAAGTGAGTTTACTTCCGATTTTCCTCTTGAATTTTTCGCTTTAAATGGAAATTTCTTTTTTTATTTTCTGTGTCATTTTTATGTTTTTTTTTTCTTATTTCAATTTAGTGGCGACAACGACACCATTCCTTATTGCTACTACTGAAGTTGTACTAAACTTTATTGTTGTTGTAGTTGATTTCAATCATTTTCAATTCCACATACACTCACACGGTCACGCATCATTTTGTGCACGACGCGACGAAAAAATTAATTTTTATACGGACCAACAACGAGTGACTTTCTGTGTTTAATTTGCACTGATGTTGCTGAAGCGGCACACGAATATCAACTGAGATAGTAAAATCTTGGAGCAGATACTTTTTGATATCAGTCGCATGTGTTGTATTGTGTTGATGTTGGAAAATAGCAGCAGCAGCACCACCACCACCAGCAACAACCATAATAACGCCACCACCACTAACAACAAAAACAATAGGCAAAAGTATTCGTCATATGTTTATTGCTGGCTTTGGGACACATCGTCGCAGTAGTCGTCATAACTTCGTATTTGGTTGTTTGTTTTTCCTTGTGATAAGTGAGCGATGATGATGATGATAATGTTTTGTATATTCTTGTTGCTGGCAACATGTTGCATATCATACAAATTCTAATAGGAGGTTTAAAGAGAGTGTGTCAAAGTCAACTGCAAGAAAAAAGAAAAGAGAAAGAAGAGTTACATAAATGTTGATGAAACATTCGCATATAAACTTATTCCAACAAAATTTAAGAGCAAATGTTACAAATGGAAATACATATAAAAATATGTTGCTATGTCATACGAAACGCAATGTTTATAATATAATACGGCAAATTACGTTATTTTAAGAATGCTTTTTTAAATAGCAATTTGGGCATTTTAAACATACATTTGGGTTGATAAATAAAAATAATTAAAAATAATATTTGTTAACAGCTAAACCTTACACTGAGTACAATTTATAATAATTCGTCTTCTACTCATTATAGATTTTTCAGAGAATTATTTTCAAAATTTTTTTTCTAATATTAAAATTATAAATAAAATAAAAGAAGTCGAAATTTTTTTATTTAAGGGTATCAGTTTTAATTAGAAATTTTTTATTCCTTAATTAGCAGCTAACACTTTTTAAATAAGCCCGAGAATCTGCGATCGGTGACACGAACTCATCAATATTCTCATTGCAACATGCTAAGGTGTTTTCTTGTTACAAAGTGACCTATTTTGTTCGACTTTCTGGACCATGAATTTTTTTCTCTAGCGCCTATTTTCGTGGTACTTATGATTTTAAGTTACATATGGCGCCATGACTAAATTTGTAAAGGCACTAAGAATGTTACTTTCATTTTATTACAATAAGAGACCAGAAGTTTTATATGATCCTTCTCCACGGCTTATCAACAACGTATAAAAAGTTGGGCCTTGAAAACTTTAATTTTCACACCTTCAACTATGAATCCCTTCTTTTCATTAATTATTTTTATTTTTTATTGGTTTTCCTTAAAACAAATAAAAATATCGAATGTAAATAAAAAAATGTTTAATTTTCACCCCTTACCAAATTGTTAGTTATTCATTTTATTGTTGTTAATTTCACTTAATATAACAATTTAAATAAATTTTTATAAACAAAATTGATAATATATTTTAAGCTAAAAGAAACCTATTTATAAATCCGACAACTCAGCTCAATGGTAAAATGTTAGTGCAATATTAGCTTAAAAAAATGTGATGGTGTTGTCAGTACACAAATTCTGAAATAAATATTTGTTAAAAACCGTTCATGCAAACGGTTCCATAGGTTAAAAGGGTTTGTTAACTATTGTGTACTTTAAACCTAAAATAAATTTTTTTATGGATATGGCCGTCACGGATCGTGTACATTATCTAAAAAAGTTTTCATTCTCATAGTCTGAATGAGATATATATTTATTATTGTAAAGCACCTTTACGTCTGCACAAATTTAACATTCATCACAAAACATTAAAAATATGTTTAACAACATTGTTGCAAGTGGAATGTAATTTTAACAACTTTTACGGGTACCATTATTAATGGGGTTAGTGGTAACAGAATTTTTCTATGTCATTTTATAATTTCACAAAATACATAATTGAGTATTTCAACTTGGCACAATTTTCAACTTCATTTTCATTTCACAACAATGTTGCTGGTTGGGCTTCGGCAAGAGAAAAAATGTTGAAGAGAGTGCAAAGAAATCCTATGTTGTTTTTATGAAATTTATATGTTTTGTTTAAGAAATGAGTATGAGTGGGGTTGGTTTCGTTTTCTAGTACTCTTTACTTTTTTGCGGAGAAAATTAAGTTTATTTTTTAGTTTGCTTACGGAAAACTCTATGCATGTAAATTTTAATGGATATGATGGCGCCACAACATCCGCTTTTGCCGGGTGTGGTACGACCAATAAAGGAGGCATAAATGTGAAGGTAATGCTAAT
Source organism: Phania funesta (assembly GCA_963932375.1). Taxonomy (NCBI): domain Eukaryota; kingdom Metazoa; phylum Arthropoda; class Insecta; order Diptera; family Tachinidae; genus Phania; species Phania funesta. Next base: position 7,855,476 of record OZ010652.1, read on the forward strand.
GATGATATTGGTGATGAGTACGTTGATGGTAGGGATGTTGTCTTAACTTAAGTTTTTTACTTGTCTTGTAAAGTTGTGTTTCACTTATACAAAATTGAATCTTTTGCACTACATTTGTGTTTTTTCTATTACTATTATTATTATTATTAGTGTAAAGCATCCAAAAACGTATTGGGCGTTTGTATTAAAATCTCATAAATTATAATAATATTGACTTAAAAAGTGCCGGAAACAAATCGTATGCTCAATATTTTTTAATTGCATAAAATTATATCAAATATGAGATGTAATCATAGCTTCAAGTGTTTATTTTATATTATGTATGTGTTGCAAAGTTAAGAAAAAAATATCTATTATCTAAGCTTATGAGTGTGAGAATGACTATTTAAACTGACTAATTAATCACTCTTGGGCCGCTTCCTTTAAGGCATTTATGTTTTTTTTTTATATTTTGGCTTTATCTTGTATTCTTTTCAATTATCTTGAGACAAATAATGAGGTGGTTTGACGAAACTATTGTATCATTGATACCGGGAAATTTGTAAGTATCCATATTAATATTATCACACAGAAACTTGCATAAATACACTGTCAATACTGACTTTATTATTTTACTACAACAAATAATTAGAAATATGTATGTAAAAAAATTAAATTTAGAAATAAACTGACATACAAATTGAATCTGACAAAAAGAGTTTCCAAAGTAAACAAATTTATATTTAAAAATACTTGCAATTTTCATTGGCAATTGTAGAGAAATTTGGCAGCTGCAGTATTCCGAACGCTGCTATCGTCTACAAAATTGTTACGAACATTACTCAATCTTTTTGATATTTTTACTTGATGGGTGCTTTGAAGTCACAGGCTTATGTCAATAATTATATGTTCAAGCATGCCCCTTAATTAAGTTAATTAAGTTTTAAGTTGAATATTAAAGTATGGTGTTCATGTTTGAGAAAGCGTGTAAAAAAGTGCTATACGTTTTCACGTAGCAAATTTCCAGTTGCCACCAGAATTAGAAGAGATAGTTTCTGCTTACTAAAGGCACTTCACCAGGGCTGCATGGTCAGTTTGACGCAACTTATCGTGCAATTAAATAATAATTGCTTAATTTACTAATTGCGTTTTTGTATGGTAAATTGAACTGGATTAAGTAATTAATTGCGAAAACTTATTAACTGCGCAATTAAGGTGCATGTCTGCACATATTAAAAGCTGTGAGCGAAGTAGCTGGAATTATTATATTTTTTGTAGTAATTCAATAACATTTCAAGAATTAAAAATACCATTATGAAATTTCACTTAGGCAGAGCTAAAGTGTTTTTAAATTGTAGAATTTTGGAACGAATTTCCGTCACCCCTTGTCAAGTTTGGTTTGGTGACAAACCGGTTTTGGTAATGTGCCATCTTCAGCGTCATTTTCCGTTCGAAAGCTTGACAAGCGATGAAGGAAGTTCGTTCCAAGAATCTACATCAAAACACTCTGTCGGAATATCAAATCAAGAGTCAATATTTTTAAATTAATTCGCTTTTAAGTTGGAACATGTACGGGCTGCAAACAATTGTTACATCGGCTACACACTTAAAAACAATTAATTTATATGAGCTATGTGTTCTATTATAGTGGGAGGATCAGACGAGGCAAATATTTGCCGATATAAACTTAAGCGACAAGATATTAACATTAGTTTATTATTTAAGGCTCTTTCACGCTGTTATATTGAGTGAAACAAAATCTCAAGGATTCAAATAAAAAGAGTAGGTATTATAATGTGAAAACAGTATGTCATCAAATGTCAAGTAATGCGGATGGAAATATGACGGTCGTATTTTTATGTAATTTTTCTAAAAGCTTAGATTTTTGATTACTTCTGATTATTTAGACAGTCAGAATCATTATATGTCCTCTGTAAAAATAAAAATCTAAACAGTTTTACAATAGTGTAAAAGGGTCGTTAGCATTATTTTATATGTCATTAAATATTGAATAAATAGTTTGCGAAAATAGTGGTTACGATTAAGCGAATATTTGCCCCGACCAATCGTAAGTTGTGAAATATTTGTTAAAAAAATGTTGTGTTTTTTCTTGTGAATTTATTCTCAAATGAATTTATACTTAAATAGAGACTATATTTACGATAAAATTGTAAATAACACGTAGACAAATTAAATGCCGACATTCTTTAAAAGTTTCATATATTAAATTTGGAAATCGAAAACCTTAACATTTTTAAACGTGGTCATCCCGCCATTCCGTAACGCGTAATATCTTTTTAAGTTTTGGTCCGTTCAAAGCAACCTATAAGTCTTTACAGAATTATTTTTTATTTTTTCAAAATTTTTAAATCAGTAAAGTCATGAACCTTTTATAAAAATTTTACAACTTTGCATAGAGCTATACGGAGAAGCGTATTGTATTAATCATACGATTTTTTATTAATATATTCAGCTAATTTTCTGTGATATACAACAACAACAACAAGAAAAACAGATAATATTCTTAATTTAATGGGTAAATGATGTGCGAGCGATTAGGTTGAAAATTGTTGTCTGAAAGAAAGGAATCCGAGCATTTCTAGCCGAATACGTAATATTTTACCGAAAATTGTAGTGTTCAAGTTTCCACCCTTCTATATAATTCCAATTAAATACAATACTAAGCTTATATGAATGTGAGTAAATATGCGCATATGTATGAATTACAGCAACTTGCTTGAGGGTATATGTTCGATTTTGGTCATAGCATATCACCGATTGTACACTAAATACATAATAAATAATATATAACTTTAACATAAGCAACAAAAAACAAATGTTAAGACAAAAAGCATAAAGATAAAAACTTCAAAGTTTTAGTATTCCTAAACTTTTGGCTAATAAATTTTGTACTATGGCTTGCAGCTGTAGGCGATTGATAAGAAATAAAAATAAAATTGCCCCAAAATTGATTCAGTCAACATGTTGCTAGCGAGAGAGTTAAGGATGCAACATTGTTGCTTTCGTTGAATTCGTTAAAAAACATTTTTTATTATTTATATAAAAAAGTATTCAGTAACACAATATTTATGCTCATCTCTGAAACTTTTTTTATGCTCAGTTTTAGAGAGTAAAAAGGCTAACAGCATCCTTAGAGAACACAACCTAACCTAATGTGACCTAAACTTATTGAAAAAAAAAAACAATACAACTACAACTACAACAACAACGACAGTACAACAAGAAACAAATCTAGTGAAAAACAAAATACATTCATTCATGGTTTTGTTAAGTGCGTTTTATTATAATTTTTAAACAAAACACGGCGGAAAGTACGAGGGGTCAATTGTAAAGGAGTGTCAAAGATTTATAAATTCAATTTTCTTGTTCAGGAAAATTGTATTCAATTTTTCCAAAACACCAAATGAGTGGTTGATTTCAATATGCAACCCGCAAATGGAGTCATGTTGAAGACAAGTAGGATAACACAGGACAATACTGATAATGTGGCTCGGGATTGTTTAGTGAATACTTATGCACAGGCCATGAAGTTCTAAGCATATCGATTAAATTTTTTGAGTTAACTGAGTGTCCCATTATAAAACATACATACGAGTATGTTGCCATAACCCAACGTTTACATAGCCGATGTAAATAAGAAAAATGCTCGAAAATTCTTATTGAAATTCCCTCCATAGCTTGGGTTGTATTCTGGAAGTTGTGTTAAAAAAACGTAACTTTTCCATGCAAAATTCCTCGAAAATTGTAAGAAGAATGAACTTATTTTGCAGGAGTGAAGATAGATATATTGCAATTAGAACAAATCATAAGTCATTAAAATGGATGCATAACTTTTGATTTTATTCACAATTACGGGAAGAAATTTTATTTATCTAAGAGCTGTTGTATGCGCACAAAGTTATCACACGAATTTTGTTGGAGAGCATTTTAATAAGTAGCAGATTAGTTTAATATTTTCAATCTGCGATGGATACAAATCAAATTGAAAATTAATTAAAACAATATTTTTTTCTTTAATGGAACGAATTCATTGTGTAACAAAAATGTTGTGTTAAACGAAATTATTTTGTTTTAAGATAATGTCTGCTCACAAAAATACAAATAAGCCAATAAGTCAGCAAAATGCAACAGTCAGCAGAATTCAGGAAAAACTATTTAGCCGCAAAGCCAAATAAATCAAAATAACCTTAAACTTTTTAAAAACTTCTTGTTTCACAAGTGGTAAAAAAACTTTTGTTTAGAAAATAAAAACAAAATCAATTTGTGATTTCTTTCCATTTGTCGCTACAATGCAAAGGAAGGTAAATAACCCCCCTTTTCTAACCGTTTAATTTTTTCTATTAATTTATTTACTGACTTTTTGGAGTTTATCAAAACAATTTGTACAAAAAAGTTTTCATTCGTTTTTATAGATTTTTTAACACAAACATTTTAATAGTGTTTTGCAAAACTTTTTTTATATTTTTTGCTCTGCTTCAAAGGGTAAAATTTATTTTGCCTGCATTTTGATTTAATGTTCAATGATCTACGACTGATTGGGCTGCACACACAAATACACAACGGCTTATGCATGAACAAATATTTTATAAAAAACATAACACACAAACGCTTACACAAACAAACACACTTTAAATTTATAGGCCAAAAATTTATGGTCAATACAACTTTTCTATTTGTACGAAAATGTTGCAGCTGCTCTTGGTGTTTTTTGTTGCTGTTATTACTTTTTTGAATGATGCCAACATTTATTCATCGTAATTGAAATTGGCCAAAATATTTCAATTATTGTATTACTGTTTTTGTTACTACAAATAAAGGGTTTCGCGATAGGGACGGGTCAGTGATATAAAGTCACTGATGCCAAACGTCTAAATGATGAAGAAATATTATTATCAAAATAGGTGTTCGTTAGCGCAGACATTACGCCAATTATATGCCAGGTAGTTGCAAGGGTCCAAGTTCAACACGATTAAGTTCGTTAAGCAATCGACCAACGTTCAAGGAACGCCAGATATAAAAGTGAAAATGTAAAGAACCTGAGGCAATCAATTGCTCGCTGTTCACAATAACTTGGCAATTTGAAAATTCCAACTTGGTAAATTTTTGTAGGTACTTCGAATATCATCCGTACAAGATCTAACTGACCGAGAAGCCAAGTGGGGTTCAGTGAGTTTGTAAGAGGTCCACAATTTTAGACGAAAAATCATATTAAGCGTCCAGCAGCTTTCGTTCGGTGAAAGTCTAAATTGATAATCACCAGGTGGCTATGACTCGGTAATATTTACTGTATGAATCGGATTTCTGGTCGGTGGCGAAAACAGCGTAGGTTATAGTCAACGGTTAGCGCTTTAAAAGTGTCTCTTGACAACATCCGACAGTAGTCTTACCACTAATAAATAGTATTGGTAACAAATTTAGAAGCACGGCTGACCCATCTCTTTCTGAGCTATTCAAAGCTAATGTCCTGCTTCCAATAGCTTCCCGTGTCTTAAATTTAACTACAGATATTACGTCGATCCCGATGTATTCTCACCAATATTCGGTCCGTAACTTAAGTTCTTGGGGTTATTTATTCCGGTTGTACCAGCGTTTAGTTTACACCCTGGTGGGTTGTTATACCAAAATTAAACGACAGAAACATGGGCTACATGTGAATATAGCACGATGACACTATGTGCCACAGATCGACGCAGTTATGTGAACTGGTCACCATGTATGGACGAAAATTTTTCATGTGTACTCGCAAGCAATGTTCTCAAGTGCTTTCTTCCCGATTCGAAACGACGTACGTAGCCAAGACGGGCACATGCACGAAGTCATATTCTATAAATAGTGGTTTACATGGGCCTTTCAAATATTAAACGAATTTCGTAAATATAGTCACACACAGATTATTTTATTTCACTTCAATGTCGACCCACCCTTGTGGCGAACCCCTTTTAAATTGAAGTTCATGTGTGAGGTTGGTTTTCCTTCCAAATGTTCAGTTGGTTAGTAACAATTAGTGTTATTATTTTAGATACTTTTAAAGCTTTTGCATCAATATATGCATCTGAAACCCTTAAATTATTTTACAAAATTTTAATATATTGATACGCGCTAATATCAAAATAAAATGCAAAAGTCATTTAAGTTCATATCTAATTTAACTCATGATTTGAATAAAATTTTATACCAGCATAAATTTGGTCTGATTAAAACAAGTCGTAAAGATTTAACGAAAACAAATTCACTTGTAAATGCAGCGATATAAATAACTAACGTGTTGTCTAGTTGCGAGGGGGGTTAAAGTGTTATGACATTTAACTAAATTTATCGTAAAATTAGTATGCATATTAACTTGGATGTTAGACATACTTGATTGTAGATTACGAGAATTGTACTAAATGAATAAAAATTTAATATGCAAATATAAAAACCGGTTATTAATACATGATGCGAAGGTTCTGGCATCGGCGACCACTAGTATCATCTGTAATTTCAGAACGCAATCTATTCTGAGTTAAAAACAAAAATGATGATCTATTGAAGTTATCCACGAGCAATTCCAATTTTACACTAATATCAGAAAAGTTCTATATGGACAGAGGAAGCAATGTGGGAAGAACACACACGCTCATAGAAGTCTATTTTCGCGACAACGTTTTGGATACTTCTTTCTCTTGAAAAATAAGTTCGAGGGAAAAATTTAACGAACGTTTAAACATTTTCTCGTCTTTGCGAAGATGTATGACAGTCAATATATTCTTCAGATATTGCTTCATCTGGTTATCACCTAAAATAAAAAGATGAATTTATAATAAATTTTGACTCTTATTGAAATAAAAAGTTATCAAAAATATTTTTTAACTAAAAAAAATAATTTCCACCCAAATTTCTATATTTCCCCAACTATTTTTGTTTAGCTCTTAATAGTCTTTAATAAAGCCCCATTTAGTTTTGCCTTGGGTCATATTCGAAAACTATTTTGCCAAGTGTAATTTTTTAATATATCACGAAAATGTTTAAAGCACCGCGGTTGGAATCCTGCTGAACACAAATTGTTTAAAATTTTCCAAGGCCAATTTATCAAAAAAACTACCTCCGTTTTGTATCTAAAGTGTTTTTCAATAGGGACGGATCGATGTCGTAATCGAACAAAAGCATTTGAGTGTGTGGTGTTGCCCACGGAAGCACCTTGATGTATTGTTACAAGCTCCCTAGATTTTGCAGGGGCCTGAAACTGGAAGAAGGTAAGACTTTCTCAATTCGCTCAGTATATTTATAAACACTGGTACCGCGGGAGCTAGTAACCCATGCGACACAAGGTCCAGAGTGTTTGTTGGTGAGCACGTGGCTTATACTTAATTCGCGGGAAGATCTTGATGCTGGATCAATGTGGTGTTACATTGCAACGCAGGCTGTTAACAGTATATATATCGATAGCGAGAGAATGGGTAGCTCCAAGAAGAGCTACTCCAGCACATGCCCTCGCTCTTCATTTGCTACCTATACAATCTCTTGGTGCTAAGACCACAGTCGGATTGCGTCGCAAGAAAACTTTTATGTTGAAAGGCCACTGTGACATAATTTAAATAATAAATCTGGCTTAATTTGATTGAATCAAACGACTGATTCGTGTATACCTGAGATTTTCGCATTCGTTCATGTTCGTCAATATGGCCTAATCAGGTTATCAGAACCTATCATCTTTGCCATCAACGGTGTTTGCCTTACCAACGTCACAAAGCCAGCAGAGGTGACAATTTTGACAGATAAGAAAATGAAACATTGTAATCATATAAATAATTTTCATAAAAAAGTGATGAAAAGTGTATAAAATTTAATGTCAATATGCAAACAAAACAACAAATCCTATTGTTGTGACAAATATAAATTGTATGTTGCCCTGATTGTGTGTGTGTGTGTGTTTATGCAACTTCTCAATATATTTTGGCGAATTAATTTCTACAATTTAAGTAAATGTTTCTTTTAATAATTTTTAGAAAGAAACACACTCCTTTTCACCCTAAAATTTGCACAAAAGAATTTGTTTTTCCAGAAAATCAATGTAAAAGTAAAAACCAACTACGGCTCTGTGGGAACAAGGCAGATAGAAGAGCTCGTTATCATCTTAGTGGTGTCACCTCTTGCTCTGTGCCAACGTTGTTTTAAAATAATTATGGTCCAATGAAGCACAAAGCAGTTCATTTTGAGGATGCCTTGCTACCTGGTAACCGGCTTGTGCTAGAGCGTCGTCTTATATATAGAACTTTGTAATTGTATCAGAAATGTGCCCTGTAGTTAAAGATGATGGGATTAAGCTTAATCGTGTAGCGTTATTTGACATCATCCACTGAATAATTAACACCCTGGCCGATATAGATTTTCCGCATCGACTAGCCACACCCCTTTGGCACGCCCCTTGTTTTGAAGAGCTATTACGTGTTTCTTTTAGCAATAAGTGCTTAGTATGTTTCACAAGGCGATGCATTAACTATTTTTGACAAGATAAAGCCAAATTGGATGAACATATATATAATCCAGAACAACAATCGGAGACACTTACATAGGAGGGTTGTGCCAAAAATCGTGCGCATATAACCCATTTTTAGTACCAAGGCAGCACCAACAATAGAAAGTCTTTTTGTCACATTATTTTTTTCAATCAGCTAAGTTACATTCGTCTACTCTGCGAAGAAACAATTTTAAATGGTCAAAGGGCTCCAAATATTTCTTACAGAGAAATTTCGTAACTAAAAATCAATTTGCAAACAATTGAGCAGAAACTCGAGCCGAAAATCAAAATAATTTTGTGAATATTAAAAAAAATCTAATTAGTTTCATTTCACAAACGAGTCAACGATTTTTTTTTTTTTGGAATTCCCTAAAATAATTCGGAAAATTTTATTATAAAATATTTATTCCTGTTTTCAATTTCACAACCAATTTTTGATTCGCTTTCATTAGACATGTGTTACGAGGAAATGAATTTAATATTGCCAAACAATGTGTTTTTATTCTATTAATCATGCAACGAGTATTAAGTATTTTAAAAAGATAAAATCACAATGAAATTTTCAGTGGATTAAAATAATTGTTTAATGAAGTTTTGTAGTTCAAACTAATAAACGTTATTTTTTTGCTATACAATGATTATTATTTAAATATTGTTTGAAGTTAAGTTTATGAATGACTGAACTTGAATTAAAAATAATTTGGTAGAAAATTTAAATAATTTTTGTTAGTTTATTACACTGTCCTCTAGTGGCGAGCAGTAGCGGCCAGGGATTAACAAATTTGTTATAATATATTCTGCCTTCAATTTAGCCAATTTAAGATAATTTAATTGAATACAGATAAGAAAATAATTCCGTAAAAGTTGGCACAATACCCTGTATTTTTAAAGAGTTCCGTATCCACCCAAACAATTTATTCCCTAATGTACGGCTATGTTTTTTAGTTGAACCTGCACTCAAAAAATAAATCAGTATAACTCTGATGAGCAGAAACTGTCCGTTTTTTATTTTTGCTCTAATTGACTGTTACAACAATGAAATTTTCGCTTAAATTAACCAAAGAAATTTTTGAATTATATCGAGTAAAAAAATATAATGCAAAATAAATATGAGGAAAATAATAAAAATATTAAAACAAACTAATCTTAACAATGGATGTGTGTGTTTATATTTGATTCAAAAATACAATATTTGCAACCGATGCAATGTTAGGCAAAAGCAAAAACAACAACAAGAACAACAAGCATGCTCTTTAACCTAAACCAAGTAGTTTAATAAATTGAAAACCAGTAGAGAACAAAGTTGAATAAAAAATTTTGCACCTCTATGAGCACACACTCACTCACTCATCTAGGCCCCAGCTTAAACATACTTGAACTTTTGCTGAAAACATTTTTCCCCAACATTTCCTTTTAAATAAATACAAACGCTTACATTTTCATTGAGACACAGTGGGCCGGGGAGTGGGTAATATCAACTTTCAGCTCAAAAAATATTTTTTTAATAAGAAATGATTTTTTTAGTAAAAAGCACTTCAAAGGCTTTTTACACCTTTTTCAAAATTACTTTTATACATAGACCGGCTTTCGTAAAAATAAATAATTTTAAATTTCTCTTCCAGTCTTCCGGTCAACCAGTAAACAACAAACAAACCAAAAACATTCAAATAAATTGAACTCTAGATCATTAGTTGCTGGTTACTGTGCCCAGAAATGATTGCTACATGCCTGCTCGTGTACAACAGTCGTAACTACAACTACTACTACTACAACTAGTACCACTAAACAATGTTTGAAAGTGAAAACAATGGAGCAGAAAAAACACAACAACAAAATATAGAACAGCAAGAAAAAAATGGGGAAAAATCTGCAACGAAATAAAAACGAACAACAAATAAAGTTTAACTAAAATACAGAAATAGGAGCAAGGATAAACATAAATCGTTATATACAAAACACAATCACAGCATGCAACAACGACAGCATCAGCAGCAACAATAATAATAACAACTCAATCGCAACAGCAGTAACAACAACAGCAACGACAACAGAAAATCAACGACAACATCAACAAGAAGGCCTTTTTTGGTGCCCATTTTGTTCATAGTTTTTATTATTTTTTTTAGTTGTTATACGAGTACCTGCTTATAAATACTTGTTCACTGTAACCCACTCACTCACTCACTCACTCACTCATGCAGCTTCTTTAGAGGCTGTTTAAAGCCCAACAATTCATCCACACAGCTGCAACAACTAAAACAGCAACATCAACGTTTTTAAAAATAAATATATTAAAGCAGTCAGGAATATCAAAATGCTTGTTTGTGCTTGTACAATTGCTAACAAATTCTAAAATAAACAACAGCAACAACAACAAAAACTACAAAAGAAAGAACATAAAGCATAAATAAGAATTGTTTAGGTCTAGGTTATCAAGTGTATTTCGAGTTCAGCAGTGACACTTGCATTTATTTATTTATTCTAATGTAGTACAATTATTCGTGAGCATTCTGCCTCTGCCACTGCTACTACTGCTAGGTACAATTATTGTTATGGGTGTTGGTTATGATGATTACTGCCCTTGTTACGTTTCGAATAAGGATGGATGTATATCAACTCGGAGGAAGTATTGGACTGCTGTTATTTAGGCCAACAGCGAGTTTTCACAAATGAAGCATTTTTTTTTTCAAAAAACCCCACCTGTTTGGGTTACAGTGTAGCAAATCATTTCTAAATTCATGCTCTAAGAAATGATTTTCAAACACTTCCAATAAGTTATCGTCGCATTAGATATTAATCTGTTTTGCCATAAACGTAGAGTTCACTGCAGTCATCGGTTTTAATGAAGACTTTTGTTTCCATTGTTGTTCTCCCTAATTGAGATACTTTTACGCAATGATATATAATGCCTAATGCCTTAAAAAACTTGAGGAAAAACCTTTTTTAAGGAAATTTTATTCAACGATAAAGCTCTTCTGAAGATGATAGGATGATAAACAACCAGAGGTAATACAGGATGGCGCAATTTTGATTTTGAGTAACTTTTTTACTAAATAAAAAAAATAATTTTGAGTGAGGTAAATGTTTATTTGGACCTTTGAAAATTTTTCTGTTAAGTGGCTGGCAAAATTGTTGATAGACAAACGTGCCAGTTTTATTGTATTATCCATGACTTTCCGCAAGACTTCCGGTGATAACTGATCGCATGCCTATCAAATATTCTCCCTAAGAGCTGCGATTGTCTGGGGCTTGTTGGCATAAACCCTCGACTTCAAGTAAAGAAAAAAGGTCTGGAATCGGTTAATCGGGCGATCTTGCTGACCATGTCATCGGTCGGGCGATCGTGCTCGCCAAAACGGGAGTACAGTAAATCACACGGGACTAACGGTAAGCAGGCATTTAAGGATGTGTGGAAACTTTTGTAAGTCTTTCACTAAAATTCGCTGATGTTTCTTCGTTCTCAGCGACATTGCTTTTCTGTTTGTATACGGCAGCTGCTTAATTCACAAATGTCAAATATTATTGACGAACGACACGATTTGCAAAAACTATAACATCTTCCGATAGGCAAGATGGTTGCAAGCCAATAGCTGCATCCTCTTAGAACGATAAAAAGGAAAAAATATCTTACTGGTTGGCAGCGGCTGAGGTACGAATAAAGGCGACCAAAGCCTTTGATTAAACACCAACAAATTTTTGCGTATTATATCTTTTAAAAACATTTTATGATTAAACTTATGGCATTATTTTTGTATCTTTAAAATACTTTTATTAGAAATTTAGTAAAAAGTTTTTATGAATGGAAACCATTAGATGTAAACAATAACTTGTATGTCGAAATTAAAATAATGTGTGAAATGTTTTCAAGTACCCATTATATGTTAGACACAACAATATATTGTTGTAGAGTTATCGTTCTTAGGACCCATTCAGATTTTCTTCTTTGCGTGTACACGTGAATCAAAAACGAGCGATTTATCTGACGCTGATCGCGGAACTACGATAAATTCCTCCTTAGTATTTCTTGTTGGATCCAACATCTATTAATTAAGCCTTCGAAAGATAAGTATAACATAGCTGTTGCCAGATTTGAGGATTTTTTAACTTAAAAACACCTACTTAACGCCAGAAGGGCTGCACTACTACTTTCAAAAAATAAGCCGTAATGTCAATCCCTTCTATCTTGTCTCATTTTATCACTCGACATCTCTAAAATATACTTTTCCCAAAAGTGAATACCAATTAAAAATTGTTTTTTTGTGTTATAAAAATTTTTTTCAGTTGTTATCAAAAATATCTTTCTTAAAGGGACTCTTTTGTCAATTCAAAATTAACTTTAAATTTTAAAATTTATCAAATTAAAATACACTAACCTTCTTAACCTGCAAATTCACATCAGCCTTTGTTACACTGTTCTTATCTTTTACCTTATTGTTTTCAGTAATCTGGTTAAAATTATCTTATTTGATTTTGCAACATTCGATCATTGAACTTGCCTGTTATTTATCCATAATCTTGTATAATTTTTCCAGTTGACCTGTAAAAGTAAATCGATATTTTAAGCACAACAGCAGCAGATATAAACAGTTTGCCGAACAATAATCGTCTGACCTGGTGACAACACTGGAAAAAAATTAACATCTTTACAACAAATGTGTAACAATGCCAATGTCCGTCTGCTGTGTAGAGATGGTTATGCTTGCAATTCCGTCTTGTGCTGTTTTTATTTAGTTATTGCCTAATGAATAAAGCGTAACCATAAGAGAAGAGTTATAGAAAATTGTTGACTAGGACACTAGTGTTTCTCACAGATACGACAAACAAAATTTTAAAGATGTTGGAGAAACTTTAAGAAGGATTTTGAATAAAATTTTTTAATTATTGATTCTTGTGACCAAACCGAACTCCAATTAGGAGGAACGCGTCACAGGATTTATCTGTTGTTAAAGCGAAATCTAGGCAACCAGTGTGCTATTCGTCTTTAAACATAAATTGTGTACACGCAAAAAAAGGCATAGTCACGACAACCATATTATGTTCTCTAGATCTATACATTTTTGTGGCAAAGATACAATGGTTATTTGAAAACATTTTAAATATTACTTTAGTTGCAATACACAAATTACTATCTACATTTAATCATTAAAAAATGTTCAACCATAAAAATTGCAACATTGCTTGAGTTGAACAATACATTTTTTACTAAAATTCTAACCACAAACAATATATTTTAACTACATAAAAATATCGAAATAACTCCAATCATTAAGTACTCTTAATAGCCATAATATGTGAAACTCTTTTGATGTTAAAAGAAAGCATGAGGGTGCTGTAGCTTAAGTGGTTGACAACCAAACATTCGATTCGTACCTCTGCCGTTGTCAATCAGTCAGTACCATAAGTTTTGTTGTTCACAGAAAGCCATATTATTATTATCCACAATAATAATATGATTTGTTTACAACCAAATAATTCAAACATAGTATTTTGCTATTAGATTACCATTACCTCAACCATATGTTTTCTTTGCGTGCGTCAAAATAATTAGTTAATCAATCATTTATTTCGGAAGATGGAAAAGTAGACCATTACAGTTTTCTATACCTTCTTAATTACTATTCTTTCCTTAGTAATGCCAGTCTGTGGAGTGGATTCCAAACGCAGCATACTAGATTATTAGAATCGTTTAAAATCATATAAAAGCCAGTATATGAACTGGTTCGAATTTTCGAGTTCAATATGAAAAATCTGACGCAGGAATTCCTCGAATGTTTTTAAACTCTTAAGTTGAAGGAACATAACCGAAATAATTTCGTCAATTCCGTAGCATTTCAAGTCCAAGACTCCCAAGACAGTAAAGGATAGAAGATTTTAAAGATACAGAAGATAAAGACTAGAGTAAAAATCAATAAATATTGCAAACCATTGACGACAATTAGCCGATTTAAAACCAAACGAAGTTAGAAACATTATTGTTTTCGGCTATGATCAGTAGGCAAAGGTTCATGGAGATAAATCCATGTGCAGAATATCATAGGAAATGTGATGCTTTGTATTTGGTTGTAGCTGATCAACTTGGTGCATATGAAGACGAGCTAATACAATGTACGCTACTACTGATTGAGTTATTGAAAGAGATCTTCGAACGTTGTCACTGTGTATAACGGATGTTTCATAAAAGTCGATCGCAACTAACTGGGCGAAGCAAGGAGTTGCGACTTTTACTTATGCTAAAAATGTGAGAGTAATTTTAAGTTACTTTCTCTGACTATTATCCTTACTGCAGTGTGGGTACCCATGCCAAACTCAGGGCTTTTCAGTTTTCTTCATAATCTAATTGATGATTTACTTTTCCTTTTTAATAATTGATTTATAAATCGCATAATTAGGCCAATTTAATTTTTTTCAATATTTATAGCTTCGCCTCTAATAATTAAACATTTAATTAGTTCAGCAATAAAATCTCCTCTCTCTCACTCTCTCTTTATTGTTTTATTCCATTTTCTCTTTTGTAACAATAAATTTCAACCCATCACTCTTACGGAGAGGAGATATGGTTATTTTGCTTCAAATATGGAACTTTTTTTCTTTTTCCTATTTACGGTCAGCAATAAACCAATAATTACTTCTATTGTTCAGTTTTGATTTGAGGTTGGCTGTATAAGGTTTTTGTGGAATTTAATGAACTGTAGCCAAAAACTACATAAACTATTTTCCACAACAAAGAAGGAAATAAAAATGTTCTGTTATAAATTATTTCAAATCAGCACATGACTTTTACACAAACACTCAAAGTATCAATCAATAATCAAAAATAAGTTTTAAACATGTTTGCAACAGCAGCAACAATTTGATAATATTCCTTAAGGGTAATGAACGGTGAATACGCAAAGTGCTGAAGAAACTCAAATCCCCAACATTTGCTCTTTGGTGCTGAAAATTAAATCAAATAAAATTTCTGTGCAGGAGAAAAACTTTGCATTAAATTTAAAGCAATTGCTCGTGCAAATAGAAAGCAGCAACTTTCATCAAATTCTAAATAAGAGTAAAGTGATGAAATAGTTTTAATAGCGTAATGTGATTGGTGGCAACATGATGAAGCTGTTATTGCTGCACTCATGAGTGTATGTTGAACATGAGTGTGCCCCTTAGGGAATCCATGGGAAAACACGTAGCAAAAATACTTTTCCAATATTTTTGTTTTTCTCTTTTTTTTTGTTTGTTTTGTTTTAAGGTTGATGTTCTTATTTAAAACTTGAAAATGTATCAAACATGTTCAAAACTAAAACCTCTGGACTCAAATATTTCAAATATACGCGTACATGGATTATAGTGGTAGCTGAATGTTGAGTTATTCGTTCACTTACGTTTTAGCTCGCATAGTTGACCATTCATACATTCACCAATGACTACACATTATCATTGGCATAATTTTAAGTTGCAACAGAAAGGAAAGTGCGCTTTAAATCATTGGTGTATCTGAGATTTAAAGGGTCATAACGTAGAGTAAAGGATAGTCACTGAAGATTTGACGGTCGCAACATATTTAAGGCGGCTGTAAAATCTATGGTTTATTAGTCAGTCAGTCACTGATGAAAAATAACATGGCAAATTCAACGGCCGAGCTGCACTTTTACATGGGGAATCTTTAAATTTTTCGGTGGCCAAGATGACCGCTACGGTGAACAATCTGCTATCCTACGTTTGTTAACGGCCCCAGATCGACCAAGAGTCGACTGTCCGCGAAAGTGTTCAGGGGAACCCGAAACTGCCGATTCCTCGCTGTGTACAAGAACTCGTACTTTGGCAACCTTGACAAATTTTACATCAAGACTTTCATCTGTATACCACCGTTTCTCCCAGATTGAACTTCGAATGAAAGAGGTCCCTAATTTTGATCAAAAATCATATTCTCGCATATGGCGCAATGCCAACCCAAACGAAGCCCACTGGCTGGCAATACATCTGCAAAAAGTTGTTGCTTTAGGCGGATTTTGGGACGGCGGTTTTTACTTCTTTAAACACACCATTTATCTTAGAGACTACCGTACTATCGATGTCTTAGAACGCTACAACGGCCGTACTCCATTGGCTTTTCACTACTTCTCCGAAGAATCCTCACTAAGCATTAGAGCGGGACTTATGTCCTAACTCGCAGTTTCAGGCCTCAGAACATTTTCGAGAATTGGCGCTACCTATGTCATTATTCACCAAGAACACTTGATCCTGAGTTAGAAGTGCCAAATCCTTTTCTTTTCGATGAAATTATTATAGCACAACATATTTCGCAGTTGTATTGAAGAACCCAAAGTAGTTGCGCAATCAAAGCTTATTCGCCAGTACAAGCTTTGGTATATTAACAAGAAGAAGTGTAAGGAGAGAGCGAAAAAAAATTTACAATGACGAATTAGAAAATACAACAGAATTTCCTTCCCTCTCACCTATAAACTTAGACTTTCACAATGTGAACTGTGTAAAAGTATCAAATAAGATTTTCGTAACAGGAGTTTTCAACTTGCACTGCTACCGTCTAACAGATTAGCCCAGCCCCTTAAAATAATAAACACAAACTGTTTTTTTAAATTTATATTGCGTTTGGATACCCTCAGCAACTGTCAATATTAATTAAAAGCAATGTCTTCTAACACATGATTAGTAACACATACATGTATACATTTCGTAAGAAAACTGTTTTAAACACCCATTTGTCATCAGACATTTCCCGTGAAGGGACTGTCTATTTTAAATAAGAGGGATATGAGCGATTTCGATGAGCTATAAAATAAAATTAGGATTTATTTAGTTGTTCGTTTTATTTTTTGTTTTTTTATAATTACTACCCTATTGTTATGTGGTTATGGATAATGATCGATGAAATCTTCAAAATGCTTAAACAAATAAACAAACACCTATCACTCTACTGCCAGCTACAGGCATTATTCCCAAGACCTAATTAAATGTAAATTTAAAATTGAAAATGGTGGCAGAGAGAAATGAAGTGTTTTCAAAATATTTGAAACAGATGTACTTACACACTTAACACTTAGAGATGAAGTGTTTTTAGACTAAAATTAATCTCTAATTGCATTAATATGTGTCAGTTATTAATTAGTGGAGAGTGAGAATTTATATTTCACTATAAGGTTGGAGAAAAGGACATTTCTTGATTTTCTTCAAAAGACGGAAATAGTTTAATAGTATAAGAAGGAATAAATTGCATTTCTTTCATTAAATTATTGCTTATGTACTCGTATGTATATGACATCATGCAAAATCTCTGATCTGACACAGTCAAACTTAAAATAACCGCGATGCAGAATTTAAAAGAAACATATGTCAAACACTATGAGTTTTCCAAACCTCCTGTTGCGTTCCTCTCTCTATATTCAAATACTGAAGGGGTAAATGAAATTCTGTCTGCCTGTTCGGAAACAATAATAAAATATTGGGGGTAGACTAAAAACAAAAATGTATTGGTTGACCACCGACCTACTAGGCATTCGAAAAATTACGCTGCATTGCATACAAATTAAAGTGGGAGACACCACGGTTGTATGGATTCTGGTCTTTATCATGTCAAAAACTTATTTGTCAGTGATAAAAGATTATTCGACAAAGGGGGAAGACAGTGTAAACTTCGTTCTAACCCATGGAAAAGGCAATCATATGAAATTTGAACATTTCGTTCTTATATTCCATTTTTCTTTGAGTATTTGGTTAAATAGATGATGTTTACAGCGGACACAAAATTAGTAGAAAGACACAAAGAATATTAATAACGTGCGTAGCGGCATAGAATACGCATTTCATTTTGTCAGTTGCCTAATAAAAATTAGAACTATTACTGTAGTTAAAGTTATCATATATGTACATCAACAATTTTCTTTCTTAACAGAAAGAGTAAAAAAACGGACTTAAACCTAAAAATAAAATTACCGAATTTTATTTACTCGTATACGTTATAATTCTTAAATAGTTGTCATTACCGTACGAATTGTAGTCCGAGAGCTTTACCCATTCTTGTTCTACTCATAGCAGAACCGGATACGAAGTCTCTCGAAATATTTTTGTATTTACCGTAGCCTACTTGCCTAGTAGACGAATATTAGGTCTCATTAATTGCTATACTTTCATAAACAAAAGTAACTATGTTCGTACAATAACATCTACGTATAAAAGAAAGCAGAACGTTGGGCGGTGGGATACTAAAAATAATCACAACTCCCCCAACAATCAGTTTAAAAAGCTGTGTACTTTTTTCAGCGAATACTTTTCATATTCTTGTACCTTTCGGTAAGCAGAAATGCCCAACATTGGGTAATCAGAAATCAGATTTCAACCCGACGCACAAATACACAAGGATAGAAGAATACTTCATAAATTCGAACTCTTCCGCTTCTCGAAAGCCCTTTCTACAGCCCTATGCACCGCGACCCATTGGCACTTTTGTGCGACCTTAAGTTCTCACTGGAACAGATTTTGGCTAGGAATAAAGTGAGAGTAAATACCTGTATTCTTTGGAATTTTCTCCGCATCACCGTAATGAACTGGGTTATTCTCTTGAAAATACATTAAAGAACAAACTGTTGCACATAACCGATCTACATATGTGTATCGAAACAGACCTTTGACTCTCCTGGGAACTCCACTCAATATAGTTCATGCCATATGCAGCTTAAAGTATCATAGTTCTTACGCACTATTTCCTGTCATAATAAACAAAACTCAAACAAAATAAATGAAAGTAAGTAGAATTATAGAATAGAAGAAGAACAGGAAGTGATTTATTGGTGACGACATTAAACCATTTCTGGTCGTTTTAATCGACTAGACCAAAGGGAATCACAAAAGCAAGCAATATGAATTGAACAGCTCAGAAAGACAACTTTTGGTCACAAGGAAAACATGTTAGAAGGAAAGCAAAATAATGAAAAAAAATCAAAAAATAACTTTAGGGAAATAATATGTATGAAGAAGGAATAAGTAGCCAAAAATATGTTTATTAATTGGATTTCCCAGTCGACTAGTCGGTTCTATGCTCAATAAGTTGAATTAAAACATCATATATGATTGTGTTGTAACATGAATAAAGAACGAATAGTGGAAAATACTTATTAAAAATAATTCAATTGTTTTTGATTTGAAATACACAAACTGTTTTCTTCCCCCATCTTGCCGGAATATTTATTCATTTTTATGTTAAATGTAGGTTTGTGCTAACTCAAGTAAGGTTGGGTGCAACGCGGTATTGTTTGATATTATATGATGACGGGAATATGTTAACAGCTTATATATTTTATCGTACAGCTATGATACTTGTAATATGTTATCGTTTAACACTGAAATCCTGCGTCATTGATACTATCCTTACTTAGTTTGAATGTATATACATACGTGTGTATGCTTAATGCCTTAGAACGCCTCCTAAATATATAAAAATACATTTAATCACCTACAGACAGTCACGTCTACACATATTTTCCTTTATTTTCTACTTACACTCCTTTGTGAAGAGAAAACAAATGTTTGCCTTTATTACACAGGCACATTTATTCAATATTCTCTATTGTACGTAAACGAAAAAAAGGACCAAAGAAACACTAGTAAGATACAAGCAGAAATAAAGTGTGAGTGAGTTACTTCGTGTATTATTACATTTTCCTCCTTTGATTTTTTCGGGCTTGTTGGCTTTAGTCTTTATTTTACAAACGCAATAATTGTGTATTATTGGTGACAGTGTGACTGTTAGTTAATACAACAATTTTATGGTGTTTTCGTTTCTAGAAAAAGTTTAAAATGTCCTTATGACATTTGGTGTGTTATGCATCTACCCTTTATCAAGGCAACATTTAATTTAACAACCGAACACGCCATTAGCTTTAGCCATCTAAATCATTTTGATCGAGCCTAAAACTTTTTTGAAATTATATATAAATATCGTCGTAGAAATGTGATGCCAACCGGAAGTAGGCTCCTAAAAGGAATGCCTAATTATTAAGTCGGGCAGACGGAAGCAAATCTTAATTAACGATAGAACAAGAAAACTAATATAGTAGAAATCGTAACTTTCGGACCTAATCGCAGAAATTGCACTGGGAACTAGTCACACAGGAATTCAGATCCAGCCTTGATAGGACAATATAAAACTCCATAATAGATAGTAGGTGTAGTAGTTTCGGAAAGCTACAGTGAAATACAAAACCTGAAACAAAGCACGCTAAGCTGAGTGGCTGAGTGGCTGAGAGGATACGGCAACTATAAATCAAATGTTACCGCACTAAATGACGAACAAAAGATGGTTAAAATTCGTACTAAAATCAAGTACGGATCGCGCTCAACCCCACCACACAATAAGACCCCTAATTTAAGCAACAGAGCGATTTAAATCATGTCTCTCTGTAATTTTTGGGCATCTAATGATGTTTGTGTTCACATACCACTTCATGCCTTTATGTATTTGAACAACTCTCCGCTCATATTCATTCTAATACCAATTTAGAATTTTATTTCGCATAACAAGTCACATATCAAATATAATATGAGTTGTCACAAAAGAGAGTATCTTATGAAAAGTCATTGACGGCTACAGGAGACTTAACATCTCGCAGTGTTGTCACAAGGCACTTGACAAATTGCGGGTTATAAGAGATTTCAAACTAAATATTAACCAACCGCAATACGACTAGCATAGGGGTAGTATGTGTGAACAAATGGCAATGACTCCTTAGCGCATTTCACCAAAGTAAAAAATATGATTTTTGGAAATTCGGTAAATTAGACTTATTTTGAGGTTTTGTAGATCATTCGAAATATTTTGGAAGCATTTTTTAAGAAGCTGCCAGTTATGAAGAGAGAAATAAATTTAATTGTTAGTAGCCACTATTATGGTTATAAACATTCTTCGTTTTAATTAATTCGAGATAGTAATTTAAATAATATTATTGTTCTTAGATACAATATTATTGAAGGAACAAACACACAGATAATCCATATTTCTTTACTTTTATATCTAACTACTAAAAATGTTAAGTCCGACTATGCAAAAAACGAAAAATAAAAGTTGGTTACAAAATATGAAGATTCTGAATCATTTGCTTTAAGCAAAACTTTGAAATGAGTTCGCCTTAAACTCGGTGTTGATGCGCATGGCACACAATCATTTTTTATTCCTTCCAAGTTCGATAGAAAAATGTCTTTCTCTTTTAACGGGGGATCAGCATTTCCCTCTGGAATTTTCGATTTTCGTTTAGCCATTCATTCAGTTTGAATGGAGCCCATTATTTCAAATTCGGATACGGTTACTCATGGGAATCGCACTTAGGCAACAGTTCTTGCAACTCGCAATCTACAAAATTTTTTAGAGAAATGTGGACCCTGAAATGTGTCGAAACTCTAAACAAAAACACATACTAGCCATTGAAACCTATAGAAATACTATTAGTAGGTAGCTAATATATTGTTAAATAAGAAAATAATTTCTTTGTACGTTATAATTCTCATTTAGTTTATGACAAATATTGTTTATAGAAGACAGGTTTGGCTTTGAAAACAAGGGCAATTACCGTTACTGTGCAAACTATGATTAAAAGCAATATTTTTGAACTGTATTTCGAGCGTTCTACCGATTCTTGTTCCGCTCCTAGTAGAACCGTACTTTTGCCGAATACAAAGTTTCCCTAAATTATCTTGTATTTACCGTAGCTTAATTGAATGGTATACAAATATAAGGTCTCCCGAAATCACTCTATATTCTTCGCAGTACTTAGTCATATATTGGCGAATATAAGGTCTCACCAAATTGTCCTATATTCTTTCAGGTATTTAATAGTATATTACCGAATTTAAGGTAATATCAGGTAATTTCTACATTACCTGATATTTTTGATTTTAGTTAATCGAACTTTGCCGAATACAAGGTACTACGAAATTATTTTGTAGCTGATAAGAGCATGGTTGGTAGATGAATATGAGACTTCCCGAATTTATTTATTTCTAATTTTCCGAATATAAGGTCCAAATTATCTGGCCCTTACCGTAACCTAGTTGTCTTGTAGACGAATACAAGGTGGTCTTTCATTCATCGTTATAGTTTCGTTCACAAAATAACTTTGTTCGTACAATACCATCTTTGTGTTACAATAAGTAGAATTTTAGTGAAATATTAGAAATACTGAACTCAACCCCAGCTGGGCAACATAACTGCGTTAAAGCCCTGGAAACAAGGGTAGTGAGGGTACTGAAATGCGAAAATAAAAACTTGCAAACTTTTTATCTAATATTGTTAAATTAAAATCACATTTGTTCATACATTTATTTAAACAGATCCACTCAATCTGTTGCAACAATGAATTTTTTGTTTGCTTTTGTGTTTTTACGCAAATTTCATTGACCTTTTGTTATGCCCCTTTCAAACGATGGTTAAAGGTGAATGTAACCGGTAACCTGTTTAGGATTTACATCTTGTTTCCCGTGTTTTACTTTTTTATTCTATTTTTTTCTTCAATAACACACCTTGTTTATGAATTGTGGTTGGCACTAAATGCGAGTTTATTAATTTGCTTTTAAAGAGTGAAATCGAAAAGATCTTAATACATAAACAGTTTAACAAAAAGAGGATCTGCAAGCAAGAAATTGTTTTTTTTATATAAAACTGTATTAGAATGAAGTTCTTAGGAAAACGGGATAACACATTTTATAAAAACTTTTCGTTCCTTAAGCCTTTTCTTCCCTGCAGAAGATTTTCTAGAGCAATGAGAGAATATTTGTAGAGAGATGTAGTTTCTTTAACAAAAGCCCATTTACTTTTACTTGTTGTGATACAAAAGCATAATAAAAAATTACTTGCTACAGCGACAAGAATTAATATAATGCCGCCGCCTTCTTAGCAAACATTGTCAAACATAATTTTTTATCTTTGAGAGGGTACAAGGTATTAATTTCATTACTCTATCCTTGCCTAGAGATGAGTACCTATGTAATTCTACCATGGGATCCAGAAGCGTGACTTTGTGTTACACTAGAGCAAGATCTTTATTCAAGGGTTATATGAACAATTTTAATGTTAAAAGTCCCTAAAGGAAAACCCTTTGGAAAGTGGCTGTTTTCAGGGGCAAACAATTTTGAGGTCACAACAAAAATATTTTTCTTCTGTGTGATTAATAAAAAATTAATAATGTTGACGTACAGAAATTTAAGGCAGATCCTGTGTTAAGATTTATTTTGATCACAATACTTGTGGCATAGAACTGACAGTAGGCACTTTTTAACAAACAGAGCCAAAACACACACACACAAAAACAAAGTTTCACACATAGAAAACTTAAGGATGCGTGCATGAGTATTTTCTTACTTTTATTGCCACAATCTAAACAGGTTTCGTTTGTCACAAAGAAAATGCCAACGACCTCTTGAATAAACTTTTGTTTTTCACATTTCCGTGGATTTAAGTTCTTCGACTGTAAATTTTTTTTGGGTGGTGGGAGGATTTGAAAAAATATTTATTTAAAACAAGAACATGATTCAGGGATCATTTGAAATAAATACTTAAACACACACTTGTACCACTACACGCGCGTATACAAAATATTAATGGATTAAAAGTTTTGTCTCTGAGTGTTTGAATATTCAATAAGATGGAACTGTCGTCTATTGTTCGAATATTAATGCTTTATAGTAGACATGTTCGTTGTTGTTGCTATCGTTAAGATGAAGTTGAGTTATATGATTCTTTTACAGTGAGTGTTGATAAAGCATGACATGTCATGTCTGTTTATTAATAAATTATTGTTGTTTTATTACTAAACGTAAAAATATATTATTTTTGTCGTATTTTTAAGATATGTAACATATGCAAACGAATCTAATTCAAAAAATAAATAATGGAAAGTTTGTGGATTAATAATACTGAAACAAACGAGTCATATTAATAAAATCGCTAATGCCTTTATATTTAGTTATGGATGATTAACGCACGTTTAGGGGATACTACAACTAATTTACGATACTAAATTATTTAAATCACAATTAAAAATTTTAGAGTTAGGTGTAAGATTAACGCCAATAAATAATAGAGGATCTCCTAGCACTTCATGTGACGCATATCTGAAGAGGTTTTCAATAAGGGCGAGTCTATGTTTAGTAGAAATCACCAACGTTTTAACGAACTTTCTTGTGATTTCAAAGGGCCATGCATAACGTTAATGTACAGAATAATATCTTGTTGAAATGCTTACGCAGGGTGGTGATGGCCAGTACTCCATTTCGCAAATACCAAAAAAAAAATTCCTATGAAGTCAGGAAATAAACATCCAATTTCGTCTTCGTATGGTAAAATGTTACATATGGTCGATATTTTTTTACTTAATGCAGTTAGGGACTCGAAGAGGCTGAGACGGTAGCGCACATTATCTGTGAATGTCCATCACTGGCTAGCATAAGGCTTAAGACCACGGGCAGACACTTGTTAGATGTGAATGCCATGGGGGAACTAAGCCTTAGACAAATGCTAGCAATTACAAAAGACTCCGTGATGAGGAAGAGAGTCTGAAATCACTTTAGTCAAGAGTAAAGGCTAGGGCTAGCACGATACTCAATTGAAAGTAAGGTGGTTGTGATTACGGATCGGTTCCCTGAAATTAATTTGAGGAGCGAAATGGGGGTCGGAAAGTCCAAAAATTTGAACATACCCAAGACATCTAAGGGTATCAACCCTGTATAGAACACGGAAATACAGAACGTCAACTACTTATTTGGTCATATGATTCGAGAAGAAAAATATCAACTTCTTTAACTTTTACTCCAAGGCAAAAGAGAATGAAGACCAGAAGTGGAGTGAAATTGAAACAACATAAGATGTCCTTAATATACACACATGCGTAAAACTCTTTTTTGGTTGACTATTAGGCATTCGTTGGCTTTATTCGCCTGTGTTCGTATCGCAGCCGCATCCAAATTATTACTTTTTCTCTTGTTCTAAGAGGATCTTGTTATTATCTACAATAATAATATGATTTAGTTGCAACTATATAGTAAATGGGACTTTGATTATGATGCCCACAATCATGTGTTTTCTTTGCGTGTATTTTCTTCTAAAGTAATATGATTTGACTGCACCAAAAAGTAGCTCAGAAACAAATAGTTTTCATAAAGAATAAGTTAATTTTACAAAAATATTAAAGTGCAAATTTGTCTCCGAATCATTAAAGGTGTCTAAAGTGTGTTATTAGTGTATGGGGGGATATCGAAGCAGACCACTTACTTTCTGGGTCCCTTTTCGACCTAAAGTGTGTTAACATGATGCAGTTTATGATTATCTAGCAAAAATATAATATTTTATTTTAACATAAGCGTTAAAGTGTATTATTATTCATATTTTCATACAATTATTTACAATTTTGAGCACATTGTGGTGCTTGACGTCTTTCAGCCCTGAGTGTAAACTACTGTCCAAGTAACAACTCTTACCAACCAAGACACTAGTAGATGGGAAAAATGAAGTATCGTGCATTCGGTTTCAAGTAAAACTTTTTTGTGGTCATTATCCCGCTTTTCATTTCATTTTAGATATAAACTGATAGACGTTTATTATATCCCATGTTTTTTACGTTGTTTGTATAAGTTTTACTTTTATTTTGAGTTTGGTTGGGCTGCCAACAGCAAGACGGAATTTTTCGTTTGAAACCCCCCGTTTGACGTGTAAAAATAACGTAACGCTAATTAGTGCCCTGCAGGCCTGTATTAGTTAATTACTGATAATTGATCAGTTAAAACCATATTTACAGTTATAACAAAAACAATACTGGCTCGCACATACAAACACACACTCACAGAAACTCAATTAGATAAACAACAATGCACAAAAGCTATAGCGTGAGGACGAGTACTTACTGCAAAAATACTGAATGGTGAAACAATAGCACAGTGGGGTATTAAGAATGTGACACTTTTAAAAAGTCATTATGTTGATGGGAATAAAGTCTTGCTTTCTTTTAATATCAAATAATAACTAATAATTGATTCCTAATGAATTTATCTTGTCAGGTCAATAAATAGTTGGTTGGTATTCTAATCTAATTTAAGAGCATTAAGAAAACATGATTTTTCACGGCGAATATATAAAGAAGTTTCCTCGCGCAAAGAGACAACCGCAATGTAAAAAAACAGATTCAGACATATGCATAACAAAAAGTTAGCTGATCTTTACATGTAGTCTACAACGAACTGCTAACTAGAATACCGGTTAGGCTTAGCAGCTCATTGGCATAGAGTTTATGCATATTGGCTATTAATCCGTCTGCTAATTTATTACAATTGAACTCTCAAATATAGAAGATTTTTCCAATTCAATAACCTATTCTTCTTTTAATGAGTCTTTCATTTTTTAATCAAAATTACTGTTTGCCGCAAACCGCTCTTTTGCAAAAGTAAGCCAATTGGTAACATAAGCTTAGCAGTTCGTTGGCTATAGTCTAACAAATGTGCCATGCATAAACTATATGCTAACTTTATGCTAACTTTTTACAATGCATTTGGCTGATTGTGATAAAATTATAGGGTTGTAAATAATAACAATTCGGTTCTCTTAGAACGATAGAAAAGCAAAAAAATTATGTTTCTTTGATTGGCAGCGATTGAGTTGCAAACACAGGCGACTAAAGACATCAAATGCTTAATAGTCAATGCGCTAACAACTGAAGCCACAGCAGACCTATACTTTGAATAAACATCAACAGAATTTTCCATATGTACGTCTATTAAAACCATTTTATGGTCAGAGTTATAATAATATTTTTGTACATTAAAATTCTTTGCGTGTGGTTAAAGTTTTAGTAAAAATTGTGTTGTTCAACTAAACGATTTTTGTGGACGGAAACCATTGAATCATTTAATGCAAACAATAACGTTTTTATAAAAACTAAAGTAGTGTTTCAAATGTTTTCAAATAATCTTAATATGTTTGCCACAAGAATATGTTTCTGTAGAACACATAATATGGTTGCCGCGACCATGCCATAACAATGTTTTTTTTCCTTTTCGTAATTCTGATATAAGCTCGTGGTTAAAACACCACCTATATTGCAACAATATCCCAACAAGTTATTAGAATTACAAGTACCCAAAAAACATACATTTTGTCTTTTAAGACCTTAGTAAAGGATAGCATCGAAGCGTATGTTGTTAAGTTTCTATGCGCATATTAATGCCGTCCAAGATCTCAATGTTTAGAAAACAAATAACTAACACAAGCTCGCCTTGGTCGTACATAACAGCAAACCTGAGCCGGGAGAAAAATTTCAATGGCAAAAAATTCATTTGTCGAAAAAATCGAGTCTTTGTTCGTAGTGTCAAACCTTAAAAAAAACTTATTTAATTTCTTTATACTGCACGCCCCATTAAAAGACCTAACCTTACTCAAAATTCCTCATCTGAATATAACTCTTTCAGTTGCGGCAAACGGATTTAATGTCAGTGGAAATTTTAGTTTCTATTTCTAAGTTTCTATATGCAGATTAGCGATAGCCTTCACTGGCTGGTGTCTTAAACTGTCCGGTTCTCCGCACCATGACTGCCTGAACTAACCTTGAACTTACTTTTTGCTAGGATATTGAAGATAATTTAAACTTCAGCCGTGCTATTTACGGCATGTGTTGCAATGCAATTGCCAACTTTGGGTTTAAAGCACTGGTTTCCGTGGTACCAGACTGGCAGTAACTAATCCTTTGTTTTCGTTTTAGGAGTCTAGTGTCACATAACTCCAGGAAAGCAAAGTACCAAGGTAGCGAGAATCACCAATAAAATATGACTCTAGGAAGAACAAAGCGGCTGTGATGCGCGCTGCACCTATCGGAATGCAAAAAGTGTTCACCTATATGTACCTATATGTTCGAGTTTTACTGTAGCAAACCAACATCAAATTTTACATTACTGGCGTTTTGAACCACGGTACATGAGCACGAACTTAAACACAAAGTTTGGCACCTCGTACCCGTTTGTGTAGCTTATAAATTTCTTCCAAGTACAAGTAGATACAACACATTGTGTCGGTCAGTTGAAAAGCAGGACTTACATTAATGGTCGGTCAGTCCTTTAAAAAAAAAAAAACATAAATTTAGCTTGACATGATTTTCCCTTTATATTCTTGTATTATCAATTAAAGCAGCTCAATGATTTCGAACCCGAAATTCTTTGTTTTATTTCAACAGTGTTTTACTCCTCTCCCTCATTTCGTATTTTTATATTATTCATGGGCTTCTTTGTTATTATTAACAACAAAGAAGGTGTGATATAATTAATTCTGTTAGTGATACTTCTATCAAGATAGCATTTGGATAATATACTTGTACTGTCTATAAAATATCCAATAAATACAACTATTAAAGCCTTGTGTAAGTATTAGTGCTTATGTTTTGTAACACAAGGTCAATGACAGAAAAAAAAAGAAGGGAAATTCATGAAAAGCTATAAAAAACACATGACGGGAATTTGATAGGAAAGATATGAACTACAAAAACAAAATAGCAGCAGCGATATAGGGTGTGGCACTTCTAGGGTAAAATATAACGAAGCAAAAAAAATTAAATGTGACAGCTGGAAGGGTGGCGCTACACAAAAGGTCAAGTCGATTTTATTGTGGAGCAAATTTCTAATTTATAATCAAAGTGTAACAACTACTGTTCCTTATTTTTGGAGAGATTATGGTTCAAATATTAATGATATTAATATAAAAAATATGCTGCGAAGCATTGACGGATTTCTAACGCCGCAATTAAGATTTTTATTATCGCTGCTGACTGGGAACATACTTGAGTAAAAGTAAAACTAACTTGCTAGTGAGCTCATGGCTTCTTTTTCTACAAATGTAAAGTGTCTCAATAAGAAAATTTCTAACATTTTTTTTTTAGTTCAAGTCATCTATAATTGTTCCGATTTTCCAAATATACTAAGGAGAAACGTGTTATCGGTGAGCTAAAACCGCTAGCAAGCTTTGAGAAATTTTTTTGTCGAGCAAGTGTAACTAATTCGTCAACAATTCGAAGCGAGCTCAAACAATTTGCGATTATATTTTGCGTCGATGTACATATCGGGCGATACATATAGACCTTTTTTTAATTAAAAGAAAAACGCTTCAAATAGAATAGTAAAAGATTTCTGATATTACAGCTGCTGGTTTAACGCCGAACACTTTTGACTTCACATAACACCAAAGAAAGAAAAACAGAGGGGGCTATCATACGATCTAGGCTGCCTGTTGACAGATACGGAATGCGAAGTTAGCTTCCCACCAAAATGCTTCCTCAGTGAAGCAATTGTTTCTCGCGCTGCGTATGTCGCAGCACCGTATTTTGGGCTTTAATTTCAGTCAACAACAAGTCCGTTATCATGCTATATTATACTGCTTCACCGTCTTTATAGCCGTAATATTCTTCTCACTACCGGCTAGATGTGATCTATTTGGTCTTGTATGATACAAAAACATACACTGAGACTAAAATTTTTAGAAGGTGTTAACAAAAGTAGGTTCGGAAGGTCTATAATGTACACCAATTTCGTAATACATCTCAATAATTTGCCAACGTCATCAGATTAATATCGCTTTCTCGATCGTTTAAAATATGATTTCGGATAAAACAATTTGCACGAACTACAAAAAGTAGACACAGCCAAGAGGAATTCAGCAGCCCAGTAACATGTAAATCTACTGTAAATAAACTTTTTTCTTTTTTAATTATTTTCTCGCTTAATTTGCCTTAAACAAAAACCAATCATTAACGACAATTACAAACATAATTACAGTTAATTGAGTTAATCAATTCTAATATGGTTTTAAACCTTCGTAATTCAATAAAAGAAAATATAACAAACGAAAAACATCAATTCTCAGGTATTATGATTCGTGCTAATTATATTTTACGATCAAATAAAATTGTAATCTTGTTAATATCAAATGATTTATGATCGAATTCTGTAAAAATTATTCATTGCAGGCCGTTTGGCTGGTCAGCAATGGCCATATTAGGCATTAATGACTGAATAAACAATAAAGTTGAAAAATTTTACTTTATTGTTGACATATTTAATGGCCTTTTTTCTACTAACAAGTCGAGTCACAAACACTTAGCAGTGGTTAGTTACTGACATGTGGTACGTGCGTATGTGCTTGCAGCAGTTCTATGAATTTCATATTCAAATATTACAACAAATGCACAAAAATGTCCTTATGGCTGGCTGTCGTCTAACTCACACAACAGTAAACATACAATGGGAAGGACACTAGTGTGAGTACGTTTGCTAACACGCACAGCCCAGCTGGACATCATTAGGCTGCTCATAGCCAGCCAGCTGCTTAATAAAATAATAGTTGAGTACTGTTGTAACGTTGTTTTGAACTTCCCCAAATTATGTGTGCGTGTGCACACATACATAAATGTTCAGCTTCACTCAGGCTATTAATTGTAGAAAGTGCATGCAACCACAGACATATTCACTTTTATTTTTACTCGAATTCGCTGTTACGCTTTTGTTGTAGGGGCCAGGAGGGTATGAATTCATGACAATGACAACAATTACTGTTTGTTACTGTTAAAGCATGTGTTTGGATTTTACAGTCGAAACTGTTTAGGAATTATGATTATGATCTTTGATTATCTCGTGTTTGCAATTTTCTTTTATTGTTTTTTTTCCTAAGATTTTATCGTTGATTATAAGACCTTTACGAATCATAAATCTCAGTTATACTGTCATCATCATTATTGTGCTCCATACCCTCATAGAAAATGTCTATTGAATGCTGGAATAAAAGTAGTTTTATTGTTTAGAAAGACAATGGAATTAATTACATAGAAAACATGCTTTTAGTAGAGTTTAAGTTAATAATTTAGTTATTTACTTGAATAAAAGTTAGATGGGCTTATCACTGCTATAAGACGGAATGACAATTGAAGTCTGAGATGTATTGAATGCGGAACAGCTTAATAAATTAAAAATATTCGTATACTAAATAAAATAATGAAGTGTATAGTAGAACTGACATTCTTACATATTTACTAATGATAAATACGTCTGTTCTATCTTTATGTCATTCCAAATGAAACCTTTCAAACAAACGAAATATTTTCTCGAGAAAAATAATTTTTCCTTTAGAACTAACATTTTTGGACTGACGAAACCTACTCACATCCTCAGGTCAATGCAATCAATTCACCCACAGGTTGAGGGCACAAATTGAGTTTAACTTGAAGTAAAACATAGATAAATGGCGTTCATTGCTATGACACGGAGAAAGTTTAATGGGAAAATTCAACTTTCGGGGACTTTTTGCAGCAATGCAGGCCACATGTTAGCGATAACGTACCGAATGTTGCCTTTCAAGATGTCAGACATCTGTGGTTTATCTGCGGAGACCAAGGACTTCTCAAGGTCTCACATAAAATAGTCCAGCGGTATTAAATCGGATGACCTGGGATGCCAATATACGGTTCCATTACGTGTAATTATTCGTTCACCGCATGTTTCTTTAAATAAAACATTTAAGGCAATCGCTATGTGGCATGTTGCACCATCTTGTTAAAACCGCAGCTCCACTACATTAAGAATGATCAATTTTTTATAAAAAGTCAGTGATCATGGCTCCCATTAAGAGTATCTTTCTAGTCAGCACTGTCTTCAAAGAAATCCGGACCGATGATTCCACCGATAAGCACACCAAACAGTGACTTTATCTGGATGTAGTAATATACTGGTTATGGCTTTTGGATTATCTTCACTTAAAATGCAACAGTTTTGATTATTGACATATCTATTCAACTCTAAATGAGCTGCATTGCTAAATCATATATTTTTGTGAAATTCGCGATGAGTTGCTTAAACTAAACCATTTATCTGCTCAATTGGCCGCCGTTTTTCAGGTACCAGTCTAGTTATAAATAAATACCATTTCAACACTAAACACAAAACAAGTTACAGCTCTTAAAACGGCGCACATATCAAGAAGTCTTACAAGCTTAGCTTGCAATACTGCGCGTTATAAATGGCCAGTTTCTTAGCTGAAAGTACCGGGTCACACAAAGCATAAAATCTGTAATCCTCTCTTGAAGTTTGCTACATTGACACTCAGATTGCTTGGAATTTCTATGAATAGGAAAACCATTCAAATTTCGGATCAAATAGTATTTTCTCCCTAGCACTCTGGTCTCTATCGTTTTTCATCCCAACTATAAGCTCAGACTTGTAATAAGAAAGCTTTCTGTTGGTCAACAATAACATATATTCTCATGATCAAGACTTTTTCTAAGCATCAACTTTAGTTCCTTTCTACAGTGACCTATTTTTAAGCCGAAAAGGAAACATTAAAAATGAAAATTAGAGCTGTTTTTAGTAACAATGGAGCACCTTTAAAAAAAAACAAGAACTACTTCAGTTCCATTCTTAATTTATTTGACTAAAAAACTTTACTTGCGCTAAGCAAATTTGCTATTTGTGAGCAGTGACATATGATCTTGGTTTTCGTATTTATGTTTTCTGAACCAATCATGAAAGCACTTTTTAAGGCAAATTCATATTTTCTAATAAAAAAGATATTGAGTTCATAGAATTATCCAGTTTATAAAAACATACATACGGCTTTGATGCACCTAATACTTTTTGAAACACATATTAGAAAAAGATATTGATTTATTGTCATTTTATGAACTCAAACTGTTTTATTAACGTTTCCCTATAGTCGTCACATTCCAGGAAAAGTGAAGATAGAGTTCTGAAACTAAAGCAAAAATAGAAATTATAGCAAAATCAACCTTTTTTTGCCTTTTTTGGTTGTCACAATTAATTAAGCTCATTGTTTTCTGGTCAAATCTAAAAAAAAGTGCAAACCATCAGCAATGAAATTTATAAGTTTAAGTATTTATCTGCATTACTGACCGCAATTAGGCGGTAGTTTTTTCTTTAAGCAATTAAATGTACTTAACTAATTAAAAGCCGCCATTATAGTCGACACTTTGACCGCAAACTTATTATTCTACAACAATATTTTACTGTCAGCACTAAAGCAAAACCACAACAAGCGTAAATATGAGTGGCAGAATGCAAACACAAACACAAACCATCTTACATTCCTACAAACAAGCATGCAACAATACGAGATTTATAACAAACAAACACACAAGAAAAAAATAAACCAAGTCACCACTACAAAGGAGCAAAAAGGATACGAATGAAAAATTTAATAGACTCCTGCAAGAAAAAAATAAAAAAAGCAAAAAATTAGGAGCAAATAAAAAAGGAAATGCTTTTTGGCTAAAAACCTAAAATGCATAAAGTTTCAGTTTTCAATTGCCTCTTGCCACTTTGTTAGTCATACACTTCGGTGCCACACAAAAACAAAAAGAAGAGAAACTACAAAAAACCACCGGAGAAGCCAGCAGCAACAGCAACGCGACAATAATTCCAGCAATAACATCTATGTACACTAAATATTACGTATTACGAACTCTAAAGTATAGAGTATAAGTGACCGACCTAATGGCCATTTTAAACATGACTGTCATTATCATCATCGCATTGAGGTACTAAATAGTAATTCCTATCATGCCACTACTAACGCCTTACTTGTGCAAACCATTGCTCTCTCTAACACAAAATGTGTTTAAGTTTTCAAAACTGATTCGAATGTAAACCGCCACTTGCCAAAGTGCTTTAAAAATCTCTTTTTTTAAGGAATATTTTTAGTTGTTAGGAGGCTTCTGAAAATAAATGTTCATAATAGAATATTCCAGAAGGTATTTCTTTAGAAAAGAGGGTGAATGTTGGCGAAATCCGTACTTACTACGGATGCCAAAAACAATGTCTTACATGGGCAAAGAAAGCAATTCAGTGCGTCTCTTTTTTGATACAAAAAATTGTTTTTCTATTAAATTTAGAAAAAAAAAAGTTTCACTTCCGTCCTCCATTGCAGCTTGTTTGTCAATGTATGTATCTATAATACAATCAGCTGTTTTCGTAGGGAATGTGCGATCAGTTTCGTATTTTGCTTAAGCAAATGACAGTTGACGAAACTTAACGAAAATTGTTGTTAAGTACA
This sequence comes from Phania funesta, assembly GCA_963932375.1. Lineage (NCBI taxonomy): Eukaryota > Metazoa > Arthropoda > Insecta > Diptera > Tachinidae > Phania > Phania funesta. The sequence continues at coordinate 7,890,047 of OZ010652.1, forward strand.
TTATAGTTTGCCGCATATGATTTATATGTAATTGCACAGTTGCTTAAGCCAGCTTATGCATATTATAGTTGAGCCTTAAGTATCGGAGAATAGGATCAGAGGAACGACAAAACACTTGGAAGGAAAAATATATTCGAATGTAAATCAGCATTTGGAAAAGGCTATCGAAAATCTGCTTTTTTATATATTTTTTGGAGGCTGGGTAAAATATATGTTAAGAGGTTGAACATAAGCGAATTAAGCGAAACCGGCTAAGTAGGTTCAGAAACATATAAGTCTGGAGAAGCCGGGATTTCCAAAAGTGTAAGCATCGGGGAAGAGGCTTTAGGGTGATGACTCTTGAAACTCTTGTCCAATTCATTAACGGAGTAGTTAAACCCTTGGGTGTTAAGACTTTCTCTTTATCTGAAATCAGAAAGGTACGAGTATGTTGAGAGGTAAAGACACAAAGTGCACTCTATAAACTTAAAAGTTAACAAAGTTGACTCCTTCGGCAGAAAATTAAAATAGTGCTTAGAGTAGGTAACTGTGTTGGTGGCACAATAAAAATCTAGAAAGTTGACAATTGTTGTAGACTATATCTGAAAGAGGCTGTAGTACCCGCCCGTGTGTAAATGCCGAGCTCAACAGGACGACAAATATCATTTGACAGTAAGTAGTCGGTAAAGCTGAAATTAAATAAATAAATGTCGACGAATGCCGGTTGTTAATCGAAAATCACTGAGGAAAAACAGTTCGTATGCCTCTTTCGTATCCCTCTTTACTAAATTATTTTGTTTTTTATTTATATTTTGATCGCGCACGAAACTCTTAATCCCGAAATTTCAGTTCACACTGTCTACTATACAACCATCCCCAAAGTAAAATTAAACTGAATTTTCTTTGTTTACGTTCTTCAACAGATATATTTCTTTTGAAACGCAAAGAGTAGTCAAGTGGGCTTACTGTCTATTACATGAGTGTGAAAAAGCATCTAATCACTAATATTGATCCCGCCAATGTAGCGTAGATTTTCCTCTTAGGACTTGAACATGTGTAAATAACTTACAACAATAATAATACTAGTTGGAAAACCCCCTCTGGAACACATATCAATAGTACCGATCATATTCGCAGTTTTGTTTCATCATATTCACAGGACTTTTACGCCTGACCTCATATTCAGATGTGTGTGATTGTATTTGACTCTATGTACATTTTGGCACTACTACATGAATACAATAATAATGCAAATAAATTAATTTTCTTGGCATTCATCCAACAAAAGTATGACTTTAAATAAGGAAATGACATACAAGCAACTTGTAATAGCTCTCTGAAAATTTAGCAACAACAAAAACAAAATCTCACCACCATACAGCAACATAGAGAAACCACTATCACGTTAGAATTTTGCTAGTGGCCATTTAGCTGAGTTTCTTGTTTTTATTTCCTAAAAACTTCTGTTAAGCCCTCTTTTTCCATATAAATACTTTTCAAAAAGTTAGTTTGTCTTAGTACATTGTTTTCATTGCAACTAAATTTAAATGCTGTTAGAAAACGTTGTTGTTGTTGTTGTTGCAGTTGTAACAATGACTGCTGCAAGATGTTTGGATTTGCATACATTTATAATATTTAGTAGTGGGTGGCAAACGTTTTTTTTTCTTCAACAATAGACGATAAAATTTGCTAATGATGACGTTCTACTCTGCAGTAGCTAAATACGTAGACAAGCAAATGCATATTGAAAGAGAAATATTGAAATTTGTTTAATATTTAATAGTTTTATAAGGTCTGATTAATAAACGTATGCCACGTGTGAAAGATTTGAGCACGAATTACATTGGGAGAATACAAAATGAAAAACTTATTAAAACAGGTTGACCTTTTGTTGGTTGCTTGAAGTTGGAAACGAGAGAATTGAATACACAACAATATGACCGGCATATGCGTTACGGTTCATTACACGACGGCCTATACCATGGACTTGGAGTCTGCTAGGCAATTTGGAATTAGCTAATCTCTTGCCATGTCATTGGATTGCAACAGAATGCCAAATCTATAATACACCGCCATTTATGTAACGGCCGCAAAGATCAGTGAGGTTTCCGACTAGCTTGTTAGCGGTGAACACATCTCAGAGGGTTCCAACCCTTCTCACTGGGTACGCCGTCCAAAAAAAAAAGGCTACACGAAAAATGAATTAATTAATCACACAACAAATATACCACACGAATGACCACTCCGCTAGGCTGATGGTATGCCTTACGATTTTCCAGCCCCTCTTGGTTACATTATGCGCTACCATTCAGGAAAATTTCAAAATGTTTGTTACCCCTAAATATGCTTGGGCTCACCTTCACCTACCCTACCTTTTGTGGTTTGAGTTTGCACCATGTTAAACCCCTGAAGGGGTCTGACTAAGACCCAGTCCCAAATTTGTTGCAAGGGAGCTACTGGTTTCCATAACTGGTTAGTTATAGGTCAAACCTCAAAGGTGTTCGATCTAATGGCTTGTGACTGATAGTCTTCTTTGGTGTCCCAAGCGGATATGCCAGGGAAAAGACTGATTCCTAGGATGAGTTGCAATGTGATCGCGGAGATTCCTGTGCAGACGCAGATACGCGACTCTGTTTGTTACGCTTCCTTAGAATAAATACACAAACGCCACTTTCACTGGAAAAGTACGGTTTTAGAACACTAGGTGAATGGTTTCGCTCGCACTGTAGGCTCGAACAGAGCAGATTTCGCAAGGTGTGCAAATGTTCTACGACTGTCCTGCTCTGGAGCCTTAAAGCGCAAAATTTCACACTTAGAAGTTCTGCAAATGCACGTTATGTTTATTATCGGAAGGGCTTTGCAGCGTCCATAGGCCTGCGTAGGCGATACCGACGAAAGAATCCGATGTGATATAAACTAACATGATTGATGTTACTATTTAGCAGTGGTTAAAAATCGATCCCAGATGATTAAAGCCATCACGTGCTTAATAGTCAACACTACAACAAAAGAAGCTTCAATCTTCTGCACTTTCCCTTACAACTTTTACTTACTGAAAACTATTATACATACTCAAAGAAAATACATTGTTTAGGTAACCATAATTTAAGGGCAACATATATGTTTAAAGTATATAGTGGTAAACAAATCTTGTTATTATGGTAGATAAGAACGACAAAACACGGAGAAAGTTACTGATTGGCAACGGCTGAGGTACGAACACAGGCGGACAAAGCCATCGATTGCTTAATAGTTAATGCGCTAAACACTTAAGCCACAGCATCCTCATACACCAAAAGAATTTTTCACATGTACGTCTATTAGCAACGTGTAATGGTTAGAATTGTTGTATTATTTTTGTAAAGTTAAAATACTTTGTTTGGGGTTAGAATTTCAGTAAAAACTACATTGTGCAACTCAATCATGTTGAAGTTCGCAACTAAAGTAATATTTAAAATGTTTTCAAATGTCCATTATATATTTGCCACAACAATATATTGTTGTAGAGAACATAATGCGGTTCACGTTACTTCTGTTATAATTGATGATGAACGGTCCGCAGAAAGGACTTTAAATTTAAATAAAGTGAATAAACTAATATGTAAAACAATATTTTGTACACGGAACTAAATAATCTTGTCCAATCTTTATCTCCGAATAATATCTGTGTTACGACTATAGTCAAATCATATCATATCTTAGCTGGAAAATACTAAAAAGTATTATAATAATATGTTAAAAAAATTGTCACAGAGATTCATATACCACTAAAAATGGTTGGTGGTTACCATAATATTATAGCATTACATTTTCATGACAAAATACAAATTGATCGAAAAACGCCTGCAAACAACAATTTTCCAAATATAAAGAAATCTATGTAACTATGAATTCACACACAATCAAGAGTTGGCTAAATGTTGAAAATTTCACAAAAAAAATTAAAAGTAAGAAGATGATGTCGTAATTTTTTACACTTCCTAGCAAAGTGATTTTCAAATTTAAAATTTTCAACTGATCTCAATAAAAATGGGTTGTTTGCAAGCTTTCGTTGCACGTTTATGCCATGAAAGAATAATAAAAAATAAAAAAAGTCTGATAACAAAAATTTTGTTAACTCCAAATGTGCGAGTATGTGCAAATGAATACATTTTCATTCACACACGGAATGGACAAAAAATAAACACAAATACTGTGAAATTTTGCACAACGACAAAATTCGCGAAAAAAAACAAATATATAAACGGATGTTTAATACACATAATATTTGACGGTTGCGGAAAAGGAAGGAACTGCTGCACAAACAACTTTGTATACGAAAGATAAATACGAATAAAAACAATAACAAAAATAATAGCAACAGCAATGGTAGCAGCAAACTTTTAGAACAATTTTTTAACGCTATATAAAACAACTGTTCATGTTATATTGGGACGCACTATACGGCAAATTGCAGCGCCTCTTATGTACAAAGCAACGCTTTACAAAAATGCTAATATTATTGCAATCAAGAATAGAAAAGAAACGCTTGTAATGAAAATGTAGTTTTTATTAATTACCGCGTATGTCTGAAAATAAATTTTTTTTCAGGGAAAGCTGTACAAAAAATTGCTCACTTTTTTTAATTACACGTCATTCAAAGCATTTGCCAGCATTAGCTGTAACTTTATCCAATCTTTCTGGCGACAGATGCATTCTGCGGGAGAAGAACTACTCATATTTGGAGCACAACAACGAATTAAGCCCGCTTTTGATACCTTCGAATGAAGTGAAGCATATTCCAACCACCTTTATAATGGTATAGCTATATGATGACGAATATTGTTATGGTGGTAGCATACTCTGGTCTGTACAGTAGAGTGCGTGTGAAAAAAGATGCAATAGCCCTCCCCTAGGATGAAAGATAGTTCAATGTTGATTCTAAAAACCCACTAAAGTTATTTTTGTATATTGTTGCGCAATTTGAAGTCCCACCACAACATATAGCATATCGTTGTTAATGATTTGAAAATGGCTTTAACTTCGCCCTTGGCAGTCTATCAACCAGACCTCAAATTCAAAACACGACCCCTGAAATGTCGGATCCTTCCCTCTTTAATAACCATTTGAAGAGTGAATCCTCTTGTAAATGTGTAATCCTGACTTTTAAAGTATTCATTTTTTGTTAGTTTTATCCCCCTTTTGTTTGTTTTATCGAATTCGTGATATCACTTCTGGTATTTTGGATCCTTCTCACCTAATACTCTATTTTTTTAAGACTACATAAATGTAGCTTCTACTATCGATAATACGTACATACGCGTAAAATGTTATGAAACCAGATTTCATACGAACTGTTCTTTAGTTCACACAATAGTATAATTTCATGACAAAAACCTGCAAAGTTTTAGGCAAATATTTGGCTAAAATTTCCAGTAAATTGACAATTATGGAGAAAAAATTATAGTTTATTTGCAAACAAAAGAAGTTGAACAAAAGGCCGAAACTTCAAATAATTTGTAAAAATATTTGTCAAACTCTCTTGTGAAAGGAACAATAAAAAATTTTAAAATATACCAAATTGATTTTATTATATTGACGACAAATAGCCGAGGTAAATTGATTGAAATATCAGGAACACAACAGAGCAATTTAACTTAGTTTTTATTGAATAGAATTTAGATTTATAAATAACAAATAATCGTAAACATAAATCGGTGGCTAAAAAATAAATATTTTGAAAATATTTTTTAAGCTTCACACTATAACACACTGTCTTTAAGGCGACATTATGTTCATTATATGCTCATTATGTGTGCGACCTTGGGTAAATTGAATTCATATACCTAGTTTTGGAAGTTTTATGACAAATTGTTATTGGTAATACGAAAGGAAATTAAATGACTATGTGATGGAAATTTTAACTTGCACCCTTGATTAATTCGAAAAACCCGCTATCCTCAGGAAGTTCATGCAGCAATTCGTCTAAAACAAGTAATAGCAGCATCCCCATTAGCCAATGGATCAGATAATAACCAACCTACCGTGACAAAAAAAAACATCATAGACGGCGAAGGTTTGTTTCAGTAAAAGGAGTGTAACAGCGGTCTTTTAATAAATAGATTTTAAAAGACCCCTCCAGCAAACAATCTCCTCTAACATTAGTGCCGATTTAATAAGCATATATGAAACTTACTTATGTTTGAAAAGATACATGTGTCTCTTACATACGAAAAAGAGTAATACATATTTTTTATGCTCGTATACCAAACAGAATAGACACTTTTGTCCGTATGGTTTCTTGTTAAAGCTTTTGTCGCAAATATATTGAATATTGCATTTTATTGTTTTAAACGCAATAACAGAAGAGGATTCCGGTTTTAGTCCTTTACGTTATTCCAGCAACAACCTAAGTAATACTCTGGTTTGAGGGCACCTCGCTTGCAGCAGGAACACATAAAATATTTAATTTTACTCACTGTCATTATATATTCTCAATTGTCTAGTAGCATTGCGCACAAATAATTTTTCTTCGAAATGCAAACGTGCATTTGCAATACATTTTAATATATTTCGCATAATTTTACATTTGATATTCTTAGAATACAGTGTGGAATATATAAGTTGGGGAAGTCAATAAAAGACTATTTAATGAATGAAAATATAACTTATTTGAATATGGAATTAGGAATCTCGAAATAATTTTAATATTAAAAGTCATATGCTAATATACTAATGCATTTATTTAATGTATCTTCCAAGATATTAAAATTATAAGATTATTACCTAACAGATGTTAGTTCATACGAAGTGTGTTGTTAAGTACTTTGAAAGCTCGCATAACCGGACTTTCACCATCGCTTTATCTGCCCGTTTATGCGATATGGCCGCTTATGGGAAAGGCATGGATTTTTTATTTTAAATATTTACAACAGATTTATTTATAGTAGACTTCTTCAACATGGGTTGTTTCAATTTGGCATTGGAATGCGACAAGAACACCTCTGGGAAATTGCTTTACACAGGAAATTCATCTACCTGGTCTTCAGAGTCTTCAGACTCACTTCCACAACAGAGCTTGATTTCAAAATGTTAATGCAAACATCTTCAGCGTAGCCACATTCACCTACTTTTGAAAATTCGTCAAAACCATTTGATTGAGCGAACACTTCACGTAAGTTTGCTTACGTTGCCAGTGGTGGTATCTCATCCTCAACATCGAAATCATTTGTGTTCATAGGGAAATTATCTATTTCATTGGCATTAACACAAATATGAATTCCAGATGGTAAAAATACAAACTACTCATTTAATACTCCTCTTGTCGGTGTGTTTCAAAAGATATTATGAGAGATATTTTGAAGAATTTTGTCCGCATTCTGTTATTGTAGTGTTCGGCTATGGGAATCCTTCAGTTATGGGAGCTATGCGGTTATAGGAGCTGTCCGTTAAGAGAGCTTTCACTGTATTTTTTTTTTTTTTGGTATTTGCGTCCAATCTTGTCCCCTTTGATATAGTTCTACTCAGTATATAGTACTCGTGATGCAGCCTTTCACTAATCTGGGAATCTTTTCTGGATTCAATTTTTTTTTTTTGCGAATATTGTTCTCTTCAACATTGATAAATGATAGCAGTTAAAAGAAACTATGTGTAATAACCTACCAAACCATGTATAAACTCAATCAATAATACAAAATGTTTCCATTACTATCAACCAATTATGCAATTGAGTCTTGCCTCAGATAGATGGACTCCGATTTCTGACTAATAGGTTCTTTGTGTACGGAAAAGTAAAACGATTGAACCATGGTACTTCCCTACTTAAGTAAAGAACAATCCGGAAGGTTCTGATACAGGAACTCAATAAATTAAGCAATTAGTACTTATATGTACCATTAATTGAATTAAAACTCTAGTGTGCCGCTCTGCGGCTAAAACTCTGTTCAATGACAAAATCAACGCACAACCAAAACGGTGACTGCATCACCAATACAACCACATTTTATGCTTTATGGTAGTTTTCAAACTCTATATATAAAAAATTAAAACAAAAATAAAAGGAATTGCTGGCAAAATGTGGAAGCACGGTTACAAGACTCACATGTTGATGAATTCTGCGGCATTCCCTTTCGGCCTGCAAGAGGCAGCTAAACAATATTTTTATAGGACCTAGCTCATACTAAATGATAGTGTAAGTCTACATGGAGAAATACGAAGCTATTCTGGAGCTGAAAACGCTGAATTAGTTCGTTCATGAACTACACAACTCTAATGATTACGTGAAGTTTGCGAAAAGTTTAAAATTATTTGTATCTAAATATTTATTTCGAAAGAAATTTAAAACTTACTTGAATATTTTACAGTCAAATATACATATGTACCTTATTTTAAAATACCTGGCTGTAAGACCTGTAAGACGGACGGTAACAAACAATTGCGGATTTTAGCACATAGTTCAAAATGCATACTACTACTCATACATATGTTATTAAACAACTGTTTAAGCAGTAGAAAGACACATACACACACCCTTAAACATACGCATGCATAACAGTGTTTTGGTAAAATTATGTTGCAAAAGTCAGGCAGGCGAATTATATGTTTGCAAAGGCAACAACAAATAGAACCAAGAATATATTTATGAGCTCGTATTGCCATATATGAAAAGCCAAGAAAACGGCAAGCTTTCTGGGAAATGTAAATGAGTTATTTTATATTTTCTACACACTTTCGTTCCTCATGGTTTGTATATCTTTCTTTCTTCTTTGAAAGGGTTTACGACCTCTTCCTTATTGTATTAGCAAATTGGTACATACTAATACGGTCGTATGACAGATATTTCAGTACTTGACAATTTGTAGCACACATTCTGGTGCCTACACTTTCCTTTATTTTTAAAAGAAATGAGAACAATACGAACTAGCGAAAAGAAATTTCTGCAAGGGCAGTTTTAAGCCAACAGTCTGCGCTGTTTTCGTGGCATCTCTCAAAGCTGTTACTTTTTATATAGTGACTGCTGCCAAATTATAAGGCAAGTTACACGAGCGGTGAGAAATTTTGACCGCATTATTGGTCCATACTTCTACGAAAACTAAGTTGGTGAAAATAATAGTCACACCTAATTAAATGTATTATCTAATTTCACCTTGAAATTCAATTAATTTTTTAATGATTCAATGATTTATTTAAATCCTAACAGATCTTTCGTTCCAAACTTGTCCAAGCTTCGCTAGTTTACCGTAGTGTTCCTACATGTGAGTTCTTAACACCATCTGGCCTGTTAATTTGCTCTTTACATGCCATAGAATTCTTTAATGTGTGAGTCCTTAGACTTGCTCGTCTCTTTACAATGTTGGTCCTATGTACACGCACTCATTTTAAGGTGATTCTTAAAAGTCACGTCATCCGGTTTAAAGATGTCCGAAATTCCTGCACCAATTTCGATGTCGAATAGCACCTACGGGTGACCTAATTGCGGTGCAGCTGATGACGGTGAAGAACCAAATATTTCTGTTAAATATTCTATAGTATCACAACCAATTTTGCGCTTATATTATCAGCGATTCAGCCTATAGAGCACTACATTCGTTTGAGTTTCTACTGGATATGTTGACACCCAGTTATCGTATGAAGGCACCTCGGTTATCCCATTTGGAGCCATCTGTGTATATATCCACATTGCGTAAATGGTGTCTGTGCTCTCAAAAGACCCTGGATTATCCTAGATCAAGATGTTGAAATCAATCGAGACGCAAGGTTTCGGAGTGGCAGAGTCTATCATGCCAGGAAGATTGTTCCAGTTCTCAATGATGCTAGAATGTACCCATGACCTATGTTTCCATTAATTAGTAGCAATCAACCGACCCGCCAATAGCTTTAATAGAAGTAAATATTTGCATCTTAGTTCCATTGAAGTAACACATTTTGTCACTGAATATGCGAAGATGTAGTCCGATTCGCAAATAAAATTATCCATTACTTTTTTAGGCCATACAATGCCTACAATGTCGTCTTTCATCGGTCACTGCTCCTTAGCGTAAATCGTCTTGATGTAAATAACTAGCAATTGAAGCTAATTCAAATTTTAAGGTCATTGCCAGTGGCTCTTCGCTTTCAATTACCATTTCCTTTAAAAAACCACTCATAATTTCAGATCAAGTATCAAAATCTTCCGGTCTTATAATATTACAAAGAGAAAAAGTGGCCTCGTTTTGTTCTGAAATACTTAATAGGGCACAGAGGTCTTTGAATGAAACATAAATTCACTTGCAGGCATCTGCGAAAGTTTTAATATAAATGAATACGTTCATACTCATTCTGAACTAAACTTGTGGTATTTTACTATTTATTCATAAAGAAATATTTCGTGGTATTAAGTATTTCGAAAAACAGTAACTCGTGTAATAGTTCCAAATTAAGAGCAAAATAATGTTTTTTTTTACATTTTTAGTTTAAGCATCTTTTATAAGTCACTGCATCATTGAAACCATTAAAGACTGTAAATTAAAATACAACTAACATTTGACTGTGTGCAATTAGATCTTAAAACGACCTTCTTAAAATGTCAACTTTAATTTTTTTCGCATTACATACGAGAATATAGAAATACACATTTACACATGTGTATCAGAACGTGTATAAATCAACACACAACTTTTAAATACAGGCATGCAAGCATAAATGAAATATAAAATTTGTTTATTCGTCTTAAAAAAGAAACTTTTTGTATTAACGCTTTCGGTGATTCTATGCCATATGGCATAGCCACTTTTTGAAGCCCGTTTTAGGTCATAATGCGTGTGGGTACACTTTTTTTTTATTAATTTTGTATTTTTCTTTGAAGTGTTATCTATAAATAAATTTAAAAAAAAAATTTACTGATGGACCCTACACATTGTTATGTTTCAGAAAGCAAGCGTTCCTCGCGAGATTCACAATTTTGCAAAAAAGACCATGTTATACTTTTAAATATTTTGTTAAATAAAATTGTTTATTTGTTAAATTTTTGTAATTAATTTAGTAGATAAACATTGCCTTAGTAATTTAAGAAAAAAATAGATCCGAAATATAGTTCAATAGAGCTGTCCGATTTTTTTTTATTTCGTACTATGCCATATGTCATAGATTTTCCCCAACGGAAATTTTTTACTTTGTTGTATAAGTTCATAGTGACTAGACATATTTACAATGCCTAATAAACTAAACACCGAAGAAATTGAAAATATTTTAATTAGTTTTGATAACTCAGATATATCTGATTTTGACGATGAGGAAGAAGAAGAAAATGGTGTGTTGGAGTCACTATTGCAAACTTTAAATGATAAAAATAACAAAGCCTTTTTGATCGAGGAGTTAACTAATCCGGATGGGAATACTGATCAATTTAAAAAAAATTTAGATGTAGGAGATGATTTGATGGATTTCGAAGATGCCTCGGAACCACCATTCCAAAAAATTCTTTCATATAGATGGGCAAAGAGAGAATGGAATACTCCAAACTCAGGATTTTCAGAAAGTTATCCAAAGCAAGAAGTAGAAACTCCTGTTTTATATTTTCTAAAGTACTTTCCATATGATTTTATTGAAACTATTGTTCAGGCAACAAATCAAGCCTCACTTATGAAGAGTGGAACTGCTGTTAATGTTGAAAAAGAAGAGATTCTGACGTTAATGGGATTAGAAATCATTATTGGAACAATTGGATATCCTCGATTAGAAATGTACTGGGCTGGTGCTACTGAAATACCAGCCTTTCGTAAACATATGACAAAAAAACGGTTTCATATAATACGTACTTGTCTAAAGTTTTGCGCAGAGGGGAACTAAACCGACAAACTTTTTAAAGTTCGTCCACTTATAAATGCATTCTTGAAAAGATCTTACGATATTCCAAAAGATGAAAACTGCTGCTGTGATGAAATGATGATTCCATGCAAATCGAAAACTGGATTGAAGCAGTATATACCTAAAAAGCCTATTAAATGGGGATTAAAAATATTTTGCCTATGTAGCTCAAGTGGAATTGTTTATGATCTGGAAATATACCAGGGAAAAAACACAATTGTTGGAGAATCCAATTTAGGTTTTTGTTCGGATATTGTTATTCATCTATGTAAAACTATTCCGGAAAATAAAAACCACAAGATATTTTTTGATAACTATTTCACCACTATAAACTTATTAATATATTTGCGAGAAAAGGGAATATGGGCAACAGGCACCATACGAGGAAACAGAACTGGAAAAGCTCCTCTAAAACCAGAAAAGGATTTAAAAAAGTTAGGAAGAGGTAGCTATGACTATTGCATTGAAAGGAACCAAAACATTATCGTTTTGAAATGGCTAGATGGGGGCTGTGTTCAATTGGCTTCGTCCATTTATGGTGATAAAGACACAAAAGAGGTCACCAGATTTTGTTCTGAGCAAAAGAAGAAGATCGTTGTATCACAGCCTAACGTTATAGCTGTATATAATAAATATATGGGAGGAGTCGACAAGATGGACTTTTTGCTATCTTTATATCGAATTTCTATTCGGACAAGAAAGTGGACTCTTAGAGTTTTCGACCATTTTCTGGACTTAGCAGTATGCAACTCTTGGTTAGAATATCGCAATGATTGCGAAAGTAATAACATAAGAAAAAAAGATCAAATGGATTTATTAGCATTCCGGAATGATGTAGCTGATGGATTGCTGGCATTGGCGACAGTTCGAAGTGTCTCACGAAAACGAGGAAGACCCAAGCAATCGGAGGACTTAGACCTTTCTAACACTCCATCAACTTCGAAAGCAAGACTTTCATATGAAAGGGCACCTTCAGGTTCGACTCGTTTCGATGGTATTCAACATTGGCCTGAGTATACACCTGTAAAACGTATATGTAAAGTACCAGGATGCAAAGGATATTCCAGATACTTGTGTGCAAAATGCAACGTTCATCTCTGCATTCCAAATGGGACCAGATATTGCTTTACATTATACCATGAAAAGTGAGGTAAGTTATAGGTTTATTTTTATATTTGAATTTGTTTTATATTATTTACTTTTTTCAGAGAACTATACAGATGCTTTTTTTATAGTTTTAGTTACAATGAACTCTTATTTTTTATAGTTTTTGCGTTTGCTTATGTTTAAGTTTAAAAACAAATAATTTTAATCCAATAAAAACAACAATTTTAAAAATGAATTAAAACCTTATATATTTTATTTTTTTCCTTTAAATACATTCTATGCCATATGGCATAGTGTTCAAAAACCACTTTTGCAAACAAAATGTTAAAAAATTAGTTTTGATTATTCATAAAGGGGGCTTAAGTATATAAAAAAATTAAAAAATATATTTTTAAAACCAAAAACAAAAAAGAAGCACCGAAAGGGTTAAGTGCAACAACTTTTCCTAAATTGTCTCCGAAGGTTGAGTGTTGTTGTTTTTTGTGTGAAAACTTTTACCAAACAAAAACTTGCAACTTTATAAAAAAAAAACACACACACTCTCTGCTACTACAAATATTCATTCTGCCCTTTCACTATAAAGTACAATTTTCTTTTTGATGATCTGCATCAACGGCATACAGTGTTTGAGCAATACATATGTAGATTCTAACTTCAACTCAATTGAACAACAGAAAACATAGAGAAAATTGCGATAAAACAGAAAGTCTGCCAGCATGCCTGCCTGCTTTGATAGTGTCGCCTACACTTTCTTTTAGTTCTGCTGCATATTACAGTTGAAAAATCATTTCTAGTTTTTCCATATTATTTATGCTAGAATTCCTTTGGCTCAAGTCAATTTAAATTGAACTGATATGCATATCTCCACCGACTACACTGTGTGTCTATCTATCTGTGTATGGTTGGGATCGCAGGTGCAAAAGAGGAAAGTAAGTGTGAAATTGGAAGGGGTGCGCTTTCATACAAAGTTGTGTATGTATATACGTATCTCTTAAGACCGACTGCAGTTAAAAAAAATGTGCTAGATTTTCTTTTCGCTACAATGTATGAATGAAGAAATGGGGTAAAGTAGGGCATATGTAGACAAAATTTGATTTTTTTCTTTTAATATTTATTTCTTTATAACACACACACACACACACACACGCAGTTAAGCTCAAATATTAAAAGAACTTTTTTTGAACAAACGTCTGTTTTTATTTTCAATGCAATTGAGACTAGAGTAAGAAAACAAACTTTCAAAAACTTTAAAATTGTCCTTAAGTTTTTGCGTCAAAAAAGTCTGTATTAACATATACACAACTATACATACATCATACGTGTATATACGTACATACATACATATGCACCTCTAGCTTCATGGCTGTAACATACATCCACAAAAACTACCTCTCATGCACTTGTAATCTGACACACAACTGACACAGATATATATGTAGAAGAATGTTGAAAAAGCATTTAATAACGATGGGTGGTAGATAATTTTCAGTGTTCAATGTTTCGTATCTTTTAGGTCACAGTTTTGCGAATAAAATAAATTTAACTTTTTAATGACTTGCTCTCTTACGAAATTATAAATACATATGTTATTTCATTTATTTTATCTCCTAGGTTTTATTTCAGTTTAAATGCTTTGTTACCAGCTCGCAAATGTTGGGACATTTAATTTGAATTGTTGAAAAAAACCAAATTTGATATTTAGAATATAAAATATTGGTGCTGATTTTGACAGCTTAGAAAAAATAATAGCAATCACAAATTTTTTGGCTATGTGCTATTTAAATTTATGCATAATCAATTGAAGGTTATAAAATAAATAACAACCCTGTCATTCACAACAAATCGATAGCAGAAGTGGTAAAATGTTTTATAATTATATTAATTATTTAACTATAGGATGACCAAATAAGAACGATAGGAAAGGAAATTTATATAAAACAACAACAGAATGAGATATCAAATTGATTGTTTTTGTCTTTAGTTTAAAGCTACATTTATGTTACTATGTATGGAAGAGCACATAAATTTGAATGGCCTCCTTACCTTCGCTGGCGGGACTTCATGATGATTTAAGGCCAAAACCCGCGTATCGGGATCCATCTTATACGGACATAAACCCAAATTCAACCACAAAAATGCCGGGGTAACTCGGCGCGGAATTTAAATTTCACGGTCTTCTCCGATACTAGCCTCTATGGCGGCTATCTTTACTTTACTTCGCACCAATATCTGCCCGGTTGGAGGCTTAAGGTCGAAAGGAGTGTACTCATGTTCCACCTTTTCACGAATTGCCTGTGAACAGAAGCCAGTTTTACACGAAAAGCTAATAATAATACGACACGAGACTTTGAATTTAGCATTCATGCTTTGACTTTGGCATAAGAGATAATAATATATTTAGATTTTTTTAATATTCCCGCTAAACACCTCACAAATTCTCTTGGAATATTAGAACTTTTACATCATAATGTTGACTTGGAATTTTCGTTGTAAAAATTTCCTTCAACGTCTTTAAAACAATAGGCTTTTTCCCGCGTTACCAAGGTTTAAAAAGCAGGATGGATGGTATTTATCCGGTAACTGCCTAAGATACGATTTTATTTACCTTTGTCGTACAATAATATTCGTAAAGTACAGTCAAAAAAACAAAGCGCCCACAGACTGTCAACATGGACTGTCAACATGGATCTTACTGTTAATAATCTTTATTTGGTTTTCGAAAATACAGTCTGCGCCAAATATTAAACGAATGTAATGAAATTGTTCGGGTTTCTACGGAGGTATGAGTACAGCAGCTAAACTATAATGAAGCCACTGATTATGAACAACTTTATTTAACCCGAAACGTAATATAGAGGCTTTAGCTATTTTTCGTGAACTGTAATTGATACTCGCAATAGAAATAAATTCAAAATTTTAGAAGCTTAATGCACCCATTACAAAAAATTATTATTAAATTGTTTTAATTGACGTAGAAAAAAGTCATATAGCTTGTTAGTCGTGTAGCACCTGCGTATGTTCCGAGAGATATCGGCACAACACAATATATGACCATTGGATGACTTAATCTAACAAATCTGTACGGCTATTTATTAAATGCACCGCTTTATTAAAAAGAATACCTAGACAGGATTTGGTGCTGCACACCCTGTCAGCCTAAATTGTAAAAACATTGCAGCGGAAACCTGACACTGTATTGCAAATATATTGGAATATATTCATTTTCAAGTTCGTGATCTTAAGCAAAGCCTGGTTTCCGCTTTAGTGCATTTTTCATCCACTCAAGCGCAGTAGCTATTTAGAAGGTTATCACATTTATGTAATGAAACTCTTTTACTACTAACCCAGACACCGAATTTTAAGACCTGTAAGAGCCATAGTCAGAGGTCTAATTAAATCGAACAATTTTCTTTTGGGGTTACGGCATTTGATATCAAACAAAAGTAAATAAAATTTGAGATGATGGATTTCGATAACATATCATCTATCGAGTGCTATCTTTGCATATATCGTTCGACACCAAAATAGTAGTATTAAACTACACCTTTTTTTTTAATATTACCGACAAGCAAAATTTTTTGAAAATTGTAAGTTGTATTAATTTTATTTTTAATTAAAACAAGTATAGTTTTTGTTTAAATTTCTGCACAAGCGAGAAAAATATAAATATCCGAACACCCCAATTCAGCAAAAGACCTTTTGTTGGTAAGCAACGCTCTGCTTTCATCTCGCATTTAAATTACTACTTATATTATTTGTATTTTGTTTTGTTTGTATTTTTTGTTAACATGTGTTGCGACTCTTTTAGAAATTTAATAAAATCTTTTACGATTAGTATGAAAACTAGATTCGATAGGGTTCGAATCGATCGATAACCATCATGAGGCAACCCGAGAGGTATGTATTTTATTATTGTTCGATAGTGGTTTTGTTTAACAACTTTATAAAGCACTAATAATATTGTTACTCACTTAAAAATTCTTTATACGAAATAAAATGTTTTCGTTTATTATATGGCTATAAGAAGATATCAAAAGAGGTAATTAAACCCCAGAACGAATTGATTAGTAAACTCCCTTTACAAAATGTGGAATTGTAGCTTTCTATCTGAGAGATACTTAACACAGTTTCTATTAAGATATTTATATATTGTACATATGTATCTGATCTGTTTTAATTTATATTTATCCATGCAATGTATAAATATGTTCACTTAATTTCTGTCAGATACTTGACTAACTTAATTTTTTTTATTAACTGCAATTTTCGAAAAGGTAAAATAAAGTTTAAGTAGTGAGTAAGAACCCACTTTATTTCAAACATCTGAAATTCCAATAATAAACAATACGAAAAAGCTGTTTACACTCAAGGGCACTTAGCATAAGGATGAAAATATTACTTCTGGCCACAGTCAGAAGAAGTAGTTATTAACAGTTTATAAACAACACAGCGTTAAAAAAATGACATATGAAAATCTACCAACAACAACAAGGAACTGGAAAGCAAACGAATAACAGTAGTAAAAATGTAAGCACAAGAAGTTTATAGTGGATTTTTGAAGAAGTGCTTCTCATCTATTTTATTTTCTTTCGCGTAAAATATAAAAATTAAAAAAAAAAACCCCAGAAAAATGTAGTTAAAAAATAAATCGCACAGAAAACAGAAAACTGCTTTTTCGGTACGTTGCTTTTTGCTTGGGTTTACGTTTTATTTTAGTTTAAATGCCATTGCAAACAATCCAGCATACAGTTATGCCAAGGATATGAATTGAGGAGGGAACTGCGCTCTACAACATTCACCGCGAATCCTGATTTATGAGTCGCTGAGTGCAGTGTAGTTAGTAGGGATTTTCTTACTGATTAATTGCATGAATTAATTTTACATATAAGAATTGTTTGCTTAGCATCGTTTAAAATGTGCAAAAAAAAAAGTAGCCGCAATCGCTAACCGAACAAACCGCAAAAGCAAAAATACAATAACAAGAAAAAGCGCTTAACGATTATACGAGTACAAAAAGGCCGATAGTATGGAAACACTTTCACTCAGATTGTATTCAAAAATTGTGTCAATTAGATTAAAGGACGGCAGAAGATTTAAATGCAATATGCAAATTGTATACGGTACTCAGTAAAAAAGAGCAAAAGTTCTAGGCTGTACATTTTATATTACCTTATTTAAGCTTCCCTCCTGAGAATCGTGTAGAAAGGGTAAAAATGGGGTCAATGATAATTTGAGATCTAAAAAAAGGTTGTCCCCAGCTGCGAGAAGTGGAACTTATAAGTAAAAATATTACTGCTAATCACGAAAGTAAATAAAGCTGGAAATGCATTTCAGTTTGGGGGATATTACGAATAAAAATAATATCTGTGAGTTTAAGTAAAAGAATTTTTTTCCCATATTGTAAATTTATTATCTAAATCAGCTTTTTAGAATCCCTAACAACATTGACCCATTTATTAATGAAAAGTAAAATCAAGCCCAAAATTGCTCACGTTTTTTTTTAATTGTCGAATACTAATCCTACCAGGGAAACCCGACCTTTTTTATTATCTCTGCTTTAGAACAGCAAATAAACATAACAAGAAAAAATCGGTGTTGAAGTGATCACTGCAACAGAGTTGTTAAATCATCCTTACGACGTGAAAATTGGAATCACTTAAGCGCTTTTGTACCAAAAACAATTTTACAATATTAGCGACAAATTTTACTATGTTAGCTACACTGGTGCTAAATTTAATTTGAGACTTGTGAGCTAATATATTCCCACTAGCAACATAATGTTTTGACTAGCCAGAAATCTGTTGGCACATGGACAGAGTGTCGGCAAAATGATGAGAAGAAATTTGTGTGTGGCCTTCTGTTTGGAGAATAAGTGGATATGTTTCTGTTCAGTGTGAGCATAATTTTTTGTTTGTCATCTAGACAAGTCCTTGTTCTAAGAATATTTTGCCTTTGTGTGTATTTTGTTTGTGTCATGGCAGAACAACAGATAGACCCTGTGCGAACAGCAATCTGTACGATGGCAGAA
Organism: Phania funesta; assembly: GCA_963932375.1. NCBI lineage: Eukaryota > Metazoa > Arthropoda > Insecta > Diptera > Tachinidae > Phania > Phania funesta. The sequence continues at coordinate 7,908,984 of OZ010652.1, forward strand.
CAGATTTATGACTAGTCCAGACATGTAAGGCATGTAAGAGATTAATTAGGTTTTTTATTATTTGGAGAAAATAGCAAAAAATTAAATTTTAAAGTTGATTATATTCCATTTGTCTTGAATATTATTGTGTTAACTAGATGATGTTTACAGTGATTACCACATTAGTAGTAAAGACACAAAGAATATTGATAAGGTACATAGCGGCATTTCTGAAGAGAAAGAATAAAAAAAGAACTTAAGCCGAACAATTAATTATATAGATTAATAATGTTTTTAAAAATGAAAGGAGAATTTGCAGTTTTCATCAATAACCGCGCAGATAAATATTTTTGCACGGAGAGTTGTTAATGCCACAATGTTTGGACAAATATACACACAATGAATTTGTTACTATATAATATGTTTTTATGTTATTTCAAAAACTTTTCAGCACTAACGAAAAGAGACTATCGACAACTATTTGTTTGTGCAATGCATTGAGAAATGTTTGATCTAGAAAGTTCTTCTGCACGAGTATATCCACGTGAATGTCACAAAAAAATTTTATCAATGACAAACCGAACTCTTTGTGTCAAATAGAAACTTATTAAGCAACTCTGACAAATTTGATATAATTTAGCTTCATAGGTTGATTATCGCTCAAATAGATCTATCCTTTGTGAATATGTTAATTTTATAGACGAATTATAATGTTTGTCTTTAAACTTCTGTACATAGGTACATAATTAGTTTTTAGTATTATAAATTATTGAAATTTCGCTTAATACGATGTTTCGTTTTTCTGAAAATGGCCGATTTGTTGCATCAAAGAAGAACATTCTCCATTGCCATATGATTTATGTGCCATCGATATTTTATAGAGTTTGCACACTACGTCTTGACTAGCCAAAAATTTGTTCGCACATAGAAAGACCCACGTCAGAATAACGAGAAGAAATTTGGTCTTCTGTGTGGAGAATATATGTAGCTGTTTCTGGCCAGTTTCAGCATAATTTTTTGTTTGCCATAGAGAGTGTTTCAATGTTGTCAGCATATCTTATGTACGAGTATTTACAGACGACTGCACACACTTACATATTTTTAATTTTGCAAATGTGTATTTTGTTTGTGTAATGGCAGAACAGGGTTGTGTGAACTACAGTTTCGGACAACTGTGTTTGAACACGAATAGGCCATCAACAACGACAGTCTTCACTAGCCAAATTCCTGTGCGAACAGCAAAATGTATCATGGCTGGACAGGTTTATGGCATGTTAAACACATCCTGCCAAAAATCTGTTTAATACATACACACATATGTATCTACGTATTTTTAAACAAGTTCATCTTACCTGAATAAGACATGCCTTCCTTCACATTAAATGGCCGGTTCTTCATTTTTTTTTTTTTTTGTGCAATAACATATTTATTATAAACGCATTTTCATATTAACACATTTTTTTCAATACAATCTCAAAAACCCCCATTCTAAACTCCAAGTGTATTAAATGCATTCAACTAAGCCCCATCCATTAGCCAAAACCGGCTTCTTTAATTTTTTGTGTTTCTTTCTCAACAACTACAAAAATCACTTGTAGTAACACACAACCAAAAAAAAAACAAAAACAAACAAACAAGTGGTTGCTGCAGCAGCGCTGCTCCACCATCTTGTCTTCACGGCAATTGCAAGCATTTTTTCTACCACATTTTTGCAATAACTTTAAACACTGTTTTATTCACTTTCAGTAATTGTGCTTAAAAAAGTATGTCACAGTTTTGTTAGGAACTCTTTTAATTACATTTTTATTTTACTTTTGTAACAAACACACGCCGTTTACTAATTTAAATTTAATATTTACTAGGACGATTGTAAAGCAGAACGTTTCGTCACATACACAGAATATAAACAGAATACCCAACAATGACGTTTGAAAAAGCGTATTATCAGGTGTTATGCGTTTTTACGTACAAAATTTTAAGTTAACCCGATTATATGAAAGAGATAGGTAAATTAGAAATGATAAGGTTTTTTATCTCTTTCATATAATCGAGGTAATGTTGTTGTGAGTTGTCGCGTCTATTTAGTAGTCTATGGTCACATATACCGGCCATTAGACTGACTGTAAATTTTGTTTGACACTTGCTTTAGGCTAATGCACTGTAAATATTGAATAGGGAGTTTACCAATGTAAAATGTATACCTAAAGGCCGGGGAAGATGTTATAATAGTTAAAACATTTTACGAGTGGTGTGAACTGAAATTAATGCTACTAAGTTGACCATAACCATCTTGAATTAAAATCCGATTGTTAAAAAAAAATTAAAATAATGTATGTATGTTATAAATAAAGTACAATCACAAATAGTGTTATCTAGTTCATATCAGAAATTATAGAGGAGTTAAGGGGAAAACCAATCTTAAGTTTTTACAATGAAAATTTAACTGAAGTTTTCCTAAACCGAAAACTTTCGAAAACATTTTGAGATATTTTAATTTATTTTATTTATTTTAATTTTAATTTAGCGCAGGTGTGCGATAATAAAGAAAAAACTTGACACCTCAAATGATTCTTTTTACAAGTTCATTGTATATGTGCCGCTAAAAATAAAAATCTAAGCAAAAGTGAAAATATTCAAAAACAATAAATACGTATGTAAATGGACGGAAAAATTGTATTCTAATAACGTGCCTTTTTTATTTATTTTGAATATATATACATCACTAAAATACATTTTAAATTTACATTTATTTTTTAACTCTTTTTATGGAAAACCAGTAAAAAACTAAAAATGACAAATGAAAAGAAGAACCTTAAACTATGGAGATGTAAAAATTAAAAAGGATAAGATTTGCGGAATATTTAAGTATATTGGAAATTATTAGTTTATGGAAGCATGTTGCTTCTAAAACCAGTGTTTCCAAAAGAAAAAATCAAATTATTGTATGTTTCCACCTACTTTTTTCATAATAATCATTTTTGAATACAAATTGCTTATAAATGCCTGTTTTTATGAATTCGACCGCTACTATATTATATGTATGTACAACAAATAATTTAGTGCCTTTATAACAAAAAAAAGCTATTTTGATCGATAAAAAATTCCTTATTATTTAATAGCCAACAAATAGCAAACATATTCATTTTTATACGATTGTGTTCTTATCGGAATTTACATTAACGAGTGGTTGTTGTATTCGCTAACACTCTCAACTATCATAACAAAAAATGACATGAAGTTGCATGGACTAATAAAAATAGACATGATATGATAACCAAATATTTTATTATCATTGAATCAATATTATAAATATATATGATTGTATGTACATATATGCATATGTACGTACTTACATATATTTTGAGCCGTAGAAATTGTTGAAGCCTTCTCAGCCCACGTTACAGCTTTTAACACATTGAGTTGATAATAGATGGGGGCTGTGCACTAAATGATGATTGATGCCAAAATTGCACCATCACTAAATAATATTAGAAAAACTTTATTTTGCACCAGCTTAGTGATAAAAAAAAAACAATTTCTTCACCAACACAAAAAAATGTTGTGCTATTGATAATTTTTCTATCAGCTCTAAAAGTGCATTTAGTGAAAAAATTTTACACATCATTAAAAGTAAAGTCGTATGTAAACACATCTCACTTAATTTTAAAAAATTAGTAGTCAAGATAATATACACCTAGTTCTCTATTTCTTTTCCATTGCTTTTGAATTTCTAAAGAAGTGCTGGTCGTATGTCTTGAAATAGTGTAGAAAAATTATCATTTAGTGCAAAATTTCTACGTTCTACAAAAAGTTGTGAAGAAAAAAATGTTGCAATAAACTAAAGATTGGTTTTCTTAAATAAAATAACTAAATGTTTATTGAGGCTGCTAATTTTTCATTCTCCACCAAACGTCTACAAAATTAGTGCAATGATTTTGCAGTAGCACTACCCCCGTATTTGAAGATGATATTGTTTAGAATGTAGGAATAAGTTACTATACTGTCCATTTGTTTACAAAAAAATACTGAATACAATAAAAAAAAAAGGACCTTGTGCAACTTTTAAAATTTTTCTGCAATAAACGTGGTAACTTCGTATTATATTTAATCAAAATCATTCACAATAAAAACGGCGAAGTGTAGTACCATACTAGTATTGCGAACCTCTAGTATTGAATTTGGCACGATACGAGTATGGTGGTAAAATTAAATAGTACAATATTATAGTTATTATTGTTATGTTCTAAGGTTTGAAACTCAACTTAAATTGTGGCTATTAATATGGCAATGTTTTGTTTAACAATTTATAAACTATAAGTAACTCTGGCAACCTTCTTTTGAGATGCAAACATTGTTTGACAGATGCTTTTTTGTTTCTTCATCTATTCTGTACCCCAGGCTGCAAACAGCCGGCTGTGGAGCGCCGTCGAAGCAAAATTTCATTTAGTCGGCAGAAAATCAACTTCCAAACTTATTATTTATATTTTTGATTTTTTCGTCTAAATATATAGATTCTAAATGAAAATGATTGAAAATCACACGTGTACACATTTGCAAAGATATATCCATGCAGTGTTAAAACTTTTGCAAACAAAACCTCAAATTCAAAAAAATAAGTTAGTGAATTAAAAGTTTCAAGATGGCAAAGTAGTTTTTAAAATGAATAATGAAATGAATAGTTGAAAAATTTGTACCTGAAGAAACATAATATCTGATTACGCACATTTTAAAACTTAATTCTGTTTATACATCACGTTAAAAACATTATAACGAAAGCAAACGAGTCAGCTTCGGTAGATTTTTACGCTACAAATGTTATGTTATACAGCCCAACAATTATTTAAATTATGTAACTTATTTTGTTATCTGGGTCTCTTTTCTCAAAAGTACAAATTACAAATTCTACAAGCATTATTGTTTTTTAATGTATTTTTATAATAAATTTATAACTTGGGATTTTGAGAAATGTGAATACCATCTATTCTGCCAACGTATAGAATGCTGTTCGCACAAAATTTGGTTAGCGACGACCGTTGTTCTAAATACACACATGCAAAATAAAATATATGTGTGTATGCCCACGAATGTAAATACCCCTTCATAAACTATGCTAAGAACAAGGAAACAATTACGATGACACAAAAAAATTACAAGCAAACTGTACAGAAACATCTACACGTTATTCTACCGACACTCTATCCAAGTGCGAACAAATTTCTAGATGGTCAAGACGGTATGATTTTGTAATCTATAACTTCAACCACAGAATATAAACAGAATACCCAACAATGGCATTTGAAAAAGCGTGTAGTCAGGTGTCATGCGTTTTTACGTACAAAATTTCAAATTAACCCGATTACATGAAAGAGATAGCTTAATTAGAAACGATATGGTCTTTTATCTCTCTTATATAATCGAGGTAATGTTGTTGTGAGTTGTCGCGTCTAATTAGTAGTCTATGACTTCAACATAAAATACACTGATTTGCATGGCAGTTGCATATGATACGAAAAAGCGTAAAGCGCATAATGTGGATCTTCAGTATAAATACAACCGTCAAAGCTGAAAATTTTAGATTTGGCTGTCTTTTAGCCGCCGTAACTTTTTTTTTTTTACTAGCAACCGGCGGTCTGAAATTATACAGGCTTCGTGCTATGCTTCTTCCTACAAACACAAAGCAACTTTCTGCTACAAATATAAACAAAATTAATATAGTCGTTTTCAAACCTCCCATTGTATTTGTTTTAAAGTTTTTGCGCTCAGCAATTTTCAGTGGAATTCTAAAAAATATAATAGACTTTATAAATTAATATTTTAACAAATTAAAGAACACTTTAGAATTTAAATAATTATAACAAACAAAGTCAAATTTGCAATTCCATTGAAAGTGTAAAAAACAAAAATATGTGTAAATGGGAATAAAAGACGATTGATGATGTGATTGCATCTTTGGCAGGAATAAGAAAAAAACCAAACAAGTTTAACTCAGTATACAATTTTTAAATTCGTTATACCAATCAAGTTTTAAGAAAGTTTTGTTTACATTACTTTTGTAAGTCTTCCCGTATTGATATAAAGTTATAAAAAATGGTTTATAAAATCAGCCTTGACATGAATTATTTATAAAAATTAGAATAAAAAGTAAACAATGATTAATTGTACAGCCAACATTTTTCAAAGGAGTTTTCCAAAATTGCATCAAAGCGCGGAACGGCTAATTTATTAAAGGTAAGTGTAATTTATTGTTCCCATAAAATCGTGTTTTTTAATCAAGTTGAAATAGTTTGTATTAAAAACAACTTTAAAAAAATAATATTTTCCTAACATAATTAAAATTTGTAGAGTTGCCAGAAGAAAGATGGGCAGAGCCCAAAATCCCCTGTACGAATTTAATACAGGCATATTCCGACAGTTACGCGATTGCGAAATTGAATGTTATTTGCAAAAACCCAGCATGTTCTGAAACTAACGCGCTCTGCTGCTTGCCATATTTTGAAATAGTATTGGAAAAATAAAAACATATGCTTTGTGAAAACAAATAAAATTAATTATGTGAATTTCGGAACGGATGACGGAATTTCGTTCCAAAATTCTACATCAAAACACCCTGTCGGAATATCAAATCAAGAACAAAATTAATTCATTAAAATCCAGCAACATTCTTGCTAACCATAACCATATTAGCGTAAAAAATGCGATCAACAAAAGAATGTACTAAAAAACGTTCACTAAGGAATTCTTCCAATCCATTGAACATGTCAACGCAACTAGTTTTGAAGCTTATTTAATAGTGAAGTCACGCTTTGTCACTTCCAAATAAAAGTTTATTTCGATTTTAGGTACTCGATGTCAAAATCATATTTATCCCTGTTTCCATTTATTATTAGAACGTATATATATATATATATATATATATATATATATATATCCAAAAGCGTTCTTAAAAGTAATCTGCAGAAAGTTTTACAAGTTTTGACATAAAACTCTCCATTTTAAAAGTGTTTAATATTTTTATCCATCATCATAGGAAAAATTGCCAAGCAACGTGTTGAAAATATTCCCGGCACTGGAAACACACAGTCTTATCTGGCCATTAGAACTCGCCAAGCTTCTTACGATTGCGATTTACAGAAAAACCTTTCTGGTGAGTACAAGTCCCAATCGCAAAAATTATGCGAGTATCGGAACGTGTCCTATAATCTTTTAATTATGTGTAGCGTCAATTAATTTTTAATTTACAAGTTATAACTAGTGTTTTGACATTTGGCATTGCTAAAATATTACAATCTTTCTTAATTTGCACTGTGATCACTCAAGACTTAATTTCTATTTTTTATGTTACAAACTTAAAAAAAAAATTTCAACATCTTCGCCTATTTAATTCTATCTTGTAATATATGAATATTAATTTAATATAAAAAAGAAGTAATAAAAAATACATATATGTATGTATTACCCACAAAAATCTATTTTCCTTAAGTAAATTTTAGTATCTGGCAGCACTTGATATTAAATAAACCGCAATAAATAATGATACAACAACAACATCAACTTCTCTCCTCTACTAATTTTTTTCCCATTATTCTCTCACTTGACTTTCAATCAAGGTTGCCAACTCTTCTAATGAAAATATTCGAGTTGAAAGTAACGAGAAATTGTAGTAAAAAATACTAAAAGCACGGGGTTTTAAACATTCTTTATTAAAAATGTTTATTTCTTTCAAATAAATAAAATTTTACCTATATTGTGTTTATAATAAAATTTAAGTTTCTTTGGTTGCAATTGTAATGAGAATTGGTTTGAAGGAAAAAAAAAAAACGTTTTTAAGATTTAGAGAAAGAAATATACAAATAATAAATAGTATCTAATATAACAAAGTTAAAGTTTTTTAAATTAAATTCGAGTTTAGTTAGAAGTGTGCTATTCTATCAGACTGGGGTCCGCTGGATTTCCACCAAATACTGTGTTCAGTGCATCGAAAAAGTTGTACATCAGTATACTCGGTAATTTAAGTTAAAACAGAAGGCGTATAAATTATAGGGTCACATGAGCGCAGGTAATGAATTCGATCGTCACAACCTAACGTCAAATGCAGTTATACTTACGTTTGAACTTCAAATAAAATTAATGAACTTTCTTTTTTATTGTTTTACACATCAGTGTTGACTCAAGGTGACTAATTTTGCATTGCTTCGAATTTGTCTAACACCCAAGTCGCTCTGCTCCCACCGTATATTATATCGCATTGGGATTTAATTTTGTATTGTTACATTTCATTAAAAAATTTCTTCCCGCGTATCCTCTATAAAATTATGAGAAAATTATATCACATCTAAATATTGTATGTATCTCTTTTTAATTTATGTTCATCACTCGCTTTTTGTATTTTTCATTTAATTTTTCGGGATTTTATAGTAAAATTACTATGTTTTTCAGTAAAATTTCCTGTTACGACAGGGATGTTTAAAATTTTGTATTCGTTATATTTAAACCCTGTGCACAAACCAGACTTTCCAGTAACCAAGATTTTCAATTAAAGTTCAAAATACATTAAAGAGACCCTAAAATATTTATAAAAAATTTTAATTTATTTTTCACCCGTTATAAATGTACAAATATGATATTAATATTTATTCGAGAGTAATCAAGTTTTAGTATAATTTTTAATTTTGATATATTTCGGAAAACACAATATTGATTCTACAATAGTGCAGTTTAGCCATTTCATTATAAAATTTTTTTATGAAAATCTAATCGCTCGAAATTGGCAACGTTGTTTCCAACGTCATTCATTTCTCTGCATTTGAAACATAAAAATGCGTTAATAGAACGAGGAATTTTTGGAAAACATTTCATCATAATTTTATGTTTGGTTCCGTGTTTACAAAATTAAAGTACTTTGTTTTTCACACTTTCCTCATTATTGACTCACACACTACCTTATTACACATCCATAGGTTTTTGTATGTCCTCACACTAAAAAATAAAATATCTTTTAATAATTTCATTGTTGTTTTTGGGTTTGTTCATTCTTCTGCTGCAAGAGCCAATATCTTGTGACGCATTCAACAGGCACAAAAATTTGTGAGAAATTTTAATTACAGTGAAAGCTGTTGTAAGTGGATTTAAAAATGTTCATATTCAATTATATGTGTGTATGCGAGAATGCATGTGGGAATCTGTGCAATTAAAAGAAATACGTTGCAGTTAAAATAAATTTATTTACATTAAAATATTATTGAAACAATAAACTCTATGTTGCGCCGGTTGCGTCAGTCTACATATGTTTGTTGGTACATATTTCATGTGTAAAAATATGCGTAAAGGTACTGACAGGTTAAAAATGCAAAAATTATTTTTTTCTGTTCAGCATATTAATGTAGCTACATATATTTTGTGTATCAATCAGGGGTGGGAAGTTCTGTTTTAAAACCTTGATTCACTATCTAAATAACTGGATAAAATTATGTCTATCATTAAAAAAAAAAAAAAGCCGAAACAAAGTGCATCTCTGATCGCATAGAAATCATTTTATGAAAGGTTTCAAAACTCCAGCGTCAACGGTGTTTTGTCAACAAAAATCAAAACCATTTGGCTGGCAGTCGTTGCCAGATAGAACCCCAAATTTGTAAAAAAATATGCTACCATAGCATCGCTATCGAATTAAAACCATCTATAGTTCAATGAAAGCAAAACTATCGATAGTTTTTTGGTCAAATGTAGAAATATCAAATCGATATGATATGTGTCATCATGCAAAAAACAAAACATCACACTAGCAAATGTGTGTGCCCAACACAAATACGTGTGACACTTATCTGAGGGTCTAAAATGCCATTCAGAAAAAGAAATAAAAGGTGCTTCCTCAGAGTAATATGACTTATTATTTTTCATATCATAATGAGTTCTTACCATGTGCTCTAAAACATCTGTTCAAAAATGTGGATTGGGGTCCTCTACGGGAATGTGACAACGTTATAGACGGTTCTCTAAAGAGTACTTTTTTCACAAGGTATTTATTTGACAGATACTTTATTTAAACTCACTTCGAAAGGTATCTAAAAAAGTACATGTTATAGTGGGTGGGTTTATTAGACAGGAGTTTTTGTTAAAGATATTTGCTTGAAAAGTACTTGTTTGAAATTATTACATTGAAAGTTAATACAAATACTTAAAAAAACAATTCTCTGTTTGTAACAAAATTACTTTTGAAAAAAATGTTCACTTCACAATTTCCATATATTGGTGTATTGATTGTATTTTGTATTGTATTTTTGTTGTAAATTGTATTTTTGTTTAATTTGTGTTTAAATAAGTTGGAAATTCTACATTCTTACGTACAATTATAAAACTACAAAAAAATGTTTGGAATTTTGGTAGTGTATAGTTGGTTATTTCATATTTCCATCCCTGATTTATTTTCATGGTATAAAATAATGCCTAAAATTATTTGCCATAAGCCGTACAATAATACCTCGGAACACTAAAATTCACTGTTCATAAAGAAATAAACCAAATATTCATTTAAACATACGATAGAATAATACAAGGCGTTTGTGAATTGCGTAAATGTGTTTTCAAAAATTCATTTTAAAATGTCATTAAAGTCCCCTTTTTGAATTTAAAAGTTACTTCACATCAATTTAATTACAATAAAATGTTCTAAAATTTAGAAGTTTCGACTCGTATTTGCACACCACCAGCATTAGTTTCCAACTCAGTATTATGTAGTCTTCAAGGCAACATAGTATTGCCCAAACTAGGAGGGCAGAAAAGTTACACCCTAAATCCAAGTCAAGACAATGTGCGTAAGGTCGTTCAGTCACATTGTCATACATTTTTTATAGCGTTCGGTTTTAAAGTTTAAGTGAATGACTGAGTGAATAAGTGAATAAATAAATAAATAAATAAATGGGTTGCCATAAATAGTTTCCCCATTTTGTTATTTACATCCGTTGCCAATATTCATTTCTTCTGTTTTGTATTCGAATGCGTCGCTTTGTTGATGACAAGTACTTGCGTATATGTCTGCGGTTGCTTGAATTGTTCATTGTTTAGTTGAATTGAGTTCTGTTAATTAATGACACTAGCAGTCACTCTTTCTATAAATTTTTTCGTTTTTAGTTATTTTTTTATTCTCAACAATAATTAATATGGACATTAACTGTTTTTAATTTATTTTTATTGTTATGTTCCATTTTTTACCAACAAAAGCATTTACATGAACGTAATAAAATATTTTGATTCTAGTTGTCGTTTTATATGGTTCTACACGTTGAAAAAATAATTCAATTTATGCAACAATAAATTATGTGTTAATTGCGAATAATTTTTGTTTGTTTGCTTATTGAACTGGTTTATTAAAAAAGTTAAACTTCCCATTAAGTTTAAATTATGAATGAACTACTATTGATTACTAAAGATTTTTGAGTTTACAAGTATTATCGTATGTAAAAAGTATTTAATAAACTTTAAATGGCATAAAGAAATCGCTCAGTGCTTTTTGATGCGTTTGTTTATTTTTCTCTTGTGCGTTCATGTGATGATGTTTTAGTTCATTCATTTTCTTCATACATTATCAAAGTAGAGTTTCCGGTTATAAATTTGTCTACAGTTCTCATGTGTGTGTTAACATAAAGGAGTTCTCAATGAGAGCGGGGCCATGTTGCCAGTCTGTGGGTAGCCTTGTTGTTTTGATGGCGTCTGTCATATATGTCGTATATGAATCGTCATTTCAAGTAACACGATTGAGCAGCACGTCCAAACGGTAAAACTTTATTATTAAAATGAGTGATCGTTAGTGCAAACGTTACGTGCGTTGCGGCTATTTTACTGGCGACGCGATCACCCTTCAAAGTCAACTCTCACCAAAGTTTTGTGGTAAAATTCTAACCGCCTACTTCGGTAAATAATCATTCAAAACCTGTACGTCGAAAGAACCGAAAATATCGCCTTTGTCAAAGGCACTGTCGCAGGCTTCAGCTTGAAGAATTTTGCATTGAGGCATCTGCCTGCAAACGTATAAAATGCAAAGGATCTCTAAACAAACTAGCAAGCTAAATTTGTGTACATTGTATGACTTTTGGCATTTCCTGAACCCGTAGGTTTATGGTAATAAACTACAAAACCAACATGATTTATGCCATTGCTTAAAGTCAACAATGTCATCAAAAATTGTATCCTTCGTATGCGTGCCTCCGTGCTTTTCAGATAAAAAAGAATTTCGTTAATACCTCTCACGCTTCTTGTTTTACTATATTTTAACATCGACACTCCCTTACTGGAACACCCTTTACAACACCAGCAGTAAAAGTGTTAGTCTATATAAAAACAAAAATAATGACAAACTTTTACAACAACAATAAAGAAACATTTCGTTTTGTCAGAATCAAAAACATCTTGAAACCATAAAACATGTAAAATTTCCCCAAGTTTTTTTTTCATAAAAAAATGGTCAAATACTTTAGCTACTCAATTTTACATATTACACATTTTTTAGTTCTTTTACTTACTATTTTGATATAATTAGCTGAATTAATTGAGTTGAAGCTAGTAATGAATAATAATTATACGTAGTTCAATGCTCCAAACATATTAAGAATCCTCGTATTTGATGACTATTAGAAAACCTTGACTGCTAATTTTTGGATACGATTATTTGCATGATTACCACAAGAGCGAACGAAACACACGCAGGTTGTTTAAAAGTAAAGCTACTTTCCAAACAGGCCTTCTTAGCCGTCTTTAAAATGTTGTAAAAAATATCCGTCGACATTTCATAATTCTTAAATTATTTTACCTTTAAATTCTACTAAGAGAAAAAATAGTTATCAGAGTTTTTATTCAAAAATTCTTCATGCTGACTTCTTTAACTCATCTCATTCAATTAGGTTTTTACAGAAATTCCAATTTATTCAATTAAAATTTGGGCCTTCTAAGAATCAACAACAACAAAAACAGCAAATAAATTAACAACAATTCTTCACATTTGTGGTTGAATTCATGTTTGTGCAAGTACACGTATATTTGCATGCACGAAAGATATTTGCATGCTGGAAAAACTAATTCGACCTGAAGGTATACTATTCGGTTTATCTTATAGCATTTAATTTTGTATTGAAAATGCAAAAATCTCTCGATAAATCAATATTTTTTTGAAAAAATCAAACATAAATATTTATTCAAAATTCCAAAAAAATCAATAAAAAGTTTAATCCATAACATTAATTTTCTATACAAAATTTATTTAAACTTTAATTTCTAATGCAAAACTTTAAGTTTCTAAGTCACTAGATGTTACTCTCGCTATCAGTAACATAATTTTTATATTCATAAATCGATAATTTCATATTTTCATTAAAATCTTATTCATTTTATAAATTCATCGATAACTAAAATTGTTCTCAAACAAGTTACCGATAACTAAAATATTCTATACTAAATTTATCGATTGCGTAGTTCTTTTTTTTAGTTTGCGCTTTCAAATATTTTATATTGAAAATTTAAAATTAATCCAAAACGTTCATATATAAGTATATTTTCCACGATTGTATAATTTGTCTTGATTTTATCGATAATTATCGATACCAGCAATTTTATATAAAGAAATTTATAAATAAAATGTCTATACAACTTTAAAAATAAAATTTGTTTCAAATATTTATAGTTTTTCGACCTCTTAATAATATTATATTTTAATGTTAATTTATTAATTAATAAAGGCGTAGCGAATTATCGTCAGTACGTAATAAAATTGTTGTTGGAGAATTTTATTAAGACCTTAAGTGTGATTAAATTAATTAAACAAAATTTGTTTCCTCCAGAATATAAAAAATTTATTGATAAATTAATTAATAATAAAACATATAAATCATATCAATATGTTTTATTTTTTATATTTTTTAAAAACTACATATAATTTCGTAATATAATTATTTATACATAACTGTTAAGTCATTTCAATCTTTAGGCATGAGTTCGTTTTTTCTTTCTATTCAGAAAGAGAATTATTTATTTAATATTGACAACCTTTTTGAAAACAGTAAAAGTTTTTTTAATTCTAAATTTTCTATTCAAAACCTGAAAAGTTTTTATTTAAAATATATTGATAATTAATTTTTTCCATAAAAAAATCTATCGATAATTTCGTTAATCGATTATTAATTTTATTATTCCTAAAAAATATACCGACAACGTAAATTTTATGATATTACGATTAATTTGCAGTCGAAAACTATTATAAATTTGTGAAAATAAAGGGAATTTATTTTTAATATAAATTTGCAAATAAATTTTCCATAAAATATTTGTCAAAATCATGACAAAAGCAGACAATTCTCTTTTCTTGATGTTAGTGTAGGGTATGAAAACTGTTCATTTAATATATATGCAAGTATATACTTGTATGTATTCATATTCATATATGACTACAATTTAAATAAATGTACGTGTGGAAATGTTGTGGCGTATTAAGAAGAATGATATTATTTAACCCTAAACGCTCAAGTGCATAATTCATGCTATTTCAATTACATACTGTGCACATACATTAATACTTACACACATTTACCAGCGTACATTAATGTACTTCTTAAACAATTGTAACAGTAGTTGTCGAATTTAATTTTAAAGTGCTGTTTTCCTAATGAAATAACAATGGTCGTATAGTTGGTTGAATAAAGACAACAAGGCGTGCGTAATAATTCAAAAAAAGTAAACTTCAAATGTTAAAGGAGTTGGGGAGAAACGAGATGACTTATGAGTTGTTATTAAATGCCGGATTAAATGTTTAATTCAATTTATTTTGATTTACTACTCGAATTGTTTTTTATTCAAGTATTAAAAAAATGTAGACGTGATTAAAATTCATAATTATAAATATTTTGTAAATTTGTTTTGTTTTTGTGGTGAAATTTTGGCTCCGTCTACCATAAACGGCTGCCAATAAATTTTGTTTCAAGGTTTATTTTGCACTTCTTTTGCGAGATGTGTTTAGGTTGTGTTTAGTATTGCACCACATACTAGTGCAATTATGTTACACTTGTACATTGAATTTTGTAATAAATAAAAAAATTATAAAAAAATTAAATTGTCGGTGTTGGGAAACGATTCTGTTTTCACCCTAATACAATTGCAGGCTTTTAACGCAAAAAGCCTGGGTGAAATTTAATTGTTTTTTTTTCTTTTAAATTTAACATAAATGTGTATCCGGTATTATTTCTAATACGTAATTAATGTTCGTAGTTATGAATGTTGTGTTATATAAAGTTAACAACATTTTTTTAAGTGCTTACATTTATAACAATAATCAAGAGATACTCGTATATACAAAGTGAAACCTACTCACTGTAAAATATGTAGGTACAAATATGTGACTTTCAAGATTCTAGTTGGATTTAATTTAAAAATTTAAATTTTTTCGTGCATACATATTTACATTTGTCGGTACTAATTCCATTTTAAGTTGTTGATAAAGTTATCGATACATTTTTTGTAAAAAATTTGTACTGTAAATACATTTTCTAAAGAAGATTGAATTTATAGATTAATGTTACATAAAAAATTATTTAAAATAAAGTTTTCTTTAATAAATTTTTACCTAATTTATTTCTGCACAAAAATTGTCTGTGCCTGCTACACACTTCGTTAGCATTCTTTGTACAAATTATAGTTATCTACAAATTTCTAATAGAAAATTTAATTTTTCTCTAAATTTTGTATAAAAAATTTAAGTTATCTCAATAACTTTTATATAGAAATTTATAGTTGTCGATAACATTTTTTTAAATAGTTGATATTGGCGGTAGGTTTTATATATAAAATAAAAGTTATCGATAATCTATCTTAAACAAGCTTTAAATATCGATGCATATGCTGTAATTAAAAATATTAAAATTATCGACAAATTGTCTATAGTAGATTATAGTTATCGATAAAATTTTATAGAATATAAAAGTTATTGATACATTTTTATATACAAACTTAAAGTTCGATAAATTTTCTATAAAAAAAATTTTCCTCGATACAATCTCTCTAACAAATTTTAGTAGTCAATACCATTTTCTATAGAAATTTAATATTATGAAAAAATGAGTACAGAAAATTTGAATTAGAGAAAAACTTTCTAGTTATCGATAAATTGTCTATAGGGAATTAAAGTTATCGGTAACTTCTTAATATAAAATTAAAATTATGGATAGAAAACTAAAACTATGTATTGAAATATTTTGTATATAAAATTAAAATGATCGATAATTTTTTGGTAAAAAGTTTAAGTTATCGATGATTTTTCTTCTGAATGTTGGTAGAAACAAAATTATAATATCGCATTTAAATATTGTGTACAAAAAATGAACAACAAATATAACGAAAAGTTAACGACAATTTATGGGATATAAATGGTTTAAAAACTTTCCGGCTGAGTTCATAAACTTATTTTTACGCCTTTGTTTCTAATTTTGCATAATTTGTATGACAAACAGTCATACAGTATTAAGAATAAATAAGGAATTAAATTCCTAAAACTCATTCTTATTTTCTTTAAATAGTTATGGATTTTAAAAAGCGGTTAAAGTTGAACAAATTTAAAAAAAAAAAATATATATGGGTTCAACATAAAAGGGGGGAGGAGAGAGAACCAATTAAATGTCAATATCTTAGAAAACCTTTTATTTTAATTCCATGGTCTTAACATCAGCAAATAATCATAAATTAATTAACAATTTTAGTCAATATTTTTGAATTAACTATTGAACATGTTTGAATAGAAAGTCTGTTTCGCAAAAACTTAGAAAGGTGTTGAATATTTATTTATTTCTATACGTACAAATTGTCAAAGAACTGATATATTTCTTTATGAAGTTTATGTTAGTAAATAACACTGTATTAAAATGTTTTGAATCACAAACAATTTATTCGATTTTTTCCATAGACAATATAGTTTTGAAAAAATTTCGAAAAATTATATTGAACAATTAGAGTTGTCCATAAAATTTCGAGTGAAAACAACAGTTTTGGATACATTTTCTAATAGAAAATTAAAGTTGCAAGTATCTATTATTTCTTCGTACAAAATTTTAGTTACCAAAAAAGCTTTTAATAAAAAAGTTATCGATAAACGTTTTTGAAAAAAAAAAATTTGTTTGCGACAAATTTCCTTAATTGAATTTTTCGAGGAAATTTCTATTGAAAAATATTACATAGGTTAAAGTTATCGATAAATTTAAGAGACGAGCAAAAGTCATTGCTAATTTAGTGGCAAAGGTAGAAGCTTTAGAGAGTTAAAGTTATTGATAAAATATTTAAGGTTTGATTTACCGTTCAAATAACAGAACAATTTGCTAATTGTTTTTTCATGATCTTTCACCCTTAAACAAATGATACACACTGTATGCTCTTTTGACCCCTTCAAAAAAACAAGACAAGTAACAATTTCATTACTGTTTTATTTATTTCTCTTCCAAAACAACTTGTGCCGCTATCAGCAAATATTTTGTCTCATACAAATATCAGCTGGTAATTATTTTTGTTGTGTGCGTGTGTATCTGTGTGTGTGTGTGTGCGTGTGAACATTCGCATTAGCGTGTATTAAAATTTCTATATATTCATGTTCTCGTTCTTCATCACTCATTCAGTCGTTCTCTAGTTAACGTCATTTTCATTCAGTTCAACCATCAGTTGCTTATTTTACGTCATGAATTACATTTCGTTGTTTGTCGTTACCGGTTCAAGTTTAACTTAAATTTAAACACGGCAGAGGTTTTTTTTTTTGTTTGAATTTAAATGCAAAATTTTTTAACAAATGCGAGTGTGTGTAACAGTGTGACGGTTTCAAATGCACCAGAGCATAAAGTTTAAAAAAAACAAAACTGTGTTTAAAATCCAAACACAAGAATAAAAGTTTTAGTCCATCGTTTTGTTTTAATTGCGTATTAAATTAAATTATTTTGTGTCAAAAATATACATACATATGTATGTGTGCATGTGTTTTTTTTTTAAATTATACCTACTTCAAATAAAATATTTTAAATCAGAAGGTATTAAATATAATTTAATTATTTAATAAAATTGTCTTGTTGAACATTTTTCACACTAGTATTTATTTCTATAAAAAATTGCATTGGCCAAATATGTTTCGTTAAACATTAAAATTAAAAAAATTTTAATTACAAAAAATAAAAATAAAACTAAAAACAAATATTCTGACACAAATAGTTTTTACGATCGTCTTTATGAACAAATTCAATCATTTATTTTTTTTAATAAGAGTTTTTGTTTGTTTGAATGTTGGTTTTATTTTTGGTTTGTTTTTTATTTGCTCTGTACAAACAATAAACAAATAAAATTTTTTTTAATTAAATCATTGAGATCGTAATAATTCACTCTATTTGTTTATGCGTGTTTGATTAAGTGATTTAATTGATGGAATGCTGATGAAAGATATGAAAAATGTAGTTTAATTGTCATTTTACGAAATATTGCTCCACATGGGATATATTCATAAAACCTTTTGGCTTAATTAATATTTAAGCTAACTTATTGTTCATAAAAAAAAATGGGGGCACAAAAAACTCCTTTGCGATTTGAAAAGTAAAAAGTAGAAAGGGACGTAATAATTATTTTAACACATTCTGTGCAAATCGTTTGCCAAATAATACTGCCGAGGCTCCCATTATGGGGAGTAGGAGGTACAAAGGCAGTTCTATATTTTGTGCGTCTATCCCATCCTGGCTTCAATAATGATTCCAGCTAGTGAAATTTGGATTAAATAGAAAACACAGTTTTTGGAGTCTAGATTGTTATTTCAAGGAATAACACATCGGAACACAATGGCCCCCAGGCGACACAATAGCCTCCACGCCTATGCTGGCACATACATACTCTCTCGTTACAATTTTCAACGACGATTGGTAAGAAAATTGCTACACGCGCTATATGGCACATTGCTCTGTCTCGTTAAAATCACATATTGGCTACATCAATATCGGATTTCGGTATTGGTGTCGCGATATCGACCACCAATAACAGCTGAACTGCGGCCGACTAACAATAATGTTTGAGATGTTGTTCTATAATGAAAACACGTTTGTCCTTTCTACTAACCATAAACTGTCAGCTGTCAAATTGTGTTTTTACGGTCACCCACTCTTTACTGTACAAATGGCGGTAAATTTAAATCTTGCGTTCATTTTAGGACACCCTTTGTGTCACGCGATCTATATCGCTAATCTTGCTAAGTGCTGATCTATTTTGACAGTCTGTATGGCCAATGTAGTTTTGCTGGCGTTTAAAAATGCATTATTTTTTAGTCAGTCACTGCAGCCAAATCACAATGGCAAGTTACACGATTGGCCAACGCGTCCTAACGATAACACTCTATTATAAAGATGAGTATTGGATAGTGCAAACGTTATGCTCATTGCACCTATTTTACGACCAGTTTGGTATACTAGCAATCAAGACCGGTACGTCAAAGGAACATAAATATCTAATTTCTTTTGGCCAAAAATTAACGCTATGAATGTGGACGACATATGTTGTCAGCAATGGGCACAATGCACAGTCTGCTTGAATGATGTGAGGGTGTGGTTGTCTTCCTATTCCATTGGAACATGGACTTGCCCTTGTTGGAAAGTGCTTTAGACTATTTTCTGTTTTTCATTTTTGGCCCTTCCATACTTGGCCGAAGTATTATGACGGCTGAAATCCTTTTGCAAGAAGTCCAATAATTTAAACAACCTCATTTTTATTCTTTTAAATTCCAACATTTAGTAAAATATGATGACGTCGCTCATCACTATGAAATTTTTGAATTTTTCCCTTCTCTAAAATGATGCATTTTTAAGATCACTTTTAGTGGAAATCTATAAGTGCACCCACCATATACGAAATTTAGAGATTTTTGATGGAAATAAATGGCTTTGTGGTGTATTATTCTTTAAGAGGATTATAAACATATTAAACCGTGACACTGTAACATTTATCTTTGTCGAACATGCATCTGAAAAATAAATCAGTTGGACAGCCAAAAAATTATAATATTTTTGACAAATTTCTATTTTTCCCACATCAAAGAAAACTAGATACATCTAAACATGAAATGCAGAGGGTGTAGCAGTTTTATTTATATTAAAATTTATGTCAGATGTAGTTGTGTCTCCATTTAATGGAATGAAAAGATTCAACAGGTATTTTTCTTACACAATTTTTTCGACACCCACAAACAAAATTATTATGAAAAAGTCATTATTTTTGAATATTTAGTTCAAGATTTTTTTAAAAATCAATTACATGATCTCGAGATTTTGAAATTATTTTTTAATTGGTTTAATTTATTCTTTGTAACATTAATATTGTCACACATTTCATGTTCTCATAACATCAACTTTTTTGTTCACATTTCGTTAAAGTTAAGTTTTTTTACTTTAATTAGTTATTTTAAAAGGAAAGTAAACACCTATTCAACCAGGTTTATGGCTGTAACTTACCATTACCATGTCTCAAGAACCACTTTCACTGACAAAATAAAATCATGTTTTTCGACGACGAATGTAATAATTCGTCGTTTAAGTGTTTTGCTATTGCAACATTAAAACTGCTTAGTTAAAAAAAGCAATAAGAGCCAAATTTATTAATCAGAGCCTTAAGTAGTTAATAGGTATTCGATGGCTTTAGTCGATTATGTTCGCACCCCGGCCCAGCATCATAAAAGCATCATATTATTGTCTGCAATAACAATATGATTTGTTGTTTATAACCATATAATTCAATCATAATATGCTGCTTATAGATTATCGTTACCTCAACCAGGTTATTTTTTTGTGTGCACAGGCACGAATTTTGTGACAGACTTTTAAAATAGTTCCGTTTACTTATCCAAAATCTTATATTATAGTCGAATATGGAGTCCGAGGGGCTGAAATCCGGCTGATCCTTAATAAATAAGGTGTCGAATATGAGTCAGTCATTATGATTCTGCATGAAAAATTCTGCAAAACTTTTCTTGAAAATTTTAATATATTTCTTTTGAAATTTTAAATATTTTACAGCTTTTTAAGAGAAAGCACAATGTAATTGACGAGTGATAGGCAACATTCCCACCATGTCACCTAAAGCTGTTGAGTTTGAAAGGTGATGTTCACCGTTTATATTTTTTTTCTTAAATGGTAACCATATTAGTAACAATATTAGTAAGCATATTTGCTAAATCAATGAGTTGTTCAAGTTTGTCCTCAGCTATTGGCGTTATACATCCTACCTTTTTAATTTGGCTTCTAATTAACTGTTCTGGTCTGCCATAGGTTTTTTCGAAAATCTCTAAAATGTCCGACACGTTAGTAGAATTTGATAAAAGTGCCTCCACTGTCTCTCTGGCATTTCCCGATATGGCTTCACGAAGGCGCATAATGTTGTGAAGATTCGAATAGTAAAACTCGGTGGTGGTACTTTGAAAAGATTCTATAAAAGTTTTCCACTCTTCTGGCTTACCTGTAAATGCTGGCAGCGGGTAAATTTTCTTTTATCGTTGCTCGACCGATCCAGCACTGCTATCACTGTACACTGACACACTCGTAGGCATACTTTGTTGTTAAAAGGCAATATTTTCCACGTGGTGCTCACTGATTAATTCTAGAACACTATTATTTACCTGTCGGACATTTGACCTCATGACTTACTGTAGCGAATGCTTCTGTCTTTCATTTCAGCAAGCTTTTTGTCGAAATACCGTGACTTTGGAAATTCATGATATTAAACTATTAAGAAGCAATCGCTGCGAATTGGAAACGTGGACGCATGATATTTAAAAAGGCCGTTCATTGTTTTGATCTGTACTTTAGACCAATATTTTGCCACTATTGTTCAAAGATGCCAATTCGCTCCCAAATATTGAGTATTTTGACGATCTTCTAGGGAAATGTAACACATTGCATACTTATTATAAAACTATTAGCTTAGATGCCTGATGGCAATTTTAGCCTTGTTCTGGATATCATTTAATTTGAGTTTGCTCTCAAAAATTCATAGGCGCTTTAAGAGGCCTGACTAATATTGTGAGCGCTTAAGACTAATAATGTACACGCACGCACACTACTATTTCTCTGCGAATAAACTTGGCTTCTTGATCAGTTCGTGTGGGCTTTTCTATACTCGGATGTAACAATTCCAATATGGCGCCCGAATTCCACATGATCCTCGATAGTAAAGTAAAATTTTCAATCATATTATGATAAAGTGATCAAACAATAATTTCACGGCTGCTCGGTTTTAATTGCTTTACTAATTAAACTTTGTAAGCAAACGATTTCAACTCTTTCTTTCAAAGGGAAATCGACGGTTCTGGCTGACGATCGATTCCTGTTAAACTTGAGAACTTGTCAATAAGCCTTAAAAACCGTTTGCCTACCTTTTAAACAAACTCTTGCAATTTAAGAATTAGACCTTCAAATATTAGTTAGGCGCCAGTCTTGTTATATTTTTTCTTTACAAAACTCAGGTAATCAGTTTTGAAAAGGTAAAGAAAAACACGCATTTTACTGTTTTACATTTACTATAAAGATTGTGTCAAAAAAATGTTCAAAAACGATCGAAATTCCTCACAGCATTTTAAAACGTTTGTTTCGAAATTTATCTATTTCCATAACATACCTGATTACGAGTTTGTTTGCGTTTTTTGAAAAGCAATAAAATTGTTTTCAATAACAGAGCTAAGTTACCTTCGTAAAAACAAACACACTTTCATTTCTGGCTGCATTTCGCCCAAAATAAATTCTTGAAGTTTTGTATTTCAAACATCCATTAACTGCGAAACGAATTGAATTGTTAAAAGAAACTCTTTTTTCAGAGTTTTAATTTTTGAATTTTGTACATTTGTGTTTTTTTTTTTTTTGTATTTTTAGATGTCGTTAACAAAGAAAGATCCCTCATTTTGTGTGGCAGCAAATGATCCTCACCTGGTGAGTCTGGGAGGTGGACGTTTGAGTACTGCGGTAACAATACACAACATACCTATAGGTAAGAAAATAAATATCTTTATAAATACATCGCGCTTTATGTATATTTGTCTTTTAATGCATGCACATGCAAACAGACATACAGTATTGTACTCGTATTACAATAACTCTTATTGTTGAAAGCAAAGTAAAGAAAAGAGAAAATAATTCATAAAAAATATATCTCTGAATGCCAACTGATAAGGGTTTTTAATTTTTGAAGTATTAATTTTTAGTTAACTCAATAGTAAGGTGATATAACATTATTTTATCTATGAGTTTGATTGCCTGTAATCAATTTATAAAACCAATATTTTGTAGCCCCCCGTATACAAACAAAAAGAAATAATGATTAATTTTTTCCTCGACCTCTTATAATGAAAACGTGCTTTCTTGTGCCAGTTAAGTTTTAGAAGATATAAAACTTAGAGAGAATTTTTCTATAACAAAAATCTTTTCATGTTGCTAATAATATATTCAAGAATAGCGTTGCCACCAGTTTTAATGCAAACAAATTAGCTGATGTTACCATATGACTTCTGTGGTACTCTATGCGCGTTTTTTCGATATCAAGATGAGCCAACTTTAGTTGTTTGACTAACATATTTATCTGTAGTTTTCATGAATAATTCGGTCCAATATGTTATTTCGGCAATATTGTCTTTAATGTTGTCCTCCAGCTCGTGCAGAGTGGTTGGCTTTTTAAGGTATACTAAGAACTTGACGTAGCCCCAGCGAAAATAATCGAGGAGTCTCAAGTCGCATGATCGCGGCGACCGCTTCTTGAACGCTCGCCAGGAGATGACCCAGTCGCCAAATATTTCTTTCACAACTTCAAGCGTTTCATTGCTTGTATGGCATGTAGCGCCGTCATGCTGGAACCGCATATATCGATGCGACAAAAAGCCGGTAAACATCGTTCTACGCCGAGCAGCAACATTGACGGTAACTGAGTCGCTTTCGTCACTTCGAAAGAAATAACGACCAATTATGCAGCCATGCCATAAATCGCACCAAACAGTCAATCTTTGTGAATGCAGTTATGCTTGTTTGAATTCTTGTGGAACGTATTCACTCTAAGAGCGGCCATTTGGTTTTCTGACATATCTGCTAAGCCAAAAAAAGGCTCTCGCCTGAGAAGGTACTTTGCAATGTCTATGTCTATGTCCAATTAGCGTTGTCTATGTTCATCTGGCTTCAATTCTTGCGTCAGCACAATCTTATACAGATGTATGCCGAAATTCAACCGAAAAAGAAGCTGGGTTGACTATCTGGGGATGCCCAATTCAGGTGATAAACGCTGAATCGATATTTCTGGGGTTTCTTCGATAATGAAATCTATGTTTTTTTACTTCGCACCAATTTTTATCTTGTTGGTACCTTATGGTACAAGAGACTTTACTCAATCTTTTCCACGCACTGAAGCCATGATGACGACCAACGTCACGACAAATTTCACGTTGCGTATTTCGAATATTTTTTTTTTATAATTTCCACTCGCTCGGCGGGCGTGACACTGCCTGCTGAAATAGCAAACTTTACCTAATATTTTGACAGCTGGATGTCATAAGTAACTTTGAATTTTTGAAATATAACAATTGGTAAAACTCTGGTCACCTTATATTCTGAACGCTAAATTTCTTTCCATTTCATATTTTCTTACTCCCTGTAATTAATTATTTCTCAAAAATAAAACAATAAAACACGGCTTTCAATTTAATTCGGAATTTCGAAATTTCGAAATTTATGATTCTATTTGTACTGACGCTTGTTTGTTTTGAAGTCAAGCATAGAAACAGATAACAACGTATGGGGAGGTATGTAAATATTTCATTAATTAATTTAATTTCTTTTAGCTTTGGAATGCTTATAATTTGATAAGAAATGAAGCATGAGATGGTATTGTTTCGTTGGTTTGCTTCAGTTTAATATTTTCTATGCTGGCTAAAGTGTGCGAGTTACTTTATTTAAAAGCTTCTTCTACTTCGAATTCGTTTCTGAATTGCAAAATAAACTTGAAAATTAAAAAAAAAAAACATTGAATTCAGTGTTCAATAGAAATTCTGCGAAACGGAGGTTGTGTTACAGATGACAAACATTTGTCACAAATTCATTGAGTGAAGTGTTTTAAAGAATTTTATTTTGAATTCTTGAGAATTTGCTGAAGTCTCAGAATTTGTTGAAATCATAGAATATACAAATGTATATACATATGTATATAAGGAATATAAATAAGCAATGAGTTTGATTTAGCGTTGTAAGCAGTTTTTATTTCCAAAATGCTTTAACATTTAAACAATTAGGTCGTTTGTTATCAAGTAACAAACAAGGTCGTACATTTGTTTTTTGTTATACTGGTAAGGACGACATTGAAATTGCTTCGAAAATAAAAATTCGCAATTAATTCAGAAAACGATTTATAGATATGTTAGAAATAAACTGGGAGGAAGAATGACGTATTTCGCACAGCACAAACATTTTGATGACTAAATCAAATTTTTTTTAAACTTTCTAGTACTAGCAAGTTTCTTAGAAATAAGATGGTCTTGTACATATCAGTAACTTGGTCCTCATTTTGATGTTAGTACTGCCTAACGGTCTAAAACTTTGGATAGGAAATTGGCCTTATTTTTCAATTTTTCTTCTTATGCTGATATAAATTATATAATACTAGTGGCCCGGGCAATGTTGTCTTGCCGCACACCGCCTTCTGTATATACTGTAATTTCTCTGGTTGCTGTCAAATATTTGATGCATGTATATGTGCTTGTCAAATGATACCTGCAGGGTCCTGTTGTGAATATAAAAACTCCAAGGACCCACTCAAACACCACACACAAAATGCTGCTTAGGAGGTAAATAGTTTTTTCCTAGAACACTTTGATAGCGTCCCCTGCTAGGTGCACTGATAAATCTAAACCATCCAGGAACCCACTTAAACACATACAGTTTCATCAAAATTGCTCCAGGAGTTTTTTTTATAAATAAAGATAAATCTGTGGCAATACCGAATAAGTGCTTAAGTTGACTTAAGCTGAAAACGAGTTAATAGCTCCATTGTGATTTCCCAATTGAAAAGTAGCTCTCATAAAATTTCACTTAATTAGCTAAATTTTTCGGGAATATATATGTATGAGTTAAATTTCTACTTATCTTTTTCATATGGAACAGTAACATCAACAATTTCGTTAGGAAGAAGATCATAAACGAATTGAGAAACGTTTGACAAAATGTATAGAGCTCAAAAGAAACTACGTTGAAAAATAACATGACTTTTTTTATTAAAAAGCCTGTTGCGTTTAAAAAGTCACGGGCTTATTGATGCGCCCACGTAACATTATATATCAAACTAAGACGCCAATGGGGAATGGAATAAAGTTTGGCTAATTGTAGGTTTAAGTTTTTGTGATTTACTTTTGTATTTATTCAAGATTTTCGGGATCTCGGGATTTTTAGAGTTTCATCGAATTTTTTTCGCATGATTCCATATGTAATTTAAAACGATAAATTTATTTACGAAAAGCAAAATGCCGCAGTCCAATTCCAATACGCTGCATAGCTCTCAAACTCGCCGCTCATTGCGAGAACTCAGCCTAGGGTCTTCTAAAACTTTTTGTGAGCTTTTAGATTAAGCAGTAAAAAGTTTATTTATTCACAAAATGTTAGAGGGAATGTTCTGTCAAAATATATTAATCAAATATTTCTGCTTATTTCACCCCTTTTTTAGGTGATACCACGATCGGTTCCTCTACCCGCTGCAGTATATCCCTCAATGGAACCGGCATACGTCCTCTGCATTGTACAATATATCGCAGTGAAGAGAACGAAGTCACGTTAGTACCCGAAGCAGATGCTCGAGTACTAATCGATGGTCATAAAATAAACGATGATGTTAATTTAACACAAGGTGCCATGATAACAGTGGGAAAATCCTACTATTTACGTTTCAATAATCCAGCCGAAGCCCACCAAATACGCACAGCTATGGGATCCAGTGAAAGAATCTCAACGTCCCACACAGATTTTGGCCCAGAAAGGCAAAGGCATTCGAACAAAAGTTGCAATAGTACGGGTACCTCGTCAAGTGGTGAAGTGACATCATATCAAATTGATTCATTTTATGAAACAACAATACAGCCCTCGCTTAGGCTTGAAGAAAGCCTGGACAATAATTATGTTAAGACCACAGCGAAGGCATATAATAATTTAGCACCCATCGACATAAATGGTTTGCATTGTCCCAAAGTTTTTACTGCCGATCTGGTGACAGTAAATATGCCGGCCAAAGATGTTTTGGGTCAAAAATATACGAGATTTGCCAAAACTTTTGCAGAAAATCAACGTTATGAAAAGAATCTGAATCATGCTTGGCATAATAGTCAAAATCAAATGAACATTAGCCGGAGCAATGGCAATAGCTATGACAATGTCCCATCGCCGAAAGGCAGCAGCAAGCAAGAAACAAGTACCAAGCATGCAGAATACTTGACAAAATTAAAGCATGCCAATGAGGCACACAAACAGGCAGTGACTGCTTATGATCGTTATCCCAAATTGGGTAATATGCAAATATTTCCTATGACCACCGTGAACAACGAAATTAATATACCAACTTCTCCTAAATTACAAATAAACTCCCCATCTTCATCATTCTGCCAGTCCAAAGATACGAGTAATTGCAATATAACTTTGGATGAAAAAGAACATTTAGATGACATGTTGAAAATTTGCTCAGAATATACCGATAGACAAAACCAAAACTCGAGCAATTGTGGCAGCGTGTCTTCGTCACCTATCGTGCAAAATCGTATTAAAACCAATGGTTCACTGCCGCGTGAGAAAATGTCACCTTTTCAACACGATTTATCTAGCGGTGGCAGTTGTAATAACCTCGCTGAGCCGGCTGGTGGCACCAGTAATTCTAGTGGTTATGAAAATGTGCGTATGGTGGGACCAAATCGTGTTGAACTCAACGGCCAATTAGTGCCATCTCCTAAATCGGGTTATGAAAATGTAGTTATCGGTAAATATGTACCACAATCACCTCGCACAAAGATACGCACCAATTGCATGTCTCCCAAAAAAGAGCAAAGCTTTGCCAGCATATTTTCTCAACAAAACGCTGAGCCACAATCTCTTAACAACAGGAAAAATGCTAAGCAAGAGCAATATGATGATTTGTTGAAAACATTTGGTGAAAAATTACAACAAGAAATGCAAAATATTGAAGAGTGCAGCCGTTATCAACCACCGAAACAAACCAAAACAGCTTCCTCTCAACAGAGGAGTAATAAAAACATAAACAATTTGAAACTTAATCTTAAGCCACCCAGTTCTTTGCAAAATTCTCCCAAACCTACAAAGAAACCAGCCCCAGCTCCTAGAACTTTGCTTAAAGCCAGTGGCAGTTTACCTCAGTTGGTGGGAGGCAATCATGCATCAGCTGTGGCGGTGGGCAAGGAAAGTCCTAAAAAGGTAGGAGACTAAAATATTGTTAATGCTTCCCGCATTAAGGTACTTAAGTGTATGTTTCATTCTTTTTACAATAGTCTGATTTGGATTGTTTAACTCTGTCCAAACAGGAGTTGGAGAATATTTTGGATATGTTGCAGGATAAAATACATCGTTTGGAAGCCCAACGTAATGCTACAAGGGTTATAGAAGAGAATCAGCAGGCTAAATTAAAACAATCAGTCGAAATGAAATTGGATCAAGTTAAGAAGTAAGTACAAACGATCAGTTTAGCTGCAATGCTGAAGTAGTTTTTGCGGAATTGTATCTTGATCTATTTCTGTATCTTTTGATATGTCGTTTTCGAATCGAATACTTTTTAATAATTCTTGATTTGATATTCCGACAGGGTGTTTTGATGTAGAATTTTGGAACGAATTTCCGTCATCCCTTGTCAAGTTTGGTTTGGAGACAAACCGGTTTCGGCTATGTGCCATCTTCAGTGTCATTTTTCGTTCTCCCAATTAAACGAACTAGTTCCTCACCGGCATAAATTTTAAATAATCGCAAAGAAATCATACACGTGACCGACATGGCCATGATTGTGTTTGTAGGTCGGAGAGAAAGGTAGATATCAATTACTACAAATGCTCAAATATTTTTATCAAGGAGTGTCCAACTCGATTTCGGTTGAAAACCTGTTGACGTTATAAAAACAAAAACGTGATAGATGGTACTGAGATCATTCGAAATTGAAACAATGGGAAGTAGTAGAACATTGTTCTGTCAATTGCTGAACCCTGTAAGGGCATTGTCCTGAACATATGTATAAATTCACATATGGGTAAAATACTCATCATTTCACATTGAAGGACATTTGATGTAATTGGGTAAAATTACTAGCAGATCAATATCGTAACCTTTCTATACAAGCTGCTTTGCAAATGGGTTTGCATTATTTTTCGATTTTGAAGAGCCTTCGTTTCGATCATCGTAGTTGAAACCAAGTATGCTCTTTTATTTACTTTCTAAAAGTAAAACTTTCTAGAATTTTGGTTGCAAATATGTATTTATTTATTGACTGTTGCAATCCAATTACTTATTATTTTCTAACTTAATATAGTTAAACAGACCACAGTGTTTAGTGACATTTACTAGCTTCTAGATGAAATTTAGATTAAATTTACAATTGTTCACCATTTGCAGGCTTAAGAACATGCTGAACCAAAAACCTAACAACGAATGCCTTAAGGAAGAATTGGAAAATATTAGCGAATCTCTGGATAATGATCGTAAACAATTTGAGGATTTGGAATTTCAGTATTTGGAAGAAGAATCCGATTGGCATGCTTATCATGAGGAATTAAAAACCGAAGAGAAAATGATAATCCAACAAATAGAGGATAAAGAAAAGGAAATGAAATGTTTACAAAGTCCCTTGCATATAAAAACAGCAACAAAAAACAATAACAAATTTAAAGCCAGTGATTCTAATAACTCCTTTACTAGTGTAACTAAAACTCTT
Source organism: Phania funesta (assembly GCA_963932375.1). NCBI lineage: Eukaryota > Metazoa > Arthropoda > Insecta > Diptera > Tachinidae > Phania > Phania funesta. The sequence goes on from OZ010652.1 coordinate 7,938,927, forward strand.
GATTCCTCTGTACTACAGGATAGTAGTTTGCTTGATAAACCTTATGATATAGGAGAAGCTATTGGCATAATGTCTCAGTCTCTGTTTGGTTCGGCAGAACTATTATGCCCTAAACACAACAATGACAACGAAATAATGTCGAAAAGTGTTAATGAAAATATGTTTTTCAATAATAATATTGAATTTGGCAGCTCTTCAACGGCCAGTACTAGCACACCAAAACGGGCGCAACTACAAGTTATCGACATAGACGATTCACAGCTTTCGTCCTCTTACAAACAGGAGAGCATCTCACAATCGTGTGAGTCTTTTACACAGGCTTTACGTTTTAATCTCTCTTTGGGTAGTGATGACTTCGAGGTAAATCCTTTAGAAAAACGTATACCTTCTCAGGATGACATCGATCGCATATCAAAAGTCACTAACGATGCTCCTATCTCATCACTGGGTGCTACCACAAAAATCTTCGATTCAATTAAGGAAATTGAACGTAATAGACAATTATTATTAGCTCAGCAAGGTAAACATGTTAAATATATTATCAGCCATGAATTGTGTATGTAAATAAATTTAAACTTTATTTGCAGGCCATCATGTCATTGAACATGAACGTCAAAAAATGAATGACCTTAAAAAGAAAATGCACAGCGAAGCACGAGCTCAATATATTTCTATGTTTACTAGAAAAAGTTGCGAGTAAGTACAACTCTTTATTATTTTCTATTTATAAATTTTCATTGTTATTAGTATAATTAAATAAAAAATATAAGTATGAAGGCAGTTTGGTGGTTTACTACTTTACTAAAAAATTTTATTTATTTTAAAAGTTCTCAATCAAATAAAAATACATTGATTAATTAACGTTTCTAAATTACCACAAATTCTATCTATAATGATAATGTCTGGCTTTAAGCTGATATGTAGATGATATTCGCCCATGTTCCGACACTCGCAACTCGCACAAAATTTGCGATTGTGATTTCAACTCGCATGTGAGGTGTTCTGTAACTCACATTCGCAAGAGTTTTGGCGTGTTAAAGTCGCAAGAGTATACTGAAGTGAACTGCTGTATTTCAGCTAAACTAGTTTTTAAAGAAACTACAAAGTTATGAATAAATTAAATTCATAGTGTTTTCTTTTTATTTTAGTCAAAACTAATGACATTTTGTAACATTTTTTTTCTAAAAACACGAAATTTAAAAACGTTTGCTTCTGCAACTTTTGCCTCTGTCTTTCTTCTTTTGTACTGGCGACTTCAATAAACAGCTTATACGAGTCATATTCGAAAAATATACACAGCTAGTGCTGTAATTAATTCAAATGAAATGCCCGGATATTTTTTGTAATATTCTAGGTTCAGGTATTAGAAATATTAAAAATACAGAGTTTTCTTTTAAAACATTACAAAAGAAAATCGCAAGTAAAACGCGTGAGTTGCAGAACATGCAGAAATAAGTTTGGCGATTTGCTACTCGCATGCGATTTGACACTCTTGCAAGTGTCAGAACATGGCCGATTGGCTTTTCTGTATTAAAGTTTTAATATTTTTATTATTTTTATTAATATTTAATCAAATTTGGGTATATACATAAATAAATGTAATGGTAATTTATTAAGGTAGTGTTGTCAGTTTATCATATAAATAGATACCAACTTCAACAACAGATAACCAATAAATATATGCCTTGATATGAATGAAGTACCTACTTCTGATATCTACTAGTAGAGCTCTATAATTTTTGAAAATATTCAAAACTGAGAACTAGTAAAATTCAAAATGTAGTTTTGAAGGTAAAATCCGCAAAAATCAAGGAATTTTTAAGTAAAAATCTTTAAAATTTGCACCTTGTTTTAAAAAATACAAGAAAGGAAAAATGTTCAATGACATTCTTTTTATTTTAAATTAATTATTTTTATCATTATGTCTTTTGAAATTTTTATTACAATAGAAAATCTATTATTTGTTTATTTTAACAGCGCTCTTTTGCGTCCCCATCTACTATTAAATTTTTAAGTAAATTTCAAATTCGACCCAAACATTTAAATTGAAAAATAGAAGAAAAACTCTCCAAAAAAATATATATCACGAAACAAATTCAAATGCACAGAAAAATCAAATGTTCCGATTAATTTGGAGAAATAGGGATAACAGTAAAAAATACAAAGACCAAAATTAGAAAAAATGCTAGAACGAGTTAAAAGAACCAAACAAATCAGTTTATAGGGTGCTTTTTAATTTCGACAGAACTTAAGAAAGGCTTAACTATCAAACGAAATGTCATACTGCGTTCACTTTTTGATATTTATGAGCGGTATACTCTGGCTAATCATCGAGAATAGATTCACGCTTGAACAAAGCTACCAAATTATCCAGATTTACTTTAAATATCAGTTATCAACTGATTCGAAATGAGGCTAATTTTTGGCTTAACGGATTTATTAATAAACAAAATTGCCGCATATGGAGTGAAACACCAGCAGACTTCATTACATCCAGAAAACTGTACCGTTTGATGCGGCTTACATTTTCTAATGTTAACGCCATGTGCTAATATTTCGAATAAAAAATGTTTTGATTAAAATTTAATTTTTGTGATATTTTTACAATATAAAGTTCTATCGGGCTAAAAAAAACCTATAGGAAAATCAAAAAAATGCAAATTCATCAATGACAAATTTTTCCATGATCGCCAGTGCCAAATATGCCGCTTTTACTTGTTTCTGCTTTTTTTATTCTTTTAATGCCTTGATTTTCTGCAAATGGCAGTGAACTTCCTAAACTACATTTTTTTCCAAATTGAGATCATAAGTGAAAAACATTCTTTAGCACTTCTTTTAGTACATAAAAAAATACTTCAAATGTTCATAACGATGATAGAATTTTGTTTCATATTTTCGTAAGTACCACTGAGATTGTTAAGACAGCGATGTTGTCATGTTACTGAGTGTTTGTAAACATGTCATAAATAAAGTCAGTTGTTTTGTTTTTCATTGACATTTCTTTATTACTTTAAAAACAAAAGGTATAAATTTAACATTTATTATTATTTAGTTTTTATTATTACATGAATTAAGTAATAATCTATGTTTTAAATTTATTTCCCGAAAATTATGACTGCAAATACGAGGTTAACGTATAGTGGGGTCGAAACGTCTCTGTGTTTTATTTATTTGTAAAGTTCTGTACAAGTACGTCAACAAAAATAAGTGTTCGAATGGGCAAAATAGAAAAATATATTCCCCTTCACAATATTAACCCCCTATAAATATTCATTTGTTCCTGCAAAGAATTTACATTTTAATTAAGCTTAAATATTCACTGGGCAAAGTAGATAACTCTGTAATCGTAATACACCACACGAATAGATGACATCAGTGAATAAACAAACAAGTCATCAGTCGACAAATATGTCGACATAATTATTTTTTTATAAAAAAAGCTCAAACTACAAAGTCTGGCTCATAAGCAATTAAAAGACATTGAATTCAAAGTTAAAAAAAAAAGAGAAATTTACCCGAAGTTTACTGAACTTTAAGCAGCAAACAAAAACATTTTTTTATATATCGAAACGCAAATTGTTCATAATCCAGTTCCGTATTGATTAAAGAACAGTTCAAAGAAATTGTTTTATAACTTAACTGATCGAGCTTAAGTAACCCACACCTCGAGTCATATTATTATGCCATTGAAGTGATTACGGTTTCATTAGTTCTGCAGATGTGAAATGAATTTAGACCAAGTTTTATGTTCCGGGGTGAAATAACTTATTTATTTAAAAAATATCTAAATTTTTTCGCTTTAAAATAAAGCTTCGGCATGAACGGGCTCTTTATAAATGTGGCCTAGCTGCGGCGCGGCGTATGATTCGGTCGTACATTGTTTTTAATGAAGACAAACAAAACAAGAGAATAATAAATGTAAACAATCAACATAATTGTTCTATGTGCATATGAGATTAAGATAAAAGCAAATGAGTTGGAAATCATTGACGCTTTGCGCTCTTTTTATCTATTATTTGTATAATTTCGTTGTTGTGTTTTTCAGCCAACGTTTGCAATATGAGAGGGAGGGAGTCGTCGCTCTGAATTTAGCTAAGCTTGGGTTTGTTGTTTAGTAATCAATTGTTTGTAAACCGTAAACGAGTAAAAAGTGTTACGAAAATAAGAAAAATATGAAACAGTAGTTAACAACCACGTGCGTTAAAAGGCGTGTTGTAATTTGCAATAAAACTTTTAATTAAAAAATATTTAATGCAAGAAATATTACGTATTGAAATTTAATTATTTTTATCATTATTGATATCAAAGGTTTTTTTTTTGCGAGGTACCTATTTGAAATAAAAACTACCTTGCGTCTGCATTTATAAAAAAAATAAAAATTAAGAAAAAGCTTATTGAGATAAGGAGAGCTTTGCCGTTATCAGTGAACAAGAGTGACAAAAAATATGCACATGGTTAAATATTCTCCTTTTACTTCCCGACCCTTGTGTTGACTCACATAGTATGTGCTGCACAGTGGAATCGATCGCAAAGATATTGAAAATAAAAACTGTTCCTATAAATAAAAAAATTATTTACTATTGCAACTACAGTTTTTATGTAAATAAATGCATTAAAGATAAAAATAATTTCTCCTGGAGAACAAGACTGTTAAAACTCAAACTAATAGACCAGCAAGGCATTTGTAGCACTTGCTATTGCCATTATCCTGAAAAGAAGTCGCTAAAACATTGACTTTTAAAATTCCAGAAATTCATATGAATTCATATTTATTCGCACGATGCTGCTAGGCAAGTTTTACTTAAATGCGCTAACTTCAAATTACATACTACCAACATGCTGGCAGATAAATGGTCAATCAGCTGGCACCATTATTGATTGCGCCAGCTCGCTGGTATCGTCTGGTATGGTCCATTCACTGAACTTATGCATGATTGAAGTGGTATAAACTGAGAGTACAGGAAAACCGTCAAAGTTAAGGCACACAAATTTTAGTTTATTATCTGTAGTAATTTTAATGTCGAGTATAATTTCCAGAGAGTGCTTTATTTCATTTATGAAGGTAATCCTGCGATAATCTTTTTGGTAAAAACTGTAACCAAGATTGTGAAAAATCAATTTTTTTAAATATGGTTTAAATGAAATATTGTTTTGAAATTAAACCATAGAAGAGTCAAATTTATTGCCTATATTTTTCAATTGCTCCCACTGTGCGTCGTCATTTATTGCTAATAACCAACAGTTGTTGTCATACGCTGTTTTATGAATATTACTCATACAAAAATGTAGTCTAGCTATAGCTGCTGGCTGTTAGCACTGTACTTGCACATGCCATTTAACGTAGAAAATGTAATATTTTTTATTATACTTCGTTCGCTGAGTTTTTTTAATTGGTTTAAATTTTTGCGGTATAACTAACTCTAGTCGGTCGTCGGTTAATTGACATATGCACGTAGTTAAAACTGATGGAAACAAATATGGATAAATTGACTTCAATATTTTGTTGGTAGGCCTATTTGTGTGTCTTCTTTTCTTTAATAATAAACACTTATGCATATGTAAATACATACATACATACATACAGATGTGCATACATATATAAAATTATTTATATAAATGTGTTTTTCTTTATTTTAACAATTAATTTTCGTATTTTTAGTGGCATTAACACTCAAAGTGAATCTCAATCAACGCAACGACCAGCACAAAAGCAACAAACACAACAAACACAACTGATGCAGCTGCAACAACAACAAGAACATCAACAAGTACACCCACTAATGGACAAAGAGAATCAACCAAATGTTGAGATATTATTTGTATCAACAAAAAATTCTCAAAATTCCACAACGAAACATGATGATGAATCTTTGGGTCAGGTAAGAAAAAAAATTTTATTATAAAACCCAGGTCAAACAAAATAAGTTACAAATACGAGGGAGAAGAAAAAAGTTTCAAATTTCAAAACATACAAAAACTGAAAATAATTGTACAGGCATGTGATGACAATCGCAAATCGCCTAATACTTGCGATTTTGACTTGAACTCGCAAGAGAGGTGTGATGGAAATAGCAAACGTAAGAAATTTGGCGATTTTAAATCGCAAGAGCAATCTCAAGTGAACTGTTGTATTTTGCCTGAACCAAACACTAAAGAAACAAATAAATGATGAAAAAAAAAATTGATATGTTTTGCTTTATTTTGAATCATAACTAATAATATTTGTTTACCAATTCTTATTAAAAATATGAAATTTAAAAAATGTATTAAGATTTTGTCTTCTTTTGTACTGACGATTTCAACAAACAGCTGATCTAAATGATCTTCAAAAAATATGTGCTACTAGTGCTGTTAATATTTTCATGAAAGTAATTGGTTGTTTTAATTTTCATCCTAAATACAAAAATGAAAAATTTGAAAAATCGAGAATTTTGTGTTCAAATACAAATGGCAACTCGCAAGTAAAACGTGCGAGTTTTATCACATGCTGAAAAAAGTTTGGCGATTTGCAACTCACATGCGATTTAACAATCGCGTGAGTGTGTCATCACATGCCTGTTAATTTATCAAAATTTTCAAGCTTGAATCTCTTTTTTTTTAATCTTTTATGATTCGATATTTCGCTTCTCCATTCTAAAAATAGAAGAAATCAGATTACAAGAAGCGTAATAGCTGAATTAAATCACTCTTCTAAAGTGCCTCAGTTTTAAATATTGAGAAGATTTATAAGCGACGTTTGATATTAGAAATGTAATAAATTTGTAAAACACAATTATCACAAGGAATTAATTATAAAACCGATACAGATAATGTCGATCATTTTTATATAGGCATTTAATATATAAAATAACTTAATTTAGAACAGGTTATGGGAAATGTTTTTATATATTATTGATTGTTGATTAAAGTTTTTGTAATATAATTTATTTCCTGATATCGGATTGAATAAATAAAATTGTTTTATTAAAAGAATTTTATAAAAGACCTACACAGTGCTAGAACTAAAATACAAACAATTTTAGTCTGCCTGAAAAACACCTGTATATTTTCTACAAACTTAAGACTTGCACTTGACATCATTTACAGATAATTAAAAAATATTTCATTAAAAAAATATATTTGTATAAAATTTTAATTAACTTTTAAGCTCTAGCTAGGTCTATAATAAGATTTATTTTCATAAAACAATTTTACTTATTAAATTCGATATTTCGCTACTCCTTTGTGTAGCATCACAAGGAAATAAATTATATTGTGAAAATTACAATTGACAATCAATAAAAATGTGAAAAAAAGTTCAATTACTAGAAAACTTTTTGTACAAATGAAATTTCAAAATGACGGCTTTCGATATCGATTATAACTGTGCTCAAATTTTAATGGGAATTGTGATCAATATCGAATATTTTAAATTTTAAAGTATTTGATTGCAATTTTTTTATTAAATCAGCTACTACCGCTCCTGTGTTGCGTCTTAAAGCTGTAAAATGTAAGATCAACCCCCAATAATTTTCCCCTCCCAGCATTTTTTTCTCAACACACTCCCCCCATATCACTGCTATTTTACAAAAAATAAAATTTTTATACAATTTGCTTAAACCGCTCTAACTGTGCCAAAAGAAGTCAAAAAGAAACGAAATTGCCGTGATCAAGTGGCGGCTGGGCGAGTTAGATAGAAGGGTCCATTTGAAGGTGATATTTTGTAGTTTTTTGCTAATAGGTCTGAAACTCTAATTTTTTGCAAAAATCGCTTCATATAAAAGTTAAAGCTGACAAAATATCCTACAAAAATGTGCCTATGTGTTTTTTTTTACGTAAGAACAACCATTTGGAATACTTGAATTATACTGCATAACATATATCGCCACTGTCAAGTTTCAACTGAATTCCAGGTCACTTTTTACTGGGTAATGCTGGTGAAATTAAGTGAAATAAACTTATATTTCAGCCATGGATTGCTAACTAAAATTTATTACTCTATTTCAAAACGATCGTTTAAAAATCGCCCGACTTTTATCACACACTTGACAATCTTTTCTTCAACCTTTCTGATTGATTCCTATTTGTTTTAAAAACAAATTTATTTTTTATTTATAACATCAATTTATCAGGAATCTCCCCCCCATTTTATTTGAATTCAATTTGAATAGCAAACATTAATTTAAACATAAATTTGTTTAATGAAAACATTCCATCATTGTTTACATTTCATATGAATGACCAATGTGTCTCGATTATATCATCTGCTATTATCACTGCTCAACTCATTAAGAGTTTTTGATATTTACATTTGAATTTTCGTGCGATTTTTTTTATTATTTGACGTAAACATAGTTTTGCGTTCAAAATATTTACGTGAAATATTTCTGCTTAAAACAAGTGCAAAACAAACAAAAAAAATGTTAATCAGCCAAAAGAAATTAAAAATATCAGCTCTGCCCCTTTTGCAGATGAGGCTATCAAGCAGGCAGCGAGCAGGTCCAAGCAGCAATAGTTGTGGCGAAAATATTAGCAGTAAGCTGTTAATGTATAAGGGGATTTTAAATAAGATATGTTTAGTAATAAAAAATACATTACTGATGAATTCAATGTGTTGGAAACCATTTAATTGATTTATAATTTTGAATGGAGAGTATAAGTGTAACCATCCGACTCTAACGGCAGAGTATTCGCGGTTGACAGCTTTTTTAGGATCTTGACAGCTGTAAAATGAAATTATGTCATCCTAAACTTGACTTCCTTTTCTATAAAATAATTTTTTTATATTCCTATTTATATATATTAAGGCGATATTCGCCTTAAGATGTTTAATATCGTTTCCTGACAGTCTTCGAAAATTACATGCACATTAATAACATGACATCTCTAAAATGCTTTAAATTAGTTCAATGATTTATGCTCTTAAATTATTCCAACTATATGGAAAGCCCTAGTGCACCCACGTTGCAACGTTTGTGTTTCCGTATATCATAACTTAATACTTATCACAAATGATAAATTATAATTATTCTTAGAATTCAAGCCGAAATAATGCATCTCATTCAGTTACATATATTGATGTCCAAATGTTCCTAATAATGTGTGTGGGTTATATTTATTCCCTGTTCAGACACTCATCTATAATGCGGTTCTTTTAGCAAACCCATTTGTATACAATTTAAATTTTGCGTTGAAATGTTATAAAACTGGACAAATGTGTAGAATGTTTCACAAAAGCTATTTGTTCAGTGTCAAAAGAGTATTTGCCATAGACGCATATCACAAGTCAAGACAATCGTTAATTAAATGAAATAAAACATCGCGATTTAGTAATTTGTAAATTCAAAACAAATTTTTTTTTTAAATTTTCATAAAAATTTTCAATATGTGGATGTAATGTGTTCGTGTGATTTTTCGTTTTGATTTTAAGCTAAATAAAATCTAATTGCTTTCGAACTGAATAAAAAATTGTTGTATAAGAAATAAAAGAGAAAAGGAAAATAATTAAAGTCAAAATTCAAGAAATGTCTGTCTGGATGACTTATATGCAACGGCGACGACCGGGCCAGCAACGCTATTGTCAGCAGGTAGTGTGTTTAGTAAGATTTTGCTAATAATTTCGGCCTGCTATTGACAGGTTTCTAACGCTTAATATTGCACCATTTCTAAAAGTTCATATCAAGTTTGATTGATTTGATAATTTGGTTCAATATTTTGGTTAGTGGTTTCAGTTTGATATTGAGAGGCTTCTAATGGCTAATATTACGCCGTTTCTTAAAGTTTATGTAAAATATTTAATAGCAAAAGTGTAATTTGATATCATTGACTTTAACTAGATTTAAAATTTTACAATTTTCAAATCTCAATCTTAAAAATCAAATCTCAAGAAAACATTAAAAATTACTTTCAAAATACATATTCACCAGTATGTGGATATCGGCTTAGTAAAGATTTTATTTAATTCTTAGGAACTTTGACAAAGATATATTTTTTTAAAAAATTAACATTTTTAAAATATTTATCCAAAACAATTTTTGCAAAGACAAAGTTTTTAAAAAGTATCGTTATTTCAACTACCTTCTTGAAAACATGTTTTTAAAAAAATATATTTTTCAAAAGGTTTTTGTTCAAAAGGGATCTTTGAAAAGAAATTTTTTTAAAAAGTTATATTTTGGAGGAAGTAGCCTTTTTAATAAAGTATATTTTGAAAAACGTAATTTCTCAATTGGCGAAATATAATTTTTTTAAATTTCGCTTTCAAACGCATATTCTTCAAGAATTAATTTTTCCATAAATTAAAAAAGTACAAATTTAAAAAATTGCATTCTTAAAAAAATAGAATTTTAAAATTTGTAATTTATGAAACGTACTTTTTTGTGGAAAAGTTTGCTCCAAAAATACTTTACTTTGGTTTATTTGTATTCCTTTTATTTTATATCCGTTAGCAACCAGCTGTTCAGTAGTGCTACCATATTTTTTGCTAAAAGATCAATGTTTTTATTTTTTTCGGATTCTTAAAAACGGTTGAAAGCTGGAGAACCAAAATAAAAACGTCACGAATTGAATAATGTGGAAATATTCACTTTCGTACAAATTCTGTGACATACCTGTATAAATCCGTTTTTTTTCTTTAATTCTTAAAAGAATTAAATTGGAAACAGTGTTTGAACACAAAAATAAATTTAGCAACGAATTTTAAATATTCCAAAAAATTGCTACAAATAAATAAAAAAAAAATCTAGAGGATTGTTTTTCTTTCTTACGTTTTTGTTTGTGTGCTGCTTAATGTGTCAAGTGAAACAAACAAACGAGCAGTTTCAATAGGCTGTTAATTTTAGCCACTTTAGTTTGGCCGCTAAATTAAGAATATAATAAACAATGATAAAAATATGCAATATGCAATTGGTATACACGAATACATACATACATATGTATGTACAGATCAAACTCATATTGAATTTAATAGTTAGAAGTATTTATATTTATCGCTTATTTATCCTACTTTTTCAGCAACGTCATTCACAACCCGACTTCGAAACCAGTCAACGTCATTATGAAGATCATCAAAAACGTTACAGTGCCAATTCACGTCCTTTATCTGAAGCAAATTCAGATAAGAGCGCTGAACCCTTATCACAACAAAACACCTCTAAATCAAATATGGAATTAAGCACCAACACTGCCTATGGTATAGAGAAACGTCTGAGTACCAATTCAAATGATGGCAACAGTCAAAAAGTTCGCAAAGATTCCTCCGATGCTAATGAACGTAAACGGATTTTACCCAAACATCAAAGACCTTTAACACGATATTTGCCCATATTTTCACCGGATTTAGATCTAAGACAACACATAGAATCGGCAGGTCACCAGATAGCATTGTGTCCGCATGTTTTTGTTGATTCCAACTCGTGTAGAGGGTAAGTTTTAATTGATTTTGGTTTTGTTTTTTTTTTTTAATAAATAAACTTAATTTCAGTTATTTGCACAAATTGGGAGCTACTTTCCATGGCTGGTCGAAAAGATGGTTCGTTTTGGATAGACAACGAAATGCGTTTATATACTATTCCGATAAGTTGGAACGCAAGCCAAGAGGAGGCGCTTACTTTTCTGTAAGTTTAGTTATAAATTATTAAATAATTAGTATCAAATTTAGCTTGAAACAGCCACCATCTCTTTTAAAAAATAAACTACTTTTTCGAAATTTCGTTTAAAAATACTTTTATACAGGTACATCTCAAAAAGCACCTTAAAAAAAAGAACTTCTAAAAATCAACTGCTACAGCAAAATAAATTTACAAAAATATGTTTGCAGGTCCAGAGTAGAAAAAAATTATGTCTGTCTAAAAATTAGTTTTTACGTTGTAAACCGCCCATGTCTTTCTCATCAAAATTATTCATGCTCTCAAAAATTTGAGGACTAGAACAAAATTAGACATTTTAAAAAAATTACGTTTAATTTTTTGAATCCACAAATTTCGCAATTAACCGATTAATCGTATAAGATTTTATTTTTATTCGAATAATTATGCTAAATTCAAACCGAAATTAAATTTTAATCAACTAACTGAAACATAAAGACAAACAAAATTATTGTAATCTCGTCATCATTTGCGTCATGGATTTTTTTAATAAAATCCTTTCAAGGTACCTTTTAGATAAGAGGTACATACCTTTTTAAAAAAGGACACACTTCTAAAATTACTTCTATTAAAAAGAATAGCTTTAAGGAATAGATTTAAATGGAACATTCTTTGTTAGAAGTTCATAAATGCTTGCACTTTTTTAAAAAGTACTTTCGGTTTAAAGTCTCTAATTGTTTTAAATATAATTTTCTTTATAACATTCTTTCAGACAATTGATGAAGTTTATCTAGATCATTTGAATGTGTCAAAAAGTGGTCGTCCCCATTGCACATTTATTGTTAAGACTAAAAAACGCAGTTATCAACTACAGGCAGCTTCTGATGCTGCAGCCAGAATATGGATTGATGCCATAATAACTGGAGCTCAAGGCAACTTAGACTATTAATTTATCTTAAGTATTTTATTATTCACATAAGAGTAAATATATATTTTTATATATAAACATTTTCATTTTATTTAAATATAAGAAGCTTTTGCAACTTGTTTAAGTTTGAATAAGTGTTCAAAAATGTATTTTTTATACATCCATAAAAAGAAATGCTCAACCAAAGGAAATATACTGTATTATTATGACCTGCATCTAAGAAAAGAAAAAGATTTTACATACAAAGTGAACGAAATGTAACGAATAAAGATAAATTCACAGTAAAATAAGAAAACAAATATATTTTTACTACATTGAATAAACAAAGTATTTGCTTATGAAAATACAAATACCACACGTCTGTTAGATGTAATTAAATGTTACATTTTATATATTACGAATTGTTAATGAATGGTAATTTATATACAAAAAGTTTTTACTTGAAAGTGTTTTTGGGAAGGAGTAGTCAACACTTGAACTTGGTGTGAAGTGTAAAAAGCAATTATGTTGCAGCCATTGGTAGTTCACAAGTGGATTTTTAATAGGTGATAATTTAAAGTGCTACTGGTTGCTACTTACAGCATTCAATAAATTGTATTAAGCAATACTGATTGGGATATATTTTGAATACGTATTAGTGAAAGAAAGAATGTATAGTTTTGCTTAAAGAGATGCCAGTGAAATTGGTGAGGTTATTTTTAGTTCTATTTTTGTTAAATAACAACGGTATTTAAAATGAACGCTGCTCGAAATATTGTTCATCTATGGAAATATTTCTTAGTTGAACAAATTACGCAGTTTGCAGGTTTAAGACACCGTAGTCCTTTTTATTAAAATTTTACATGGCTATAGGAGAGTTGAAGCAACATTTTAGTATCTAAATTGAACTACCTATTCTTAAGCAGAGCAGCCTAAAACCGATATTATAGTGGAAATACCCTCATGTACTGCAAATTCCTTTTATATTAGTTCCATTTGTTTACTTTTTGGGTAGAGTTCAGTAAACGAAAGTAAGTAAAAATTACTCAATAAGACACAAAAATGTACAAAAGTACGCGAACGCAAAATACCGAATTTCTATCCCGAAAGAAAACATCATAAAACCAAATGGATGTGTTGGTTATGCCTTATATTTAAAAAATTTTAGTAAGAAAAAATTTGCACAACAGGAAAAAAAACTATTATTGCGTGCATAAAATATGACTTGCTGAGTTTAAATTGTAAAGTAAGTGAGAGCAATGAATAAATTTAAAAAACAATTATAATTCATTCAAGATAAAATTAAAAAAAATAAAAACATTAAAAGTCGTAATTAATTTAATATGTGATTGAAATACGCTTTACATGTGTTTTTCAACAATTTACAATAACAAAAACAAGGTAGAATTTTTTGTATGGGTAAACAAATTAATAATCAGCAATTTATATATATTCACCCCTATTCTGCATTTCGATTCGAATTGGAATTTTCTCCGTTTGGCAACTTTGATGTTCTGCGTTCCGTTTTTACGTAGCTACATACGTTTTTGTAAGTTGTTAATTTAGTGGTGGAGAGTCTTTAGATTTTAGTTTGTTTAGCTTCAAGAAATGTGTAAATAACAAAAAGAATGCTATTTAAGGTTTCATTACTGATTCTATACAATTTTTTTATTTTGTTTATATTGTACTGAAATGTGAAAGTTTTTTTTTTTTAATTTATTGCAGGTCGAAAACATTGTTTTACTCTTCCGACAACAACGTCTCCCGTTTTCTTGAAACTAAAACAAAATAAACTTTATTTTTGTGCTACAATGATATAAAAAAATTAAAATATCTACTCCGGCGCGGCAGAATTCTTCATACTGGAATAGTTTGGCCACAAATACTTCTCACTTATGTTCTGGTTATTTTTGCCTTTCCGTACTTAACTGATGTCTTTATTTAATTTAATACCCACAATTTCATATGTTCCACAGCTGGTTTTGAAAATACTCTCGGTCTTCTTTTTCTTACGATTCATTTTTTAGCTGGAACAGCTTTTTTCGTAACGTAATCGTAATGCGGAATAGGTGTGATTAACTCAAAATTAAGAAATTTTAAGTTGTGTCATCTTTAAAGATGATGTGCGAATTTTTAATGCAAAAACTTTTCGTATTTTTTCCAAGGAGTCTTAGATATTTTACTTTGAAATTTACTAACACAAAGCTGATTTGTTTGTTGATTCAGATTTTCAGCTTTTACTGTTTATTTTTTAAACATTTGATTATTTGATAATTTACTCAATCGTACCGAGGAAGCATAATTCTCTCTCAAAATCGCTGTCCTCTAAAAACTTGTAGTACGTGAACGCTTTTTGGTATAATTAATAATATAATCCCGCGGGATTGGGTACTGGAACACAGCTATTGTCATTAACAATTTCAAAGAATAACAAATTTTAATTATATTTTAATATTCAAACAGCAAGTATACTCTGTAAATTTAATTTGTTTATATTTTCGGCATAAAATTAAGCAATTTATCTGTAATATGAATTGACTGTTATTACATTTATAGAAGATACAAGTTTAAATACGTAAAAACATATAATTTGTACCCAACATTTGCGGTAATAAGTTTAAACTAACATAAAATGCAACCTTGTGTTACCGTTGCAAAAAATCCAAAAATAGTACAGTATCATGCAACCGTTACTTTGAGAGCTTTTCGTAATATACACATAACATCAGGAATGGAAAATTGAGTACTATAGTAATATTTTTTAACATTTCGCAAGTACCACAGTATCCCATGATAAGTATAGGGGGCATATTGAGGCAATAATTTTGATTGATATCGAAAGCCATTATATAAGAAACTTATTGAACTATATCTTGTTTGTTTCATTAATAGTTAGTATTGATTTAACTGAAAACTTTGTGTGTAGCTTAACTTAACTGATAAATGTCGAGACATATTCTGATATATACTCGTATATAATCTTCTTGGTTTCTAAAACTGTTCACATATTCAGATTTTTGTAAAAATTTTGAAAATTAATTAAAACTTGTTGCATGAAAAAAATGGACATGATCACGAAAAACTTTAGATAACTTAAGTTTCGAGTTGTAACAATTTATGAACGTGATACCTTAAAACGAAAATTATTGCTCGCAAAATCAAACTTGATCTAGTTCTCGATCTATAAAAGCAGTTGTGAACCAGAATATATCAATTAATGTAGTATTGAATTTATCATTCTAAATTTTGTCAGATGTGAAGCAAACTATGTTTTAAATTCGTCAAAATGGCAATAAGTCTCCACTTCCAAACTGGCAACAGTAATTGTTTTAACTTACGACGTATCATCGCGTTGTCATCAAGTTTTGAGCTATAGCTAAATTAGTTTTATGTTTCTATTACTATATAAACAAGCAAAACAAGGCGAGATTGCAATTTAATAAAAACGTGTTGAGAAATAAGTTAACAATGTATGTCAGCCGGAATAATGTATTGGTATTCCTGACCAAACCAACACGAGGATAAACAAAGCAAGCCCTAAAATTGGCAAATCGCAAATTTAATCGTACAACGGTAACTCCGCTTACACCTATGTAATCATATCAGTATGCAATACAAGAAAATACATATCGAATGCGCCTAATAGCTGGCTGTGCAAAATTTTTATTCACATTTTACTGTTTCGCCTCGAATCGATTGCTTCGCGGTTGCAATGCAACGCGCGCGTAGCACAACTTCATTGGAAAAGAAAATTTTCTTCTAACTGCATAAAAAGCTACATAAATATATACATACATATAAAGTTATAGGTATGCACAAATACAATATACATATGAAAAAGGAATGAGCATTTTTAACTTAAAACTAATTTGCGGAAAATTATAAGGAATATTAGATTTTAACTAATAAATGCAGAAGTGAGTGGTATAGTTAAAAGTGAAATAAATAAAAATGACAACAAGAAAGTAACAAATTGTGTTAATAATCGATTTATGCATATGAATAAAAAAAATAATGCAATAAAAAATTGTTAAATACAAATAAAATTTTATATACTGGTGCATTTATACATGCATACACTCGACTAAGCATACGCATACATAGAAGGAATAAAACGTTATATAGAAAATTTCAAAGTGATAAAAAAAGGCTTCTTAAGGACCTAATTGTAAAATACTTCAGTTTCGCGTTTGATTTGATGTTGAAAAATTTTCAGTTTTATAGGTATTCGGTGGTTGGAGAAAATTGCATTTAATGTGCATTTAAGAATGAATTGAATTTTAATCGTTTTGCTCGTGCCAGTTGAAATGTGTGTCGTTGTCGCTCTCTCTCTCTCTCTTCCCTTTTCCATGCAATCGCTACCAAGTGTTTGGCTTCGTTAAATTGCCCGAGGCGTAAAGTTGCTCTAAATTTTCAACTGTTTAGTTAGTGTAGACAGGGATGGAAATTCCTATACTATTCTAATTTTGCAGTACTTTTTGCATTCAGAAGGGAAGAGAAAGAAAAACCAAAGAATAATCTTAAAACTTGGTATTAATTATATTAAAGTACTTGTGTGAGTTGTGTGGCCTCATTTGAGCTAGTTATACATAGTTTGCTTAATCGAATTCTTCCAGAACGGCAAACCTTTTAAATGCTTTAACAAAGGCGCTCTATTATAGAAGTTTGTAATTTCTACAATATCTATATGCGACTCCATAATCTATTTTTGCTGATATCCTTTATAGCTATATTATGTTTTTGTAGATATTTGTTTAACCTAAATATGTTTATACACATTTTTTAGACGATGTGTTTAAAATAATTGTAATATTATTTGAAGTACAGAAACACGCACGGTTGCTGTTTCTCTTTGTTGTTGCTTGCTTTATACCTTTACTTCGTTTTATACGCGTGTGAGTGGAAATGCGGGAATTGGCATGTTAATTTAGCGCTTTTTTAAAATGACGATAGTGCAAAAACCGAGCTTAGTTCAGTGTATTATTAATGTCAATAAAATCAAAGACGTGTTTAAAAAATATATATTTCACTATTTAACAATCGGGGTGGATTTTAAAATAAATATTAGAACATTTTAAGTTTCTGTAAAAATAAGATGGCTTTTACAAAAGTGTTTAGGAAGAAACCCAATTGTTATACGTGAAGAGATATGGACTCATTACTTGAAACTATGTTTGATAATAGCAAAAGATTTTCCAGTACGTAATTTTTAAGGAAAGTCTTAATTTTCTTAACTAGAAAAATATATAAAAAAAACTTCTTAGATCAAGTAAATTTTGTAAAACCAATGTTCTTTCCTATTAATTAAAAAAAAACTTGTTTTAAGCAAAAAATTTATTTTTGCTGTGCCATTTTTTGATAATATTATCTTAAATATTATTTGTTAATAAACTGTTGATCCACATTTGTAAAGCCAATTAAGTGCATTAAGTTCCAATTAATTTGTGTTAAAAAATATTCGTTTTATTTGATCTGTAATATTCAATATTCAAAGCACTCACATAACCACCATCAGCACTGCTCATTTCATTCATACGAGACATTTCTATTACTAAAAAAAAAAAAACAGCGGATCTAACCCCAAGCTTATTCTATTTGAGAGCTTCTATTTATAAATCTTTTAGTTCAGTTTGAACACTACAAGAATTCAACTCTAGTAATTGGAATAATAAAATATATTTTATGCGTGTTTAACTTGCAAGCAAATTAACAACATTTACATTTGATTATTTTTTGGTTATTGTTTTTATTTTCACAATTCTAATGGATTTATTCAATCAATATACTTACATTCACACAAATGTACATAAGTTTTACTACCTTATGGCACTCTTAATAAGTTTTTATATGTCTCTCTCTCCCACTCTATTCATTACGCTCTCATGATTTATAACTTTTTTGTAGTGATTGCAGTTTGCATTCATACAAGCAGAAAGGATATTTTATTATACCGAAATTAAAACATTACCACTCATCGTGAGTAAGTGAGTGTACATAGAGTCATCTCTTTTACTCTTTTGCCATTTGTATTATAGTATACAAATTACAATGCAAACAACATATACAGCTGTCGGGTTATTTATCTAACGGAAATTTTATAGTTTTACTAGGTTGTTGATACAAAGCACAAAAGGAAAGAAAAAAGAAACAAGTATTGCCAACTATAATTTACATGTAAAACTCTCTTTTACTTCTTATAACAAGAGTACCGTTATTCTTTTCTGGGCTCTATACTTTCCCTATTGAACAACATGTTTTTTTGTTGGTTGCTTTTAAAATTTTCACATATTCGCCAGCATTAATTTAAGTAGGTGGTATATTGTATCTTGTGAACACAACATCTGAACGAAGAAAAGTTTTACTAAAACAATGGACTCCAATTATACAACAAACATAAAAGCTCTCAACTGCCACTTGAACGCATTCCTTTGCTACTCGTCGTTGAGTTCGTTTGTTTGTGTAGTTTTTGCTCCAAATAATTATGAAAGTTCCGCAAAGCAAAACTAAATTTTGAGAGCCTCATACAGTGTGTGTAAAGTGAAAATGCTAGAAAAAATAACAAAATATAAGTGAAAGAAGGCAGCAAAAATGGGAAAATAGAAGAAATGAATAGAAATAAATTACCCAAAAAAATAAGTTGTAAAAAAATCGATTTGATGGACTATTACACTAAAACATCTATAACGAAATAGGCTGAATTAAGTTAAAGTAATAATAAAAAAATTTTAATTACAAATCTGGAGTATATGAAAACTTACAATGTTTGTGTGTGGTAGAAAATAAAATTTAACAAAAAAAGAAAATTTGGTTTCTAAAATATTAAAGAAAAAAGGCAGCAGAATTAAAAGCAATGAGTTTATTGACCACCGAATTACTACAACGAGGCTCATTTTTATAAAATATTAACAAAAATTGTAATAAGAAACTTTTTAAAAAATTAAGTAAATTTATCATCATACCTAAAGTAACTAAACTTGCTTAATAAAACATAATATTTCCTATAACGCATAAAATACATATAATTCATACATTTGAAATCCAACGCAAATTGAGAAAACGTTAAGAGACGGAGTGAAAAAAGATGTTAAAAGTTCTGTATTAGTGTTTTTTTAAGCTGTGTACGAATATAAAGCAGGACAAACTGTCAAAAAGTGGAATGAATATATCATCATCATCATTATCTAAAACTATATCAACAAGACAAACATCACATCGCATTATTCCTACAATACGAGCTTAATTTATGGAATCCATCCTAAATTGCAAAGTCTCAAATTCAGCATAAGTAAGTGAAATGACTTATTTAGCATCAAAATTCTTTAAAATTTTGTTTCACTAATATGCATATTGCGCTGAAGGTTTTGACATCTTAAGTTAAGGCAGTCAGCTG
Source organism: Phania funesta (assembly GCA_963932375.1). Classification (NCBI taxonomy): domain Eukaryota; kingdom Metazoa; phylum Arthropoda; class Insecta; order Diptera; family Tachinidae; genus Phania; species Phania funesta. Next base: position 7,958,785 of record OZ010652.1, read on the forward strand.
GTCACAAAGGATGAATCATATGTGTTTTAAATATATATGTACATATGTACATATTTCTATATGTTTATATATACATACATATGAGTGTATATTATTTCACTAAAATCCAAAATTCATGGTAACTTGTCTAAGTCTTACATCCTGTCGTCTTCCCATGCATGGCTGCAGGAGCGGCCATGTCCATGTCCCTGGCCATGTCCATCTTCCTGGCCATTTCTATGTCCCAGCCCATGTCCATATCCCACCCGATGTCCATGTCCCTGGCCATGTCCCTGACCATGTTCATGTCCCTGGCCATGTCCATGTCCCTGGCCATGTCCCTGGCCATGTCCATGTCCCTGGCCATGTCCCTGGCCATGTCCATGTCCCTGGCCATGTCCCTGGCCATGTCCATGTCCCTGGCCATGTCCCTGGCCATGTCCATGTCCCTGGCCATGTCCCTGGCCATGTCCATGTCCCTGGCCATGTCCCTGGCTATGTCGATGTCTATGTCCCTGGTCGTGTCCATTTCCCTGGTCACGTCCTTGTCCCTGACCATGTTCGAACAGAACTTTATCCCTGTTTCCTTCTCCAAAACCATTAAAATTTAACATTATCTCATACAAAACCTTTAAAATAGTTACTACTAAAAAAATTAAAAAGTTTCCTTTCAAGTTTATCGTGTAAGCATAGGAAAAATGACACCTCTTCTGGGTGTCTTGTTCGGAAGAGTGCAGAGCTTTGTGCACGATTCTTAATTAAAGCAAAATATATAATAAAAACAGTATAACGGTTTTTTCCCAGTATGATCGTCAATTGGTCACACGACAATAGTTAATTTACGATCCCTAATGTCTGGAAGAGTGAAATTACTAAATTAAGCAGCGCAGAGTACCTATTGTAAAGCTATCGTATGAATTGTGTGGCATGCCCTTTAAGATGTCATTCTTAAAAAGAAACTAAGGAAGCGAAAACTATTGCAAAAAGAACAGAAAACTTTGTCAAACGTATTCATTATGTCATCCACACTGGACCATCAATGACTGGAAACATGTCCTGTGGTCAGACGAATGTAAAATAAATCGTTTTAACGCAGATGGTATCAATTACAACCGGATAGTAAAGCACGGTAGACAGTCCATAATGGTTTGGGGGGATGTTTCTCGGAATTTTAAGTTAGGCCGTTAGTTTTGGGGGAAGGAACCATAAGTAAAGAAATGTATCTTAACATCCTTTATGAAAATTTACTCGTGCGATAAGTCAAATGAGTATTTTGAACAAGATACTACCTTCCCACTGAACAACGAACCAAAGCACTCCACCAAAGTTGTGGTAAAATTGCCACTAAAAAGAAACATTTACTACAAGGGTCTGGCAAGCCCAAAACTCAGATCTCACTTTAATCGAAAGTTTACTGTTGATAGTGAAAACACAACTGGGAAGCTATGAAATACCCCCAAATATCTTAAAGCTCTTTAGAGAAGATTGCAGACTATTTAGGCCGATATACCCTTCGGGACATGTCGAAATCAAGTCAGAAACATGCCAAAACGTATAAGGGCAGTATTTAAAAGCAGAGAAGGCTTCATCTGGCATTTTTAAATCACATCTTAATTCGAAATGAAAGTATATCGTCAGGTTAAGTTTCCTGTGTAAAAAGAGAATCCATGCCCACAGTGGGCCGAATATTGCAAAAGTTATTTTCAATGGTCTCGAATTCATAAACCCTTGCCTGAATAATTTTATAATCATTCCGTTCAGAAAGTTTAAAAATTGCGTAGGCCTTGTATTTAAAAAAGATTATTTGAATATTTTCAACGACGATATCCTAAAGAAAGTGCCCCCAGTTATTACTCACAATCCACTAATTCCATTCCCACTTACCTTCCTTTTAATTTCAAATTTCTTAACGCAAACAGCATGTTAATGAAATAAGCTGTAATTCTTGTTGATGTTTCTTGAAAACTGAATAGACTTCTTCGATGTAAATTAACAAGCCATAATAAGATTAAGTTGCAAAAAGGAAAAAAAACCACGTATAAACTTACGGTCCAAATAATAGATAACGAATGAAGCAAAATTGGAACAGAAAAAGTACATGCACCTCATAAAACCTACTTCACTTGCACTAATATAGAAGGTATGAGCAATACATAAGTGCAATTGATAGTTAAATGAAGCTAACATAGTATAAGGAAAACTAACTTACCCCCAATAGAACTTCGAAGAAATATGTTAAATTTCATTTCAAGTTTTTTTAATTTAATGAAAATAGTTTACTTCTCTTGTCACTCTCGTTTTGTTGCCTGTTTCAGAAGAAAAAACGTTATGACGTGTACGCACGCAAGTGATCCAAAGTTGTGACATCATAAATTTATTTTTATTAGAATTTCGTGACGGTTTTCGTACATGAAGATGTATGAATGCTTGAAAATATTAAAGATATAAAAACAAAAAATAACTCATTTTGCATCAGATGGACATAAACTTTAGCTTGCTGTTTTATGATTATAGAAAATTGTTTTAAGAATTTAAGATAAATAATTATCAATTCTAAATCACGAAATTAAATTCTTTTCAATATTTTAAGGACCTTTAGAATGACGGCAGGACATGAAACGATAGTTTTTTTCTTTCGCAATATGACAAAATTTGTTCTTATCTTTTTTATTTTCTTTTAAGACTTTGAAAGTGATAAATAGATAAATTGAAAATACTTTTGAACTGTATTGATTTTATTTGGTTTTTTTGCAATATCTTTCACCCTTTTAAACTTGTTAGAAAACGTAAAAAAGATAATTATCATTTTTCCGTATTGATGGGTTTTTTTTTACATTGGCGCGTTTAACTTCATCAAGAAACAACCACTCAGCTATACGAATATTTCTTTTTTTTTTATGTAAGTATCTGAAAGTTGATGTCTATCATCCCCTAAAGTATGTGGAAAAAAAATTCCTTTATGTATGACACGCTCAGCATTACTTTGTTTGAAACTGCATTCATATGACAAACACACGCACACTAACACACACTTGACACAGTGTCTGAGCATTTAGGAGAAAAAAACAAATAATTTCTTACCCTCAAACACATCAATGCATTCTATACGCCGTCAGAAGAATACTTCAGCCAGTATTCTGCTATGCGTTTTTTTTTTTTTTTGGTAGATCCAAATCATAAAAGATATTTTTAATATACAGTGCTCTTGTTGTCGCCCGGACTTAATGTACATTAAAGCATTTTTGAAATACATACTTGCAAAATTATGAAAATTCCTGTCAACGCATTAGCAAATGTCGTTACGCTGGCCATCAGTCTGTAATACAAACTTTATACGCAGCTTAAAGCCGTTCAGTAACACACTTACATTGATGCTATGTAGATGAGTTGTGTGTGCAGATAAAAGTATTAAAGTGATTTTGCCGGAAAGTATGCAAAGTGTTTTACTGTTGTTGTTGAAAAATACAAGATTGTTGTTGTACCCCAGGACAACAAAGAATATAATTCAATTAAAAACATGAATAACGTTTTAGAATTGTAGAAAGAAAAAATGGACAGAATATGCATACATATGTACAGGGTGTCCGCCGGGAAGTTATACTACTTTGTTTTGCCGCCATTTTAGTAAACATTACTTTTGGCAATTCATATTTGGCAGTCGTGAAGTGGAGACGTGGGAAATTAAATATGGAAAAATATTCGGTAAACCAACGTGTTTTAATCGTTAAAACATTTTCTTAAAATCAATAATCGATTAATGTGACAATGAGAAAGTTACCTGACATTTTTGGGAGAAACAACGTGCCAACAAGACGCAGTATTTATCGTGTAGTGAATGATTTCGAAGAAAGAGGGACTGTGGCTAAAAGGCCCAAGCATGGACTACAACGTACTGCAAGATCGGCTGAAAACATTACGGCTGTTCAAGGAAGTGTTCAAAACAATCCATCAACCTCAATTCGACACGGTGCTCAGGCACTTCAAAGAACAACTTTGGCCACAATTTTGCACAAAGACTTGCATTTGTTTCCATTTAAGATTCAGTTGATACAGAAGCTTCTTCCAGAAGACCATTTACGCCGCCATACATATGCCAATAGGATGATGCTACAGCTCGCGCATGACAAGCCCGATTTTCATGAAAAAATCATAATGAGTGACGAGGCACATTTTCATTTGAATGCATTTGTGAACAAACCGAATAGTCGGTTCTGGGCAATGGAAAACCCTCAAATTATTCATCAGTCACCTTTGCATCCATTAGCAGGCATCATTAGACCTTACTGTTTTGAAACTGAAAACGGCGTAAAGGTAACTGTCAATGGGAGCGATATCGTGATATTATTGAAAACTTTTTAACCCCACAACTGCTTGATTTGGGCTTGACTGACATGTGGTTTCAACAAGACGGTGCCACATCGCATACAGCCGAGATTACATTGGAATTACTGCGAGATCTCCTTCCACAACAAGTTATTTCAATTAATGGTGATGTTGATTGGCCTCCACGGTCGCTTGATTTGACTGCTCCGGACTTCTTTTTTGTGGGGATATCTGAAAAGTAAGGTTTATGCAAACAAACCAGAAACGCTGGAGCAACTCAAACAAACTATTCGTGATGAAAATAATGAAATACCGCGTGAAATGTGTGAGAATGTAATGAAAAATGTGTTCAAAAGGGCTCGCATTTGTGAGGCTTACAGAGGCGGACATTTATCTGATATTGTATTCTATACATAATTGCCGACATTAAATAAAACATTTATCAATATACGATCCATTCTCTTTCATTTAGTCAAAAATTATAAACAAAACAAAGTAGTGTACCTTCCGGTTGGACACCCTGTATGTATATCGATTTAATGTAGAGATTAGAGTTGTGTAGAGACACAATTTCTCGAAATAAAAGAAGTCATATCTGTTTCTATGAAAGAAATTTTGTTTCAATCTAAATATTTTTCAAATTGAACCTTTAAAATTTAAATGTCCTAAGTGTCAATTCTATCTTTAATTGTATAAGCAAAATAAGAACGGGGAGCGTTTGAGAACTACAACAGACCAATGACACAAGTGATAAGTACTTAACCCAATTTTACTAGCATGATTGTTATTTCAGTCGTGTATTCACACAGCGTGTAAGAAGCCTGCTAGAATTGCGTTATTGCCTTTTACCACATAAACTCCATCCCATTAAATTTTCTTTTACATAAGAGAGGGAAAAGAGTGTGCCCAGGTCCTTAGCGCTAGACTTACTTGTTCTCCTCCTTTCTCATAAAGATTTTCTTTACAAATTATATTTTGTTAACTTCTAAATAGGAATGGCAAGAATCGTTATAAAAGCAATTGCAATAAAAAAATCACTTACTTTTGTTAGATGCATGGAATCAGGTGAGACGTAATGACAAGCTCTAAATTTCAAGTTTGAATATTAATTGCATTTATATTTATTAGTAATTGGATGATGATGGATGCTGTATGTGAGTTTTGTATTGAGAACCATTTCTTTGCGAAATTTTCCCACACGCTGCATCTTCCTTACACGTAGCTAAACAGGGTCATCTCTTAATTGCAACTATACAAACGCTGCTTTGTGAATACTATAAGTCCACTACTGAGCCGATATTGATTGTGAGCAGTTCTTTTTTGCTCTAAGTGTTTTCGGTGGTGTCTGATTTATGATTTACTTATTCATGATGTGCTAATGGCTGTGTTAATTTTCTGCTGTATTGCTGTTACTTCTCTTAGCTTAATTATTTACACTAATAACTCTCCTCTGACGTCACTAGAGTTATGTCGATCACGAACTAGTTCGTTTTAGAAAATTTACTACAACAACGGACGATTTATTTTGGTTTGTTGTACACAGTAATTTAACCTACTACATTAAAACCTACTTGTCACAGTTTGATTTCTTGTTGGACATCCTTTGCCCATTTGGCCGCCGGTTTTACTTAAATAAAATTGAGGGCGCTGCAGCTGATGTAGCGCATTGACTTTTAAGGATTCGATGGCCTCGGACCGTATCTTAGTCGCTGCCATTCAATAAATAACATCAATTTTTCCCATATACACAAGCTTCTACTCATACTAGTATATACATATATTACAACGCCCTCCTTCATCGATATCACTCTATGTGTAATGTGCCTGCATAATACAAGTGTGCTGCAATACTATTTTAAAAATAAACGTAATGCCGAATCGCAGAGTTCTTAAACACTGACAGTCTACACCTTTCCAAAGAAGGTAACACATTAATCCAATTAAATAATAGGCAGCATTAACTGGCTGAGTTTTACTTTCTTTAAAAAAAAAAAACATTTGGCGCCCCCTAACTCAATTTTTAATTTTCTTTCTTCATTTCCTTTATATAAAATTCATACATTCTAATCTCGTGCAGGCCTAAATACTACGGAAAATTTCCTGACGTAGGAGCTAAAATTGTATGAGCGCCTGTATGTTTTGAAATATATTTATTGTATCTGATAGAATTTATAGTTTAAGAAATTTATTTGCTTTTCATTCTTTTTTTTTTGTATTCTAGTTTTTAGTTTGAAAAGCGATTTAATACAAGAGTATACAGGACTACACTCATCAGTGCCGTATCAGTGCAGCATAGTTGAGTATCAGTGCCAATCACCGTCGATCAGTGCTATCAATTTACACACATTCGTAGTATGTTATGTCCGGAGTTTCCTTCAAATAAAATTCAACTTACAACTGATAGTAAACTCTATTTGAGATTCAAGCAGCGATAGTTTATTTTATACTGACACTGATATTGAACTGATATGGCACTGATGTTTGCAAATAAATCTTAACTTATCTTCGAAATATGGGAGAAAATTTATTTGAATGTAGTTTCGAACTTTCGAAAATGTGCTAAAATTTACCATGTAATATTGTATTGTACTAAAAGCAACAAGCAACCGACGTAAAAGATTGTCAAATTTTATTCCAGCCAGACACAAGTTTGAATGAATTTAATAAAAATATTTTAAAATAAAATGGCTCTTTCGTATTTAATGTAGAAAACTTTGGTTCTTCAGGCTTTTAAGGTCAGTTTGTTTGTTTACATTTATATTACGAAAATAAAAGCCATATGTTTACAACATTTTATCTGACGTTTCGTTACGATTTTCCAACACTTTCAGGAATTTGAATTTATTCAAATCTGGCAACAATGGTGGTTACTTTAAAGCAGTAAACTCGATCCCTAAAGTGGGTCATTTGAAGTATTTTTAGTTAACTTTACTTGTAAGATGTTGCGTCTTTCATGCGTCTGTGTAATTAGAGTAGACTGTAAGGTAGTAGAGCTCATACATAGATTCAGTATTTGTTTTACTAAAGCATTAAGAATTTTTCTTTCAAAAGCAAAACATGGTATTAACGACGCCATTTGGGCCACATTGATTGCTGGCAACGCAATTTGAATAAGTACGTTGCCATGCAGTTGTAATCAATTTACATTCCATTTTAAGAACGTAATTCGAATCAATGCAAATTAAATTTAAATTACTTAATCTTAATGCTGGATTAAGTAATGGCGTTTTCCTTTCTAAAAAATATTTTCCAAACTCACACAATGAGAAGCATATTTTATTATAATGGAATGTAGTTAATACAGTTGTAAAAAGTAGTAGTAAAAACGTTACCCTGAACTTTAAGTTAAGTGTAAATATGTTACATATTTGCACAATATATTTCGAAAGGAAGGTGCAGAGTAACCAATTGATGCTCAGATGATTAACTTATAGATTTGGATTTGGCGTCCATGTTTCAGTCACATATATAAAATAGTATCATGTTTTAAGTGCAACAGGTGCCATTTTGCTAAAGAGACCGGGGTTTCAATGTGACAAATACCCTTCTTAAAATCTTCAGGGAAATATCGGCAAGATCCCTAAGGTCACACAATATAATTTCCGATTGAAATAATTGCGATATCCACGAATAAATTAAACATTAATGCACTGCAATGTGAACTTCCTTAAACTGTTAATAATAAAATTCTCTCGAATTTTAAAAAAACAAAACCCACGAAAAGCAAATGCCTTTGTGCGACATTTCTATGTCATATGGTTGCCTTTTTTTTTTATAATCTTTTTCTTTTATTATCTGGCATCAAAGTAGAAAATTTGCTCTACTGCCAACTACATTTTAACATTGGTTTTGCTTAAAAAGTACAACCACACTTACACACGCACATACACAGATACAAATGTACGTTTACATGTGCGAACAATTGTGTGAATATAAATATTACAGATGTAAGAATAAGAAATGCATGATGACACAATCCTCATAATATCCATATGGTTAGACTTTGTAACAAACAACGACAACTAAACGACAACAACAACACAAAGGACTAGCATTCATTATTATCCTAGGCGCCATTAACCCTTGCCAACAAATGAATTCCAACTCAGGCGTAATGGGAAGCATTAGGCGAGCACTGATAGCGTATAATAATTTTAAATATCATATTGCATGTATGTAGTAACAAGCACTATGACAATTGATAAATCAGTGTAGAGTTTCTACACCCAATAATTATGGTTTACACTAAAAATAAATAGTAGAACGAGATATTGAGAAAAAAAAATATTCATTTGGTTGTATTTGTGTAAATTTATGTGATTTATAAATTTTATGAATTGTGTGATTTTTATGTTGCATGTGGTTTGTGCCTGTGTGCAATTATTTTTTTTTTGCTTTCAACGTAGTTCATTGGCAGTTGCAACAATTGCTGATGTGTCTTTGCTGCCAAAATTAACTGTTTATTTATTGGTTTAATCTATCGGTAAAAGTGGTTAGCTTTCGGTATAAAAGTATTTCAATATTTGCGCAGGATTTTAATTAAATTTTCTTATCATTCTACATTAAATATTCTCTTTCGTTGGAGGTTTAAATATGAGCTTTGTTGTCATAGACCCTTGACTTCGAATAATTCCATAAAAGGAAATTTAATGGTTCTTGATTTGGTATTCCGACAGGGTGCTTTGATGCAAATGTTTGGAAAGAATTTCCGTCAGCCCTTGCCAAGCCTGGTTGTGCCATCTTCAGTGTCATTTTGAATGGTGCAGGACCCAATCCTGGTTACTGAAATGAAAACATACGAAAGAAATCTCTCATATGGCGTCCAGATGTATAGTATTCAATTCAGGCTGAAAACTGCGTCCTATTGAGCACTGGTAATAGCCACTGCTAGACCCTCTTCATTTTTGAAAAAGTACTTTCAACGATGCGCACTCGGTTGAGTCGCCTTCAAAATGGAGCTTATCTCAGGGAATAATGTTAGATTTTTTTGCCTTGACAGTTTTCAAAATTAATTCGTACTTTCAGGGTAGATTAAATAGGCACCAGCGCAGCTGAGTATTTTTTTTAATTATTGGATGTCACATTCCGGTACATCTTTCTATATATGGAGTTTCATATCGGCAAAGGAGCCGGAAATACTTTGAATTCACCGTTGAGTTTACCTTCTATCAATTTGCCTTGCATATAATAATAATTCGTGCAATAAGAATATGCATATAACACAAAGAAGATGTTAGTGTGAAGTCATACCACCAGTTACATAAGTTTTTTTTCGAAAATTCAGCTCGCAGGAACAGCGCATCACACTGTGACTCAAACTGTGTGAAATTTTGAAAATTTTGGTAAATAAGATTATTTAAATTTATCGGCTTCTAGTTATATTTGGCCAACTGACAATTTTGCGCTTAAAATAAATGGTGATTCAATTTGGTGTTCCATATTTAATTATCAAAAAAAAACGTAAGCCCTATAATATAAAACGCAATGCAGTACAAATTCCAGCCTCATAATTTTTGCAAAAGACCTGTTAATCTTATCGGTCAAATGGGCACCCAGACTCATGTAAATAAACGGTGATTCAATTCAGTCTTCCATATTAAATTATAGAGAAAAACGGAGGCCTTTATATCATAAAACGCAACGCAGTATAAATTCTAGCCATGTGGTTTTTGAAAACATCCATAATTTTTGCATAAGCATGCTAAACTTATCGTCCAAGGGTTCTTTTAGTTTCTTGAGATTCCTTTAAATAATACAGGACAGAAATTATTTTGTACGCTGTTACTTTATTTATTTAATTTAACACTTTAACAACAACGGCTACTTCTCTATTAAGTTGTTATAAATGTAACGTTTCACTCAAAACTGACTTCTAGCTTGACCACCCAAGTCTTTTCATAGCAGTTATCTCTTTTTCTCGAAACTTGTTGAAGATTCACGAATCCAGTAGAATACTTCTTCAGCTATAAACATATTTTCTTTTGTTGTCTGCTTTGTTAATTATGGTCCTGGTTTCTTTGCGTTGTTATTGTCTCTATTGTATTTAATTATTGGTAATTCGTCTGTAGGTGTTGATTTTATATCATTTTTGTTGTTTCTGTTTGTGGCAACTTGTATGAGCTAATCCGTGTTGTATTTGTTGTTGTGTAAGCAATTCTTACACGTAAGAATATTCGAGTTCATTTATTTTTCTAACAATACGTTTAGATAATTCAAACTTGTGCTTCCGTTGCGAATTGCTATATGACTAATTTAGTAAAAAAGTCCCTTTAAATATGCCTTTTTTTGCAGTTATATATTTAAAAATAATTAAAAAATCCATTAGTTAAATTATTAATTAGTTTATTCTTTTACAGATTTAAAAACAATCAACGTGATGTTAACAACGAATCAATGGACCACTTTGCTTAATAAGAAACAACCAATTTCTAAAATGAGAGAAGACAACTTACAAAGAATGAGTCATCACCATGTTTAATCATTGATAATGCTCATCACTCTTATTTTTCTATGACAATGCACAATTTTAATTAAACGCATACAAAGCACATAGAAACATACATCATTAACGCCTTCGTCGTCGTCGTCGTCCTTGTTACATTTGTCGTAGCCATCACATTCGTCGTGAACAACTCCATTGTTGTCTCTATTTTACCATCACCAGCAACGACATTCGACATTTTCAAACCAATAAATCAGGGGGGAAATTTCACAGCCGAACAGACAGACTGAGCAAAAATAGCTGCTGTTTTTTGCGTCGCGTCGTTATGTTTCAACGCAAATGAGGCAGGCAGTTACAGTTTCAGCTTGGAAAACAGAAATAGCATTAAAAGAACATTGTGCACTCACTTGAGTCGTGTAATTGTTATTAAATGCAGCTGTTATTGGATTTAATAAATACGTGCCACAAATACGCCGTGTTGTCGTTGTCCTCACGTTACCAATACCACTAAATGCAGTGGAAGAAGAAGTTTACTCGATTGAAAGCAGCTACAGGACATTCGCGTGCGCGAAGAATGCTTTGTTGTGGACGAAGAAAGGTAAGTGTTAGACAATCAAACAAATTTATATTAAATACTTTTACTCGTACTACTTCTCCCATTTCATATTTCTTTCTGATTTATACTTTAACTATAAATTAAATTCAAACAACTTCTTGTTCATACTTGACAAGAAAACAAAATTGTTTTAAGGATAACTTCAAGGTTAACTGCTGTTGTTCCGGTAACGCACGGACTGTTGACATCGAAAAACAAAAGTAAAAATGGAAAGAAAATAAGTGTAGAAAGAAAGCATGACGCCATCATTTTATGTGTTATTAAAATTTTTATTATGATGGCCATTTCAGTACACAATTAACTTATTAATTATTTATTTAGCAAAAGTAAACTTTTATTATACGATCTAGAGGAATTTTTAACACACACGATTTAAAAAAAATTCTTGTAAAATTTAAAATAATTATACTTTTCTTGAGAGCAGGTTTTAGTGTCGTATTGCGTATCATTTAAGAACTTTAAGTAAAACTAAAGTGACCAATAAGGATATCTGTCACGTTGAAGCAAATAGGATTTAAAATTTCGTCTGTGGAATTTTGTTGTTTTGCGTATTTTAGTTATTTGTTCGTTAAATAAGCCATTTTTGGGGAATGTATTTTAAAGAGAAGTGCACTAACTGCTGCTCGTTTTTATTTAGTAATCAACAGGGTTCGATGAGTCCACCGTGCGGCACTGCGACACGTTGTGGATATTTTGTGCCTTAGATCTTATATTGATCCAATCTCTGTATTACGATTACGATAAATGTCAGTATTGAAGGTGGTGATGCCCGCCTGATATTATTCGAAGGCAAAAACTCCGAGTCAAGTCTTAATCACACGTAACGAGTAGCGCGCCTAGACATTTAATCGGCCGTGTGCTCATTTCACATAAACAGTAAGGCGAGTCAACGACAGACTATAGTAGCGAGAGAGTCACTAGCATAACATTTTGTTTACTAGGCCGAGTACTACTTCTCTGCTATACGGTTTTTTACCCCGGAACGATTAACAGACTCGCTCATCACATGTGTATACGCACTCGGCAGCCAGCCTCCACTCTGTTGAGAGTTTTATTATGTACGAGGAGGCTCTTAAAATCTTGTTTTTCGTGGTTCATTTCAACTACTCACTGTAATAAAACTGAATTGACTCGGCACTTACTCGGCAAAATACAGTTGAACACCTACTCGTTTTACTCAACCACCCATTTCTCTCGGCCAGTACCATACTACAGCCGCGCCACTCTACTCGTTACGTGAAATGGAGGAATTAAAACACATTTTCTATTCACTAATTAAAACAAAACATTCACAAAGTATGTATGTCGTTATGTCGTCCTGTGGTTGGCATAAACGACATAACGATTTTCCATATCCATTTAATTCCAGGATTTTGTTGTACAAGGAAGGTTAAACGACGGATTTAGCCTGTATCATACTCGGAGAAGCAATTCAAACCTCATTTGCGGTCAACACCTCCTCCTATGCTAACTTCTTCATAAAGCGACATATTAGAAGCCTACCTGCTTAATTCATCAGTTTACTCGTTGCCCTTATGGTAACTGAGGCTATGTAGGCATCATCGTGTCGCGACTTTTGACTGCTCTAATAGCAGTTGAGCAGCATAATTGATAAAAAGCTTTGAATATATCGCCGACAATTAAGAAAAGCAACTGCTTTTCAAAGGTTTCACTTTCCGACAGGGAATAAGCTGTCATGCGGTTGTTTGATCTGGCAACCCTATTATTATTTGTGCCCTTCATTTTTCAAAAAGGTTGCAAATTGTGCGAATTTATTACGAAAGTTCTGATTCAGTTCAAATTGTTTTACCGGAATATTCTTCGTAGTGACGAGGCTAACTTCTTGACTGAATGGTCATATAAAAAAGCAAAAGAGCCATAGTCGCCTATTATTTGTAGCCCCAATTGGATGGGATGGGTACTGAAAAAATTATTTTCCAACTGGTCGGCGAAACCGTTTATTAATAGGAACACTTTGCGAAAGCAATTGTCCACAAAATTGGTGCGTTTTGGCGCTTTTAGGTAATTCTCTCCGACGCGAATTGCAAGACAACTTTGTGCGTATCACTGTCGAGATACGGCTCCAAATCGCCGTAATTTGTACCTCCAGATTTCGCTACATTCGAGCCAGTTGCGGCGCCCTTATGCCCCATATCATATTCAAACACTAATGGCATAAAGTTATTCTACTTAAAAAACCAATTTTTTGTTTGAAATTATGTAAGTATAATTTTAGATCAATGTAATACAAGATACAATTATACAAGACGTTTGTGAATTGTATAAATATAATTCTCATCAGTTGAATGTGGCCTCATTTTTAGTTAGATCTGCTTTTCTTTAACTAAAGTCTCTTGAATTTTCCCTTTTGCTATCGTTAAGATTTTTGCTCTTAAATTTTAATTATGAAAATCCTTTTCTAACTACAAAAACTATTTCAGAAATTATTTAAGGCCATAAACTCTAATAAATGGAAATGTTGTAGCAAAAACAGGAACAACAACTAAAATAAGAACTAAATGCCAACAAACGTTTATCGAAAATTTAGTTTTCAAACAAACATTCTCACAAATCATCATTATACGACTGAGACTCTTCTCCAGCCACTCCTATTATTAAAATTTTTTTAAACACATACACACATCCACAAGGCACTGACAACGACTACAACAATATTGGCAACAACATAATAAATAACAACTATTTACAATTCTCGATGTTTTCTGGTTGTTGCTGCTACTGTTGTTGTTGTTGCTGTTGTATTTCATATACAAGCACATTAGTATTTATGTATGATGAAAACTTTATGCAAATAAGTTTCTAATGAAGGAAGAAAAAAAACAAAGAACAAAGAGCGGGAAAAACAAACAAATAGGGAGCAACAGCAACAACGAAAAGAACAAAAACTAAATATTTCTTTTTCGGGTGGCAATACGAAGAAATATATATATAAAAATAATAAACACTGTTAAGACTCTTTTGTGTGTGGCAGGCATATGAAGGAGGGTGAGTGCGCGTGTTTAACGACTACCAATGCTCCACTGATGCATAAGATGCCAGTCTGAAAAGTGAATTTCTGTTGAAGATTTGCTGCGGCTTATCTAGAAATTGAGTTGCTCATGTAACAATTTTTTAGGTTTAATTAATGATTGCGGGATTTATCTATTTTTTAATTTTATTGAATCTTTCCAAAAGAAATTTATAACAATTATTGAAATTTTGGCTCTAATTTGTAGTCAGGCTTTTAATCTCTAGAGGGTGCCTATCAAGTTGAAAAACTCCTTCACAAGAGAATCGTGACTGACTACTAGTTTATTTTCATAATTGCTCGAGTGTATATTTAATTCTTCCTGAATAGTGGGAACTGTTAGATCTCTATGGATATATCCATTTCTTATATACCAAGAGGCGTAGACGATAAGTCTTAAAATCCTAGACTGCCTTCTTTGTAACTTCTGGATGTTGGATGCGAAAGCAGTCTGAATGCCATAAATTCATATTGATTTTATAATTGATTTGTATAAAAGGATTTTGTAATTTAAAGCTAGGGTTGAGATAGGACATATTAACCAGTGTAGTTGGCTTGTTATATCGCCGTTACCTTTGACTCATTATGGTTGGACCAAGTTAGGCGTCGACCTAGGTGGATACCCCAATATTTAGCCTGGATTTCCGCTGGAACAGTGTTATTTGTTATAGTTGTTGCTTGTTCGGCAGTTTTGCCTTCTGAGAGTAAATGTTGCATGAACACATTTCGATGGATTTGCCTTTATCCTCCACCTTTTTAACCATTCCTCTTGCTCATGATTGTGGGACTGGAGTTGTTCGGATGTCACCTTCGAATTTTGATTAACATTTATAAACACAGTATCATCTGCAAACGTTGCCGTACATACAAATATGTATTTGGGCCTCTTTACATATCAGGAGTATATATGTACATATATGTATCATATGTATATAATAGCGGCCATAGTATACCACCATGAGGGACTCCTGCAGTGAGCCTACTTTTAACGTTTTATCTGTCACATAGAGGGATAGCGGGGTTAGTGCCTGTGAGCATTCGACTTAAGCTTTCCCACATTGCAAGTGTCTATAAACACTTCTACGGGTAATTTATTTCACATACCAACAGTATGGCCAACTAAACAAGTTTACCCTATAGTGTGTTGTGCGATCAGCTGACGAACGGATGAGCCCTCGATGAAGAACGTGTTCTACGTACATAAATTCAGATATCACAAACAAGTTCGCTAATTTCGTTGGAGACACACCACACACATTGCGTCGATGTTCCAGGGAGCCAATAGAATAGGATACCCTATTGTCACCGATAAGTGCCATCGCGCTCTCTTCGGCCCAAACATGAGAGTTGTATTCCATTTTCTTTCGGATACAGCTGGTGTAAATAACAAGGAGAACAGATGGAAGGAAGTATCCGTTTACACCGTTTTGAAATCGATGATCTGAAAGTGTGTTTAGTCAAACGAGCATTACCTGGGATTTTTATACGAAGAAAATCGAAAGCTTGCGATTCCTTAATATCTATACCAATATCCATCTATCTTGTGCGATTGTAAGTAAGGACACGTTTGGTCTAACGTGCATTAAAATATACCCTGTTGGCACGGTTGCATTTGGAGACTATCAAGCTTATGCTGGGGATGCGAATTGCCTTGAGGCATACCTCTCTCTTTAACATATAAAGTCTAATTTGGTATGAGCACTAAAAGATTATTCTTCCCTTGTCTTGATATAATATTTAATTGTTTCTTGTGTGTGTTTCTTCCTATAATGAGAGCGGAAGTATTGGCTTTTATCTCAAATAATACAATAAAACATTTTGCGAAAGAAACTCTTAAGATTACCCTCGTACTTGCATATATTTATATGTTGGTATATCATTCAACAAATAAACTTAAGCAATTGGGCCGAAACACAGCAGTTGTAGAACAGCGGCAACTTCAACAACATTAACAATAACTATTTTATATGAAAGTCTGTGGCATCATTATGTTCGTTGTCGTCATCACCATCAGATACTTCATTAGGCACAATGGCATCTAACATGAACATCCATCTACTAAGTACAGAAACTCTTTTGCCACAACGACACATTCATATCTCCACACAAGCACTTATAGACAAATAAACCTACGGAGGACTACCAACATTCAAAGTACCACAAAAAATAAAACAGAAAATTATGTAGTTTTTGACTTTTAGTGCTGTTGTTTTTTTCTTCTTCTTACTGTTGTTGCAGTTGTTGCTTTGTGCAACCAAGTGTGCATTAGCAACAACATCCCAAAAATGATGTTCACTTCAATGCAGATAAGAATACGCAAACGTTTTATGTTTCTCGTATGCTGCTTTTTTTTCTTAATTCCTCGAATTTTTTTATTTCTTTAGTTTTTCCTTTGCGATGGAAAACTTTTACTAAAGTCAAACATGCGCCTTTTGGCTTTATATCTATTGTTGCATAGACGTGTGTGTTGTTGTTATAGTTGCTGGTTGTTATTGTGTTTTTGCGGTTGGTTTGCTTGAAGTTTTTCCAAAATGACATTTGAAAATAGTTTCTATTCATTTGGAAAATTTCTAAACAGAAATACGTATGTATGTGTGTGTGTGTAAAATACAAGAGTAAAATTAACATTTAATTAAACTAATAAGGCTGACAGTATTGCTTGATACTTGTATCAAACAGGAATTTCTATATTTCCGTTTTTGCATTTTGCAAGTTTTCCAAGTGGCTTAATGTTGTTTGCAAAAAGAAATAATTGGTTTAATAAAATAAAACGATAATGAGGATTAAAAATTATTATAAACTTTTGCCAAATATTTAATTCAATTAGTGAAACGTACTAATTTCAAGTTTAATTATATTTGATGTTGCTTAGATTATTATTTGTCCTAGAGAGATTTTGTCATGCAGATGTGATAGACTTACATTATAATTATATTTTGCAGTTATTTTTTATTAGTTTCGTGCCAACGAGATTCTAGGATTGTACTCTTTCGACCTCAATTGAGCTCAAGTCTTTTTATGTGTTTATTATAATTGGTTTATAAATGGTGTCCAAAATGAACGCAATATTTGAATTTTCCGCCATATGCGCAACAAAGTGTTGGAAACGCAAAAAAAAAAACGATTTGAAGGCTTAGGATTGGTAGAAATAGAGCGTTACACGATAGAACAAGGCGGCTTGATCGGCCCAGCATCCTCGAAATCGGATGATAATGAGTTGGCTAATAAGGAGGTTTCAACAAGACGCTGTCACATGCGAAACAGCCCGTAAAACTGCTTCAGACATTTCCTTGACGTGTACTCTCTCAATTCGGTAATCAGAATATTTTTTCTTAATTCGCTTATTTCAAGTCAAAGGTCTAGGTCGACAAGCCAACCACCACGTGTGTATTGGAAGAGAAAATTAAAAGTTGCATCAACGAAAGGTTCAGTCTTTATAAGAAGGTCATCATTTTGAAAAATGTTTAATTCCAATTCGAGACGTTAGTCGTCCCAACCGTAATCTACATAATGTTCGGAACCATAAATGCTGTTAAGCTGAAATTTGTACCTCCTTTTTACTGAGTTTCTAGCCCCCTATTGAGATTTTCTTAATTTGGCGAACGTTGCCAGATCAAAAACCAAACAACTGTGAACATTTTGTTGCACTATTTGTTCGATTAAAAACAATGAATTTGTAAATAGTATTTAATAATTCACATCGCACTTTCGGGGCTTGAATTCGATCAATGGTGGAAAATGTACCAAGCTTATTATCGGTGGTTGTCACATAAAGCTTATTAGATTCACTGCATAGTGAGAATGGAATTTATCCACAATTCTTGAAAATATTTGATATACAAATGTGCTACTTGCTTTGATTCTAAAATTTCCTACTATTCTAAGTGTGTTTCTGTATATTTATATCCGCACATTACCATAAATGTGAAAATAAGGCCAAGTTCACATCTAAAGTTTCGGCAGTAAAAAGTACTGAGATCACATTTCAAGGCAACTTGGTAGTTTCGTAACATTTTCCCATAATTCATCTTCATATTAGAAAGTTAAAAAATATATATTATGAAAGTAAGCAAAGTTATGAGTGATGTAGAAACAGCGCGAATAGTTTCGGGTATATAAATACACTGTGTGCATTAGGCTTGATCTTGGACTGGCGCGCTGCTCCTTAATATAAATAGGCAGAGGCAACAGAGTTTAGTATAATTTTCTTCAGATTGTCAAAATTCTTTGTGTAATATCTGTTGATGAGCTTTAGTATTATCCACAAAAAAGGGGTTATTTGCGCCAGCAACTTAGACGTATAGTGAGCGAATTTCGGCCAATATGCGAAGCCTAGCTTAACTACATTGCTTAAATTTTAGTTTAACACACAATTTCGAAATAAAGACATTTGTTTTCAAAGTGGTAGAAGTTTCTTTTATTTAAATTGATATAATTAAGGGTTTGTATTTTGACGTGCTTCAGAATATTGATACCACTTTTGGAGAAGACTTACTTATACCTCTTACGTCTGGATACGTACATTTTCCCAGTATATGGTCATTGAAAAATCAAAATTTTTCACTCTGGTAAAGTGACTTATGCCACTTTTAAAATAAATAGTTTTGAAAAATTCCTGACTTGTATTAATTTTAACCGAAGTATTTCAAAGACATAATGTTTAGAAAGAAGAGTAATTTATGAAAACTCTGCTGGCATTTGTAGCCGTAAAAGACTTCCCCGAACGGAGCTGACGATTAAATTATTCAACCGCGTTGTCGTATTCCGATGGCGTAAGTTCAATACAACGGGAGTAACTGTGTCATAGCGACGATCTTCCATATAAGGCGTCCACAAAGTAATAAGTCTTCTATGACTGATCAAAACAAATCGTGGAAAAGTCTCGACACGATCTACAAAATAAAAAGGATTTTTAATTCAACATTTTTAAAAGGTTCTGGGTGAGCAGACAGATTTGATAAATATCTTAATATTCAGCAATAAAAGAGGGCATAACATGTATTTGGATATGAAAAGATGTGCTTTTCAAATTGGTACAAATCGGACCACTCTGTGTTTTTATAGTTTTCTTTTTCGGCATCTGCAAAAAATACTTTTGCATAAAGTTCCAAAATAAGTCCATAATGTTGAATAGTATTTTTTTGCTTTTCAGATATCTTAGATTGTTTAACTTATTACCTTGACTATAAAAACAAGTGAAACAATCACTAGGCCGATCGATTAATTTACTCTGCATGAAAACATTTTACGAAAATCGAAAAAAACAAAACTAGTCGATTTCTGATTGCAATATTTCTCTAGAGTGAAAAGAGATAAGGAATTCGTTATGAGTAGCGAATTTGTTACTAATCGATTCTTATTGGTTTTTGTACAATCATATAATTCGCTTACAGTTATGGAAAATAATTAATCATGATATGTATTTAAAATATTTCTGTTGTAAATAGAATTAAAAACTTGTTAACTTATTTTCTCAGAGCAATCAGTTCTGCCTTTATGTCTGATTGATTTCATCTGTACATATCAAACTAAAATTCTAATACCAAATCGATTAACCCAATACGACAATTTATTATCGATTTTGAACATAAAAATTCTTTTAAATATTTAATTAACAAATAATAAATATGGGATCCAGATTTCAGCCATTCTTTTTTCTGTGTGTATTTATTTATTTATTCTAAACTGAAAATCAAGAATTAATGTTTATTCAAACAACAACAAAACTTTGTTAATCTCCAGAGTTATTAGATGTTTTACATATTATCTTCATCTTAATTTTCACCTATGTAAGTCTAACCTCAAATTTGCACATTTAATCAGTTGTTAACACTGCTACATTTATTTTAATCTGCTTACAACTTGTTCTGCATACGATCATCTAATAACCAAATTCCAATGGGACACAAAATGAAATATGTGCAAAATACTACAATAAAATAAAAAAAAAATATATAAAAAAACTAACAAAGAAACAAATACACAAAGCAATTCAAACGTATGAATAGTAAAGTATTCCCCACATGCACATTCATCACAGAGCCAACAACAAACAACTCTTTTCATTTGTGTTAAACTTTAATCGTATTTGTATCATTTTCTAGACGTGTGTTGGTTTATTTATATCCTATAAAAGGGTTAGTAAATTGTTTTTAATTTAGTTCAGGTTCTAATTCATTTGACAAATTCAGTTTATAAAACTGTTCCTCTCCGGATGTCAATTATTAGCTGAAAACGTCCTTTTTTTGTCCCTTGCGTAGCTAGGGAGAAAAAAGAACTCTACGTGCATATGAATGTGAGTGTGTGTGTGTGTGTTTGTTGTGTGTGTGTGTGTGTAGTATGCATATAAGCTCGTATTCGTGTATAAAATATAGAAATGAGTAATGACTATTTTAACAAACCACACGAATGATGCAAAAGTAGAAAAAGGAAGGAAAGTAGAATTTTGGGGGAAAAAATAAGCAACAAAAATAAAAATCGAATCCTGGAAAATACTACATACTCGTATTTAAGACTCTCAATTATATTTTGTGTTAGATAATTCTCATTGTACATACTCCCACGCTCTCTTTGCAATTTGCCTTTTACTACTCTCTTTCTTTATTTTTTGAGGACAAGAAAGTAGTTGCTTTTTGTAGAGCGCATGCCATCCTTGTTATTGCACTCATGCATTGGTTTATTCATACGTAAACGTAACGTAATGATATTTATTTACTGCTTATCCAATGATTGTTTGTTGAATAATCAAGCTCTTGCCGCAAAACTTAAGTGCTTCGTGAGTAGGAGTAATGACAACTGAACGGTTCTTTTTTTTTTTGTTAAAAAGTTAAGAATGTTTAAGCAATTTTGGTATCTTTAGAAATTCTTAATTTGTTATGACAGGGTGATTTTATGACGATTTTTGGAACGAATTTCCATCATCGCTTGCCATTTCCGTCATGTCTTGCTTGGAGGCAGACGCTCGTTCTGAACGAAAAATGACACTGGTACATATCCGAAACCAATTTGTCTCTATTAGGAACATTTTATGGTCAGGGTTAATTTATTATTTTTGTATAGTTAAAATACTTTGTGGTTAGAATTTGAATAAGACCTTTATTATTAAATTCGAACATGTTGCAATTTTTTGGATGGAAATCCATTAATTTATCATTGAAAACAACAGCTTGTTTATCGCAACTAAAGTAATGTTAAAAATGTTGTCAAGTAACCATAATATGTTTTCCATAACAATATCTTGTTGTAGAGAACATAATGCGGTTATCGTAGTCATACGACAAGCAGGTTTTTCCTTTGCGTGTTCTTATAGTTTGCGAACATTAGCATTCACAATTTTATACATATATACGAGGGGGAGTTCAAAAATTACGGGAAATAATTTTTCTTTTTTCGATTTCGAATTTTTCAACAGTATTAATTTGGTCTCTTTTTGGAGATATAATTTATTCGCTCTGATACGTTCTCTGTTCTTGGACGTATCTATATCTGAAGTATAATATTTGATCCTTTAGCTATGCAAGCCAATCTTGCGAACGCCAAAGAATTTAAGCAATTCATGTTTAGCGAGTAAGAGCAAGTAATAAAATTGGGAAAAACATTGCCTAGTATATCGTTCTAGCCGATAAAAGATGCTAAGAAACATTTCACATTTGCCCTTATTTTTTACCACACCTCGTAATTTAATATTTTATTTTTTTAAAAGCACGAAAAAAAGTTTTGTAAATAAATATAATAAACAACCTTTCACTAACGTCAAAAGTAATTAATACTAAAGTAATCCTTGTGTAATTTTGCTTTTGATAAAAACCGGTAATATTTAATTTGATGCCACTCAAATACTATTTTCTTTAAGACTTGTAATGTATTTTGTGACAGTGCATAAATTCCCTTTAAATGAGAGCTGTTGCTCTAAATTAAAATTAAAAAAAAAAAATAAAAAACATTAGCAGATTTCTTTTAACGAAAATCTTCGTGTGTTGCATACTTTTATGACACAAGAGCACCACACTCTTGCCATTCACACTCGCATAATCAAAGTGAAATTTTAAATGGATGTTTTTATTTGTTATTGACGTTGGTTTTTTTTATGGTTGCTTTCGTGTCTTGCTATGTGTGTGTGTGTGTTTATTTCCAAGTTTAAAAGAAGCTGTCATTCAGGTGTCCTAAAAATGTTTAGCGATTGTATGAGTAAGTGGTTAAGTATGAGTGCAAGAGTACGCAAATGCATTTGGGCTCGTGAAAGTAACTGTGATGTAGTAGTAGTAGTATTTGTAGGTTGACGATGAGAATAAAAGAAAAATTCTTTTACATCCACACACACATACATTCATGCATTAAGTCCATTGACATTCTTATCATTACATTTGATCTTGTTGCCATATATCTCTTAGAAAATATAAATGTATTTTTTTTTTGTTCAGTTGACGCTGTTATTATTATTGTCGTTGTTGTTTTTTAACTTCTTACATATTCTGTTCATATATTTTTGTAAATTTTGTTAAAAGTGACCCATATTTGTATCAAAAAAGATGATGAGATGCTTTTAAATTCACATCACTCATACGCACGCAAACGAATTCCAGCACCCATCATCAGCAAGCAGCAGCATAAAAGAATAGTAAATATTTCATTGATTTTGAAAAATTCTTTGTATGTTGTGCGTGCGTGTGTGTGTGTGTACGTAAGGATATTTGCACGTAAATTTTTATGAATGTCGAGTTTAAATTGAAAAGACATGTTAGTAGGACAAACGCTCTTTTGAAGCTGCTTTTTATTTCGTTCCGAAAGAAAGAAAATAAAACTTTCAAGTTTTCATTTTCATGAAATTAATGGAACAAGAACCAGATTATGTAATTTAAGTAATTTCAATAAATAGTAAATAAGGGAACGGTACTTTTAATTAAAAAGAACAAAAAAAAAATATAAAACGAAAACTTAAGTAAACAATTACGTTCCACACTATAAATAAGCCTTTCTTCAAGTCTGTGGCTTGATATAAGTTAAAGATTTTTTGCTCAACAAATTGTATATTGTGATCAAAGGAATGTATAGAAATACATAGCATGAAAAAGCGAGGTTTTTACGTAGTCAATTTCTTTCATTTTTACAAGGCTTACTTCCCAAATGTCGTAATTTTGAGACAGATCAGTTAAGGTTACATATTCTGTTCCAAAGGGTTACACATTTTGTTCCTAAGGGGAGCTGTGATATTTCGGTGTTACCTAAACATTTTCGTTAATTTTAAACATGTTACCCAAAAACGAGTGTTAGGACTTTTGGTCGCACAACAATAAAAAAGATATCCTGTTAACTGCCTTGTGAGACAAAGTAAAAAATTTTCTACAAGAGTTTGCTTTTGTGTTGCTAATATTTCCAAAAATTTAGATTTCTTTTAACCAACAAATTTCTCTGGTAGTAAATTTCAAAAAATCTTTGGACAAATCGTTATATTGCGATCTTTATAAAGGAATCAACATTACATTACAGTACGTGAGACTTAAAAACATTTGATTATTCTCAGTGTAGAGATGAAATCAACACAAAAGCATTCGTCCCCTTATTACTAATATACAAAAAAGCAATTAAAAATTTAATCAACCGATTGCACTCTTTGCAAAAGTAATCTCAAGTTACGTTCAGTTACGTATCAGATAACTTGCTATTATTCATAAAATCGTAGGTCTATGCTTTACTTTTGTAAGCGTCATAAGCGGCGTGTGGACAGCTCAGCTTATTTTGATATTAGAGATGTCAAGTTATATATTAACGGGGTTTCCATTTAGTGGTTTCGAATACGCCGGTCTGGCAATTCTGTTAGCTGTTAAATATTTTTCATTTATTTAGTTATAGGATTGTCATTTATGACTATGGATCGTTTGACAACCGAAAATCGTGTAAAAATAGTTAAAACTTGCAAGAAAAGTAGTGGTTCAAACGAGGCCACTTTTCGAATAATACGGGGTGATTAGGGTCGTCATAATCGACATTCTGTAAAAGGAATTGGCAAAATTATAAAGAAACTTGAAGAAACTGGATGCGCTATAGATGTGATGAAGTCTGTGCATCATCGCAAAGTGCACACTGCCGAAAATATCGGTTCAGTTAGCAAAGGTGGGCTGGATGATCGGAATATATCTATTCCACGGCGTTCTGAGGAATTGGGCCTATCTTACGGCTTATTATGGTGTATTTTGCATTTGTATTGAACCTCCGTCCTTATAAAGTCCAACTCATGCAACAATTAAAGCGGACTGAGCATTCACAATAGCGTAGATATGGTGTTTGGGTGCTAGGGCAACAGGCTTTCAATGCTGATTTTTCGAACAAAATTTTCTTTAGCGATGAAGCTCAATTCTCACACAAAGAAAATTGTCTCATATGGGGCTCGAAAAACCCAGAATTGATTGTGGAAAAGCCACTGGCTGCATCATAACCTACTTTTTTGGCCTACAATTGAAAATTATTAACTGTGGTTTCACCAAGGCGATTCCACGGAGTCACACAACCCTATCGATGTCGGCTTTATTACAATGGGATTTTCTAGAACCCGTAACCTAACGTTTTGGCCACAGCAACAGGCCACCAAGATCATGTGATTTGATGTCGTTAGACTTTTTTTGTAGAGCTACGTCAAAGAACATATCTAGACAAATAATCCGCTAGCGCTGGAGCATTCAAAAATCAACATTCTTGGCGAGATATCGCCCGAAATGTGCGAAAAAGTTGCCGAACACTTTGGTCATTTCGTAAGTAATGGCAAGGTCCAAGCATTATAATGAAATAAAAGTTTCATCGAAATCATAGCTTTATAAGGGTTTTATTAATTTAACTTTACTTTTGAAGCCGAAATTTTAATAATCCTATCATTTCAACGCGGAAAAAGCGGCGCGCGGAAATATATATGTGGAAAGGCGTAGGGTGCCTAGAAGGTATGAAATGCCTAGAATGCGCTGATGCGATAAGACGTCGTGTAGACTTTCAGCTTAAAAATAACGTTCTATTTATTTTAAATGACCGGTTTGTTCAAAAGCCAACCAATATCCATACGTCAAAGAAATGTCAGTTCGGCTAACGTTTGCCCGTATGCAAATGAACCTAGGCCAGCCGGTTGCGCGCCATGCACAGAAACGCAAATTACCACAAAAAGTAAAGTTTGGGCAGATTTTTACTCCGTACTGCTTCGACAACAAAGTTGGCGATGGCAATATATAAATGAACACCAAAATCTGATGGCCCGAGTTAAACCTGGGATTTTAGCTTGATGGCGCTACGTGCCTTACAGCGATCGCCAAAATAATTAATTTTCATGGAGGTTACATGAACCCCACCAAGGTCATGCAGTTTAATTTCGATAGAATTTCTTTGTGTCAAAGTAAATACAAGTCAGGCAATCTTTAAAATGTAGCCGAAACTATGCGTCAGAATAATTAAAAATTAGAGCTTTCTAATTTCGTTTGCTCGATAATTGTTTAGATAACAACAACAGCTGACTTAACGTTAGCGAATTTCCTTTAAAAAGGTTACTGAATAGCAACAACGTTAATTTAGTCGATAAAATTGTGTAATGATACGATTATCGTTAAAAAGAAATAATGGAACGTCCTACTAATTCGTACCACCGTACGAAGGCTCGATGGACAATCTGAACGATGTCACGTTCCATACTTGGGCCTTTATAACAGCACAACAACTTCTGTAATACCTCAACGAATACTTTTTTATATCTAACAAAACATCAGTTTAAAATTTAAAATGTTTACTTTTTCTTATAAAACCTGTATTGGAGTTTAATGTGATATTAAATTCCAGTTTATTCGTTATTGCGTAGTCAAACATTTTTTGGGTCATATTTATAATTTGTTCAGTCAAATATAAAAACCTTTTTTGGGTACAATTCTTTACGTTCATTTAGCTGAAGTACAAACTCTCCTTTTAACCACTTATATTTAATTTAAAGCTTAAATTAAATCTCCTGTGTTCGTTCCTAACCTAACTCAACATCAATGGAATATATACAATTCGCACACAATAGTTGAGTTACGAGTATGTTTCTTTTTTGACTGGCGAAGCTTAACGACAGCTAAAAATAAAAAATATTTTGAAATATAGCCAGAAATAAAAACAAGGATTTTTTTGTTTAAATTGAAAATCATACATATGAAAAATATAGAGATTTTTGTTCTATAAATATACGCACACCCCCCTCCTCTAACACACACATACATAAATGTGAAAATCCTATATTTGTTCATATACTGAGCACACAAATGCTAGAGAGATGAAAATTTTACTAAAATTATTCGTTTTTGGTGCATTTGAAACTATTTCAAAGTACTTTTTTAAACATTGGTATGAAGTGAAAAAATTTATTTTTTGTACAAAAATAACTTTTTTATAAAATATGGATTTATGTGAAAAAACCTTTTTTTTAGGAAAAAAAAACATTTTTCAGTTAAAATTTCCTATTTGCTGACAATATATTATTTCACAAATTTCTTACACACGATTTACGAAAAAAAGAGCAATCGCTCAATTTGATAGAAGAAATTTGGTACTTAATCTTTTTCATTATTATTTTAGCCTGAAGTTTCATTATCGTGCAGAAACACTACTACTACCTCCTTCTTAAATATAACAGCAAACACATTGCTATCAAAATCATTCAACAAAACTAAGAGAATTTTACATATGTATATGAGGCTCTCACGAAACAAATCTCTGTGAGTGCAAGTGCGAATGTTGGTTTTTTACTTTTTCCTTCCTTCTTGTTATTTTAACAACACAATAATACCCGTAAAGAGCAACACAAATTTTATTAATATTGTAGCAAAAAACAAGAACAATGCAATCAGGGAGCTTTTCATTGCTGTGTGTGTTTCCTGTGTTGCTACTGTTTTTTTTTTTAATAATTGAAAGCCTTGCTCCATTTTCTGTCCACAACATAGAATGCTTTTAATACATAAAGTTTTGCCGAATGCGTCGGGTCGGTTAGTGAATTTTGAACGGCATCTAACGTACAAAAATAACAATAATAAAAGTATAAAGTAGATTGTACATAAAACTAGAGAGCAAACGGAAAAAGAGAGCATTGAACACGCATACACACACCCATTAATGCCAACGTATAGTAGTGTAGTGTAGTGAAATAACGGAAAATATACTGGAACAAAAGCCACCAACAAATGTATGAATGTGTGCTTTTGAGCGTGTTAGTGACTGTATATGTATATTCGCTCGTAGTATGTCATAGTAAAAAGTTGTAAAAAAATATACGAAGTATACTTCTAATAGTGAAAAAGGACAATGGAGAAAATGTCATTATAATAAAATATAAAAATAAATTAATAAAATAATAAAATAACCTAGGAAATTAAAAGGCATAAAACAAAATTTGTAAGCAACGCATAGCAAAGTTCTTAAAAAGTCAATTCAAAGGTGCAATTATATTTAAATGTTCTTACTTTAAATCATATTAAATCGTAAAGTATAAAAATAAAGTGCTTTTAAAAGGTGAATACTTTAAAATATCCAACAAAAATCAATATAACTATGGAAAAATTTAATTCAATAAAAATAAAAACAAAATATAAATCTTCAAAATTAAAGTCATCATTTGTGTAACTTCCAGAGAAAGCTAAAATTGAATACATTTTTCTTAATATTTCTCTACTAGCTATCGAGTAGAATAAAAATCTACCACCATCTCCTTCATGTATAAGGTCTTCCTCCTTTCGTCCTTCTCAATTTAATTTGAAGTATACTCCTTAGTATTGCTCATTATTGTGTACACACTTCCTTATATAAAATCCCCAAATTATTATAGATTCCCCTATTTACAGCATTTATCAAGACATAGCAGAAAGTAGAAAGAAGAAAACGTTTACAGGATTAAAGAAAAAACATATTTTCCAATTTTTGCCAAAGATTTGTTTTGTTTAACCTCTAAAGTAAAAATGAAGTTAGAGTTCCCTTCAAAAGCTCTAATTACTTGTCAGATGCGAAAGATGTTGGCGTTCAATGAAACGATGGAGTTCTATAACCCATATCTCAAATTCAGCTTAACTTTTAAGCTGGAGCAACGGAAAGTTATGTCTTACGTTATTGGGGGTCTTAAATTTAAATCGCCACTCGGGGTCTTTAAATTGATTTTAGATGTATACCGTTGTGTCAAGCAGCAAGCAGTTGCACGACAGTTTTTAATACAACAAGGGAACTGTTTCTCCTATTCAGTTAGATAAAAAATTCGAAACTCGCCAACAATATTTCCTTTAAGCCATGCCAACATAGAAAGACTATGTAGTTTCAGAAATACAGTGGAACTTATGCCAAACATTTTTTTGTTATAAAAATGCTTGTTTTTAAAAAAATTTATAAGAATATAAATTTAGATGAAGGTGTTGCTGTTTTTATGTGAAGCTTTGTCGTTTCGACAAAAGTTCCCGTACTATTGTATAAATATGGCAACGTTTTTCAAAATGATATATCCTAACTGAATTGTAAATATAATTAAAAGGTTTTTATTTTCTTGAATATTTCTGAAAGAAATTTACAACAAGTATTCTTATATTATCTTTAAAATCTTATTTATTAATTATTAGCAATGTTATAACCAATTTGCTCTTTTCAAATCCAAATATATTAACTGCGATTGAGTTGAGAGAGCGTCTCGGCAGGCTCAGTGTATTTTTTAGTCTCTGATGCCCATGAAATTGCAGCAAATCGCGTGCTAGAGTGTAGGGATGGACCACTAGTTGATTACGTATTTGCACGAGTATGGGCTTACTGCTTCCTGCATTGTGGGAACTTTTATATATCATTTCGTATATACCAGGGGGTGCAAACGATAAGTGGTAAAATCCTAGACTGTCTTGTTTCTAAGTTCCAGATGTCTGATGCGCAAGCAGTACGTAACAGCTGAATGCTTTATGATCGTATTGGTTTTAAAATTAATTTGTATAAAAGGACTTTGCATTCCAAAGCCAAGGTTGAGTTAGGACCTATTACCCCGTTTAGTTAATTTGTTCTAAATTTTATACCGTTACTTTTGTCTTAATGTACCGGGATCAAGTTAAACGTTGATCTAGATGCGTGTCGAAATATTTAACGTAGTGTAAGAGTGGTATTTGTTATTGTGATTAGTGGGGAATTTTGCCTTCAAAGGGTAAACATTACACCAGCACATTTCGGTGGATTTAACTTTTTTCTTAATTTCTTTAGATCGTGAATGTGACTCTAAGGTATCTATTAATAATGCTGAGTAGTTTTGCTTATTAGCTGATTAAGAACAAGTTTTAAGGACACAACGACAAATTTTTTAAACTACTTTGATTAAATTAAGAGTGGGCTAATGGGCCGGTATTATGTAATCTGACTGAAGGCCGTTTCATATATAATTTCATATATTTTCCCAGATCAAAAAATATGACTGGCTCATTTTATTAGAAAATGATTAAACTATTTATGTCAACAGATATAAAAGTGAGATTAAAGTTTTTTTATATGTGTTGAAATTTTTGCGCATTTTCGAATTTTTTCCTCATCCAAATAGAACGAACCGTTCCCAAGTTATACTCTTACATATGTATATATATGTCGTGGCACTTCCTTAATTTGGGAGGACATAGCGGTTTATCTGAGAAGCCAGAATCATATTTATAAAAAACATCTTTCAGTTATTCCAGTTCAAAACCTTGTAAGGAATCTACAGACTCCATGTTAAATATTTTTAAAGTTGAAAGAAAAAGCTTTTCAGAATATTATTTGGGAAAATAATCTTCCAACGGGTTTCAAAAGCGTTACTTAATTTCGGCCTGAAATTTAAGAACAAATATTTTGTATTGGCTTTAAAGAAAACTATTTGTTCGCAAATGAGAAGGAGTTTTTATCTCCGCTTTTGTATGTATTAGGAATCATTTATTTTTTGTTGTTGTCTTTTTTTTATTATTGTTTATATTGTTATACCAATATCCCATTTCATTGTTTGAGGGATAAAGTAATAAAAAAAGCTACACTCTCGTTACGGTTTTTTTTTTATATATATCACCCTACGGTTTGCGCGTATGTGTCATGTACTTTTAGTCTTTATTATCCATGTGCTGTTTGAGTCTTGGCAATCCTGACGAAAGCAAATTCAGGAGCGGATCTAGGAGGTGTGGAAATTGAATATTGATATATATGAATTGTTTAAGCCCTGGATTCATTATCCTACATAGTTGCACGATTGGAAAAATGTCTGCTTGAATATTGTCGCGATATCATACCTTTTGAGCACACATACGAATTTCGACAGAGTTAACTACTAAATCTGATAGTGAGGCATGGCTTTTTATTAATAATAATTTGAACATTTTTGTTTTCATATCAAATTTACTCCCTTTCAAAAGCTTTAGCTGTACACGCACCTGATTAAGTAGCACCCGAACGCAATCTATATTAATTTTTTTTTCTTTTTTTAGTTTAATTTTTGTTATCTAATGAAAAACAATGAACTACATACGTCAGGAACACAACCTTTCATACACGAACACATTCGCACACACACACGCACAAACACATATAATCAAAATATATTTCTACTCATACGTTCACGCACGTGTGTAGTTCTATGGCGCTAGTTACCCTGAAAACATTTGGAAGTTAAATTTTGAAGCCATTAACAAGTCATTTTTTTATGGCCACAATAGCAGTCGAATTTGAACACATAAAAATAAATAAAGCGCTATTATCGAGGCAATAAATTATCTTAAAAATTAATTAATAACCCCTACAATCCTTTAATAGCAACTTCTAATTTTTAGTTTTTTTTTTCTGACCAGCTACGTGATGGGGCCCCAGTTAACGATGTTCAATTCAATATTCGTTTTATTGCTCCCTAGTGTTGTCGATGGGAATTTTATGATGATTCTAAAATTTTATTTATTCCAATTGTATTGCTTAAACACTACTATACATTAATAAATAAGTCAATTCAAAGTTCCAGAAACGAACTCCCGAGTATTTGCCATTACATAATGAATATGAAAAGTGACCACTCCCGATTCATGTGACTACTCCACGACACATGTGTACTTTGTACTGCACGAATTCACATTTTATTTTGAAACAGAAAGCCGAGATTGCGAATTTTTCATGAAATAATATTTCAGTAACAATTCCAGTTGGAAGTGCTTGCGGGGTTATATGTGTACGAGTATGTGTGAGTGTAGTTTTGTTTCTGTGTATTCATATACCCCCATTGGAGCGGGGTTGATTTCCCTTTTCTAAATATTTATCGATATTAAGCAGATTCGAAGAAAATTAAGTAAAATACATGGTTATAAATTGTGTTACAAATAATATTTATATATTGTTTATTCAAATAAAGACCATGATTGTGACAGACTTTTGACAGATTTAGTGAAATAAAACTTTCCATGCGATCAATAATTCAGTTTATTTTTTATTCGTTTTCGTGCGATAGTGTGGCATCGAAAAGTTATTTTCTTGCGAATATTTTTGAGTGGGACAATATTCATTATCAGTTTTTTTTTTATGATTGAATCTTACGAAATTGTAGGATACAGAATTACGACCTAAAACGACTTTTATTTTTTTTGCCATCAGCGAACAATTTGGCGAGTATCTAAAATTGTTTCCATCGTTTAAAAGTTCCCCCAGCTTCAAAGAACTTGAGGACACTTCCGAGACCTTGTAAATAAATAACAAATCTCACAATATTGGTGACCCATTCAATTCCCGTACGCAATGGTAACTATACAAACTCAAAAACTGCAATGGTTAATAAGCCTCAACTCAACTCTGAATTTTTAACAAAAAATTCTTGCAATAAAACCAATATTGACATATGGCATTCAACTGTGGAGTACTGTTTGTACATCAAACAGAGAATACAATATAGGATTATAATACGAACTAATCGTAGATAGTACATTAAGGTTTAGATATAATAAATTAGTTATTACATTGATAATAATTTGCATAGTTAAAAACTATTTCATGCATTGTAGCTCTCGTTGCTGACGAAGATGGCTTCGCCAATCTTGTTTTCGTAGAAGTACGAAACAAAGATGCACCAAAGAGCTTTTTTTCGGAAATTTTGTTTGCTAATATAGCCGTAGAACCGGAAATTCTCCTCGTCGTTAAACAATCAGTTTGGTTGGTAGAAATGTTCGCGAACACCGCCATACACACTAGAAACAACATCGAACAAATCACAAGATATAGAAATATTTTAATTTACTTTACGCGCAAACATCGCGCATAGACATATCTATAGCCAACTTAATAAGCCATACACCTCGGCGGTATATATTTTATCAGTCATATAATACAAAGCGTACAATGATGAACAGTATTGAATGTAGGAATGTTATGGCAGCGTCATGAAATCTCTTGCAATAGAAATTTTTCATATTCCTTAATTTACAATTTTTTAAATATTTAAAAATTTCGCATCAAATTCTCTTGGTACTAATGAAAAAATATTTAAATAAAAATTTCGAAAAAAAAACACAGTAAGATGTTGAATATCTGTGTACACAAGTGCAACTTTCTTTCAGCCAATACAAACGCTTGACTCCAAATAAACTTGCCATAAATCATTTTAAAATATTCTATACAATAATTGTTGATACTCATGTTCACTACCCTGAATAAGGAAGACAATTGATATCAAGAGGATTTGTGGTTAAAATATGTAATAGAATTGATTTTTTGTGAAAAACAATACGATTATATGTCAATTCAGGATATATGAAAGCAGTCCGTTTACTATGGGTCCTATTTCGAACCCCTTCGTTGCTCGAAATAGTTTCAGGCAAACGATTTGTAATTTATGACTACCTTACTCTTATTCAACTCTCATGCTGCCACTAGCCTTAACTCTCGACTATAGTGATATCAGACTGTTGACTGGTAACTAGCGGCCTTCTTCCACATCACAGAGTGTCTTGTAATTGGTAGCATTTGTCTAAGGCTTAGGTCCCCCATGGCATTCATAGTTAACAAGTGTGTGCTTGTGGTTCTTAGGCTCGTTCCAGTCAGTGTTATACATTCAGACACAATGTACGATACCGTTTCTGCCACTTTCAGGCACAGTCTGCAAGTATCATCGTCTTCGATGTTCATCTTGGTCAGATGCTACTTGAAGTTTCCATGACCTGTCACTAACGCAATAATCCAGCTTAGGGTAACACCTTACTAGGCCTCCTGCCTCTACCTTCTCTACATTTCCATTGCAATAGTTTTTTTTAAATAACAAATGACTCTCATGAATTCTGTTATTATTAAATCGAGTTCTTTTAAGATATTTTTGAAAACATAAAAACAGAACATATTTTTTGTAAAGTATAATTTAATTATTGCATTAAATTGTTAAATTGTTTTTAAATTGTTGTTGTGTAAAGACTTCTCTGAATAGTGTTTCTAAATTTTAGATTTACTTTAAAACAAATATACATACCAAAACGCCAATATCAAATTATCAAACCAAAAACCACCGATATTAAACTACGAATATGAAACAACGCAAAATCATTTAAACATATTTAAGAATTTAATATAAGACAATTAAATAAAACATTAATATTTGAAACTAAAAGATTAAACAAAAGAAAACTCAGGAATACCAACGCATGTGCATAATACGCAATATATTATATTGAATGTCAGCAGCGCACACATTAAATATCGCCATTGATTGTTCACCATACAGTTCAATAAACTATCCGTCCCAATAACATTAATGTGTTAAAGAAAACGAAAGATAAATTACTAATGAATAGTGGCAAAAGGCAAAGAAACAAGTGAGAGAATAAAAGAAAACTGCAACAAGAATGCAGGGATTGAATCCACTCAATAGACAGGCCTAAAAATATGCAACACAATTTGTTAATCATGAAAAATTAAAATTCAAAAACTTAAAATTAAATAAAAATAAATAAATTAAAGCACAATTTTTGGTACACAGAATTTCTTATCATTTAAAATTCTCTCACTCTTTTTGAAAAATTTGCTCAAACTGAGCAATAAGTAGCAGATACTTTAAGAATACAGTATCCTTGAGCGAGTATGTTAATAGTACAGAGTGTATAATGTATGTGTAACTGTGTTATATAAAAGTGCGCGCGCCTTAAAGAAAAATAGAACAAAATAAAATACAGCCGAAATATTTTTGGAGAGTTAATTTTTCGTAGTGTTGTTCTTACTCTCACCCCAGCTCTGGCATTATTATCGTACAGTTGTTTTGCGTGTCTCTGTTTATCCTTTAATTTGCCAACATTTTTTCATCACGCTCAAACTTAATGTGCGATAGCACAACCACTGGCTGTTTTCTCACCAGAAACAGTGGCCGGAAGGTAAGTTATTTGTCAGTTACACATCTTTACTAACGTTTCTGAAAGAATATTATTTCTTGTGTGTTGTGTTCGGTTGAGTTTTAATTTTTTTTTACTTCTGACTTAATTTAATTAAGAATGTAAGTTGGTCTTATAAGTTCTTTTGCTTGATGAAATTTTTTTTTTTGTTTGCTACGATTTGAGGATGTTTCGTTAGCGGTTTAATTTTTTGTTTAGTACTTTTTTTGGGGAGTAAAAATCCTGCTTTACGATTTATTGAATCTTGACGCATTAACACCATGTTGTTCGTGGTAGAAAGGACACCAGCAATATAAAATAAATGACTTGTGAGTTAATTTGAACCATTAAGAGTGCCTGGGATAAGTTAGGTTAATCCATTATTTCGATAATATATCGTTTGGTTTATTGGTTATTGTACGCTCTAACAGTATTTCAGTGAATATGTACAAATTTAAACGGTATTTTTATATCACAATATAAATACTTACTGAAAACTATGGTATATTGGGAATTTTTAACATAAATTAACATGACATTTTAGATAACACTCTAAAGAGAGCTAAAAATCACTCCTAAAACTTGAGGCATATGAATTCTAAGAATTCTACAAAAACAAAAGATGTATGTATATGCTTGTCTTCGGGATCAAAATTATATACAAGTTGTTATAGTTTTTTGACCTCCTAATTTTATCTGAATCATTTATTCACACTTAAGGTCTTTAATAAAATTCTCTAACACCATTTCATAATGTATAGTCAATATTTCGCTAAGCCTTTGTGGAGCATCATCAGTTAATAAGTATTTCGCTATGCCTTTGTGTAGGCGTAGCTAAATATCGACTGTTAATGGTAAAATGGAGTTGGAGAATTTTTTTAAAGACCTTAAGTGTGAACAAAATAAATAAGATCTAAATTATTTTTAAACTACAATTACATGTTATATTGCAGAACTAAAGATTATTGTAATTGAAATAAGGAACTGAGATTTACAATAACAGTTAGTTGTGACTGTAATTGGTATCATCACAATTACACACTACAATTACCATTAATTACAATTACATTTCAATTAAAACTTTGTGTATACATTGTAGTGTGTAATTGAATATAATTTCAATTATAATTACATGTAATTACAGAATTAAAAAATATAATGGGGACCCTGTGGTCCTGTATTAGTTGTTGCCAACTTTCAACTAATTAGCTACGAAGTCATAATTTTATTTAATTACTTATTGTAGAGTTTCACAAGATTTGGTTTTGTTAGAAAAAACAACATATGAAATTTGCTTGAATGATAAAAGTTAAATTTGAAGTTATGAAAAATATTAGAAAATACAAGACGAATTTCTAATCGTTTTTGTAAGAATTTGAATTTAAAAAATTGCTCTTGTGCAATAGAGACTAATGGCGTTTTATTTTCCGGAAAAAATGTTGCCTTTTAATTGGGTAACCCTTTTTATGGTTCAGAAGAAAATGAAACAAGAATAATTACTTGGTTTTACAGCTGTTAACATGTAACACTAAATTGACTTTAACATTATTTAGCTGTGTTTAATACTGTTAAGCAACTTTTAACACACAACGATTGGGTTGGCAAAGATCGTTGACATCATTGATCATTTACAATTCTGGGCATTGATTACAGTTGCAAAAACGGGTAGTAAATTTACCTCTTCTTGTGGGGTGTTTTAAATTCTATACCATTCAACCACAATAGATGCCCTAAAAATCACCTTAATCTCGCATTCAGCCACATTTCCTGGGTGATAGCTTGTATAAAAAGAATTTTACAACGGCTGACAATTGGTCAGATCACAAGACGAAAGAGCAATTAATGGGAAATATTGTATGTAGATTTTTGGAACGAATTTCCCTCATCCCTTGTCAAGTTTGGTTTGGAAACAAACCAAATTCGGCTATGTGCCATCTTCCGTGTCATTTTTCGTTCTCGAAATATTGTAGGTTCCTATTAACACATTTGACAGCTAAACTCAAAAACCACTTGCCCGAAAAGATGTTGTTGTTCTATCAAGAGAAGTTACTATTTAGTTCAAATATCCATATGTGTCAATATCAATAAAAAAAAAACGATTACTATAAATTTACTTAAATTCACTACAGCTTTATTATCCTTAATATCCTTATTACATATACACAAATTTAATAGAGAAAAAAAGAAATGAAAAGTGCAAGGACTTATCGGTTTTTCGTTGAATTTCAACGTTGATACAAAATGAAAATAAAAATTACACGACAAATTGCTTTCTAATGGCATGAATTTATAAATAAATGTCTGCGTTTGTATGGCTGTGTGTGTATGAATGTCTGCAAAGACATGGTGCTGTTTTTAGAGCCATATAACTTTATGTTGGCAAATGGCGTACATTTCAACAGCTGTTACTTGTTTTGTGTTGAGTTTGGTTTCCTATTTAAAAATCAATAAACTGACATCTGAATAATGCTTGCAAATTGTGCAAATTTTAACTGAAAGGTCTTGTCCCTATACAAAATTTACTCATTTGGAATGAAGATAAACCACAAGCCGAAATACCATTGCATCCAGAAAACGTCACTGTTTGTTTATTCATCGATCCGTATTTATTAAAAAACGATGCCGGCCATAACGCTGCTGTTAATGGCAACCGCTACAGATCCATGATCACTGAGTTTTTTGTACCACAATTGAATGCATTTGATGCAACATGATGGGACATGCCGATTGGACTTCTTTGGATCCAGCCAAGGTGGCAATATGTCAGAAATTATATTCAAATCAAAATAGCACAAAATTATCTTGCGAATAAAGCCAAATCCATCATTTATCTGTATTTTATTTCAATTTCCAGTTGTATACTACTAAAAAAACGCCCGTTATATGTACAAATAAATATTTCATTCACACATTAATAACTTCTAGAAATTGTTGTTATTTTGTTCTGTTATAGTTTTGTTTTGTAATCTTTTGCTGCTTTGTGTCACGCAACTTATACTCACTCGTATTTAGTTAAAATTCCTTTAATTGAATTCTTTTCTTTTACTTTTCCACTTTTCCATTTACATAGTTCTGAAAAGTTGAGTATTGTTTTTTATTTTCCTTGCGCAGCGGTTACATTGAAAATCACGCAATTAGTAGGGGAGTGACTCATTATAAACACTTTCTAACTATGTGAAAGAATTCAATTGAATTGTAAACAATTAGTTGTTACCATTTGAAAAATATGTTTTGACATTGTAGTTGCTCTTTGTGGCATTTTCCTGATAAAATGATGACTGTGAATGAAATGGCAAGAAGCAAATGTACAAATTGTGGTTTATTTATAAGTTTCTGAATAAGTAATGAAAGTATAATAATTTTGTCAATTCATTTGTCCCACGCCAAACGCTTAGGTCAATATAATACAATCTTTAATTTGAAATTAATGGTTCAAAAAAAAGCAGACTCATTAAATATGGATATGAATTTCTCAAAGATTTTAAGGAAACGAAAAGGAAGGAAAAGAAAATTTTACAGATCACTTACAATTGGCACGACAACCACTGGCGAATATGAGTTTACTTACACTTTGTCTGCAAACGCAATATATCGGCAGATTTCTGGCCACAACGCTGGCAGAAGAATATTCTGTAGCGATCGCAAACATTAACAAGTTTAAAATAAAATAATTAAGTGGTTTAAAAGGCCATTGGTAGCCGCTTATTTACATTCAGTTTTTTTATAAGGTGTTCTAGGCTAACGTGATTTTTTATTATGTAGGCGTACTGCCTAATCGTCTAACTTCACATGGTAAATTAGCATCACAAGCTGTCATTTTCGACCCGTTCTAATTGCAAATTATGTTGTTATATGAAACTGTTGCTCTGGATTGTAGTAGGAAAACACCGAACCTTTAAAATCAGCTGTAATTTCCAATTCTTATCAGCTATTGAAATTTTCAGTAAGGTTTGTCATTTCATAATCCTTGGTCTTACGGCTGCAAAACGTGTGGAAATTATTAAGAGCAATACTAACGAAAATAAGGCTGACTGGTAAATACGCAACGTGTATTCGTCGTGAAGCGGTCACGAGTATGGCTTCAGTGCACAGAAAATTCGTCGCAATGTTTGGGCATGAGGACACTCTTTTGGATATTAAGCCACTAACCAGACAGAAATGGGGTCATATCCGCCCTAGCGACCTGTATCAAAGAAAACCCTGAAATGTCGATTCGGCGCAGATTAGCAGAATTAGGCTTCGCCAGAGAGTGCTGACAGCTTGATTTCATATAAGCTTATGCTGACAAAGACTTGAATCCAGACAACTATAGACAAAAATGTTCCTTCGGTAATTCGGCACTGAAAACTTTGGCGGAAGATTCGGAATTTGGACAAAAACCATCTGTACATGATGACATATTTAAAATTAAGCCAGAATTAAATTCTTACCAGACAGAAGTTTTTCTCACGAAGTCAGAATGTGGCTTTTGTAATTTGGGTTAAACTTGAATGAATTCGAATTTGGAGTGATCGCGCATACAATTCTTTCAAAAAAGATCGTGGTCATTCAAATGCATTCAATGAAAGTAATAATATCGCAACGTGCGATACAATTTGTTCTTTCATAGTCCCCTCCGAAGCGGAATTTAAATAATGATTTGAATTTGTATCCTAAAGAAGTAGAAAAATTCCAGCTGACCAGGCAGTTTGAAATTCCGTTTTGAGGACATTAATTGGCCGAAAAGATTATCAGATTTCTTTCTGTGGGGATTTGAACAAGTCCCAGATTCTTGAAGCACTGAAAGAAAACATCCGACAAATACTCCAGAAATCATACTTGACAACCAGTATCACGTAAAACCATAATGATTTAAAATCTAAAGATCAATCTAAATAATTAAAAGAGAACCCGTTTGTTTCCGTTCATTCAAAGGATACAGACAAAGAACAGGGACGCATCTTATAGGAGATTTCATACTACTGAATACAACATATTTGTTTTAGTCCTTAATAGCGTTTGTACAAAATGGGAATAGGAAG
The DNA here is from genome assembly GCA_963932375.1 of Phania funesta. Taxonomy (NCBI): domain Eukaryota; kingdom Metazoa; phylum Arthropoda; class Insecta; order Diptera; family Tachinidae; genus Phania; species Phania funesta. Next base: position 7,998,545 of record OZ010652.1, read on the forward strand.
AGAATTAGGAAGCAGGGATAAAAATGTTTCGAAAAAAAAATAATTGCTTGTGTTTGGCTTTTAGCACTGCCAGTAGTAGATTGTGTCTTTTCAGACAAAAATTTATAACTTCCCAAGTTACAATATCCCCGGGCGAATAACTCGTTGTGATCCCGCCACCTTGATGTGTTGCTGTCGAAGGGATAGGGAGAATAAATATAACCAGTTGGGGAGAACACTTCGCTGGAGTAATGTAGTAGGTCGTCAATGGCAGCTTCATGAGCCAAACATATACAGTGGTAACATTGCTACCTACGTTTAGTAGTGATAAAATTGTCCGTATTGCGTTCATTCGATGGTGAAACCTCCTCCGGTTAAACTATAAATCACTGGCCGTCGTTAATCTGTATCACATTTTTTTCCCAAAAAGTTTAACCATGAGAAACATGTCTCAAACAACCCAGTAGAAAATTGCATGTCCTTCCATGCCACTCTTCCTTGCAAAGCAATTACCACAAATTAAATTTCTCAAGTTGTTAGTACGTTTCAACGTTTTTACTTTATTAGAATAACAAGCTAAACATATTTAAATTGTCTTATAAATGCAAAAATAATCACTTTAAAAATAATTTTTCTTACGACTCTGCGTTAACGGATGCCAATGCAGGTGTCCCATCTACAACCATACCTGGAAATGGCAACATAACATAAGTAATTTACATCAATGGCGGTAACCTAGTTCCCAACTCGCAACAAACAGCGAGAGCGGTGGCAGCAACGGCAGTAGCAGTGGTTAAACTATAACAAATGAGTGAAACGTGCCACGCTTTAGTTCTCTACTACAAGTACTCGTATCCTTACAAATGGAAATGCAATACAGGCACGACAAGTGTTTGTGACTGTAGTTTTAGTTGCGTTTATAGTAGCTTAAGCAAAAACGTAATTTGAGAAATTAATTTATGCACGGTCTGTAGCTTTAATGAACATTTTACTGCATCCTCCAGCAGTCTAACGTGGAGAACTTCTTCGTTTACTTACATAGCACCAGCTAATCTTACTTATGAATATTAACTTTAATCTATGCAAAGCATCTGCATACAGAAAATCCATTATAACTAAAAACTAGTTTAACGTTTTAACATAAATATGCAGTTAGTCTTATTTTAAAAATACTGGCAGTTTAACAAATTAAATTTAACTCTCTTGCTGTTGTTGTTTTTTTTTTTATAGGAAAATGGGAGATCAGTTCCTGATGTTACGGCGAGCCCAGGTCGTGCGCCGCCTGGACCATTGCCAACAAATCAAATGCAAACGATGGTTAACCAACAACAACCTCAACATCATCAGCAGCAACAGAATCAACAGCAACCGCATCAACAACATCATCAAACGCAACAACAAAGGCAAGGTACTTCCAAAGAACCGGTTTTGTTGCAGGGCGATTTCCGTAAAGTATCGGGAATTAGTTCGGAAATCTTTCGCCAGATAGAAGCTGTGGAGAATGACCATGATCCAAATACAGCTGCTGCATTGGAGGTAAAAATTAGGAAGTATATTTTTTGTATTAATGCGAATGTCTCTAGTACTCCCAAGTTCAGGCTCGGAATACAAGAGGTACCATAACTAAGGCATTCCCGAAAAATGTTCAGATTCTTCTTAAGTTCTTTGCAACCAAATTGAAATAAACTTGTTTCCTTTTCTTTAGGCTGTGGAAAGGCGAGGTGAAATGATTGTTAGGATATTGGAGCCTCATAACATTGGTGGAAAACAAGCCGTAGAAGCCGCTCATAAATTGCTGTCGAAAAAGGATAATCGACATATCGTGCAGGTGAATATCTAGCAATGGCTGAACTTGTATTGGCTTATGATTAATTCATTCCTTTTATTTGTAAAGTTGGTTGAAATAGTTAAGAGGCCTGGCCAAACATTGGGTTTATACATACGAGAAGGTAATGGAGCAGATCGTAGTGACGGCGTATTCATATCACGAATCGCTATTGAATCAGCGGTATCAAATAGTGGCTGTCTTAAGGTATTCTCTTATAATTACAACCGCTTTTTGGGTTTGATGGCAATTTATCGTTAATTTTCTTTTAGGTTGGCGACGAAATATTGGCTGTTAATTTAGTTGATGTCACTCATATGTCATTGGATGATGTTGTCATTATAATGTCAATTCCACGTCGTCTAGTCTTAGCGATACGACAGCGTTCAGGTAACCGTGGCACCGGCTCTCCTGGGCCGCCTTCACTATCACGGCCAGAGCAAAAACCTCCACCGGTAGTTGTAATGAAACGCGATCTACGCGACGAGGATATAGATGAGACTGATCACATGCCCAGATCCCGTTCATCACGCGAAAGACGTACAGGTATTTGGTGCTTTTGCTTGGTTGTGATATACTAACGTTGGTCTTTTCCTTATTTTTTAACAGGAGATGGTCGAGAGATGTCCGAGTCCCGTTCCCGTTTAGGCTTAGGCTTAAACAACTATAGTCCGCAGTCGGAGCAGTTAGATTTATATTATAATACACGCCCCGGTGTGGAACCTCCGAATTGGGGCTATAAACCACCACCACCTCCATCATCGGTTATAACTGAACAACCTAAAGGTCATGCATTTGCACCCTCACACGCCTACTACAAGAATGCAGGTACTCTGGAAAGTCTGGCTGAGAAAGTTCACGCCTTCTATCCGGGTGCTCCCTCTAGACGACTGTCAGTGGGTAATGTACCCCAGAGAGCGCGTTTTCCTCGATCCGGTTCAGATCAACATTTGCCTAGAGTGGAATATGCCGACTATTCTAATTCGTTGGGACGCCACTCACTGCTAAGACCTAGTATTAAGCCCAGCGGAGCAGGAAATGCTATGATGGCTCCTGGTGGCACTTTGGGACGTTATGGTCGCTATGATCCACACACAACTTCGAAATATGGTCCCAGTGGTACACAGTCTTTAACCAGGCGCTCACGACCCAACCTGGATTATTCCAGCGACACAGAGGCTACAGTGGGACCTCGTCCCAGTTACTATTACTACAATAGACCTGCTATTGGAAGTATGCCACGAGGAGCTTCTGGTCCTGGAACATCTGTGTTGGGAGGTGGCCCTGATATGACTAAGTTTAACTCACTGCCAAGAGACCGACCAGGAGTACGACTACCAGGCGGCATACGTTCTAGAATTGGTGAACGTATTATGGATGAAAACGATGGAAATATATCGGCACCCGAATTCAACGCTAGACGTGATCGTGACATAAGATCGCGAATCACTGCAAGCCCTTCTATCTTTACATCAGACGAATATCGTGCTTGGTTACGCAGAGCGCCCAGTAGTTCGGCTATAGCTGAACAAATGCGTATGACAAGGGATTTACTGTCGCAACCAAGGTCACACCGTTTTTCTTGCAGTGCTGAAAATATTCATGATGCACTCCGAAACGTAAATTTATTAAGTAAAAGAAATTATTATATTTTCTAATTCATATTTTGTTTTTTAGACTGAAAACATTTACTCTAGTCGAACTGGTATTCTCGGTGCCGGTACTTTGGATCGACATCTAGGCATGCCACGCCCCATCTCTGCACTGCCAGTACGGTCAATGTCGTCTCAACATATCGGTGGTCCTTCCTCAATTCGATCGCCCAGCATTCGTCGCATGCGGCAGCTATTAGAACTATCCGCTGGCCCTGCAAGCCCTAGCGGTAGTATAATGAGTACGGCCGGCCATCAGAGTCCTGCCCCCACCCCTAGTGCAACACTGCCACGTTCACATCGTCAAATAGATATTAATCCTGCAGAGTTTACTAAATATAAATTGGATAAACCTATAGTGGATATTGGTGGTGTATCGGGTATGTTGTGGATTCACCTTTTAGCGGGCCGTGGCCTACGTTCGGCTCCCGAACTAGGTGCACAGCACGTTGGAGGAGGACCTCATGGACCTGCGCCCTCGCGTGATCTTTACTGTGTGATAGAGTGTGATCGTGTGCACAAAGCTCGAACTGTAGTAAGATCAGGAGATTTACAATTTGACTGGGATGAGTCGTTTGAACTAGATTTGGTAGGCAATAAACAACTGGATGTTTTAGTATATTCCTGGGATCCCCAACATCGTCACAAATTATGCTATCGTGGAGCAATTTCATTGTCAACTATATTAAGACAGTCGCCATTACATCAATTGGCTTTAAAAGTAGAACCAAGAGGTACCATTTACATACGCATGCGCCATACAGATCCAATAGCACTATATAAGCGTCGTGGATTGCCCAGTTTACGAGCGGGATACCCGACATTATTTGGTGCCGACTTGGAGACTGTAGTTAATCGCGAGTCCAAGGGAGCCCCTGGTAGTGCACCGGTACCCATAGTTTTAAGACGTTGTGTAGAAGAGGTCGAGCGACGAGGTCTTGATATTATTGGCCTCTACCGATTATGCGGTTCTGCTACCAAGAAACGTTTACTGAGGGAGGCATTTGAACGTAATAGTCGTGCCGTGGAATTGAGCCCAGAACATGTTCCTGATATCAATGTCATAACGGGTGTGCTTAAGGACTACCTGCGCGAGTTGCCAGAACCCTTATTCACCCGATGTCTCTTCCAAATGACAGTTGATGCTTTAGGTAATGAGTAGACACGACTTATGTATTACATGAATGAACGTTAATTTTTTCCTTAGCTGTGTGTCTCCCTGATGATCCCGAAGGTAATGCAAAACTTATGCTAAGTATTTTAGATTGTCTACCTAGGGCGAATCGGGTAAGAATATTCTGCTGTCAATTCTTTGGCGTTTGGCTATTATAATTTTCCTTTGTATTTGACAGGCCACTTTAGTATTCTTACTTGACCACTTGTCGTTAGTTGTTTCAAATTCAGAACGCAATAAAATGTCAGCTCAAGCTTTAGCCACCGTTATGGGCCCTCCGTTAATGTTGCATTCAGCCAGTGCCCAGCCCGGTTCAGATATTGATCATGCACAACCCATTGCCGTGCTGAAATACCTCTTGCAAATCTGGCCACAGCCACAAACACAGCATCATCAGAGTGCGGTTGCTGTAGGCGCTGTTGGAAATATTATAGGCAGCATGACAGGTGTGGGTGGTGCTGCAGCAATTGTTGGTATGGGTTCCGGTTTAGGCGCTGGTCTGGTTGCAGGCAGCATGTCAAATATGGCGGGTGTTGTTTCAGGTAACGTAATTTTAGTATATTTTTCTCTTTTTATCAATTACTTTCGTTCTCCTTTTTTTAATTTCTTTTTTACTATTAAGAAAAAAAAACAATTCTTTTACTCTTCTTAACACTGCATTTTCTTTTTAAACTTCCTCCTAAGTAGAGGCAACCCAAATCTAACTTAAAGTTTTTATACTTTTAAAATTCCAAGCCCCGAACTTTCCTTTTTAAAACGGAAATATATTTTCTAAACTTTTTCTTATTTAAATTTAAACTTATAAATTAAAAAAATTAGTTCTACCAAAATAAGAAAAAAAAACAAAATTACAATAATATTGATTAATACAGAGTCCTATGTAGACAGGTCGGCGCGGCGAGTCAACAGGGCAGCGTGGAAGCAAAGTCAGTGCGTTGCAAGCGGACAGGCAGGCGCTTCTATTGCAGCAGCAGGCGCAACTCATGGCGGCGGGCAATCTACTACGCTCGTCCACTTCGGTAACCAACATACTTTCTCAAGGCCAACATCAGCTCTCAGCCACAGTCAACAATCATCTGTATCAATCAGTAGTGGGTCAGTTAGCTCAATCGCATCGAGCCTTGCAACAAGCGGTGCAACAGGTAAACAATACAAAACACATAAGCACACACACACAAATAACTAATTTCAAATAACGGATTATAAAATTGTTTAAATTCTATTCAAAATGGGTGGGGTTTTATTGGCAAATTGTCTCGTAGGGAACCAGTTGAAGGATTATTTGAAAGCCGTGTAACATTTTTAAATTACCTACAGGATATTCATTATACTGGCTTGTATAGCAACATATGGGTTCGACTTTGCATTACCAACTCTTTTCGGGTCTTTGTGTAAATTTTGAAAATTTTTAAATTAAATTATCGAGGGAATAAAATAAGAGAAATTTAAGAAATACTAAAACTTACTTAATCACACGATCTAGTAGGTCAATTCTGATCACCGAAACGAGATAATAAATGACCAGGTAATATCTCATGCAGTAATTGAATTGTTTTTCGCGCTATCTACTATGTGGCACCGTAATGTTGAAACCAGATATTATCATTTGCCATTTAATATTATTTCGGAAAAAAGAACTCTGTTGTCATGTCGCCATAGCGAGCATCAGTAACAGTCGTAGTGAGGTCGCCGAAATCTCAACTGTCAGCTGTCAAATTGTTCTGTGTTGGGGTTGCCAGCACTTTACTGCACATTTGGCGGCAAATTCAAATCAAATTAACGCTTACTTGTATGGGACACCTCCACTTTAGCAAAAGTGTTGGAATGTGGTATAGGGGGAGGCCTTGGAGTATGAAGCATTTTCACTATAGGTAGAGAGCATAAATTTGATATTATTTACATATTTATTTCAAATTCACAAGGTTTCAAGCCTCTACAGGCCTACTTAATCTAGAAAAGAATTTGGCTTAAAAGTAGTAAAGTTTTTGTTTAGTTCTAAAATAACCCTACAAATTTTAAAAGTCGATAAAAATTTTAAAAACCTGTTTCCAATGATGGTGTTTGATTTAGTAACAACTAGAATACACACAAGTACGCGAGTCTATTTGACAAGTACTGGTTTGTGATTTTCTTAAAATCTGTTATGGATTTATTCAATCTCCGGTCTTCAGTGGGCATGTATTTATTCCATAATCTTGACACCCTAACTAAAAATGATCTAGTCATATACAGAGACGAGTGTTTTGGGCAAACAACAATTTTAGTTCTGGATGATCTTCCAATGTTGAATTTATCCAAGACATATGGCAGCTTATCGTACGTTTTAATTTTCCCATTGAATGACAAAAGGCTTGTAATAGATTTCTCTTCTACCAGTTATCTGTCTGTCCACTTTTTTTTATAAGATATAAATAAAATATTTGGTTGGTAATGCAAAGCTTCAGTTTCTTCAATCCTTTTGAATTGGTATATAAAAAATTTTTCTAGTAACGTCTAGTTAAAAGAATAAACTAATTTTGTATATAAGAGAAAAAAAAGCAAAAAATAACAGAGCAGATATCGGCGTTAAGCCTAAAATAAATTTACTCTTTTTAAGTCAAATTATATTTTATGTCTAAAATGTCTTTTATATTTAAAATGTATTTCTTGGAAAAGTTAGTTTTTCTTAAGACACAAATAATACTAAACAAAGATAATGAAACAAACATGTGTACGTATTGAAATAATGATCAGAACTAATTTGATGTGATGTGTATTGACTGAACTCGGAGCATGATTGGCCCACTACTGGTAAACTTGTTGAAACTTAAAAAAAAAACTAATTTCAAACAAAAGCACACATTCAAACATTTGCAAAGCATATCAGTCACATCGTTCTTCATATCAACAACAATTTATCATGCTACAATATGAAACAATAAATCGAAGTAGTACAGCTTCATTCTGTGCCATATCACTACAACAAACAATTAAAAATATTAGAAAAATGTTTCATACACAGACACACACACACATACAAAAGCAAAGTATTTTACATGAAATTACATACATATGTAAATACATATAATTTGTTTAGTTTCTTGTGGCATGCTGTCCTTCAAACATAATCATTGTCCTCAACAAAACTACATCCAAAATACCACTGGTCTGCAAAAAAAATATTATTCTTTTAATATTTTAAAGAATTTAATGTGTCAAATAAAATCTGCTATTCGTTTTTTTTATCATGTACAGAGATTTTTTTAATGGGTGTGACCAATATGATGCCCGAAGTAAGGCAGCTACGATTATTAATTTCATCACAACTCGATTAGCCCATGGGGAGCCATTTCGTAGCAAGAATTACCCAGCAAACATGCGGGTTTCATTTTAAACTGGTAACACACATAGGTCATAGCACTTGAAGCACATTTTATTATGACCAAACTGTCATAAGATAAGATATAAATATAAATTTATTAATATTGTGTGAAAAAAGTCCGCTTCAAACATTCTATAAAAACAATTTCTTAATTTTTTCCATTAGTTAGAGAGCAAGTATACCACAAACCAAATAACCCAAAGCCTTCTATTAAATGTGTATTTTATTCGAAATTAAGTGAAGTCTTCTATATTATTAGCACAGCACTTCACCATGTTCATCTGATACTGCACAAAGTTTTTTATAGAAAGAAATTTAGGTGTGCGTCCAAATAATGAACTTTCAGTGACAGGCAGAAATAAGCTCTTTCCTATTAAAACATATTTTTGGCAGTTAGCATTTGTCTCTTTTAACCATAGGAAACCCAAAGCACGGTTTAAAGTTGCTATATTAAAACTGCAGTTACTATTGCTATGAAGACTGTATTAAAAATGCAACAGCAATAGCAACAGTTCAAACATGACAGCTAGGACTGCGGTATTCCATGCTGCAATCACTTTTGAACAGCTAAAAGAAAATTAAGCAAAATGTTCACAATATTCCTTTTGCTGTTTCTGTGCCGTTTGAAAAAAGGAAACAGCATAGCAAATCAAATGTGTGCTGTCAACTTCCCTCTCTTGCTATTTGTACACTTTTAAATGCTCTAATGAAAAACCTTAAACAAATCCAGTTTACCTACATGTGCATTTTGTCTTGTCATAAATTCTTTTTAGTTAACGGTTGATTTGTTCACCTATTTAGAAGGGAAAACTTAAGGACATAAATTCTTAGTACTCCGAATTCTCGGTACTTAAAAATCAATGAATGAAATTATGTCTATTTGAAAGTTTCCATTTCGTCTAAAGCACGGTTGCTGCATCATTTCTCAACGCTTTCAATGTTATTGTACTTGTGCAGTTTTCGTTGCTGTCGTATTTTCTACAGAACGAGCATAGCAATAGCGTAAATAAATTTAAAAAAAGCAATTCTGTTTTGTAACAGCAAATGGTTTGCATATTTGTTTTTGCTATTTTACTGGATTGGATTTTCGAAAGCATAGCAGCGGCAAAATCATTGTTAATAAAACTTGTCGCATTTTTAGCATAGCACATTATTTTTCTGTAATATTGCTATTTCGCAGCTAGGTTTTTAAACACTGTTTGTAAGCATTTCTAAACAGGTCGTTATTGCTGGATTTATTGGCAATATACCTAGGCTTATCATAGTTGATAGAAACCGACAGTTTTTTCTGTTTTAAATTTTTTGTAAATTCTTTAAAAGCAGAAACAACTCCAAAACTATTGAGGATATAGAAATATAAAAAATTATATAAACGTTATAATAATATATGATAATTAAAAAAGAGTAAAATAAAAGAATACAATGAGTAAAGTTGCACTGGGTACACTTCGTTCTAACCCAACAGAAAAAATTATCGTAAAATATGAAATATTGGGAAGAATCTTGTATCCAGTTTTTATCATTAAAAAAATATGTTGAGATATGATTGAAATAAACTAAATCGCCCTGTTTAGGTGGACGTACCAACCACGCCCATTAGAGGCAATCTGTACAAATGAAAAACGATTTCCCTTTAGCCCGTTAAACCTTTCATATCCATTAAATATTTGCTTACAGAACAATTTATTTGCAGACCAGTGTAACCAGAAATAAACATTTTCTTAAATTAAAACACTGTTCAAGACTATATATCATATTAGCGTTCATGGTGATGATTTATTTGAATATTTTTAAAACAATTAACATCTGTATTTGACAAGAGAACAAAGCTTGAATATCCTGCAATTTGCATGTCATTAAGTGTCCTATAAAGCAAGCAAACAACAAATTCCTAGTCATGTCTAGCCATCACACCCTTGTTAATGTTTCTTTGAAATGTTTATTGTTTGTATTGTGTGTAGTTTTCATTGAAACATTCATGTCAAAACAACCACTGCCCCTTTCGCCCTTAGACATGCATAAATTGGAAAATAAAAAAAATTTTGTCACAATATTTTTAAAAGAATTTATGCTGCACCATTGCTTAAGACATTGCCCCAGCTCCCTCTTAGCTAACTGAAGCAAAGTTATTGAGAAAGTATTAAATACTGGTAATTTTATGAATCGTTGCAGCCCCATCAATTGGCGGACTCAGTGGGCTCAGCAATTCCCGACCAATCGCCACTGCCACTTCCAGGCACACCCTCTCCAGGCAGTAGTTCGGCATCGACGGGATCAGGTTCGGGTTCTGGTAAAAGTAAGTAGATTATTTTCATAATAATATTGCATTCACTTGAGAGCTGATAAAATCGCGATCACTACACAATTAAATTCTACTTTTATTTTAAGAGCGAAAATTTCAGTTGCCACAAAGAACTCTGCTCTTTTACTCTTCTGCATACGAATTTCACATGTTTTACTTTCAACAGGTACCGATACCATTAAACGCGGCATTTCACCATCATCCGTTAAACAGATCCATCTTCAAGAATCGATCAGTTCTTATTCACTAAGTCAAAGAAAAGCCGACAAAGAGTACTGCAGTGACGACAAAACGTCTATGCATTCATCCATCACCAACAGCACGAACAACATACATAATAACAATCAACAACATATTGCGTCAACATCGCTAAACGCTACAATAACGACAGCAGCAACCACCCGCAAGGGAGTTGATTTCTATGAACCGCACAAAACTCAGACCAAAAACGACGATGACAATAATGGTGTGGGGAGCGGCGGCAACAATAAATATGGGGATTCCGCATATAAATTGCGCTCAGCTTATGCGACTGCGACCGATAAAACATCCGCAACATTATCTACCGAGGAGTACAAAGCAATGCGCAACAAATCAAGTGCAACATCTTCGTCATCTTCATCACAGGCCACCGTTTTGAGTGCTGGATCGACGGGCACGTCGGCCACAACAACCTCCTCGGATGATTCGGATGATTTGATTTCATACAAATCGTCAGCCTCGACGAATGCCTTATTGGCCCAGTCCCAAGCCATGACCACCACACAACTGATGTCCAAATATTTGAAACGAGAGCCTCGTGTACAGTTCACGCCCATCAAGTCACCAGATTCACCATCGCCACCCGGAGCTGACACCATACCCCGGGGCACTTATCATTTGACTAGTGCTAGCAAATCGGGGGTGAGCAAATATAATTTGGAAAAAGCGGAAAAGACATCCTCGCCATCTAGACAAGTAAGTGGAAATTTAATAGAATCCTCATCGACAGCAGCATCGTCATCATTTTCATCAACGTCATCAGGATCCGCAGCGAGTGCTTCAACAGGCCGTCGACTGTTCGATAGCTTGGCCTCCGAACACGACTCTGGCCGTTCGACATTAGCAACATCCACCACATCATCTGCAACAACATATAATAGTGACATTAGAAACAGCGTAGCAAGTAGTAGTCATATTAGCCTTAAGTCAATAACAAGTTCAGAACAGCAGTCACAACAGCACCGTTCATATGGTAGCAGTCTATTTAGTACGAACGGTACGAATGGCACACACACAAGTGCAATGCACGTATATGGCACGTTACCCAAACATAGTGCGGGTAATGGTGTTGGTAGTAGTAGTATAACCGGTGCTACACTATTTAATGCATCTTCCTCCTCGTCTGCCACGTCACACGCAGCTGAAGAAAGAGGCACTGATTATACTTCGGGAACATCGACAGCTACTGGTACGGCCAGTAGTAGTGGTGTTAGTTCAATGACTGGTTCTACCAGTAGTTATGATTTCTATACCAACTCCAATGCCTCTTCTAGTGCTAGTTCCATGTACGGTACTACATCGAGACCCTATAGCAATGGCACAGCCGCCTCTGTCTTAGCGACGGGCAGCAATGGTGCCGGTAATTATCATACTTTAGGTACGTATCGTGTTCAGTATGCCGCAACTAATCCATTTTTAGATGCATTTGATGTGCCTAGTAACGGTGGTAGTGGTAGTAATAGTGTTGGGATTGGTGCTGCTGCTAATAATGGTTCCAATAATGATCATCATCATCACCATCGTTCATCAGCTATTGCTGCTTTTCATTCTGGCGAATCGAAAAACGGCAGTGATGAATATGATGATTTAAAATAGGCAGGTACTGATAAAACACTAAACATAGACTTATTACACAAAAAATACAGACGACAATTTCATCTAGATATTTCATAGATAAAATTTCATTAAATAGTCACTTTTATATTATCGGAGGGAGGAGGGAAATATTATAGAAATTCGGTGCTCCCAGTAAAGTTCCTCAGGATTCTGCTCTTAGGTGGCTTATGTCAAAGTATTAACCACGAAATACTGCGTCCTTAATTGTGCGAAAGCAGAGAATCGTATGCCCTTGTAATCTCGAGTGCCGGGTTAGAATACTTGTAATTTTATCAGTTTCGGTCTTGTTTAGTTTTAGTTGGCTCTTGCGCTTTATCTGGGTTTAGCCACCAAATTCTTGTAATTTTTACCTCCGTTTCACTGTTCCACAATCCTATATCCAGTTAATGCGCAGACTTCTATTTATAGAGTCGACGTTGATCCATATTCTGCAGTCCAATTACCATATACATCCTTGTTCTTACTCTTTTCGGCTCAATTACCTTGATAGTCTTTTGTCTATCAGCGAAGTTATTGATTCTTTGACTTTGACTTTGATGACTTTGTGGTCTCACTGAGCCTTCTTATACACACTGCCTGAAGTACCGTATGATGGTCAGGGAGTCGCAAGTACTCTTGATTCTCTATCAAGATTCCCGGGATCCGTTTTCCCGGCAGTGTCTGTTATCAGTGTTTTATAGCTAGATGGTACCTGGCTATCGGTAACAACAACAAAAATAAATAAATCTTAAAGAATCCTGTTTCGGTAGAGGAGTGTATGTGATGATATGTGTTTTTTGATTTTTAACAATAAAGTAACGTACATAATATTTGAAAGCACATCCCCTTTAATGGGAAAGAGCGGAGAAAAATATTTGTAAGTATAATAACGATTTAAATACTCAATATTCCAACTATTTTCTTTTAATATCGCTATTGTACTTTTCTAATTTTAACCCTTCCGGAGATCAAACTAGTGTCTAGCTGATATTTTACTTGTGTAAAAATCACCAGTACTAATTCTCAACTTTGAACTTTCCTACACCATCTTAAGGCTGAAAATAGCATTGAGTGTGCGTGGAATATCATTAGTACCATTTGTACTAGACGTGTACTAGTACTCTTAAAGCCGATTGGTTACTTTGGAACCAGTTTGCTACCAGTTATTATGTATAGAAAAAAGCCTGCACAAATATCCCAATTGTTGGTTCGTTTTACAGAAATATCCTGTCAATCTGCAAGTGGTGGCCTTGAACTACTTCTAGTATTAGTACTCATCAGTACTAGTATTTTTCTTTAAAAATTCTAGCCCCGTTTGTACTAGAGCTTGCTGTTCTAGTAATTATACTAATAGTTTTTAGACAAGTAGCGCTTAATCTGCTACAGGGTATGTGTGTATATCAAGGATTTTAAATCATTAAAGGTTTACAGCTTTTGAATAAAATTTGTGTTTATATTTCGGGAGCTTTATCACAAAAATAAATAAAAAAATTAATAAAAAATAAATTTTGGAAACCAGCAAATAAGAAGACAAATTGAATAATTAAAAAATTTAAACCAGCTTGAGAAACAAATTAATTTAACTTAAATCTTTAAGAGTTTTGTATGAATTTCCCTATTTTCTAATAAGAGTTATCATAATATTTGTCTTCTCCCCCCATCCATTAACATGTACATTGCATTTATCATTGCGAAACCCTCTTCTCCTTGTTCTCATCAGCAGCTCAATACATACAGTTACAAACTAAAGTAAAAGCAATGTAATTGTACACAATACACACACACATACAGATACACCAATACAAAAGTGAATTAAACCCAACAAGAGAGTAAACAATAATTTTTATTTTATCACTAATAATTTTTTATGGAATTCTTTTTTTTTTTAATATTAAAGAAACGATTTAAATGATTTCATTTTTAAACATTTACAATAAAAAAAAGAAACCAAAACAAATTTACAGTCAAACAAAGAACAACAAATAAACCAAATAATATAATAAATATGTAATAACAAAAACAAATTAGCAAGACTATTATACATATGTATGTACATGTGTATGATGTAAATTACAAATTAATACAATAAATAAGATTTTTTTTGTTAAATACACAAAAACTTTTAATTCAACTTTCTCTTCATAAAAAGGAACTGACTACATACATAAATTATTATAATTATTAATAAATATAAAATAACAATAATGAATACGATTATTCAACAACATTCCCTTAATATGAGTAAAATTAACAAATTTAATTAAACAAATGAACGAATTAACGAATTTTCAATAGGTTTATTACATTTAAATAAATGAGATACAAAACTAACAGCAACAACAACAACAAGTAAAACAAAACTAATTTAACAAAAAAATCTGATTATGTGGCAATCCATAGTTAAACAATTAACTAAAAATAGTTAGAAATTGCAGAAAACCCAAAACAAAATTAATAAAATAAGAAATTTAATTTCAATTAAGTTTTTTAAATTTCATTCCATAAACGCTACAGCAACTTTTATTTTCTTTTTGAAAACTTGTGCATCAGAATGATATGGTCAGTTACAAATACGCCTTAAATACTGTTGGTAGTAAATTTTAAAATTCACTGAATTATACAGGCGCACCAACAGACCTCAAATATTCTCCACAGCAATTGCACTTTTTGATGAATGTTCACTCCATAACATATAGCTTGGTTTGGCTAAAACTACTATTGTCTCTATGGCACGAACTTAGGATAATACCTCCAATTAACATTAAGAAACAGGCAAAGAAAAAACCTGGTTGTAGCATGGTCACGCCAAGCATATTATATTCTCAACAAAGTATTTTAGTGGAGAACATATTATGGTTATTTGAACACATTTTAAATATTACTTAAGTCGCGATAAATAAGGTATTGTTCACATTTAATAATTAAAGGGTTTCCATCGAAAAAAAAATCCCAACCGAATTGAGTTAAATAATATAATTTTTACAAAAATTCTAACCAAAATCAAAGTATTTTAACAGTAGAATAAAAAACTTAATAATAACTGTAACCATCAAATGTTCATAATAGATAAAAAATTGTTTTGGTATTTAAGACAAGAGTTAGCGCGCTATGGCTTAAGTGTTTAGCGGGTTAGCGTGTTGACTATAAAGCATTCGTGGGCATTAGTCGCCTCTGTTCGTACCTGCTTCCCTGTCAATCAGTAACATCAGTTTTCTGATTTTATATCGTTCATGGCAACTATATTATTATCTACAATAATATTATGATATAACTCAATCATATGTTCTTTTTGGAGTATGGTTACCTCAACCAAGTATTGTCTTTACGTGTACATTTTAAATTGTTGAACTATTCAACAAGACAGTGATTTCAATTACTTAAAACCTTAAGAAAATATTTTCTCAAAACAAAACAAAAAAAAAATTTTTTTATTCAATATTTGATTTGGTAAAAATTCATTGAACTGTCCCGGCATGGATTGTACTTCAATTTATCTCATTATATCTGGGCCTCTACTTTAGTGGCTTTTAAAATTAAAGCCTTAGGTTTTCACTTACTGGAAAAATTTTGGATGCCCACAATTTTGATCATCTTATGTAATTTTTACCACAACGAATACCCCATCCTACGTGGTATTTCTCAAGTCCCTAGATGCTTGTTCCATTGTGCCTCACAGTGACAAATCACCTGAATATTTTTAATTTCCTGAAAAAAATATATACCAACAACATTTAAGGAACAAGAAAAACAAACACTAAAGTGATCATATCATTCTGATGTGCACTTTCTACTCAGATACATTTCTTCATTTCAAATTCCTTAAGAAAACTAAAAGCTGAATTTACAAAATTAATAATATTTTATTAAAAACATATTTAGATAAATTATATACACAGTCTAAGAAACATACAAAATTAATATAATGGCATTATTACTAACAAAGAAATTATCATAAATATTTAAGCCAAAAGACTTTTAATATATTCAAAGCGTTTTATGTTTCTATTCTCAATTTTGGTCGCTACCTCTATCTATACAGACGAGTACATTCATACATATTTATCCTTAATCCAATTTACTAACGATACTGATACTGATTACAACAAATTTTTCTTTTTCCTTTTTGCTACTAATTCTACTTTGTACATAAATACAATAATAACCTGTGTTTTTTTATAAACTTGACTATTTATGACTTTTTTATATAAAATTTATGCTAAATATATCGAAAAAGCAAATGAAAGAAAAAACAAAATAAAAATACAATAATACTCAACTAAAAACAAGTCTTACATAAATGTATGGTATATTTTTGAAACTGACCTTTCCTTGCTACTAACTTGGCTAGAAATGAGCATAATGAAATTATATCCTTGGCGGTTTCTATTACGTTCGACATACATTTGAGCGGCTGGTACGATATTATAATTCAATTAATAACTAAGATCGTACTTCTTTTACAAGATATATCGATTTTTGTTTAATGGTTTTAATAGGCAGGCTATTCATAATTTTAATAATGAAAAGTTAAATTTTGAAATTAGTTTAAATGGAGAAGTAAAACTAAACAAGCATGCTTAAGCTTGTCGAGGTAAAATATAAATGGAATGCGAATATTCGCATTCTCTGTTTCGAAAGCATAAACTAACTGTTCACATTTGGCTAAATGATATTCCGTGAGCCGAGTTAAAAACTACATATAAATCCACTAGAATGGATTATATTAGCAGGCGCTGATTCAGGATATTTCCCTCCTCATATCAATCAAAAATACAAGTTTTCCAAACGAGAGTTGTAAAACAAAAATTTTATATCAAAATTGTTTGCCCAGAGGCTTAAACTGCATCCATGCCTGTGAGTGTCTCATAAATCTAAGACAATCTGAAGTCGACTCGTACGGTTAAAGTTAGGTGTAGTAAGAATTTTTACCACTTGGTAAAAGATAAAATTTGCTTTAAAAAATCATCCTGTTGCAGTGTGTATATTTGACTGTCATTTATAGAAGGATTATTTAAGTAAGGAAACAATAAAAAAGTTAAGAATTGTAGTCAAAGCAGACTTCAGACTTTTATTCGATTGTCAATAATTTTAAAAATACGTGGCCATTTTACTGGGAACACTCACTACTTACCCTAACACCTGATTTCGCCTTGACGTTGATGTATGGCATACTCTATATAAGGAATATTCCTAAATAATATCTGTCCTTTGGAGCATTAAAAATATCACTTAATGGAAAATAAAATTAAGTCAACCTTAGTCCTCGAATCCTTCGAAGCACATTGGCTGAAAATAGAAATCTAGCATCTCGTAATTTTTAAATTTAACAAATAAATGCTGGTCACATCCTAATCTACACAGATAAAGAGGCATCCAGCCTCGCCATTTCCAAATACTCGTAGTAAAAATTCATAAACACCCTGCGGGAAATTTACGTCAATTTTGCTAGACCCCATTGCTCTGGCCTTGTGAAAATGGTTCCAGTATAAAATGTAATGTTCCGTGACCGGGGAAAACAGCATATGTATATCACCTAACTCGTATGACTACAAATTTGTTTCTTTATGGAACTTTTAATGTGCTTACATGTAAATACATATACATATTTAAAAACAAATTATAACTGACACCAGTGATATAGTACGAGTAACTGGTTGAGATTCTATTCAGTGACCTGATGCACACTTTCTAAGAGGTATCACTTTCCCTCTGCTATTACAACGCCAGGCCGCGTTCCTCCGTTCCCATCAGTATAGACATATGGCGCCTTAAATCAAAAAGAGTCACAATTTAAAATTTATCAACAACTTTTTCATAAACCAGTTCCCAGAACAAATCTCTAAGGATCGAAAAAATTTGTTTACCTTCTTTAACTATGGAGTAGTATTTATAGTTACAACAGCGCGCATGATGCCTCATTTAGAGGTGCGCTTTTTGAAAATCAATAATTTTGGATAAAAACAGCGTTTTGTTTCTTTTGAGGATTTTGGATTTTTCGTGCGTGACTATTTCCGATTTCGTGTGCGATATATATTTGGCGTTGTTGAGCATATAAACGAAAATTCATATGTGAAGCAAACAAATTGCATTTAAATTGAGGAAAAATGTGCAAAGATGTTTTTAGGTTTTACATTTCAGACAACATTTTTTACACCTGTTAAAGCTTTCATCTATTTATTAAAGTTTATTTATTGACATAATTAATTATTTAAATAAATTTAATTTAAATAAATTTTAATAATTAATTGACACAATTAAAAATTTAATTAAAACTTAAACTGAAAGCAAACAAAACTTTAACACTCCAAACAGAATCGACAGCAATTTATGAATGTCTAGTTTCTAATGTGGCATTTTAAGCGTTTAAGCAATAAAACCTAAGACGGCCACTGGATTCTAGCAACCAAATCTTTCAATTTTCTGACAAAGTATTAATTTTGCAAAATTTTCATAAATATCTTTTTTAAATTAGGATACAATTTCATTATGCATTGTAAAAAAAAACATTTATGTAATTTTTCTTACACTCAAAAAAAAATGCATAAATCTTTTTTTAATAAATACGAAACGCTTTTTATATATAAAACCATAACTAAAAATATTTATATATAAATATATACAAAAAAACAATTACTACTAAAAACCCTAACAGTATTCTATTGAAATTTACACTTTAAAAACCAAATAAATAATAATAATTGATAAAAAAAGAAACAATCTACAAATACCAGCTAAAGCATCAAGAAGGAAATTGATGTCAAATATTACAAAGAAAACAATAAAAGGTTGATTGAATGCATTTAATAACATATACGTTTACATTGTAGCATAAAAATATTAAGAAACTAATTTAATTTATGACAGTGTAATAATTTTTAATACTGCAAAAACAAAACAGGACATTTTCAACACACATACTCGTAAAACTGAAGTTTTCTACAAGACATTAACATTCTTTTATCATAACATACAATATGGTATCAGCAGAGATTTATTACAATGAAGGCGCCTAACAGCTGACATTTACTTATATTTCGCTAGAAAAAATAAATCAAAGACTTGCTATAACGTTTCTTATCGTCCTAACACACCCTGAATTAGTTCAACTTATTTATTTATTTTTTTTCTTCTAACTAAAATTAACTGCACTGTATGCTAATCAATCAATATTTATAAACTCACCCAAAACTCTAAGCGACAGCTAAAACTAAAAAAAACACTACGACCAATATTATATTCTAAAACCGCAAAGTTTAATAGTTAATATTAAATATAATTATATATACATTAATACAAACACACTTACACATATAATATATGAGTGAATATATATGTACAGCTATATACTCGATACGATAGAAGAAATATTCGTATATAAATATTTTCCGAAAATCTACGTCTCTCATCATTCCGCCAATGGAAACAAAAATAAAAACTAAACCAAATAATTATAGAAACTATATTCATGAAATCGGTCGACACATCCTAAACAAAACCTAGAAATCAACATAAATTTTAGTCATGATTATAGAGATCTTTATTATAAAAACAACTCCATGTTATAACATAAAAAAGGCTGCCATAACATAAAAGAAATATTTCTATGCAAGAAAGTGTTCCGTGTTGAAAAGTTTAAAGGAATTTAAGCGTGATTTCTCGCATCTTAATACGATTAATTGTTTAGTGATTAAGGAGTAAAAAAAAAATTTCCCTGAAAAAGGCAAGAAATAAATATCCAAAGTTTATTTGTTGAAACACAAGATGGTTGATAACACCGGTCAACAAAAAAATACCTTTTGTGTGCAACATGAAAGCTTTTGACTAGTCATGTTAAGAATATGGCAAAGGAGAATGGAAATGAAATAAGAATGTACCAAATACGAATATATTATTTGCAGCATATTGCAATGATCAACAGTAATCCGCCAGCATGCGTGGACTCCTCATGTGCTGCTATCATTTTCCTTTGCAGAATTATCACGGTTGAGTGTTTCACTGCACTTAGTGCTGACGACGTTCAAATTGTCAGGGGAGAAATCCTAATGTGAATGTAGAAAATGTATTTCTTATTTCAACGACATGCTACAAGCCAAAGCCTTATAAGAATATAAGAGCTGCTCGACAGTATTTATATAGTCAGCTGATCGGGGATTTCCGAAAAAATTTACAGTGAATTTTACAAAAGCTTTTCAATCCTGATTTAAGGACTAACAAATATGCCCTCTTTAATTTTTACATCGCTCAGTTTACGATCTAACGTTTCGTTTTTGATTTTTTCGGGTGCAGAGAACAGATTGGAACTTGGAGAAGGTTATGATACAGGTAGTTCGTCACTGTAATATAATTACTGAATAAACAGTCATTCTTATGCATCACTAAGCCTTGAGTGGCAAACATTAGAGGTGGTGCTGCCAGCTTGAAATTGAAAAATTTCTTAAAAGCTTAAATTGTTAATGCTCTGTATTTGAATACGATTTTTTAAAAAAGTTTTATTAAGCTTTTTGCCCCAAAGATCATAAGTTATATTCGACCTTTTAAAAAGGTTCGTTTAATACGCACCGAAATGACATTTTTAAAAAATTTGTCGCTTGAAGAAGTGAACTACATAATCATCAACTGCTTCGACATCACATCGTTATGGCGGAGGGTTTTAAATAATTTCAATACCAGGCGCTCAAAGGACCATTTATATTCCGTAAAACCTGCACAATTTAGATATAACACTTTGTTTGCAAATAAGCAAGTGTTTTGAGTTCCAGTATTTTTTATACTTTCAGCTTTATTACAGATATTCGAAATACCGCCTTCAAATTACGTTGAAATTCCTTTAAATTAAAAACAAATGACATATTTTTTGTAAGAAATTTATATAAAAAATAAATGCTTCATGTGTATAAAGTAAAATTCCTTCCTTTGAATATACATCTAATCAAACTAAATATCCTCCTCGAGATGATAAGAAAAACATTTAAAACCAACAAAATAAAGCCAATGAAGCAATATCAAATACAAAATGATAAAACATTTACTTTATAATTATATTTTATGACCTTTTTAAAAAACCCAACAAATTTCCTAATTTACCAAATAAATAAAAAAAAGTTTTATTGAATGAAAATAAATTTGATCAAAATCTTAGAGAAACTTAAAATTATTTAAGCTACATAACAAGACAACAACATATAGAACCAACAGTACAAGTTAATTATTTTCCAAAAAAAAAAACAAAAAAAAAACAAATAATTATAAAAAAGCATCCTTATACATCATTTCATACATTTACACCACACCTGTGATTTGTATGTGTATTTCAAAAGCAAAAAAGAAAAAGAAACATAATAATATTATTATATTTATTGATTTTAATTAGTAACAAATATACTGAATTATTGATTCATTGATTGATTAATTGATACGACTTAAATGATTTACTATAGAACGAAATGTTTATTTTACTTAAACATTTCAATTGTTATTAATTGTTACGATCAGTGTTTTTCGGTTTTTAAAATGTTATTTTAACATAAGAAAAGTAAATGGAAAAAATTACACATACTCAGCACTGAGTACATTCAATTATAAAGTTGTACACTCTGGGAGATTTAATTAGAAGCAAACGAAATATCGTTCGAAGGATAATTGTCAATTTCTTTAATTTCTTGTTATTAATTAAAATTAAATAATTGAAAGCTGATGGTATTTGAATTGGAATCGAAAAAGACAACAACTTATGGTTTCAAATCTTTTTGAATTTGACGCACAGTACTCTCTACTAGAGATATATTTACACGAAGTGTATTTGTCACATGTACTGTTGCGATTTAACATACGGAAATCAATGAATGTGGTACGAACCCTTTTAAACATTTCGTGTGTATTTTTATGTGTAAAAAACATTTGGCATTTGTTCCATTTGAGCAACTTCTATTTGGGTGTGACAAGCCATCGCATAGTTAGTAATCGAAACAAATTTGCCGCCAAGAGATTTCTTTCATAATAAGAATCCCACAGCAATAAGAAGCAAGCACAGGTAAAGCGCTATCTAACTGCTTTTAATGCGCCGCACGAGAAGTACCACATATTTTTAAACATATTTGATAAAAAAAAATATTTAAATCGATAAGTAAGCAAATTGGCGTCTTGTTTTAGATAACACACGTAAAAAATATCGTAAAGTAAAATAGAGCTATTTCTATTTTACTTGTAATCTTCCTACTTCTATCCTAAGACTGTGCAGACAATGTTTGTTCTCCTGAAGGTTACTAATTTACCAACTCGTAGCAAATAAGCTGATACCAAGATTTTCAAATATCAATTGTTTAACACAAAATCTTTCCCTTACGCTATTTCTCCTTTGTTCTTTTGTAAATGACAGAAGCATTTGCCATTCGTATTCGTTCTATCAAGCCTTTCGGAGAATGGAACCCTGAGGTGAAATATGAATGAATCGCTTAAGAGAAATCTTGTGTTAAGTGCTGATTGGGGTTTGTGCGAGAAGGCTCGTGGGGCCTTATGTTGCGTGCCTACACACCGAGGCATGACAAAACATGTTGCTTCAATTTAATTTATATTACTGTTAAGTAATCGGAAGGTCTTGATGTTTTTGGCATTATAGAAGTACACTGCGATGTTCTATAGACTAAATACATTTCTCAAATCTCCAAAGAAGCATTCAAGTGGCTTGATTTTTTCAAGCAGTGTAAGATTTACTACACTGTCGTTACTAATAATATCAAGTATATCCGATGAAAATAGGAATACGAAATTTATATATATCTCTTTTGAAGCTTCTCGATCGCATGGTAGGTTATCCAACTCTGTTAGCTACTGGGAACATTGCCTTAATGTGGGTTGCATTTCACTGTTTATGCAAAGATACAGCGGCAGAATGTGATGTATTAAAATTAAACAAAAGTTATCGGCAGTCGCACCTGCCTGCATGTGACTCGCTGTTCATCTAGACCTGATCCATGTGTGATAGATTTGCCACTATAAGTAAAACTAGTTTTTTAACCGCACTGTTCGCATGTAAAATAAACTCTCTGAAGAACTCTCTCCTTGTTCCAAGCCAATGTCATCGCGGGACTGCTGGTCAAAAGTTAAAAACATTTACTATTTATAAAAAAAAAATTACAGTCAAGAATACTCAAAACCCACTTCTGAAATGAGTTTGTATTTCCAGAAAACATTTCAGAAGCATAATTCTGTCTAGATGCTTGAATTGATTAAATTCCCTAATGATTTTTCTTTATTCGATTGACTTTAATTAAATTTCTTGGAGTGTCTCTATCATTAACACACACACACACACACGCAGACACTAGAAATTTTAAATTGAACAATTTTAACATACGCCAGAAACGTTCTAATTTCAATCTATTGTTTGTAACAATTCGAACAAAAAATATTTAGTAGTAAAGAGCAAACCAAGAGAAAATCGAAAAAAAAAAATTGTTAAAAACTGTACTAAGAGTAGGCTGTAGTTCCCAAACCAAAGAGCAAAAACAAAACTAAACAAAATAGATTAGAAAATATATAGACATTTAAATATTTTATTTTGTTTTATGTAGGTGTCCCTTCTAACAAATTAGAAATATTTATAATTAAAGGAAATGATGATCATCATAGTAATGATCATGATGATAATGAATAAAAATTATAATGGTTTATTGTATTTCATGTCAATTGTGTATTGGAAACATAATTATAATTATTGCCATTCCTCATACTTAAACACATGCTACATTTAATTAGTTGTTAAGTACATTCAACTAACTAACTATTTATTACAATTATTCATATTCATCAGACATTTACGGGCAAAGGAAAACTTGAACGTAAAAAAAACTACCACTACCACTAAAATTCAATTCAATTTACTTTATGCCTTTTTATTTAATAAATGATGAAAGACGCGAGAAAAGAGAACTAAGAATATGATGATAAAAAAATATATAAATAAAATTGAAAATAATTTATTGGTTTTTTAAGCTTTAATCGTTGAACGACTCAACAAATATTATACATACTTACATATATTAATTATTAAAAAAAAAAATAAAATAGAAAAATATAAAGAATTGTACAGATTACATTGTTATTATGCATTTAACACTAATTATTCAATTAAGTACATACTTCAATTAGCAGAGAGCATTAAAAAAATGTCGAGCACATGTCACGTTTTAATTTTACAAAATTCAATTCCAAAGAGGGATTAGCATTATTTAAAACAATTATAATGAATTCTTGTAATTTAGCATCCATAATCAATAACAATTTACATTTATTCATTCTGCTACTAAACCTCGGTGTATTGTGCAATTAAGTTTTTAAATAGGTCTTCGGATAACAGCTCATAATAGCAACAATAAATTAATACAAATTTTGATTAGGAATTTCTTTTTTTTTACATCGAATTGCTTTGTTATAGACCTCTCAGTAATTTATTATATGGTCTTCTCTTTTCCTAAAGAGAGAGAGAGAGAGAGAGGGAGGGAGAGATAAAAAGAGCGATTTTTTCTTATTTAATATTGTTATATCGAGCCCTAACTGTAAAAATAACGTTATTTTGTTCGAAATCGACTTGTTGATGGAAAAATGTTCTACAGACCCTAAGACTATAATATTGAACCGAAAATAATAAGCCTCTCAATTTCGACGTAAACGAAACCAACTTTTTGTGTGACTGCAAAACTAACGTAACAGACATCAAAGATGCGAGATTCCACGCAGAACTAACGAAATAAACAAAAGATTAATAATAATATAAAGGGCTATCAATATTACTATATATCTACACGCAAAGAAAAAGCATGGTTGTGACATCATTACCACAACAATATTATATTCTCTATAACAATATATTGTGGTTATGGAAAAAATAAGATGATTATTTCAAAACATTTGAAACATTACTATAGTTTATGTTTATATTTAATCATTAAATATTTTCGAATCCGAAAAACTGCAAGATAATTAACTCGAAAAATAATATTTTCACTAAAATTCTAACCACAAACATAGTACGTTAAATATGTACAAAAAATAATATAATAACTCTAACCATATGAAAATTTTTTTCGCATTTAATCAAAGCATGCGGTTGCTGTGGCTGAGTTTTAAGCACTCGATGGCTTTAGTCACCTGTATTCGTACCTCTACCGGTGCCATTCACTAGCATCAATAGTTTTGCTTCTCTCTCATTCTTCGAGCATCATACTATTATCTATTATATTAAAAAATTGTTATGTTTACATATGCCACGTTTTTCTTTGCGTGTAATAATTGTCTATCTAGAGCTGGAAGCGTGAGTAATTTTTACCTCACTATGATGGCAAGCACGCGATAAAAATATTACTAATTCACGGCCTTGTTTTTTTGGTCACACCCTTGTACGCTCAGGTGAATATAATGCATATTAACTTATGATCACAAGCACTCTTGGTCACGGGATACTCACGGATAAAAATCAAATTAGCAAAGTCATTTCTATATTTCTACTATCAAAACTTACTTAAATATTTTATAGAAACTTGCTGCTAATAACACTGTACATCATAAAAATTTACAAAGTTTGAATGGCTTTCGGCAGGGGGAATAACAAAATACACGGGTATCGCCATTTCACAAGTTTAAATAGTTAAATGTATTTTGTGCCCCTTCACTTGAAAAAAGGTAAAAAAAAACTCCCCTTGAACAGCGATGTAGTGAGCTGAAATGTCCTACAAAAATATTTGCTATAAAGTCTTCATAGTTCTTCTAAGACACCAAAGCTCAAACTTCAACCTGAACGCCAGATATTAGTGTAAGCAGGAAAATTAACGTAATACTGATCTAATTAATTAAAATTTCATTAACAAATTTAAAATTATAAAAATAAAAATAACAACTTCTGCCAAATTTGTTTTCTTTGGTTTAGGTTATTTTCGCGTTTACAATTCAGTCGAACCTGCTAGAAATGTAGACTAAAAAATTAACGTAACTGAAAAAAATTTTATACGGAGCAATAACGTAAGGTTATTTGTAGGTTACGTTCGAATTTTCAATAAAAAAACCCCTGAACTATTTCATAAAAAGTCAAAATAATCTGCTCCCCTTAAATTCTTTTTTAGCGGGTTACGTTATTTTAGCCGTTAGGGCTCGATATGTTCTTTGTTTATATAATTTATTATTGAACGGAAATTGACTTGATTCCTATTTAATCATTTTATATTCAAAGCAAAAGCTGGTCCTTCTTAACGAGATTTTACATTCATTCTAATTCATTCAAATGTTATTAGAAGAGTTAAAAGGTTGATATGAAAAGTGCTGTAAAATATTAAGACAATTATTCATGTTCTCCTTATAAAATGAATTTTAATTTAAATCCACATTTACATTGATTAGCTTAGCGTGCTTTAGTACATTAACAAAACACTAGTTTAATTAATAAATTATTAAAAGGCTAAGCAAAATATTCGGGCGGGAATAAATAAATAATAAAAAAAGGCCAGATTTAATATAAATTTTATCTCAACTTCATCTGCAAATAAATAAATTTATAAAATAAACAAAATTATGTTTTTAATAGATTTAAAATGGATCAGGAACACGAAGAAAACTAGTGGCGGTGGACAAAATTGTTTTGCGCTGAAACAAAAACAATAACAAAAAAAAAAAAATAACACAAATCAATGACTGGGTCCTATTTTACTACATACATACATACTTTATAATTGTGTTTGTTTTATGTACATACATACATATGTGTGCCCCTGTATGCGTGAGTGTGTCTGCTCAGTAAACTGCTCTAAGTTTTTTTTACTATTATTATTAAATGTTAATTTTAATATTTTTTCTTATAAATTTCCCAAATTTTGGCTGCTACCAGAAATCTTTTCAAACTTTGTCTTACAAAAATACACCTGCTTTAATGTTCGTTCTGGGCTTGCTTAGTTGTTACAATTAAAAAAATAATATTTAATATAACCGAAAATTTATAAAATTAATAAATATGGTATTATATCATTGTGTCATATCGTAATTCTACGTACATTAATTACAATTATAACTTTTAAAATAAAAATCACAATTAGAAAATTAACAAAACTAAATTGAGAGCAGGAAAAAAAACTTAAATAAATTAAGGAAAATTGAAAGTTTGTCATACATTCTACTTATTAATTAATAAACTAATAAATCAATTACACACACACACTTACACAAAATATTGAGAGATATAAATTAAAACAAAAACAAACATTTAAAAGAGAATGTTAAACCATATGGTAGAAGCGAAAATAAACAACAACAACATTTTAGGCACACGCTCTAGCACAATAGTGTTGTAATGAAACTTAAAGTTTTTTTTGGAAAACGAAAAGTGCCGGCTACCAGTCTTTTAAGCTTCATATGACCAGCAATTTCCAAACATGTTCAATGATTCTCTTCTAAGATATAAACTTAACACCAGACTGAGCAGAGTGAGAGAGTGCACATGAGGGCGGGTGATCACAGAAATATTCGCACTCGCCAGGAATATTAGTTCAAAAGCAAAATACAATCGCCAAATAATTTACTACTTATACTACAGAAAAAAATTTGTTGAACAGAAAATTCGACACCCAACGAAAATTTCGCCAGCTCATAATTCGAATTTGAAATTCTATATTCGATAGCCAGTGGAAATCGCTAACCCATGCGTATCTTTTTAAACCACTCTCTTCCTTTTAACAAATGCGCTCTTTTAATTTTATTTTGCTCAATCAAACACTGCAATAAGTTTGCACAATTCTTCGTTTTAATTCTCTCCTTTCAAGTCAGTTCATTTGGGGAAAAGACAAACAGAATTGCTTATAAGGTAATGAATATACGCTTTATGATATTTTTCTAAACTAATTTTTAGGCTCGTTAAGCCAGAAGCTTATGTTTGTTTTATTCAATTATATATAGCCAGCAAGACAACAATAAATATCTATTATTTTTGCATTGTTGTATTTTTTGTCTCCTTCCAGCCATCTTGTAGTGAATTCGTCTTACGTATTGATATGAATCGGCATAAAACTCGGTTCTATCGCACAGCAAATTTTTCTGCTAAAATTCTGTTGCAACACGCCTATAGAAACTGTTGATCAATAGGTAGTAAAAATTGCGCTATTTCATGGCCAGCTCTTTATATCCGATAGTAACACTTTTTTCAATGACACTGCTTACCAACTTTAGGGCAGTGGATTTTCATCGTCACCTTCAACGCGACCAACTACATATAATGGTCACCAGTGTTGCAGTTCTCAAACGAGTAAAAAAGGAAGAAATTATAAAGGAATCAAAAGCCACTAAACAAAATTTAAAAATTTTTAGGTTAGAAAGTGATGTAAAAAAATTAAAAGGCCTTGAGATCACAAATATGTCAGTGAATATTTTGACTTTTTCTAGGAATCGCAAGAATTTATTTAATTCCAGAGGCTGAAAATCGTATACTATATTAACAATATGTATTAACCTTTTAGTAGCTGAGGCTGCTACACGGGTAAGAAAATCTAAAATCAACAATAAATATCCGAAAAGTTCCGAAAAGTAAACACTGATGATCACTACTAATCTGAAGGGCTCGTAGGATCGTTTCTAAAATCTGCTGTCTAATATTTTATTAGTCTTATATTTGTTTACTATTAAATACTAAGTTTAGTAATAAAGGCCAAGGCATTATGAAGTAAAAAGAATCACATATAATCTCGGTCAAATCGTATATATATATATATATATATATATATATATATCCGGATATTTTTGCAAAATTTATTCTTCTGTGCGTATGTATGTATATATTGAAAGTTATTAATAGGCCAATATTTCTAATATAGGCTCTGCAAAATAATATGAAGCTTTTAAAACTGGTATAAAAACTCACGCTCAATTTACACTGTGCGCTAAAAGTGTGTAAACCAAACAAAAAAAGGCTATACAAATTACAAACTAATAATCTTGCATCAGTTTTGGCTGATTAGTATTAGTTGTTTAATTTTATTTTACACAATGTCAATAAAATAATTGTTTGGAACTCCCATATTTAAAACAAAAGATATAATGCATCAATTTTTTAAAGAACTTTTAAGTTAATAAAAAGAACAAATGCTTAAGAAAATTCAACACAATAGACACAGAATCATAAGAGCTTGTAATTAATTGAGTCAAAATAGAAAACAAAAGAAAACACAAACATTAAATTTAATTATCTAATAACTATTTTGAAATTAAAAACATTATTTCCATAAAATGTTGGAGTTTATCTTGTTTCGTTAATTTTTTGTAAAAATAAAATATTTTATAAATCCTGTGCCTAAACTTTGTACAACATACCTGTTTGGTTTAATTAAACTTTTAGTTTTTTATGAAGCTTCTGATTATTATGCATACTTATGTTACATACTTTTATTAAGGTGACCATTCTTAGAGACAGGCCCGATAATTTTGTTCCTGTCAAGATAGTTTACAACTTTGATTAATTTTTTATTTCACAAAAGCTAAAAACAATAAAAAAAATTTTAAGAATCAACACAACGCCAGAGTTAATGTAGATTTTTGGACCATATTTCTGTCATCCCTTGTCAAGTTTTGGTTTGGTCCAAACGAAAATTTGTTCCGAAAATCTACATCAAACCGACCCGTCGAATAAAAGCTAATTGCAAAAATTTTGTTGTTTTTGATAAAAATTTTAGGGTTTTTGAAGAGGTGATCGACGCCTCCGCTGGTTTAATAAGTTTTAGTTTTCAATAGCGATATTCGGTGTTTGGCGCAAATGGACTTTCACAAGTAGTTTTTTATGAAAATCAACAAAAAATTTATGTTCGTTCTTCTGCTGTTATTTCTTTAGGTTTCTAACGCAATGTTGAGATAGCAACAGTCGAGCGAGTTTAGTACGCGGCCTGTCAAACCGCATGTACCGTACGTAGGAGATCATCTAAACAAGATTTTGATATATACAGCCACTTAACCATGTGCCCGCTGAATAAAGAACAACAAGTGTATTACACTTCTTGACTTAAAATGAAAAATATTAACTTTTAGTACTTGCTATATTTCCTAGACCCATTAAAATAAATTAAAGTGTAGAAAAAGCCTTTTATTTTTAGAAATATTTATTCAATTATTTGATTTTGACATCTATCACACAAAGATAATAAATTCCGGTAGAACTTAAAATTATTGTTTTCGCTACAAACAAATTTTACTTTAAAGTCATCTAAATTTATTTCATGAACAAAGGATAGCTAGAAGATTTGTTTTTTACCTTGATAATCAGAAGATTCTTTTTTTTTGCGTCAAATTATTCCTAAATACCACTGTAAGAAAAAAGACAAGCAATGCACTTCTTACATGATGCTAAAACACTTAATTTAACTTGTTGCCTTCAGTTTTAGCGGGGATTTTACTTTGAATAGAAAATATTTTATGGGTATAAAATTTGAAACACGTTGTTAGCAGGCAAATATTTTTCGACTCCCATGTGATTTCACAAACTTTACAACAAAAAAAGCTAAACGGTAATTTATTGCATAGCATGTTTCATGTCTATTAAAAATAAAACAATCAATTCATTCAAGACCCTCAGAACTTTAGATAAAAATCAGTCTTGGCCTGGTATAATGAAATAAGACTGGGCAAAATGTAAAAAAATGATACAAAACTTTGCATTTCTTTAAATCCCCCTTTGTTTCATAGTTTTACAATTTTTATATTAACACAGCTGTGAGCAAAATAATAGCATACACAACATTAATATAGTCTTTGAAAAAATGTTTATTATGTTAAAAGCTTTGAAAAGCATTATTGGCTTAACTTTAAACTTAAAATTAGTAAGTTTTTACAAATATATAGCACACTGCTGCTATTATGGGCACACAACTGTACTATACACCTTATTGTATTAAGATAAATGTTGATTATTGTTTAGAATTGAAACTACAACTAAGTTAATTATGCCTACATCCAGTTCATAAGTTATTTGTAAATTATTATTATTTCGAATGTATTTTATTTATGTGTATCTTGTAAAATACTAATATTTTAAACACTTTATAGCAACAGCTACAACAACAACAACATACTGTGTAACAAAAAAAAAAACTCACAAAACTTTCATAAATGGTCATTTAACTTAATTCAATTATTTCTACACACACAGAAGACAACATAGTTCAGGAGTAAACATGTATTGTGTTAAAAACTACTACCATAATATGATCATGCAGTATATTAACATTCATGATATAATTATGTAATAAAGAATTATCATAAAGTGGCATAATTATGATCAAAAGCTATCATATTATTTTCTTTTTGTTGTAATTACACTTTCGTAACAACTTTCTCTTTATTATGTGTTTGTTTTTTAAAATTATAATATGATTCTTACCTTTCATACTATTATTGCAAATTTTTGAATTTAATCTTTATATGCAATGTGAATGAAATTGAACTCCTAAATGGCCGGCACGATTTTGATGAAATTTTGTTTTGGTTCATGAATGGTTTAGATTTATAGTTCATTCCGGCAGGTGGCGCTGCAACTATGCTCAATATTTTTTGTATGAAACGTCATTGTAGGGGTATCAAAT
Source organism: Phania funesta (assembly GCA_963932375.1). Taxonomy (NCBI): domain Eukaryota; kingdom Metazoa; phylum Arthropoda; class Insecta; order Diptera; family Tachinidae; genus Phania; species Phania funesta. The sequence goes on from OZ010652.1 coordinate 8,030,293, forward strand.
AATAGGGGTTTTAAGAAGAATACGAAAAAAAATTATTAAGTCATTCTAATTGCAATATGGCGGATGCCCCAAAATTTGCTGGTTAATTGTTTCTTATGCCACCTCATGATATTAATATCAAATGAAAAGAATTGTTAAGGATAATAAGAAAATTGCATGACGTGATTTAAAACGCAATATAGTGGGTACCCTAAGAACGCGGACCAATTATTTTGCAATGCAACTCCATGATATGGATATCAAATTAAAGAGTTTGTCAGGCGAATACGGCGAATACCCCAATATGCCTGGCCAATTACTTTATATGTCACGTCGTGATATAAAAGGAATTGTTAAGAAGAATAAGAAAAATAACTTGACGTGATTCAAAACCCAGTATGATTATTGCTTAATGCAACTCCATGATATATTACATACGACGACTGCCCTAAGATGGCTGGCCAATTTATTTTTATGCCATGTCATAATATGGGTATCAAACAATAGGGTTTGTTGAGATGAATGCAAAAAAATAAATTCACGTAATTTTAAATTCAATATGGCAGATACTTTGGTTGACCAATTATTGTTTATGCAACTCTTTGATATGTTGATACCCATATGAAAGGATTTGTGGAGAAGAATAAACAAAATAAGTTGAGATAATCTTAAATCCAAGATACGGGTTCCTCCAAGATGGCTGACCAATTATTTTTTATGCAACCTAAGAATATGGGTATCATATGAAAGGGTTTGTTGAAAAGAATTCATAAATCACTAGAAAAATATGGAAGTCCATATAAAATAGGATCTCTCTGGACCACAAGTGTGTTATATATGTTTTTTGAAGTTTTATAATATTTTGATAGTGGCAAGAATTTTATTGTTGAAGCCAACCATACTGCCTTTCGAAACATCGCACTTCATTTTCATTGTTGCAAATAACGTGTTTGTGGCATAAACATGTTTTTTTTTCTTGGTGTTCGGCATAAATTCATAAAAAATAAGCCAAATATTCTACACTTCAGCCTTAATTAGCATTTGTTAGAAATAAAAAAATGTTAAATGTCCTTAATATTTTGCAACAACAACTTTATTGAGTACACACATACATACATAAATACGAAAGTAAAACATAGAAAACAAAAGATACTCTACTTAAAATAACCACTGCCACAGAAGTACTCGTAAGAAAAGAAAAAAAACAATTATCAATATGATTAACTTAAATATTATACTTACAAAAATTATTAATAAAAATATATTCTATTGAAACTAAAATAATAATTTACCAAAAAAAAAAACATAATTGAATTAACCAGACACTAATAGCGAAAAATCGAATTAGGATGAAATAAATATACATAAATAAAAAATATATTAACGTAAATAAATAGACAGCAAAACTCGTGTTAAAACTAAGCAAACATTTAGCATTAAAAAAATATATAAAAATTGCAAACAAAAAAACCAAACAATATTTATAAAATAAATAAATTAACAATAAACAGGCAAACAGTAAAATTTATGTAAAACTACAATAAAATAATAATAATAATAATAAAAACATAGTTCATTCCTTCAATCAGTCATTATTTATTTATAATTATTATTAATATTTTTATTATTTATTAATATCGACTATTAATGAATAATAATCAAATTATAACGAATATAAACTAAAATAAATTATACAAAATGAAAACAAAAAGAAAAAACAAAACAATAGTTCTTTGCGTGAGAATTAAACAATGTTAAATTATTTACTAAAAATATACGACAAAAAAAAAACGTAAAAATCATTAAACAAAAAAATTCAAATTGTTTTAATTTAAATTCAGCTGCAGAAATGTAACGTAAGTAATTCACGTGTGTGAAGACTAATAAACACAAGGAGAGCGCACTGTGATTTGTTCTAAGGAAAAAAGTAAAACAAAAATATAAATAAAACAAATTGTAGCAAAATTTATATTTTTCAATAGATAGCAAGGCAAAAAATTTATTCAAACTTTAATGCTACACAAGACGGCATTAAAGACCAAACAAATTGTAAAGAGGTTGCTAACAGGGTGCCAAACAGACTGTTTGTAAGGTGTTAACAAAGCGCTTATTTGATTTGAAAGAATCATGTAGCTTCTTCTAAATGCCCGATTTCCTTCAAAACACTTCAATGCACTGAAAGCTACTTCAAAACACTTCAAGCCGTCACTAAAAATGGCGGCGACAAAATCATACTCAATTAATTTTTTTTTTTTTTTGCAACAATGGCGGCCGAATGTTAGTGATAACAAAGCGAATGTTCCAAAGCGTCATCGCGTGTGGATTATCGGTGTAGTCTGTGATGATGACCCTATAGCGGTCATCATCAATTGTAAGTTTTTGACTGGTGTTGTTTTGAAGAAATACGAATCAATGATTTCTCCGCCCCATAAAGCACACCAAACGTACGTGTAAAGGTTTCTCGGTAACTGCGATGAAACAGTGGGTAACATTCCCGCGATAGCCACGATTTTCAAAATAGATTTTTACAATTTGCAGACGTTGTTCAGTTGTCAGTCAAACCAAACTACACACAAAACAACTGAAAGCTCTATAACTCGGAAAAAAAACACTGCATATATGACAACGATGACTTGAGAATACCCACTAGCAACATATGGCACAAGACGAAGTCGTTTTGAACCAAACAACCACAACACGGATGAATAATGTGACATCGATAAATTTCCCTAACTCACAGATGTAGAGGTCCATGCAGCTTAGCAGCAATAATATTATAACACACACACGGTTCGACGAGTGTAGTTTTTGTCATTAAAATTTTGGTTATAAACCACTAACGAATAGTAACTAACGTTGTATCTACAACCGATATATATATATCGGAATGAAAAGTGTAGTTCTCCACTAAATACAAAAAAATAAACTAACACACTGGGAGAAAAATATTTTACACTGTTTTCTATTTACTTAAAATTAACAAACAAACAAAAAAGACTTGTATAAATAATTAAGAATTTTTATAAATTTGGTAAAACTCAAAAACAACTCGATTTCTTCTCCCCTCAGAAATAACCAAGCGAAACTTAGAGATACATAACTCCAAGTGAACAGAATCTACTAAGTCAATCAATAAAAGTCAGGTTTGCAAGTCGACAAAAGCTTTGGCTAAAGTTCAGATAACATTTACAACAGGCTACTTAAGCAAGTGAAACTTATTTTGTGTAAATATTTAACCAACTGCTTTCCGCCTGCCTGAGTTTTAGCGAGTATATAAGATCGAACACTGGTTAGAAGTTTTGAGCAGTTCCAATTAATTATTAAGAAGTAATAGTTGTTTTCAGTGCCTTATATTTATTAAGAATGAATAAGTCCAGAAGCGTTTTGAAAGGATTTGGGAGCTGTTTTTTAATATTGCTTCAAGTATCCACGGTTTTTTCGCGGCGCCAGCCACGCATTGTGGGTGGAACGCCCACCAACATTACTGATGCACCGTTTTTGGTGCAGGTTCTACTTGCTGGTACCTATAGATGCGGTGGAACTTTGGTATCAGAACAATTTGTTGTGAGCGCAGCCCATTGTTTTTTAAAGGAATCGGAAGATAAGTTTACTATAGTAGGTGGAACTTCAAAGCTCTCTGATAATACTGGTATCAGATCTGAGATTGGCATGATACTGGTATCCTCATCTTTTAACTCTTACTCATTAAATGCTGATGTTGCGGTGGTAAAATTAAAAAGACCATTGAGAAGGCTAGTTCAACCAATAGCTCTGTGTAAAACAGATTGGAAAGATGGTGATGCAGTCCAAATTTATGGCTGGGGTTCCCTCGGAGGCGATACAAGGCATATTCCAGATCAAGTGCATACAGTAGAAGTCAATGTGGTTAATAAAGATGTTTGTCAGCAACTGTATCACCATCGAACATTGACAGATTCAATGTTTTGTGCTGGCGCTCCAGGTAAAAATTCCTGCGTGGGCGATTCGGGCGGGCCAGCCATTATAAATGGAGAGTTTTGTGGTATTGTATCTTGGGGTCATACCTGTGCTAATAATATTTCGCTAGGAGTCTATACTAATGTACTTAATGTAGCCCAGTTTATACAATTCGCCATGAAAATGTAAAATCTTGATGCACAAAATAAATTTAATAAAGGTATTTTGAAAATACAAATTCTTTTGAATTATTAAAGCCTCAAATTTCCTAATAGATTTCAAATATACGTATTTGGGAAATATTGAAAGAGAACGTTTATATTTGCGCAAAGTATTATGATTATGAAAGCTTTAGAACGAAGCCTTTGTGGAAAGTGGACAACTTATCGGTTAGAAAAAGAAGAGCCTAATGTTGTAAATAAAATAAATAAATAAAATAAATAAATAACAAATCAAAGGGAAGTATGAAAGTATTTCGAGGGGAAAAATCATTCGTGATAAGAGGCGTTTTTTTCACGTGAATATTTTTTTTGGGCAAATTTATTCACGATTGGAACTTAAGGCAAGATAAAATATTTCGAATAAAAACATATTCACGATAGGGGTTGCTATTGTGATTACCTCATCAGCAATATAATTGATGTCGTCTTCATGAGCTGTATGGCAGAATTCGGCATTTAAATTTGTTGCCAGTTATGCCAGTTATGCTTAACAGGAGAATTTTATTTTAGCAGGTCCTCCATGCCCCTTCTTTTTTACCTTATCAAAGGTTTATTTTGAAGATATACTAAAAGCGCAATTATCAGGATGACAATTCCTTTTCCTACCAACAAATGTGTTTCTTACAATACTTTTACGTGTAAAATTCGAAATAAGACATGGAATTCGTGAGTCAGTCTTTCTTTGCTTACACCGTCTTTAAAAACCTTTAGAGCATTATTAGTTTTATAATGGTGAAGTATTTACTTATTTAAAACTAGCGACAAATTGACTTCACAAGAACTTGATCCTGTGGCAATTATAATTTGAATGACTAATTTATTTTACTCAGTGTTTAAAATTCTGACTGCGATATAAAAATTGCACATATAAAATACTATCATATGCTACAAAATCTACAGGTTAAATTAGCAATGGTCTAGCTATTACATTGCTGTTGGCAATAAATACAGTCCAGCAATAACAAGCAAAAATATTTGCTGCCACAAGCCGGTGCTTTTTGCTCGTTAATTTAATTATGCTATTGCTATCCTCGTACAATTAAAAATATGACAGTAATGAGAAAAGCACCAGCAAAAAATGTGACAGCCATCACAATGAGCAGAAATGTGAAGTGGTACAGTAACCGTGCTACGCAGTAATAGGATACTTTTAAAAACACGTAAGTTGGTTTAATAGTTTGTAAGTAACGAGAATTCCAAATAACAAGAATTTTTGTTTTATCCCTTAGTTTTCTTTTCTAAGAATTAAAGTGGGAAAAAATCAACTCTTACCTTTTGAGAATTTAGGCAAAATAAACACATAACAAGAACAAGAAATGTGATAGCAACATAAGTTATAACTGTGCTGTTTTCTTATTTAATAGCACAAAAACAGCAACAACAATAAAGTAAATATTTGCCTTTGCTCCTGCTGCTGGTTGGAAATCATTTTTTTTTTGTTATAATTTGTTTTAAGCATTCTGATAAAATAGCTTTTCAGCATAAAAGAGTGCGGTGTTGCTATTGCTGTTGCTAATATATTTTTAGCACAAGCTTCATAGCATTAATAACAGCAATTTAATCTAGAACTTTTTAAAGCCTGATTTTACTTTAAATTTTATAGGGTAGCACTAAATAAATTACCGTTATGATTCTAAGCTAAGACAAATTTATAGAAAATTATGGAGTTAATCTTAATGGCCTTTGAAGTAAGTTACCGATGTAAATCTTTATTATTTGGGTTAATTCTTACAAAGATAAAAAATTTGACTATTCCAAGTGCATGTCAAGCAAATTTATAATTTAAAAAAAAGTGTAGTTAATCGAAATGCGCAGTGCACGACTCAAAAGATACGACTTTTAATTGCTTTACCATTGGATTTTGTAACAGTACTAAATGATATTTCTTCACAGTTTTTTTTTTTGGGAATTCTTCGCCATCGAACGAATTACCTCCCTCCGGATACCACCATGCAAACTATACAAACCGATGTTTAAAATTTTAAATTAATAGCTCAAATGCATTAAAGCTTTCTTTATTTTTAAATTTATGGCGTTTTCCACTCTGAAAAAATGTAGCCTTAAAAATAGTTAGCACTTTTTCCATAATGCCCGAACCCTCACAAAGGGATGTACGTAATAAAAAAGAGTAGTATTTCATGCTGAACTTTAAGTTGAGTGCAAAAAATGTTACCAAACAAGCATGCATAAATGGAAACATTTTTGTCAGAAAAGAAACCGCCATTAATTTAATTAAAAAAGAATTCAAATATTAAGAGATATGTTGCTCCTTCACCATCCCATATATTCCTATGAGCAAAAAAAGTTATTAGAAAATATTAAAAAACATTTCGATTCGATTACAAAACATAAAGAACATCGCGCTTGTTTCTACTCAAAATTCCTAAAAGCGAAACTCAAACACAAGGATACAAATATACGAGTATTTACGTGCATACAAAGAATTTGTTTTCATTGAAATCACATGGTGCGTTTGAAATATTTATAGCAAAATCAATACTTTGTACAAATATTTAGGCAAATGTTTTGGTTTTTTTCATAAATTTGTCCAGTAAACGCATATAAACTGCAAGTCTGGTTACGAATTTTATCACTTTCAATCATCAGTTAGAAATCTAAAGTTGTTTTCTTCTCTTAAAATGAAGGATAAATTGAACTTCTTCAAAGTCTTTTTGAGCTGTCAGTTGATACTGCTACAAGTATCATCAGCTTGGTCGCGAGGCCAGACACGCATTGTGGGCGGATCGCCCACCAATATTAATAGTGCACCATTTTTAGTGCAGGTTCTACTTGATGGCGACTGTATATGCGGTGGAACATTGGTAGCAGAAAACTTTGTTGTCACTGCAGCCCATTGTGTTGAGAATATCGCCGCCGAACGTGTGATGATAGTAGGTGGTGCTTCGAAACTATCTGATACTGGTGTCAGATCGAAGGTTAGCAAAATAATGATACCCAAATCTTACAACAATAAAACAGCTAATAATGATGTGGCTGTGATAAAGACAAAGACGCCCATAAAAGGAACGGCAATTCGAGAAATAGGTTTATGCGAACACAGCTGCGAAGTGGATGATCCAGTTCAGATATATGGCTGGGGTTTAAATTCGGAAGATGATGAATATGGTCCAAACCAAATGCATACTGTAACCGTTAAAGTGATTAGTAAAAACATTTGCCAGAAAATGTATCTCCGTCGGCGGACTATATCAAATTCAATGTTTTGTGCTACTGCTCAGGGAAAAGATTCCTGTTCTGGCGATTCGGGCGGTCCAGCCATTATAAAAGGTAAACTGTGTGGTATAGTATCGTGGGGCGTTGGTTGTGGACAAGACAATTCGCCAGGCGCCTATACTGATATGATGAAAGTGTACTCATTTGTAGAGAGTGCTATGCAACAGTAAACATTTGAACATTTGACCTTAAGACTTAATAAATAATAAATTAAAAATGCTATAATATATTTTTTGTTTGCTTTTATCATTCAGAAATGTTAGTCTGAAACTTTAATAATTTCAGATATAATATTTATTTCGTTGTATTTAAGAACTTCATGGGCGAATAGAAGTATAAATTCAATAAATAGTTCAATTTAGCAGTAGTGTGAGCTGTTTAGCTATTCTACAGATACTTGGCTATATTTTCTACTATTTGAATTTGAATTACGACAAATATGGTTGTGGTGACAATAACCTGAGCGTTACATAATATGATTGAATTATATGGTTGAAAGGAAATCATATATTATTGTAAATAATAATAATATGGCTATCTTAGAACGATAGAAAAGCAAAAAAAAAAAAAAAACTAAAAGTTACTGAATGGCAACAGCTGAGATATGAACACGGGCGACTAAAGTCATCGAATTGTTAATAGTCAACGCGCTTCAGCCAAAGCACCCTTATACTCCGATTAAATGCCGAAAGAATTTTTTATATAATTGAGGCCCTTTAAAGAACATTTTATGGTTGGAGTTATTATACTATATTATTTTTGTGAAGTTATAATACTTTGTTTGTGGTTAGAATTATATTAAAAAATGTATTGTTCAATGCAACCATTTTGCAATTTTTGTTGATAGACATCTCTTATTAGTTGAAAATTTTTCTCTTCACGAAGTTTCAAAAAATTTTCGTTTGATCGACATCTTTTAATTTTGAGGCTGTCATCGAATTTCTAAAAATTTAAAATAGTTAAAATATGTCTCCTATGAGAATTCTAACAGAAACTAAAAAGTAAAAAAAATACTTTTAAGAATCTTTGGAAATTTCTTAGCTAAATACAATTACATACAGTTATTCAATAACGTAAGCGAACAGGACTATTATTTATTTTATGGTATAAAAAGAAAATATATTTATATGTATATCTTATAATTATTTATAGAAATTTTTATTTAGTATAATGATTCTGTTACAAAAAAGTGAATAAAAGTAATAATAAATCTATTGTCCGACGTAACTTTGAAAAATTATAATTATTAATATTAAGAGATTTTATTATCAAGCCTGAGTTTGTTATTCACTCTTTTTGTTAAGACAGAAAATTTGTTTGATGTTATAACTTTGTATACAGTGTTTACAGTGGACACAAAATTAGTACAAAGACTCAAAGTATGTTGAAAACGTGCGTTGGGGCATAGAAACTGCATTCCATTCTGCTAGTTGTTTAATACAAATTTCAACTTTTAATTAATAAAAATAATAATAAAATAATAATAGCTATTGATGAGCCCTAGTATTATCAATAAAAAACAGTTATTTTTGCCAGCAACTGAGGCGTATGGTGAGCGAATTTCGACCAATAGGCAAACACTAGCTTAAGTACATATCTTATATTTTACTTTAAAACATTATTTCCGAGATAAAAACATTAGTCTACAATTCGAAAGCCGGAAGCCTAATATATAGGGAGTAGTTTTAAAATCAATAGAACTTGCGTAAAGGTTATCTGTCATACAAACTGTCACTCTGACTCTGGCAAATCACCATGAAAAGTTTGTCGCTTGAGCAAGGCTACCAAATTTTCCAGGCTTAGTTTGAAAATCAGTCATCAATTAATTCGATGTTTTATCGCAAAAGCAATTCACAATGGCCCCTACAGACTTCACTACATGCAGCGGTCATTGGACCTTATTTCTTCAAAAATGGAAATTGAACGTCCAGTATGCACATTGACGCGTTGGCCATATGACCGAAAGAATTTTCAAATGTTAATGCCGGCCTTAGAAAAACACCCTATGAAACACTATTAATCTTCTGTAATTGTGTACTCACTTTTCAAAAAGCGCAGATCACTTCCAAAATATGAAAAATATTACGTTATTAATTTTTGTAAATTGATGACCACTATTTGTCTACAAACAGGGTCACCAGTTACAATCAGTCTTTTAACAATTAACTTAAAAAAAGGTTGTGGTGTGTATTTATTTTAGCGATTAACTGTACTCGTATATGTACAGTTGTATAAAATTGAATTTGTATTGTAAGTTTGATTGTACCTTATGGAAAGCCAAACGACTAGACCGATCGTTTTGAAATTGTGGACAAGTCTTACTTAGTATTGATCCGGAAATAAAAATAGATTACCTACCGTACACAGTACATATTAATTTCCCTATACGTAGGGAACTACATCACCGAGAGCTTTCAAATATGGTATAGGTCATTTTTAAGACCAAATGCCCGCTCAGAAAAATCCTAAAGAAATTGGAGCGGCCACATGTCTACTGCCATGCAGAGTAAATATTAATTCCCTATATTGAAGAACTGCAATTAAGATAGTCTTCAAATTTTATGTGAGCTATTCTTGAACCCTAGTGCGTTCTCGAAAAAATGTCTAAAGGAAATGGTCATGGCAGGGGATATCCCCCCCCATACAAACCAGTTAATGATTTTCCTTTATCTCAAGAACTACAACACTGACAGCCTTCAAATTGGGTGTGGGCTATTTGGAACAACAAGTGCGTACTCAGGAAAATCCTGAAGATATATAGTTGGGTAGAGGGATACCCGACAATATTAATTTCTCTTTATCTGAAAATCGAAAAATGTCAGTCTTAAAATTTATTGTGTGTTGTTTTCAAAACCAGTCGTGTATTCAAGCAACATACTGGACGAATTGGAGCTGGCAGAGGGATACTCCACATACAAAGTAACTTATAATTCTCCAATAGTGAGACTCAAAAAAATGCGATGCGGGTTAGCAGGCCGGCCACAAGGGTTTTCTCATGTGCCAAAAGTTTTTCGAATAGCTGGCGCTTGTTGCCTCCGGTCGTAAGAATTTTCTACTCTACCAAACACTGGCTTAAACTTTTACTAAACATAAGTTCGTTTAACTATTAATAGGACAGCGATGCGCACTAGGTGTACCTAGTTTATATTAAAATTCGAAGTATATTTGTCGCTTAAGTTTTAGCAAAAGATTATATGTAACGTATTTGTGAAGCTATGGGGTAAACGTGTAAATAAAAGAAAAAATTAAATGTTAATAAAAATATTACCAACTAATAACTTACACCTTTAGAGTTAAAGAAGTTAAATCATAATAATATTACAATTCTTAATTTTATTTAACACGAAGACGTCGAAATAAAATTACTTGAATAATTCGGTTTTGAAGACTAAAAAATTTTGAATAAAAAACTAAGAAGTGAAATTAAAATCCACCTCTCCCCCTCCCCCTCCCTCTCCCCCTCCCTCTCCCCCTCCCTCTCCCCCTCCAACTCCCCCTCCCTCTCCCCCTCCCTCTCTCACTCACTCTCTCTCGCTCTCTTTTATAATTCCAATTATTTTTATTAAGGTTGTTTTTGATAGTTTTCTATTTAAAAAATAAACGAAAATATTAACGTGTTCTAAAATATGAAAATTGATAAACATTGTTTATTTATAAGTTCAAGCATTAATGAAAAATAGTATCAGTTTAAATCTACTTCTTCGAGCAATAAGATAAACATAACTTTTAGAGCCTTAATAAAAACATTTGCTTGTTCTTAAAAGTCAAAAATTATGAAAAAGTTAAACGACTCTTTGCAAGCTTTTATTACCTGCTATTTAATACTGCTAAAAGTAGCAGCAGCTTTGGCTATTGTGGGTGGCATCCCTGCCAACATTAACGAAGCTCCATTTTTAGTACAACTTTACATAAATGAGAGATTCTTTTGCGGTGGAACTTTATTATCGGAATATTTTGTTGTCACTGCAGCCCATTGTGTTGAAAAAGTGCCGCAAGAACACTTGATAATAGTTGCTGGTGCATCAAAACTCACTGATACTGGTATCAGATCTAACTATAGCAAAATAATCAGACCTGCAGCTTATAGCAAACTAACAAATCATATGGATGTGGCAGTGATCAAGTTAAGCAACCCACTTAGAGGAGCATCAGTTAAACCCATAGCTTTGTGTACAAATGGCTGGAAAGTTGGGGATAAAGTGAATCTGTTTGGCTGGGGCTACACAGCAGAAAGTGGTAGTATTTCAACTCAACTGCAAACTGCTACCGTCAAAGTGCTGAGGAAAAAGATGTGTGTAGACATGTATTGCAATCTAAGGATTTTAACAAAATCGATGTTTTGTGCTGCCGCTCCAGGAAGGGATACCTGTGTGCACGACTCGGGCGGTCCAGCCATCATAAATGATCAATTATGTGGTATAATATCGTGGGGTTTTGGCTGTGCTCGCAACGTTTATCCAGGTGTCTACACAGATGTGAAGGAAATGTACAGATTTATAGAGGACGCCATGAGTCACTAAATTTTTTTAAATCATGTGTAACTTTTTTTAGGGGAGATATCAAAAAAGACTGTTCTGCACTACTTCACCAAGCCAAAGAAGAATCATAGCCTCATGAATATCCAGACATAGTAATAGAAGATGCAATGGCCTCATATAAAATCACTCTAGAGTTAACAAATGTTGCTTGAAAGAGCAAATCAGCGGCAATTTTCTTGTACCACATCAGACTTTTCCTTAATGGCGAGTACCAGCTACTCAACTGATCAGCGACATCAATTCCTTTCTTAGCATCATTATCATGCACAAGCATATTTAGTTACAATGGCAAGTCGATATCATCAACACGACTCGTTTATCATGGCTTTTTATTGGGCCGCAAAGTTCCTCATAAATTTTGGTGTCTATCTTTCAGATATATTGCCAGACCTAATGAATTCAATATTATTCGAGACCTTCAACTATGAATCTAACGCCGCGTGTGTCATATAAGCCTATGTGCAACTATTAGCAGAACACATTTAAAAGAAATGTATTCCGTATTTATGTTTGAATGTATTGTATGTTTTTATATGCATTCGTCCTTGGTGATTGACTAGCGATTCATCAACGATAATTGTATCACCAGGCACATAAAACTTACGAAACCTTCTGATCAGATATTGGCTGAATTCGGGATAAGACAAAATCGCTTTATGGCTGCAAGTCTGCGAAATTCCAGCAATGCAGTATACTACTAAACAGATAGCAAGACATATCTATATTATATAGAAGAAGTGTAATGTAATGGATCCATATGGTGGTTTTCTTATCAACACCCTTATAAGATATGATGGCGAAAAAATCTTCTTTCTTGACGTCAACCCGAAATGATTCAATCGGAAATCGTAAAGAAAAGCTAAAAAAGGTAGTAAACTAAAATAATTATTATTTTCAGTTCTTGGTTAAAATAAGCATGAATTCATGAATAAAAATCGACTCAATGAGCTCAAATTTAGTTCTCCAACTGATTTTCTGAAAGTGTTGTCGCAAAAACTAAAACAAAAATGAATTTTGACGAAGTTAGGCCCACAAATATTACACTGGCGTATGTAGTGAAAATCATACCAATGCGTGTGAGTTTTTACTAACACAATCACAAATTATCTGAGTTTGCTGAAATAGTTTACTGTGTGGCCGAAGAGGTTGGGAATCTCTCTGAGAGTCCGTACCCACTGGACATAATTACAGTTTTTTTGAACTAACCAAAATTAAGATTATATTTATATGATGCTCTATTTACGGTCACGATTTCCTTAGATTTCACCACCCATCTTCAAATTTTCTAAGCCGCCAAGTTATTTTGATACTATCGTAAAGCTCCTTTAAATTATTCGAAACAGTGGCATTGTTAGATACTTTGGCAAACGATGGATTTGTCAATTTTTTTACTACTTTAGGACACCTAAAGCCCTATCTGGGACACTTCAACTTGTTACCAAACAAAGTCAACTTAATACGTTGCAAAATGTTTTTACAGAATGGAAAAGACAGGACAACAGCCAACAGAACGACATCGTTTCAAGGAGAATGAGGGCGAAATTATTTTGTAAAATAGAATTGTGCGTAATACTGGCAGAGTAACAATTTTTATGTTGATTTTATTTGTGATAAAGTGAAAAACGAAATATTTTTATTAAATGTAAAGTAGTTTTAAAAACGTCTCTAACAAATTCTGTGACAGTGGTTACATAATACCGCCACTAAAATAATAGATTTAGACGCTATGCCCATCCCATGTTTGAAATTTTTAGCCCATGTCTTGTTTTATAAAATATTTATTAATACCAATTCTCTACTACGTAGGTAAGGGAGCAAATAAAGTTGAGTTTATAAAGAATAATTTTAAAACACTTGAACAATGTTTAAATAGAGTTTTAGCCTAAAATTGCTATTTATTATTTGCCAAATTTAGAATGCAAACTGTGCAAATAAAAACTAATACACACTGTCTCTTTTGTAATTATCCTAAATTTTGAATTAAAATCTATTAAGAAAAATAAATAAAAATATTAGCATTTTAAAACAATATCTGTTCAATGTTTGGCAAATGAAAACATATAGCATTTCTGCTATATTTTTTTTTCTAATTTCGTTACTATAAAAGCTGTCAAATTGACTAAAAGCATTAGCAGTGGTAATCAACGCTTAAAGAGTAAAAGTGTTTAGCAGTTGTGATAATTCAAAAATGCATAAGCTGAAAAATTGTTTCACGGTGGCTATAAGCTGTTATTTGATATTACTTCAACTATCGGTGGTTTTGTCCAAAGGTCAAAAACGCATTGTGGGCGGATCCTCTATCACCATTGATGCTTCGCCATTTTTGGTGCAGATTTATAAATATAGAAAATTTGATTGCGGTGGAAGTTTGGTAGCAGAACGTGCTGTTGTCACTGCTGCCCACTGTGTTCACGGCGTGCATCCAGTGCATTTCACCGTAGTAGGTGGTAGTTCAATAGTCAATGACACAGCTCTCAAGTCTACAATTAGGAAAATAATAATACCAACCGATTATAGCACCGAAACATTTCACATGGACGTGGCCGTAATGATATTAAGGAAATCATTTACGGGCGAACTAATGAAACCAATAAGTTTGTATGAAAATCATTGGGACATTGGCAAGCCTATGAAAATATATGGTTGGGGCAAAAGAGAGGAGGGCGCTAGTAAAATCCCAATGACACTATATACTACTACCGTCAATATAATAAGCAGCGACACCTGTGGGGGCATGTACAGCGGTAGAATGGATATAACACGTTCAATGTTCTGCGCTGCCTCCGATGGAAATGACGCCTGTACAGGCGACTCGGGTGGCCCGGCTGTCATGAATGGACAATTATGTGGTGTAATATCGTGGGGTCTTGGCTGTGCGCGTCCCAATTCCCCAGGCGTTTATACCAATATATCGGAAGCCTTCAATTTTATAAAAGATGCGATGTTACAGTAAAACTATTAAATTATTATTTCTAAATAAATGGATTGAAAAATAGCTATAAAAAAGCGCATAAATTTAGCAACGTTTACTTGGTGTTTAATTTTATGTATATGATGCATTTGCTAATTTTTTCATATACAGGGTGTCCGCCAGGAAGGTATACTACTTTGTTTGTTTATAATTTTTAATTAAATGAAAGAGAAAGGATCGTATATTGATAAATGTTTTATTTAATGCCGGCAATACAATATCAGATAAATGTCCGCCTCTGTTAGCCGCAAAAATGCGAGCCCCTTTGAACACATTCTTCATTACATTCTCACACATTTCACGCGTTCTTTCATTAATTTCACCACGAATATTTTGTTTGAGTTGCTCCAGCGTTTCTGGTTTGTTTGCATAAACCTTGCTTTTCAGATATCCCCACAAAAAGAAGTCCGGAGCAGTCAAATCAGGCGACCGTGGAGGCCAATCAACATCACCATTCCTTGAAATAGCTTGTTGTGGAAAGAGGTCTCGCAGTAATTCCATTGTAATCCTGGCAGGTCTCACAGTAATTCCATTCTAATCGCACTATAAAACGCATAAGAAGTGATATTGAAGAGGGCACATAGGCGAAACCCGTTTTTTACCAAACCAAACTTGACAAGGGATGACGGAAAATCGCTCGAAATATCTGTATATATTTTAATTAATTACCAAAGTCCTCTTGAGACCAGACTTCAAGAATTGTAAATCATAAGTTAAAATTGAAAAAAAAACAAAAATTTATTCACATAAAAATCGGAAATAATCAGAATACTACAACTTTTTTCGGTTTCAAAATGGATTTACATGACAGAATTAGTTGCAGTATAAGACATCCAAGCACCAGTGTTAAAATGCAAATCGGGTTTTAATCGAAAAAGTGTTTCATAATTCTAAAGGCCCAAAAAAAGCTGTAACCAGTTCTTTAATGAACCTTATTATTTTTTTATTTTAAATATGATTTCAAGTAACTCATAATACTGAAGTAAATATTTTGCATTTCTGAATAATAAGCAATACAAAAAATATAGTAAAGAATTTATTATTTAATAGATAATTTGTAATTGAGAGAGTGGAGAATAAAGCTAGAAAGTAATGCATGCAGTAAGTTATTGAAAGTGAAATTGTAAGCTAAGTTCTTGCTGAGAAGGTTCATAAGCAACATATGGGTTCATAAGCAATATTTGTTTGTAAAGTATCATTGATGTCCCCATCAGTAGAACTTTCGAAAGTTGCATACACGTATATAGTGGTTTGTTTGAAACAAAAGGTGAAGTTTGAATTTTTTGAGAAGTATTTATTTATTCATCAATATCCATTTTGTTCCCTTCAAAGTAATCCCCCTCAGATACACTGCACTTATGCCAGCTCTGCTTCCAATTCTCGAAGCACTTCTGAAATGCGCTTTTGGTTATGGCCGTCAGCTCGTTCTTCGATTTTGACTTTATCTAATCAATTGTGGCAAAACGCTTTCCTCTCATTGGTGTCTTCAGTTTTGGGAATAGGAAAGAGTCGAAGTCAGGCATGACTAGGGTGTTATTTTTGGCCAAAAAATCATATTCTTTGATCCATTTTTTTTTTTTAAAGTCAAAATTCGAAAGGAATATGGCACAAATTCTTTTATTTCAATAACTTTCATGGTATTGGAAATGGTGAAATAAAAAAAATCGAAGTCCCAGATTTACCAGATCCAAAGATGGATTTTCATACATCGCCTCCCTAAACTGCCGTATTTCTATCCAAAATTCAATTGTTGAATTGATGTTTGTCCAGTTATATGCCGAAAGCTCTCACCATTGAAAATTAAAAAAAAGCTTAAAAAAGCTGTGAAGCTAAAACACAATTTGCGAGCCTATTGCCTTTGAGCCTTGAAAAAGAGCTCAATAGCGCTGAGAAAACTACTAACATAATGTTTGAAATAACATGTTGTATAATTACAAGTTAATGTCTCCTAAATTAAATATAAAGTTTTAGCTTTAGTTTTATTCAGAGAGAAGTATGAAATCATGAAACATTAACATACAAATTTTGTTCAGTGTGTTTGTATATGCTTCCTTAGCACTGCTTTATACCTACCCAATGTCGGTCTGTTCGATGTTAAAATCAGATTCTTTTTACAAAAAAATCCAAAACTTGCCAAATATTTACATATAAGAAAAAATCTACAATTTAGCAATAAACCAAAGTTTTACTAAAAGCTATTAAGAAGATTTAAATTTTCCTTAATTAAAGTTCTTAATTTTTATGTGAAATATTTAAATTCATGCGCAATAGAAAGTTTTAACACTGTTTAATATTTATATAATTTTGGATTTTTATATGACAGTAGCACAGAGGAGGGGAAGATTGCGTGATAATAAAGACTTTATATACATTTGGTGATACAGTTGTTGTCTTCTGATTATACAGCTGTATTAGCAAAGTTAAAAAATATTAATTGTTTAAATAAGTAACATGGCGTATTGTCTTGCTAAAATCAAATATCCTAAAAGTTCAAGGCCGATCAAAATAATCTTATGTTGTGGATGCTTTCGTTTTTCAGCTATTCACTAGTTCGTCAGCACTTATAATCGGAATTTAAATGTGCAAGTTCTATGAGACATTTCAAGGAATTCTTTCCAATGGCATGACCATAGGCGTCATGCTTTGTATCAAATAAAGTTTTTTAAGCTTGGTGAGGACGATCTTTACTCGTACACGCTGTAGAGAGCTTTTTTTTAAATTTTATATTTTCCGACACATTCACCATCGCTTTCACAAGTGAATTTAACTCCACTCTTCACATTTGCCAAAGTTGTAAGCAAAACCAAAACTGTCAGCTGTCAATATTCCTTCGTTTCGCACACTAAACTAAATCGCATAAATGGCGGCGAAGTAAAATCTCGCGTGAATTTGTTATGTACAGGGTGTCCGCCGGATATACTACTGCGTTTGTTTATAATTTTTGATTAAATGAAAGAGAATGGATCGTATATTGATAAATGTTTTATTTAATGTCGGCAATTATGTATTGAACACAATATCAGATAAATGTCCGCCTCTGTTAGCCTCACAAATGCGAGCCCTTTTGAACACGTTTTTCATTACATTCTCACACATTTCACGCGTTCTTTCATTAATTTCATCACGAATATTTTGTGTGAGTTGCTCCAGCAACTCACCCCACAAAAAGAAGTCCGGAGCAGTCAAATCAGGCGACCGTGGAGGCCAATCAACATCACCATTCCTTGAAATAACTTGTTGTGGAAAGAGGTCTAGGAGTAATTCCAATGTAATCCCGGCTGTAAGCGATGTAGCACCGTCTTGTTGAAACCACATGATAGTCAAGCCCAAACCATGCAGTTGCGCCGTTAAAAAGTTTTCAATCATATCACGATATCGCTCCCTATTCACAGTTACTGTTACGCCGTTTTCAGTTTCAAAGAAGTAGGGTCCAATGTTTCCTCCTGACCAAATTGCACACCAAACTGTTACTGTTAATGGATGGAAAGGTGACTGATGAATAATTTGAGGGTTTTCCATTGCCCAGACCCAGAACCGACTATTCTGTTTATTCACATATCCATTCAAATGAAAATGTGCCTCGTCACTCATTATGATTTTTTCATGAACATCGGGGTTGTCATGGGCGAGCTGTAGCATTCTATTGATATAAGTCCTATTGAAGTCGTAAAAATCTAAAAATTTGAAAAAAAAAGTTCAAAAAATATAATTCAACTAAGAAAACTTCTTCTAGGAACTAAACAATTATCTTTTCACAACACACATATTTATTCTATTATACTTGGGAATAAGGCATATATGATGCGGCACAGCCGAATATAGCGATCGTACTTGAATAATCCCAAGATTTCGGAATTTCCCGTTTGGCAAATAACATTTTACATGCGTCTCCTGCTTTTGAGAGTTTTGAGTTTACATGCGATCGTGATCTGGTAGGAGGATCCCATGCAAATCCTCGAATACGAATTAAATTTATTTCTAGAACAGTGTTGCAGCGCCTAAGTTACTTGAACAAATCAGTACAGCCATTTTATTATTGTTTTGGATTAGAAGTTGTATTTGTGGATTCGCAAAGGAATATGTAATTGCAACAGTTGGATTATAACGATGAGAAATCGTTGTATGATGCAAAATAAAAAAGTCCGTTGCTTCATTAACGAATATAAGATCCAACATACTTCTCGATACATTTCTGTTCCCCACTAAATAATTCGGAGTAATATAAAAAAAATAGATGTCGTTATATAATTAGTATATGGAGAGCTATGCCAGGATACAAATTGCAAAGTAATAAGTACAAGGTCAGCTGAAACTGCAGATGGTAAATTTGGAAACCTATTTAGCGAGGGATTTTGTGTTAATATTAACTACAACACACAGAACTTCGGGATAAAAAAATCGCAAAGACAAATTTTTTCCAGAGAATTTTTATTTGAAATAGCCATTAATACACCGCCGCCAGATTTTTTCATATCATTATGATTTTTTTTTTTGTTAAATATTGTTAAAGATTTCATTTTACACGGAAAACAATATAAAATATCAGGAGGCAAATTTCGACCCTTATGATAATCGATGAGATATTGTTTGGTACTTAGGGACACCAAACGCATGTATGTAGTTAAGAGTTTTACTTGCCAAATTCTTAATGAAAAAATTGTAAGCGAAAACTGGTAAATAGTGACATTTATTAATTGACGTCAAATATCTCAAACTTCAACAGACGTTTCCAATACACTCAAAATCTAAAAAAGAAAAACAAATAAATTCTAACAATTCTTTATTATTTGCACAACAACAACATATGCTTTCATCATTTTTCTTTAATTTCGCCGGTATATAAGCTGGTAAATTGCTTAAAAATTTTATCAGTTGCAATCAGCAATTAAAAGTTGTTTTCAAATCTGAAAAAAGCTAAGACAAAATGATTAAGCTGAGAACCTCTTTGAAAGTATTTGTAAGCTGCTATTTGATTCTGCTACAATTATCAGTGATTTTGGCCAAAGGCCAAACGCGCATTGTGGGCGGTTACGCCACTACCATTAATGATGCACCATATTTGGTACAACTTCTAAAAAATGGAAAGTTTGGATGCGGCGGGAGTGTGATAGCACCCAATTTCGTTCTCACTGCGGCCCACTGTGTTTACAAAGTGAATCCTCAGCAACTGACAGTAGTAGGTGGAGTTTCGAAACTGAGTGACATTGGTGTGAAATCTGCTGTAAGCAAAATAATAATACCAACAGATTACAACCATCGAACAATGCATATGGATGTGGCAGTGTTGAAATTGCAAACACCTATTACTGCGCCATCAATTATACCAATAGCTATGTATGAAGGCGTACTAATTCCTGGGGAGCACGTATATTTATACGGTTGGGGTAAACTATCCGAAGCTGCTAAAAATGCTACAATGGAACTGCAAACTACTAGAGTCAAAATAATTAGTACATACGAATGTGCGAAAATGTACCTCCATCGAATGTCCTTAACATCCACAATGTTTTGTGCGGGAGCTGAAGGACAGGATGCCTGTTCAGGCGACTCGGGCGGTCCAGCCATTGTAAAGGGTAAACTTGCCGGTATTGTTTCGTGGGGCTTAGGTTGTGCCCGCAGCGACTCCCCAGGCGTCTATTCCAATGTGGCCAAATTGTCCGGATTTATTCACGATGCCATGAACCAGTAAACATGTTACAGTTCTCTAATAATTTATTTCGAAATAAACAATGCAATGACCACTAACGTAATGATAGTCATGTACAAATTTGTTTATCCTTTTATGTGTTATGTCTTTTTAATTCAGGAGTAAGTATTATTATCCATCCTGATGGAGCTCTGTGAAGATTAAATGATCCCTTCGCTTGGAAAGTGATCCGCAAGATCAAGTTAAAAAATTATATTAATTGCTAATTCATGGCAGGGCTGCCAGATTTAGGGTTCTAACGTGAATTTTGGGATATTTTCATAATTAAAAAGGATGAAGATTTTAACTTGATAAAATTCCTTAGAAATGTTTTTTTTTTATATTCTATACAATTAAATTTCTTTGTTAAAAATATTTTATATACAATCTCGAAATATTAGCAATTCTTACACAAAACCACCACTTTTGTGTACTGTGCTATGTGTAAAAAGCCGAGCTAAATCTTTGCTACTTTTAAAGTCATCATTGAGGTACAGTGACATTAGTCCAACATTTGCTGCAAAATTTTGTCCAAGCTTTCACATTACACACATTTATTTTCCCATTTTCGTTTATTTAAACAGCCGTAAAACTGCCTCGAATTAAATATTGGAAACCATGTTTTTCCTGCGGTCACAAATATTTGCCTTAATTATTTATTTGATCAAACTGGAAAAATACAGTTGTTTTTGCTTTGTGTGTTGTCAGGCCATAGTGCTGCCAACTATTTCATTTGAACGAGAAAGACCTTTCACTCTTTTATACCTGCTTCTTGATTTGATATTCCGACAGGTTCTTTTGATGTAGATTTTTGGAATGAATTTCCCTCATTTCTTGTCAAGTTTGGTTTGCAGACAAACCGGTTTCATTTTCGTTCTGAGATGTTTGCAACAATTCGTTAGTGTTTTATTGTTTGTCGTGTATCTATTTGCAATGTGACCTAGTAGCAGGTGAGTCTCGTAGGCATCTGTAAGGTGTGACCAGGTAAACTCGTAAGTCGGGTGTGTTGTACGGATTGGTAGATGTAAGTGATGACGGTTTTATTGCTTTGTGTTGCGTCAGAATTTGTGTTTGCGGATACCAGGCAGATGTTATAGGCAAACTTTTTTTCTTTTATTACGTAAGTACCTTTTATCAGTAATTGGGACTTGGTACCAGGCCGGGTGTTTTTGTATGGATTGGTAGACGATTGTGATTACTATTTTATTGCGTTTATTGTGTTTGCGGACGGAATGTGAACGTTGTTTTTAATTGTTTATAGTGTTTATTTTGGGGGGGGGGGGGGGGGGGGGGGGATTGAAAGAAGTCAGTGATTATTGGATTATGAATTTGTTAATTATTTTTGTATCTTTTATTTATGTTTTTATTGTTTTTGGCGTATCTTTTTTTTTTTAATTAGAGGCTATAATATAACGTCTCAATCGGTGTTTGTTTGTTCGTTTATGATGCGTCCGTCAAATGTCTTACGTTTGTACATTTACATATTTTCTAGGATGTTTAGTCGCCGTCCTTTTCGCTGTGTGTGTAATAGTTTTCTAATATGCGCTGGATTACATTTGTTGTTGAACATGTGGTTGGCGAAGTTAGATTCTGGTGTTGAGCCGGGATTACGCATCTTCTTGTTATAGTCTCTTATATGTTTACGAAATCTTGTTTTTATTTTACATCCTGTTTGTCCTATGTAGCTGTGATGACAGGTGCACGTCAGTGTGTAAACCCACTGTTTATCTAGCTGGTCGTCTTTGTTTGTGTTGGTTTGTAATATTCGTCCTAGGTTGTTTCTTGTTTTGAATGCTATATTTATGTTGTATTTCCTAAGAAAGTTGGCTATTTTGTGTGTGGATTTCCCGGTGTAAGTTAAAGTTATCCATGTCTTTTTTTCTCGTTGTTGTGTTCTCTGAGTCTTTGAAATTTTTTTTTGATTTGCCTACAGTGTCTTTCTTGTAACCGATGTTTGCTGCTATGGTATATATCGTATTTAATTCTTTGTTGTAGGCTTCTTTTGTTAGTGGTGTTTGATCGCCGCGTGCTTGTGTTGCTGTGGGTGGTTGGAAGTATTATGTATTATTGTGTCTGTGGCCGTAGGTTTTCTGTATATTTCGTCTTCCAGTTTGTTGATATTTTTGTTTACCTTTATGGTCAGGTCTAGATAATTTAGTTTGTTATCTTCTTCTGCTTCCATTGAGAGTTTGATGTTTATTAAAAACAGCCAATAAGCTTGTATTTAAGCAATCTATGTTTAAGTCGCCTACAATTAGACACGGATCTCAACCATACGATTCAAGGATTTTTTTCGAAAACTGTAAAATATTTATTTAAGCCTTTTTTTCTAAGATCTATAAAAAGACACAAATGTTATGCTTTTGCCGTTTGACCTAATAATGGAAATACAAATATATCTCTGCTTTGGCATAGTTCAACATCAAGTTGTAAATCCTCCCAAATGTATGCCGTGGTTCCTCCATATCCATCCATCCGGCAACAATGAATATTTTTATAGCCTTTCATTTTATATTAATCTCAAATCAAACCATGTTTCCGGAACAACTACGATATTGGGAAGACATGGCAACATACCTATTGCTATCATCTTTCTGAGCGGCACAACTCTATGACAATGTAAGTTTGTTTAATTATCCTTATTTAATGAAATATTATAAAAACTTAATTTTAACACGATCGGGTTGCCAACTCTAATGAATAAAATACTTACTCATGAACTAAAAAGACACATAAAAAGACAAACAAATTTGTACATGATTATCATTACGCAGTGGTCATTGCATTGTTTATTTCGAAATAAATTATTAGAAAACTGTAAAATATTTACTGGTTCATGGCATCTTGAATAAATCCGGTCAATTTTGCCACATTGGAATAGACGCCTGGGGAATCGCTGCGGGCACATCCTATACCCCATGAAACCACACCGGCAAGTTTACCCTTTACAATGGCTGGACCGCCCGAGTCGCCTGAACAGGCATCCTGTCCTTCAGCTCCCGCACAAAACATTGAGGATGTTAAAGACTTTCGATGGAGATACATTTTCGCACATTCGTCTGTACTAATTATTAAGACTCTAGTAGTTTGCAGTTGCACTGTAGCGTTTCTAGTAGCTTCTGATAGTCTGCCCCAACCGAATAATTGTGCATACTCCCCAGGAATTAGTACGCCTTCTGACATAGCTATTGGTATAATCGATGGCCCAGTAATAGGTGTTTGCAATTTCAACACTGCCACATCCATATGCATTGTTCGATAATTGAAATCTGTAGGTATTATTATTTTGCTTACAGCAGATTTGACACCGCTTTCACCGAGTTTCGAAACTCCACCTAGCACGGTTAATGTTTTTGGATTCAATCTGTAAACACAGTGGGCCGCAGTGAGAACAAATTGGGGCGCTATCACACTCCCGCCGCATCCAAAATTTCCATTTTTTAAAAGCTGTACCAAATATGGTGCATCATCAATGGTAGTGGCGTAACCGCCCACAATGCGCGTTTGGCCTTTGGCCAAAGCCACTGATAATTGTAGGAGAATCAATTGGCAGCTTACAAATACTTTCAAAAGGTTTCTCAGCTTAATCATTTTGTTTTTTATTTTTATTTTCAGACTTGAAACCCACTTTTAATGGCTGATTGCAACTGATAACATTTTTAAGCAATTTACCAGCTTATATACCGGCGAAATTAAAGAAAAACGATAGAAGCATATGTTGTTGTTGTTCAAATAATAATGCAGTATTAGAATTTATTTGTTTTTCTTTTTTAGATTTTGAGTGTATTGGAAACGTCTGTTGAAGTTTGAGATATTTGACGTCAATGAATGAATGTCACTATTTGCCAGTTTTCGCTTACAATTTTTTCATTAGGAATTTGGCAAGAAAAATTCTGAACTGCACGTGTTTGTACATATGTGTTTATTGTCCTTAAGATCCAAACAATATTTTATTTCTGAATTTTCATGCAATTATTTTATATTGCTACGGTTGTCATAAAATATATTTTTTTTCAAGTTTTTGGTGAAACTAGAAATTTGGTTTACAAATTTTAAAATTTGTAGAATTTTGGTTTTTGCGGTATTTTTAGAATTATAAACGTAAAATTTTTTTTAACAATTTTGGTTTTTTAAACTTTGCTTTTTTTGGAAATTGTGTTAATTTGGTACAGTTAGTTAATCAATTAATTTATTTTATTCCAGTTTTTCGATTTATGGATATGTTTGGATTTGTTGTGAAAATTTTAAAAATTGTCATTCATAAGTAAATCGTCCAGTAAAGTATCTCCTCTGCTATATCTGTAGAAAGTATAGAAGATACAATCTCCGATCATATTATTATATTACGTAAAATTCTGTGTGAAACTTGGACAATATTAATAATGAAAAAAAATTTCGATTAACTTATCAGTTCAGTTGTGCGAACGACTACTATATCCACAGGCGTCTCCCAATAATACAACAAACAGGCGACTTACAAAATTACACATCAGCTATTATATTATGGGCAAACGAGGCTTTTAGGACGTTTTCCTTTAAAAAGGAAATGAAAAACGAAATAACTCCACGGATAAATGGAAATTTTCTCAATCTTAGCAAATTGAAAAAACTACTTCTGGAAAAGGGAGGAGAAAAAACCAAATGACTAAAAAAGGCCCTAAAGGAATCAATGAATAACTTTTATGAAAATAAACTATCTGCAATGCAACAAGGTCTAAAAAATGTTGGAAGTCCCTTAATGATACATTAGGAAGAAATAAAGAGAATTCCTGTTTTAGAAAGCGACAAAAAAGCTGAAATTCTATATAATTATTTCATTAATTCTGTTGAAGACCTTAAATCTAAAATCAAACAAAATCCTATTGATTCATGTAATTGCCTGAGCACATTGGTTTTTCATGATCAAAGATTTGCTGTCCAGAGCACCACCTTGGTTCAAATTAAAGAAATAATTTCAACTTTGATGCTAGCAAATATATCCCGGAACACTTTGCAGCTGTATGAGGAGTTTTCACCTGGCTTAGTTAGAATTTTCAACAAAATGATTTAAAAGGCAATTTATTCCGATATCGTGAAAATACATAAAGTTATACCAATACGAAAAAGATTAAATAATTCGTCCGTTAAGACCTACAGACCAATCGCAGTTTTATCCGTAATCCACAATGTATTTGAAAAAGTATTGCACTTGTAAATTTTTTATGATATGCAAAATGAAAGAAAGTACTATTTGAAAGTCAGTATGGATTCAGAAAGAGATGCGGTACAGAAGAAGCTGTTATCAATGTCGTTAATTAGGTATTTTGTGGCTTAGACAAAAGGATGCAATTCACGACATTTTATTACGAAAGTTAAGGTATTACGGAGTTTTGAGTAAAGAACTAGCTCCCATTAGAAGTTATCTCACGAATCAGAAACAGAATGTGCAAATCAATTCAAGCAAAAGTTCTCATCGCGTCGTTAAGCAAGGAGTACCCCAAGGCAGCGTATTAGGACCGTTATTCTATTCATTACATCTGAATTCTCGTAATATAAAAGATTCTTAATATCACGGGAAAGCTTTCTATGTACGCAGACGATATCGGTTTATTATACCGATTCTTTGATTCTTGGTTTGATATTCCGACCGGGTGTTTTGATGTAGATTTTTGGAACGAATTTCCGTCATCCCTTGCAAGTTTGGTTTGGAAACAAACAGTTTTCGGCTATGTGCCATCTTCAGTGTATATCTCCAGAGTACCCTTTCATGGAATCAACACATTAATAACATTAAATCAAAGTGGTAGTATATGCAGTGGGTCTTATGTAGAAATTTAAGAAAATATTAAAGAAAAAACAACATATTCCCCTAAGCAGGGGAACTTCCAATATAATTTGGTCCAAAACGGACAAACATTTTCTTCAACAAGGTGTAAACCGCCAGTTAACTAATACTAGCGAAGTTAGCTACCACCATCTGACCAAAGCGCAGAGGATAAAAGACATAAAAGAGACATCTTTTTTAGGACAAAAATTTCGTTGCCCTAAATCGATAGGATAGCCTCAACACGAAGAAATCTCAGAATTTTAGTTCATAGTGGCGTAACGAGCTGCTATTGTAGTCCTGGAGTTCTGACGAACAGAAAGGAATTTGTAATTAAGAAGGGGGTAAGAACCATTAATGGTTTTACCATGATCAAATATTTTCTTTTCGGATTTAAAGAAAGATTTAATGAAATTCCTAATTTGGAAGCGGACATTCTTCTAGGTTTTGATTTTAATGAAAAGAGCAAATATAACTTTAGATTCTAAACAGAGAAAGGTGATTTATGGGAAACACTGCGAAAAACTTATAAATCCTGAGTTAGAATTAGTTAAATTGTTAAAGGCAGAGTACACAAAATTAGAATGAAATTAGCGAGCATATTGAAAAGAATGATTGAAATAATATTGACAATTAAGAAATTTTTAATGAAGGCGAAAAGTCTTGAAACATTTTAAGAAGAAACTTTATTATAAATACAATAGACACATTCATTCAAATATAGAATGAATTTACCGTTCAGAACAGATATTAAGGAAGCAATACAATTGCTGCAGCACTAATATGGAGCAAGCATAATGAAATCAAAAGATTATTAGGAAACGGAATAAATTGTCCCAGTAAAGTCCATATAATTCCCTAATATGGATTTGTCCCGAAAAAAAGACTTAATAATGATTGTACGCCAAAGTTGCGTATGGTAATTGACTACAAAAAACTAAATGAGCAAACAGTGAGCGTTAATACCCAATTCCCCAATGGTAATGTTATACTCTCGAATTTGGGAACAACAAAATACTTCTCTATAATAGATTTGGAATCTGGATTCCACCAGATTGTCATGAAAGAACAGAACATTGAAAAAACCGACAACGAATAATAAATTGAAATAATATTAAGAGGATAAACTTACTGAGCAACACTACAAACAAAATTTTGAAAACATAGTAAACGCCTTACAATAGGCAAAGGTAGGGGTAATAAGTTCCTTTCTACTCTCTGAGAAGGAAATTAAGAAAGCAAAAGAATTTTTAGACTTTGAGGAATTTCCTTGTAATAATTTCGAAGAAGCTTAAGTTTTGCTACAATTAAAGTAGCTACGGATCATTCATCATTAATCTATATAATGAACTTGCCAGCGATTGATCAAGCAAAACAATATTATTATAAATATTGATTCCGAAAATCTTATTAGATGTAAGAACAAAATTTTACCCATTAAAAATTGATTGTTCTCAATATAACGAACTATCTATTTGTAATCATGAAAACTTAATAGACTTAATAGATATACGTGAAACCCACTGTATACCATCTTTTTTGAAAAGCAAGACGCACATTTGCACCTATATAAGTAATCAACACGTACCTAATGTACAGGAACTGTATTAATCAGTTATCCTTCTATATTAATTTAACGGAATTTTAGAATTATTTTTAAAAATAAAACATATCAGTTGGGGGGAACATGTCGGATTCAGTTTCACAACGAAAACATTACCATTGACAATAGAACTTTTATTTCAAAGGACATATCAACCTTCAAACCCCTTCCAGCTGTGCTACAATTACCATCTAGTGAATCATTAGTTGAAGAGGTCTTATCATTGGAAATAATAAAGAACCTACAAGTAAATAATAACGATGAAATAAAAGCAAGTTCAACTAAAGGATATTTAATATTTGCCACCAATATCGCTGCAATTATTGCATTGACTATTGCAAGTTAACAAGGAGACTGCATTCTTGTCTGGAATGCAGCAGGTATTATGCTTCTTGTTTCTATTAGAAGTTTTTAGTTCTTAACTTAGAGTTCTTAAGGTAAGTTCAATATATTTTTTTAACCTAAAAACAAGTATTTTATTATGCAGGTATCTCGTCAAGAATTTTTCTTGCCAAATTCCTAATAAAAAAAATTGTAAGCCTGGTAAATAGTGACATTCATTCATTGACGTCAAATATCTCAAAGTTCAACAGACGTTTCCAATACACTCAAAATCTAAAAAAGAAAAATAAATAAATTCTAACAATTCTTTATTATTTGAACAACAACAACATATGCTTCTATCGTTTTTCTGTAATTTCGCCGGTATATAAGCTGGTAAATCGGTTAAAAATGTTATCAGTTGCAATCAGCAATTAAAAGTGGGTTTCAAGTCTGAAAATAAAAATTAAAAACCTAAAACAAAATGATTAAGCTGAGAACCTCTTTGAAAGTATTTGTAAGCTGCTATTTGATTCTGCTACAATTATCAGTGGCTTTGGCCAAAGGCCAAACTCGCATTGTGGGCGGATACGCTACTACCATTGATGATGCACCATTTGCGATACAGCTTTTAAAATATGGAAATTTTGGATGCGGTGGGAGTGTGATAGCACCAAATTATGTTCTCACTGCGGCCCACTGTGTTTATGGCTGGAATCCAGAGCCTCTTACCGTACTAGGTGGAGTTTCGAAACTCCACGACATTGGTGTCAAATCCGCGGTAAGCAAAATAATAATACCTACAGATTACGATGATCGAAACTTGCATATGGATGTGGCAGTGTTGAAATTGCAAACACCTATTACTGGACCATCAATTAGACCAATAGCTTTGTTTGAAGGCGTACTAAACCCGGGGGAGCCCGTACAATTATACGGTTGGGGTAAACTATCAGAAGTTAGTAATGTTGCTGCAGCTAAACTGCAAACTACTACAGTCAAAATAATCAATACAGACGAATGTGCGAAAATGTATCAACATCGAATGACTGTAACATCAACAATGTTTTGTGCGGGTGCTGAAGGACAGGATGCCTGTTCAGGCGACTCGGGCGGTCCAGCCATTGTAAAGGGTAAACTTGCCGGTATTGTTTCGTGGGGTTTAGGCTGTGCCCGCAGCGATTCCCCCGGCGTCTATTCCAATGTGGCCAAATTGTCCGGATTTATTCACGATGCCATGAACCAGTAAACATGTTACACTTTTGTAATAATTTATTTCGAAATAAATACTGTAATGAGCAGTACGCAAGCATAATCATGCACAAATTTGTTTATTTTGTTAAATGTCTATTTAATTCAGGACTAAGTATTATTATCCTATATATGTTTGGAACGATTTTCCGTCATCCCTTGTCAATTTTGGTTTGGAGACAAACCGGTTTCGGTTTGACAAAGGATGACGGAAAATCGTTCCAAACATATATATCAGAGCACCCTGTCGGAAAAACAAATCAACAAGTATTATTATCCTTATGTTGCTTTGTTGAAATTAAATGAGCCGTTTATTTGGAGAGTGATATAAGTCAGTTTCTAAAATAATAATAATATTAAGTTAATGATAGCTTTTCATAAAATTGAAGGTATTAATATTGCACTTATGCAACAAGTGTATTAACTCAAAAATTCATATCTACCTACGGTCAGAATTCACTGTAGTTTTGCCACTTTGTTTTTTTTTAAATTGATAATTAAAATTTTCCCTTCCATATAGCTTTAACGTAAAATCAAAAAGCTAATTGCTTCTACTGAAAAATTTAAAATTTCGAGTTAATACACTATTATTGCACAAGTGCGTTATGTTACGTACGAATGAAGAGATTTTATACTTTGGAGTAGGGCTGCTAGATTCGGGTTCTAACCTCAAATTTGTAGGAATTTCCTTGTTAAAAAGGATGCACATTATAATTAAATGGTTGTGGTGTTCATTGGGGCCATCTTTCAAAAAAGTAGGTTTTTGTTGGGGAAATACTTTATAAATTTCCTTTTTAATATTCTGTAAAATAGAATTTCTGAAATCCCACCAGTGGTGAAATACATAAGAAAATACGAGAGAACAGTGAAAAATACGAGAGAGGCAGGGAGTGCGTACTTTTTTTTACCCTGCAACAATACTTCCCCGCTTGCCAGCAATCTCGAATGCAGTGAAATACATGGTCTAAGTAATTATGGTTACATAGGTTTGTAATTTATTCATCAATTTTCTTATACACCTGTCCTCTCAAAAGACAACTTCAGTAAAATACATCGGACGAAATAAAATGGCATAAGTCTCTTTAACGCAATGAAAAAAAAGTAACTTTTCAATGACTACACAAAATTATTAATACTGAGAAATATACAAGCTAAAGATCTCGGTCTAGTCTGGACTGCTAAAATATGTTTGGCTAAATTTTATATTTGAAATTTGAATTTGTTTGAAAATCAAAATTTGTGTTTCGACATCTGCTTTTTGACTATTATTTTTATTTTTTAACTTTCAAGATAATTTCCATTTTTATTACTTACAGTTTGAGGACATCTTCTTTAAACCACTCAAATAAAACAATTTTGTATTTTTTATTTTGTTTTTAACACAATTAATGTTTAATTTTTAAGAATAGTTTTAAAAAATACAAGTTTTTTGTTTTTTTTTTCTTTATTTTTATGCAGAATATTTAAGTTTAAAAATGTCGAAAGTTTTAATAATACAATATTTTTCATTTGTATTCATTCATATGATAAAATTACAATACTAAAAATAAAAAATATTTGACATAAAGTATTTATATTAAGGGGCGGGAGGAGGGGGAGGCGTGTGTGTGTATATAAATGTATTGATTGCTTGATTGATACAATTGTTGTATTTACAATTGCTATATTGTAAATGAATTAAATGAAGAAAAAAACTATTAATTATTTAAATAAACAAAGTGTATAAAAATATAAATTAATTGTGAAAAAAGAAAAATTATAACTATGAAATCGCATACATTAGAAGAAGATTAACAAACAATTAGAAAAAATTATTGAAGCAAAAATATTTTGCTAATTTACTTCTTCGTCTTAACATCCAACTCTCACATTTTATTTTTAATTTGATTTAAATTTTCTGAATTAATCTTTTAATATTTTATTTAAACTTAACAATTTAACATATGCTGTTGCCACTTTTGGGTTTTCATTTTGTTTTCATTTTCCTCTACATTTTATTAATAATTAAATTATTAATAAAAAAAAAATAATGTAAATTTAATTGTATGTGTGTATGTAAGTTTGTGCTAAAAAAAACTTAAGTAATTAATAACTAATGCTAACGCTAAACAAATGCTTAAATTATATAACGACGAGTTGTTACAAACAAATTTAGTCATAAAAATATTTTCTCAAACGAAAAAACCTCAAGTGTAATAAAGAAAGAAAGTTACTTACTATGACATCCCGACAAGTTGTTAAAACTACTTTAATAACAGCCTTGTAACTAGTGGAGCCGCTGTCCTTGCTATAAATCGTTTTGTGAAACTATATTCGTGGCCCTATTACGGTTGTTCTAGGGGTTCATTTTTTATCGGTTTACACAAAACAACATATACATTCTCTGGCTACCTAAAGCCATTTTCTATTGTACTTTTGTAGAACCATCTATTTCAAAAAATGAAACGCCCTACTGTCAGGCCTTGTGGCAGAGCTTCCTTATTGCACAACACAAGCATCAAGTTCAAGACATAAACTCAACACCAAGTCTATAGCCCTCTAAAGAGTCATCAAAATCCGATCCCTCGTTTCTAAACAATTTATGTTGAAACAGAATACGACTGCATCTCACTAAGAGAGAGAGAGCGCGCGAGAGAGGGTAAAGACAGAGAGAGCGAGAAAGATAGTGAGAGCGAGAAAGAGAGAGCGAGAGAGAAAGAGAGAGCGAGAGAGATAGTGAGTCAGCGAGAGAGAGATAGCGAGATAGAGAAGGCTTATAATAGAAATATGTTTTTGTATTATGTACACTTGCTGTTTCTCTTTTCATTTACACTTGTTGTTTACTTTTTCCGTTGAATTTAAGGAATATATGGTAACATTCTTGCGAGTGTCTCAAAATGAGCGCTCAAGAACAAACGCCCTTAAGCCAGCATAGGCTCCATCTCACAACTACATAGCTTAGCGATTTTTAAACGTTAAACTCTTTATGCCCCAGTTCTGTTGCAACATTTTATATAAAAATATTTTTGTCTTGCAATCTTTGACAGAGAAACGCTGTAAACCACGTTAGACCTGAACTCAGGAATGTCACAGCTACGCAGTCTGATGTTTACCAAGCCAGATTGGCAACGGATCTTAATCCTAAAAAATTTTTGGCAACTTCTGTGACAGTTTGTTCGTAAGGCAGCCTAATTCGGTTGAGAAACAGAGTGTAACAATTTTTAGTGTTATTAGGGGAATAATATGACGGGCGCATTTCAGAATGGTTGACAAATAGACTTTCTCTATACACTTGACAGCACATGGTTTACAGATGGCCCTATGAACAATCATGAATCAGCATTGCGTGTAAATTTTATGTTGTTTTCCAAAATAAAATTGCTACCTCTTTTCTAAAATTATCTCTCGATTGAGCGAACTAGTTCGTGACCGTCACAACTCAACGCTTTATCGGAGGATGTCATGTTCGTCTGTTTATTAAATTCAAAAACTAATTCATTTCAAATGAGCTTTACGTTTGTCTGATAATTATTTTAATATTTTATAGTATCCATTTGCTTTTATATTTGTTGCATGATGCATGAGTTAGCTGTCCTTTTAATGGCGAAACATCTGATAAACCAAGCCAACTTTTATTTTTTCATATAATTTTTTTCCTTTTGTAATTTTATTATGTCCATTTTTCGCCGCATGTGCCAAGCAAATAATGTTATTAACAAACAAAAATTGTTTCTTCTTTCGCTCTTTCCTTTCATTTATTTTTCACTCAACATTTCTGTTAAAAATTTCGGGGGTTTTGTTTAATTTTTGTTCAATTCAATAATCACTTTTGCATTTTTTTTTTTGGTTTCAATTTTAATTTCAATAATTTTTTTTATCTTTTACTTTTAAATACGAAAATGTATTTTATTTTTTTTAAGAACTTATTTTGAAGGATTTTATCGAAAGAAATTATTTACAAAAACAGAACGAATTGTAACAAAAGGAGTTAGTTAAAATTTGATTATTAATCGATAGCAGTTGTATTGGCTAATGCGTAATTCAATTTGATTTTAATAATTATTTTTTTCAATTTACATTATTTGTTTCAGTGTAAAGTTTAAACATTTCCATAACTTTGCAGTTCTTGTGTTTTTATAAAATTTTCTTTAAATTTTACACTTAAAAGGTCCTTGTATGTGTGTGTGGTGTGTGTAAGTATTCAGAGCTTTATGTTTTTTTTAACTGAATTTTTTTTCGCTTGATGCTTTTTTTAAATTTTTTTTCTTCTTGTTTTAATTTTTTTGGACTTTTGGACCCTAGTTTATATTTTTTTTATTTATTATTTATTTGTTTCTTTAAATAATATTCAAAACACTATTTTTAATAAGAAACAATACACATAATTATTATAATAAAAAAAAAGAAAAGAAATTGTGTTAAAATGAATGAAAATCATGTATCTTGTTTTATTTATTTGTTTGTTTTACTTAAAGTAGGAACTTTTTCTTACAGTGTAAGTGTGCGAGTTTGCATTTTATTTATTTCAATTTGTTGTTTGATTTATTCAAATTTGCCTTCAGTTAAATATTTGTTTTGATCACTATTTTTCCAAGAGGCTTAAAAATGATGAATGGAGGAAATTGGAGCAGGAGACATGGGATATTTAAAAAAAATAAACAACTCAAATTTACAGGTTATACTTCAACTAGAAAGGAAAAATAATTTGTGTTTGCTACAGAGGAAACTTTAACAAACAATTTCCAAATCGCTAGTTCTGCCCGAACACTCATGATATCGTTAAACGCAGGAACAGGATTTTCAATAATTAAAAATGCTTAAATTGCTGAAACTACTTAAAATGTCCTTACAGAGCACTATTAAGGTTACGATTAGCTAAGATTAGTTAAACATTACTGGATTGTCATGGTTTTTTTCGGCGCTCTTAGCTCAAGCTTATTGCACTTTATCAAAGTAAAAATAAGTTTTTAATTAAAGTACATTTTAAAAATGTACTTTTTTTCTAAAAATCCCATTTACAAACACGAGTTTTTGTTTAACAAATTTTTTTTAAAAAAAGTACGCAAAAGTAGACGAAGTAGTATTTCTTTAGATAAGTCCCAAAATTTTTGCAGTTATCTAAGAGATATTATTTTTGTTTAAGGAATTTTAAGAAAAAGTACTTTCTAACAAACATACTTTTTGTTTTGCAAAATTGTTATTTTCGTT
The DNA here is from genome assembly GCA_963932375.1 of Phania funesta. Classification (NCBI taxonomy): domain Eukaryota; kingdom Metazoa; phylum Arthropoda; class Insecta; order Diptera; family Tachinidae; genus Phania; species Phania funesta. The sequence continues at coordinate 8,065,023 of OZ010652.1, forward strand.
AAAGTACTTTTCATATGTTTTCGTTTTCTGTTATGTTTTGAAAGTAGTAATACGAATAATCATGTAAATTTTAAGTTCTACATTGCAGTATAATTAATTTGAAATCACTTCAGTTTAAATTTTTTTAATGTTCTGCATTCTAGTTTCTACAATTGAGTTACAACATTCAATAGAAATATTAATCTAGGTTTCCAGAAGATCGAAAATGAAAAGTTCACATTTCGAATTTCTATTTCACTACTTTCTAAAACCTGGCAGAATATGTGTGATAAAGATACAAAGGTACTTTCCCAATGTGAGCCTTGACAATTTCTTTTTCTTTTTTGAAAGCAACTGTTAAAAGTACTTTTTTTTAGCAACCTTGTCTTGCAAGCGCATTTCTGTGAAGGCTGTTTTAAAAAACTAATTTTTCTTTTGCAAAAACACTTTTCTAAAAGATTTGCTTTTTTTTATAAACGTACTGGAACTTTATTTGAACTGCTTTTTTACATAAAGTACGTTATGCAGAATCTTCTCTTTTTAAGCAATTATTGGCCTAAAACTTCTTATAGAAAAACGTCTGTGATTTCGTCAAAGCACTAAAAAGGGAATTCAAAAAAATTTTTCCTTCAACAAAAACTTTACAAAAATGCTATAAAAATTTAAAAAAAAAACTATAAAATTCATGATTTTTTGGATAAGTTTCATTAAAACGAAAATTTTAAAACAAAAACAACAATAAATTTTAATTAAATATTTCTTTCTTTACTTTTATAAATTTTAAATTTATAAATTTCTTTTCTTCTTCTTCTTCTTTGCTTGTTTTTGTCTTAATCAAGAGAAATGCAATTGACTTTTTAAAATACTAATTTAAATATACTTTTATGTATAATGTATTGTATAATATATTTTATTTATTTATTTATTTATTTATATTTTATTTAAGTGTTTTCTTTAAATGTTTTCGGTTGAATTTAATTATTATTTTGACACTTACATGCATGTTGTTGTTGTTTTTTCTTTATTTTCTTTATTTTTTTCTAACATTTTGTTTTCTCTTAATAATTTTTATTAATTTTTTTTATATTTTATTTTATGGTAAAATACGCTTTTGTTATTTATTGATTTAATACTTAAAATAATCAACACTCAGTTATAAATAATTTAATTTAAACTACTCGCTTAAATTGTATTTCCTTTTAATATGTATAATTATTTATATGATTTATTTAATTAATTTTTAATATTTTTATTTTTCCTTCTCAAGTTTTTTTCTTTTTAAAAATGATTTGTTTCAAACGATTGTTCTTTAATTACGATTTAAGTTTTATTTCATAACAACCCTGTGTGTGTTTTATATTTTATTTAATTATTAATACATATACATATGCAGTATTTATATATGTATGTGTATTTTTTTTTTATTATTAAAAAATATTGTTAAAAATTATTATTAAAAACGAATTGTGTAAAAACGTACTAAATAAAAAATTAGCACAAATTAGTTGTTCTTTTTTTTAAATAAAGCTCAGGTGCTGCTGTAAAATTAAGGCTTAAATTAGATTAAATAAAATTATCTCAAGTGTGAACGGCTGTCAATTTAACTTATGTTCGTGTGGTTTGTAAGCGTTTTTCTAAACATTTGCTACGACGATCTGTTTGCGTTTTATTTTTGTTGTTTATTGATATGTATTGAAAGTGTTTGTTAAGCAGTAACATTGTTTGGAAAGGAGTTTTGTAGAAACAAAATTGTAAAGTAAAATAACTTTTTCTCAGGCGTAAAACTTTGCTTTGGCCGCTTTTCCCAAGGGTGCCAGTATATTTAAAAAATATTTAAACTTAAATTTAAAATACTCGTACTTTACATTCATGGACCAGAAAGCGACTCATCCAATCATTTGAACAGGTAATGAAAAGCTTTTAGTTACTTGCAGAACTTTGCTTACTGATAGGAACCACCACGGGCGATTATTTTCAAACGCAACTATTGTGTATACGCCGGGCATTGGGTGACACATAATGCAAGCCATACATGTTGCAACCGTGGGTATAACGCAGTTGGTATTGAAGTTGGTTGCATTGCCCACAAACGATACAACTTTGTGTATAATCTCGTTGTACAACTTCATTTTGCAAAACAATCGTTTTGACTAAAGATGGCAAATAAAACTCCCCACAACCGTAGTACAACCGCATATTAGGAAATAAGGAGCAGGGATACCAGAAGTCATATTACAAGTTTGATAAAAAAAAAAAACCATTTGGGAGGGGCAATATTTTTAAGTCCAGGACTACATTGATTATTATGGGGGAAGGATTCGAGACACCAGAGTTCCTATCTAGAATTTGACGTTAGATTAGGACGAAACTGAAACTTTTTTTAAGCTCTTAACAGCGATATGCGATATGTTATGATCGGCCTACATGTGGCAACGCCACATCCCAGAGACGTGGTCAAAAAATGTTTTTTCTGGAAACGTCTAAAAACTTATCTTTTAATCTAGCGTATGACTGGCGCAACTTTTCATTGTATGGGCTTTATGACTTAATACATGTGACCGCACTGGCGAAAGCAAAGTTATACACCTAGAAATTATGTTTAAAATTAAAAACTGTGTAAGTTTTTGTTATTGTTACTGGTTTTTCTTTTTTTATGTATTTGTTTTTTTTTTTAATATACAAACTTCTTATTTTTTTTTAACTTGAATTTGTATTATTTTTTTTTTTAAACATGTAAAATAAATTTTATGTTTAGTTACTATTTTTGTTTTATATTTATCATCGTTGGGACAAATATTACATTTGAAAATTTTATATATGCATGTATGTATGTATGTTTGTGTTTCTTTTGCTTTAATTTGTTTATGGAAAAATTGTTATCGAAAATACGCGTCAATATGATGAGGTTCAAGAAAAGTTCTTAAGAGCCGTGTAAAGAATTGTTCTTTCGTATAATACCGGCCAAGGAAAAGTTGTGTCTGAATATGCAAAACATCGGATATATAAACATATTTTAGACCAGCAACTAACTGGCTATTAACATTTTTTGTCTCCTTGCAAGATTGTAGTCAAAAAAATAAATAAATTGAAGGTTAAAAAAAGACTTAAGGTAACCTTTCCACTCCACTCTTTTTGTACTTTTAATTATAGAAAAACAAAAACAATGTGTCCTTATCATTTTGACGCGCGTTGTATGTATAATTTATCAATTATTTTCTTGTTTGTTATCAAGTGCAATTTTTCACAAGCCTTTAATTTTTTTATAATAATTTTTATGGTTTTTTCATTATTTTGTTTTTTTTTTATTCAGACATTTTATTTTAAATATTTTTTGTTTTGTGAAAATAGCACTTTTTCTTTTGAATAGATTCTAAAAATTATGTTTAAATTTGTTGTATTGATAAGATATATTTAAGTTAAAATAAAGTTTATAATAAAATTGTTTTTTTTATATTTTTATATAACTTTGATTTGTCTTCAGTTTGTTGTTTTTATGAAATTCCTTTTATATATTTTAATGGGGTTTTTGCGTTTTAATTTTTAACAAAATTATTTTTTTGTTTATATTATAACAAGCTCATTTTTTGCCTTAAAAATTTGTTTCTAATAAAAATAAGTAGACATTTTTTGATCAAAACCTTAGAGAAAAAACAAAGATTTCACTATTCACTCATTTTCAGTTCACTACACATATGTACAGACATTGTTTTATTTATTTAAATATTTTTTAAACCTTTTTGATGTAGACTCATTTTATTGCTAATTAATAAACTCGTATGCAGATCAATGCTAATTATATTTAATAATCTTTTTTAATTAAATTTAAAATAATTTCATTAAACAACTTAAGTGAAGGCCGGCTATTGTTACGATGAAAAACGACAATTGCAATTTAATTAATTTACAAAAAATACAACAGAATTGTTGTTTTTTTGCTTCTTGTACTAAAAAATATGTGAAATAAATAAAAGTTTTGTGTGTTTAAAAAAAGGCTTCATTGTTTTGGAAACACTTTTATTTTTTCTTCTCCTAAATCCCCTGCCTGCTTGTGCAACAACTGAAGTTTTACATTTATTTGTCATTTAACCATCAATAGTCGTAACCCGACTGACAACCAATGTTTTTCTTAGTGAATTAAAAAACAATTGTCGATTACGATTTTCAAATAAAACATGCAACGCCTGCAAATTTTATATAATAAAAAGGGAGCTGCACTCTGAAAATTGTTTAACATTTACGTTGTAGTTCAATATTTTTTTGTTTTAAAAAACTTTCATACATCTCTACATTTTGCTCCTTAACGTTTAACCAGCTTTAAAAAAAAAAACTAAATTACTTCCAGAAGATTTGTTGAAATTGAAAACGATAGTCACGATCGCTGATGTGAATCAATTTCAAATATAAAAAGTCGTTTGTTGCTTGTAACCAGTTGCATGAAATGCAATAACGGAAGGTGCATGTATCGACATGTTCTTTGCAATATCCCCCAATAGCAAAAGATCGCAATTCTTGGCAGTCTCAAGGCTTAGATCAGGATTTACTCCACCTTCTCTCATAACCATTTGAAGATACCACAGACGAACTCTTCTTATTGAAGCATAAATGGTGGCAACATGAGACATGACCAACTAGTCTTTGATTCAATATCAAGAAATCTTGGAATAAGAAATATTTCTATAAGAAGTCAAATCAAACCTTGTTGTCTGTCGCTGGAGCTAGTGAGTTGATCGCTTTAGTGCAGTACAATTTTTTAATCCAGGCTTCGTGGCCCAAATGGTAGAAAAAATAGCCAGCGATAGCTAGTAATTTGCAACTAAAAAGTCGCGACGCTAGCAAAGTTGCAAGTCACATAATTTTCCAGTAAATTGTTTACAACACACAAAACCTCATTGTAATAAATAAAATTCATAATTCCAAATATTTAACCGCAAAATATATTAAAATTCGTCTCGCTTACATTCCTGTCTACATAGTTTAATTCTGATTTAATAATATTTGTTGAAATTTATTGTTTATCTTCTTCTAATCATTTTTTTTTTCTATATTGTTTTATGTTTTGTTAAGTTTTTACCAAGGCAAATTGATAACAGGTAAATTCACCGGCGAATTCAAAGTATTTCCGGCTTCTTTGCCGAGGTTAAACTTCATATATAAAAATTGTACCGGAAGTGGCGTAACATGGATGGATGTCAAATCCAATAAGTTTAAAAATAGTATTCAGCTGCACTGGCGACTTTACCTGTTAAGTTTACCCTGGTTTTTTCTAGGCTTAACTTCTTAAATGAATAAATATGAAAATCATTTGAATTTTCCACATATTTCTAGTTTGTTTGTTTGTTTGTTTTTTTCTTTTTGATAATAATATACATAGATATATTTAAAGATTCCCATTTTGTTTGTTGTTTTATGTTTTTAATAATAAAAATCATTAATTACACAAAATTAGAAAAATTTCTTTAAAATATTTTATCTTTTAGTTTCTTGGGGGTTGGTTGGTTTTTCCGTTTGTCTTGTTTAGAACGAAACACAGTTTGATTGATTTTGGTTGTTCTATTTATGCACTTGTAGTTAATTTAGGTATACGTTTCTTTTATATTTCTATTATATACTTATATATTTTCTTTAAATATAATTTAAAAAATAACGTTTTATATATCAATACTCAAATACAATAGTTCGGTAGATGTGAAAAGTGTTGGGAGCTGTTGGCGGGTATGATGTTGCTGCAATGATTTGTCCATTTGTTGCTGCAGATGTTGATACTGGTTTTTATTGTAGAAAATCAAACGAAAAAAAAATCGAAACAGCTCTATTGCAGAAGACCGCAGTACGGTAATTTAAGAAATTCAATTCTATAATTTTTTTAATAAGATCTCATTGGCTGCATTGGTGCATAAATCTACAAGTGATTTGAAAGCCACTGAAATTTCCCCTATACTTCCTGAGAACGCAAGCATTTAAATTTAGAATAAAACTCTACCATAGTGATCGCATTGGTATTGTAAATGGCGAAAGGAAAGTGAGAAAGACTCTTCAATAGTCATACATCAACCTCTTGACTAAGTACCCCTATAGCCTGCAAGTACCTATAGCCAGCTGTTTATCCTAAGAGAACATTCTTCAAGATGTCCTTAATATCTAGCCTTTGATAAGACAAAAGAAGAGCGATAAAATATTGCTCGAAAAGCCTTTAGAAACATCTTTATTATTCTAGACCAACAAATTTACTTTACGCTGCAAACTTTTTATATTGAAATTATGTTTGCAACGCAGTGCTATGGGCGAGATCAATTAACGATAAGTGTTTATTCTAAACACGAAACTATTGTTTAATAATTCGAACAGAACATCACGAGATTCATTTGCTAAAAAAAAAAAAAAATTCTTTTAAAAAGGACAATTTCAGCCCTTCTAAAATTGTGCCAATGATGGGGTTTGTTCAACTTGTAGCTGCTTCTGTAGCTGACTTCTGAAATAGAGCTGCTTCCGAATTTAAGTATTGGACAATGTTTGCCAGTAATTTGCAAAAAAGCTGACTTGAAGCTATTGTGTGGAGAACAGTGGTTGACGTTGCCGTTAATGCTGACCACACGACGACCACACTGTTGCCGACTATTTTTATTTTTACTATTTTACGTTTTCATTATTCTTTGTTAAACTGTTTTACATTTAGTTGTCGATTAAAATGTGCGATAGTTGTTATTTTTATGTTTCTTTTTTATTTTTAATAAATCTTTTTTTTTGTTTATATTTAATATAGTATGTATATATAATATTTGTTCATATCCTAAATTTAAGTTCACATCCAATAGCAAGAGTTAATTATAAAGAAAATAAATTTTAGCTTTTAAAAATGGGGTAGTAGAGATTAAAATTACAACGACATTTTGTTTAAGTAGAAATTTCAAATTTTTTTTTTTTTTTTAGTAGAAACAAAAGTATTTTTATAAAATATATTAAAATAAAATGTTTAAAAAAAGGGAGAGAGAGAATAAAAAAGTTTAAAATGTTTTTAAAAAAAAATGAGCATAAAAAATAAAATCAAATAGTAAGTTATAATAAAATTAAAAAATTAAAAAAATAAAGTAATTGAACAATATAAAGTTACAGTGTCGAAAAAAACTATAATAAATTTTAATTTCATTAAACGCTAATACTTCTCTTGTTGTTTAATTAGAATTCCTACTTATGATTTTAATCAAAGAGGCGGGGTGAAGAGAGAGAGAGAGAGAGAGAGGTGGAGTTTGGTGAATGTAGGTAGGTGAAGGTAGAAGTTTAATTTTAATCATAAACGTAAACGTAAACTGTTTGTTTTTATGCTATAGTTGGTTGTTCTTGTTTAATAACTATTAGTTTTTACAATTTTCTGTTTCTTTTTGTTTTTCTCCTTTTAGACAAAATGAATTTTCTTTTACACTTAAAACTTAATAAAAAAATTTCAATTAGTTTCTTTCACGCCGGGGAATTTTGAACAATTTTAAAAATTGTCTTTGTTATCAATATTAATGCAAGTGTGTGTGTGTGTGTGTGTGTGTGTATATGTTGTTTTTTTATAACTTGGCTTAATTTCTTTTCCTCTCTGTAGTTGTTAGCTTAACTTATTGTAATTTTGTTGTTGTTGCTGTAGGGGTTTCTTCTGTTTTTTTTTTTAAGTATTATATACTATAAAATATGCTGCCTTTAATTAATTTTTGTTTGTTTTATATTGTTAAATTATTTATAAATCTTTTGTCGCTTCAAAAGATTCAGGCGTTTAATAAAAAATTTTTAGTTGTATATAAATAATAGTGTGGTTGTTGGTGGCTGTAGTAGTGATATTGTAGGTGGTGGTTGTTGTGGTGAAATAGATGAGACAAGTTATTGGTTCAGATATTTGATTTCGAAAAACTAACACGTAAATGATTTGATTCAGACAATTGATGATTGTGCATTTTGATTAAAGCCAGAACGGCTTCTTCAACTGAGGAGAGTTGCAACAAGGCCATTTTGCGATCCTTACTGTAAGTTGTGTGATAAAGAAAACATATTAAATATATTTTTTTTAAAATACATTAGACAAAAAAAAATCAACTCACGGGAAAAATTTGAAAGCTTTTACTTCGAAATTGTTAGTAGTGAAGGCTTCTTTTATATCTTCCTCAGTGCAAGATGATCTAAAAAAAAAGAGAAAACAAAACAAACACATTTTTAAGTTTTACAAAAACTAAAATTTAATAAATATAGATTTATATCGACCTTTGTTTAAATATATTTACTAATCACAAAAATACTTCAGGCTTTAAGATCTTAAATAAAAACTTTTCTTCAAATTTTGTTTTATTAATCGACATTTTGCTTCTCCACTGTGTAGCATCATTAGGAAAGAAAAAGATTTTTCACAACAACCTCAAAATATTTTTGAATAAAAATATTTGCAGACAAATTTTAATTTAAGATTTCAAAGCTTGAGGAATTATTGTGATTAATAAATAAAAATAAAATTAATGTTTAGAAAACGAAGGCGAAAAGAAAAACACTAACGTTTCGGAAAGATCCTTCGTTATTTTTTTTTACATCCTTTTCATTGAACCGCGGCATGATCTTTGATTTAGCGAAGAGAGAGGTGAAAGAACTAAGTCAAGAGAAAAGTCAAAAAATCAAATCAAGTCAAAGAGCAAGGTATATACTTTCAACCTTTTATTATTAAGATTTACCAATGCAATAGCAATCGTGTAATGTATTCACTTTTATTATTCCTTGTTGATGGTTCTTCCTTTAACCTTACCCACCTCTCGAATTATTTACATCTTCAAACTACGTGTAGCCACAGTACTCTGTTTGTGCTGTTTGGGCCACCAGCTTGCTGGGTTGCCGTAACTGAGTGCACTGTCAGAAGTTCTGGCCTATACCTCCACGTGGTGGTGCCCGGTAACAGGTTCCTGTCTTTGCAAGGAGTCTGACTAAATAAGTCGAGCCGAGAGAAATTAACACTCTCGTATAAAAGAGGGTGCTTGGTCTCAAGTATGCGAACTCCGGATACCAGTCGATCTCCAGTTTTAATACAGACTTACCCGTGCATATGTAGCTCTGTGTTGGTGGCCATCTTTTTCTCGAATAGAGGGATGAATCAGGAAGTCTCGCAAGAGGCGGAGGTTAATTTCTGAATAAACTACAGTTTTAATTGGCCAATACAGGAATTCTAAAGAAAAAGACAGGAAAACCTGTCTGTGTGAAAACCTCGACTTGCGCAACCAAATTTATGCAACTCCCTGATTAGGGCCACAGGTTTATTATTTTTTTTTTTTTTGCATTACAGTTTTTATGTGTGCAACTTGTTTCAAAAAACAGTCCCGATAAGTGGAACATTTTCTGTTCTGATTTAATCTAAAGTATTTTGTTCTCTGAATTTATTTGTTTAAAAACGTAGTTTTGAGAAGCATTTAGGGCGGGCTTAACTAAAAAACTGCTTTCCATACGCCAGTGCTGGTGCTTTGTATTTATTTTAATCTTTTTATTTTTTATGTTCTCAGGAAGGAGCGCTGCTCAAACATTTTTATAACCTCAATATTTTTTAAATACAACTACTTTCTACGGCAAAGTAATATACACAATATTTTAAAGTTTCATATGAGTTATGTGAAGATCAATGTCAAGTAAATGTGCATATCATGCTCGTAGGGTATGGCAACAAGCAATCCTGGCCAAACAATTCGAATTAAGCAAATATGCTTAATTTATATTTTTCATACTTTTCTCAGAAATCAAGCAATAAGGCTTCTTTTTGAAAACCTCCAGAATGAAGTACCAAGAAGGAAGTTAACACAGAGAAAAAACATGGCTGAGGTAACGATAATCTAAGAGCTACATATTGTGCTACGGCTGTAAACAAGTCATAATTTTATTGTAGATAACAATAATATGGTAAGATAGGAATACTGGTGACTAAAGCCATCGGAGGCTTAATAGCCATAGTGCTAACCACTTAAGCCACAACACCCTCATACGTTGATTTAACGCCAAAGGAATTTTATATATTATGTTCATTGAGATTATATTATGTTTGCAAAGATATGGTTAGAATTTTAGTAAAAATGACGTGTTGAATTAAACCATGTTGCGATTTTTATGAAGGGAAATCATGTAGAGAGTAAATATAAAAAAATAATTTGTTTTCCGCATTTAAAGTAATGTTTAAAATATTATCAAATAACCATTATATGTTTGTCACAACAATATAATGTTGCAGAGAATATAATACGGTAATGAATTTATAATTTTTATTTCGTGTGATCTGACACTGATCTTCAGAATTTACCAAATTTAAAACGAAAATAGTAACAACAATTAAAATAATAAATATTGATATCCATTTGACGTCGAATATTCTGTGTTTGAATATTAATTATCTTTAAAAACAGTCTTCTATTTACATTAAAATAAAAAAAGCAATAAAAAATGCATAAATTTCAATTTTAGAAATTAGAAAACAATTGCCAGCTTTCACCTCCTGCAAAGCAAATCGAAAACAACAAAGAAATTCATCCATTCACATTTTCAAACAGATCACAAATTTTATTGCAGCTCAAATAGAATTTTTAACAAGCCAAGTATAGCAAATATTTAGACAAATGTTTCCCTTTTTTACCATCTCTTCAATGTTTTTGAATATATAAGCTCTAACCATAAGAAAAGCATTGAACAGTTCCAATCACCAATTAAAAAGTAGCAAATCATTATTAAAAGCTTTGAATTAATTAGCAAAGAATAATGAATGTGCTAGATACTCTTTGGAAATTGTTTATTTGCTGGCATTTGATACTGATTGCTGCAACAAGGGCTGCGACGCGAAGTCAAACACGCATTGTGGGCGGCGTCCCCACCACCATTCAAAAAGCGCCATTTTTGGTACAGGTTTTAAATGGTGGAAGTATTTTATGTGGTGGAACTTTGGTATCAGAAAATTGTGTTGTCACTGCAGCGCATTGTTTTGACAACAAGCCTACACGTCTGGCAGTAATGGGCGGCGCTACAAAACTCACCGACACTGGTATAAAATCGAAGATTAGCAAAATAATGATACCTGCCGATTACAGCAATGAGACATATCACATGGATATAGCAGTGATAAAATTAAAGACACCCATGAAGGGAGCATTTATTAAACCAACAAGTTTGTGCAAAGATGACTGGCACATTGGCGATACAGTCGAACTCTATGGTTGGGGTAAAAAACATGAATATGCGGATCAGATTCCCATTCAACTGCACACTGTTAAAGTCAGGATAGTTGATAGAAGCAAGTGTGAAAGGACATTTAGAGAAACACAGCCGTTAACTGAATCAATGTTTTGTGCAGCTGCGCCGGGAAAAGATGCCTGTTCGGGCGATTCGGGCGGTCCAGCCATTGTAAATGGTCAATTCTGTGGCGTTGTATCATGGGGAATTGGCTGCGCGCGCATGCATAATCCTGGTGTTTTTACCAATCTGAAAATAGCACATGAATTTGTGACACGTGCCATGAGCAAGTGAAAGTTTTAATACATTTTTTTTTTCAAATACTTCTTGTTACATTTTTATGAATAAATCAATTGAGAGCAGTATTTGACGTAACGGCAAAATAAAACTGCTAAAGTTGTTGTTTGTTATAATTCAGTTTATGTCTGTGGTTTGGAAATACAGACAGGCCTGTTCTGAAAATAACCCTATTCCCAGAGTGATTTCCAATCACTAAATATTTTTGAAATCTTGTGATTTTAAAGCGGTCCGCTAAGTGAGTGCCGCTTTCAAATCACTTGATTGTTTTCACGAATACTTTGCTGTAAATTTTATAATAAGTTCTTTAAATAAATAACTTCATGTGATTTCTTTTGTTGTAGTGAAAAGTATTTTACATAAAAAATATAAAAAAATTTTAAGATTTTGTTGGACATTCTTCATGATTTAGGGTTTCATAATTATTATTTTTCCTTCTGCTATGGTTTTCAAGATATTGCTCTTAAAAGTTTATAACTTTAAGCCGAGTTTTGCGAAATTCTTACGTGCAACAGCAAATCGCTGAGACATGTAAACTTTTGTTCAACATATTTTCATAATTTTCCTGAAATTGATCACTTTTCCCTTTTCTCTATTTGTATCAACCGTGTGAAAGGGAGAAAATATTCACTCCTGCAAATAAAAAGAAAATGTTTTCTGCTACAAAAGAGGCAATTTATAGGAATTAAGACTTCTATCGAGGCTGCATTGGTGAAGCCCTTTGGCCTTACTGACACTCCTTTGACAGAAGAAATGTTATATTCCCCACAAAATATTGCCTGCATTGATAATTCGCCTTTACTTGATTTTTCGCTCACAATTCTTGAAACGCAACAAATTTATTTATGTTTGCACACAAAAACTCCACAAGTTGGAGACAAAAACAAAAAGAGACAATTAAATGTTAATAAACAAAACAGCTGGCTTCGAAATGCGATGATGCCACTTATTTGTTTTTTGCTGTTTTTTTGAAGGATTTTTTTTCTTGAGAATATTCGTGATTGGGCTGAAAGCCTTTGTTGCTGGATCGATCCAAAACTTTGCTCGATATGTGTGAAATTTTATAAAGATTGTACGTCATCTAGGAACACATAATTAAGGGCTTGCCTTTGAACCCACATTTATGTATCGTTTTGAAAATCAGCAGTTTGTTGCGGACTTATAAATTGAATGCTTAACACGAAACAACATTTTCGGAAGGAAGACGATTAAAATCTGCTTTGAGGTATGTTATAACAGCAACGTAATGCAAATTGGGTCGTTATTTTAGGTGGACATTACCTTATTTGATTGCAAAGGGTGGCATTTTTTCCTTGCATAGACTTGCAAAAAAATAAAATGTTTAATCGCAAGATTATAGAGGCGCAATTACCCGGTTTAATCGCAATATCCCATGTCTGAAGTTATTATACTTCATTTAAAATGGTAGAAAACCGAGATTCATTCGTATGGTTCTCACCATTGTTTGAAAATTTTCTAAAAGCATTTGTCATTTTATTATGGTTACATTTTTACAGCAATGCGTTAGTGTAGACCAAGCCTGTAAAGATTTCGGGTAGATTTCTCTTTGCAAAAATAAAAAAAAAAAAAAAAAAAATCTGTCGCTTATATTTTTGTCTCTTCGAGAATATAAAATAAAAATGAAGAAGTACTTACGGAATGTTACTTAAATGCAATGTCGCCGATGGCGGATAGATGTTTTGATAGTTTTTGCTGCCTGGTTTCTTGAATCGATGTAATGGATTCTGAGAGTAGTCACGTGTTAGGCCGGCATCGGGTTGTCCTTCTTTTGGCAGTTGTACAGCCTGGTGTTTGCTGGCCATAACACGTATCGCTTTACCCCACAAGCGTAATTTGTCAAGGTGATTCATTGCTAAAATTAAAAAGGATACAAATAAATATTAGCATTAAAAAAAAACTACCGCAATCACGCTTAATTAAACAATTAATTTAATGCATTAAAAATTGGCCAATTTTGCGCATAACTAAATCTTGTGAATGTTAATCAATATTCACTCAGATTTTATTTTTTATTTCTGCATTTATATCCGAAGGATGTACTTTATTCTAATTTAATTTTTTTCATTTTATTTTACGTACACTCATCAATATTGAAGATTATTCCTTGACAAGTTATTATAAATATTTGTTTACATTTATGGTGGCTGGAAGCTTGTTAAATATTTATTTTATAAATTGCAAAAAATATCTATTTGTTGGAGACCGAATACACCTATACACGCAAGCGTACGCACACACGCACACAGACACACACACACACACACACACACACAGACACACATTGGTGCCATTTAGTGTACAGGGGCAAATTGAAATGTAGTTCCTACAAAATATAGTGATGGGGAATGTTACGGGGCCAGAAAGCAAGAACGAACTAAGTGTGTTATTGCATCTTTATTTTAGAGAGCTTTCACTTCGTGCAGACATACGAGAAGTAGTTGTGAAGACGATGCTATTGATGCTGCCGTTTTGCTAATGTTGATTGAACTTGTATCCTTTTAACCAAAAGATAACAATACGTTTTATGGAAATATATACGAGGATAACTATTTTTACGTTGTGGTCCTAGCAATCCCAATGATTACTAGTTGTATTGTTGTAGGCATACATCCACTTTATTCAAAATAATAAAACTTTTTAATTTAAATATCGCGCGGAAATCCATTCGTCGAAAGTTTTTTTTCTACGTTGGTATGACTATCGGTGACATCTGTGCCAAATATCATATCAAAGTAATCATTACAACAAGTGCATTCGCTGATTTTTACAATGAATGAAATTATTCAATAAAGAAGTTTCATTAAATTTTGTGTGCGGAATGAAATTTCTGGTGCCGTTCAGAATGTTGCAAAAGGCCTTCGGTGACAATTGTATGTCGCGAGCAAGTGTTTTTGATTGGTACAAATTATTCAAAGAGGGTCGCGAACGCGTTGACGGCGAACCGCGTCCAGGACGGCCATCAACATCAACTGATGATTAACACGTCAATAAAATCAAGGAATTTTGTGTTCGAGAATCGAGGATTGACAAGAGAACTTACTGATATCGTTGAAATATCGAAGGGATCAGTGAAAACCATTTTAAAAGATCATTTGGGCCTGAGAAAACTAAAATCACGATTGGTTTGCATACCACATTTATTCTTCGTGAGTTTTTCGCCAAAAATTCAATCAATATCGTTCCACAACCACCGTATTCGCCTGGTTTAATTCCGTGTGACTGCTGGCTGTTCAGCAAACTCAAGCGGCCGCTCCGGGGAAACCCTTTTGAGTCAATTGAAGACATTAAACGTGAATCGCTACGCGCATTGAAGGCTATACCGGAAATTGACTTTAACAACTGTTACGAGGATTGGAAAAAACGTTGGCATAATTGTATTGTAGCTGGGGGGGATTACTTTGAGGGGGACGAAATAGATTTGGCAGGCTAAATAAAGAAATTTAAAATGATGAACAACAAAGTTTTACTAGTTTTTGCCCACTTAACTTAATTGTAAATAAAATCAAATGTTGTGCATGAACTTTAATAAAATAAAGCTTATGTTGTTTGAAACTTACATACAACTTTCTCTGAAACTACTAAGCACTTTTAAAGGTAATTTTAATTTGGATTTTCGGCGTTCTTCTCAGCCATGTTGTGCCATTTCCTTCATTTTGAAGATGCCAGTATATTACAGACACCCGAATCAATTAAAAAAAAATCGACTGCTCAAATCGACCCTCAAATACATAAAAAGCAACTCTCAGTGGCTATAGTCCAATACCTTGCATACTTGTGCTTTGCTCATCGGGACCTCGTATTATGCAAATTGAATATCTGTATATGGAAAATACTTTACAAAACACCTGAGGTTGTTTTCTAATACCTTAAAATTATTATCTTTCTACATGTTGGTTAAAATTTAACTAAAATAAATTAACTAAAAGTATTTTAAATGAAACTGTTAGAGAGAAAACATCTGCAAATAGTCGTAAAAATAAAGAACTTGAAAGGATTATTTAAAATTATGACGAAGAAAGAAACATGAGTTTTTAATTTTATCAAAATTTAATAAACCTTTGCTGAGCTTTAAAAAATCAATTCAAATTTGTAAAAACTAAAAAGCATCTAAATATAAATTTAAAAGAAATAAAAAAGTACAACATTCAAAACTTATTAATATATAAAAAAAATATTAAACAAACATTTGTACGACACCTTTTCTTTAACTTACGAAACAAATAGCACTCGCACACATACACAGTTATAGCGAACGTAGCCAGTAATAAATGTATGAGAAACACATTTTATAGTTAGCCAAGAAGGTAACAGAAAGGAACGCAATTTGGAAGGTAGGAAAGCAAAAGAAAAAAACCGGGCTTTTGATATACGAGCATTAATGGCAGTCCAAATAGACTACTAATGTGCCCCAAAGGGCAGTGAAACAATTTGAAATGTTCCCGTTTCCGTTCATGCAACATACACACTCACATAGTACACTTACAAGAACAAAGTAAGCCCAACTAAATATGCAACGTCAATTTATACACATACATATGTTTGCTTGTGTATACGACTGCCCTTAATCCACCATTACAATATGGCAAGTCTCCCTTTTACCTGTCAAACAACGAGTGGCAAAAATAGCAATTGCATTTTTAATAGAGTAGTAAAAGCTACAAGGAACGCCAAATATGGGCAAGAGCCGTAAAATACAAATATAACTGCCACACAATGCGAGCACAGCACACAAACAGTAAAACAGTGTGTTTAAACAAGTTATTTGGCAAATGTGTTTGTTGTTCATATGAGAGTGTTGTACGAGTAATATTCAATACGAATTTAAAATTTTATTGCCAGTGCTCATAAAATATTAACAAATTCATTTGTTACATCAACGAAGCGTTGCCGAATTGTAGCCATTCATTACAAACTGTTGCACATCAACAGACAATCACAAGTACAAATGTTTTAAAAAGCATATATGTATGAATGTTTGTGTGTATGTGTGTGTAATAAAGTGAGAAAGAAATTATTGTAGCAAATACCTTGTGAATACAAAAATAATATTAAAAAAAAATAGAGCCACATTTCCAGCAGGGTGTAAAAAAATGATACACTAAAACTGCTATTACTGATGCTATAAAGCTTGTATTAAAAATACAACAGCAATAGCAACAGTTCAAATATGGCAGCAAACTTTGCCCGGTTCTATGCTGAGATAACTTTTTACCCGCACAGTAAAAGAGAATTAAAAAAATATGAAAATTTATTTATAAACAGTCGCAGCAAAAGAAAAATGTTTACGATATTGCTTTTGTGCTGTTGGACAACGAAACAAGCTCAGCAATAGCAAATGTTTGCAGTCCCATTTCATTCGTTCGTTTTAAAAACTATAATGGAAGATCTTAAGCCCATCTAGTATACCTATATGTTGAATTTCTCTTGTCATAGATACTTTGCTATAAAACAAATACTAAAAGACACAAAAATTACAAGCAGATTCCCGGAGATTAAATATTAATAAATCATATTAAGTGTGTATGATTATTTCTACTTAGTGCACAGAACGGTTGCTGTACTATTTCATAATGCTATCAATGTGTTCTGGTATTATTTTCATTGTTGGCATATTTTCAGCAGTACGAGCAGGGCAATATCATAAATAAATTAACCAGAAAGAAATGCTATTTCGTGACAGCAAATGTTGTTGATTTTTTTATTGCTAGACTGCATTTATTTTCAACATAACAGTAACACTAATATCCCAGTAAATAGAACTTATAGAATTTACAGCTTAAACAACTTTTTTTTGGTAAATCGTACGTATTTAAATACTCCTAAAAAAGTTTCAATGTGCAAAACTATCACATCATAGCTACAACTAATTACTAAAATGTACCACCGCAATCACTCTTTATATGGTGAGTGGGCGTGACAGTGCTTCGTTCTCGTTTATTTTTTCACCAAGCTAAATTTATGGCTACAGCACAATTTGTGCAAAATATCAACTCTCTATCTACTTTAGTTGATTTTATGCCGCAAACTGTATGCTTTTAAGCCATAGTGCTGTGGAAGAAGATTTCAACATTTTTGTATGGGAGTCGAAAACAGGGGAAAGACCAAAATATTGGCAGGGGAATATTAATGGAAGTTGGTTTTACTCTTCACTCCTCTAGGAGAGAGTCCGGGGTAGTCATGGCGCTTTCTGTAGATTGTTGCCAAATTATCTTCACTTTAAAACCTGGTATCACTATGGAAAATTGTTGAATTTTTTGTGACAATAATTTTTTCATAAACTTATAATTTGTTCGTTATTTTCATTTCCTGATGATGCTACACAATGGAGTAGCGAAATACCGAAAAATAAAAATATAATTTTTAAAAAAAGACCTTCAAGCTTGAACAATTTTAATAAATTAAATCTAAAAAAATGTCAAGAACAGCTATAATTTTACTATTAATTTAATTTATTTATAACTTTGTAGTTTCTTTAAAAACTAGTTTAGTTTAAATACAGCAGTTCACTTAAGTACACTCTTGTGACTTGAACTCGCCAAAACTCTTGCGAATGCGAGTTACAGAACACCTCACATGCGAATTGAAATCACAATCGCAAATTTTATGCGAGTGTCGGAACATGGCCCATTATTTAAAGACACAAGCGGTCATTAATGAAAATCCACAATATAAGACCTACAGTTCCTAATTTTTTGTGCAATGCAGTTTCTGAACTAGGTGTTTTTTTCTTCTTAATTTAGTCCGTTGTTTATTGTCCTCCTTTGGTTTATTTGCAAGTATTAAAAATTAATTTACACACGCATAAATAGGACTAAAGTTTTATATGTCAAGGGGTTATAGAACATTTTACTAAAACATTACATTGTTGTTTATTGGCCCAAATGCAAATGTACATTAGAGATTCTAATAAACAAACATGTTTACATATTGAAGCCTGCATGTTTGTTGTATTTCGTAATATGGGCAACAGTAGTTTGTACACAGTTGGGATTTTGAAATTTTCAATGGAAATTCTGTTAAGTTTTCAAATTATTAGAAAAATGTTTTCAATATACTGCAGATTGCAAAGTACATGAGAAAAAACAAAACGATTGTGTGTCGCCCATTACAAGCCGGAAAATTTAACAAACCTTCGGTGCTTGTTAATGGACGATTCGATCCCTGTTTGGGGAATTAGTTCTTCACTTAAGCCAAAGTCTTATGTGTGTGTGTATGTGTGTGCTTGCGTATGTACTTATGTATTCATAATAAAATTATTATAAAATTTGTACAATAAAATATATGCAAATAAGAATTAAGTTGTCTGCCTATTTTCCTATTCCTCTCTGTTGGGGAAAACTGTTGGTCAATTCCTTCATTCGAAAACGCATTCACTCAAATGCGAATACTTTTACACAGATACGCAAACACTTAGCAGCCATTTCATAGTAGTTTGCATATTCTGACTGCCGGTAGAAATCCGCAATTAGTTTTATATAATAAACGATCTAAAATTATTAAGGTCATTAATATAGAAAAAAAATTATTAGAGAAGGCAAGAGTGTCATTTAAAATCTACTAAATAATAATAATATAAACTTTATAATAGCCAAAATTAAAAGAAAACAAATAAATCATTTTTAACCAGTTAAATAGCTAATTTTTTGTTCTTCCTATTTTATGAAAAGAAGTGAATCCTACTAATATTTGTACAAGTATCCTTGTAAAGATTATTACTTGAAAATCTATTCTAGACTGCTATAATAAGATAAATTTATAAAAAAAAAGATACATACATAATTTAATTATTTTAATTCCCTGAAGACTTTCTGTTCTGTGTCTAGTTTAAAGGCAATTCCTAAAATTAATTAACGTTCAAAGCCGAGTATTCTATTCAACATTTCATGCGAACTACTGTCGAACTCCAAATAACATAAAAACACATGAAATATGTATAGCAACGTCCAAGCAGCATATTTTCATACGCTATAACAAGAATAGCGAAAACATCTTTTGTATTGTTCCCCGAAACTACATTTCAACCGAAGTCACACTTATATCTGAAGCAAAGTGCTTCCTTTCTCGCCTCCGTCCTGGATATAGTGGGTTGTAGGGGATCATGTGTAGTATAAAAGAATTCCACCGCAGCATATATTAGCTCTTGTGCTATAAGCAGTATCAATTTGATTGTATTTTTTTTTAATTCAATATTTTCAAATTACATTTTTGAACGCTTAAAAACGAAATAATATAATAGTTTGATTTTTCAATTTTTAATCTTACAAATTGGAACAGACTATGTCGAAAGAAGATTAAAAGAAATACATACCAAGAATGATAAAAGTAAAGATTATGACATGCGCATGATTTCCCGCTCGATGACGTAGCTTGTACCTTGTAAGGGTTGCCAGGTTAGTTATTGACCACAGGCAGGAGAATGTTTGGGATTTGCAAGATGAATATAAATGTAAAAATTTGTAATGTGATGATATTGAATGTAAAAAATTGTAATTTGCAAATTGGCAAAACATAAACTCAGACAGACCAAAAATAGATGTTGCACATACAAAGGTATATGTAGCAATACTTTCGCATTCAATTCAATAGTTTCAACCTTTGTTATCGTAGAAGCTCCTACAAAAATTGATGTAAAAAAATCACTAAACATAAAGTATTCCTTAGTATCGGTGTCGCAGTTTTAGAGCAATCATAGCCATAATTAATAACTTCAATAATTTTATGGCAAACATGTTATGGCATGGTCTTGAGAAATATATCATGTTCTCTGTAATAATATATGGTTGTGGCAAACATATAATGGCTGTTTTTTAAATATTTTTAACATTATTTTTAATGTTTACTAAAATCCATAACCAAAATGTGACAAGCTAGACTTTAGGCAAATGGGAATTTGGTTCTATCCCGCTCTCAAAAGCTAAATTCTTGCAGTGTTCCTGTGGTATCCCACATGATCCGAATACTAACTAGCCCACATGGATACTCCCTTGCCACCTTGTAACTGAGCATAGCATTCTGAAGGTTCGCGGCTTCACCTGGCCTCATCAACCTGGCCTCATCAACCAACTGTTCGAAGCGTTCTTGCAATATACTGCAGGTTTTGTACATAAAATATTGAGCTCTGGAGCCCGTTCAAATACCATTACAGTGATGTAGCATCGCAGATTCTCTACATCGACTACCATCGAGTGAGAGTATGCCATATCCTGAGCGCAGTGTAGTGATGTGCGCTTGGTAAATTGCAGGCACAGCGGCTCGTACACTTGTAAGGCAAGAAGTTGCTGAATAATAATAAATATACATAGTATCGTCTTCCACAGTGGTCAATAAGAGAAATTGTATTGGAACGGAACTTTCTGGCAATCTCAACTTATCCGATGAAGTGCTTGAAAGCATTTAATATATAAAAGCTTTTTCCCGGCTTCGGCGAAATATAATTTCGACTAGGACGTACAAAATGCATAATTTCAAGGCAACTTAAAAAAAAACAAAACAGACGCACAAATATATACATACATATATTTATAAAAAAAACTACAAATAATTTAAAAATGTTTACTGGCGCATGGCATACTTTATAAATCGGAACAACTTCTTCACATTTGTGTAGACACCTGGATAGCCTTTGCGAGCGCAGCCAATACCCCACGATATTATACCACATAATTGACCATTTATGATGGCTGGACCGCCCGAGTCGTGCACACAGGCATCCCTTCCTAAAGCGGCAGCACAAAACATTGCCTTTGTTATAGACATTTTATTGCGGTACATGTCTGCACACATCTTTTTGCGCAGCACTTTGACGGTAGCAGTTTGCAGTTGAGTTGAAATACTACCACTTTCTGCTATGTAGCCCCAACCAAACAGATTCACTTTATCCCCAACTTTCCAGCCATTTGTACACAAAGCTACGGGTTTAACTGATGCTCCTCTAAGTGGGTTGCTTAACTTGATCACTGCCACATCCATATGATTTGTTAGTTTGCTATAAACTGCAGGTACGATTATTTTGCTATATGTAGATCTGATACCAGCATCAGTGAGTTTTGATGCACCGGCAACTATAATCAAGTGTTCTTGCGGCACGTTTTCAATACAATGGGCTGCAGTGATAACAAAATATTCCGATAATAAAGTTCCACCGCAAAAGAAATTCCCACTTATGTAAAGTTGTACTAAAAATGGTGCTTCGTTAATGTTGGCAGGGATGCCACCCACAATAGCCAAAGCTACTGATATTTTTAGCAGTATTAAATAGAAGCTAATAAAAGCTTGGAAAAAGTAACTTAACTTTTTCATTCTATTTTTATTTATAATTTTGAGCTACAAAGAACCAGGAAAGCCTTTTATGAAAACTTAAAAAGTTATGTTTTTCTTATAGCTCCAAACAGTAGATTGAAACTATTTTAAACGAGTGCTGGTAATTATACACAAACAATGTTGTCGCATTTTAAAATACAATATTTTGTAGGTCTATTAACCTTTTATTATATTTGCTGATTAAACAAGTAAACAGGAAGCTACCTTAAACATGTTTCTAATCGAATTCTATTTAATATTGTTCAAAACCGAATTATTAAACTTTGATTTTAACGTTTTCGTATTAAATAAGATTTTGTTTTCTTTAGCAAAGTGAAAAAATAGTACATTGTTCCACTGTTGTTTACCCAACTATTTTGTTTGACAGCTGAAAACTCTTAGCCAATTGGAACACTGTGTGTGTGTGTGTGTTGCCAATTAAAATTTTATAATAAAATTTTTCGAGCTGCTCAAAGCTTTTTTTGTTTTTAAAGAATCTCATGCACTCGTAAAAGCTAATAGTTTATGCGAAAATGAATTTATATTAAATATAGTGTTTTTTTAAGGACTAAAGAATTCATGGATCTTGTTTCTTTTAAATTGAAGCTGGAGCTCGAGGTAATGGAGATCTTTAATGCACCATGACCAATGAGTTTTTGGTAGAAAATAGGGACGACATTGATTCGAGCAAGATGTGGTTTCAACAGAATGGCGCTACATGCAATAGAGCGACCGCAACCATTTACTCAATTATTTACTGTGGGGCGTCGTGAAGTCACTTGATAATGCTGATAAATCAGCAACAATTTATTATTAGTGACATGCGGCCAGCAATGCTCAAAAAACTCGCCCAAAGTTGGACATCCAAAATGCGCTTCGCCATTATCTGCCGCGGTGACCACATGACCAAAATTATTTTTACATGTTAATGTCATGACTTGATCTTTCGAATAGAAATTTTTTTGTTTGTGTGTCATATTTTACGATTTAAAATTATATCGGTCTTAAAAAAAAACACCCTATATTCTGAATTATCAGAAAAACATATGGATATTATGTATACACATTTTATGTTTGCTGTTTGTTTAGAGTTTTTTAATTTTAATTTAGTTTTAGGTAAATCTAGTTTAAGGCATTTTCTCTCAAGCCAGACAGAACAACTAAAACTAAACTATTTTCAAGAATATACATACATATGTATGCATGTGGCATGTTCTACGGTGTACTAGTGGAGGTGATAAGCTAAAGTTGGAAAAAATTATTAAAAGTAAAATTTAACCTCACTTAATTATATACTCGTATTAATATAAATACACCTAACAATTTCGAAGAAGATTTTCAGCTCGAACATTTCATCCAATTGTTTGTCATGGCCGTTGATTATTTCCATCAATAATCGCAGTTTTATTTTATTACTAAAGTATTTTAGACCTACAAAGTAAATTAAAAAATAATTTCAAAAGAAGTGAATTGAATTGAACATTTAAGCACTTGGACGTATGTATGTGTGACAAGCGTATCTGCTCAAATATTTAAAAATGCTTTGAGTGTACGTTTGTGTGAAAGTCAAAAGCAACAGGAAATTCATACTACATGTATGTGTTTTATTTTATATATTTTAATTCCACACTGTTGCTGATAGTGTTGGTGGCCGGTCGGTCGGTCACCTGATGGTTTTCAAGTGTCACTAACAATTGTGGCGTATGCTTGATATTAAATACACGATACGAAACATATAAAATTAAAACAACAAGCATACGCCGGGTTGTTGTAAATCATTTGTGTTATGATTTACATACACACATACATATCTACATATATTTGATTGTATTTATTAGTGTATGCAGAAACTTGTTTTTTTTTTCCTAATTTCAACTATTTATAATTAAATACACTGATTAAATTCTCTTCTGTAAACAATTATAATTTAAAAAAAAGAACTATTTAAGTATTTAAAATGCAAATTAGTTACAAATTACTAATAAATGCGTTTTCTGCATTTTTAATGAGATTGAACGCATAACGCTGTGCAGGTCATTATTACTCTTTTTTTTACTATGAACAAAACAATCATTATTTTGCAATGATTGCAATAGATTTGATTTAAAGGAACTTTAATTCTTATCACCTGTTTAATTTTCCACATTAAGCTCCGCTAAACATAATTATTTTATAAAATACAAAACATTAATACTTATCGAAATGAAAAACAATTGATAGACAGTTGCATAAAATGCATTTGGATAATTTTGTTGCAACGTGTTATGAAAAAAAATGTTGCAAATATTAATGAAATTTTAAATTGTACATAACTGTTATAAAATCTGTTATAACTTTTAAATAATTAAAGTTTCTTTTCTTTAAACAAAAATGGAATGTTTACTTCTCAAAATGTTTATACAATAAATTAATGGATGTTGGGATAAATAAATGTTGGCGATTGCAATCAAATAAAAGATTATTATCTGCGAATAACTTCATCACTGACTGTTATATAAATTATTATAAGCAATAATTCTGTTATAACACAAATAAATTAATTATTTCACAATAAAATTTTTTTTAACACAATATTATTTTTTTAAATATTTTCTTATTGATTGTTAGTTGAAGTTTTTACAAAATAATTTATTTTCCCATGATACTATTTAAATGATGCTATTATTAAAAATCCCCAGCTTGTGAATTAATTAACTAAATATGATTAAAAGGTAAAAAAAATCCATAATAATTGTTAATAAAAATTATATGGAAATAATTAATAGACAAACATTTTATAAACAATTTAAATATAAATGCTTTAAATAAGGCGAAGTAAAATAAAATTGGTATATCTTTAAAGCTTATATTTCTCTTGATACCAGGGTTTCTCGGTTTCCGGCAAATAATGAATCGCGGGAAATGAACATATTTCGAAGACCTTCCCCGAAAAACCGGAGAAGAAATCTGTTAAAATATTGATTGCTTCTGTGCCGGAGATCAATTGAGTGACTAATTAAGCTTTCCTTTATGATCTTAATTTTCAAATGAATATACAGCATGCGTAGAAAATCACTAGAGTACCATTGGTATACGTAAAATGTTTATTACCAGTTCTTTTGTAAAAAAAAAAATTTCCCACAAATACCCTAATGGTTGTTCCGTTACACAAAAATTCGACAGGCACGCATCAGCGCTAATATTTTTCTATGAAAACTACAATCCCGTTTGAACTAGCAGCGCTTGCAGTAATTGTACTAGTGCCTTTAACCAAAAAATATTATTAATATAATTCAATGACGCTACTTTTCCAAGAAGTAAATTTACAATAAATTTACCAAAACCATTGCTAGAGGATAAGCTAGTGTCTATGCGCATTCCGCTGATTGGTTACGCCAGCTAATCAGAAACTTTTACCCAAGTCTTTACAAAACTCACAGGCTTTAAATAAATTAAATTCTATCAATAAAATCTCATGTTTTGTATCTCCGGTATTTAATTTTTTTGTGCTAATATTTATAGCAATTTTAAGCCTTCGTTTCAAAATAACTGCTAACATTTCTGATTTTATACCGTTTTCCGTGTCGGAGATATATATTTATTACTTTTACTCATACAAGGAGCACAGCGTCGTAAAAATCAGGATATAATACGCTGTAAATATTTTTAAAGCTCGACGGTATTTTCAATGCTATTAACTCGAAATTTTCGACAGCGTTTCCGAAAAAATTATAATTAGGAATTTTAAATGTTTGTTGTGCAAACAAGCAATAAATGCTTTTACTATTTGGATCACGGTTTAAAATAATACCGAGAATCGAATGACTTTTTTTCTCGGGAAACCAGGAATAGATAATTTTGTGGATTTTCCGGGAAACCGGGGAAAAAAATTACGGGAGAGCGGTATATAATTGATATTTTTTAGGTTTCAACAACTCCTAAAGTATCAATTCTCACTGCCAGGAAATTCTAATTGAGATTGAATTATAAACATATAAAGACATTGCACTTGAAAGAAGTTGACCAATAAAAAGATCATCAGATTGATTTGTAAAATCTTTTAACAATTTTCCCACTCCCTCACAAACTATCCAGCATATTATCAAGCCATGTATAGAAACGTCTGTTGTCTACAGAAAAGTAGATGGCATAAAGCAAGTTATATAATGTTCACCTGTCGCCGCAAAGCCACAATGTAAACACAGGTGTCAATATTATCAAATGAAATTTAAAACTGTCAGAAATAAAAATTAGCTTAGGTCTGACTAATTTAAAATTCTTGTTTTAAATGTAAAAATGGCAAAATAAAAAATAAAAATAATTAAAAAAAATTCTTTTCTTTTGTCTTTTTTAGGGATTAAAATAAAATGCTCAACTTTTGTTGCTCTTCAAAGTGCTTAATAAATTAAGAGGTTTTTGTAAACTAAGTCTGCAAATGTTTTTCTACCACTAATATCGTTTAAATAAAAAAGAAATTAGAAAAAGGGTGAAAAAAACAATGCTTTTTAAAACCCATATTTACACTCATATGCTAATTTGCATGCTAATACCGTAAACATGTGTCATGGTTATGTTTGTGTTAGTTTTTAGGATTTTGCAACAATTAAACTCCAACTCTATCCAAAAGCAATCATCCCCTACAATGGCAGCAAGTGCAAAATAAACCACAATAAACTTATATCAGCCGTTTGTTATAGCAAAGCTAAGGATATGCGCATACGTGTAAGTATTGCTAAATGAGCTTTCGTGTTGCTTAAATTGGCACTATCAACTTTGTGGCAGGCTACCTACCAATGACCCGACCGACCAACATGCTTCCAAAATAAAAAAATAAAACAAACAAATAAAAATCTCATAGTAAATAATAGCATTTTAATGAATGTGTAATTGTTTGTATGTGTGGCTGTGTGTATGTGAACATAAGCCCGTGTTTACAAGTAGACTTTTAAGCAAAATATAGTGGAAGTGCTTTTTTGTGTGCGATATTATTTTTGTGCAAATAAACACAAGGTAGAAACAATTTACTGAAAACAACCTCTAAAAACCTTTGTCTAAATAACAGGTTGGTTGGCTGCATACAATAACATTTTAACAAACACATACATACATACCATACAAACAAACACCCGCCGCCCACACTACATACATATGTATGTATGTATGTATTTATGGTGAAAGAGGACAATGAATAATGTCACACTGCGTACGAGATAGATTCTCAGTGAGCTAAATGTGTTATTGTATTTTACCGTTATAGCGTTATTTTATCGTGCAGAGAGCCCAGCATAGCAACTGCTGTGTTAGTGGTGTAAATGAGAATAAAAATTACACAAACAAAAAGACACGTACTTGCAAAATTAAACCAAAACACTTAAATAAACATTGTTAAAACAAAAACAACGTTTTATAGTCGCTTCTATGTTTGTTTATGCACAACATTACGTTTTTATTTATATCAAATTAAACAACAAAAAGAATGCACGCAACCATAATGTTCAGTGTAGCCAGCATTAAGGGCATTCACAACAGATTGCAAACAATAAATAATAGATAGTAAACTTTGTTCGTATAATAATCAGAAAATTGCCGCTATAAAATTATTTGTAAGAAATCTGTGCTTAATTGGAAAAAAACAATGTTTTGAGGTATAAAGTTCAAGATTCACAAACTTTTTTGTTAGGAATATTATATTATTTATGGCATTCCAAAGGGGAAATTTTGAACCAAGAACTTTTGTTTGCTTTAGTATTTTTTATGAAGAAATTTTTCAGCAAGTTTCTCTGAAAACAGTTGCAAAGATTGGTTTCCATGCTTTGGAGAAGATTTTGATATTGATGCCAAAGAACGTACGGGAGGGAAGGGCATAAAAGTTTGAAGTAACAAAAAAGGCACTCAAATTCATTAAAAAAAAAGTCGGGTGCCACATAAAGACGCTAAGAAAACACATGATGTAGGCAATAATAATCTAAAAGCAACATATATGATGATAGATTTATAGGTTTGTAAACAAATCATATTATCATTGTAGTTAATAATAAGGTCCTCCTAGAACGAGGGAAGGGCGAAAAAATTATGTTACCGATTGAAAGCGGCTAAGGTACCAACACAGGCGACTAAGCAATCGAATGCTTAATAGTCAACGCGCTAACCACTTTAGTCGCAGCCTTCTCATATCTTAATTAAAACCAAAAGAATTTTAAAATACTTTGTTTGCGGTTAGAAATTTCTTAAAAATTTAATTATTCAACTTAATCATGTGGCAATTTTTATGGATCGAAATAATTTGATTAACTAAATCATTTGCGCAATTAATGTGAAGTTTCAAATGTTTTCAATTATCTAATATATGTTTGCCACTACAGTGTATTGTTATAGAGAACATAATATGACTGTCGTAACCATGCTTTTTTTTAGCTTGTCGGAAATGCTGCTTTCTACAAAAAAAGAATTTGTCATCGGATGACTGGCGAATTTAAAAGGATCTAATATGACAATTCGAATTCATTTCTCATCATGATAATAATACTCGCGCCCTCGTGTTATATCTCACCTGCCTTACTGCCCAGATCTTGGCCCATATGACTATGATGTCATTCGATATGCAGATTAAGTCCCAATTCCGTGGAAAAATTTACTTGATTCGTTTCTGGCCTCAAAAGATACGGTTTTGTTTTGGAGCGAAAACGATATATTGCCAGAAAAGTAGAAAAAAGTCTGAGCAAAACTTCGTACGACACAAAAATTAGAAACACCGAGGACTTTTTGTAGCCAATATATTTTGTTCTCAGCTAACATTTTTCACAGGGTATTTTTTTTAGTAGTATAGAACTTTAAATGGAAATAAAACACAGAATTTGAATTTATTCGAAAGATTTTTTAGATAATGAAACGAAAAATTTATTCAGACTCTAGTTCATATTTTATTATTTCAATTAAGAAAGAAAAAAATAATTTTATATACAACGACTACTGTTGCAGTGGGACAAACTTTTGGGTCGATCAGTTATTGCTTCCTTGGAGGCTATATGTCTGTGATAGTGGCGAGTGGTTTAGCGGCATAGACCAGAGACTTGCGCTCAAAAATAGTTGCATGATCTTGGAAGCCAATTTACGGGTTTATTAATCGAAAGTATTCTCTGAACATTTCTTGCAATACATCAACTGTGGCATGTTGCCCTATTTTGTTGAAACCACAGCACCTACGTTTTGAGGGTATTCAATTGATTCAACTGTAGCGGTCACGATTTACTGTAACGTTCTGGACGGCAACGTTTTTGAAGAAATCTGGACCAATGATTTCAAACAGTGTTTATTTGTAGCTATGCCTAGACAAGATCTCGTCGATTTTCTTTACTCCGAATGCTGAAATTTTGTTCATTGATATGCTCATTTAGCAAAAAGTGAGTGGCGCGCGACTGTAAATCAAACCGCGATAAAACAGTTCCAGATCAGAAGCAGAATTTTCGAAATAAATTGGCACCTTTGGCACAACAAAAGCGTCTTCTACTCAATACCAATCTCGCGGTTGCTTTTTTCTACAAATTTCGCACAACCTTGAGGTGTTTAGAAATTATACGTTAACGTACGCTAAAGGATTGAGCGAAATTCTGGCTACGTTTGTTGCGTGTGTCCCTATTAAATAATTCTTCTAATTCTACAACTTTCAATACAATATTTCATTTGTATAAAGAAGCGTTTCGAAGTTTAAAAACGAACTTTCGGTAGTGCTCTCAACATGAAAGCACTTCCCAACTCTAGCATTTGACGAGAATATGACACCTGTACTGCCGCTTATCAAGAACATTGAAATACTTTTGTATGCGGACTTTGCAACTGAGGCCAATTTACGAGAAGAAAAATAATCAGCTGTCTTATATCGCCAGTCTACTTCAAAGCTTTCTCTGCCGATTTATATGGTTAACGAAGTTTTACCTTAAAATACTCCACGCACAAGTCCTTATAAATAATAAAAACAATTGTTGTAAGAAATAAAATTTCCGCTCAACAAAAATCCAGTCGATTTAAGCAATTAAAAGCCGTAGGACAAGCGAATATCAGAGTGAAGAAGTGCGTTGCGGCAAGTGATAATAAATATTTAATGCGCTTAAATTAATATTTAATGAAAAACACACAACATACCTGTACGGATGCATATTTGTTTAATTTTCTTGATTTTCATGAATTTACAAAAGCGAGATACAACAACAATAACAACGAAGGCAGTGTATTTAATTTAAAACATGCAACCACAAAGCTCTGCTTTATTCCCCTTCATACCGGAGTATATATATTTTTTATTCTGTAGGTTTTTTTTTCATGTCTGTTAAACGATTTCTTGAATACCTTTTTATCACGACCTCACGGGGAAGGTGAAAGAGAGAGAATGAGGGATAGGAAAATATATGCTGCCTGGCTGGCGTGCTTTTTGCAAAAGGATAATATTAATTGTGTATTAATATTGTTCGTTTTTGCTTCTTAAATAACTACCAACATAATAACGAAAAGATACCAACAACTTCTGCATACATATGTGTGTGTGCATACCTTACTCATGTGTGCGTATGTGTTGTGTGTAGACATTTTGCAGGGTATTGCAGCATTTAAGAAAATATTTGATTCATATTTTTTGCACCAAAAAAAAACTGTATTTTAAACCTCAAAAACTCATCGTAATGGATATCGACATTCTTATTGAAACTTGCTATTGAGAACAAAATAAAATATTCGTTGATAAAAGATACCAAAACAAGCATCTGTTGTTGTATGTGTCGAAAGAAGAGCAGGCTTAAAAATTTCATGATCCTGGCAATCTGTACGTGGCGTCTGCATTTAAACAAAAATAGCAAAAGCTACAGTAACGAAAAAATCTGTGCGCTTGAAAGTGTAAAACCATATTTAAGTTTAATAAATATCCGTGTCAGCCAATCGACATGTAAAGGATTTTTAAATAAGGGCGGGACGATCTTGAAATATATACGATTGGTTTGGGAGCGACATCTAGCCAGACCACTTGTTTGTTTATGTACATTTTTGTACAAGAATGTTTGATTTCTCCTCAGTTTTGTAGCCCTTTTTAATAAATTTTGCTTTCTGAGGGAAAAGTACATTTGATGGATTTACATTTGTGCTCCCCTTCTTACCCAGCTCTGTAGCTTATGAATGTGAGACAGAACTTTTTAGGAAGGTACCTTAATATCCTGATGAACAGTTATAAATACAGTTTCGTCTTCAAACGTTGACGTATAAGTGTTTGGGATTGTTGGCATATCTGCTGCATAGATATACGAGTATAATAGCGGCCCTAATATACCACCTTAAGTGACTCGTGCAGAGATTTTCCCATTTTGAAAATGTATCCCTTGGCAAGTAAGAAAACAAATTTGTTTGTTGAAGTCTGGCGTGAGTAGTCAGTCCATCACGCCAGACTTCATCAAACGTCTGCAAAACGTCTATAATAAAGTTGAACAGTATTAGTTATTTTCAAATGCCGATTTAATAACGAAACAGTTCTATGGCCTGTTCAGTGGTACAATGTATAGCTTGGAAACCAAATTGACGGTCCGCAACAAGGGTTTGCTCATTAAGATAAGAATTTTAACGCGAATCAAATAATTTTCGGAATAGCTTCGATAGAATTTAATCTGACGTAATCTGACTTGAATCCGTTCCTGTTGTAGGGATCATAATAACTTCAGACATCTTCCAAGAGGACTAAACGAAATACGTTGTTTTATTAATAACCCATTAATATCAATATGTATGAAGCCGGTGCAACTGAAAACCTCACAAATCGCATGACATTAATGGCCAACATGCCAACTTTGCAAGATGTAACGTAACTGTTGCAATCCTATGTTGTCCAATTCGATCTAAAATATTATCTGCAGTTTTCGCCTTTGGTCTCATCAGCGTTATTTCCGACCGTTGTTACAGACCAATGTCCCTCGTCGTTTATATGGATTTTCCCCCTCAAAAACGTGTGTGAACGTGCTACTGTGACTAAAGCAAAAACAACAGCTATGACGAAAACAATACAGGCTGCTCCACACTGACACACCCTTATTGGAAAACTCTTAAAAACAGTTTGTCCGTTTCCTACAATATGAAATGTCCAAAATACCTTAAATATTTAATACGACAAATACAACAATCGCATAATTGCTTGTTGTTGTATAAGAAAGTAATGTTTGTGAATTGTTGGATGGAGAGAAGTCATATTATTTCCATTATAATAATCATTATATCATGCTGCTTAAGGAGATCAAAATATTTGCAATGCACTTTTATCGAATCATTAAAATCAATTATTAACAAAATATTTGACATTTTCGGAGCAATTTACGGGAAATTCTTGTCAGACAAACACAAAAGTAAAAACTGAAAATGTCATAACAGTTGGTAGCTGTGATTTTAAAGTTCCAAGTTTTGTTTTATTGAAATCTATAAAATATTTGTATTTCCTATTAAGGTTTGCAACCGTAACAAGGCTATAAATAATAAAATCATTTTAGTTTTTCAAAAAAATATGTCTGGGCAATTTCCAGTTATGCTCCTACAAACATTGATGTAAAGAAATCATGAAACATAGAATAGGACCTTTGCCTGAGTGTCGCGAATTTAGAGCAATCATAATAGCCATCATGATTAAAATAACTTCGATAATTTAATGACAATAATGTTATGGCTTGGTCTTGAGCATTATGATCTCTGTAATAATATATGGTTACGGCAAACAGATTACTTTAGTAACGACAAGGAAGTACTAATTTACATTTAGTTATTAAATGATTATCATCCAAGAAATTGGCAATATGGGTGGTTTGAGCAATATAATGTTTACTAAAACTCTAGCCACAACCAAAATGTGACAATTAATTATCCATATTCTAGCAAGACTTCAGACAGAAGGGAAATTGGTTCTATAACGCTCCCAAAACTCTCTATGCGAAACTCTTGCAGTGCTCGTGTGGTATCCTACAAGTTTCCTTTTTAACTAGCCAACTTGTATCCTCTCCTACCACCTTGTAACTAAGCGTAGCATTCGCATGGTATTCTGTAGGTTCGCAGCTTCACCTAATTAGCGTAGTAGACTAGTCGCATCAGCTCAATTTATCCAATGAAGTGCTGCAGTTTCGGTCAAAGATATTTTCGCTTAGGACCTTTAAATGACTTAATTTCAGGACCACTTATAAAAAAAAAGACACACAAATTTATATATTTATTAAAAAAAAAAACTACAAATAATTTAAAAATGTTTACTGGCGCATGGCAAACTCTATAAATCGGAACAACTTCTTCACATCTGTGTAGACACCCGGATAAACGTTGCGAGCACAGCCAATACCCCACGATATTATACCACATAATTGATCATTTATGATGGCTGGACCGCCCGAGTCGTGCACACAAGTATCCCTTCCTGGAGCGGCAGCACAAAACATCGATTTTGTTAAAATCCTTAGATTGCAATACATGTCTACACACATCTTTTTCCTCAGCACTTTGACGGTAGCAGTTTGCAGTTGAGTTGAAATACTACCACTTTCTGCTATGTAGCCCCAACCAAACAGATTCACTTTATCCCCAACTTTCCAGCCATTTGTACACAAAGCTATGGGTTTAACTGATGCACCTCTAAGTGGGTTGCTTAACTTGATCACTGCCACATCCATATGATTTGTTAGTTTGTTATAAGCTGCAGGTCTGATTATTTTGCTATAGTTAGATCTGATACCAGTATCAGTGAGTTTTGATGCACCAGCAACTATTATCAATTGATCTTGGGGCACGTTATCAATACAATGGGCTGCGGTGACAACAAAATATTCCGATAATAAAGTTCCACCGCAAAAAAATGTTCCATTTATGTAAAGTTGTACTAAAAATGGAGCTTCGTTAATGTTGGCAGGGATGCCACCCACAATAGCCAAAGCTGCTGATACTTTTAGCAGTATTAAATAGCAGCTAATAAAAGCTTGCAAAGAGTCGTTTAACTTTTTCATAATTTTTGGCTTTTAAGAACAAGCAAATGTTTATCTTATTGCTCGAAGAAGTAGATTTAAACTGATACTATTTTTCATCAATGCCCCAACTTATACACAAACAATGTTTTCGCATTTTAGAATACAATTATTTTTGCGTCTATTAACCTTTTACCATATTTGTTAGTTAAACAAAAGATATTTTAGTTTCACTCTTTACTTTATTACTCACTATTTATTATTGTTCAAAAGCGAATTATTCAATTATTTTCATTTCGACGTTTTCGTTTTAAATAAAATTTTGTTTTTTACGCAATAAAGAATTATTAATCCTGACTACTCTTAATTTATTTATATCTGATATAATATTAAACCGCACGAAAACATAAATGTGAGAATCGAAAACCTTCGCCGTTAAAAGTACTGAGATCAAAACGAGAACCAAATTCTTGATATGTACAATTCGATCCCATTCCTAGGGAACTTGTTAGTTTAGTAGCACATAGTTTCCCATAATTCTCTCCCATATTAGAAAGTTACAAAAACAACGAAAACGTGTCGCAAGGATAGGCCAGCGGCGTCTAGGTTCGTTAATATTTGAGTATCCAAGTCTCTCTCTCCCTCTCTCTCTCTCTCTCTCTCTCTCTATCAAACAAAAGACTCGATATACACGTTATAAATCGTACATGTTTATTTACACGTTTTATTATTTACAGTATAGAGGCAGCGAGTAGCGGCGTCTGTTACAGGTATTGCGGTACGGCAAAAGCAGTGGGGGTGATTTATCTTCTCTGTCAAATATAACTCAGTCATAATATGTTGCTATTAAATTAGCTTTACCCCAACCATGTTTTTTTTTATCTGCGTGTGCTGACAAAATGTATAGAGAAAGGAAAAGCGAACTTGAATTATTTTATATTGGTCGTTCTCTTGGAAAAATTCTCGTTGCAACATTGATTATTCTCTGCTTACTCTGTGCTCGTACGAAGTACTTAAAGTAAGTTTTTTAATAAATAAGAAAGCACACATAGATACGATTGATTAGTCGGGTGGCTTAAATTCATGCTAATACATATTTTAGATTCGCTAAGTTTTCTTAATAATCTTGTTTAATTGGAGTAATAACAGCTGCTTAAAACCGTTTAATCGCAGCCTTCTAGAAATTAAAATACAATTACTGCCTCTCTTCTTTGAGGTTATGACTGGTGATTAGCAGGGTTAGGAGCTTCATGTAGGTATTTGAACTTGTGTTTCAAAATAGGTTTTCTTAATGACTGCACATATTTGACATTTTAGTTAAAAAAGAACATTTAATATAAGACGAAAGATCTTTATTTCTGTAACTTTAGTTTTAATTTCTTTACTTAATGTGTCGTGGGTATTTAAATAAGAGACCATTTAGTTGGGCGCGAGTATTACAGGGAAAACCATAATTTGGGTGCGAAGTTACTAAGTCAATTTTTATTTTGTAATTACTTTGACCTTTTTAATATATATCCTTTTCAATTGCTCTAAGAACACCAAAATATATTCCTTTAGTATCTTAATCTATATATAAGTATAAAAGTGAAACTCTGTCTGTCTGTCTGTCTGGCTGTGTGTGTGTGTTAGCTATAGACTCCGAAACCGTCAAGCCGATCGGACTCAAACTTTGGCATGTTGTTCTACACATTCCAGGGAGTGTTTATGGGTGGTAATTTAAAAAAAGTGGGCGGAGCTACGCCCATCTACATATACATAAAAATGAAATACGCCCATACAATATAAATATTAATTTTTCAGCTACTTGCACCGGACCGATTTTTCTGAAACTTTGCACACATATTGAGCTCATTAAGGGGCGTAGCAACGCGCGCCGGGCTTGGCTAGTAAGAAATATATATATCAAACAAATTAATTATGCATTTATAGTAGTATATGCAAAACACTTCAGGGATATTTGTATAATTTGTGGTTTTATAAAGATATTTGATTTACCTAATGCTTTTTGCTTCTAAGGAACATACATCAATTTGTTTCACTTATTTATTTATTTAACTTACCCAAATAAGCTTGTTGTGGTTCCGCCATTTGTATAAGAGCTGAATCCTTTTTATTGTATAAAATCTTTACACGTTGCACATCGCCATAAACACCTGGTTAAAAGAAAATTAAAAAATATATCCATATTATCATTAGTATTATTATTAGTCTGTAATTTGTAAATTCAATGGCATTTAAAATCGAAAGGCAAAACGTCATACTGGTGATCAAGTGAATGTTCGTGTCGACTGATATTTCGGCGCCAATAAAATAAAGAGATGGCGATCGAATGTCTTTCTTTCTTTTTATTTTCATTATCTTTATCAAATGAAAAATGTAAAACGGAGGATTTTGGGATTGTCTACAGCAAAAAAGCTTGACAAATATTTCTCAGTTAATTAAAATACTTTTTGCCAATCTATAGTGCGATTCACTAACTTTTAACGATTCGACAGTCGCAAAATTTGTCGACAATTATTGTTGTTTGCAGTAACGATTGTGTGATTCACTAACTACTCGTAAATGACAGTAGACATCGTTAATTTTCTATTTATTCAAACTGATCTGGCATCACTCTCAAAAAAATATCAAATAAACAAAAAGCACAAAGAAGAATGAAAAAAATCGAAGACTTTTTTGGAAAAAATTGTTTGTGCGTTTAGCTATTTTTGCAAAAGCTTAGAAAAAAACATTTGAGGCTTTTTCTACATGAAGTATAAACATATTGTGTATGTACCCAGTACTTTGTTCCTTAAAAACATTCTTTATAAATGATTTCTAAACCAAATAAAACTGCCCCTAAAAGATGCCATGAATTTTAGTTTGTCGAGTAAATAAACAACACAAAAATATACGTCCTTTATTTTTGCCTACAATCGTTAAGCTAACAATAACAGCTGACTAAACGAATGCGAATGTTGTTTAAAAAAAATACTGAATAGCAACATTGTTAGTTTTGTTGTTAATAATTTTTATCGATGCGATTGTCGTTAAAAAAGAATAGTGAATCGCACTATCGTTATACGAAACTAGAACCATATTTGATTACGAGTGCAACGTTTTGTCGTTAAATACTTTACTTAATAATTAAGAATATTAAATAATGAAATAAGTAATAAAACTACTAGAATTTATGTGAAATTATTTATTGCTCATTTAAACTGGGTTTCATTGAAAGCAGAATAGTTCGTTTAAATGAAGCGTATCTCGTTTCGAAATTACAAATTCGAACAATTTTCTTTTCGAATCGAATTACCCAGTAACCAGAGGTAAAGTTGATATAATCAAAAGTTCATACATATTAATAACAGGTCAAATTATCCAGACTACTGAGCAAACTGATCAATTGTGCGAATTACTGGCTAAAAAATTATGAAACACATTTTGTAGTTTGTTTACATCCCAGTCAATGACTTAAATTATTTTGTTTACCTTCAAGCAAAAGCAATAGCGGAAGTCAATGGGAAAAAGTATTTCCAAACGACGAACACAATCACAAATTATAGAGTGTAGAAAAGAATATGAATAAAGCAATGCGTAAAAACTTATTTCGTTTTGATAGTTTTTCTAACACACCGCAGATTAATTAGTCCAAATTATTGAGTGTAGACACCTAAAAATTCAAATTATAGTGTCGGCGAGTATGAGATGCTATTCCAGTAATTAAAAAATATCGAATGTTTTCAAGGGTCCTAAAAAACAGTTTTAATTACCGAGAGATTCAAATTATCGGGAGTCGTCTGTATATACAAACATATTTAACACATGATCTCGACAACCACATTATGTATTCTACAACTATATATTGTTGTGACACACATATAATGTTCCTTTCTGAAAACATTATAAACATTACTTTAGTTGCGAAAAACAAGTTATTGTTAACATTTAATTTAATCTTTAAATGATTCTTATCCCTTAAAAACTGCAACTTGGTTGAGCGTAGCAATACAATTTCTAGTAAAATTCTAACCACAAACAAAGTATTATTACTGCACAAACATAACATTAAATTTACTATGGAAAATTTCATGATTCAAAACTGCCTTATTTGGACACATTAAAATAAACACGAGGCAACAATTGCAAAACAGATTGTATCAAAAGCCAACAGTAACGGGAAGAATTGTTAACTATTTTTCTAGGAAGAATAAAACAATCATTATTAAAACAGCCAAAAATTTGCTAGAAAGGCTTTCAACGATAAGTCACAAAGAGTTTCACATAAAGAATAAAGAAAGGATTAGAAGCATATTATTTGTCAACAGTTTTCCGAAACAACTTTTCTTTAGATTAAATATCGAGTATAAATAAAAAAATTGTGTAACAAAAAATTTTATTGAAGACCTTAAGCTTGTGAATTAATTAATTAGAAAAGATTAAAAGGTTAAATAACTCTAACCCTAAAACGTTCTGAATAAACATAATCACCCTTATTGTATAAAGCGTTGGCATATGAAAAACATGGCGTTTTATGATATAGGTACCGTCAGGAGTCGATATCGCCAACAAATGCAACTCTGCATATAAATCTACTACAAATTTCGGAGTGTGTTTCGCATTTACGCCTTTGAAATGTAGCAAAATCTGTCGTCAAGTTAAAAATGACTATTCAAAACAGTTTGAGAGACTCGCTGCATTGATGAAAAAAAATTAACGCCAATGATGAGTGGAACGAACTCGCAGACAAAATTAACTTTTTGGATTATTTTCTCTCTGAACAGCTCAAACACTTTTACATTTTTATTCCTCTTTATTTAAAAAAAAAAAATATATAATTTTAATTTTTTTTATCGCGTCAAAGAGCTATTTTTTTCATTTTTTTAACAGGATGTTCCATAAATTTTATTAATTTTGAAGCATTCTGTGATAATTATTCTATTAAAAAAAGTACCCAGGCGTTCTGTTTAGACGGTACCATAACAATATAAAAACGTATTCGACTGTGCAAGCTGGCGTATGTAAAATACGTTGGCTGTTTAATCACAGTCTGAGGGTGATGTGGCCGCCTATTAATCGAGGACTTTTGCCGCTATCATAAATAACCGTATTTCTATTGTTGTAAGAAGACCATAGTATGATTATCTACAATAATAATATGATTTATTTACAACCATATAATTCATTCATAACATGTTGCTCTTAAGTTATGGCTAGTCATGACCATGTTGTTTCTTTGCGTGTGTAATACAATTTATGCCAAAAGTAAAGTAAGAAGTCTAAGCTTAAAATAAATTCTACAGGGCATATGTCTCTGCAGTAAAAAATTAAAAAGCTCGTAAATATTTGTTGCCAACAGGAATTGCTACTTTAAAACAAGAACTTACTTTTTTCCAGTCTTCAGAAATTAATCATGCATTTGAACTTAACTCCTATTTTTTCACGTTACTTAAAGTCTATAAATCAAACTTTACACTGAAACCACAAAAAAATTAACTAAGACTCAAACATGTTCTAAAACCGCGACAAAAGTTTTCAAAAAACAAAGTAAAAAAAAAAAACCTTAAAACACCTCTTTTGTATGACAAGAACAAAAAAGAAAAAAAATAGGAGAAAAGTTTGCTACAAAATATGATGACTACCTCCTCCATAATGCTGGCGATGATGACGATAATAATGATGAAGTATGAATAATAAAAGTTTGTTAAAGTCTTGCGACTACTAACAAACTAGCAGCACCGCAAAGGCAAAGAAAAACAAAATAAAGATTATTAGCAGACCGCAGACCTTTATTTGTAAGACCACACCAGCCTCATTCATCTATTAGATGTACATCGGGAAAGAAAGGGGAATAAAGTTTTGTACATAACTGCCGAGAATTTATTTCTTTATGTATTGTTTGGCAAATTTATGATGCTTATTGAGTTGGCCAAAACTTTCGCTGAAAGGAACTGCCTCAGCCACCACACCCAGCAAACTTGGTCATATTTTAGAGCAAGAGTTTATTAAGACTAATAACTCCGTTAGGGCGGGGGTGAGCGATGATGAAGGTTTGGCCTAGTTGCAAGCACAACATTAAAACTTGTGCAAATGCGAAAACTTTATTTCTGTATTTTATTATTTTCTTAAACAAACACAAATTTTTGCAACATAAATGCCCGTTTACGTGAACCGTGCAACCAAATAAAACTGCTGTTATTGAGTAACTTTGAAAGTTGCTCAGGATGTTGCATTATCATAAAATTAAAAAAAAAAATTATTTTTGAAGTCCGCTTTCTCCTTTGCATCTATAAACTTTTGCTCATATGCTTGCCGTCCTAGTAGTAGACAGGAGTTTATGGCAATCCCGTGTCTTGTTACAATATTGATTTTGTATTAAAATAAAAGTTTTTATTTTGTATTTCTTGGGTTTTTAACGAGGGCCGAAATGTTGTAAAAAGTTATAAAATATGAAATCATAAGTTTCCATTGGAACGGGTCAGACATTCTATTCTAGTTTTACTTCAAATTTAACCATTTTTTTCCCAACTGCTAAAATATACGTATTTTATAAAGCTCATCATATCGTTTATTTGACCTTTTGCCATTGAAGAAAATAATTAAATATCTCATTTATGTTTAAAATGACTTATATTTAAAAGGAGGAGGGGGGTTGGGGCAGGGGTTGTACATGAAATGGTGACACTTTGCCTAAGTAAATAGGTATATTTAAGTTACTATATAAAGTTTCCAAAAAATTGTTTAAATCAATTATGAGAATTTTGTTCAAATTTTAATAAAAACTCGTCTTATAGCTGGGACCGGAACTTTGGAACGAGTAGAACAAGAAACTTCAAACAAATGAAAAAAATCTTTTTATTAAATTCAATTTTTGTAAGACAAGTATCAATTCAGGTTTTTGGAAAAAAAAAACAGAGAAAACAAAACTTGGTCCTGAGATTGTATATACTGGTACATTACCGACATCCGTTGGCTGCCTTCAAATTTATCTTCAGTTTTAATTTAACTTGAATAATGACGGCCAACAGCGCTACTAACTTAGAGAAATAACTGCTAGTGTCTCGTTCACAACAACAAACCTGCAAAAATGTGCAAAATTCGAAAAATCATTAGTTTCTAAAGATCTGTTCAATAAACTTTACCAAAACCCATAAAAAATTTTTTACAACTGCAGTGTCGTTTTTGCTGGAAATGACCTTATAGAGATTTTACGAACTGTTATTAATTTCTTTGAAATTTGGAAGATAACAGAAGGGACAAAGTACCTGGTATCGTTACAGTCAATCCATATAGGGGAATTTACACGGAAGATAAATTTTGTTACGAAGTAATAATCGAAGATGTGTGAAACGACCTATTGTACAAATACGCAGTGCTATTACCATAAAGCAAAAACAACTGTGTAGCGGAAATTCCCCGAACCACGATTGAACGTAGAAACAAAAACAACAATACTGTCGCTGTTCCTGCGGTGTTAAAAGTAAATACCAGCGGTAGCAGAATCAATACATTTGCTGCAGAACTTTTTTCTCGTTTATTTATGTGTTTATGATATTGCCGTGCTTGTAGTGTGGAAAATATGTCTGTAAAATGACAGCATTGTAAAAATGCTACAACAACCATGCGCATAGCACTAATAGGGAATTTTTAAATATACATAAATTATAGTTTTTGTTTATCCTTTAGTTTTCTTTTCAAAATATTCAAGTGGGTAAAAAAAAATCAACCCTTAATTTATAAGAATTTATGACAAGACGAAAACAAAAGAAATACCGGATTTGTTTAAATAATTGAGTAGCAAGAGCAAAAAGGTAATAGCAGCAAATATTTCGTATTATTTTGATTAAAATATTTTATTTTCCAATTTGCTTTTAGCGTACTGTTCAAATATGAGCGCAGCATAGAAAAGCGAAGTAATTGCAGCCATATTTTTATTTTCCATATGGCTGTTGCTGTTGTATATTTAATACGAGCTTCACAGCAAGAGTAGTAGCAATTTTAAGCTGGCATTTTGTTAAACCCTGTTATCTACAATAATTATACGATTTTATAGCAACCATGTTACTCAAGCATAATTTGCCCGTATGCGGCTAAAACAGCAGAGCAGCCACAACAGCGTCCCGCCTATATTGGGATACTCTGTGTCCGTTCTTGTAACGTAATTTGCATTTTATTAATGCAAAATGTTTGTTATGCAATTTTCTCAATGTCAGCTTTTCAACTCAACATGAGAGTTAAATTTTCAAATCACATATGTACATACGTCTTTTTTAAATAAGGATAATAAGGATAAAGGAAAAACGGAAAAGACAACAAATACACAAATTGGTTCCCCGGAGTAATAGGTAAACAAACATAAAGATATCTAAAGTGCAAATTGCTGGCCTTCATTTGCAACTGGGGAGTTCTTTTCGTAACGTTCACATACGTTCTAAACACATAAAAT
The DNA here is from genome assembly GCA_963932375.1 of Phania funesta. Taxonomy (NCBI): domain Eukaryota; kingdom Metazoa; phylum Arthropoda; class Insecta; order Diptera; family Tachinidae; genus Phania; species Phania funesta. Next base: position 8,107,200 of record OZ010652.1, read on the forward strand.
ACGGTTTGGAAAATTCTTTTTCACTACAATTGAATAAATCTAAAAACAAGATGCGGCTGGCATCAGCCAAAAAGAGAAATAATAAAACAAACAAATTTGCCAATAAGTAAATTGAAGTGGCCCTGCTTGCGATAGCAACAATACAAAGCACACAACGCTACTTTCCATTCACAGGTATTCGTTATAGAAAAATAGAGAAAGAAAGAGCACTTGCAAATAGTATTAGCAGTAAATTCGTAGCTGGACTATCTGACATAAAGAAAATCAAATGGAATTAAGACAACAAGAGAAGAAACTTTTTGGACTCAAGCCATAGCAAAAATTTGGATATGTTAGAAAAAAGAATAAGGCAGACATCAGAAAGTTGCTAGTAACAGACATAACTCAGGTTCGAGGTAAACTCTAATTTTTACTGTCTTAGAAAAGATATATGTGCAATGAAGCCATTCTTCTCTGAATGGATATGCAAGGCACACATGACTTATGTTCAATCTACTCGTATGTTAATCAAGTGAGGAAATAAAACTAAAAAAAAGAGAAGCGTAAAATTTAACATTTTTTTAAAACCAAAATAAACTATTCATGAAATTCTATACATCTACCACTTCATTCTGTTTGCTTTACAAAGAAGTGAAATATGTTCTACATTTGATAATAATTTATTATCATTTAAAGCATGTATCCAAAAAACAATTGCCCTTCAGCTTGCAAAAACAAAAAAAAAAAAAAAACCAGTGACTTAAATCTCCAGGGCAACATTAGTTGTGTGTTGCTGCTACTGTCTTCCTAACATTTTCTTACATAAATATTTGATAAAGAAATATGTGACTGCTGACTGGTACAGCCATGTCTAAACATGGTATTTCATATTATTCCACACATTTTATTCAAGTATGTATTTGAAATTTATATTTTGGGCAAAAGAAATCTACATTGTTTTAACATGAAGAACATCAAAATTGAGCACGAATTCTCTAACGTTTTTATAAACTCTATTTCTATTTACAATTCTATTTATATCAATAAGTATTGAATGTTATGGAAAAGTTTTTTTGAAATACACTGCGAATCATTTATATGAGGAATTCAATTTTATCAACTTTGGACGATGACACAATTGTGGACTTTTAAAGGCCCTTAACCTTACTATTCATTTGGTGTAAATTGTAAACGAATTTTGATTTCTTTTAAAGAAAATTAACAGGAAATTAAAAGTTTTTATTGCATCACTTTAGAAACGAATTTTTATATGATTCTTGATTTGATATTCCGACAGGGTGTTTTGATGTAGAATTTTGGAACGAATTTCCGTCATCCCTTGTCAAGTTTGGTTTGCAGACAAACCGAGTTCGTCTATGTGCCATCTTCAGTTTCACATTTTGTTTTCAAAATGACACTGAAGATGGCACATAGCCGAAACCGGTTTGTCTCCAAACCAAACTTGACAAGGGATGACGGATATTCGTTCCAAAAATTCTACAGAATTTTTATATTTTAAAAAAGTATTCCCATGTATTGCAATTCCAATCGACGAATGTCATAAAAAATAATTTTGTTTGAAATTTTGTTATGATTCTTTGAGCGTTTCTTATAATTTTTAGAATTCAGCAATAGAATTATAAGTTTGAGAACAGAAAATAATAAACAATTAACTTCTTTTGATGCAGTAATTAACGAAAAATGGTATATAAAAAAGCAATACACTTAAAAGGAGAAGGGCTTAGTTCTACGTATTCTTAACATTTTTTATAGAGTACAATAAGAAGTATTTTAAATATAATAAAAAGATATAATAACCAAAGGAAGGTCTTCCGATGGGATCTCAATCATCTCCAATTGTAGCGGATATTGTGATAGAGAAGTTACTGGACACGTGTATTGGGAAATTCAATATTAAACTGAGAATACTGAATAAGTAAGTAAATAATTTATTTCGCATTATGTTTGAAAGTGAAATCGATAATATTTTGGAAATATTGAATTCCTTTAATAATAACATTAAATTTACGAAAGAAAATTAATGTGATTCCAAACTTCCTTATTTGGAGACATTAATAATAAAAATGATTCACAATTTAATAATTGACATTCAAAGACCCATTACCCTACTATAAGTTTTGTCAAAGATATTTGACAAAATTATTCTTCTCGAGTGTAACTCCTTTTCTAAATGAACAAAACGTTATCCCAGATCATCAGTTTAGTTTTCGAGCACGACATAGATCTATTGAACAAGTCCGTAGAATCGTTATTTCATTATTAGATCGGTTTTTGAAAGAAAGCAATACTGTTCAGCTTTATTTATAGACATTTCCCAAGCATTTGATAAAGTCTGCCATGATGGGCTACTTACTAAAATAGCTCTCGGGTTCTACCTGAAAACACCCACAAGCTTATAAAAAGCTATTTGTCCGATAGAACTTTTAAAGTAAGGTCAAATTATCAGCTTTCAAGAAATGGGTAAATCAGTGCAGGTGTACCTTATCTTATCTATACAGCGGATATGCCGACAAGCCCACATATATATACGTCAACGCTTGCAGACGACACTGCAAGTATATATGTTGATAAAGATCCGACGGTGGCATCTGCAGTGGAGAATTAGGGTAAATCCATCGAAATGTGCTCTTGTAACGTTTTCCCTAAGAAGGCAAAATTGTCCACCAATAACAAATACCACGATTCCAGCGGAAACGCACGTTAAATGTTTAGGTATCCACCTAGATGGACGCCTAACTTTGTACCGTCACATTGAGGTAAAAATAACGTCCATAAAGCTTCGAACAAATCAACTACTTTGGCCTCATGGTATTCAGCTGCAGGGTACTGCCTGTGCATCCAACATCCAGAAGTTACAAAGAAGACAGTCTAGGATTTTCCGTCTTATCGTATGCTCTCCCTGGTATGAAGTGAGATGGCTCTCTCTACACAATGGTAGTTTATTAAGATTTGAATACGAAAAATTAGTTTTTACATTAGTAATAAGTAGTAAATAATAATTTATAAATTTGAATACTTATTGTAAATTTCTTTAAGTACAAAGATTCAATAAATTAAAATTAAGTATAAAAAAAAAGCTAACAAATTGTTAGAAAGTATTTCAACGACAAGGGGTTTCACAAGAAGAATAAAGAAAAGATTTGATAACAGTTTTCCAAAACAAATTATAGATTGATTAATCATTTTAAATTTGGAATAAATAATTATACAAGAAGCGTAATAGAGTCCAAGATTTATAAGGTGCTAACGTATGTACCAGGAATATCAGAGCGACAGGAAATATCAAAAATCTTTACCAATTATAAATGCAGAATTGTTCAAACATATTACAATACATATCATAGTTTATTTCATACAACTAGAGACAAAATTAAAAAAATTAATGTGTCAAATTGTTTATAGAGTACCTTGTAACGGAGTTGTGGTAAAGTATATGTCGGTACAACAAAAAATATGCTAAAAACTAAAATAGCCTGACATAGGTCGGGCCAAAGATGTAGAAACCTTCTACCTTCCCGTTGTTCTAAATTAATTTATTATTCTAACTTTGAAAGTGCTTTCAGTTTTCAATATCAAGACGAAGTATAAGTGACGTTATACATGTACTATATATTAAAAATATCACAATATCACAAAGAATTAATTATGATGCCGATACTGATAATGTCGCTCATGAACATAAAAAATTGCGAAATAATTCATTCTCGTATTCTATTTGTCTTCAGTGTTGAGTTAAATAGATGATGTTTACAGTTAACCACAAAATTAGTAGATACGACACGAATAATGTTGTTGCATTCAGCTAGTTTATTATGTTTTATTATGTCTAATAAAATTATAACTTTTACTGTATTCAAAGTTATCATATCAAAAAAATTCTCGTTCTGAATAGAAAAGAATAAAAGAAAACGAACTCTTATGCCTATAAATTAAATTATTTAATATTAATAATTGTAGTTCAACAAAAGTTAGGTCAAACATTAAAAAAAACAAATTTTATTAAAATGATACAAATAAATCACATTCTCTGTTGCTTACACTATTAATTGTCCAAGTGTAACGAAAGAATATTTTAACGCCCCAATATGTGGTGTACAAGTTCAAAATTGGTAAAATTAAATTCCTTTTTTAAATTATTCGCAGTGTATTATATTGGCGCATATAAATATGATTGTATATTTGCAAACATTTTGCCAAAAGCTTTAAATTCCTGACAATTGAAGTGTAACTAATATACAGTAGAGTGGCTTAAAAGCAATTTTAAATTCGTCAAAAATAAAAAGAAAATACTTCCAGGTTTTATTTAGCAGCACATTGCATTTATTGAAATGTAAAAGCTTAGGGCAAGCAAAACCTAGTCGTAAGCTCAATTTTTATTCTAATATAGAAAAGCAAGCATCTAGTTTACTTTTTATAGAAACCTAAACATTTTTATTAAGATTTCAAAAGTAGTTGCTTACAACATTGGCCTAATTCTATCAAATACTTACAAGCAGATGTATAAATCGTAAAATCCGTTCTTTATATCTTGACTTTATGTTGACATAAATTAGTACATTGATACCACAAGCTTAATAAAAGATATTTATTGGCACTTTACTAAAAATAAAATAGGTCGTAGTAGATACTTTGCATAGATCAGACAGTGACATGGATCCGAAAATGCTCAACTTTCATTGATTCTGTCACATAGATAAAACTAATTTTAATGATGGCCTCGATTGTATTGACTTTGTGCGCTTCGACATAACTGCGCCTGATTATCATAGACTTCCGACTCCATTAAACCCCTCAAAAAAGTTTAGCTGCGTCAAGTGACACTATCCTGGTGAAAAATTCACATTGTCGCGTTATCTCGGCGTAACCATATGTCTTCCACTTCCACATCGTTCAATCGTTCAATTTAGGATGAAATGACTTGTTTACGATTGGTCTGAGGCGGACATGGCCTTAAAGACGTTGCTTAATCAGCTGACGAAATACGTGTGAGTTTGAATTGCACCATATAAGAAAATGTTGCTTCTTAACTTTTTTGATAAATATGCCTTGCTAAAGGTCATTTTGTTTAATCATGTAACTTGTCATAAGTGAATAAATAATAAACAAGAGATTTTTTAGACGCCACAGACTCTGAACATATAAACGACCTTAAAGAAAAATCCATTATATACTGAATACCCAAGTTCTTAAATTTTTCTTTAGCATTGACCCTTCTGGGGAAATGCTTCGTTAATACGAAAAGAAAGCCATTATTAAGCCATGCTAAAGTCCAACTTATACGAGTAAGTTAAAATGTTAATGTGATGTCACAACTTTTAAGCATTTACTTTGACGTTTTTTGTTGTCTATCTAACATTTTGATAATAATAAAAAAATTAAAAAGGACACTGTGTGAACTATCAAATATTGATCGATTGTATGATAATGCTTAACTACGATAACAAAATAAATTTATTTGCGGCAAGTAAAAAACACTAAATTTATATATTCTAAAAAAATAGGGTACACCTAATTTGTTTAAAGGAATAAATTGGCCACACAAATTTCATTTACTTATTGTTTTACTAACATTAACGTTTCAATTAACAAATGTTATAAATCTTGTAACAAAATATTGTAAATCTTGTAGCGTACTGTAACGCATGATTGATATTAATTTAATTTCCTATTAATAACAATCATACGTACAAAATGCCCTTAATCATTTGAAATTTCAAGAGCAGCTTATTTGTGAATACGATTGAGCAAAAACTTGTACATACGTTAATGAATATTTATGCATACTATTCATATTATAATTAAATGTAATAATACTGATGATTGAAATTAATTAATTGCATCAAAGTAACAGATTATTAATTGTAAGCACTTTAACTTCAGCAATGATTTGATTTAAATTTCTTGCAGAAAAAATTATATTTCAAGATTACAAAATACACGTATTCATAATTAAATTTGTTGCAACCTGCAATAAATGTCATTTAATTTATTGCTCAAAGGAAAGAAAGTCTTCGAGAATAAACCAAAGAAATTGCATTTTATGTAAATTAAATAATGGAAAAAAAATATTCTTCTTTCTTATTATTGTTATTTTAGTTGCAAGTCAGTCATTTGTAGGTCGTTGTTGAAGTTAAAAAACAATTTCATGCGGATAAATGAAAGTACTTGTGAATTTAGCTGCATACTAGAAATATGAATACAAAAGATGTATGTAGAAGTTATATAACAGAGCAGCCAGTACTAATAGAAAAAAAGAATACTACAACAACGACCTACTCTGTTGAGTGGAAGTCTTTCAAAGATTGCGACATTATTACTAAACACACGACATGACATGATTGTATATGCAAAACTGACTTCAGTGGAGAAAGAATAAATGCAAAACTCATCTATTTATAAGTTGGTAAAAGAAAAAAGAACCAAAATGAGATAGTTCCAGTTTAATGTTATTTACACTTGCAAAACTAAATGAATGCACAATTATGAGAGGGCGTGTCTGAAAATAGAGTTAACGGAGTTATCGTTTTGGTAGTGTTCAATTCAGGTGGTTTTTGAAGCGCCTGTTGTTTTAAACTTGTCATACTTCGCCGTGTAAACTCTTCGAATAATGAGTTAAGTATTCTTTTAAAAATAATCTAGTAAAATTTGAATTGGAGATTGAAGCGGCAAATCCTTAAACATCAACTATTTTTTCAAGAATTACATATGGGTCGTAAAATGGACAAGTCATAAGGAAAACTTCCGCCGTTCCCTGATACACTTTTCCTGTGTAGCCACTTTCTTGAAAGATAAAAAAGTAATGCGTATTTCAAATAGATTTCAAACATTGTAGTCCCTACTTTTTATTCTAAATCTATTACATACATTTGGCAATTTGTTACATAACTATCTTAAAGATATATTAAAGAGCTTTTTAGAAACGTCATTGTACTCGTATAAAACAAGAAATTCAACATCTCGGATGCTATGCACAAATTGTTTATATATAAAAATACATTGAAAAATGTTATTATAAAAAATGTCGCAGCAATATCTCCGCAATATGTCAAAAAATGTTGAACAAATTTGCAGAAAAGGCTTTTGCAGGGAGTTTATTTCACACAGGACGAACAGTGCGGCTGGAGAACGAGTTTTCCCTGTAGTGTGTTGTACGGTTCACAGACCAATCTACCACAAACGGGTGAGTCCAGGGACAAGTTACCTAATTTCAAAGGAATATAGTAACGATAGAACAATGTTACACAACCCACATTGCATCGATGTTCCAGTGAGTCAACAGAGTCGGGTATCCTGTCACCGATAAACATCTTCGCCTTCTTCTGTACGCGGACGAAAATCTTCAAAATAAACTCTGAAGCACTGGTATTTGTATTTCATTTTCGGTTGGCTTTAGTTGGTGTAAATAACAAGGAGATAAGACTGTGTGAAGTATCTCGTACACCGTTTTGAAAACTCGAAGCACTAGTGCTTCTTTAGACCAGCCAACATCACACTGCATTTTCATGCCAAGGGCATCATCAAGACCGTCTGCCTGGATGTACTACTGAATGAACACCTGCGAAAGAACAAATTGGATGGGAAGCTCGATATAGATGATTTAGAAAAATAAGAAATAGTAGAGTAGAGAGTACGAAGTCTTAGGAGATCTGACAAGATTTGATATAAACTCAGAGAGGTCCTCACCTAAAAACAAAAGAAAAAACAATAAGTTTCGACAGTAATGCAGCACGTCACACTCTATCAGACGCTTTAGACATATCGAGATTATTAGCCACGCTCTTTTTAGGGACTAGCGTTACATTAGCCAACTTCCAACACATCGAAACTTCAATATTTTATTTAAAAAAAAAAATTATTATTAAAAAAAAAACATAATAGGAAAACTTCATAATACAAAAATGGTAACGCAGCAATGTGACAACTACATGAGCCGTTGAGTTTGAAAGTGGAATAAGTAACTTTGTTTTCAAATTGCTTTATCATCTTTAGAAATATTTATGCTAACTTTCAAAAAGATTTATTCGTATTTGTTATCTCTGGAGAGTAATAATTTTCTCAGTATAAAAAATTTCGTATAGTCATTGAAAAATCGCAACTTATCATTGCGGCAAAGCGATTTATACCATTTTGATAATTAGAAGTAGTGTTTTTAAAGAACAAGGATTACAAATCTGTGTAGCCGCTGAGGAACAGTTTAATTAGATACACACGTCTAGGCGCTCATATTATTTCACACTTTGCCATAAAATGTTGTAAAATTATTGCAAGATTAATTTTTTACATTCTTTACAATAGAAACACAGTACCTGCTACTGCAACATTAAACTGTTAAAAATCATATTCGATTCAAGCAAAAGGTCAAATTTAGTTACAAGTTGTAATATTTTTCTTTAAAGTGATCTTTCAATTTGGCATTAAAACTGTCAGCACACAATTTATTTAATACTTGTGTTGAAATAAAAAGTGAAACAACAACATGTATTGCAAAGTAGAGAAAGAATAAAATAAACAACAAAAATAAAAATGACAACAGCGGTAAAAAGTCATGTTGAAATACACTTGGAGAAAAAATAAAATAAAGTATGACAGAAGCATAAAGTAATACAAGTGAGTACAGGACAGGAGACAACCTAGATACAAACATGACAAACAAACAAACGGCTATAAATAAGTACGGATATAAAAACGTAGCTTTATATGTTGCTAGGATTCTATACAAGAGACAAAAGCTAACACAAATAAGTTTAAAAATTGTATTGTAAATAGTTCGTGTGCTTGTAGTTCCGCAGGAACGTATGAAAAAATCTATTCTGATATGTGCAGGCAGTCAAAGGAATTATGATGAAAATCGAAAACTATCAAAGAAAAAAATTCCAACTCTTTTGATTACGGTTATCCTTAATTCCCAAAGTGAATAAATTCAAAGCCACAAATCAATTCCTCATTTTCACGTACTTTTAACATTGTATGTATTTTTATACATAAACAAATAATATAACTTCATTAGCAATTTAAATTTAAATTAAATTCAATTTTGCAAACCAGTACAAACTTGTACGCACTCATGAACAACTTAAACCCTCTACAAATTCCACAGAAATTAAAAAAAAAATGATAATATCGCATGACATACAAAGTAACATAAAATTTACAAATGAGGTTGCGTCAATTGTGTTATAGAGTGGATGATAAATTTAACGAAGTTATCGACAGAGTATTAAAAAAAAAAGTTTGAGAGATTTTCTGAAAGTTCTGCAAGATTTATTAAATAGTTCTACAACTAACGTTTTTAACTAATTATGTCATTTATGTGTTTAATAAGTTACATTTTGAAGTAAAAATTTTAATTTACATTAAGTAGTGGACACAAAATTAGTGGAAAGACACAAAGAATGTTGAAAACGTGCGTAGCGGCATAGAAAATGCATTTCATTCTGCTAGTTGTCTAATAAAAAGTTTAACTTAAATTGTACTCATTGTTATCATATCCATATTCTTTAATATTAATAATTATTGTTCGACAAACTTACGACAAACAATAAATTTTTAATTTATTTAATAAAAAAAATGTTTCATTAATTATACAAGAACTAATATCCTTAAGATGAGAGCGAATAATTAAATTTTAAATTTAAGCATTTTATCTGTTTAAATTATGTTTGATCTTCGACATTATTTTGGTTTTTAATTTCGCATTTGTTTGCTGAACTTCGTAACGTTTTGTTTTAATTAAAAGTTAAATTGCAATAATAAAGCATAACTTAAGGGGCCAAAATGGAACAACGTTAAAAAAAGCTTGCAAATAAAAACAAATACCATAAAATAGTTTTAAATATTACAAAACAAATTTAAAATAACTAACTGGGTATGTCCAGTTACATATGCATGAGTGTTTGGCATCCTTTCATATGTTTGTTTGTATGCCAGTATGTGTAACTCTTTGTGTAGTGAATGTGTGTTTTTGTATTTACATTTTTATTGTAACACAAGCACTTGATGCTTACAAGTCGTTTTATAGCAATAAAAAATACATATACTCAACATAACACTTGACATACAACTACATTTACACAAAACATGCAAACATTAAACTAATACAAATGCATACTTGTACTAATACAAGCGCATTTACACAAGTACACATATTCATTTGATATTGAGTTGCTGGCGTGTGTGCAATCGGTTGTTTTAGCTGGAGATTTCCTGATTTTTTGTTTTTTGTCGAGAAAATAACAATCGCAAAATGTTAACTAACTAATGCAATAAAAGTATGTGGGAGTTACAGAAAAAAAGACAATACAACAAAAAACCTAAGTAAAAAAAAAACCATCAGATAAAAAGCAGCAGTTGTGCCATACAAATTTAAAACACATTTTTCAGAATAAGGAAGAAAAAAAATCAAGAAATAATTTTTTAAAATCTATAAATTAATGGCGTTATAATGTTTGACCACATAATAAATATGATAAAAAGATAAGTTATTAAGCAGTTAATACTGCTCTAAAAGAGCGAATTGGATATCTTGACTTAACTACATCAAACTGCACATAGTAATGCAAAATAATTTCATAGTTCTGCTACACTTTTTCCCTTTACTGTCATTACAAATACAACTACAAAAGCGCACAGAAAAAAAAATTAAAGGAATAAAGAAAAATATAGTGAATGTAGAGTGCTGTGCTTTATTGTGTGCATCAAATGAGAGAAAAGTCCTTTGTATAAATTTATATTCTTTTTTTTTTACTTTCATATACTATATAATTTTTTTAACATCTCGTTAGTTATTTCATTTAGTTGTAGTTGTAGTTGTTGTATTCTATTCTGCATCTATTATAACAGACAATACCTTCTTTACTTAACATTCTTGTTGTTCCTGCCCTATCTCCATCTCGCTCCCTCATATAGTTTTTTGTTGGCTTAATACCTGAACTACAATTGGAATTGAAATAAAATAAACTTTAAATAAAATCTGTAATGCTTTGCTGCTTTGCCTGTCTGTCCCTCATCACGCTCTTGTTTCTAGGGACTTTGTTACCTTTAGTACAATTTGTTCATTGGTTGTTGTTGAAACAGACCAATAGTGTGTAAGTTTTTGTTGTTGTCCCTTGCATAAATACTCGGTGTTTGAAAAAAGGAGCAGCAGAAGTTTTTTTGTATTTAAAAACTTTATTGTTAAACTAAAATTTCAAGTTAAAATAAACTTTGGTGACATTAATGGAAATTTGTTAAAGATAACATTCGCAGTTTTATTGAAAACGAAACATTACGATATTTCGCAGCGTTTTTATTGTTGGACTTTATACAAGTTTCTATGGTTTTATGGTAGTTTATTAAGAGTTGTGCTGGACATGAACTAGTTCGTTCAATTGAGAGATTTATGAGAAAGGTGGTAGGAATTTTACAACAATCACAAAAACAACTCACATAACTCTACGGACTATATTGAAAAGTCAACAAGTGACAGACATCCGTCAAAACCAGGGTTTGAAATTGCTGGTTGTGTAGTCGTCGTTCGAAAACTTCTGAATTAATGTCGCTGGTATTTAACACTACGTCTTGACTAGCCATAAATTTGTTCGCACATTGAGAGAGCGTCTGCAAAATAATAAGAGAAAATGTGTTCGTGATCTTCTGTTTGAAGAATACGTGTAGATGTTCCTGTTTAGTTTGAGCATAATTTTGTGTCTCTCATCGAGATCGTATGGATGCTTTTGCATAGTTTATGTACAGGTGCTTACAGACGAGCGTACACACATACACATATTTTGTATTTTGCCTGTATATTTTGTTTGTATATTTTGTTGTGTAATGGCGAACAATAGTTCGCACAACTCTCTTTGAACACTAAGCGACCATGAACTAGCCAAATTTCTGTGCGAGCAGCAAAATGTGCGATGACTGGACAGATTTATGTCTAGTCAAGACGCAGTGCACCAAATTTATATTTTGCTTACCGCTGATAAGCAAATATTCTTTCTCTATAATATCGAGCTTGATATTTTAAGCCCACGTTGCGTTTTAAAATTAATGAATTTATTGTATAAAACACCTCAACTTTAGTTAAAGGACCCACAACAGTAACCATTAGAAGGATACGAATTTTGTGCAGAACACAAAATAATAAATCTCAAAAATGTTTTTTTTTCTTCATGCCACCCACCTACAGTCCGATTTGCTTATGCAACCAAACGCAAGAAATACAATAGAATAACAATATTAAGCGCACGCTGATTTTGTGGTTACTATCGTGTATATTGACTATTATCACATATGCTTCATACATATCTGGCTAACTAACAATATATAACTCAAGAGGAAGCTGTGCTTCCCCACTTTGTGCTAAACAACAGCTTGCCGCAGCACTTGGGTCTTTTTTTTTGTAATTTATTTAATACAAATTTAAATTTTTTTTGCAGTTATTCTTTTTTTACTTATGATCAACATGAACCAACTTTTTAGATTCTGTATTTTATTTGGCTTCATTTGTTCACCGAACAATATTTCGAACTTTTCATTTATAAAAATTATTTTAACACACACGCAAAACTGAATATAGAAAAGCAACAGGAGTATTTATTCCTTTAACAATTTATATGCTCGTATGTGTGGCTACTAAAACTTTTTTAACGACCAAACAAAACCATTAACTAATAAAACAAAGTTAACAGTACAGGATAAAATTGATAGGACATTGGGGACTATAAATCTATTAAAAAATAAATAAATAACAAATGTATGGATATTTAAAAATGAGTGGATATTAAAAAAGATATGGCTTGTCGTAGTGGCGCCCGGTAATAGGAGCCTGCCTAAATAAGTCGAGCGGAGAGAAGTTAACACTTGCCTATAAATAATCCCTGATCCATGGTGGAACAGCATATGCGAGGGATGCGGGGCCGAGAGGGCGCTTGGTCTCTAGTATGCGAACTCTGGATACTAATTGATCTCCAGTTTTAATACAGACTTACGCGTCCATATGGAGTTCTGTGTGGGTGGATATCTTCCATTACTCGTTAGAATTACATAATTTCTCTGGAGGAATTCCGGTTTTAATTGACCAAGGGAGGAATCCAGAAGGGAAAGACAACAATGACTCTCGTGGGGTGGACGGGTGAATATTTGAAGGCACTTCTAAGGCGTGGGGCTATAAGATTCTGATAGGGCAGGGCAATGAAGCCTCTCAAGAGGTTGTAGAGGTTAATGTCTGTAGGAACGCCGGTGTTTGTTGGCCAATGGAGAATTCTAAAGAAATGGGCAAGAAAAATTCGCAAGGGGTGGACGGGTCAGTCCCAAAAGATACTGCTGAGGAAGAGGCCGAGAGAGTAGTGCACTTTTCATGTGAATGTTCAGCCCTGGCTAGTACAAGGCTTAGGACCACGGGCAGACACTTGTTAAATGTGAATGCCATGGTGGACCTTAGCCTTAGACAAGTACTAGGAATTACAAGAGACGGCGTGATAAGGAAGAAGGCCGACTGTCACCAGTCTGAAGTCACTAGTCAAGAGTAAAGGCCAGTAGTAGCACGAGACTCGAATGAGAGCAAGGAAAAAAGGGAGTCGAAAAACGACAATTAAAGTTAGCGGTCTGCTTCGATATCCCTGTCTAAAGTAATAAAATTACATGGGGATCTCAATTGCTTTAAAGATCCTGGTACTTGGTTGTTTGTGACCCATTTAGTTTGGACAACTGTAATTTGCTTCTTAAAAACCAAAAGAAGTATTTGTAGATTATTTAGTTCGCATGTGTATGTTATGAGCAGGAACCCACCTAAGCTATTAGTGTTTACCACAAGCATTATTTTAAATGGTGCTTTAGCTTAAAAGAGTTTTTTCCTTTTCGTTTTAAAAACGTGCAAATTGCTATTTTGTTTTACCGCATGTTCAAAACATTTCTAAAGCAATTTTGTACGTTTCGTAAATAATTTATTTAGTTAAAATTGATTTCGATTGGGTATTTTTTTTTTAGGTTTTGTTTTCCTTATGAATAAATGTGAAACAGCACAGTGGGCCGTCACTTTTTTTAAATAAGTACACATACAGCAACCTTTTTATAATATTATTTGACAATAACTATGAAATGATGCAACAGATTTAGAAATAATGTTTCAACTTAAGCAATTGAAAAATTATTTGGCAGGAGCCGATCGCTCAGCTCTTCGAACGATAGACTAGTAACTAGCCCACCAGAGCAACCCGGGAAATCGTTTTTAGGAGTATTATTTGAAGTGAAGAGATAACCCAATTCAAAATGTCTTTGGACTATTCAGTACAATGAAAATTGGGAACAGAATAAGTTGAAAGCAGAAGGTTGGCTATGATGCCTCCATTTCTACAACCAATATAATATAACAATATAAGCTCGGCTGAATTAAGTAAATTTTGAATGAAACAATCCCAAGCAATGCGAACGCTCAAGCCAGTCCATAAGAGTTGAAAGAAAGCTGGCCGCAATACTATAGGCGATACAAAAAACTGGCGATCTCTTTAAAGTTCGTTCGGTTTGCATTCAAAAAATGGAGAGAAATTGGCAGCTGGTGGCAGGTCACCTGAAATGACGTAAACCAATAATTTTCTTTCTTACAAAACTGGCTGTCACATTTTTTAATTCTCGAAGAGATTTTGCCCACAACTTGTTTGTCGTCAGCCCACTGTAGTAATTCCTTCATATTCGTAGCAATTCATTCATATTCATTTCCTTCGTTTGCTTCATGCATTTTACTTATGCAATTTGTTCAGTTTTCTCAAGTCCTTTGTATTTCTTTGTTTCTAATTTCCAGCAATTTTCCAAGTAAAAATATTGCAAGAGTTCTTCTTTATTTTCGTTTAAATATTAATCACTGCTTGAGCAGACTTAAAAAAATAAATAAAAATGTTTAATAACTTTTTTTCTGCAAAATTCTGTTTCAAACTTAAAGCTGCTTAAGTTTTATGAAAGAAAAAAGTCATTTTAATATAATCTGTCCGTCTTTATCTGCTCAAAGAATGAAGTTTTTTAAATTTTAATGATTAGATTCTCACTAAGTATAAAAATATAAAAATGCAATTAATTGGATAGAAAATTCATCAATGCAATACGTATTTAGAAATACTTATGCTACGAGCACCATAAAGATTTGTTTATTAAAAAATAATCGTAAATAAAGGGTTAAATTATAAAGAAAACTGCAGAACTATACTGGTTTTATAATATTGAAAGTAATTAGTTTTGAATAATGTTTCAATTAAATATACTAAAGGAATTTTAATCACATAATCTGTATTAATAGTTTTTTAATAGTTGTTTGCAAAGGTGCTTGTTATGAATGGTTTTTTTAATTAACACATTGTTGACCGGCAATTTTACGATGAAACTATCTATGTCACCGGCTATTATTTCGTAATTCAATATGAAACTGAAACAATATAAATAACCTTCAACAAACTTTATTTATACATAATGAATTGAAATGAAATTTTGTACATAACTTTTAGATAAACTAAACAAGTTACTCGGATAAGTCATCCGCATATAATTCATTGGAAAATTCTTCATTATCACGATCTGCTATGTTGCTATTTTTACAGAACTAAAATTATTATAAAAATCTGAATATCTAGAAAAAGAATTGTTTTTTTTATAATAAAAGAGACACGTCTAAACACGATGAACAAAGCTTTTGCAGTATTCTATATTGTCCTGGGTTTCACAAACTTAATTTGCAAGTGCAAGTGCAATCACGAGTTAACTCGTGATCGGTCAACAACGTTTGGGCATGAAAACACGAGTTAACTCGTGACCGGTCAACTATGTGTTTAGATAAGCTTTAAAAAAAATTGTGACTTTTGTACTTTCTATAAAAGGGAGGTTTGAGCGTTCCTTTGTAACTAGAGGTTATGTCATTTCAAGCAAGGTGCTGGCAATTTTACAACAATTCAAAAAACAACAAACAATTTTCAATTCTTGTGTGTATGACACACCAATATAAATCTTGTATTGTTTTTGTAATTTATGTAAAATTGCTGCCACTCTGAAATAATCTCTCAATTGAACGAAGTTCATTTAGTTCATGACCGTCACAACTCTCCTCTTGAGGAAATTTTCTATCCCAACATCACAAAGAAACTACTCAATGTATACATGCACGAATTGATGAGACAAAATGATATCTCGAAGCCATTTCATTTACAATAGTTAGTTAGGACTTAGAAAATAATATTTATAATATATTTTTAAATGAAAATTTTAATAATTTTCTTTATTAAAGTCGCTTTTATTCTCTCGATTAAGAAAGGCAATAACATTAAATAATGAAAAAAGAGTACGATGCAAGAATGCAAGAAGTAAAGTAACAATGAGAAGACTCTCATATTAATTTTTTAATATAAGTTGGGTTAAATAGATGTTTACAATAGAAACTAACAAACGAGAAAGATACACAGAAAGCTGATGACGTGCGTAGCAGCACAGAAAATGCACATTCCATTCTGATAGTGTGAACTTTTTCTGTATTCTAAAAATTTATTGTATTATTAAAAAAAATTCTTTTCTTAATCCAAAAAATTAGATACGTTCCGATACTCGAAGTTGCATGTGATTTGCAAAACGCCAAACTTTTTCCTGCATTTTCTAAAACTCTCGTTTGGCTTGCGAGTTTCCATATTTCGAAGTTGTGTTTGGAAACTAAAATCAAACGGTTTCCCAAAATAAAACAGAAACAAGTTTAAAAAGCCAGCAGCATCCTAGTTGAGGATATTAGCTTTAAAAAATGTAATCAAGAGAAGAATGGAATAAGAAAATTTTACAAGTATATTCAAAATTTAAACATTTTGAATATATTTATCAAGCATTATGGGAAAAATAACCGAGTACCTTGATTATATTATTCACAGCACTAACAACATACATTTTTCGAAGATCATTTAGATCAATTGTTTGCTGAAATCTTCAGCAAAAATTCTTTAATAATAATTTTAAGCAACTATTACTAATTTTGATTAAACAAAAAACATATTCAATTTTATTTATTCATATTTGTTTGTTTGTTTTAGGCTAATTTCAACAGTTCACTTCAGTATAATCTTGCGATTTGATCTCGCCACGCATCTTGCGATTGCAATTTACAGAATAATTTCCTTGCAGATTTATGGCACAATTGCAAATGCTATGCGAGAGACAAGTGTCAGAACATGACCGAATAATAATTTAAAAATATATAGAAATTTCCGTTCGAAAATTCAATCAAATACAATATGAATCAGGTATGTGATAGAAATCGAACGATTTAAAAACAAATCTTTTACGAAAGCTGTTATGAATTTCGGTCGATTTTGAAAATTAAAATTATTTTAATTAAAAATGGAGATTAAAAGATAACGGAATTAAGGTAAAATAATTATGAGAAACTAATGAAAATTAGTAAAAACCAAATCTTTGTTTTCAAAATCGAATTCCATCACGCACCTGATAATATATAAAAAATTGTATTCGTTTCCTGGCCGACTACTAGATGCTATCAAACATTTTTGCTGAGTAGTACAAAACTCTACATAACCTAATTTCTTTCTAACCTCAAAACTACCAACAATATTATAACCAGATACTTCATTGTGAATATCTAATAATTCTGCATGTTTTCTATTTTTAATTTAACAAAACAAAAATTGTTAATAATTATTTTTTGTGCAGACATACCAAAGAGGGTAAAAAGAGCATCAGGCGTGACCATCTACAGAAAAAAGAGAGAAAAAAGAGAGATTTAGTTAGCAAGAGTTTGATGTAAAATAAATGAAATTGTATTAAAAAATGATATTAAAATAAAATATTAAACACATAAAATAGGAGAAAAATAAAATAGGCTGTTTTAATTAAGAAGTTTCTTAAAATTAAATAAACATATTGAATTATATTAATGAGAATTCAAGACAAAATAAACGGCAACTCAATTAGTAACCAAAAATGACTTGAGTCATTAATTCAGTTACGAAGATAATTAAAACTGAACTTGATTATCAATTTATAGTTGTATTTAAAATCTTTGAGTACAAGTGTTTTCTGTGTAAAATAGTATAACATTTGTAAAATGAGACATGTACCTTAATTGCGCAATTATGAAATTTATGCAATTAGGACCGTAATGGAGTCAGTTCATCATAAAAGAACTAAATTAATAAACTAAACAATTAGTACTTAATTGCATTATTTATTGATTAATTGAATAATGCAACTCTGGAGAAGTGTATTTAATGAGCAGAGAAAACTCTGTAGAGTAAAAAAAATATAGCTACCAATAAAACTACATTTTATTCTCCATGGCAATTGTCTAACTTTAAATATATAAAAATAAAATAAAATCAAAAGAAGTGTCAGGCAAAGTCATGGTTAGTAAATTGAATGAAACTTTTAACTCGTTTAAAAAAATTTCGTTTGAGGCCAAATTTCTGCGCATTTCACCAAATTCACAAACACAAATTTTCACGAACAGCATTAAACATTTTCAGCTGTCAAATGCTGAGTAAGAAAAATTGGATTTTAAGGGAATCCTGTAGAATATTTGTGTACTAGTCCTGCGTTTTGTATCAATCTAATTTAGAAAAAGAATAGAATTTCCCCTCAACACAATGAGAGAAATATTTCAGTTTATTTCTGATGGCCATACGCGGATAAAGATACCGTTGTTTGCTATTCACTCACTGCTCTTTAAGGAGTTCGTTCACGCGATCCAATACAGTTTATCCTTTTCTTCCGGTTTATTGTCTTGACAATAATGTAAATCTCTATCGTTTATAACCGAAATTTATCTACTCTCCAAGCTTAAACTTAAATCACACTAGAAATGATTCAATATAGTATAGGGCAATTAAAATATTCGAATTTAGAAAACAGTAGGAAAATAAATTAAAAAATCACAAAATAGAATAAAATATGAACATGAAGACTGAAATTAAAATATCTTGTGTGACTGTTTATAAAATAAATAAAGCAAAAGCGCAATAGTTTTGAGTATGAATGCGAAATGGAAAATGTGGAAAATATAGAGAAACAAACAAACATACAACTTTAAATGTGCATGTATATGTTCATTTGTATGTATTAAAAAATGTTCATACACTTGAGTTTCGTTTACTTAATATTTGCTACAAAGAAACAATTTATTTATATTTAAACAATACAGCTAATGAGTTTTCCAAAGATTGAAAATTTGTGGGGAAAAGCACAACATTTGGAAATGCTATTAATAGTTCTGTTTTGCTGTTGTGGCTTTCTAAAGAATTCTGTGGAATCTTTATATAAAACTAAAGATTTTTTCTTATATGTGAACACTAGGGAAAGTTTAATGAAAGAAAAACTAAATTAACTTGGAATAAGTTTAATATTGCTAAATTTTACTTACCTCTTCATTTAAATTCGAAACAAGCAACACGTTTGATAAGCCACGGAAAGCGGGGGTGGCTGTTTGTAAAGCACCACTATTGGCAAGAGCAAATGCACCCAAATTCGGTATACCACTGCTATAGCCGCCACCTAAGGGAGTACCAATGCCTAAGGCAAATGGTGGCAAGACACCGGGTGCTCCCAAACCATTTACTATAAAATAGACAGACAGAATTAAAAATAAATATAATTTTTCAAAAAATTTGTTAATAATGCAAAAGAGGCGTTTAGAGAAAACTAAATTAAATTACTGAAACCATCTCTGGTTCTCTGGTTAGACAAGTTTTAAAAAGATTCAAGTAAAAAAAAAGAAGTTGTTTGAACAATATTATTATTACACGTTACAAGAGTAGTGAGTGTTAGACAAAGGTGAAAAAAAACAACCCAGCAAAAAAGTGAACGATTCGGAAAAATAATTAATGAGATTTCCAGTAAGCGCAGTGGAAAAAGTTAATTAAGTGATTGAGTGATTGTTGCATATTGCTTGCTGAATGCAAAAGAGCTTGCTGAATGCAAAGAGAGAGCTTTTGTGAAAGTCATTCAAATTCGTTGTTATTTGAACTTGTTTTTAAATTGCTTGTACAACAACACTCCAATTTGTAACATTAAGTTATTGACTTAATTTTCATTAGATTTAAAACTTTGGTTGTTGTTGTGTTTTCTAAAATTTAACTGACAAATGGATTTTGATAAAATGAGAACGATAGAAACATGCATGTCCCGCACTAATTCGAAAACAGTCACAACAACGCAAGGAGTCGAAAATGTTCAGCAGAAAAAAATAATTGCTTTTAACACGTTGAGTGCCACGTTGTTTTATAGCGACTTCTCCGTAAGGCCGCGCGCGCAGGTATCGTAGGACAGCAATGCAAAGCGCAATACTGGCAAATTAGAATTTTCTCGATGGAAATTTTAAAATGTATTAGGGCCTATCTGACGACAAAATCTGACCGAGTTTCAGCGGCACAGAGTGGCAGAAAAATAGCACGAAATTTGACCAAACAGGTTATAACATATTTTATACTGTCAGTCACCGGTGACTGACGCAGCCTAAACGGAAAGCTCGGTGACGTGGCAATCAACGTGTTAAAAAAATATTTGATTTTCAAAATGCGCAACTCTAAATGAAGCACCAGCGTCCGAGATCGAGAAAACCTCTTCGTTTTGAAATCACCAAATTTCAAAAACCAAAACTAGTGAAAAGGCTGCAATATGTTACCGATTCTTTGCTAAGATTTCGCGATTTCAAAACGTAGCGTTTACCAGGACATGCCTGTTTCGGTAATACAAAACTACTCAGTTGCTCGTACGCAACGCAAGCAGAACGAAAACGGTATTTTTTCAACTGCCGAAGACAGTGATGGAAAACAAAATGTTGTGGTCGTTCTGTGAACTAATTGGCTTAAGAAAAAAAAACGTTTTTGATAAATTTTTAAGAGTTGTGCCTGTTTTTGATTCAGGAAGCGATATGTATACAAAATTTGTCAGAGATGGAAGGAAATCAAATGAAAAATTCTATTAAATTATTTTAGAAAATGTGAATTCAAAAAGAAATTCACTAGAACCTTGCGTACGGAAACAGTTGTCAACCAACAGTCAGCATTAATTTGTACTCTCTTCTACTGCTACCCACCAAATCATTACTTTTTTATGCTGGGTTTCAAAAAGCATAAAACAAAACAAAAAAGAAAAATTATAATTATAATTATTAAACAGTTCGAACACAACGAAATAATAAAGGAAAGTGGATAGTGTTACCTATTTTATCACCTGTTAATGAGGGCCTCTGACGGGCTGCTATCAATAGTAAATCATTGGCATTTACTAAACCGCCAGCGGTGGGCATTATATCAGCACCCGGTTCACCAGGTGGCAATGAGGGATTTGTAAAATCACGTGACTTATCATTATTGTATTTAACATTGAGCGTAGTCATTTTACTGTTGTCAATACGTAACGTACAACAGCCATTGTAGATATTTTGGCCATCCAAAATGGTTTTAGCATGCTGAGCCGAATGGGCATCCGGATATTGTATGAGCGCCTTAAATAAAATTAATGAATTAATAATAATGTGCATAAAACGACAAGTAAATAGGGTTACCTGGAATGTATTATTTTTTGTAAATGTAACAATTTTTAAAACTTTGCCAAAACGTTGGAATATTTGATGTAAGATGTCCAATGAAACGGGATACAATTGAGATTCGACTATAACACGTAAGACGGTATTGGGACCACCGGCTGTATTGGCATTACCAGACACAGAATTAACAGCGTTTGTATTATTTGTTAAGACAGCAACAGTGAGATCTGTATTTGTGGTATTCGTTAGAGGCAAAGGAGAACCAGCAGCTGGTGACTGTATGCGATAATCTGATGATACAATGGCATTCTAGAAATAAATGAAAATGGAAAAAATTTAAAATTTAATTTCAAACAAGCTTTTAAAAAATAATATTTAAGATATTTATAATTATCTAATATGGCTTTGGAAGTAATTAAAAAAAAAGCACAATCTACTTTTAGGGGCAATATTACTTTCTTTTTTATAATTATTCTTTTGCACTTAGTTTCTTGAAGATACAGTTTAAAAAGAAATCTAACTTAAGCTGTGTATATATGTGCGGTCAAGTTCAAAATAAAAAAGGTTACTTAAGGATTATAAGGATTGTGTGGGTAGGGTAAAAAGTACACCAACAACTTTTTTCCATTTATTTCTTTTAACACATTTTGTTGGTTTTTTTTAAATAAAAGGAGGATAAAAAATTCAACAACTTTTCGTTAATTGTAAAATCACGAAAGCTAGAGCAAAAGTTTTAACTCAACCTGTGTGATATGGGTCGAACAAACTTTATTGCTTTTTCTGCCCTTCAGCCGCCTTTAAGTTATGGAAACACTAATTTTCACTAAATAAACAACAATGTGCAGCGATCAGCCACTCAGAGTTACCTGGCCACTCACCGCTTGTATACAACAGGCCATTATAAAAAAAAAGAAGTGTAGATATTATAGGCAGATAAAATCTAATAGTTGCCTCAAAAGTTGACACAGAGATGTTCATAAAAGAAACCAAAGTTAATACGAGTATAAGTAAATAAAAATAAAAGAAAAAGAGATCCACAGAAAGGAAAACGGAAATCAATCATATCAAAATCTTATCATATTAAATATAGATTTTAATTTTGTGTGTCTAAGAGGCGCAGCAGGTTTATGTATTTTATGTTGTGATCGGAAAACAATTTAATGACAAACGGATATAAATTTATTCCTATGCGTGCTGATTTTTTGATTTCGGAAAGCAATAAGAAAAAATCTGCTAATGGCAGAAACAGAAATACAACAAAAACATAAAACCAACTTGAAATGAAAGAAGGTAGGCGTCGCGAATACATACAGACAAATACAGAATCATCTAATAAAAAAAAAGGAAAACGTAAATGTGAAACAAATATTACCCAAGCGTATGATTTTCATTTAGGCAACACACAATTCAAACTTACACACAGGCACGACTACGCACAACCAACACAATCTATAAGAGGAGTCTCTGCTAAAACAAAATAAATAAATAAACAAATAAACAGGGTAAATTTTTATGTACAAGAAAATACGTATACTACCCATGAGGGTGGGAGGGCAACATTTACATACACATAAACACCAAATTTCCAGAAAGTAACACAGATACGTGCTTGTGTTTCTTAGTTGGAATTGCTTAGACCTATAGCAGCAGCAGACAAATTTTTCAGACAAAAACAAAACCAAAATATCGCAGCCAAACCAAACACTTTGCACTGTTTTGTGTTTACCTTTTTTTTTCTTATTCGCCGCCATAATAAAAATTGATTAGTATTGCTAAAGAGCTGACACACGTTCTAACATTTACAATAGACAATTTTTATGTTGGCTTTGTGTAAAGAAATTTGTAAAGCAAACAAAAACACACACTAAAATATACTAAAATGCATTCAAGAAAATTTGCCGAAAAAAAGCAAGTATTTAGACGAGGGTAACTATTTCGGCTGTAGACATTAGCAATTTTGCCCAGTATCTTGCTTAGAAAAGCAAAAATATCCGAGTACTTTGTGTCAGTCTAAAAACAGAATAAGTGAGAACGTTTTCGTGCTATAACTTCTCATCATAACTTTAGCTATGGCTTGTTACAGAAGGCGAATGAATATGGGACCGACACTAAAGCCCCTCTTTTTTTTTGGGAAAAAGAAGCAAAATGAAGTGGTAAAAAAGTACACAAATTTTCAGCACTAGAGTGAATAAAATATATTAATAACCTATAATGTGCGGCAGCGCGCTGTCGGCGGCGACCAAGTCGACTTGTTTATTTATTCAACAGCTACTTTTGGTATTTTTGTCGTGTGTAGGAATTTTAAGTTTTCAGATAAAGACAGATTTAGCCCAAAAGTCCACGTCCTCAAAAGAAACAGCTAACCGGTTTTGTTAATATTATATCGATGCAAATGCTAACCAAAATTAAATATCACGTTGGCGTCACGTTCCGATTTATATAAAATAGTATTTCTACAAGGTTGTTACGTGACATTTGTAAACCAGGGAAGGCACTATTGTATGTCGTGTTGGCACTATTGTATGTCATGTTGGCACTATTGTATGTCGTGTTGGCACTATGGCACGAGCGCGCTTTTTTGGTTAGTCTTTTTTAATTTTAGTATTATTGTACAATAAATTGAATAAAATTACTGTCCCGAAAATTAAAACTTTTACTTTCTAAAGCCTTAAAATACATGTTATGATAGCAATGTGCATACATAGAGAACAAAATGTTTATATAGTTTGTTAAATATGTACGTATGCACGTATGTCTGCATATATTTGCTGCATCATCGCTTGTATATGCTTAATTTTTCCAATAATTATAAATCTTGTAGATTGTTGTTCATTAAAAGCATTTGGCAAAATAGCAAAAAGCCCTTCAACAATATAATCGATTATTAATTGTTTTTCGACTAATATTGTCACCATTCATCAGTATGGCAAATGTATTGCCTAGCTAAAGGCGTTAACTAAATTTCTTTAATATTAAATTGTAGGAAATGTTTTTAAGCTATAATTTTTTTTTCCAAATTATTTTTCCCTGCCGGGTTTTAAAAGGAATGTCAACTATATGACCAATTCCATAACTGTCAAAAACTATTTAATAAAATTGAATTTTATTTTCTAGTTTTGTTTTTTTTTTTTTGGTTTCAGAAACCAACGGATTTTTTCTTTTAGCTCAGAAAAATAAACCACATTTATGGGTTTTCTGGCCTCCAGAGCAGATTTTCTTAAATGTTTCTTTTTGCAACGAAAAAAGAAGGAAGGATGATATAATACTTAATGAAAATATACTTAAGGGATTTAAATATGAAATGGAAAAAAGCAAGAAAATCCGTTACCAAAAACTCCAAAGATGTGATATAAAAAACCTCAGAAAAAGTTCCAACATTCAATGTCATTTTTTTTTAAGTTTTTTCTTAACAAAACTTGTTAAATTTTGCAAAGTTTGCGTGCACTTGCGGTTTAAAAAAGCATATCCTCTTTTTCTTAAAAAATCTGGCCAAACATAATCCTTTAGCTTGAAAAAAGGACTTTATTTTGTAAGGGAAAAAGGGATAAACAAAAGTCTAAAAAAAATAAAAACTATATTAAATTAATGCATGAAAAAAAATAAAAATCCAGTTGTTTATGCAAAGAGCAAAAAATAAACCACAACATACACACTAGCAATACTTACGCCCTGCGTAAAAAACTATCACCCTAGAGCAGACACTGTATTACAAAATAATATTTTTCAATAGTACATTTTACGACCAATGACAGATATAACTGAAACTGCAGTTTACCAAATATATGCTTTCCAATTTTGCCTGTAAATATGCTACACTTAAAGAGCACACAAACCGGAAAAATGTAACCCAAAGTAAGAATAGCAAATAATAATAAACTTAAAACAACAAACATTTATATATAAAAAAAAGAAAGCCAAAACGAAAACACAAAAAATCATAATGGTTGTGGTGGCGGCTGACAAGAAAGTTGTTTGTGTTTTTCTTTCTTCTGATTGTTTTTCATTGCAAAATTGTACGCTTTTTAAGTTTTAATAAAACAAAATAAAAATACATAACAACAGTATACTTTTAAAACAACAATAATAAAACTTGATACCATTGTTGCCATTACAAAGATTCGCTAACAAAAAAAGAGAAAAAAGTTGTAGAGGAAAAAACAATGACAAGTAGATGCTTTTTAAAGTTGATATAAAAATTATTGTTTTAAGTGCAGAGACACAAAAACTCAACAAAAGTTTTTCTTTTTTCACAATTGACAGAAGGCAACAAGTTTTTCATTTTATATTGAAAAGTTAACAATTTTATGTTACAGATTTGTTTTCTTTCATTCATGCGGCTATGCCATGCAGATAACATGACAACAAATTTTTGTAATTGCGCAGCATACTTTTGGGTTGGTCTGAGACATTAATAATTTAAATGTTGGTCACTTTAATAAGTAAGGGCTTTTCATTAGAGTAATTTATTAAAATAGCACAAAATGGTTTCATATTTAAAATAAAATAAAATATTTTTCAAGCATCGTTTAAAAGTTACAGGGATACTTGTACTTTATATTCTAGAAGGAAGAGATATTTTTGGTTGAGGTGCTTAGCATAAATTTCACTTTTATTTTCAAATAAAGCTTTATTGTAAACAGTTTATAAGGACACAGACAAACGGTTCAACCATTGGGAAAGCAAAGCAAGGGTTTAATTAGGTTTTACTTATTCATGTTGCCTATTTCAAGGATGCTTAGGATATACAAATTCAACCTTTATATATGTACGAGTATGTATATATTTTTAAGTAATTATTTCTTTTGTAAAGTTAGAAAAAACAAATATTTAAAGCTGGATCAAAGAAATTTGGAAAATAAATTAACTAAAAAATCTAACCATTGCCTACTGCTTGGCTGTAGAAATAATTTAATTTAAAGCATATTTCTAGGCAGCCATAAAACTCACGCTATTTCTATTTCAATTAAAAACCCAGCGCCTTATTAAATCTTTGTTTTAGTGTATTAAAACATTCGACCCTTAAACTTCGATTTTGCACTTAGGGATATTTTACAATTTGTGAATATTAAGATGGTAACAGACGGATTTTTATTATGTATTATTCAGAACTAATTAAGTTAGTCTAAAATGATCGGCTTTTTGCTCTGGCACTGCCATATTTTCCTACAGAATAGTTTTATTTTACAAGGAAGTTGTAATAACGAATAATAATTAAAGGTCACTTTATTCCTCACTTTGGTTAAAGTTACCTGAACTTTAAAGGCAGGTCCTCAACCCTTTTATGGGAATTGCTTTTGTTACTCCAAGTCATTGTTTATTTTCATTGTATATTATTTGTATATTATTTGTTGTGTACATACGTATGTTCGTACAAATAAAAATAAATTCATATCAGTATGAAAAGCTACAAATATTATTTATACATCATACGTAAAGTGACATGATGTGTGTATTTGCTTAACACTCAAATTTCAAACGCATACGTTCGTTCGCTTCTGCTAAGAAAAAAATGTAATTTAAATCCATTTGCCAACGTAACAACGAATCACATGTGTGAAAAGAAACAGCAAAAATATACTAAATGTAAAGGAATGCGTGTATATAGCAAGTGGGTTACATATATTTTACCGGTGAACTACAAGCCAGTAAAATGAAAACACGTACGCTATACTCAACGCAGAAGAATGTTTTTCTTTTACCACAAGAAATAAAGGAACGGATGCCACATTTCAGGTTTTCATGAACTTGTACACACACACACACACACACACAATTACCCTTATCATCTACATGAAGAGGAAAAAGGGACCATCATTTCTGAAACAACAATATTTCTTGGGAACCAGTACAAAAAAAAAACAGAATGAATAAATAAATATTTGTACAGGTACTTGTTATAATATTAGCGTGTGTTATTTGTTATATTAGAATAAAAGTAAAAATAAATAAAAACTTTTCCTTATTTAAAAAGTGTATTAACAATAAAAAAAAACAAAAGCCATTAGGCCTAATCATTTGATGAAGTGTGAGTAAGGAAAACGGGTTTGAAAGGAAATTATTTCCATAGAAATCTTTATCTAATTTGCAATTCTAGTTTCACAATAAAATTTCGCTAAAACGTATTAGTGATCAGGGCAGCCGTTGACCTACCTACCGCAGACTGCCTTCTATGTAGCCAGCATTCTACTATACAGACTGCCATTTTTTGGGTGGTGCGGTTGTAAGATCTTCAATACACTTGACAGACATAAAACACAATCAAAAGTCAACAAATAATAAAACATCCTAGAACATGGTCGCAGCACTGGCCGTTCCAGACCACCACTTAAATACGCAAAATTTCATCAAAATCAGTTTAGCCGTTCGTCAAAATTAGATGTTTGAAAAGAAACGATCTTTTTAAATTTGAACCCTGATACTCTGTTCAACATTTCAGACGAACTGGTGTTGTACCAGCAGTATTCTATTCATTTGGCGAATATTATACATATGAAATATGTGTAGCAACAAACGAGCAAAGCTTTTGTTCATACGAAATTATAGCAAGGACAATAGTAGTGTTCAAACAACTGTGTTATACGTTGCGCATTGGATTTTTTCTTTCGGTTTGAAGAAATTTTAAAAAAAATTTAAAAAAGTTTCGACTTTAAACCAGATTATAGCAAAAATTTTAAATTTACTGAGTTAGAGAAGCGGCCACTGATGTCAGCCTCAAGAAAACAAACAAGGAGACATACTTTGTTTAAGTCCCAAAAACTACATTCCAACCAAAGTTGCACTTCCATCTGAAGCAAAGTGCCCTTTTTTGTTTCTCTGCTGCAGCAAAGTGCTTCCGCAGCAAATACGTTACGCATATATTAGCTATTTTGCTGCCGCATAAGCTGTCAGTAATATTTATTTTTGGATTTTTTTTTTTAATTAACGCAAAACAAGTTAATTATTTTTATATTTAATCGGATCAGATTTAAAACGAAATAATGATGTTAAACGAATTTCTCAAATTTGAACAGAGTACCTGGGGGATAGTTATGACATTCGATATTCGGTGAAATTTCAATAGAACTTAAATGGTAGTTTTGATCGATATCGAATGCCGTAGTTTTTCTCCATATAATTTTTATTTAGTACAATCTGACTATTGATTCGTGAGTTATAACATTTGGTGTGAAGCAAATTTTGTTATTGAAAAAAAATGGAAAAAAATGGAATTTCGACTTTTGAGGAAAAAAAAATACAGTTAAAACCAAACAATGGCTTGATTAACATTACCAGAACTTTGCTTCATAGAGACAAACGGTAGAGAAGTGGATTTTAAGTCCAATGATGAAGTAATCGCTGAAACTGAGGCCTGTTTTGACGAGAAAGAGAAGTCGTACTATAAAAGTGGTATCGCTATACTCGTTGTATCGCTCTCGAAGGCACATATGTTGAATAATAAAATCGACTTTTGTCAAAACTTTGTTATGCCTTACAAAATGTTAAATTACCCCACGTATTCAAGTGAGTTGCGAAAAATCTTGCAGCAGCTAAATTCTGTTTTTAAATTTCAAGGAACATTCAACACAAGTTATAAAACAAAACAAACCTAATTGAAGATAACAATATAGTTTAACATTTTCCCAACTTTGTTATGTATACATTTTTAAGAAAAACCTTATTCGAATGCTTGACAGTGTTATCATAAGAGACTAAGTAAAAAGCTATTTAAACAATACGATTAGCTATGCACCTTTATACTTGATGGAGCAAGCAAAAAACCACAAGAAGACGGCAACCAACAGCAAATAAAACACACAGGCAAATATACAAATAACAACAAACAATGACTGTTTTATTCATTGCAGAGAAAAAAGTACTGTACAATAAAATGCCATTGATTTTTTACTCGCACAATCGCATGTACAATTGATAATGATAAAATACTAATAAAAGTACGTGGCTGCAGACCTTTAAAGCAAAAACTTATTAATGTTTTACCTTATAATACTTCTTGCTAAGATTTTGTGCTTCTCATGCTTTTTCTCCGGCTAATGGCAACAGTGGTATTTGTTAACGTGTGCTCCAGTGTGATTTCTCTCCAAGGCAGAAACGCAAAAAATTCTTATATGATGAAATATAATTAATGGTCAGGTTTGTACGAGCAAAGAAAAACGCGGGTGAGATAACCATAGTCTAAGACTACTATAATTGAATTATATGGTTGTAAACACATCATATTATTATTGTAGATAAGAATGATAGAAAAAAAGTATGTTACTTATTGCCTTCGACTGAGGTACGAATACAGGCGAACAAAGCTATGCTTAACAGTTAACGCGCTAACAACTTAACCTCACAGCATCCTGATACTTTAATTAAATACCAAAAGAATTATACACATCATGTCTATTAAGAACATTTTAATGTTAGAAAAATGATGTTGCTTTTATATAAATCTTAGAATTTTTTAGTAGAACCAATAATGACATAGCCGAAACCGGTTTGTCTCCAAACCAAACTTGACAAGGGATGACGGAAATTCGTTTAAAAAATTTACAACACTCTTTCGGAATATCAAATTAAGAATCAAAAATAGTATTTTTCGACTTATCCGCAACAAAAGTTATTTTTAAAATTTATTATTGTAGAGAACATACTATGATTGCCGTAACCATGCTACAATCATGTATTTACAAACATGTAATGAAATGATGTATAACGTATCAATCAAAATTTTTCTGTAAGTGTAAGGAAATGCTCAATCCGTAATTTGGCTTATTTGCCTTTTGTTTATTTTTTGTAAAACATTATTGTGTTCAACATTTGATTGTAGCAAAGCAGAAAATTAAATAAACACAAAATTGCGTTAAGCCAAAGTTAATAGCATTAGCGTTAAACATGCGCATACATATATATATTTATACACACAGGCACACATCCATTAATACGTGCATATACAGCCTAAGAAGAACATTAACGCTTTACATTGTTTCCTTATACGTGCACGTAATGTATTTGTTTAAGGCATTTAATAATCGCTTTACTTAACGCGATTTACATTTTAGGTTAAAGAGCGTAACTAAAGCTCAACTAATTTTGTTGTTGTTTTTTTTTTTAAATTTATTGTGGTGTGTTCTTCGAAATGTTACCGAAGCAATAAATTTCTTCTTTTTAACAAATAAAAAAATTAATACATGATTTTTTCTGGATAATAATTGTTATCGACTTGCTACAGCAAATTAACCTAAAGAACTCCATTCAATCAAGAATCATACTTATAACCTCTAACTAAGACTACTTCGAACACGCACATTGGGTCAAAGTGACCAAATAAACAAGTTTGTAGATGACTTCTTTTAGAAGTACGCAAAAAATATCCTCGAATTCACTACTTCGTATTTTCAAGTGAGAATGGTTTGGTTGTCAAAAATGTTTAATATTGTAGTACGTAATTTGTGGGTCCAGCAACATGTCGCAAAGCGGTTATTAAAAAAATCGATTATACATTTTGACTTACAACCATCGGTGATGTGATGAGTTCAAAAATTTATTCTCCAAATCAATTAAAAATTTAACACCCATCACATTGTGGCAGAAACAGGAATTTAAAGTAAACTCCAGTTTTAACGCCAGAATACCACTGTAATATGTACAAAAACATTGACTACTTTCTTTGAGGTATTCGATGAATTTACACTTTATTCCAGTTTTGAAAAATAAAAACAAATTCGAAACAATTTTAAAAGTTAAGTCAACTTTGATTTGGAGACAAATCAGTTTCGGCAATGTGCTATCTTCAGCGTCATTTTTTGGAGAATGATGCTCGCTAATTTAATTTAGAATATAATTTGGAATTGTGTTGTATCATTAAATTAAAATAAATGAAAATATTAGTCATTTATCGATTTAAATTTCATACATTTTATATGTACAGATTACAACTACTGTAGCATTATTCCAAAAATATTTTATGTTAATATTGTTATATGAAGTCTGACAGCAGGTCATAAGCACCAGACTTAAATATTTAGGTGATGCCAACAAAAAATAAATTCTAAATTAACGAAAAAATATTTCTTTGAATCTAGCCCATTGCAAAGTGGCAATAAGGGGAAAATTTATTTATCCCTTTAAAGGTATTTATTTGCCGATGGGCTTAGTATCTTAGGAGTTTGAAGGGTGTAAAGTTGCTGCTAATATTTGCATGAATAATACACAATGTGTGTGTAGCTTCAAGTTGAAAAATAAACAAAACACGAATGTGCGCTTGTGTCACCAATGGTTTTTGGCGCAGCTAAGTACGGAACCTTTTAATTTGTTTAGTTAATTTTCTTACCCACGAATGTGGAGAGGTCGAATTTTAATCATTAAAGAGCTTTTCACACTATTCTCTGAATTTTTTAGAGAGATATCGAATGATAACCGTTCTGTCAAAAAACAAAAACAAAAAAAAAAAAAGAATATAGTTTCATTACACTATGTGTCTACACTATCACACTTGAGATAATAGGAAAAAGACGTGTTTGATTATCTCCAGCCAGTAGCAGAGAAAGAACAAAAACGATACTTTCGGCGGAGATGGCTGTGCGATTTCGGGAGGAAAGCGCTGGCGGTGAATATTGAAAATTTTTGACGACTAGAGTTTTTAACAGATTTTCTTGTAAAGTAGCAAAATGAAGTGGAAAAAAGTAAACGACTTTTTAGCACTAGAGTGAAGCAAATACATTGGTAACCGACAAGCAAGGCGGCTGCTTAGAATTGGCAAATACCAACCAAATAAAATAACAATTTTTTTGTTGCGGGGCTTTTTGTTAAAACTTTAATGTTGTTGTCCTTGATTTTCTTGGATTTCTCATTTAAGTTCAGAAGAAAGTTTAGACATAATACGTGTAAGTTTTTCTAAAAAGTTGGATGAAAGATGATTATCTGGCCTAAACAACCAGCGAAATGCGCACATAGACTGGCTTATCCACACGCAACAATAAATTGCATTTTTTTATAATAAAAATAATAAGCTTAAAAATAATTAAAATTATTTTTCACCAAAATGAAATAATTTTCGTTTGAAAGAATCATGTCACTCACGGTTTAAGTAAACGGCGGCAAAGACAAGAAATTGTAAAAAAAAAAATTACGTTGATTATATAGACACAAACTACGAATAGGCACAAATGTTCTTAAGCTGTCATCAATGTTCTTTAACACCACGACGACTTAAGGCGTATCCAAACGTATATAAACAAACATACATATACATATCTGTTTGCATTAATCCGCATACATATTCACATACATATGTATGTACATAAGTGTGAGTATTGATTGTGTTCGCATAAACCATGCTGATAATTTGTATGCCTATGTGTTTGTTTGACATGTTTGCTAATTCTGTTGTAGCAAGTTAATCCTTTAGTTTAGTTCATTACCAAAGTTCTACTTACATTTCATTTTGATTTTTTGCACATGTATGCATGTGTATCTTTGAATGCTAAATGTGTATGTGTAAAAAAGTGTGCTATAATCGTTGGTCGTTTGACACTTGTATTAAATGTTATTTTATTACAATCTTCTGTTGGCAAGCATCACATCACTGAGTGTTTGTCAAGTGTCTAAAACTTTATTTAATAATTTAGTCTTTTTATTTATAAGCTGTTTGCACTATTATGTATTTATTGGTTTTATAGGATATAAAAAGTTTTATTTCTGGCATTTGATATTTGTTGATTTTATTACACAAATTAACTGGGTATAAAAATTAGTGTTGACGTTGTTATTGTTGTTGTCATTGCTACTTTTTTATTAAATGTTGTTTCGTATTTCAATTATTTGGTTTCGTTGGGCGAACAAAATGGGAATGATAGAGAAGTTTTTATTTGTGTACTTAACAATATGTATTGACGATGTGTAAATAATACTGTATACTTTTTTTATGTTTAATGTAACGTACATTAATATGTTAATATTGACATAAAATAAAATCTTGTAAACATTTCAAACTCATAATGGTAGATTTGATTTTAATGTTTTTTAATAAAAAATTGATTAGTTTTATAAATTTTGCAAGATTTTTAAAACAAGATTAATTTTGAGTTAATTTTTTTACCTTCGTATTTTTAGCTGAACTGTTTCGGGAATAATAAAGAAAAACATTACCTTCATTTTTGAAACAAATTATTGTCATCAATTGTTAAGTTTGATTTGGAGAAAAACCGGTTTCGGCTATGTGACCTCTCAGAGCGCACTTAGCCGAAACCGGTTTGTCTCAAAACCAAACTTGACAAGGGATGACGAAAATTCCTTCCAAAAATCAACATCAAATTACCCTGTCGGAATATCTAATCCCGAGAATGTACCTTATTTGAACAAAATTATCGAACTGAAACTGGCGTTTAGGCTCAAGTTCGTTTTTTATTCTTTCAATTAAGGAAGAAAAACTTTTATTATTGGGAAAGTTGGTGTAATGAGAATACAACCAGTGAAGTTGCAGCGGGCAAACTTCACTCGAACGAAACAGAAAAATAATCGAAAACATGACTTCTCGAATTCCATGTTCTTCATTATATGGGTTAAATATAGGGTATTTTTCAAAGGCCGGTAGAACTTACGCGAGGGTTAACTTTCAAACGATCTGTCATACTGTTGAGTATACTCTGGCAAATCATCATAAATAGATTGAACACCTCTACCAAACAATACAGACTTACTTTGAAAATCAGTTATCAACTGATCGGATGTTTTATCCCAAAATTGTGTTTAGCGATGAATCTCATTTGTGACAGTGAACGAAATCGCCGCATTCAGGGTGAAACCAATCAACAGTAGATCTTACATAGTCCATTACATTAATAAAAATGCACCGTTTAGTGCATTTGGGCCATTTCAAATGTTAATATGTTTTTATAATATTTATTATTCTTTCGAATAAAATATTTTTTTTAGTAAAATGGATTTTTTGTGTGTTAATTTTTACAATATCGAGCTAAAAAAAACACCCTTGAGATAATGTGCCTATTGCAAATAGACACTAACTCTGTAGAAGGACACCGAGAACGTGTGTAGCTGCAAATAATATGAGCCTGAATAATTTCTTACAAAACATACAAAAAAATCCAACGCACAACAAAAAATACTCTCCTGAAAAATACACACGGTTGTCTGAAGTTACACATGAAACAATTGGCCTTCACATTAAATCGAGTGAAAATATATGTTGCTTGGATGTTGTCATACATTTTCTTTTTTCTGCAACTTTTTTCCATAAATATTTCATGTGCTTTTTTTATATCGAGTTTGACAGCAGTTGAAGTTAAATATTAAAAAGAGTACTACGCTTGATACAACGAACCGTGGCTTCAAAAGAGCGAACAACTACGGAACTTGTTCTTGATAACTGGTATCGATGCTCTGGATATCTTGGGTTCAAATGCCATTTGTAAACATATTTTTAGAACAAATTTAAGAAAAATTTGTACTCCTTTTTCAAATTTCACTCAAAATTTTAATCTTTATTTTCTTTAGGAAAAATTTTATAAATGGACATGCTTAGCAATTAGTAAAACATATTTAAAATTAACAGTCATTCATCAGCGAGCTCGACTTTAAATTGTATTGCGGCCGGTGCGATCTGCTTGACAGTGTAGAGTAAACGTTTCTCGCATCCTGCTGTTTTAAACGTTAAAGCTCAGCACTGCAACTTGCTTTCATTTGATTAAAATTGCTAAAAGCTGGAGTTAAAGCTTCTTTTTTAAATTTCTCTGCTTTAGATGTAAATCGAACAATAACTTTTACAATACTTTTATTAAAAATTTAATATTTTATTTACCATCCTTGAAAAGTTCACACCATAGAGTATTTTCTCACCAATTTTTTAAAGTAATGGATTAAAATAAAAAATAAAAGAAATATTATTTTCGTAGCATCTGCAATTTGCCAAAAAATCCCTACTTTTTTTTTAACTAAAATTTTCAAATTTATCATAGCAAAATATTTATATATGTATTTTGTGTATTTTACATTATTTTTCGACTTTCATAGTATACCTTAAGGGATTTCATCCTTATAGTAAGCTAAGGTAAGAAGAAAAGTAACACAAAAAACAGAATTGGAAATCATGTGCTAAAACTCAAAGTGACTGATTGCATGGAAGTTGCCAACATTTACACATACGAATACCCTTTAGGAGAAGAAGAAAAAAAACATCAACAATATTGAATCAACAATAACAACAATAATACAAACTATCGTCGTGCATTGCAACAAGATGGAAGGATTTAAAAAAAAACAGACGTATAAACCATCCACATACAGACATATGTATTTGTAAGGGAAAAAGATTTTCAGAGTATGTGTGTGTTTGTGTATTGGCTGACATTTATGTTTTCGTTTTTATAACAACAGTTCAACAAAACAAACGAAGAAGTAACAAGTCTTAATGTGTCAAAAGAAAAGAAATGAAAAAAAAAACAGTAAGCGAATACAAGCACATGAATTTTCATTTAAACATTTGTATGTTGAAGACGAACAGGACAAGTAGAGTAGCGGTAACGAAATTCTGGGAAAGCACAGATAACACTTTACCGACATAGAGACGCGCACATGCCAATCCAAAACAGGGTAAAAAGGAACACAATACACACACACACGCACTCCGACTTAAACCGAAGAAATTGGCATCAACAAAAGGATTTAATGCATATGCTACCGTCGTATACGTGAGAAACTTAGTAATACCTCTAAAGCTGTATTTGGATAAGTTAGTAGAGCAGAGTACAAGGGGGCCGAGTATTCGTAGGGTACAACAACAAAACCTCAACTCCACATGTTTGGGGAATTTTGATGTATTAAATGTGACATTAGGGTTTTCTGGATATTCAACATGTTTCAATTTCTTTCATTTCATTCTTTATCGATTTATTTATTTTTTCATTGCGTTCTCTTTGACTTTTCGCAACAAAAAAGCTGGACACTTTAATTATTGATAAATGAATTTTTAAGTACAAGATCTTAGGGAGAGTTTTAACCCACACGACCTGGTCTCATTTGACTTTAACAAAAGGAAAGGCTAATGGAATGGAGCACAAGCATAAAGAACTATACAAACGTTTTTACAGCAAAATGTTCAAGACAAATTAATATGAAAAAAAACAGCTTATAAAGTTCTGAGTTGCATATTTTGAGGCGTTTCAAAGGAAACAAAAGTATTGCGATAGAAACTAAATTTATTACTAATAAAAAACACACACATCTATTCCGCCTTTGAAAAAATTAGACACCTTTCATGGATATGCTCTTCTAAGTTGCAAACAAATTTTAAAGGCTTAAAATCAATTTTAGTTCTTCAATAATTGACTCTAATGTCTCCTGCTACAAATTAAACAAACCCAGCAAATTATTTAATGCTACTACATCAATAATAAGGGTTAAAATAACCTTTGTAACATTATTATCACCTTAACGTATTTACGTCTGTATAAAGGTTCCGATGTGACATGTACTGTAATGCGGTACGTTCGGCTTGGGTGCGGTGTAATGGTGGCTGTCATCTATTATTGGTTATCGATCATGTTTATATTATGTTTAATATAATTTTCACGAAGTATATTAGAGCATTACTACAAGTATGTCATTAGGCTGATGTACGAGTATGTGTGTGACTGCAATTTATCTTTACGTTACCAAGTAAACTATAATACATAATAGTTTAATGTGTTGTTTAGAGTGAGATGAATTGTTGAAAACTACAATATAATTAATGAACACATACATATGAAAAGCATACATAGAAAGCAGGCGTCCACCTATTTTAGGCATTGCATATGCAAAGTGGCATCATTGCCGACAGTGGGAGATAATAATGAAGGTATAATTTCAAATTTGTGTTAATTTCAATAATAAAGAGATAAAATTAAACAAGTGCTGCCTATAATTATAAGTACATCCAAAAAATTTTGCATTGGTGCTTTTTAGCATGATCTGCATATTACGAGCAAGTTGACATACATAGCAATGATGCCTAAAATTACACAAGCTATCGGTTAATGCCACAATATTGCGCATGGGAAATGCAAAGGTAGGAAAATGGAAAAAAATTGGGAAAATTTGAACGCTAACTATGATCCTTTATTTGGGCCTATAAAATCATCTGTTACAAAATGCTGTCATTTTAAGAAGAGATAAAAAAACAAGTGAAAGATGCTAAAATTACAAAAATGTTATGTAGACCCCTAGTCTAGCGTTTCCTAGTTGTTTTTGGATTCTTCTCAATAAAATAAACCCTTTCATTTGGTACCCATATCATGGGGTTGCCTAATAAATAATTGGTCAGCCATCTTAGAGCATTTCGCCATTTTGGATTTAAAATGACGTCAATTTAGAATAATCTCAAGTTTCTCTTCAACAAGCCCTCTCAATTGATACCCATATTATTTGGGAGTCACCTAACGGGACCAATTATGAATCTAAACCATTCCTACTTTTATCAAAATCGGTCCAACCGTTTAGGAGAAGCTCCATTTCAGAAACACCGACAGTAGAATTATATGTATACTCGTATAGTATGTATGGAGATAAAAATAATCCTATGTCCGAAAATCTTTATTACTTACTGTGCTTTTTCACACACACACATATATAAGCAGTCTATATTTGTATAGTTGTGCTTGTTGTTCTTGTGGTGTAATTTGTGTAATCATTATAATTGGCAGTTATGCAAGCAAATACTAATGTTCGCACATAAACGCACCTACACATAGCAGCTAACAGGCTGTATAAAAATGGATCATAATCAGACCATACTATTTTAGCTTTAGTGGGTGTATAAATGTAATAAAATGTGTGTAAATGTCCTCATTTTAGCAACAAACACTAACTCACTTTACACACACACACATGCATACGTCTCCAAAAACAAGCAGGAAGGAAAACAAACATTTAATTAATAGGGCAACATTTAAATTATTGGTTTTAGATTAATTCAAAACATAATTTGTTAACACAATACAACACCGTAGAAAATTATATAAATTAACATTTTCCGCATGTAATTATTTAATCATTAAATGTTGTGACTACAGATCTAATAGATTGGGTTGTTGTTAAAGGATTCGTTTGTTTCGATCCAGCGAAAACGACACTGCAGCTATAAAAAATAAATTAGGCGGCTTCGTAATGATATTCATATATAAAATAAATTTCATTTCAAATATTTTTAGCAGCCAACAATTATTTGTCGATTTTTGCAGCCTTTTTTTACTGTTTTGTTCTTGTGAACTTATCAGTAGTGGTGAAAGGAAGTTGGCTGCGCTGTTTGCCGTCATTGTTTAAGTTAAATTAAAAATGTAGAAAATAAGAATCGAAAACAATGGATCAAGTAGTTCGTAAACAACAATTTACATTTAGAAAAATGTTGGAGGAATTATAAATGAAAAACTTGTTTCTTTATTGTTTTAAGG
Source organism: Phania funesta (assembly GCA_963932375.1). Lineage (NCBI taxonomy): Eukaryota > Metazoa > Arthropoda > Insecta > Diptera > Tachinidae > Phania > Phania funesta. Next base: position 8,146,125 of record OZ010652.1, read on the forward strand.
TCTTAAGTTTCCTGTCCCATCCGTTGTAATGTGCTGTTCCCACTTGTCGCCAGCTACAAAATGAGTTTTTATTAAAATTTTAGCAAACTTTTGCGGAGTCGATTTAAATAACTATGAGTAATAAAACCAATAAAAATTTTAAGCAAGAATTTTTGAATTATGCCCATTAGCTCAGACAAGTGCTACAGATTTTTGGAACTTATTTCAGTTATCCCTGGTCCAGTTTGGTCTGCAGACAAACCGGTATGTGCCATCTTCAATGTAAAATTTTGTTCTGAGTCCATTTGATATCCCACCCCTAATCCCAAAATAGCAAAAATTAAACGTTTATCCACACGATATGATAAGATTAAATTCGGCTGCTTTAGCAGTTAGAAAAAAATTATTAGAATTTTAAGTAGAATGTTCCAACCGTCCTAATGGAATTGCCAATCCTTTTATTCCGTTCAAATTTTCAATCGAATATTAATCCTTGTCGTAGTCATACAGATATCTTATTGACAATATTAAGATTCCTTCTTTCTCTATTCAAGCCCTAAAAATATGCAACGAAATATAAGTTAATATTTGTAATAATTATTAAACTGGGGTTTTTTTAATTTGCACTCATTTTGCCCACAGTCCGTTCATGCTTAATTATTAATACACATTTGAAATCACTGAACCATGGCTTATGCCTAAAGGCCAAAGCAATTTTGCATACTTGAGTATATGTAAAACTTTTAAATTAATTTTTCCAAGTGTGAAATAAATGTAAAGGAAAAACCAGAATATTATTAAGTTTAAATATTGACGAGGATCTCGCAACATCTTGTTAGCGATGTTATTTGCGGCCACGGTAGATTCGAATAATCATATAATCCTAGACAAATTTTGCACGACTTTAAAGCTAATGTCTTGTACTATTTAGATGCATTTAAAATATATATAAATAAATTTTACTTTAAAATTTCAGCGCAAAGAAAAACCAATTTAGTTTATATTAACTACGTTACTTACATTTTAGAGAATATTATACAGATTGTAATGCAGATATTACTGCAAAGTATTGATTTGGAACTAACTCAAAAACTAAAGCCTTAACTATTATAAAATGGTTGTTTTGTTAAGATCCTTTTCCTGGGCGAGTTAACATACGTATGAGTAGGAAGCTGATCTTAATGCCTTGTTTAAATCAACGAAGACTACTACGAGTTTCAACGATATTTTGGGCATGAGATGAGTTTAACAGCGGCTAGAGTAGAACCAGCAGTGCTGGATTTGCTAGGGAAGTAACCTTGTTTTTGTCTTTAGAATAATGACAATGACTTCCTCTTAACAAAATCGAATTTAAACAGCTCTCAGCGGAATGACGGTTTAATATAAAAAAGACGGGAGTTAATAAAATATCAGAGTTTTGGTTACTTTAATTTCCGCGCTGTGAGCCCCACAATAAATCAAAAATTATTGAAGTTATCGCTTGAAAGTGAAAGCGGTTTAGGCCAATGCACAGTACCACATCGTAAAATACGTTTGTTCTATGACATTACTATTTTCGGCCAACAAAAGTCGACGTAATATGGCAACTAACAAAGGCCAACTTTTCGAATAATAACTAATTACTTATGAGGAGTCATAAAAGCCAACAGGAATGTCATCCGCAAAAGGGATCGTTCAGATAATTTATGGAAGTAATTCAGAAATTTCGAAATTTCTAAATATGACGCACCAAAACTAAATGAACAAGAAAAATAAATCACGTTACAACTATTTTTCTTACATCAAATTAAGAAAAATCTATACTTTAATCTACATAAAAGCATTCTTTCCTTTTTTTAATATTCTATAGAACAGTTTTCTTTTATAAATTTTCCCCAAAATTTCTTATGAAAAATTGGAAGAGATCAAAAAGGAGGATAATGAAAAGAAACAGATGTTGTTTACCTTTTGCCACCTTAACAAAAATACAATGAATGAACTTTTGAAGCAAAAAAAAAAAAGAAAAAAAACTGTGAGCATATGTGTAAAAATATAAAGAAAATGACAATCATATTGCCATATGTGTGCTTGTGGTAGATACAAACAAATGTTCACAACAATAGATCTTCTAAATATGGCCAGAATAACACACACACACAAACAAATAACAAATACACATTGCTAAAGAGTGGATAAAATTTAAAAAAATGAAAAGGAAAGTAAGTTCAAAAAATATTCATCATAAGTGCGGTAGAAATGTTAGAAATGCTGTAAAACCTTTAGCCAGACTTTACAAAACTTAAGAATGTTTCTTAAAGTCAACCACACGCACACAGCTGCACACACACCTACACACATATAATGTTCTCATTAAGGGCATGTGCACAGTCAGTTGCATAGAAGGACACACATGCCTTTGAAGAACACCACAACTACCCGCGCATTCTGACTAACAAATCTTTGTGTTGTGGCACAAAAGCACACTGCAATCAAAGGTACGAATGAGCATTATGTAAGATTATCTTAAAACTTATGACGTTCACAACTGGCTGATTGTATGATCTTTAACTGCACCGTAAGATTCTTGGTTGTCTTGGCAAATACTAAACACAGCTGCAATACGAGGAAAATAGGAAAAGTCGCCTAGACATCAGAGAATTAATACAAGGAACTGTCATTTAAGCCCCTTAAATCTGTTCTACACGTGTTTAGAAATCTAATGATAGATAATCGTTCTGACTGTCAAAAAAAAAAACGATGAAAAAATCCTCATTACGTTGTGTCTACACAACCGCACTGGAATTAAAATGAAAACGACGTGTTGTTTACTTCAAGTAAGTAGCAGAGCAAGAAGCCGAATTAATTCTTTCGGCGGCGATGGTTGAGCAATTTCGGGAGGATATTTTCGGCGCTCAAGTTCAAGTGTCGGCGAAATAGGCGTCTTGTTTATATGTGCAAAAGCTACTTTTTTATTTTGTTTCTTACATTAAAAATGCAACCCTGATGACATTTATAAAAATAATGACAGATAAAAAAGAGAAGTAAAACGGCCTCAAAGGAATATATATACAGCAATTTCTTAATTTTGAACGTGGCACGAAACAGAATTATATTCGCAAACATGCAGAAGTAGCATTTTATGGCAAAATTTAATAAATGTTGACTTTTATGACCTTCAGTGTGCCATTTAACAGTGACTAATAGCGTTAAAGTATTTGTGTAAAGTAAAGAATAGAAACTATTTTTCTACTCCTTCCTAAGGAAAGCAACGTAATCATATAAATGTGGCATTTTGTCTTAGAAACATTAATTTCTTTTGAACAAAATGTTTGTTTTAATGTTTCTTCTGTAGATGTTCCTTTAAAAGGTGAAAAGAAAAAGTAATTCATCCTTCTTACTACTTGATGTATGTCATACAGCACGTACAGTGCTGACGCCTTGACAGCAAAAAGTTTAATCCAACCAGACAGAGTCGGCCAGCAGGCAGTTGAGATAACTACAATCAAATAGCAGCATATTATGGTTCAGTTATATGACTGTAAATAAATCATATTATTATTGTAGATCCCCCCGGAACGATAGAAACGTGAAAAAATGTATGTTAATGATAGGCAGCAGCTGAGGTACGAATACAGCCACTGAATGCTCAATAGTAAACGCGCTAACCGCTTTAGTCACGGCACCGTCATACTTTCATTAAATACCCGAACAATTTCACACCTTTCGCTTAACAACACTTTATGGTTAGAATTACTATATTATTTTTGTCGTTAGAATTTTAGTAGATTGAATTGTTCAGCTTAACCGTCTTCTAATTTTAATGGCTGGAAACCATTTAATTATTTAATGTAAACAATAACTAATAATGTTTTCAAAAAACGAACATATAAATGTTCGTCACAACAAAATATTGTTGTAGAGAAACTATTATGATTGTCGTGGTCATGTCTCTGCCATGTTTTTTCTTTACGCGTAGCAAAAAATGTAACCCGTTTGTTGAAATTTTAAAATCCAATATCAAATGACACCTAATGTTCTTCCACTTTTCATGACTTGTTTTTCTGTTACCAATTTCAACGTGCTCCAAACTATTGCTGGCACTTCCCTTTCTCTCCCACTAACAAAGTTTAAGTGGGTTCAAGATATAAATTGAATTTACGAAATTGCTTTTTCGTTTTTGACAAATTTGTTTAAAGTTTCAGTCAGAAGAAACGAAAACCAACACAAGCATTACAAAGAGTATTTGAGGAGAAACTTAGACAGACGTGTGCATGTAATTGAGAATTAAACAAGGCCTGGACATGAAACTGTTTTAATTACTTGAAAAGGATGGCAAGATATATAAAATGCATAAGTATAGAAGATGCAGCTGAGGACGTCACTATTATTTTGGATGGAATATCGATGTGTATTTTAACTAAATGTAAGGGTCTTTAAATTAAAATGAACAATCTATTCGGAATGAAATGGAAATTATTATATAAATAAATAAGTGACCCACACTGATGAGCATACGGTCACGATTTCTGTAATTTTTATCACTCTTGACAAAACTTACAGTGTTCTCGCATTCTAGACGTTTATTCTTTTTGGGGATTTCAAGAGTCTGAGATTAGTTGACACGTGACGTCAAAAAACAACCCCACAAAATAATTCTAGAATGGCTAAGACGTGCGATATTACCGACCAGTGCAAATCGCCAAAACTAGAGATAAGTGATCGGAAATGCGGGTTTCATAATTTCGGTTGCGGTTCGTGCAGCCAATCCTGCTGGAACCACACGTTGACCAGCCCCAATTCAGCCAATTGAGGAAGAAGAAAGTTGCTGAGCATGGTTTTCTTGTAGCACATGCCGTCCACAGTAGTCGTTTGTCAAGCGGCGCTTTCGAAACATAAGGCCCGATGATGTCTACAATGTAAACAGCACTTCATACAGTACTTTTGAGCGGCCCTTTGTGGGTTATAAGAGAATTTTCGATGCCGCAAAAATAATAGTTTTATACCTATTTCCACTAATATGAAAATAGGCTTCGTCGGTTATGAAAATTTCCGATGAAAAGTCGCATTCCGCGCAGTCGATATCCAGGTTCTGGCGGTCAACGATAACAACTGATGCTCTGTCTTCAGTTTGCCACGGAAAAACATCTTCTAACTAAAGACCAAAGATTGTTGCAATTTTCTTGATAATCTGGGGTGCTCTGCAACATATCGAACCATAGCCGCGATATTCTCAGCAGGCAAGTGGCTGCTGAGTGGCCGCATTGTTTTTAAGCCGAGTGACAAATAAGAAAAAATTTTCAATTCAATAAATTTCATGATTTCGTTCTGGATAGTTCCGAAACCGTTCAGTCTATAAAAAGGCAATATTAGAGTCACTTACGAGGCAACATCAATTCAATTTGGTGTTTTTAAGGAGCATTTTGCTGAATTATAGAAAAACCAATTAAAGAAAACTCAGGCATAGAATTTCAAATTTCCATTGCTTTCGTAGTTTAATTTCGATATTTTTCGTGTTGCTCAAATGCTCTATATATTTTCATAATTAAGTAAATGCCTTAAAATAGGCATGTATTTGTTTTACAAAAACACTGTAGCAAAATGTTAAATAAAAAAAAATTTAGTACTTACGCCATGATTTTGATCCGTTTTTAGTTCACGATGATTTGAAAATTGTACATAAACCATGCGACCGCGCATCTGTGGCGGATTAATGTTATAACATGAGACCATTGCTGTCGCGGAAACTTCATCGACCATTTCTAGAAATGCTTGATTTTTGCCCTTTAATATAAGAACATTTGTGACACGGCCAAAAGGTACACCCAAGGCAATGACATCAGCATCACCCGATTCATTTGGAATGTTACGCAAATGTATAACTTTTGAGGGTTTACCTGAAAAGTAAAACAAAATTATAAATTTATATAACAAAAAAGTTCTTAATTAGAGGAATTAGAGGAAAAAAAAGGCCACACAATAAAAAATGAGTTGAATTTAAAGCCTTATAAAAAGTTTACTTTTTTTTAGCTTTTTAATGAAAAAAACAAACTGAAGAAAATATAAACTTTTTTTGTAGCTGTTGCCTATTACGCTTCAAGAATGATGCCATTATAAAAAGGTGTTGACTGAACTTGTTGACACATTGTAAAAAACCACAAATAAGTAAAAACCCCCAGCAAAATATGTCTGCTATTGTGAAATGAATGTGCACTCTAAGACCATCAAAAATAAATGTACCGGAGTTTATTTCAACTTGAAGCTAGAAAAATATAAACCTTGGTAAATGGTTAAAAAAACAGCTCCGCAAAAATAGTAAATAAATAAACATTTTAAGGCACTTTATACAAAAACAAACTTTGTTGAATGTATGAACCTTTAAAACTACCTAAAAGTATGCAGTAAATTGTATGAAAAAAATCCCCTGTTAAGTAGCGCGCCGTACAAAAACAATGGAAAGAAAAATATTCCTACGTACTAGTGATACATGGACATGTGTATGTATGCCTGTGTGTGTGTGTGAGTGGGTTCTAAAACTATGCAAAGGATTTTTATTGTAGAGTGCTGCACTTACCCTAATAAATGCTAAAGCAACACTGCAAATGTTTGAGCAAGTGTATGTGTGTGTGTGTGTGTTTTGCTTGCTTGTATATATTTTGTTTTTTAAATCCCAATTGCTCGCAAACATGGGCATTTTTTTTATGTTGTTTTCTTTTTAGTATAAGTTTATGCAAAAATTTTGGAATATTTTAAAAACGAGGAAGGCTTCCTTTATTGCCAGACTTATAGCCAGTTAACTGTCTCCTTGCCTCTGGCGATGTTTTTCCTTGCCAAAATATAAAAAAAATTACGTAGAATATTATTATTTTTTTTTTTTTTGTACAAATTTACCTTTTGTTTTACATTTAAACCTAGACGTACAACTAGACTAGAAGTAAAGGATGTCGGGTCTATTGTTATTTACCAGCGTATGCATTATTATACGACACCTTTAACAATTTTATTTTGTCTACCTGATTATGTTACATGTTGCATATGTAATAGTTAAAGTATTAAGTACAATGTTCACTCAATGAATTTATGATTGCACTGGGTTAGTTACGCCAGAGCTTTCAACTCTAAAGGGATTTTAACCTGACAAAAAGAATGGAATTAAAACAGAAAGAAAGTGGTTAAAAATGTGGCATTGGAGACAAATAATTATAACGCAAGGGATTATAAATTAAAAAAAAAAAACAAAACAAAACTACGCAGTATTTATTACAAAATTTAAAAAATGAGCTAAAAATACAATTTAAAATTTGTAAAACTTCTAATAGCGTTATTTTACAATTTATTTTAACTTTTTAAAACAAAATCTTTTAAAAGTCCTAAGTAACTTTTGGCACGAGTGAGTTACTTTAAGGACTCTGGTATGATTTTTTTTAAAGACACCTTTTTAGGAAATTTGCTTTTTTTAACAAAATGCTTTTTTTTAAAGGTTCTTTTTCGAAATCAGGTACTTTGTGAATAAGTACTTTTTCGAATTACAAATAAGTACTTTGTGCTGAATAGTACTTTAAAAATACTTTTCCTTAAAAAAGCTTTTTTGAAGGACACGTAACATTTAAACGATATAAAAAGGCAATTGACGTTTTTATTTTTTTAGGTTGCCAAGAAATTTGTGTTTTCAGAAATAGAACAGTTCAAAGGATTCTAACTAGTCCTTAACAAGGTAGCTGAAAAAAGACTTTTTAAAGCGGAAAAACATTTTGGAAAAAATCTGTTTTCCTTCTACCACTACCTTAACTGCACTGTTTTTATATTCAGCCTTATTTACGTCATCCAATCAGCCAGTAAGGTCAATGTATGGCCAATGCTCCATTTTGCTCTTTAGTTGTTCTTGTGTTCAGCAAAAACTGTTGCATTCAATACTAAACGGAAATTACACTTTCTGATTAGTTCACAAACGGAAATAAAACTGAAAATAAATTATGCAAAAGGGCTCATAAAACACAACGAAAAATACGACAGCAATGGACGGAATAAAAAGGGGCCGCGCATAACGAATGGTCACAAAATAGAAGTTTTTTTTACAAAATAAAAACAAACTGCAATAAACTTGTAGGTATGTAATAAATTTATATTTTATATGAAAAACATAAACAAAACATACAAATATTTTTCAATGCATTTGAAAAAAATATAAAAAATACATATATTTTTACGAATTAATTTATTATTGAAAGCCAAGCTATCGACAGCTTCTACTCGAATAAAGGTATTCCAGCCCACTTGGAAAGTAGAACAAAATAATTACACATAACGATTTTTGAGTAGGGCAGATGGATGTATAAAATCGATTATATTCGAAAACAAACAATTAAATTCTTAAGTAGTACAAGGCGAAGAGTTTAATTCACAACAAATGCTTTTTGCAATAAATTGTTGAAAAAGAGAAGTGTTTTATAAAAACTGGGAATGTGTGTTCAATAGGTAGGAATAAATTTAAACATACAAGGAGTGATTTATAAGTTTACAAATTCAAGTCAACTTTTTTTTTTGTTGCACCAGCACTCAGGGGATGACCCCTACTTATGCAGTGCATTGTGCCGGAACTAGGAAAATAGGTTATGGGTGGGGGGAAAGAGGGAGTAGTGTTTGTGGACGTTTGATTTGAACTTCTCAATATTGAAAGTGGCAGGAAATACCTACGCAGGGAGTCTATTCCACATACGAACTGTACGGCCAAAAAACGAATTCTCTCGGTAATACGTAGTGCGGTTCACTGGCCAATCGACTACAACTGGGTGAGCTCTTGATGAGTATCTTGTCTCGCGCAAAAAGGTCCCTGATCTCATTTGAGCATCTCCCATTGTAATATCGATAGAACAATGAAACACACCCCACGTGACGTCGATGCTCCAACGAATCAATAGAGTTGGTTATCCTACTGTCGCCGATAAGCCTCTTCGCCCTCTCCTGTACGCGGTCGAGTAACTCCAAAATAGAGTTTGGAACTTATGGACTCGAATAACGAAGAAGTGTTCCTTATGTCGTATTTAGCTAAAAAATTCGAAATTCGAAAACAATACCAACCTTCTCTTTCAAACTGTTCTGTAATTTTGAAGATAAGGTAGAACGAACTTGTGCCAAAAAATTCTCTTTTACTAGAATTTTTGTTTTTTAAAAAGTCATAAGATAGAAAAAAACTCGTAGTTATGTTCCAAACAAGCCAGAGATTTTATTAAAATCGCTTCACAACTTTTCAATCATATGAAGATATATCGTTTCGGCAAATATTGCCGTATGCATACAACAGTAAAAGTTATACTACCACAACGCTTTTCGTTTGTCTCTTACATAATTGATTTGAAATTTTCCTAATATAAAGTATGTAGGGAAGTTACCGCTTAAACAAGTTCCGCTTAATTGCGTTGCCCTCCTTATTGACTCATGAAACTAAACCCGCTTTTTTGGAATCACACACAAATGTGCCGGCTAATTGTCAATGGAATAGCTTCTTCCGACAATGGCATATTCTACAAAAAAAATGTTTTTACTCTTCAAATCATGTGTTTTTATTTGGTTTGGTAAAAATCAAACTTTTCATTCTACACTTTCTCCACACACCTCAAGGGGTTGAGGTAATTGTTCTTTTGATTATTTATTAATGACAAATGACTTACTTTTTGTTTTTGATTAAATTTCAATAACCTGCGGTTCGTAGTAAATTAAAATTTAAAAAATTTCAAATGTTGGCGCATAAGCCCACACAAACATCGAACAAATCACAAGAATTTAAAAATGTTTAATTTCTTGTGATTTGTGCGCGAAGGTGGAGCGCGAAAAAATTAGACCCACAAATTATAAGTATAGGCGGCTTTTTGGCGGCATTCTCCTCTATAGCAACAATGTTTTACGGGGTCGGGCCATCTGGAGATGACATTCTTCCGTTTTTTGCCAATAGGTCTGAAACTACAACTTTGAAATTTGACAAGGTTTTCTACAAACAATTTCCTAATTACTTTTTACGTTCGTCAAAAAAAAATTAAGAAAATTAAAATCATATCCCTCGATTTGTCGAATTTTACTGAATTATACATATATTTAGGATACACATGTACAAACTCCAGTCTTCAGTATTGTTTTCCCAAGGGCTAAGATAAACTTTTAAATTAGGCTTTTTTTAAAATTTCTATCAATTTCTTGGACATGTTTTACATACGAATTATCCAGGTGCAGGTTTTCCTAGAAGAGTTTTTTACACAGTTTTTGAACTGACCCCAATTGTAATGTCTACTTTTGGGTTATTTTTGGGTTAGTTTCGATTACATATTGCAAGTGTATTCTACTCTTAAAAACCGCTGCAAAACAATATGTTCACATTGTAATTGTAAATGGGATTATTTGAGTTGAAAATTACAGTTTCAATTACAATTACTTGTAATGCTTAATTGTAGTTAGTAATTTTAATTTACTTGTTTGAATTACATTTCAATTGTGTTCGATTCCGCCTGTTATTTTCATTACAATTATTTGTAGTTAATATTCCAAATCGCCATTACAAAGTATATTATATAATTGTTAATTAAATATCATTGTGATCCCCCAGGTGAAATAATCAAAATATTTGTGTTAAGTTTTTATGAAAATATTTGCGATTTCATACGAAATTCCCTTATATTGAAATTATTATGAGGTTGCTCTGCTGATGCAAATACTTTACTACAAATCTTAAATCTCAGCTTAATATAACATTCATAAAACTATGATTACTTTTTAAAGAGGACAAATACAAAACACACTCGCACACTCACATTTGCATTTCTGATGGAAAACTGAGAGAATAAACGGAAAAATCATTTTGTAATTACTTCTTCAATGATGTGGAACAGTCAGTAGTTTTTTTTTGTACGAGTATTTCTGTAGATTTGTTTTTTTTTGTGTTTAATTTTTTTTGCAGAACTATTGTTTTATGAGTTTGTTTTTAAACGAATATACTCTGGTGGGTTTGGTATATTTAAACATACAATACGAATGAGTATAAGTAGAATATTTCAAATAGCTAAAGATTCATTTGCACGAAAAAAAAACCGGCAAGTGCTGGCAAAATATAAATATGCAGAGCAGAGGACAAGGACGAGTACCAGGGTTTATGCTTTATATCCTTTTTTTGCACAACCAGAAAAAATAGTGCATGCAAATATTCAATACGGAAAAAAGCTTGAAGTTTTTATGTGAATGAAGAAAAAAAAAAAAGAACCTGGTACAATTTTCGTAATTGAAATGCAATTAAAAAAACATATTTAGTCCTCTGCTGTGTACAGCAGCAATGGGTAAAGTATCGTTTTTTTTTACCCCCACTATCAACCGCCCATATCTTTGAATATATAACAAGCTGTAGCTGGCTGTTACACTAGGATTTCTTTTTTCTTCATGTTAGTAGCACGAAATTGTAAGAATAATTGTATGTGTTTATGAATGAAGAACACAATTTTAATGAATTACATTTCTTAAGGGTGTTAGAAAAGTAAACGAAACTTCAATGAACATAAATCAAAAAAAAAAAAAAAAAAAAACGAGTAAATAACAGGAAAAAATCCACTTTTTCAAAATTAAATTAAATCTGTGAGGCAAGATAAGGTTTTCATAGAAAAATATATGTTAAGCAAATCGTAGAAATAAAACTCTTCTGTTAGATTAAACACTATTAGTAAATTAAGTTATCTTAATTTAATTTAAAGTTTTTAATTAAACTGAGAGAGGTAGTTACTTCAAGAATATTTCTTTTACAAAAACAAAGAAAGAATATGAACTTAATCAAATCGGCCGCATGGCCTTATGGAGGAGTGGTATCTGCAACGTTTTGAGGTTCTTTATGACGTCGAAACGTTGTGAAATAAAAATTAAATAAGTTCAAGTTCGACACAATACTCGAATTTCTGTAAGTATTGGATATAAAAATAGTGATGACAAGATTATTCGAATAATTATTAATATTCGATTATATTGTTGCGATTAACAATTTAATTTAATGTTTCGCTTAATCGCGGATTACATAAAAATGACACATCATTTAAAAGTGTTTACTTTTATGGTAATTTTTGCGTCTGTTTAAACGCCGGCTTACGAATATAGAACAATATTTTTACTGGCAGCATTAGCTGTTGTAGACCCCTTATTAAAAAAAAAATACATATTTCCAAGATCCATGAGAGACGTAAGAAACAAAATGATTGATATTGCTCGCTCAGACGATAGTATTGTAAGTGAAAGTGATCCATATTTTATTGATGTAGAAAACGTTTTATTGTGCCACCACTAGTCTACGGCTCACAAGCTAAAAAGAACGGACAATGGCTCAGCAAGATAAGCTAAGCTTCCTCGCCAAAGCTCTAATTCTCTAATTAAAACAGGATGTGTTTAAAGTAGGAGACAAAGTAGAAACAGTGTATCCCAAGCTTTACACATTCCACAAAAATAATCTTTTGTGACTAAAACTTCTGTACCTTCCGAGCCCCTTTTTTCCGCAACACTTAAACTCTAATTTAAACAAAACATTTCTTTAAACTTATTTATGGTTTGAAATGCTGTATGTCAATTTTGTTATTCGATTATTCTATATTTTTTTTCCGATTAATTGCAGTTAATAATTTCCCGGTTCGATTAAACATATGATTTATTAATCGATACATCTTTTTTATTACCATCACTATGTGCAAACGAGTTTTTGCTGTTTGAAAACAGATGGCTGTAATTGTTATATAACGAAAATAATAACGTAGTCGGACAAACTCATAATAGTACCAATGATCATTTATGCCTCACCAGCATGGTGGACAAAGGTAGAACAGTTATAGACTAAGAAAATCCTCAACATGGTACAACGGCTTAGCATTGAGAACGTGTCCCACACCAGCTTTAGGAATGAGCACTGGACATGTCATGCACTTTAAAGTGATCATGGGTGAACGCTCATTATGGGGAATCAATCAGATAGTACTAGAACAGGTAACACAGTTATGGTACACTGATAGGTGTTAGACGAAAGATTGCAGAGCTAGGGCTAGAAATGTATGGCCAAGTTTTTGTAAAGCAATTGTAATGGTACGTAGGTGGGGGCATTTGCCGTACAAAAATTTACTTTTACTCGGAGAGCGAGGATGTGTTACTGTACTTAAAAAAAAAACTGTTTCAAAAAACATCGGAGAGAAAGTTTTACCTCAGCCGTCCTTTAGGTAGCTCAGCTGTTGCTCCAGCCGAACATACGTTTCGATGGCTGTAGAACAACCTGGCTGAAGTAAGCTTCACTATAATCGAAAATGGATTTGAAATTATTCTCTGGCCTTAAAGGATTTTTTTACATTTATTGAAAGAATGTTGAGGAAAATTCATAGGTAATGATAGACAATACTTTGAATGACATGGCAACTGAAATTTTTTATAAAGAAACTGTATCTTGGCAATTTTTTTAATTGAAGTCGAATTTTCAAATAAAACTTGAACACTTCGCAATAAATAGGAGCAAAAACAACATTCTTTAGACAGTCATAAATAACCTATCATAATATGAGCGGTTTATTTTCAAAATGACTTAAGTCAATGTGTTTATAAATTGAGGTATGTAAGGGTTTGAATTTTTAACATGCTCCAACTTTTCAAAAAATCTGTATTTCTCAGGAAACTTATATTTTTATTTTATTGATAACATCGTATAGTCATTCTATCTGATCTACGATCTGATAATCCTAATTATGTGTAATATATTATTTATCATCATAATATAAATTACAAGGCTGCCCTATTCTGTCTCACTCATAAAGAAATGTCCTCTGATTTGCTCACTGTCAACAGAACATTACAATTCTATCTCTGTTGCACTAAGCCCTGCAATTAATTTTCCTAAGGCACTTTCAAAATTAAAGGGTTTGTTATTCCGGTAAGTAGCAATACTTCTCGCGTCGAAAATCGCATTAGTTCTTAACTCTATTAAACGAAATTTTGTTTAAAATTAAAAACTAACAAGCAGTAACTTGATTTTTTTTTTCAACGCCGCTTTCAAAATAAAGGGCTAACTTAATTTGAATAGAGTTCAATCAGGATAATATAACTTACTTCTGATGAAAGATAAACCAAATTAGTAATTATGCTTGTGAACTGCTCATTGCAGTATTTATTTTTAATTAAATTATTACAAAACTGTAACATGTTTAGTATTGCATGGCCTTGTGAATAAAACCAGACAATACCGCTACATTGGAATAGACGCCTGGGGAATCACCGCGGGCACAGCCTATACCCCACGAAACAATACCGGCAAGTCTACCATTTATGATGGCTGGACCGCCCGAGTCACCTGAACAGACACTCTGTCCGTAAGCGGCCGCACAAAACATTGTAAATGTTACAGGCATTCTATTGCGATACATTTGCTCACACTGGTATATATCAATTACACTGACTGTAACAGTTTGCAGTTGAACTGAAGGTTGATTAGCAAACTCTGATCTTTTACCCCAACCGTATAATAGAACAGAAGCCCCCGCGGTAGGTACGGCATTGGACAAAGCTATTGGTCTAATTGATGGTCCAGTAATAGGTGTTTGCAATTTCATCACGGCCACATCCATATGAAGTGTTTGAGGATTGTATTCTACAGGTATTGTTATTTTACTAACCCCACATCTTACACCCATGTCACCGATCTTCGAAACTCCACCTACTACGGTAAATTGCGAAGCATGCGAGTTGTAAACACAGTGAGCCGCAGTGAGAATAAATGTGGGTGCAATCACACTTCCACCGCATCCAAAACTTCCATCTTTAAGAAGCTGCACTAAAAATGGTGCATTAATAATGGTGGCAGGGTATCCGCCCACGATGCGTGTTTGGCCTTTGGCCAAAGCCACTGACAGTTGTGACAGTACCAAATGACAGCTTACAAATACTTTCAACAAGTTTCTCAGCTTATACATTTTCCTTAATTTTTTTCTATTTTCAGATTCGGCGAACACTTTTAATTGCTGATTGCAACTGATGACAATTTTTGGCACTTTAGCTGCTTATATACTCATGAAATTCCCCAAAAAATAGAAAGAAGCATATGTTATTGTTGTCAAAACAATAATGCTTTATTATAATTTATTTGAGTTTCTTTGTTAGATTTTGAGTGTATTGGAAATGCCTGTTGACGTTTGAGATACTTGACGTCAACAAATGTGTGTCAGTATTTACCAGTTTTCGCTCTCAATTTTTGCATTTGGTTGGACAAATTCATAATTACATACAACCTACATATTTGTTGTCCTCAAGATCCAAGGAATCTTTAGTCTTTACGTTCAGGAGTTTAATGTGTTGGAAATAGTTTTGCATGTAACAGCATAACTGTTAAATAATCATTAGTGATCGTAATGATTGGTAATTTGATTATTTTAATGTACGAGGTAGGAAGAAGTAATTGACTAGATTACGATAATTTCTAGTATCGCATGATTACTAATTGATTAGGATAACAAGTAATCTAATTACTATCAAATAATCAAAAATAATTAAAAGTAATCAAATAAATAATTCGGTTACTTCCGGTTATTTTGATTATTTCTATTAAAAATTTTGTTTAACTAGGAACAAAAAACAAAGATGTATTTATTTTAAGAACCGTAAATTTTTTCAAAGAAATGAAATACTAGAAAAGGTGAGCAAGAAAGTTAATATGTTTTTGCTCCCGAGGCTAACATGGCCAAAAAGGATAACTTTTATAATATACTCAATAAAATGAAGTTATGGATTTCCTTAAGCTTTCCTTAATTCAATTTATTCAAATTTTCGAGCTTGAAGATCAATATTTTGCTCTTTGAAAAATAAATTTGTTTATATATATTTTATATATTGTAAGTTTTTATATATTTTTATTTTTTATAAAAAATAAATGTTTTTTTCCTGATACTATAGAATAGCGAAATATCGATAAAAAGCACTTTTTTATTAAAGACTTGAAAAGTTTAAGAAATTTGATAACAAATTTAAGACAAAAAGTTATGTAAACACAACATTTTCAAACGGCTCTGCCTTTAACTCCTATGAGTGCCAGTCGAATTCATACGGAGCTCATTAGGCCCATTGCAATGCACCGGCTGCTATCTGCCTTAACAGTTCCCTATAAACTTTCATGTTCTCAGGCTTGTCGGTGTCGCTTTTCTAAGACAGGGCCCTTATTGAAAATTGAACCTGCGTTTTTGCAGAACCGGGCAGTTGCAGAGAAGGTGTTGAACTGACTAATTCTCCTCCTCATCCAGACATCCCTGGAAGCTCTCACTACGAAAGGTTTCCATACGCTCCGCCATTCGTTCAACCATGCAGTGCCCCGTTATGATGCCAACTAGTAGCGATATCGAATTTTTCCCGTAGGCCAGTAACGCCTTCGTTATTTCCTTATTGATTGAGGGCCAAAAAAGATCCGATGTCGTAAGTTATGTGAGACAAAATTCGTTTTACGGCAGTTGAAATATCGCTTCGCATTAAATATCTCTTGCATATGATGAGTTTGATGTACCTCCTGCCTGCTGTTGAAATTTCTTACAATATCGCAAACATACCAGACAAATTTGGTTTATTTTAGAATGACGATATATAAAGGAGTTGGAATAAAGCTTATCTACTGATTTAAATAAAGTTTTTCTAAATACAACATCTCAAAACCTTTTTTACTCTCAAATATTTCCATTTCTTTGATTACAATGGATGGCACTTAACCAAACTGGAAATAAAAAAAAAACTGTAATGCGATTCACTATTCTTTTTTAAGGACAATCGCATCGATATTCAGTTTAGTCAGCTGTTGTTGTTAGCTTAAAGATTGTAGACAAAAATATAAATAGAAAATTAACGATGTCTACTGTCGTTTACGAGTAGTTAGTGAGTGAATCACACAATCGTTAATGCAATCGTTAATGTCGTATCGTTAAAAGTTAGTGAATCGCACTACTGGTCTGATGCTGGTCTTATACAAAAAGGAAGCTTAACTTTCCTTGATACGTTTTTATTGCATATAATCGTTGATAACGTATCTTATTTTGTATACGCTTTCTTGAAAGCATCCTTGCATTGAAATTGAGTACAGAAATCGATTCCGAGATATTTGAGATTATTATCAAAAAGAATTTCTGTACTATCAGAAAAGACCTACAGTATTTTATTGCCTGGGACGGCAAAATATTTACATTTTCCCGATGCATTGCATATTTGCATATACAACTTGCTTCACACATTTATTTTCACAAACTGCTTATAAAAATGCTTAACAGATTTTAAATGCTAAGACACTTGTCTGCCAGCATTAATAGGCGATTCAGTATGTGAACAGAGAAGGGAGTCATCAGCATAAACAAGACTAATTCGATTGGGAAAAAAGTGCGGGAAGTAATACATAAAAATATTGTAAAGTGTGGGGCTAACATGGAGCATTGGGATGCAAAGCAGTTAATATTCCCAAATCGTTTCTTTATAGTTCTTTACTAAATTCTACAAATTATTAAATTATATTTCCAATCCGTTTTACTGTAGCACTAAATTCACTTTCTATACCTCCGTGAAGGGCATGGCCGGAAGTCTGGGATATTTTGGTTATTTAAAGGAATCTATTTTTCCAAAGTTACTCTAAATTTAAAAGCGAAATATTGTTTCTTTTGCAGAGAAAGACTTTTCGAAGTCTTACGATTATCATTAAAAATAATTAAAGGACGTTTATTCTAATGCCCTGACAGGAGCTTTTTTTATAATAATGTTGTCTACGTCACGATATTTTTTGTTGTTAATTAATTACACTGAAGATGACAAACAGCCGAAACCGGATTGTCTCTAAACCACACGCAAATTCGTCCCAGTAATCTATATCTAATCACTGTGTCGGAATATCAAATCACGGATCAAATAAGTTAGTAAATCTTCAATATTGACTTTGAAGAGAAAAATAGGTGGACAAAATGAGGTTGCTTAACTCGACACCTTTGAGTTTTTCATCTTGAATATCTTGTTCGCCTACGCTGGAAAATCAGTTTTGAGAATTTTGTGTATTGGTTATTTCCAAGCTTTTTAGTTATTACCACGCTTAAGCTTTTAAACACCTGGGAACTCGTTGTCCGATAAAACAAGGATTTAATTATCGTATTCCCTGGAATTCCTTTTGTTCGTTATATAATCTTCAATTAAGGGCTTCTAAATGGAACGAAAGTATAAGATTTTCCACTATGACCGCTTTATCATTAGAAAAACTTAGCTTCTATATTTGTCTTTGAACTATTCTCTATTTTGGACTTTGACTTCACGCCATTGTTAGGATAATCATCAGATTTATTTGATAACGTACTTCGGTTTTAACAAGGCTTATCTGAGGTTAAGATCCTTTGTGTTTTATCAGGAGGTACATTGACCTACCATAACATCAATTTATTTATCTATTATTTATTTTTATTTCTTTAGTTATATTTACATTGAAAAAAATGTATTCAAAACAGTTGTCAGCCGCATATTTTTAATTTTCTAAAAATATGCTTCACATTTCAATAACAAAACAAACAATTACAATTTAAGTAAGTCATACCAAGTGAACGAAAATAGCTAAAAACAAATAAAGAATGTTTAAATATTTGAGCTCTAGGTCAATGTTCATTATAAAAATGATCAAATATAAATTCTAATTTGTGAGTGCAATACACTTTGCAAATAATCCAAAAGAATTAAAAGTCATCCCTGGAAGTAGTCGAATTCTTCTGTTTTTTGTATTTGATTATTTGAAAGCGCAAGTAATCCTGATTAATTCTAGATTATTTGTAATTGTAAACAATTAGTAATCGAAAATGTTTTGCCAGTGAATTACATAATCATTACGATTCCTTTTCAAATGTCACCCCTGATGGCGAGGAATTAATTGCCATTTTATATAAATAATTTTTGTCGGATTTAGTTTTCGCTATTTTTTATATCTCGAGGTTTTTTTGTGTGTTTTACTTGGAAATAAAACTAAGTCTCTTAATATTATCTGACTTAATATTGCTCCTAATTCACCACATGCAGTTTAAGCTGACCATTTAAACGCCATTGAAGTACTATAAAATACACTACGAAACACTTAAATATGGCAATTAATTTTATATATTGTGTATGTATTCGTAAATCAGGGGACTACAAAATTTTGAAATTTCGTAGGCCATATTTTGACTGTTAATTTGTTGAAAATTGTAAACCGATTTTTTTGTTTTGAAGAAATGTGTTTTTTAATTAATTGCATTCTATAATTATTCTATAAGAATTTCATGTATTGCAATCCTAAACGACGCGATTCTCCTAACAATTCCGAAAAGGAACACGTTTTCATTTCAAAATTCAGTGGACTGAAAATGCCATCCAAATAGCAAAAAAAACTTGAATATTGAAAATTATGGTAAAAATATGAAAGAACGCACCAAATTCGCAACAACGCGTAGAGAAAGGCAAACAATTTGCAGATCTGTTTCATATTCGTACATGTCGCGGCGATAATTTGGAAAGAAAGGGGGTTAAAGGAAATCGTCGAGAACTTTAGAAGAAAACACCACTCAATGACAATCGTAAAGCTCAACGCCTTCAATTTGCAGAGAATACAATGATGTGGTCGGATAAGTGGTTCAAAGTTATATTTTTTGACGAAAAAAAGTTTAATATCGATGGACCAGACAACTTTTATTTCCTATTTTTGCAACGAATATAGTACAGCAAGGAAGGCGGAGCTATGATATGGGGGAGGGATATCCTACTAGACCATCGTATAATAGGATATTAGAGGGCACATTTCTACAATATAAAAACTTATTTGGAGACATATCGTGGACGTACCAATACAACAACGCTCTAATTCACACTGCCAGATCTGCAAAACAATTAATTCGTGAGCAAAATGTAATACTTTTCAATTTGCCGCAGTTTTTTCGGGGAACTTATTATAATGTAAAATATCCGAGGGTAGCTTGTTAGAAAAGCATACGATGGCAGACAGGAATTCGCTACAAATGAGTTTTTAAAAGAAAATAAAAAATGCCTGCATCTTAATATCATTAGGTTATATAGGATCACCTTACCGCTCAATGCCTAACAGAATTCGGTAGCAGGTACCGATTACTAAATTTTGTTATTTTATTATTATTTTAAAAATTTTATGGAAAAAAACAACGATTCAATCTAAACAGAGTTTTTCGTTATTCAAGTGATTCATAAAGAAAGTGTTAAATTTTTATATCCAAATAAAAAAAAAAACAATTTTATTACAACAAGACCACGTTCTCTATTACTTCCTTCATTTCTAGCCCGAAAAGAGCCTTTATAACAGAACAATTTTGTATCCCTATTTAAGTGACTCGCAGTGTAGCCTGTTCTTGTTTTTGGGTATTTTAACGTACTAGTACTCATTATTTTATGCCATCTTGTTTGTCGCACTTCTAACTCAAAATTGTCTAATTCAAATCAATCGCACTCAAAAATTATGCAGAAGAATGTTAGTGACTTATGCCACTTTCAAAATAAACGGCTTAATGTTGCTCCTAGATTATGGTTAAGCTGAAAAATTTTCTTTTGCATGAATGTGACACCCATATTGTCCTATTGCATTCGTATGGGTACAACCTATAAAAATGTATTAAATATTTTTGTTAATTGTTTGTTTCAAAGATGGTGGTCGGGTTCTAATGGGTTCAATCAAAATTAAATATCACCTTTCTGAGTTCATTTTTTCCTCGCTATTGTCTCTTGTTATTGCACATGTACTTTTATTTACTTGATGTTGATGTTTGCCTACTGAACAAATTGAATTTAAATTGTACACACATTTGTAAATATATACTCAAAATATATACAATATGTTAAATTCCTCATGCTGGGTTTATTTACAGAGATATTTACAAACACACGCACGCACAACATACATGTATGAAGATTAATCTTTAATAATTTTAAGTGATTTTTTTCTTCTTGGAATAATTAAGGGTTAATTTAATTCAACATATGTACTTATGTATGCGTATGTAAGAGTTGAATATCAGTATGGTTTTTATTAAAGATAATTGCTTCGACGCCATCAACTCATGACAAACAAATACAACAGCAGCAACTAGAGGGCAAAAAGCTGTCATAAATATATGTATATACAATTGCATGCAAGTGTGCTCAATATTTGCAATATTGTATTAAACTGAAGATCAGCCGATTCGTCAAAAAAAAAAAGTTAATACATTTATTGAAACATGAAGGACAACACGTAACAACAGTCATGTTGTGTTAAATACCAATTATTAACTCTCACTATTGAACTCATTACAAATTTAATCGGATGCGTATGTGTGTATATACACACACACATCAACACACACCTCCCTCTATGCGAAATGTAAGCGAGAGCCACTAGGCATTACATGAAATAAATGAAAAGAAAAAACAACCTGGCAAAAGAAAAACAAAATTTTTGTTGTTGTTTTTCTTTTGTTATTGTATTTGTAGTTGTAACAATTGTTTGTAGTTGTAGTAATAACGTATTTACAATAAATGGAATTTTTAATTAATCCATCGTGTGATTATTTTCATACAACATTTGCATTAAATGTTTTAAATGTTCTACAACTCGTATCGTTGTGTTATTGTTTTTATTTGTGTGTGTGTGTGTGTGTGTGTGTTTTGTTTAAAACAAGACCAACGGGAAAAAGTCATTGGTAGCAGGTGAACAGGTTATGAATACATTCCGAGTGTTTGTAATCGTTTTGTTTTTTTTTATTAATTATTTTTAAGCATTTACATTTTTTTTTTACATCTGCAATTGCCCCTAATAGTATGCTGTAATTGGCATTTTGTTTAAATATGCAATTGATTTTGGATTAAAACTCATAGCAAAGAAAAAAAAAAATAATGATTGTCAAAATAATTTTAGTATGAGAGCATTTCCACCGATCACAACATCGTAAAAAAAAATCAAAATTAGCGCCTTCGTAATGAAATCCATATATAAAATAAAGTTCATTTAAACAATTTTTTAAAAGTTAAAATAAACGATCATTTAAAATAACAATATTTTAGCAGTTCGAAAAGAATTGTATAAAGTGTAAGTAAAAATGGATTAAAACATTCCACCAGTCCCAATGGAATTGCCCATACGTATGTTTGTATTAAAAAAAAAAAAAAGTTTTCGAAAACATGAGCAGGATCAATTGACGATTGTTTTTTTAATCGCCTAGACGATTGTTGCGGGATTGCTTTTGCGAGTCTTTTTTACGATTTCTGGACGCATGAATCGTCGTTTACGCATATTGGTAAGCAAGAGGAAATTGTTAGTTGTAAACGATCTCATTTGACTATTTCAACTGATATTTTAGTGATTGTTGATTTCGATGTTTGTGTCCAAAACTTCAGTTTCAAAAATTTTAAAATAAATAACAAAAAAACTGAAAATAATTTTACATTTGAAAGAAGGTTCAAAATTTCGGAAAAACTTTAATAAAATGCAAAAATGTTTATAATGTCAATGACTTAGCAATAAAAGTGAAAAGCAAACCAGAGAAGCAGTTCAAATAAATCATATTACCATGGAAATCGACTACTAGATAATTTAAGGTAAGGTTTCAACATAATATAAGGTCCATCATTCAATTTATTTAGATCCCAATATTGTTTATCCAACAAATTTGTATTTTCATTACTTCTGTCAGATAGTACAAATACGATGTCGGCAGAGATTTTAGGGCGTGCTCAAAATAAATGACTAAATTCATTAAAGGGCTATTAGAGGGTCGCAAATTAGTTTTATTCATCTTATAATTCAAGCATTAACGTTCGACATCGTGGAACAGGCTTTAAATGTACAAGCTCCTGTTGCAAAAACATAACAAAGGATGGATTAATGATGTTCGCTGGCGATCGTTTTCAGACTCTACTGCGAATTATTTTTGTCTTAAGGCTCGTCTGAAGTAAAAATGAAAGATATTGTACTATTCTTTTAGACCACCATGACACAGTTTCTCCCATTGTATTGAACTTGCGCGATCGCAATACGACATCGCAGACAATTAATTTAATCGGCCGCTCTAAAATTAAGCAAAACCCTCAGCAAGAGTGCGTAAGTTTCAGCTATGGTTGTTGGCGTAGCTAAGTCTGGCACAAAAAGTTTAATTGTTTTTTTTTTAAATGTATTATATTATACGAAATTGAAATTTCGTACCAATAATTTAATATCTATAATAAAATAGCAACAAAAACGCGTGTTAAAAACAAGCAATGATTTAGTTTATGAAGGATAATCGTCCAATAGAAAAGCCAATAGCGCAAAGCCATTATTGAAAATGTTTTCCAGAACAAAAGTTATTTTATAAGTTATATTTTTACATTTATGTGTATGTAGATGTGTCTTATACAGTGTTTTATGTCGTTGCTTAAAATGAAAACTCTTACATGTCGCAATGTTGCCATATTAAAATATTTCATTTGTGGGTTTTTATATTTATTTGAAAAAAACAGAACGCACACGTTTACCTAGAGCTCACTGTACTAAAAGCTGGCGGCTTATAGTCGTCAAATTTACTACGATTGCGAACTGCAGCTCTCTTCAAATCAAAATCGTAAACTTTATTCACATGGGCGCTATTTCCGATGTAGTAGTAAGGTTTGCCTATGTTTTCTTATAGCAAATTAGCTTTATCTGATTTTAGTTACCAAAAAATATTTCATGAAAGCAATGCATAACACTAGAGGCACCGCAACATTGTTCTAAAAATAGAAAACAGCGCAATTGCAGAGTTGTTAGAAACCGAACTATTTCTATACCTCTAATCGATCCCTTCCCAAAATCCCCTTTCATATTACGAAAATTGATTGACTGACATAATTTGATTCCTGTTTTGAATTTTGCGAAATCCATCACACACTTGGAAAATTTTTCAAATTCCTTTTTCATTTATTTTTCAGCTCTGTTATACACAGCCAATGACCGTGACATGACAGAAGGTCGTGTAGTACAGACTCTACCCTTTCGGCCCCTCTCCATCAAACTTCGCCTTGCTGTCCATCAATTTCCGTAATGTAAAAGCAGAAGACTTAAGACTAGTAGTATTCAGAATAATAAGTAGGCATTAATTTCGTAAGTGTTACTTTGCTTAAACAAATACAAATATTGAATAATCCAAAATTATAAAATGTTGCAACAAAATTCTTTTGTTTTTCGTGCTTAAATTCTTTAAAGAAGCCACTTGGATGCCAGATAAATGAATTTTCTTTTTACCATGTCATATTTAAACATTTTATTCAATCATAATGACACTGATGAGGATGACAATCAATCAATTACTTTACGGTAAATAAAGCACCTGGTCAATTGACTACATGTTTTTTAACATATTTGTCTACTACACAAAAACAGTTAACACAAATATTGGTTTCATTTATTGTTACTGTAATATATCAAATGTCAAACAGTTGCAGCAGATCATCTGTGCAGAAATGTAGATAGAAAAAAAAACACAAATTAAAATACGCTTGGCTCTGGGTACGTAAACACTTTTTTGGTCTAGCCGATATAAAATTGGCTCAAATACATTTGATTGTATAGGGAAATTATATTTAAATAAATATTTACGTTTATCTAAATATTTTAAAATTTCTGCTTTCCAAGCGAAAAATGGAAATCCTTCAAACATTTTGGCAAACATGTTGTTCGCAATAAAATTGGGGTGCGTGGCGTTCAATTCTCTTCAAAGATTCTAGCTAGTCTGACTAACTACATCAAGCACTTGGTAAGATTGCATTATAGGCAAAAAAAAAAAAAATTAGCTAGCAAAAATTCGTGATACGTTTGGTTTCGACAAGTGTAGTATACTTTTAGGGTCTTTAGGCTTTTACATAAATTTCTTCGTAACAACAAATGTTTTTTTCTTTTCAGTATTTTTATATCTACTTGGAAAATGTTGTTTCTTAAGTAATATAATATATTAATATCAGTTTACACTTTTCTTAGTTTTGCAGCTTAAAGTAGCTTTAGTATATCTCTATTGGACACGATACAACTTTATTTGTTAACCGTGTTTATGGCGAAAAATATACAAGACAGCAATATAAAAAAAATGAAATGCTACAAAATATAACAGACATGTTTGATGTAGAGTAAATTTCACTTGGAATGAATAAACATGACCACTACATTAAAAGTCGAGCAAATAGCAAACAACCGCCAGCCACCACCCACAAACCTTTCGCACAACAGCAACACCTAACAACTTTGGACATAAGCAACAAATTTTTAACACAAACGTAGCAAAGTAGGAGTAACAAGAAATTTAAAACGAATAATGGTTTTGCAATTTAACAATTTTAGCATTATTATATTATCTTCCGAAATACTTTATGTTCACTACTACTTTGGCGACAATTTTCTTGTCCTTGCTACGTTTTATGGCTGTCATCACAAAATTTGCCATTCAATTTATCCAATGTCGAGTGAACAAATTAAATGGAACTTTAAAGGTCCCAATATTCAACGACAAATTCCCAACAGTTGCTTTTTCTATGTCTGGTTTTATGCATGTGTGTGCATGTGTGAGTCTCTAAGGCTGCATATGAGTGTAGCTGTGACATACATGCCCACTGTTACAATGACCAAACGTTTTTATGGCACTAAGTTAAAAATTGTTGCATGTCATAGGAAACTTTTGTTTTAGTTGCCACTTTTGGTAGTTAGTTGGTGCTGGGTTTTTATCTTGCGATAACGTTAAAAATGTTAACGAGGGTTACTAAAGAATTGAGGGATTTTTTTTTTAAGTTTTGGGTCAATCCCAATAATATACTCTTGGTTGTTGGGAATATAAAGAAAACAAATAAAAAAGAAAGAAAAAATAAACGCTAAATGTGTGACTAAGCGCAGGGCTCCAGAACTGATAGACCAATTCAAAAAAAAAATTTAACTTTCCTTGGAATCAGTTTCATCTGAAGAGAAAAATTTGAAAAGTTATCTGGAGATACGTAAAACTCCACCCTTTTTCTCATGCAAACTGTTCCTATCTGTCGGTTTAACCCATTCCGATAATATATTTTGTGTGGTTTAGTGGATTAGCGGATGGTTTAGATTTACTACTGAACCCTGCGGTCGGCTTTTAGGGGTTTTTCAGAAAATTTTTCTAAGAAAGTACCCCGTTGAAACAACTTAATCACCGAGTGTAATTTTTATTTAAAAGCTCCTCGCTTTCTGAGATTCGTCCTCTTTTTTTTACTTTTGTTAGATGTTGAAATGTTTCAGTTAAAGCGTCACTGTATGAAAGCAGCACATGTTGCCTGTCTTTTTTTTCAACAAGGACACGTTAACATGCAATCAGATGTATTTGGTGGTGTGCGAATGTAGGAATTCAAAGCCACAAATACAAAATAACAATTGACTGCTGCTTTCTATTGTACTTTGTAACGTATGGCCGGCCACGTACAAAAGAACAGGCCAGTAAAAAATGGTTTGAATGGAATAGAAAGGAGGTGGATTTGCGTTGTTGCATGTATGTGTGCATATTCTAACATACATGTAGACAAGTGTAGTGACAAAAAAAAAACAAACAAGCATATTGACCATAAACACTACCCAATACAACAGCACCATACATTCTTTGCAAATTTGTTTAGGTTTTATGACGACAAAATAACATAGTCCCCCACATTAAATAAATTTTTTATAGAAGTTTTCCTTTTATTTGTGCATGAAATTCATCGATATTTGTTGTTATTGTTGATATTCTCAAATAGCAGTGTTGATGTTATTTTTTACATACACATACATATTTGCAACATAGAGGCTGAGAGTGTTTTGCAGGATAGAGGTGTTGTATGAAAAAAAAAGGAAAAAGTATTACAACGAAGAAATTTAACTTTTGTTTGTATAATTTTCCATTGTTGATTTGTCACTCACTGGCAAGAATAAAAGTAATAAAAATAAACAAAAGGCTAAAGCATAAAAACGAATTTTTTAAAGCAACATTAGCTGGTAAATTTGTCCAATTTAAAGGCTAATAAAAATCTAATTAGCGGTTCCTGTTAAAGGAAAAAAGTTGTTTAAATTTTATTTTTGAAAAAGTAAGAGGCTGAGGTGGTTGGTGCCTGCAGGCCAATTGGAAACCAACAAAGCATTTAATAAACCAACAATAACAGCAGCCAGAAAAAGCTGCATTACCTTGTTACCGCCATCATGGTCGTTATTAGCACCCCACCACTACCATCGGTAGCAGCCATTCAATTTCAATTTTTTTTTTTTTTTTTTGCTAAACCAAACAAACAGTCAGAATCACTGAGTATTGAGCACCCGTTTGTGGTAAAAGGTACGAAGGAGAACAAACCAACTCAACAAGCCCCATGATATACAAACGTAGCACACACCCACACATACATGCACACGTAAAATATATCGATTTAAAAAAATAAACCTATAACTGTAGTTTGTTGCTTTTTAATTAATAGAAAAGTCCTTTGTAAAGTAATAAATAAATATTATGTTTTTGCGGTTACAAATCGTATATTGCAACAATGACTCCCTCTCCCGATTCGTACACCACCTGAGCTCTAACACACCACTCCCAACCAGGCCAGCCACAGTATACAGTCATCAACAACAACAAGATTTTGGTTATTGAAGAACTTAAGAGCACAAGAGTAGAGCAGTGGAAGTTTACAAACATGAATTTTTACCAGACATACGAATATTGCAGTTGTATATGTGTCTGATGTGCTGGAAGGAACAAATGTATGTTTGCAAGCTTTTTTAGAGGGATGTGATTGTAATCTTAGAACTAAGAAAAAAAAAATATACAGACTTCCATTGTAACCCAAACCTCATAACACATGCAAAATTATAGACTAGTCAACGATTAATTAGTTTAAGGATGCGTGTGTTACCCACCACCTGAGTTCCACTTAGAGAAACTGTAGACATTTAATGATGTGAGGCTTGATTTGTTTATTGTCTACTAAAGACGGCACGGATCCAGCTTAAACTTTTGTATAGTTAAAAATGCTTTCTTTGAGCTTAGAATTTTAGTAAAGTTCAACCATGTTGCAGTTTTTATGGATGAAAATCACGCAATAATTAAATGTAAACAATAACTTGTTTAACGCAGCTATTGTTCTAGAGAACATAATATAGTTGTCGTAAACAAGTCACCGACTTTTTTATTTATTCGCTTGAAGGTGCAGTTAAATCCTGTACAAACTCGTCCGTGGCCCAGGAGGCAAAGTTAGTGACCATATAGAACACCGCATTGTTGATGAGTGGGCATTGGAACCGAATTTGGCCTTTATCGACGAAAAGCATTTTTTTAATGACCAAAATTGCCATATATGGGACGTCGCCAGACAACAAGATGTTCACCGCGTGGCAATACATCCACAAAAACATACTCTTTAATACGAACGTTGGGCCAGCGGGATTTTGATGTGGCCATAATCGTCAACGGCCAGCGTTACAGGTAACCAATTACTTTTTACTCGAATTGAACGGTATGGACATAGCAGGCCGCCGCTACGTGTCATAATGGGACTTTCTTCATTCCATATTTGAGCGTTTGTAGATCCCTTGTGCAAGTAATGCGAATTAGATACCAAGGTCGTGCAAGATATGAATCTGGTTAATTTCTTCTTATGGGATTTTATGAACTCGCAACGTGCCTATGAATTTAAATTGGACATAACTCATGGACACCGCTGGAGTGTTGAAAGGCTAAGCGTTCAGCCTATCTTAAGGTTTTGTATAATAATTTTTGTTTAATTTTTGCTTATGAGCCAAGGGACTGTGGATCCGAAATTCAACATCAATAGAAGACGAGTCGCTGAAAAGTATTTTCAAACCCTTCGTTGGTTATTTTTAATTGATTTTTGAAAAGAATTGATCGATGCTCGATTAATCGAACGACAAATTTTCGATAGAACTAAATCGTTAGTCGGAAAAAATAGTCCATTATTAATCGCTTTTCCCTTAACCTCTCTACCAATCTTGAAAACTATACAGAGAGCTATATCTAAAACCTTTGTGTGAGACATTGTGCGTGATTAAGCCAAGGATGGGTGAACGCGCGCCACTGCGCTTGGCTACTTGAATAAGCGTTAATCTCAACAGGTAGCAGGTAATAAAAATTACTGATAAAAATCAACAATAACAAAAATTGTTGCCTACTTACAGGATATAAAAGTTTTAGAAACATTTACTATATTTCTGCTGAATTATTTGTCACTTCTATTAAAACTGTCTCACTAAATTATCTGTTGTGCCTTTTTAATTAAGACTGTTTTTTTTTAATTATGGGCAAATATGGGATTGGAATTTTTATAGATAAAAATATTAGTCATTATTCGGATTAAATAGATAAAGTTTACAGTGGATACAAGATTAGTAGAAAGACAAACAGAATGTTGAAAACGCACAGAGCGGCACAGAAAATGCACTCCATTGTGCTACTCAAAGTTATCATATCAATTATATATTTTTTTTAATTTCTTTTCAAACTCTGGAATTTTCGCTCCAGCGTTAAGATGAGAATCCCAGATTTTGTTGACCCAATTTTCTCGAAAACGGCTCTAACGATTTTTAGCATGGTTAATGTTTTTCG
The DNA here is from genome assembly GCA_963932375.1 of Phania funesta. Taxonomy (NCBI): domain Eukaryota; kingdom Metazoa; phylum Arthropoda; class Insecta; order Diptera; family Tachinidae; genus Phania; species Phania funesta. The sequence continues at coordinate 8,175,695 of OZ010652.1, forward strand.
GTCTATGGGATATGTACCTCAACTTCATTAGACTGGCGTACAGTCCGTCATGACTTATACAATTTCAAACTCGTAAACAAAAATAATGTCAAAACCAAAAGGCTGCTGTGCAAGTTTTTGTTAGTGATTAAAAGGAATCCCTTAACTAACACCGCATAAAGGCCAATAAATTAAATAAAATTAGCAACATTTTAAAGGTATAAATAAACCTACACAAAAAAACAAAAGGATAATTATAACAGCTCTTAATATTTTACAACAAAAAAAGAGACACTCTCACACAAATTACACCACAATACAAATATTTTACACAAAGAAATTTTTTCTTCCAATAACGACAACATATAAAAATTCCATTATTGTCAGCGGAAAAAATAATAATTGTGAAATGTTTTTGCAGACAAACGAGGGGTGGTGGCGGCAGAAAAAAAATGAAATATTTTTATAAAAAGTTTCAGGAGAGCTACCCACCCATTCATTCTTTGACTGTCCTCAAGGGTGTTGCTAGTTTTAAGTCATAACAAATTGATACGAATACTTGTGGCTGTTTCAGATACGTTGGTAGCGCAAATACCTGATGGTTTGCAAAATTCGCAACGGCTGGGTACAAATATTTTTATGAATGTATTGGCATTTTCAATAACAAATATTTATTGAACAACAAATATTTTAGGCTCTCAAAAGTATGCTTTAGTGTGGTTTATGCACACACATACATCCACTCACGCACATGCATATACTCCATTCTGTTAAATATTGAAAGTTATTACAAAAATGCATGTAATCACGCAAATATTAGTGGTTTAGGTTGGGTGTATTGGTTTTGTAGTGGTTGCGCAGTCTATGACAGAAACAAAGCCGTTAACGAAATTTAATTTAAAATGCCTAAAATCGAGCATATTATTGCGGTTTTTACACGGTAGGTGGGTCTTATGATTTTGTTGATCCCGTAGCAGATTATATTAATGACATTTTTCGTTTTCATTATCAATAGTTTAGTTTGAAAAAGTTTTTCCAAAGAAGTCAGGTCACTTACGTCGGCCTCTGTGGCATTGGGGGTGTTTATTTTTTCTTTTATTTTATTTATTATCAGCAGTTATGAAATATTTTTTCTTATGGATAACACGATTTGAGTTTCTATTTAAAAATGTCCCAAAAGCTAAAGCTGGATATGCAGCGGGGACCACGCAGCAAATCATTCACAAAAAATTTAAGGTCTGGTAAGGTTATCACTGTCACAGCTGTAATCGATATAGGTACATTATTATTAATACTAGTTGTAGCACCGCGACCTGATAGATCTATTGTGCGACATTGTGCCCAGTTAAAAGAATACTAGACTTTTTATAAATGTCGTAATCATTGTGGGCTTTATATTAACAAGGCTGATAGGAAATAAAATCTTGAGTCTACACATGTATTTCATGTACTCAGTCTACAGTGGCCTGTTAACAGTTCAGTGCAGGGTTTAATATCATTTCAGTTGAGATTTATAACAGGTTCAGGGTCAATGAGTTTTTTTTGTCTCTGGCACTTCTGTTGGGCAATCGAGTAGACCTCGTTTTTCGCGTATTAGTTTAGAAGGGATTTAGAAGGGATCTGAACCCACATAAGAGTTGCTGAATTCCTACCACGCTGCTAAGGTATCGAGATGTGTAAGGCAATCCCAAACCAACTTTGATCGAAACAAGTCGATTGCCTGGCTTTTCGAGAAAATGCAAATTTTGTTGCTGGGAATGCCCCTACATAGCACAGAGATCTAAGGCGTAGACTTCCGCCTGAAAAATGGAAGCAGTCCTTTTCATTGAAATTGCTTTTTTGGAAATCTAGCCCTGCAACTCCCTTCCTAACACTGCCAACTACCGTCAGCGATTCGCATAATCAATGATAAACATTTTATTTTTTTCCCGAACAGACATGGAGTTCAAGTAGGTACGACATGGAGTTCAAGTAGGTACGACAGGGAGGCAAAGGCATGATTAGCCCTCGCGGACATATTGCAAAACTCACCATCAAGATCGTGCGTTTTGATTCCGCTGGAGTTTATCCTGTGGGCATTTATGAAGCCGCAATAGATCGAAGGCCCCCACGCGCACCTTGTTTTATTCTATTTCAACATCAACCCGCTCACACAGGAAAACCTCGGTCGCAATCACTTTACACATTCGGTCTTTATCAATTATTACAAACTATTTGCTATATCAATAATGTGGCGGAATGATTTATACAATTGATAGAAAGCATTATTAGTTTCTACCAATAATAAAGGCTTCGAGTTTAATTTGTGCAATTGTTTAATTAACAGTAGTTTATTAAAGTTTGAATAAAACAAAATTCATATGAAATAATAAAATGTTAATGTTTACAATACTAAAGTGGCTGGCTGGAGAGCATTGAAATTAACCTCATTAATATGTTTGAATATTTTATTAAACCAAAAAAGCTGTTTAGCTTTTTTAAAAAGCAAATAAAATGCTTTTATACTCTGCGGTGTTGTTTGGTTTCAGCTTGAAATTTAATTAAGTTTTAAATAATTGAATATTTGTTTAATTTTTTTATGAAAAATATAAAATAAACATTTTAATCAATTTTAAACTTAATTAAAGTGTAAATAAGCTTTCAATTGCTGAACATTTTTTTTTTTAATTACTCTCGAAAATAATAAAAAATAAATTTGTACTTATAAGTAATCTGCGGCCTCTAGTGTAAACAAATCATAGTTAAAAATTTAACCGCAACATTTTTGTCGGTCGATTTTACTTGGGTTTTGTGCGTTGGCGATGTTCGGTCGGTCTTCCAGATTTCAACCGCAGGGGTTTGCCGTCTAGGCAAACTTAAGGTTTTCTTAGCTGCTGTCCGACGCGCTTACTTAGTTTTTATGCGCAAAAAAGAAACGACTAGATACCTACAAAGAACTGGTGGTAAAACCAAGAAATGGCAACTTTCCGGGATTTGGAGGTGGTTATTAAAAACCGCAGCAGTGTTAGTAAAAACATCCGGATAGTGTTTGTGGAATTAAAAAAAAAACTTTTTTATCGCAACTAAGGTGATGTTTAAAATGTTGTCCAATAACTATCACATGTTTGTCACAACAATATATTGTTGTAGCAAACATAATATTGTTGTTGTGACCGTGCCAAAAGCATGATTTTTCTTTGCGTGCAGGAAGTGCTCTGCTATTATTATCTACAATAACCATATATAGTTCAAATATAATATGTTGCTTTTATATTGTGGTTACCTCAACTATGTTTTCTTTGCATGTGGTATTTTTAGGAGATTTTATGAGCTGATTATGAGTTGCCGATTTATCATAGTTACAAAGATCTCAATGCTTACTTTTCTATATTTCTTTTAAAGAATCTACAACTACTCAAACAGCTGCCCTGATAAATTTATGCCAAAGCTATTCCGTTTCGTTTTTATTACCCGTAAATTATCTTTTTTTACTTCATTTCAAACAAAAAAAAAAAAATTCTTTTTAATTCCTTTTGAAAACTTTTTTGGAGCTTAAACACTGTTGCTCCTTTTTAAGTACTATTTAACATGATTTTTATTCTTTATTCCCTCCTCTGTTTTTGCCCAACAAAATCGGGCTTGGGAAAATTAATAAACAGTTTTTTAATCTTGGCATAAAATCTCCAAGTAACAACTAAAATTTCTTTTTTTTCCTTTGAATTAAGGGAAAATAAATAATAAGTACGTACGTGTGTATGTTCGTATATAATGTAAAGCTACTTAATTGCAATAAATGTTTTTAGTTTTGTTTACACAAAATCATTATCCTCATCATAATTATGAAGAGCAGTTTGTTAGTAAAATACACAAAACCAAAACTGTGTGTTCAAAAAATAAATACTAAGTGAACAAATTACAGGAAAAGTGGGGAAAATTTCAAAGAGGAAAAAAATATCACAATTGTACATACCAACTCCACCCAGCACGGTGCCTGAGTCCAATTTGGCTTTCTTTGTGGCTAAATCCTGATTATTATTGTCCGAAGCGGGCGCCATAACTGCTGCTTGACTTAAAAGTTCGTCGCTACCACGCTGCACATGAAAACAGAAAGAGATAAAAAATAAATAAAAACAGAATTTAGCAGAATAAAAATAAAAATAATAAATATTTGTTATTTACACACATACAAACAAAGCGCTTTAAGGTTTTTTTTCTTAGTTTTTTTTTTCACTATTTTAATATAAATTATGAACAGATTTTATGAGCTAATGATTGTAGCTGCCACAGCTACAATGTAAATAAAATGAGATTAAGAAGACACAAATAGCAAAAAAACAAACACTTATAAAGAAAACCAAGTCTTTAAGTAGGAAAGAAGGAGCAGATTAAAAACTTCAAATCGTTAAACAAAATATACAAAATTGTATTTGTGTTTGTTTATATGCATGCGTATGTTTGTTTATCAATTTATTTGCTACACACTATATATCTAGAGAATTATAAAAATGACATTCTGCAAATTATTTCCGCACAGTCCATTCAGAATCATCGTGTAGCTAAAGAACTTTTAGATTTAAAGACTTGAAACTTTGTGTGAGTAACGTTCGTGCTAAGGGGATATTGAAACAGAGTCGGCGTTCTATATAACAGTGAGACAATAATGGAAGGAAGTTGCCACAGGGTGTTGAAATTGTGAAAAACTAATAAATTTGGAAAATCGATCCTAGAACACGCCCACTTTCCATGTTCTTAAATTTAGTTACACATTGCGAAATTATGCGTATGACCATGCTCCCCAGTAGACTTAGAGATGGATGGCAAGGAAAAGAAATTATATACGGTTTTGTTAAAAAATCTGTAACTTTGCTTTATTTATTTCAGCATCTGTTGTTTTAAATTGTAACCATTGGGAAGAGACTGTAGTTTTTCATGAATTCAGAGACTCAGCCAGAACAAAGTACAAAGTTGCGGTCAATTTTTTAGTTTTTGAAATAAATATATGTAACCTCGCTTTTTGAACGAGATACTAACGAGTCCAGCACATGCTTAAATTTCAATATGATCAGTCGAAATTAACTTTGCAAACTTTTCAAGAAATAATAAAATTTACTTTACGTTTGCTAATTTGAAGGCGTAAAATATCGGCTTGATTTTTTTCATAATTCTAAACAAATTTTGATTCAGAAAGAAAATAACATTTATTTTAATATACAGTACAACCTCGCTCAACGCAACTGTTCGATTTTTGCAACTAACAAATTGGTCACATAAAAAAAAATTCTCAGTTATCGACTCTTTTTCGAGATTTTGCGATTAACGAGACTAGATTATCCACCCTCAACAATAAACTGCATTATTTTATAATTGAATTAATTGGTATAAAAATAATTAGCTAAAAGTAATTAATTTTAATTTTTTTTTAATATAAAAGAATAAGATCCTAAAATCTTTTCTTTTATTTGATGTTACGTTACGTTATGGAAGGGAAAATTGAAATAATAATGATGTGAGTGGCAAAACTACTGTAAATTTTTACAGTGGGTAGATATGAATACTAAATGTCGATTTTTCTTAAAAGATGAAAAAAAAAACACATTTTGAGTTAATACTTTGTTGCACAAGTGCGATGAATTTTATAAAAATTATCGTCTGAATGTAAGGAAATACCACGTCATTGTTAAGGTGATGTTGACTCAAAGGTGACGAATTTGTTGGCATCGCCAAATAAAATAAGGGCGACTATTTGTAAAGAAAACGTATATTATACTTTTAATCGAAATACAGAGTACAATGTGTTTCGGAATGAGTCTAAAATTTTTTGTTCTAAATAATTTGAATTCTATTAACATTTTCTTGCTAATACAATTAAAAACCTTTTGATTGAAATTGTTGTATACTTTAATCTAATATGAACTGAATCTAATTTGACTTAATTAAACTTGCGACTCCATAGAATTTCCCTGAATGTAAATTGTCATATTGTTAACAAAACCATTGTGTTAAGCCAACAAAACTTTTATTATTTAAATCTGCTCTACCAACTAAACGCCTAATAGTAATAACTAAATAGTTGATAACAATAACACTTACAACAAAAGAACTAAAGTTTAATTATATTCTTGAATATAACTTTAATACAATGTTAACCACTGTCAAAGTTTATAGCTAAATTGTACATATAGAATTTATATGTACAAAACCAGTAAAGTAATATTTGGGGTAAATAGTCACCACTACGTGTTAGGGCAAACAAAAAAAGCAAGTATTTAAATGATTTTTCTATTTAAATAAGCGAAGTTAATTGTTATGCCATTGCTAACGACAAACCACAGAGCAGGCTGCAAAGACTTTTGAATTATTTGTTTTAGGGGCATTTGTTCGGTAAATCAACCATGCCGTTTCTAAGCTACTTCAATAGGGTTTGTATATAAAAATGTCTTAAATTTTCTGCGTAAATAATTGTAATTGTGCTCCACGGCAACAACAATATTATTAAGTTCTGCTAATGAACTAATTAAGCAGTAACACGTTGCTGCAACTAAGTTTAAGCAATAAAAATTGTGTTTGCCTTAGAAAAATGAAAAGATGAAACAAAAAGAGAATTAAATAAAATTAATGTAGTGTATTGTAATAATTAAGTTATTTGTCAGAAAAATACCATAATCGGGGATATTGCTATAGACCAAAGTTTTAAAGCAAGTCAAAGCCAGGAGGGTTACTGTGTAATTCGAAACGAATGAAAAGTGTAACGATAACGAACATTTCCTACTGTGTAGTAATTTCATTGAACGAAAAATTTCCCTTTCATTTGTACAACTGTGTAATATGAAAACTATCGCCAAAAAAAAAAAATAAAAAACGATCGGAAATCATGCGAAAGCACTTCCGTTCACGGAAATATAAAAATGAATTATATGACGAAGTATTTATGTAACAAAAACTATAAAAGATACTGTTAATATTGTTACGTTTAAACCTTTTTAAAACGTGTTTATTTACTCGTAAGTTCTCTTTAATTGAAAAGCCTATTTCAATAATTTACACGGCAGAGTTTTATTTTTACACACTGTTACTTTATTTACTTTAACACGTAAAGTCAACACTTCTTTAAAATCGCTGTTCACACGTGAGCGTTTCACTCGATTCTAACGGTTAGCTCGATCATCCAAGTCTTTTTATAGTAGTCGTCTAGTTTTGAGAAACTTGTAGAATACACAAGAATCCAGTAGATTCTTTTTTAGCGATAAACATCTTTTCTGTTGTTTTTTATGGTGTTGTTTGTGTTTGGTCATACTACAGAATTCTTGGAATTCGTCGTTACGTGTTGATGTTATACCGTTGTTGTTGCTGTGTATGTGTGTGTACTTACTTTCCTGGAAGCTTGTCTAAGCTTAAAGGAGTTGTGGTCTGTTGTTGTTACAGCGTTGTCTATACAGTGGATGCCAAATCTTGTCGCACTGTTTATTTATGGCACTGTCTGTACAAATATTCATACCACTCAATTCTTACAGGCGAGACTATTTGTTCGTAGCAGTATAATAACGACCAATAATACAATTATTTTAAAAAAAAAAACTACTGAAATATATTTTTTCACTAATTTTTTTCCGAAATTTTAATAGAAGTGTTTTGGGGCAATTTTTCTCTTCAATAATTGCATCCTGAGCCAAATATTTGTCGCGGCCAATTTCAATACTGGTGGGTTAACTTTTAACTCATATTTTTTAGAATAGAAGCAAGATTCCTTTTTGAGTACATATGTATGTATAAAAAAATAAAAAAATATATATTTATGTACGTGTTAAAATAAAATTTTCAATTGCCTATTTCACTCATAATGTTGGAATAATCTCTAATAATTTTTCGTTCAAACCTTTCGAGGACAGCAACTTGCTCACTGCCATCCATGTAAAAATACACAGAGTCCATTGCACTGTTTTTAATAATGTTACGTATTTAAAATATTAATATTTTCCCATATTGTATGTGAAGTGTTACCAACTGTTTCCATAATTTGATCCCTTTTGATGAAATACAACTCTGTGTATTATACGATCGTTTTACACAGTACCACCACATCGCTTTCGATTCGTAAATTCTATTCAAAAAAATTATATACATAAATGAAAGAAATTACGCGACCTATCGTTGGTAGTTAGAAAAAATACAAATTAAATACAATTTATAGAAAAAAGCGAAATGTGTTGGAATATGTTGGCTTGCTATTAAGGACGACTTTGTAGAACATAAATTAAAAATGTTACTAAAATGCGCAATTTAAAAAAAAAATCATATGCCAACCAGACATGAAATTTATTTGAGATTTTTATTTTTGTAGTTACTCATAATGAGTCCAGCCCAATGACCTGTATATTCCTCAAAAGTTCATAACACATACTACCCACAATATTTACTTATTTCTGTCATATTTTTCTTCATGCTAAAATCCCAACAGTATGTTTTTCTGCCCATTAGCATACCATACATATACTGTAGCCTAAAAGTAGGCAACATATAATGAACGGCTTTGATTACAAATGGCAAAACGTAAGATAAAACAAAATAGAAAATATAAAGCATGAAAAAAAAAAAAACCTACAAAAAAAAATGTAAGATGAATAAAAAATCATTAAAACTGAATAATGTAGAAAGTAAATGTGGGCGCTTACATATAAGTATGCAAGAAAATGAGTGCATGAACGAACGAACAAATGAATGAAGGAATGAATGACTGAATATAATAGTAACCTACATCTATGTGCCTATTCGCAAACATACATACATTGATGTGTTACTTGAAGTAGACCTTGTTTTACATTTCTATATTTTTTCTTATTTTTTTCCTAGACTTATAAAATATTTAACATACTTTTAGGCGTATTAAATATTTTTCGTTTTTGGCACCTATTAAAAAACAACATTATTCCACTGGCCTCCGCAGCATGTGTGGAGACTTTAAAATATGTAGAAGAACTAAATTGGTTAAGAAAATTCAAAAATACTTTTATTTGTATTTTATATGACACAATGCTTGGCTTTAGCACAATGCTTAGTAGTTTGGAGCATGCTTTGGCTCTTAAATTTGTTGTAAACAACCTGCTAGCAGGTAGTGAGAAAATGCACATATTTTGTTATTAAATAGAACCTGTAAAAGACCCACAATGTCTGGCAATTATTTTTCAAAACTATACTAAGCTTTGTGTAAAAAATAATTTGTCCTCTTTTTCTAAAGACAGATAATCAGGTATTGTCCAAAAACTTTATTGAATTAAACCCAATAAAATATTAATATGTTTGTGTGCCTTAAGTTTATACTGCAGTTTTCTTTTAAGTTCGTTTTAGGTAAAAAACTAAGTTTTTATTTTAAGGCAAGGAAAAAAAGAAAACTCTTCCCATGTTAATATTCAAGGTATAATTTATTCAAAGCAAAAAAACAAAAGTTGAGGCACCAAAGTTTTTCGCAAATTTTTTGTTCGTAACTCATTAACAGGAGGGTAATTTGCCAAGCGGAAATTACTACGACTTAAAACTGTTGTTTAAGTTTTTTAGTCAGTTTTGGAAAAGTTATCTAAACTTAACCTAAACTTAAAAACCCTTAAAAGTAGGCCACGCAAATTACAATGTACAACAAAATCAAATTTGTTTCTAAGTCACAAGGCTTTTACAACACGTTTCGGCAGAGGGTGCAAAAAAAAAATAATACATGACGCTAAAGTTTCCCCCTTTTGAACATTGTTATAGTGAAGCGGCGTAGGAAATCTTATAAATCTTACGGGGAACATTTACTTGGAACATTTTAGCCCTCTAAATATTTGCTGCATGGGTTTTATTTGTCTGTTTTTTTAAAAGTCGAAAAACTCCTCTTGAACAGCAATAACCTGGGTTATATTGTCCTACAAAAATATTTCTCATAAAATTCTACTATAAGTCTTCAACGGCTCCGATGCTCATAATACAACATGAACACTGAAAAACAAGTCGAAACTGAAATTTTTTTTTAGGCTTATTTTCGTAAATAACGCGAAAATTACCCACGACGACGAATTTGGTGAGGCTAGTTTGTATTAAAAATACGTCTTTTTGTTACATTTCTTTGACGTTTTATTATAATTTAGTTCAATAATTATTAAGCACTAGGTCTTTTATAAAACCCTTTATATATAACAAATTTACTTATTAAATCCGATATAGTTTAGCATCATCAGAAAATAAATCATGTTACAAAAACTTCAATTAACAATCCATAATATTTGATCAAATGTCTGATTAAATTAATTATTCACCATGTTCATCGGATTCTGTTGTTAACAGATTGCTTAATGTAATTCATTAAAGGATTTAAGAACGAAAAATGACATAGCCGAAACCAGTTTGTCTCCAAATCAAACAAAGGACAAAGGATGACGGAAATTCGTTCCAAAAATCTACATCAAAACACCCTGTCGGGATATCAAATCAAGAATCAAAATAAATTTCGTTGACGTATGAGAACCTAATTTTTCAAAAGCACAGCGTCGACGAATATTCTAGCAGTAGAAGAAAGACTATTGTAGGACGTTGCAGCTAAATATTGCTGTTCAAAAGGCAAAAATAAGACCCATACAGCAGAGAGGTAGAGGGTTAAAAGGTTTCACAGAAATGTTCCTCGTAGTGTTTTACGCAAAACTGCTGAACACTGCTGATTTACAATGACGATTCACTATAACAATGTGTAAAAGGAGGAGCTTATAAACTTCCCCTTAAATAAACATTCAAAACGCCGATACATGTGTATTTTTTAATGATCTCCTCTGCCGAAATCCGGTGCCAGGACCTTATTTTTATACTTTTGTATAGGCAACATTTTTTTAGCAGAATTTAAATAAACCTATTGGCAAAATATTCGCACCTAGTTTTCCTAGTGATTGTTTATGATCAGAACTTTAAATCCAGGTATGACTCAGGAAAATTTTCAACAAGAAACACTTGTCTTTGAAAAATACTTCCTCATCCAGCTAAAAATCACTACAGAAAAATAAAAAAACAGCAACAATTTAAAGTTTACATTATAATTATTAAATTAGCGTGGTGGTATTCTTAGTTTGTCCACTGGTTTCTTAAAAGTTTGCCTAATGGTTTTTTGACTTAAGATTAAACCGTTTGATTGAAGTGAAATTATTATTAATTATTTAAAAGTGTGGATTACACAGCCAATGGCCTACGTTTTTGTATACTGGTGCTTCTTACACTCTCACGGTGAAATAAACAAAGAACAATGTATATAAAACAAAACAAAATATTATAACGCCCCCTTAAATTATGATTTTAGTTTTATGAAGGAGCAATAAATGTTTAGCAAGCAACATGTGGTATAGCTAAATCAACACCACTATTAAGACCGCCAACCGACCCAAAAACATCAACAAGCACAGCACCAACACCAACAAAAGTTACACTATTAACAGCAACATTGTTATTCGTAGGATAAAAATATTTTTGCTGCTTACTCTCATTGCTGTTATTGTTGTTGTTGTTGTTGTTTACACAGTTTGTCTACAACATGTATTTAAATAAATCAATTATTTGAAAAATATAACGATTAAACTGTCAGGTTTTATAAAATATTTAAAACAAAATTTGTGTTTACACATTTATGTATGTTTGTTTATATGTGTTGCGCGTTGTTGAGTTGTCGACACAAGCAACACTGTACGACGTAATTGTTTACATTCAATAAGCAATTGTCTGTATGAAATAGATTATCTCTCTAGTATATATTAGAGCTAAATGGTGGAAAAATATTGTATATTTTTTGAATTTCTCCTATAAATTTAAATATTGGCTTGTGAAACACTGCACAAGTCATGAATATGATCATTTTTTTCAAATTCTGGGAAAAATTTATTTTTAGCTTCACTATAAAAAAAAGATGGCTAAAGTTTATAAAGCGCATGCCGATTATCGTTAGAGGCCGCCTTTTAAAAGAGCGAGTCATAAAGCATGTTATGCAAGATTATTTAGACATGTTACAAAGCGTTGACGCGGGCCATCTTGCCCAACCTCTTACACACATACGTTGTTATTCAATAAAAATATTGGCATTACTCTTCAGCCTGCAAGAACTTTCAAAACATGTATGCTTACATTACTTGAACGATAACACTTATGTCGACATATGTTGTTTTATCGAGACACCATTTTCACATAAAAATCTAATAAAAACTGTTTGGAACTTATCAGTGAATTTGGCAGAAAGAGAAAAAATTCCACTTTAGTGACTGACTTTGAACCATCATTTCAAATAAGATTCCTAAATTCAAATTTAATTACTACGTGGTACAAATAAAACGTGATACTCTCATTTGTTTCCCATTTTTACAGTGAAATCGAAACCCTGGCAAATATTGTATATTGACAGTTTTTAGTTTAGATTTAATTTAAATCTATGAACAAATATATCTACGATTTTGTTGTTCAAAATAGACTTTTATCGTTTTATTTAAAATTTTGAGTGCCTGGTGATGACGTTTTGTTTTCAGTTGGTGGGTTTTTTTTTACTAAACAATATATTTCATATAGTTTCGCTGTCAAACTAAATAACAAGTGAATTATTACTGCATGTGGGCGGAAAAATAAAGAACAACATAAATGCAGGCGTTTTAATAGTAAGAATGACTCTCCAATTATAGTTTAATAAAGTGAAAACAGAATTATTATAATAAAACGTTTGTGCTATTTAATTTGTAATAAAATATTGAAACAGTTTTAAGGAAACTCTATAATTAAAAATTAACGAATCCTTTAATGGTTGTTTGTTGTTTAGCTTAAATTATGGCGTACATTGAAAACCCCCCTGCTTGCTTTTGATAACAATTTGAGGCATAGTTTACTTGTGTTTCACGCTCTGTCCTTCGACTTCCTGCCGGTGCACAATGCACAATTTACAATGCATGTTTAATGTACAAGAAAACGAAACAGAAGAAGATTGTGGGGATTACTTTTCCGGTGTTATTAAAATTAAGTACAACTACTGTGGCTACTTTGTAAGACAGGAGCAACAAAATTACATTAAATATTAAAGAAAAACCAAACAGGAATAAAGTGGTTAAGGAATACGAAAAGAAAACTTTTAACGGATTTAAATTTTAAATGATCAGAGAAAGAAAAGTTTTTAATTTTTACAATTTATATTTAATTTTCGGTAAATTTCAAAAAACAAATTGCTGAAAAGTATGCTACACATTTCATAAAATAAATACTACGTTTTATTTTCATTTTACCAATCTCATAGTTTGGATGGTGTGCTAATGCGGCGGTAGGGCCGTCGTCAAGCGATTTGCAGTACACTACTAGTGCCTGTCTAGCTGTTGTTGATAATTTAGAAACGAAGGCGGCCTTCGACCCCATGTCTTGGCAGGCGGAAAATGCAAGCTTTGTGTACGCTCGAAAGCGCTTTATATTTATTATAATTAAAAACAGGATCTACACGTTTGTTTTCCATACTTTGACAATTCTAATAAAAGTGGGTATCAATTTCTCAAATTTGTATTTTCAACAGCATTATTTGGGCGATTCTGCCGGAGACTCTTCTCGACATGAATTTTTAAATTCTAAAAAGTTTCTTTCTTTGATGCTTGTACAAATAAAATCATCTAAATTTATCAATAAAATTACATCTTCGGAGCTAAGACTATGTTCAAATTTTTAAAGCTCTTAAAAGGATTAAGGTTCGAAATTTTGCTACAAAATTAAAACCGGTATATGGTACAATTCGTCTAAAATGGTTGTGACCGACTGCTTAAAATTTTGAAACTTTATAAAAGTTGAATAAAAATTATTATTGACTGCTCTCCCGATTCTTCTATACACACAAATACAGGAAGATATTGATCAAAATATAATTGATGGACGAAAAAAAACGCATCTACATCTTAGAGTTTTCTTACTTTGGCAGTTGCGAAAGAACAGCGTGATCTGCAGTTAAAGTTGTAAAAACAAAATATACCTGTGGGATTCCACATCGCTCTTTCCGATGAATTTGACTCTGCTAAAGCAATGGAAATCAAAAAAATTGATTTTCCATGTCAATATTATGTTCTCTACAAGACTATAGTGTTGTGCCAAACATACAATGGCTATTTGAAACCGTTTTAAATATTACTTTAGTTGCGATAAACATGTTGGTGTTTACATTTCAACATTAAAATATTACCGTCAACAAAAATGGCTGTGCCCGCAGTATCTTCTCTACAAATACCTATTTTAATTTATTAAAACGACAAGCCGAGGAAAGCAGGACAATATTATATGATTAATAGGAAGGGCTGCAAAATATACCAACATTTCTTCGAATCTAAAGAGGGTAATGCCATTTCTGTGGTGCAAACCAAGCAGCCTTATTTTTAGAGCACTTTGGATATTTGAAAACTATCAGCGAAGCAGAAAGTCGGCGAAAAATCTCTTCTGCGATTTGGGATAGCGTCTTTTGAAAAAAACGACTTCAATTATTTGATCTTCTATTTCGTTAATGCAAATATCAACTTATAATCATGTTTATGATTAGTTAACATACTAAAGCCATAATGAGCACCAGAAATTAAGAAAAATTCCGCATGAAACTCTGGTGAAGACTATTATATGAGAAGAAACAACTTTCTGCAATGGCAAAAAATAAAATATGGCCGGAGAAATTGGCGGAATACAAACTCGTATAGCAAAGTTTCTTTCAAAGACGAATTTTTCTCCAATTTTTTAAATTCACGAACACAAGTTTTCAGGAACAAATTGAAAACATTTTCAACTGTCAAATGCTAATTGAGTATATTTAACTGCCCTTATTAAGGTGTATATCTAACCATAGCCTTATAAGCATAGCACCCGCAACAATTTGGCGTTGCACTCGCGTTCGCTGAAAAGTGAATAGTTAATTCCTTACTTAGGTTTTAAATTTTTTTTTTCTGAATTCTGTTGTTTGAGGTCTTGTTCTACAAAATATGAAGCAATAACATAACAGTATGTTCACCCACGTGCCTTATCTGCGCAATTTAGCTTACTCAATTAGCATTGAATAGGTGAAAATAATTTTATGACCTGGCAATATTGTTTAAAAAAGTAAAGAGTTGCATTGTGAATTTGATTCCATTTGTGGTACGAATTCCCTAACTCATTAATTAATTTGCTGTATGGTAAATTGAGCTTAATTAAAGCCTTAATTGCGTAAATCTCCTAATTGAGCCATTAAGGCGCACACATGTGCCTTATATTAATACACGTTTTATAATTAACTAGCTTTTTTCGTTATAATACGATATGTTGGGTTAATTTTGTTGCACCTGGGATATCACTTTACATCCTCTTAAAATCTATAAAACCAAATTAAAAGAAAAGAGACTAAAATTTAGCCCTTCAAGAATAAATTAAATAAAAACGAACTTTTATTTTATTTAAAAATTAATTTAAATGCGTCTAAAATGTTGCACCCGCATTAATGGAATTGGTCGTTTATCAAATTTATACAATTAACTGATTTTGCAAATCTTTGTAAATTGTTTTCCTCGAAAGAAAAAAAAATGTTTTTTTTTTTCTTTAACTTATTGGTTTGTGTGCTGGATCACAAACCAAAACCTTTACTTAAACAGTTTATTTTCCGCTTTCGTATCATTTCAATTGAAAAAGAAGATAAAGTGTTTAAAAATAAAGTTGTTTAAACAAGACGACGTGATCTTAAACCAAATAAAAAAAAAGTCAAGGAACGCCGAAAAACGTACAAGGAAATGTCTTAAGAAAAAGTTTTTATCTTTTTTTTTTAGGGAAACGTATAAATTGTTTTTCTTTTTAACAGCTTGAGCACTCAATCACACTTTTCTACAGCGAATACATACGGCTAAGAAAACACATGTTTTGAATAATTTATTTATACGGTTTGTTCTTGGTGTGTTGTACACCGGAGACGAGTGATACCAGAAAACTTCTTGCAGGCTTTTGAATCAAATATGTATGAATGTAAATTGTTTCAAATAAAATATATATATATAAAAGTGGCAAGAAACCCCTAAGAAATAGATAATAAAAACTGTGAAGAATGTTGCAATAAAATACACAAAAAACATTTTTTTTTTTCATTTTATATTTGTATAAATATCAGAAAAGCTGCCTTTTTCACATCCTTTTTAGCCGTTTTTATAGACACAAATATTTTCGTAACAAATCGTTTGGATTAAGAAAATTGTTCAAAATACTTGGCTCTCTTAACTTTTCTTTGCCGCTTTCTTCGACTTGTTCCCAGGCATGTTCTTTGGCAAAGTGTTTTAAATATTTAAATAAACAAATTGAAATATAAACGTTCTAGAAAATGGACGACGAATGAGCAAGAGATAGTAGTAGGTAGTTCCAGACAATTTTATGGGGTAAAAAAAATAAATAAAAGAAAAATTTCGTCTAGTAGTAGTAAGATGGCAAACAACAAGTTTGAGTTATAAAGCTGAATGTAAATATTTATTAAGAAAACCAACCGCAAAGAGTGCTGGTTGGTTATCGGGGAGTAGTAGCAACTTAATGTTCGCAAAAAAAAAAAAAACAAAAGTTCATGTAGCAAAACTTTTTATTTACTACAGCACTAAAACCCATAAAAACTATATTTATGGTCAAACAGAAAAATATCTATAAAACCTGGCGTTAAATTTTGCTTAAATAATGTATAAGTTTCCTTTATGTATTTTTTGTTGTCTAAAAGTAGGCAACATATATTGTTGTTGTGTAATTATTGAATTTTACACCTTAAGAAAATGTTGTGAATATTTCCGTTTGCGAAGGCGCTAGGCAAACGTACATTTGTATAAATGTTAAGAACCAGAAAATAAAGGCAGAGCACAACAACAAATGTCGCGGGTTTGTTTAACAAATACAAGAGGTTTGTCTATGCAACTTGTGCCAGCTGTGGCCAGCAACTTGTAGAGCACAAACACTAAATAAATGGGTGGTAGCTTTTCAAAATAAAAATAAAAGGAAAAAAAAACAAAGCAAGCATTGAGTTCATGCTAGAGATGCTGCATGCGCTGCCTAGTCCTGTTGGTTTTGTTGTTTATGTTCAACGGAAGCTCTTTGACAGTTAATTTATTGCATTCTTCTATGATACCTTAACATAATACTAACGAAATGCTTTACGTTTCTTTACCTTTATGAGTATTGGGGTAGTAACATATTTTCTTGCTACGCCTTCTGTAAGGACCTCTTAATTGTGTTGTGCCTTCGCTTTTATGCTATTTGTGGCAGTAAATTTATATTGTATATAACTTTCTATACATCGAGTGGTTTATATTGAAAAGCAAACTAATTCCTTTTATTTTTTTCTCTTTCTAACTTGGCTACACAGCTGCGGACAAAAAGGTACGGTTGGTTAAACATGTGATACTCAAAACACATCTTGTAGACTGTACGACGCTTCATAAATTGTACAATATTTTGTTATAAGTTTCTACTTTGTTCTATCATTAATTTCCATAAGACTGATCGATTAATCATGATTTCACACAATAATAGACAGTCTAAAATTCGAGGGCTTAAAAGTTATAAAAATTTGTACGACTTCTTCTAAATCAACATGTTTTACACGGTATTTATTTAACGGTAGGAGGATTTCACAGTCAGAATATCACCAAGGTTAAGGCAACTATTATTTTATATATAGTTTGTCAGCTGTAAGGAAACAAATAATGAACCCAAATATATCATCTAGCACAGCTGATAGCTGGTTACACTATCACGTAATTATTGTCAATTCATTCATATACAGCGTTGTATTTTTTTTTTTGCCTATTAAGGAGAGAATCACAGTTGCACCACTAAGTACTACTAGATTTGGAGTAAGTTTTATAAGAATCTAGTGACGAACTAGATTTTTTTGTATAGAAACACGACTGAAAAACAACTCGATTTGACTAGAAATCTCGTAGGTACTAGATTTTGGTGTAATTTAAATGCACTATTATCATTTTACAGCTGTTGTGCACAGAGTGTTTAGCAGGAATCGTAAGTTTCTATATTTGCTACTACACGACAAATAGTAGGAGGATGGTGGTCGGGAAGTCCTAATGGTTAGAGGGAAGTAAGAGTGAGTTTCAGTTACAATCAAGATATTGTACCTTGATCAGAGACAGAGAGAGAGAGAGAGAGAGTGAGTGAAATAGTACTTTTCTTTTTCAAACCCATTAAAGCGTTTAAGTTGGTTATATATGTTATACAGAGAATATTTTTGCTGTCGAGTTGTTGAAGGAGTTTATATCTCTTCTTTTACAACTGGAAGTTCTTAGACATGCACATTAAAAACGCGGCCACAACATGATGCCAATTTATTGACGATTTTAAATTTTTTGAACATATTGAAAACAATTAACGCTCGAATTCTTGGTGTAAAATGGTAAGTATCTGTCCGTTGACTTACAATTGAAAAAATGTTAAATTGACTTAAAATTGACTACTTAAAATTGAAATACAACTTTGTTTAATAACTTGTAATGATTTTTTAATATATTATGCAATTATTACAGCTACTTCTAATGGGTAATTGAGATATTTTTAATTACAACTAATTTTAATCAAGATTTCTCAATTAAAATTACATATAATTGCAATTGAGTTGAGACCTACTGTTAGAGTACAATTACTTGTAATGGTTGTACAAAATTAAATTTATTTATAATGATAGCATATATGATAGCGCCGCTGATATATGAGACATAATTTTGAATGTGACATAAGTCTCTTTTCCCAGCAAAAACAACTGCATCGCCACCAGTAGCTTTGTAAGGTAATAACGAGTTGGCATTGCACACACAAATGCTTAAGTATGTTTATTTTGGAACGACTCTTTGAGTTTCACTGACTGATTACTATCATAATATAAATTAGTCATAAATAGTCTTAAAACGATCACTATCTTTTCAAAACATTACTTCAGTAAAAAAAACACGGGACACTTCAGTAATTTTTCTACGCTTTTGGTTTGAAGGTAACTCCAGTCTCTTTGCCGTAACAACAAATGGCGATTTTTCAATGACTAAACAAAATTATTAACCCTGATAAAAATATTGAGTCTGTTGAGATAGCAAATGCAGATAAATCTTGCCGATGGCATCAATATTTTCAAACCTGTTAAAGAGCAAACCCTAAAATATCTCAATTTTAAAACAAAGCGAGCCTTCATGATGAAAAAGTTTAAATAAGATTTGAACATTTTTATTTAAAGTTTTGAAGTTATTTTAACTGATCAGCTGTGAAACTATGCCATCTGCGTGTCAATAATAAAAAAATCTTGGCGATAACGCTGACTAAGCTATTCAGTGGTTCACAGCTGACACTCTCAACCCCGAAAGAACTCATCATAATCGTTGCCATTTAGTCTAAATTTACCATTCATGTTTTTCTTTTCTTTTGTCAAAAAAAAATATCAAATTATTTATCGTAATATTATTCTTTTCAATTTAATAAGCAGCAGATCTGGAATTTATTACAAACTAAACATTCCATGTATTCAGCATTAAATAACTAAATGTTAGTTAAATTTTTGCTATAAATATTTTTTGTTAAACAAATTTATTGTCTTAACCCCTGCACTACCCTTGCTCTCTAAGTGGACATATTGTGATAAATGATTCCGTCGATAAGTAAGGCGAGCCCGTACCACAATGTTTAAGCGGAATTAGAAGTATAAGACGGAATTAAAACCGTTGGCAATGAAAGGGTTAACAAACTTCAAGTGAAAAAATATATATATAACCGACCAACTTTCAGAATTTTTTCATCCAGTAATTGCACTAACTCATACAGAAAAATGGCATGCACGGACAATATTGATTTATATTTAAATTCCGATTACCACTACATTTAAACAGACATACTTTTGAATTATTTTACCCCCCTGTAAATAACTACAAACATCAATTAATATAAGCGGAAATAACGTTGATTTTCCTTTGCAGATTTTTTTTCTAGGTTATTTTTTCGTGTTAATTTCATAAAAACAAGCCTTAATGTTGGCAGCCATTTAAACATTAAACATGCAATATCAGACATACACTCGTGTAGTAATTTTTTTTCTTTTGAAACAAATATGGTCGGCCTGCTGGTGCGTTGGAGGGAAGGAGAAACTTCCGTTTAAAGCCAGCAGTAAATTGCAATGCGATAAAATTGCCAACGAGCTGTGCTTACCGACAAAATAGTTGTTGAATGAATATTTTAAATACTTTTGCTTATTTGAAGTAAACACAATTTTTTTGTGGACATTCGAATTAAATAATTTAATTGAAAAAAAATTATGTTGAAATACAGAAGTTATTCATATTTGCAAAAGGAAATTTCACATATTAAGCATATTTTAATGGTTTTTTAATATATAGCATACTTTAGGGGGAATTAAACAGTAATTTTTTAAATCATCTTTTTATTGTTTATGCTAATATTGAGAATGTTACAAAAATTTTATTTTTGCCTTAAAACGTTGTATTTTTGATTGTGAAAACATATGTATGTTTATGTGCGTCTTTTTTTGTTTGTTTGTAATGTATAATAAAATTTATTTAAACCAATATGCATATATGTTGATTATGTGTAATAGTCCTTTTGTGTGTTTCTTTTTTTAGTTCACAGTGCGCATATTGTTTAACTTCCTGTTGCTGTTGCTATCATTGAGTGACCAAACACGTTTGTGGACTGATCCTGTACCTGACATGTATGTGTAACCTCAGCTTATAAAACATTTACAGATAAACTAACATATTATTACAGGCCGACCCATGCACACAAATATATATATACACACACGTATAGTTGTATACAGTAGGTAATTTCCACATACCCATTGTACTACAGTTACAATATTGTGATGACGATGACGCTAAAAGTATGCACCGAAATTACCACATACAGTACATTATAGAGTCATCCGTATCCGGTTTCAACAGACCTAGCAACAGCCAGCACCGCCACTACAACTGCCATCATTTTATTCCCTTACTCTTTTTACACCTCTGCGGTCAATATGATTGTATGACGTCATTTTGTGTGTATTTATGCGAATTAAAATCTCTTTTCCTTTTTTTTTTTTACTTTATTCTGGCTAACTTAAGTTTTATGGCATGTTTGGCTTTACTTTGGTTTGGTCTGACAAATAGCTCTAGCACATTACCAGCGCCAACCGAAGACCCAGTCAAAGCCAAACAACACCAAGCCATTGTTCCCAAAAATGCATTCAAAACTTAACCAAACACTAACCATTGTCACCTTTGCGTGGTCAATAGTCACTGCTCGTTTATGTGTTCTACCGTTTGAGTGTGTGTGGGAACGTGTGTGTGTTTGGGTACGTGTGTGTGTTTGGGTACGTGTGTGTTTGTTTATCGTCCTCACTTGTTGTTATTGTTGCTAGAGCAGACTTAAATCCTTGCAACATACGTGTAGTTGTTTGGTGTATTAACGAGTTTAATTCAAAAGTTATTAAAGAATAAATTTAAATTTTTCTTCTAAATGCAAGAGTTCAGAAGGCAGTAAGGCCTTGAGGACACTAACGAACCCAGAGAATAGCGTTCGAAAAATAAAAATGAATGATACAGAATTCAATATTTTGCATTGACTTAATGAAACCATCTGAAGTTCTAAAGCCTCAAAGAGTAATAATGCGAACTTAATAGTTTTTTAAATTTTGTTTTGGCACCCACTATAACTTCGGATGTAATATGTAAGCAGCACATATATCTGCAAAATTGTCAACGGCTAGCGACTGTCCATTTTCTTTCAGGCAATATTGCAGCGGTCTTTAATCGCACGATTTGGAAGGCAGCGAACACAGAATTTGCGCTCACCAAACGTGGTGAGTGAGTGCTTTCTGACAAGGCAATTCTACTACATCCAGGCGTTTGAATTCTTGCATTGTTAATTATAGCCAGCAACAGAATAAAATATGTTGCTATAAATCAGAATTAACAAACTTGTTTTGGCCTCATTCATCGAATTTCATCGATATGCTGACAGACCAAAATAAAGTGAAATCGTTTTTTTAAGGAAGTTAACACTCAGTCAATGCCTTTTAGTTAATTGAATTAACTGTTACTTTGCTTGGAAAGGGCTAAACTAGGAACGACAGGTGATGAACGAGAGGTATAGAAAAGCTTAAGTGCGATTGCGCGATATGTTTATTTTTAGAAGAGTGTTGCAGGGCCTCTGCTGTTATGTAGGCGCATTGCTTGAAGCTAGACAAAAGGTTTTCTTTATTATTTTACTTTGCCGACGATTTAATGCTCTAGAGTGACACCGACAAAAGACAGAAGACAACTTTAGAAACTTTAAAAAGAGTTTTAAAACTTTCGTTGAAACTATTTGGCACAAACATAAGAATTACTGAATACTAGAGGACTTTTCAATTAACTCTCTCAGCCAACAAATCTACACACACACACCCATACGTATTCATAGCTATAGAATTTGTTTGAATGCCTAAGTATTTGCATGTTTTGTATGGCAAAAGAGCGAAAACAAGCGAATAAATGCCCAAGAACCCAACGTTTTGTCCGGATGTAGATACATTTATAAATTCACATAACGCTAATTATGGGAATTATTCATTGCGAGCTTACGGAAAATATTTATGAATGCGTATGTATGTGTTTCTGAAGTAAATACACATTCACAATTGTGAATATGAGTAGAAATTTTTTTAATTATGGCATTGGTCAAGCTGGCATATATTTGCAAATATTTTACTTTATTTATATACGATTTGTACGTACAGTCGACTCTCGATAATTTGAAACTCGAGCTGATTATGTGATTGTGTGCGTGTTTTTGAAACAAAAAAAAAGTGAAATCGTTTGCTTTAATTTCTTGCATTGCTGGATTATTTGAACTTTTTGTGTGATCCCTTGAATTTTAAATTATCAAGAGTCGACTGTATAAGTGAACGCACACTGTCCACCCAGTAAAATGTGTATTTGCATATACATACCATATGTTACACCACCACACACTCAAGTATGTATGCATTTTTTTCATAATGAAATTTATATTTTAGTCTCTTTAAAATTTGTGAAATGCTCCGCCGATATTTACGAACGGAAATTCATGTTATTAAAAAAAATAGTTGGAAGTATTTAAATTAAATGCGTTAGTAATTTTCGTTTTAAAAAACTCATTTTCAACAAATCTTGTTATCATGACAAATTACTGCAAAAGAATTTCTGGTTACTGCAAATGTAAACCACTATTGGAATTGAAAGTGGAACTAGAACCATAACAACGTATCAACAGCATAAAACAAACAAGCTACAACTCATTAACGTGTAGAAGCAGTAACCCATACACGGAACACCAGCAGACACACATATTTCATCATTTGTCGCATAATTACATCCGTTCTTTTTGGAGGCATATAATCATCAGCATCACCGACACCATCGTCATCATTATTATCAGCATGAGGACAATGTTTTTAACGGTGATGGCGGGTGGTTTCGCTTCAACAAATGCCTACTTTGAATTCTGAATACACACACTTGTATTAATGACACGATAAATATCTGACAAATTTGAGCGAAGGACATACAAACGTGATTATGTGATTTCGTAGCTAAACATTGTTTAATGTGGGGAACATGACTAAAGTTGAAGTAGATATGCGATTCAAAAACGTCATGATTCCCCTTAAAAAATATTCGATTTATGCTAAATTTCGTTCTCACAAGTTGAGCAAAATATTTAAAAGCGATTAACTTAGTATGTGCTTAGGAGCTTGGAAAGTACTTCTTGAAAAATCAACTCTTAAAATTGGCTTTATTAAGCAGAATTAAAAAAATGTATAGACTGTAGAAAAAAAAAAAATTCACGAGCGATCGTAAATTTTTTGGGTGAAATCGTACATTTTGCCGATATTTCCATAAAGTAGCGGTGCCAAATGCTTGGAATCTCATGAACAAATGATTATAAAATAACGTTGACCGTCGACATCGCTCCTAATTGTGGCGCAAAAGTTGTCACCTGATGTTCAATGACTGTAATTCTTTTTAGGAATAAATAATTTTTTGATTATGTTTTCTATTGTCGGATATTCTTTTTGAGAGATTAAAGATTCTAAGATTTGTTGTTTGTGGCAAAAGCCATAAGAAGAGGTCTGGAACACCTAAATCGGTCATGCCGGCCAGTGTCATGCGCCTGCAGTATGCGTTGTCACCTCATCATACTAGAACCATATGTCCTGCGGTCCCAATTTGAGGACGGAGAAAGTCGTTGGGCATGGCTATGTAATGCATGCTGCCCACAGTAGTCGTTTGGTTTGCGTTGCTCGTGATACTCCCGATAAATAATTTTCCACTGCAAGGCAACATCTTCAAATCCTTCACTGACATTTTTAGTAAATATCGTCGACGGATGCGAAATTGTGTCGTCTGGTAGATATTTCGGGAACCTCAGCGACATGTAATGCCACAGCTGCCATATTCTCAGCAGAACGGATCCCACGGAGCGGGACGGCTAGACCTAACAGCAACTCGTGTTGCTCCATACTTTTCAATGCAAGCTGCTAAATGCTGTATTGTGTACCTAGTGTTATGTTTTTTGATACACCTTGTAACAATAGTTTGTTTAAAGGAGCTCCAGCTTAACTAATGAACTGCTATTCATTTAATGGCTTGAAAAACCTAAGCTCGATTTAAAGCTGCTGTCAATTAGTGTGATACGTAAACGTATTAGTTTAAATTTATACCTCCATTCTTAACTGATATTAATCTATGCGAACAAATTGTTGGCGCAGTAAAATCATTGGTAAAGTGGCTATATTGCTTTCTTCTGCAACTCTGTTCTACCAGAAAACATAACATAGCATCATAGAGTAATCAAGTTATTTACACTACTTTTATCTCACTCTCTTTAACTATTTTGTAATACAATATCTTATCAGGTTTCATTCGGCTCCTATCTATTCAAAAGAAAGATTGCTGCTAAACTAGCATAGCATATTTTTTCTTTTAATACCATACATTTTTACTCGTGGAAAAAATACCCAGTGAATATTTGTAGCTGACATTTCTAAAGTCAAAATCGAATCTGCAACTTTATCCGAAAATTAATCGAGTTATCAAAATAGCTTTTAGTTATTAACCAAGCAATAATACAAGGTAATTAACTTAATGCTTTTGTTTTATCCGAGCTATATTTTTTAGCCTTGTTTTATTCAGCGACGTAGACTTGAGTTATCCGAAAGAAGACTTATAAAGCAATTAAAACAAAAAAAAAATATCTTTTATTCCATTTTTTGGAATAGTTTTTCCTATAAACTATAGTGCTTTTCAGATGCTCTAATTAAAGTGACTCTAAAGCTGTAATTAGGAAAAGGCACTTAAATATTAAATGAGACAACCGTTAATTGCAAAGAAGTAGTTTCTAGAAAAATTCAACGATAGACAAATAGTAATGGGTAAAATTTTTTATTTAATTTTCTCTTCTGTCAACACAACAAGCAGAAATTGCTACGTGTCTAATATAAATACACAATTTTTTTCTTACACAATTTTGGTTTTGTGTTTTTTAATAAAACAAAAAGGAGATGTATGTATGTATGTATGTATGTATGTATGTACGTACGTAAATAATGAAGAAGATAATCTCTTTGGTAAAATGTTTCTACTTGTTTTTTTTTATTATATTCCTACATACTAGTGCTACATATGTTGCGGCATGTAAAATGTGGTTGGCAGTATTCCATATTTATAATTGCTAATAGAATATGCTATGATCTGCCATAAAGGCCATTGAAAGAGAATCACAAGATGTGTTCAAGCGGTCTAAGTAAATACAAGTTACAGTGTAAAAGAAGTTAACCAAAACATTATATTATTACGTTGCTATTATGTTTCCAAAAAAATAAAGAATCCCCCTACACAGGTACATATTTTCTTCGAAAAACATTATTTGTACCAAAGCCAGTGAATGAATAATCCAGCCAGATACACACTACCCACACAACCACAAAGTGCTTTTATTTGCTTCCATCGCTTTGTTGTTGTGCGCAAGCAGTATTAAAAAGCTTTAAAGCCAGATGAACTTTGTAATTGGCAAGCTAACTTGCCTCTACGGTTGCCTGCGTCTTAATTGTCTGTCTACTGATGTTTTTTTTTTCACTTTCTTTATTCTTGTTTACCGTAGTATGCTTTTAGGTTACCTTTAAAATTTCCACTTGTTTGTCATTTTATGATTTTTCTTTTGCCTTTCTCACTTTTTACATTTTCTTTTCAAAGCGTACTGCATACACACTTAATGTTTTCTGCCTGATTCCTTAGAGAAATTAATTTTCAACTTGTGAGACATTTTCACTTGATGTGTTTTTTTTATATTTATTTTGTTTTTCTTTTGCACTGACTTGTAGAAAAATGCTTGGGTAAAAGTTTGAGTACTAAGATTTTGTCATACGTTGGTAACGCGGTGTGGCATAAACAATAGTATATGCAAAGGCGACAAGATTATTTTGCTTATTAGAAATATATATAGCATATTTCAAGGCACCTAAAATTATTAATAAAATATGATTGTGATGAGTAATAAAAAATTGTTCTTAATCAATATTGAATAGATAAATAAAGGAATTAAAGCACCCTAATTTTAAAACGTCAACTATGGTTACGCACTTCTTTTATATAATAAACAAGAACCATGCGATTTTTTTCATTATAAGTTTGACTGTGTAGAGCGTAGCGTAATTTTCCAGTTCGTAGTGGTTAAATAAAAACGATAACTTTCTTCTACGTTTTGGCCATATTTTACATTTTTGACACTTTGTGCAATTAGTCTCTTTTTTTCGTTTTATGTGGGCATTAACGCAACTTCGCCAAACTGACTGAATGCCTGTTTACCTACAGGCAACAGCTGCCTTAGCTGCTGTTTTTATGACAACCTTTACTAATCTATACTTAAAAGCTGCTAATTATTTCTTACACACACAATTTAATATTCTCATAGTTGTTTTAGTGGACAATTTCTTGGATGGTGTTTTTTTTCGTACATTTAGCCTCCATGTGACAGATAAACATGTCAACTCGTAGTATGTGTCACTTTGGTGTGATACTAAAAACTTTGTTTTGTTAATTGGTTCAGTCACCTGTTTGTTTCATTTCTTGGCAGCTATTACAGTGCGCCATCAAGCACCGGACCCAAACGAGAACCATTTTTACAACCAGTATTACTTGCTGGAAATTTCCCCCCACTTCGCCTTTTCACCTGATGTTTTCTTTGTCAGCCTAAATGTATGCTAAAACTTGTTGTGAGCTTAAATTAACGTTATCGTTTTTGGTTACCTTGAAGCATGCAACAATATATCACACTTTTTATCATAGTCTTTCTAAATATCATCATTATTATCATCATCATGATAATTTTTGTTGTGGTTGTCGCAAAGTTTGAACCTTAAAGCAGCATCTGTGAAAAATTGACGTTGTAAAACTCCCTCTACAGCTTCCGTTTTGCTTTTTTTTTGTCTTTTGAGGAGACAGGACTTTAATAC
The DNA here is from genome assembly GCA_963932375.1 of Phania funesta. Lineage (NCBI taxonomy): Eukaryota > Metazoa > Arthropoda > Insecta > Diptera > Tachinidae > Phania > Phania funesta. The sequence goes on from OZ010652.1 coordinate 8,203,164, forward strand.
ACCTTTATATTGTTGTTGTTTTTCAGCATTTGCCCATCATTTTATCGACTATTTTTGTTATATTCATGTTAATTGTAGCTTCGCCTTTTATGGCAGGATTCGCTTAAAGTAAAGCTCGTGTCATGTTTTGTTCAACAGACATATTGTTTGTGTGTGTGAGAGAGTGTTAAATGTTTTCCTTTAGTGTATTATTTTGAGGTCTTAGATATGATAACCAAACAAACAATGACAGCTGTACTGTAAGTGACACTTAAGTTGTTGTGGTGTATTTCTGCCTAAATTTGTATGTCATTTTTCATTTTCTCTGTCTTATGCCAGGCGTTTTAACAGAAAGCACAAAATATCCACTTTAATTTCTTGTTTGTTGGTAAATGGACAAATTTTAAATGCTTTTCATTAGTTTTATTATTATTGTTGTGATTAATAGGTGTGTTAATGAATGTCATTTCTAAGTTTCCCTCCTCATTACGTAGCATCATATACTTGTTTTATTTTCGTTCCCTCTTTTATTGGACAACATAAAGTTTTTTTCTGGTTACTTACATTTTTCTTCGTTGCTTGAGTCTCAGTTCCATTTGATATAAAACATTTTAAGATTTTCTTTATTTTTAGATTTGGTAATTAGTAGATTAATTTAGAGCGCAATTATTAGGAAAATTGTTTTTATTTTAGTTCACTTAACAACGGCGGTTGGGATACAGACTGTCTAAGAGTTTTTCGCTGTCACACTGGTACTGTATTCTATTGTTGATTAGTTTTAATAATAAATGAGCAATTTATCCTCGTAAGGTTTTAATTTATATTTAAAAAAATTCGAAGCATTGTTGTCTATGTGCCTTTAAATGACGCATTAGTAAGACATTTGCGTAAAATTTATTAGAAAAAAATGTTAGTCCAGAAGAATGATATAAAGGCATCTATGGTGACTCGCACGAATTTCCCAGCCACAAATTTGTAGCCGATTAGCACTGCGGCCGTTTTTAGGCCGAGGCAAGCTGAAAAAATATCTGCGGCAGCGAGCTATCGGCGGCAAACCAACTTGTTTTTTTGTTCACCAGCTGCTTTTGGGTTTTTTGTGAACGTATGTAAAACTTAAGTCTCAACGCTTAGAAATTTTTATAACACTAATGGGAGCCACGGATGTCCATACGCATTTTTTTAATAGTCTGATTACATCTTGCTTTCATATTATGAAACTTTTTCATTTTATTTGAAGTTATGACAAGTCGTTTTTCCCTGATCTAATAATGTGAAAGGAGCTTTATTAGACCTAATGCGGAAAAAATTTAACTACTTTGATACATTAGCAAAATAGTAAAAAATATTCGCTGTTTAAGGTGATTTTTTGGCAACATTTAACATTTATTGTTAAGATTTTTTAATCTATTCATTTATTTAATATGGAAACTAGAAATATGCAATTAAGTGTTTCACCCTTTACAGCATAATTTTTCACATTTATGGCATTTTCTTCGCTTCAAAGGTGACACAATCCAAAATCTCTTAATATTGACTCAATATATTTTTTAAACTAAATGATCATTGTTTAGCGTTTTCGTACGCGTAAATGGTCATAAGGAAAATAATTTTCTGGTTTTTTTGCCTTAAAAACTAAGCTTAAAAAATACTGTAGTGCTTTTCAGGGTGATTAAGATCCATTTCGACAGTCACTGAATCAATTCTAGAAATTGCCCAGCTTCAGTTTTCATTTGTTAAAAGTTAAATATGAGTGTAGGCCGGTACAACAGGATTTTCCAAAACAGGCAAAATTATATTTACACAACACAAAATTAATTGAAAAAAGAGTTTTCCTTGTAACGATAATTACCCCGTATGGGGAAAACGCTGATGTGCTGTCCTCACACCAACAAAATATCTTTAACTATCTTTAGAAAATTATAATTTGAAATCATTTTAAATGTCTTACATTTTGCGTTGACTATATAATCTTCAATTACTTTAAAATATTTAAAGATCAAGGCTGCAACTTTTATTGAAGTAAAATGAATAATTTAAGATTTTTGCACAAAAACTCTTTGGCAACACGACACCACTTGCCACCTAAGCTTCATTACTGTAATTAGTTGTAAACAAAAAGCAAATATTAAATTAAACTTAATAAAATATTCATTAGCTGAAAATAATTCTTTGAAAAAATAATTTAGCTGGAAAATTTATTTATTCTGGCACATTGTTTTAAGTCAAACAGAATAAATTATTTAATTGTTCGTTATATGTGTTTTATATAAACGTTGGGTTTGGTTTTTGGTCCATAAAATTCCAAATACTTATTAAAATCTAATTAAAAATTCTACGTACATGTTGCATGTATCTGTGTTAATATGTATTAGCGAAACACACTGTGCATATCAAAGAGTGGTTTGCACCACAGTAAAACATAAATTTATGTTTATTTTACAACTTTTTGGCAGTATTTTTGCTTCATAATATGCATACAGAATTTTTAATGTTTACAGTGATGGGCAAATGGGAAAAGAAAATAAATTGTTGCCTAGTTATAGGGATGAGAAAAGCCGTAGAAGATTTTTGTTTATATAATTTCTGTATAAAAGGACATTTTGCTCCTTTTAGGCAATAGGAAAATCGACTAGGAAAATTATTTCTTGTAAACTTTCCTTTAATGCAAATGAATATAAAAACTGGGTCTTAGTTTGCCATGTATTGTGTTCTATTGTCTTGCTACTCTTTACATACCCTTCGACATCAATAATAAAATATTATGTTTAGCACAAAATTGAAGCAACAAAACGGCAAGGGTTAGTTGTTGCTGTAAGCGGAAAAACATAAAAAATGATAAAGATAATGTTGCCGTTGCCTACCTTTCACTGCTAATGTTTGCTTCTGGTGGCGTTGGTGTTAATATTATAATCACCGTTGAATACAACTTTTCGTTTTTGCAATTTCGTGCAGAGATTAAGTTAGAAGAGGAGTTGAGGAGAAAATGGTGTTGTAAAAAGTAGACCAGAGTAAAGCATTAATTAAAAATGCTATTACAGCAAACTTTATATAAATTTTTAATTAGCAATTTTTGCTGTTTTGCTACTTAGCTCTAACAAGTGCTGGCAAAGCTGTTGCTTTTATTTGTTTCCGTTTTACAACGGCAACATACTTTTTCCGTTGGAGTCTAGAATAACCAACAAACAACCAAACCGGCAGCCTGACAGACATTCATTTGGTTTAGCTTCAACACACATAAGGTAGGAACACAACGTCGGCGGCAAAAGAACCAAAACGTTTGTTTTTATAATTTTTTTACAATTTGGCGTTTTTTGCCTTTCGAAACTTTTTTTTATTAAGGATTTTTTGTTTTCCAACATTTTTCTTCGCTCCTGTGGATTTGTTTTTTTTTTTTTTTTGGATAATTTTAAATTAACACTTTGTTAACACCCATCACAAAAGAGGATTTAAAGGTTTTTTTTCAATACTGCTCAAATCATACAAAAGATAACTTGTGGGCAAAAAAAAAGCTTTTAGCTTTAAACTTAAATAAGTAGAATTAAATATAAAAATAAACCAACTATGCAGCTGTAAATCGGTTAAAGTAAATAAAGTTAAACAAAATTCTAATTATGCATGTTAGAATAGCTGAGTAAATAAGTGCGTGTTTCAAAAGTATTTTGCGGTATTAATGTTTATTTATCATGCTTAAGGAACACATACAAATTCCAGTTCATCAAAATAGAAACATATTTTAGGAAACAAAATGGGAAACCAACAAATTTGAATACACCAAAAAAATGTTATCAAGTTGCACACATATGCGATTTGTCTAATTAAAAAAGGGATTTAGATGTTTACTAAAAAGTCAACAAAAAGTAAATAGTTTGAATGCTGCTTCGAAAGACAATTTAAAAAAGTTCAATCACACATTTCATAATAAAAGCTCTAGCGTATGAGTATTATTAATTAAAATTCGATGGAGCGTATAAGTGCTGGTGAAATGTAAATAAGGGGTTTTTTTTATTTAATTTTATTTTAAAAAAAAAACCAATTGAAATGGTGTTTAAAAAAACAGCAAAGGATAAATTCCATTTCTACCCATTCTTACTTCAAACTTATTCAATTTGTGTCTAACTTCTATAATATCCCTACTATATTATATCAAGCCGATTCAAGCGATTTTTAACAATATGACTTTTATTATAAAAATGATTTTTATTTAAAATAAAATCGCGTGGGACACCAAGCGGATGCACTTGTCTTAAGTTAATAGAAATAATTCGAAGACATACTATGCAACGAAGACATACTATACTGCTTCTATGGCGAAGGTGGCTACGAAAGAGGTAACATATAGGTAAAGAATGCGAACTGTCTTTGGCCCAATGCAGTCTGAGCAAAGTCTTAACAGAAGTCATTGACGTATTCGAAGAGCATCTATACTGAAGTTGGACTAATTTTTGCGGAACGGAAAAGGACAAATGAAAAATTGCGTTGTCACTATACTTGAACTGCTCCCTCTAATATTAAGCTTTTATCCCATAACAGGAAGGGTTACTATAGTAATGCTGGTAAGTAGTCCCAAAAAGCTAAATATCTAATATTTAATAAAAAATGGATACAATTTCATTAGCTTATAGTTCAATACATTGATGTCTCCCATGCTGAAGCGTGACATGATTCATTTATTTGCAATAGCAGCAAATTGCGAGCATATCTTGAGCAGGAATATGTGAGAGGTTGCAACAAATACTGGTACTTTGGTAAGGGTCTTAACAAATAACATTCATCAATTAACTGCGTATAACTTTTTTAATAGTCGACGTATAGAAATTAAATTTAATGGGGTACATTCGAAGTGCCGCAATATACTTGACTGAAGCAATGATGTCCTCAAAAATATATGCAGCTGCATTCTTGGCGCTAAAGAGCTGCACTACGCTAAAAGAGAGGCAGCGAAAATAATAAATGTTTGTTGCTCGTTGCATTATATAAGCATTTAGATTTAGATTAAAACTAAAATTAAAAAAACGCGTAATATATTTTTATTTCTTGGTGCAATTATTCGCAAAATTTGGCATCACATTCTCCATTTGCTTACCTTTCGTAATAGCTACTTGTGTTCCCGGGGAAAAGTTTCCCATTTTTGAAGTTTGTTAAGAATAAGAGACAAATGCCCCAAAGGAGATTTTATTTAGAATAGGGGAAGAGGGAATAGCAAAACAAATTCGCAGGAAATTGCTATTCATAATTGCAATATGTATTTTTTTTTTATATCTAACTGCTTCACTTGCCAAATCGATTACATTGGCGTCTATTTGACTTAATAATAATATAATATTAAAAGAGGAATTTATAGCAATGTGCACAACATTCTTATCATTCTTAGCTCTTTTTCTAAGGAGCTAATCTATTTGGCAGGTGGGATGTTCGCATGTAGGAACATATATGGCTCAATAAATAAAATAAGTATGTATGTATAAATTATAATTAGTATGGTTTTTTAATAACTAAAATCGAATTAAACTTATTTAGAAACTATATTGTCAGTAATCTGATTTTATCCATGATTTTTTAAATTTTTGGACGATATTTTCAGCTAATATATTAAAATAAAGTTTATTTACGAATTTCATAACGAAGCCGCTGGATTATTATTTAAAATTACAATGTCGTTTCCACTGGAAACGGACTAAAGCAACACAAAAATCTAGAAAAAAATTTCATAAATAAAAACTTTTTAGCACCTGAAAAAAAAAAATTACAATAAAAGGGAAAATTTGCCAAATGGTAACGCTGTGCAAGATTATTAAAAATATTTTTTTTTTTATTTGAAGACAAAATTAAAAATCTGCGTATTTACAACCACCTTTTAGTTTAGGCTACAAAAATATATTGACAAAGAAGGACGTAATAAATGGTTTAAGCGTGTCGCCTTTAAGTTTTTACAGAAACAAACAGACTTAAGACTTTTTTTACATGTTTATATCTTGTGAACTACACAAAAAACACACATGCACACATACGTAAACCCTCCCGCATGGTAACTTTCACTTAAACATTTACTCTTCTTAAGTTTCATATTTCTACTACTGCCTTATAATTGTGAAGGCTTAAAAAATTCAGTTCAGCACAACCAACAAAAACGTGCATACCTAAATTAAAGAGCAAAAAATTCTGTGTAAAAGCAGTACTACGAGCTTGTTTTCACCAAAGCAGAAACGAGGATATAAAAAAGAAAACATGTGAGTGGTAGGGTGTATGCGTGTGATTAAAGTAAACCTGCTGATGTTGCTTATTGTCACTCACAGACAGGATTGTACAGTGGTGTAACGTTATTCACTCATTTGCAGTTATATAAACGCATTAGTGAAAATACGAATGTCTTAGTAAAACTAGACAAGAAATAAACAAGGAATTCAGACAAAAATTAACAACGAAACTTCGTTATCAATTTTCATTTTGTTATATTAAAAAACTTTTTTTTTTTTAATTTTTTGTGGTCAAAATTTTATTATGATACTTAGTCATACAACTCTCTAATACGTATACAATTATATTGTCACAAACAAATACCTTAAACAATGAATTTGCTGCTGTGTACACACACAATCGACTTGCAGTGTATGTTAATTCACACACATGTGCGCAAATGTTGTACGAAGATCTCTTGCACAAAGCTCAACATTTAATTGCAGATGTACTCGTACTTCATTGCAGTCAGTCTGAAAGCAAACTTAAGTGCTAGAAGTCATGGGTGTAGTAGTGTTGTGTTTACAAGGAGCAGGTATGATGTGTAAGCATACATGTGCAAATGCCTATGTTTATATTTGACGCCTTAGTGTATGCAAAGCATTTGCTCTGTTTTACACATCTACTACTGCTACAACTAGCGAAAATGCAAGAAACACATTTTTTGTCAGTGCAAATATTGTACTTCTCTTTACCTGCTTGTTTTTTGTTCTTTTTTTTTTTTCTTATTTAGAGGTATTTTAGGATTCCAACACTTTTAACGTAAAAATCTCAAGATAATGCTGTTGCTGCTTGTACATGTTTAGACTACTAAAATCACACTTAAACACAAACCCACATACACATGCCTTGTGTAAACTAAATAGAGTATCTAAATATGAACACATATGTATCTGCAAAGCACTAAAAGAAAAAGAGTAAAAAAAACGTATAATAAGTGGATTGTTATGATAAAAATTCGTATTGTTTGGCATTAAGGCATATGTATGTGCGTTCGTGTGTTAGTGCTGAAATTGATATTCACATACAAGGACTACCACCACCACACACAGCCACTAAAATAAACATTCTAGCGTATTTAACGAGCATTTAAGTGTGTCAGCAACTAAATATGCAAGTGAAACTTGTTGTGTTTATAGGCAAGTGTGTCTTTAAAAGTGTTTATAAATATTTAAATATTTTACGAAAAACGTTTGCTATTTTTCTGCACACGGTTTTAGCATTAATTTAGACATTTTTGGTTGACAACTACTACAGGTTCTCATCGAAAATAGGAAAAAAATAAAATAAAACAACTTCAAAGAAAAAATTGTTTAAAAAAAATAATAATTACAATACAGCAATTTTGTATAATTTAAGAAGAAAGAAAAAAGAAAACTGTCAAAGTGAAAGGCAGTTAAAAAGGAACTTCAGTCGTGTATAATTTATCCGAATATATATGAAGAGACCAAACATAAATGACTATACATTGCTGAGGTAACCGTAATATAAGAGTAACAAATTATGACTGTACTATATGGTTGTGAACAAACTATATTATTATTAAAGACAATAATATTATTATTGTATATAATAATATGGTGCTCTTAGTGCGTAGACAAACCAAAAATATATGTTGCTGATTGGCCATTGATGGCCATTGAATGTTTACCATTTCAGCTACAGCACTCTCAAACTTTGATTAAACACCAAAACTAGATTACATTATAAGTACAATGAGATCATTTTATGGTTACTGTTATTATATTATTTGTATACAATTAAAGTACTTTATGGTTAGTTTTGTTTTTTATAACAATTGTATTGTTCAACTCAACAATTTTTATGAATGGAAATAGTTTCATGAAGAAATGTAAACTGTACCTTGTTTATTGCAGCTAATGTAATGTTTAAAATGTTTTCCGATAAACATTATATGTAGCCACAACGATATGTTGTTGTAAAGAACATAATATGGTTGTCGTGACTATACCATAATCATGTTATTTCTTCGCGTGTATTTCAAATAAGAATAACTAATGCAAACGGCGTTAAATATGAGTTAATTTATGACATTTGTAAACATAAGAATTGTGTGTGAACATGGAACGCTTACTCCGCCAGAACACGGAATGATTGCGTCAATTTTCTTACGGAATTATTCGTTTGTGATTTGAGTACAGCGTCGATTTCGTAAACGTTTTCCTAAACGATTTGCCAGTCTACTTGAAGATACTGGATCAATATCCATTTAAAGTTACTGTGTACTGGTCGGTTTAACTACACACGCGACGCAATGCTTAACAACGTCGGAATGTAGTAACATGGTAACATTAATTTTTATTGCAATTTGCATATCATATGCGCTGTATCGTTATTATAAATATAACAAAGAGATAAAGAAAGTAACATTATTAAAAAGATACAACTTCAGGACAATCAAAAAAATACATATTTTATACTTTAATATAATATTTCTACAGGTATGTACACAAAGACAAACTTGATATCCCACACCATAAGTTGGAGTTATTATAATTCCCACACAATGTTGTTACTTTTTTTTAAGTTATTCGACATATTTTCAATTTGATTATCTTTTACGATAAGTCCTGCATATAACATTTCTCGTTATATGAAAGGACGATACTGTGCGGGGTGTCCTGGCCGATTAACATCGCGTTATTCACTGGCTAGATATCAATAAATTTAGAACTGTGGCGTTCTTTGAAGTCATGGGTTCCCTTAAAAAGAACACCGGTATTTGTTTCAGAAAAAATCTGTTCTTTCCTTTAAAAAAACGTTCACTTCCTTAAGTTTTTTTGTAAGGATAAATATTACAGCCAGAAATTATAGTCTTAAAATGATTTTCAGAACTAAAACAAATCCTTCAGTACAGTTCGCAACTTTCAAACTAAAATTAAATTTTATGCAATTTCAATTAGCTACATAGATTTTCAAATAACTATCTGATTTTTTGTTGGCTCGTAATTGTTTGATATAAAGAGAGTTTATTTTATTTTAAAGTTTTTATTTTTTGATTTTAAGTTAATTTAACGTCAATTACAACATACACACATACTAGCGAAATACCACTTGCACAATGTAGTACAAATAAGTTTATGTGTAAGTTTGCGTGTATGTCTATCTGTGGCAAAGAGGAGCAACAGGTCTTGAAACAACCATGCACAAAATGCAGCATACAAATTCGTTTATCGTATTAATAGAACGTGGAACGTTTATTATGTTGCCGGAGCAGTAGAGGAAAAAAACTAGCAAGGAAAACACCAAAAAAGAAAATAAAATAAAAAATAAACGGATAAAGCAGACGATGAAACTTTGTACACGGCTAAGTAGAAAATACAATTTAGTGGTTGTCTGTCCATGTTGTGTAGCAGAGTATGATGCTTCATGCAACAGTGATTACAAAAAATATACACAGAGACAATTTCGGAATTTTAAATATAAAATGGCATAAAGGAAAAAGTAAATTGAAAAGCACGCACAAATTTTTGAGTGTTTTGTAAGAATAAAGTGGCGTATGATTCATATTTATTTCAACGAGATAAATTAATAACAGTCATACGTCGAGTGGTGCTAGAAAATTACATTGTGTTTATTTTACTGTACTAGGCCAACTATAACATTTTTTGTATATATCTTTTGGTATTTATGAAGTTCTCAAGGACCGGTAAAGCTGAAGTCTATTACTATATTTGTTGGCTTTGAAATAAATTTTTTCTTGCGAAATAAATAAAGAAGCAATAGTTGTTTGTTTATTAACATTTTAATTGCCAACTGAAGTAACGCAACAAAAATTTAACGCATAGAAAGGCTGGTAAAATAAGAAAGAAATGCAACAGTTGCTGTGTTAGCACACAGACCAGGGAAAATATCTAGAGAACAACTTTTTTCCGACGTGTCTGATGTCGGCAAATTTTCCACAACATTGTCAGACAATAAACCGACATTAATAAGATAAACCGCAGCATGAAGAGTCAAAAATGTATGTCAGTAATTTCTCCAATATAAATAAAAGATGCTTTGCGGAGGTTTTTCAAACATAAGTCAGAGATATCGAAAATTCTGCCTGACAAACGTTTAAAAAAAATTTCGTCACACAAAAAATAACAGGTTTGGTGCGTTGCTACGGCAACTTCTCCGGGCCATCTGCACGATGATGTCTTTGGGTAAAATGCTTACTGGGAACAGGCGGGAGGAAAGAGCTTAAGAGATACCTTTACATAGACAAGTTATATACAAATAACTGTGTGGTTAAATTGTAGCAAAGCTAAGGAACAGTTGGAGAAATAGTAACAATAACAACAACATCACCCTCAGCATCATTGTGATTTAAAAGCGCATTAAAAACTTTTTAGATTAATTTTTCTCTTGTTGTTTATTTTATTTTTTTTTATATATAATTTAGTTTTACTCGTTTTGTGTTTGTGTGGCAAGGCTAGTTCCTTTTGTATATGTAGTATTTGTGGCAAGAGGTAAGTAAGACCTCTTTTCGTTAGCAGAGTAAAACATAACAGGCAAATGTAATACTCGCAGTATTTTACTTAGTAAAAACAAAAGCTAAACACAGCTAAAGATATTCACATTGATATTATTTTTTAATTTAAAGTTTTTTTCTCGTTATTAAAAAATTGTTTTCATTTGCAAATGTTGTTAAGGTGCCATGATTGAGAGAAGAGTCAAGAGTAAAACAAAAACAACCAGGTGATTTTATTTTAATAAAATTGTTCAAAGCATTTTTACAACATTTTTACAATCCAAAGAGAAAAAAGTTTAAAGTTTACTTTACTCTACAACATGAAAAACAAATAACTGAATGGGAGAGAAGTAGAGTTGTATACTATATAGTAAATTAAAGTTCATCTCCAGTTAGACTGACTGACAACTTTGTTTTTTCTTTTGTCTCTTTTTATAAACAACATTTATATGCAACTTAAAACCTGTTGAAAGATGTATATGTATTTAGACTGTGTGAGTAGCTGTATTTGTCTGTGTAGTAATTGTATACAAACCATTTGCTAGCAAATCTACACCAAACTTAAGTTTACATGGCTGCTCTTGTGCGAGTATTGTGTTTTGTTTGCTATTCTCGTTTAATTTTGTTGCTCTCCTTTTAATTCATTAAACTTTGTATTGCAACCATTACTCGGTTTATTGTTCTTAATTCATTCATTCCCTGATATTGAAACCAGAAATAGAAGACGAGAAAATATATTAATAGAAATAAGTTGGAAATATAATGCTTATGATAGTTTTATATTTCGCAAACGAATGTTACAATTGGCGTTATTTAAATCTCGGCACCAAAGGATGTTGAACTGGAGGGGACATGTTTATTTGAAGTCATTTTAGTTCAAATTATTCTGCTTGATATGACATGGTGGAAATTGAAGAGGGGTATTTTATATTGAAATATTATAGATGGCAGTAGTTTAAGAGAGTCATTATCTCTCACACGCACAGAATAAAAATGGTTGAGGTAATCACAAGATTAAATTATATGGTTGTAAACAAATCATATTTATTATTGACGATAATAATAAAATGTTCTTTTCAAAAACGATAAAAAAAAGCATAAAACGTATATTACTGTTTGGCAACGGCTAACCTGCGAACACATGCGAATAAAGCCATCGAATACTAAGTCGAAGCGCTAACCACTTAAGCCACAGCACCTTCATACTCTGGTTAAGGAACTTTGCAAATTAAATATATGGTTAGCGTTATTATTATATTATTTTAGTTAATATTCTTTGTTTGTCGTTAGAATTTTATCAAAAATTCTATTGTTGAATTCAACAATGTCCATGGAAATCATTTAGTGATTAAATGTTATTAAATATATTTTTATCGCAACTAAAGTAATACTTAAAACGTTCTCAAATAACTTTTATATGCTTGCCACAGCAGTATATTGTTGTCATTACCATGCTACAACCATATTTGTTCTTTGCGTGGAACTGGGTGAACTTGTAAAATTAGTTTTTAATACGGCAATCAATTAGTGATTTCTTTCTAAACTTAACTTCAGGAATTCCTTTCTTTCCACACGATTTTAATTCTTGCGGAACTGACAGAACTAATATTAGTGTTTAGCTTAACGTCTACTGCTTTAAAAATTACATCATTCAAAAACCAAGTTGAGAGTAAAGTGGTAAATCCATGAGATAAACTGAGCAGCAGCTTATGTAGCCGCGGGCAATTATTAGATTTTAGTAAAGAATTTTTTAAGGTTTTTGGGTGTCTGCCGGTTTCCTAAAAGCTTTTTACACTTTTTGCGAGGTCTTTAATAGACAAATAATAAGTAATCGTGTAGGCCCGCAGAACTCCAAACGGGGTTGCACATATTTATAACGGCTCGCGTCATATGTACCCTGTAAAGTCCAGGTACCTAAGTCAATGCCACTGGAGACCAAGATGGATAGAAAAATTCAATCAGCTCGATAGAACTGATTACTGGCACCTCAATAAAGACCCAATACATTTTAGACAGCTCAAGGAAGCAAGTTCTTTTTGTAATCGTTTCTTTTTAATTGTTCTGTTTGCACAAAACCGTAATCGTAAATTAGATCAAGGAAAACCGTTTTTATCACACGACAACTGTGTTATGTGCCAACCATATTATGGTTCCTTAAAATATTTAATTTTTTCAGCAAAGCTGCCCACAAAAATGTTCCTCTTTATTTTTACGTAAGATCAACCATTTCTGTTGAAATAATTTTTGAATTTTCTTACGTCGGGCTTACGTAAAAAATTAATTGACACATTTTTGAAGACAATTGTTGCTTTAAGTTACAGTTTCAAACCTATTTGCTAAAAACTGGCACCATTAAAGGGGGGATCCTAACAATTTCAATTGTAAAAATAATTTGAAAGATAAATTTTCATTAAAAAAAAATGTTTTAAAAATAAAAATGGTAATTTATTATCACTAGAAGTAAAATAGGGGTGGTACATTTAATAAAATTTTTGTCCTTAAAACACACGCACACACACTCAAACAACTTGTGATAATATTGCTAACGTCCGTAGCGTACAGCAGGGTTTAAATAAAACATTTCATTTTCATATTTTTTTCTCTTTTTTCATAAAATAGAAGATAAATTTATTGCCAGCAGTTTTTCTATTGCGCTTTTTTATCTCAATAATACTTGCAGGGTGACACATATGCAGGGACTTCATAAGTTTTGGTTGGCAATATGAAAATCTGGAGCAGATGCATGTGTATGAATTGCAGCATTCAATGCCGTGTGGTGATTGTGTTGTATCGTTTTTCTAGCACGAAATACATTCTAAATCTAATATTGTAAACGGGTATAAATAACGTATTACTGCCTACATGGAGGGAACAGTAGTAAAATACGTTAAGGTTTGTAGGTTTTAATATTGACGATTTGTGCATTCATATCATGATTATCGCAACCTGGATAACAAAGAATACAAGAAAGTTGTAAAATCCTTTGCGATATGAGTTTGTTTTACAGCATAGATAGTATAACGTATAAAGTATAACTATTTGATTGCTTTTGTGTAATAGAAGTATTATAATTAAATAAATTTCATTTATTAGAAAACATTTTAAATCACTTCATTTAATTTAAAAAATTTTAAATCGAGCTATAAAATATACCTAGTTTAAGAAATCTGTTTAAATGCATTTTAAGCAAAAATATATAACTTCTCTACATATCTAAAGTTTCAAGTACTTCCATAATGTGTAAATTTCTTTCGTATATTTTTTCTGCTGAAGAAAAAAATGTTTTTGATATGATACCCAGCCTTTTAATGTGATTAATACCAGCCGTATAATGTCTACAAGCCTGCAAGTGACTTTTATGAAAGTTATCAAGGGATGGACGTCAAATGGTCTAATCTGGGTACATCTTTAAAAAAAAAACCGCCCAAGGTAAACAATTTCGCAAACCTTCGTTGTCATCTTCGAACTGTTGCCAGGTTGCCTGCATCGCGTTAGTCTATTTTCGCACCTGGGCGTTTCCAACGAAAACGACACTGTAAATCCAGAGTGCAATTCATTTAAAAAATGTTTAGATCCCAATAAATGTCTTTTAAATTTTTGCAATAATTTGGCAGTGTTGTTGCTGTGAAGTTGTCAGTAGTGCCATTGCGCTGTTTGCCGTCAATATTTACGTTAAATTAAAAACCAACAAAACGGATGCAAATAATATTTTGCAGCATCAGAGCCGAGTCGTTCGTAAATGGCAATGGACTTATGAATGAAAATGTTAAAGATACTTCTTTTCACAATTTTTTTTCTGAATTCCGAGTTAAATTTCTCTTATAAGAAAAATAAATAAAAAAGATTTTCTTTGTTTCATCCGCCTTTATCTACAAGACGAATTTTTACTAAGACTTTAGCTAACTTATCCGTAATAGATATAAACAAGTTATTGAACAAAAGATGGATAGTTTGCCTTGATTTTGAAACTATAACTTTTACCTGAGACAAGTATGTTTAATTGGAGTCCTTCTATCTGTCGTTTATGTAAAACATAAATAATTTGTAACGCTAAAAGTCGTAGGACTCGTTTTTAACTACCCAATGAATTATAGCTTCACTAATAACTTTTTAAATGAATTATTTTACCTTTCCTTTCTTTAATAGTCTTGTATATTATTATTTTGTTACGAGTATTAAGAAAATAGATTAAGTTTAAATTTAACGGCAGATTAATTAGTAACGCCATCTATGTGTCATTTCATATATAGATCTCATAATTATGGTAAGAACAGTGTTGTCATCAGCAAAAAGATGACAGCTGTGCTTTGTGTGTGTGCCCACGAATAGGTACAAAAGCACGCGCATTCACATTGGCTCGATAGCAGTTGGTGCGCAGACTGCCTGTAGGTAAGAACAATACTCCTACTTTTCTTACCAACAGTTTGAATGCTAATTGACTGTCGGCAAATGTAATACTTCTGCGTGGATTTTCCCTTTTGTATTCTTTGCCATCAGGATCAGCTGCTAGTAGGTCAGTGGTAACAGCTGAGCTGTGTATAAAGTAAGTATACTTCTGCGCGGGTTTCCTCTTTAGTATTCCTTACGCAAAAATTCAACTATCCTAGGCCATTGGACCTATCTGACTTGAGTCGAAGGTGTGCTTCTGCGTAGGTTTCCCTTTTAGCACCCTTGCGCTAGCTTCAGCTATAAGATAAGTAGCCCTTGGGAGCCGCTGACCTGTACGTGAAGGATACGTATGTATGGGTGTCCCCTTTCGTGTTCTTCTCTTACAGATCCGGCTGAGCCGTAGGCATTGTTGACCTGTGGTGAACGCATACTTCTGCGAGGGTTTCCCCTTTAGTATTCGTCGCGAACCGTCAACTGCAGGCGTTCAGACGAGCAGCAGTGTAAAATACTGCAAAAATCTCACCGCAGCAAAATCACCGATGCGGCATATCATCCAATCGGCATTACTACTGGACAGCAGTGTAATATCCTGCGCAAACCTTACCGCATCGCATAAGTCGCTTAACTTCTACACGGCGTTACTACGTAAACTGACGCAGAACCGTATAGCTGTAGAAATAACTGTCGTTATAAAGAAGTGTGTTTGATTCCACGACTCTGGACTCCGCTGAGCATACCCCAGCAACCAGCAGAAACATGTCGTTACAAATTATAATCATAAAAGTGATATTTTGTTAATTTTTTCATTGGCAAAAGTTAAACTAAACTTTCATCTACACGATCTGATTCTATAAAATACGAATATATCAACAGTTAGCAAAATAATAGTCAAGTTTCAAGTAAATTGACTTAGAATGTTCAAGCCGTGCTAATGGGAACATACAATGCCTTTTCCTCAAAAATCTAAATAAAACTAATTAAATCGCTTTCAGCCGGATCAGAATTCTTGCCAAGGATTGACTAACGCATAAAAGTGCATGTGTTCAAAAACGACAGCACTTTACCTAATGCCCATATACATTTTAAAGCATAAAAACAGTTTTAAAATAATTTTTGTTATTTCACAGCATTTTGTTATTTGTATTTTTAGTTCTTTTATGTTTAACATATTTAATATTTCTAACCTTTCCACAACAAAGACAATGGCATCACAAAACGAATAAAGAAGTTTACGGGAAATTCATTCAACGTAGTGATGACTTTTTCAAAATTTTTAACACAAGTTTTTTTTGTCTTTTTTCTGTCATGTTTTCAGCAATTGAGTGCTTGTTCCTTTTTTGATGCTTCATGAATTTATTCAATATTCATAAATTTTTCGTGCTGACATTCATCATATTGCAGTTGCGTTGCTTATAGCACCTACAAAAGGAAAACTTAAGCCAAAGAGACAGAGAAAAACAAATTCAACCCCCCGAACTCCGAGGTGGTGGTAAATCTGTGTGTTGTGTGTGTGTGTGCGTGTGTAAGTTTATAACTGTCAGTTAAGTTGTTGTTATTGTTCTTTTCATCATCGTTAGTGTTTCAGCAACACTTCCGGTTTCCGCTTGAATTTTGAACAGTATTTGTTTGTTTTTTTTTAAGCCAAAGTTTTTTCTGTAACAATTTTAATCATTTCAGTTTGCTTCCTTTTTTTTTTTTTTTTTTGAACAAAATCAATTTGTTGTAGTCGTTGAAATATTCGACAACTCAACTCCATGAACTATTTACTCTTTACATTTTCATTTACATTACATTTTCTTTCCAAATTTCATTCAAAAGCTGAACAATTTGTGTTATTTATATTTTTTTATCTGTTTCGTTTTGCGTCTGGTTCATTCCTCTGCTGATTTAGACTGTTCATTTGAATTTTTCTTTTATATGTTTTTTTATAGTCGTCTCCTCGTACTCGTACTTATTTACAATTTCAAGGATTTCATTTGTAATCTGTGGCTTTTTTCATATTTTTGCTTATGTTTTTACAGGGAATTTGTATTATTTTCTTTCAGCAACTATGTATAATATTTCTGGTTAAATTGAAATTAATTCAGCAATTGATTCTCAATGGAATGTATTTTCTTTTTCATATTTTCATTCTTTTTGCTGGCAGTAATGTTGTATGTTTGTGTTTGTCAAGTGCATACATAAGCATTTTTTATATGATTGAAAATTTTCTGCCCGAGCAATCATTTTACTATTCATTTATTTACGACTTTTATTTGTCCTCTTTCCTGAATGGAAATGCTCTCAAGTTGTTGACCATCATTATTGTTTATTAAAGATGAGAACAAAGAGTGTATAAGAGTATGCATTTGATTAAAAGTACTTGCAAGTTATTTGATGTAAATAAATACAATTTGGAATTCTAAGAGTAACAAAAAAAAAAAAAAAACATCCAAATAATTATTTCTAGTTCTTTATTATGCCATTTTGCTTGGGTGTTATGCTCCTTTTGGTTTAAGATCTTGCCGTTTTGTTACTTTATATGTATTGAACTTTTAATTAAATTAAAATTTTTTATCAAACGGAAATCTCTTCAAATTTGTAGCATACTTCAAGTTGTGTTTGTTATTGCATAAGATTTGCTGTCAATTGCAAGTCAGGCAGATTATTGCTGCTACACAGCAATCATTTCAATTAGAAATTATTAGTTTTCAGAGAGCATTTGAAAAAAAGTGTTTTCCGAAAGAAAAAACACTTTAATATATAAATATTGTAGTGCTTTAATATCACCTTGAAGTATACTAAAGTGTTTATTACTTTAAGTTTTAATGATGAAACACAATTCCGGGCATAACGAGTTTTACCACACCATATGACAATTAAAAATCGTTAAGCTATGCAGTCGTGAGAAGCTTTTGCAAGACCATTACAGCTTCCAAAGAGCTGGTATTCCCCTCCTCCCAATGAAGACAAACGTTAAAGCTTTTGATGGCATTCTGACATTTTAATTTTGAAGTTAGTGCACCTAAAACCACATCTTGATTTTCGTCTGAGGTCTTTTTGTTCCAATATGATTTCTTCTTCTGTTTGAATATTATTCTTAAATAATTTCTTGTAGATAATCACTCATTGTAAAAATTATCAATTGTTCCTTGTAAAGTTGTATTAAAACTCATCTTTGTTAAGAGGGTTACGTTAACTGAGGTTACACTGTATACCTTGAATTTAACCTATATTTTCTTAAAAACATAGGCGCAATACAAAATGAAAAGAAAAGAGAAAGAACAAGGGCACATAATAAACAAATTTTGGCCTCCATATTGGCCGCCAGCTGGTAGGCACAAAGGTATGGCTTCCCGTAGCTGAGTGCACTGTCAGAAGTTCTCATTTATGGCGGCCGGTAACAGATTTCTGTCTCTGCTAGAAGTCTGGATAAATAAATCGAGCGGAGAGAAGTTAACACTCTCTTAAAAAAAATTCCTAATCTACCGTGGAACAGCATTTGCCAAGGATGCGTGGTTATGAGTGTTCTTGGTCTCTGGTATACGAAGTCAGAATATCAATCGATCTCTAGTTGTAAAAGAGACTTACACTGACTTAGCCTTGCACATGGAGCTCTGTATTGGTGGACATTTTTTTCATTACTAGTTGTTTATTGACCAACGGATGAATTCTAAGGAAATGGACAAGTAAATCTCGCAAATGGTGGACGGGTCAGTCTCCAAAGATACTCCTGAGGAAGAGGCTAAGGGGATAGCGCACATTATGTCAGACTGTCCAGCACTGGCTAACATAACGCTTAGATTCACAGGTAGACAGTTGTTAAAGGTGAATGTTATGTGGCACCTAAGCCCTAGACAAATGCTAGCAAGTACAGGAGCCTTTGTGATAAAAAAGAAGGCCGACAGTCACCAGCCAACAGTCTGAAATCTTTGCAGTCAAGAGTAAAGAGTTAGCACGAGATTCAATGAAGGTAAGGTAGTCGTAAATTAGAACTTGGTTGCCTGAAATCAATCAAAGTAAGCGGTCTGCTTCGACATTCCCCGACATCATATAATAACACTCATTAGTAAAATAATATGTGTAGTCAGAATTGTACAAAAATTGCACCAGAAAGATAGTATTCGTGGGTACAGCTGTGGCTTTTATGGTTGAAGTTGCAGTCGTATTCTGTTATTGCCTACTTTTAGCTGTCTTCAAAGAAAAACATATTTAAATGGAATTAGTTTCTGGAAAACAACAAAGCCCCCCTTTCTTTCAATTTCAGAAAAGTGTGTTAGTATTATATTATAGAAACTGTTGTTAACCGGAAATAAGGGTGAAAATATGTTTGCTAACAACCAAAGGGAAAATACTTTTCTGACACCTGTCTTTTACTTATTTCTCATGAAAGGACTTTTATTTTCTATATCATTTTAGGGGTTTAATAATATTGCCATCACATTTCTGATGATGAAGTTTTAATTAGAATAAATACAACACAACAGATTCATCACAAGCTAATTTACATAAATGATTTGGGAATAAATAAGCACACACACACACACACACACACATGCATACACAGCTCCCCCAGCTCGCCTAAGAAAAATAAACATTGACTTTTATTTTATTTTATTAGCTAACAGTGTAATGAGAGGGGAAAGCAAAGAAAGCTAAATTTAGTATATTAGAGGGTAATTAGGTTTTGGGCACAGCATACTTCGCTAAAATTGCGGCTAGAATTTCGACCCAAGTAAAGATTCGTTTTTCGTATCGCACATTAAAATAATTTTAGATATTTGTAAGCCCTGGTATAAGTAAACTTGCCTGGTTACAAGGTAAGGCAATAGGACGGTAATTGGACAAGGGTTGCCTACTGTGCTGCCATATTGAAAATATGCGGCCTGCAGTAGACATGACTGCCTTAGAAACCATTGTACACGCATGAAGCGAAGAAACCGGGTATCAAAATATATAAAACTATATTTATGCAAAAACACGCCATAAATAAACATTTTGCAAGATAAGCTTCCTAATAAAGAATTTTACGTGGTGTGGTAATTTTGCACTCGAAAAATACCTTTTGGTGCTTTTAGGATTTTTGCCTTAAATTTCACGATTTTTCGAAAAAATAAATTTGGTATTTATTTTTGCCTATGCCAATTTATCACGAAATCATCACGACAATTTATTTAAACCAAAACCAAACCAAATGAGAGTTTTAAAAAGTTCAAAGCAAACAAAGAAAGCTTAGCAATCCCAAACAAATAAACTGATTTTATTATTTCTACTTTCCTTTCTATTTTTCGTTGGTATTTGCCAACCTCAGTGTATAAAAGTGCAGTAAGTGGAATAAAAATAAAAAATAACACAGCTGCCCTCTACTCGAAAGAATTTCTTTACTTTCTTCTTTTTGATTTTTTGTGAAATTCTGAAAGATAACCAACCTGGTTACAGAACTGCCTTTAGCATACATGTATTGAATTCTAAACAGTCACTTTTATTTCGAGCTAACACTAATCTAGTCGCATTTAGTTTCAACTGAAGCCTGATTTACTTTTAGCGGGTGCTAAATTTATTTAAAGTCTGCTTAGCTCCGAAGTTTATTGCAGTTTTTACTTCACATTTTAGTTAGTATCTAAACAAACTGTGACCCATGTTTTTAAGCTGCAATCAGTCAATAAATAAAAATGAAAACTAAAACTTGTATAATTCTTTATTTCTCCTTAAGAAATGACATTGACCCAAGAGTTTATTTCGTTGACAAAAAAATACAAAATAATAACAAGACCAACATTCTAGGACATTTAGATGGTAGTAAAACTTTTTTTGATATGAGTGTAAAGATATTTACAGCTTTAAAATCGTTTTTTATAAAAAGAAAAAGTACAAATATTTAGAAACAAATTGATTACAGTTCTCACTTTTGCATACAATTTTTAATAAATTTGCGCATACGCAACACATTTGCATAGACACCTGGATAACGCGGTCGCGCACAACCAAAACCCCATGATACAACACCACAAATTTTACCATTTATAATGGCTGGACCGCCAGAATCGCCCAAACAAGAATCTTTTCTCTTGGCAGCAGCACAAAACATTGCACTTGTCAAACGCGCTTGCTTGCCATACATTCTCGCACAACAGCGATTACCAATCACTCTCACATTCACCGTATGCAATTCCTTTGGAATGGATCGGTCATATTCTCCTTTCATACCCCAACCATACAGCTGCACCCGATCACTAGGCTTCCAGCGTTTATTGCACAATCCTATTGGTTGAACGAATTCTCCCTTCAAACGGGTACTTAATTTTAAGACAGCTACATCCATATGATCAGTTACATTGCTGTAAGCTCGTGGTCGCATTATTTTGGTTACCTTAGATGCAATACCACGCTCATGGATTTTTGAAGCACCAGCTACTACAGTAAAACGGTCCCGAGGAGTGTTTACAACACAGTGGGCAGCAGTTAGCACGAAACGTGCTGCTACTATAGTTCCACCACATATAAAATATTTTTCATCAAAAATCTGCACCATAAATGGTGCCTGCTTAATAGTGATGCGAACACCACCCACAATGCGTGTTTGGCATTGGGACACTGATATTTGTAGCAGCAACAAATAAAAAATGTTAAAAAGGTTAAAAAAATTGTTTAAACACAACATTTTTTTCGTTTAATTTTAAATTTTAAAAAAGAACTTCTCGTATTTAGTGGCTGATTTCAACTAACAGAATGAAATTAAGTTTATAGCAGTTTTATATATAAAACAAAACACTTGTCTAAATGTTCTGTGCATCTTGGTACATATCTATTGTTTAATACGCTCTTGAATTAAGTTTAAAATTTAAAAACAAGTTAAACACAAGTTTATTGTCGACCAGGGCTATTTTGGTGAGTGAGTGGATCTCTGTTGGGGAATGTGCTTATCTGTAAGAATGAAAACTTCAAGAAGTACAGCTCAAGACAAGCTTATTTAGAAACCTTATCAAAGTGGTATGTAAATTTAAAAAACTTACGCCTGGCGTAAATTTTCGAAACGCCAATGCGCGTGTATTTATTTATTTTTTTTTCCCCCCATCTACTGGAACCCGCTGTCAGAACCTTCTTATTTGTTTTGTGCAGTGTTATTTTTATTAAACTTTGGCTACACCATGTCACTATAACTTTAACCCGGCCTAATTAGAAGCCATGTGCGCGTTAATTTTTTTTTGTCCTCTCTTCGGGAATTCGTTGTCAGAATCTTTGTTTTTTGTTATTTTGGTTATATAGTGTAACTACGGAGTTCTTCTTAAAAATAAGATTTATTTCGTCAAATGAAAAAATTTCTCTTTAAGAGTTGCTGGCAACGCTTCCTGATCATGAGTCAGAAGTAATAGACTGGCATATAAGAGATTTTTTGATCCTTATAAAACTGTTGCCTACATTTAGGATGGGCTTCTTTTATTGTATAAACCAGAAAGGAAAACTCCCTAAAAACTATGTAGCCCTATTCAAATGGCGTTAGGTATTTGATCCCATTAAGGCCAACAAATAACATTTTTGTCATTGACATAATGGTTCATTCAAGACGATAATAATGATGAGGATTTACTGAACTTGATAATAAGCATCGTATTTAGCTTCAACAAGTTTTGTGTAAGAAATAAATAAATAATAATAAAAAAATATACATAGTAGAAGTATACGGGTATTTCAAAAGCTCTCTTTATCGAGCACGATTCACAACTTCAACAACTTCGCACTGAACCGCAATGTTTTGGTTAATAAAGTCAACTTTACAACAAAACTCTTCGATTTAAATGTTATCAAGTCAATACAATAGACATTAAAAGAGATTTTATCTATGATAAAAAGCTAAAAAGCTTCAAAGAACCGGCAAGAGACTAAAGAGAAAGCTTTTTGGTGATACTATTAAAAACCGCCAGTTGATTAAACAGTCGCCAAGTTAAAGCAAGAATGTTTAACATCAATGCGGTGTGTGGCGCAGGGAAAGAACAAGTGATTGCCAGTCACTCAATTGTGATGTACGTGAGTTGCTGGCAATAGCAACAGGAGTTATTCTATTTTGTTTTATTGATTTCATAAATAGTTGTTTTTATAATTAGCGTTTTGGTTTCGAAGCCACATTGTTATTATTGTCTCACTTTTCAGACTGTTTAAATCAAAAAAGTTAATGTTTGCTTTGTTCTTGTATTTGTAGACACAAATGCTAATTAAATGTTTTTGTTAACAACGCGTAAAATGTTTGCATACCTTGACTTAATGGCAGTAATGTAGGATCAAAGAATGCCTTGAACAAAAACAAACTTTTCGAAAATGTTTAAAGATTTAGAAATGTCTCTTTTTAACAAAGTAACAAGAATTAATTAATAACTATTGTGATTAAATCGAAGAGTGGGATATTTGCTTAAAATGTATTAAACGTATAATTTTTTTTTTATAGACCAATAATAATTTAAATTTTAATTATAAGAAGTGCTTTTAGAAAAATTAATTTTTTTTTTTTTGAATTAAATGAAAAGTGAAGAAATAAAGTTTAATTTAAATTAAAAGAAATGAGAAGAAATATGAAATTAAAAACAACTTACAAATTTTTGCGGCATTTTTATGTGATAATATTCGTGAGGACTCACCTGCAAAGGAAAAAAGAGAACAAATTATTAGAAAATCTAAAATATTCAAATGGAAAGTACTTTAAAGATTTTTTTATAAGAAATATTTTACACTTTTAAACTTAAAATATTCACTTAATGCTTTTTTTTTAATTTTTTGAATGGCTACTTTCCTGACAGGCAATTAAAAAAATCTTAAAAAACAATTGAAAAAATTATCTTGATAAAGAAAGCCATCGTTTTAACTTTCGTGTTTCCAAAGAAAGGGGTTGGTCTTACATAAAGAAATAATTTTTTTAAGAAAATTTTGTCAGCCTTAACTTTTATAAAAAAAACAAATTTTGTTAAAATTTATAATTTCAGACCTGTAAGCAAAAAATTAACACCTTAAGATGGCAACCTTTCCCTCTAGCTCGAAACATGAGTTAATCATTTAGATTTATTGCAAAATCAACAGTTTTGACATTTGGTTAAAAAACAATGCGAAAAATATTCTGAAAGAAAAGCACTTTAAATAACGACAAAGTTTAACCTTTCGTATTATCACAAGACACAGTCATACGACGCAATATATCGCAAGTTTGCTTTCGCTACCGATTACCTGATTTTGGACAAGTTTCTAAAAGAAAGGCCATCACGTAAAATTGAAAACTTTTTGGATCATGCCGTCGTCAGCCTCTTAATTACAAATTCTTAGTTCTCTCTTCTGGTGTAACAGGTGCTTTAATAGTGAACATAGTTGCACTTTCTCACGACTAAAATTGGTTATGGCAAATGCCTTTAATAGTTTTCGTATTATTAAAAAAACCATATATTATTTATATGCTAAGAACTATAATATCAAATACAGCACAATTTATTTAAACCAAAAGAAATACCCAAAAATACTGAAACAAAGCAAATAAATTTATAAAAGCATATTTAATTTTTTAACCACAATGTCAGTATAAAACCCATATTAATTAAGTGATAAGTACAGCAGTTAAATAATTAATTAATATAGCAGCAAAATAATTTATAACTGTTTGTATAACAGGGTTTTTAATAGAGACAGGTTATTTTCTTGCTGCCTTTCACACAATGAAGACAGTCGAGCAACTGGTGCAAATAATATAAACTTCATTCTTCCGAATGGCTTAGTGAACAGCCAGCTAATTCTCGAACGTCAGCGAAAAGCCAGAAAGCAAATTAGGACTTTCGATATCGATTGAAATTTCAATATAATTAAAAAGAATTTAAATGAAAACTTTGATCGATATTGAATGCCGTAACTTGCCTTCAGAGCTTTTTACGTCTTGCTCGCAAAAACTATGGTTGTATCTTAGTCAGGGCAAGCATATTATGTATGTTCTTTACAACAATACATTGCTGTGCCAAACATATTATTTTAGTGTTTAATCAAAGTATGAGGGTGCTGTGATTACCAGGTTGACGATTGAGCATTCGAGGGCTTTAGTCGACTGTGGTCGTAGCTCATTTGCTGCTAAGCAGCAACGTAAATTTGTTGCTCTTCGATCCGTCTAAGAGGACTAATTATTATTATCAACAATAATAATATGATTTGTCTACAACCATAGAACTTAGTTATACTATACGCTACTCTTGCATTATGGCTACCTCAACCATGTTTTTTTGCGTGTGTTCAGGAGAACCCGAAGGAATGCCCTAAAGAAGTCGGTCTTTTGTAGAGAAGTTAGGAAATTTCCCGTGGGTAAAGAAACAATATTGGAGGCGACTCTGAATTTCTGTGTCGTGGAGCAGATGAAAACTTTTATTTTATCCCTCTGTAACAGATCAATAAACAAACCTGCGATATTCGTGATGCCAAGCAGCTGCTTAAACTCATTGCTTTTTTCACAACAGACTGGCTTTACATGCCGTACTGATTATTTATCCTTAAAAATAACACTCAAATTTGCAAAATTAAATCTCTCGGAAGTGCTATAACATAATTTGTTTTTTTTTGTTCAATCTCAGTACTTTCTCGTCCCTATTGGCAAACACTATATCCACAGACACATAAGAAAACTACGTAAATACTGATATTTCCGAACAATATGAGGGTAATTGTTATGAATAATACCAAGTAAATACCATAAATTTTAATATTCAAATAAAAGCAACAATAAAACGGAATAAATGATTATAAAATCTATAGAATGATTAAGAAAATGGCAAGCGGTGTGAGTTAAAGATACATTTGTATTAATTTTTAAACAAAAGACACCAGGGCAAACAACTACACAAACATGCATACACAAGGAAAACGTATAATAAATAATAATAGAAAATGAAAACATTATGTACATAACTCTCACACAACAACTGAAACTGACAAACAGTGGAACCACGACACATAGACAACTAAACCTTAAAGTATGCAACGGATATAAGGGCAAATTATGTACTATTTATTTTATTTACTAATTTATTAGTTGCGCTTATTCGGATCTTACTGTTAGGCACAATTTATTTATGCATAAATTTTAAATGACAAAGAATAAATAAGTAAATAAAGCATATAATACAAATAGTTGTCAAGTAATCAAGGTACTTTATGTGAGTAATTGCTATACGAACAGTTGAGAGCAATAAAAATTAATTGTACTAATTGACACAACAATTTCGTAAATGTCAATCGTTCAATTCTCGATAAAGTAATTTATGGTGCCCGCTTGAGAGATAGTGAATTACTTCCTCCATGGTATTTTTAGAATAGACTGTTTAGTTGATAGGCTTCTCCGAATTAAAAAAAAAAAAAGGAATGATCGCGATATAGTTATTAAATTTTAAGCCGTCGTGATAGTTTCGTCGTCGTTATTATGCAATAAAAAATGCAATTTATGTGTAAGAAAAAGTAAAATAAAAACATGTTTGTTGAGTTTAAAGGGTTGAAAAAGCAACTTTTTCAAGCATCTCATTTGGTTTGAAAAATTCAATCGTAGGAACATTTCTAGTTTTTTTTTTTTTAATTTGGACAAATTTGTTTAGATGAGCTGTTTCAAGTAACCAGCGAAAAAGGCATAGAGACTAGTTTGAACCCCAAAGATATTTTACATTTTTATTACAAAAGAATTGCGATAAAACTAGCAAACAAGTTTAAAATTTTCTAAATACAATTTGCTTTGTTATCTTTTTGCCATGATATGTCGTGGTCTCACAAAGAAGAACGTAGGAAGTAAAGACGAATTATTGAATGAATATTTTCCAAAACTGTACTGTGGTAAAATATTACTGGAGGCAAAGTAGTGAAGAAACAATTGAATTGCACTTGTATTTCGAGTTTTTTCGTAGGCCTAACATTAAATATAGAAATCTTATAAAAAAAAACCATTTGCTTTCATTTCGTAGCATTTGTAATGCTCCTTACTTTAGCAGGGTGGTAAAACAGTTCAAAGCCTTCTTCAGGGTTGAGTTTTTGTAAGTAGTCGTGCGAACCGGCTGTAAATTTGGGCTTTATTTTATCGAAAACTCGACGGCGAGAGATTACGTCTGTAATAACCTATTTAACTTTATCATACTTGCTAGAAACTTCCGGGTTAATCAAGTACTGGAAGAGAGTTTGATGATCTTGGCCGATTGGCAAAATATTGTGAGTTGTTTGACTTTTTGCGAATCAAAACTGCCAAGATTATGGGAGAAAGGATTGCCATCTGAAAATATTACAATTAACATTTAAAAGGTAATAACTGAAATGTTCTTAATATGTTTTGGGAACAACGGAACCGCTGTTAAAATTTGAACTGTCTGAACGATGTTCCTTGACTATATAACAGAAGAGAATAGTGTAAGCCTTTGTTGGCTGAATCGTCATTAAAATAACAGAACTTACTCAACAGAATTGCTCAATTCATATAAAATGTGATATTATAAGACAACTTAATTTCATGTTTTAAAATGCATTGACACCATACCTGCTGGGCCTATGCTAGTTGCTTGATTAATTTGCTAATTAATAGGCCGGACGATATTTTGTTATTCCCTTTCCGCTCACAACATACAGCCGATTTGTACAAAAAGCATAAAATGTTCAAGGTATATATTTGCAGATGTGCACAATCCTAAGCGAGTTTAAAGTTGTCACCACTCTTTGCACAAGTAATACACAATGTATGTGTAGCTTAAGTTGAAATATAAAGAAAATATGCATATGTGCGAATGTTTCTGCAATGGTTGTTGGCGTAGCTAAGTCTGGTACATGAAGTTTAAATGTTTTTTTTCTTTGTTTCGATAATTTTCCTATCCACATTAACCGAATCTAGAGTGGTCGAATCTAGACCAGCAGCCAAACATTAGTATTTATAAATCTACAAATTATTTATGGAATTCTTTTTAATCTCCAATTTTAGAGATATTTGCTTCAAACTTGATGTACAAGCGAAAAATATACCACAAAAAATGGCGTCGTTTGCAAATCGGCCACATCCACTTCGTATGGTTAATCGGATTATAGTGATACCCAGCTTTAAACATCAGATTACAGATGCTTTTTAGAAGAGCTACACTGTCAAAAATGTAGGCATAATACAATAAAGGTCACACCTATTTCTAAAAATAATCTAAATTTTTTTATAGCAATGGAAATTGTATGTACAATTGTTTTTAAACGATATTTGGTTTCTGCTTGTGTAACCCTGTAGTATTAAGGTCCATCCAGGGACATTGAATCAGCCCGATAAAATATGGTTGCCACTGATCTGTAGCTCTCGTCGCAAACAGACTTGTTGTTAACATAGCTATTCATATAAAATTGGGCGTCGACGCTACAGACGACTTTTGGGCGAAAGTTATGGTACCATGCGAAAGCTTTCTTCAACCTGCGAACGGCATTGGATACGGTGATTAACCTTGAGCTTTTGGGTCATCTTAATTTTGCACGCGTGCTTCTTGTACATGGCAAGGAATCGATTGCATCGGATTATCGAGTACGTCTTTCATGAAGAGTGGCGACATTCTGGCCACTCGGTGTTACGAAACTGGTCATTTTGAAATTGGCGCAGCATTTGCAATAACTAAAACGGATTTTGCTAATAAAACTGTACCATTTTGCCCATCAGTGGCAGATGCCACCACAGACTGTGAACATCTACCAACTTTTATTAGCATAGTTTTTCAAGAAATACGGACCAATAATTCGACCGGCCCATAAAACACACCAAACAGTGATTTTCTTCTCTGGATGTAATGGATTGTGTATTACCTTCACTCTACATGCGGCAGTTGTGCTCACTGACACCGAACCAAAGCAAACTAAATTCAAAACAAATACCAGTTGTAAGAAATAACTAGTCAAGCTCCTCTGATAGCCGAATGTTAGAATCGACATGTCGATACAAGAAAAATATACAGACGGCTACCGGTGGCACATTTGAAGGCAAATGACAACAGGGAAAAGCAAAACAGTGAGTCATTAAAAGTATTAGTAAATAGAGTTAGGTTAATGTGCGTACTGGGACTGCAACTTGTTTGTGGCAACATTGTCTGTTCGTGTCAATAAAGTCTGATAAGCAACGTATGTAGGCACATATGCAAGCATTGTTGTATATTCAAAAATAATTTTGGTAAAATTGAGTTGCATGCAATTGTATTGTGATGTTTTGTTGCATTGAGTGCTACATCAAATACAATAACAACAGCAAGCGAGTGTAACAGCACACAATACCACAATTATGCTTCAAAAGCAAAGCAATATAAAATGCATCAGTTGTATGCAAATTTATGAGTATGTGACCATGTGAGTATTTTTATAACCTGGATGGTGAATGTGTATTTATGTCAACTAACAAGAAGTAGCAGTTCTAACAAACACATACTATAAAATAATTAATTTTACAGTCAACGGCAATAAAAAGGGGAACATTTTCAAAACATTTTCTTGCTAAAAATAACCGTTGCATACTTTTAGGGAAGTGAACAATTTATGAGCCATTCCTACCATCAAACTTGAAAATATCACTTACCGCAAAGTTGAATTGAAAAAAAAATAACGAAAAAGCGAAGGCATTGCGAAATAGGAAGCATTATTGAAAATGGTATTGTCTGCAACTGTAACCTTCTTTGCTTCCTAATGCTGTACTGGATTACATTTCTTTTTCTAAAACCCCTCTATAATGTTGTTGATATTCTATCTGTTTATTTAAAACGAAAATAATATTTTTCGGTATTTTTTTTTCTTTTTTGTTCTACAATACAACTCTTTATATTTATGTATCATCGTCAACATCATCATCATCATTTATTTTCGAAATATTTGATAAATTTTGTACAAAATCGTATTCAATCATAAAAGCCAGTGAGATTGACGCAAACAGATGAAAGGGAACGAACGGTTAGAAAAAGTGCAGACAGACAGATAAATTGATAAATAATATTATGCAGCTGCTGCTAACTCTCTTGTGCAACAAAAGCTAAGCAAAGTATTTCATATTTTTGTATTCAATTTGAGTATAAATAATGCACAAGGGTACAAAATTATTTGTTTCTTTGTTTGGAAATAGTTTACTATTTTTGTAGAGTTTTAAAAACTGCATTTAAATAATGCAAAGAACAAAATGTAGCTGCATGAATTGTTTCAAGATTAAATAATAATTTTGTTTCAATCAAATCCTACTAAAAATTTCAGATGAAAATATCAACCAACCAATATTAGTTACTGTCTTAAAAATAATGTGCACGAGCAACAAGAGGCAATTAATCAAATTGATACTTAAGTTGCTTTTAGGCGACATTTGCATTTATTCATAAGAGCAATCATGTTTACCACCCCTATTTACTAACCCTCCGCACAGTGTCGTCAATTCATATATGGATAGAGCAAAAACAGACGTTGTCATTGGGTTTTTGAAAATTGGTGGAGGTACACAAAACAAAAACCGAACCAAGGACACGCCCCCAGTTATTAAAATTTACCCATGTGTCACAAATTTAAAAGCTAAAAATTACTGTCATCCAAAACACAAAAAATGTTAAAAAGTGAATGAAATATTTATTTGTTCCGATATTTATTCTTAAGATTATTTTAGGTAAATGTTACCCGCGGCTACGCCGAAGGTGGTCGACCCGTAATACCCAATTTTGGCATACTTTGTCCAGCATTTCGGGCGGTACTTATCAATGGCAGCTATAGTGTGGCCTTCTGGAGCTGGAATTGTGTCTGATTTGAGAGAACCTTCACGTATCCCCACAAACAATAGTTCAGTGGGGTCAAACCGCATGATCTTGTCGGCCAATGGACTGATGCACGACATGATAGTAATTGCTCACCAAATTGCCTCTCAATAGGTTCAAAGTATAGCATGCCGTGTGGCATGTGGCACCATCTTGTTGAAATCACATCTCCACATCAAGTAGAATGCTTCCATTTTGGAAAAAAAAATCGATAATCATTGCACGATGCCGTTCCAATGAAGTGCATCTTTCGGGTACATTGGTAGCTCTTGAACTGCCTCTGGCTGCTGTTCACACCAAATTCGGTAATTCAGTTTGTTGAAGTACCCATTGAGCTTCGTCGCTCAAGACAGATTTTCAATAGAAACACATTTTTCTTACAGAACGAAATGGCAAACCTTACTGAGCATTTTTCCCATTGCCACATGTCACGAACCTTTTTAACACTGGAAAATTTGTTCCATACTTTTTTTTTATTAAACACAGCTCGGACAGTGGGCGCTGGGAGAAAGAGGTGAAGGAAATTTGTCGACATAAAAAGTCTATAGCCATAGAACTGTGAAAACATTTGCAAAATATTGTGGCTTTGCAACGATGGTTATATGGCATCAAACACAAATAAACAAAACATAAAGAACCAACAAATGGTTGGCTTGTCAGCAACAACCATCCAAAATCATAAAGCTAAAAGAACCAGGAGAAATTTTGCAATTTTTTAAAACTGTAGACTTTGAAAACTGCCCATCATTTTTGTATATTTGTACGCTCATCATTTGACTGTAGCGTTAAATTTGACTTCAAAATGCAAATGCAAACTATAAAATATGTTTTTGTGGCTTTTACTGAAGCATTTAGCATTTTGACAAGCCAACAGCAAACTCAGAAAAATAAGCCCTCGATAAGCTGCACACACAAAAACATGTCTTAAACCTCAAAAATGAAGCAGGAGGGGCAGGTTTTGTAATGCACTCCGTTGTAGATGCGAACTTTTCAACTTATCAATTCCAAATGCCAGGAAATAGCATTCACATGATTAGATTTTGTTTGCAAAAACGAATGCCTTCTCTCGCTTTCTCTCCCTCACTCACACGTATCCAACTGTACCAACACTGGCATACTTATTAGCTTAATTTGTGGATTATTTAAAGTCCATACCATTAGATGTGTGCCTGTGTATGGCTGAGAGAGAATTTGTTTGTTGGGTCTTGGGTCTATTTTTTTCCATCAAATTGACTTGATAATACCAATGTCAACAACACAAGTGTAAAGCACAACAGCCAACATTAGAAACATCATACACAACTACTACCTACCGCACGATACATTAGCCAAACAACAAAAAAAAGTCTTACATCATTTGGTATCATGTGAAACGGAAGTAGTAAAAAGTTGCGGCTGTATTAACAGTGGCTTTTAGAGCTGTACAGTAAACTGATCCCTCAAACATTGAAATCCGAACCATTTGCCAGCATTTTTGGAAACAGCTTTGTTTTTCTATTTTTACAAAAGTGTTGTTAAGGCCAACAAACATGACCCCTGATTTTATAAACAACACCCACTATACAGATAGGAGAACAAAGTTGACATGACGTATTTGACCATGAGTGAGTTACACACTGTACGTGATGTATAAAATAAAACAAGTGATTTAAAACACTGCAATCAAAAAGCGTTTGAAAAGGTTACGTTGCGAATAAAGGGTTCTCTTGGAAGCTGCATTGAAGGCGGTGGACATTGAACAGTATGTGTATGAAAAGCGGTTTCCAATAAGGTTGGGTCGATGTTGAAACGGAAGAAAACAAACTGGGTGGGAGCAGAAGTCCAAAACAACATGACCGCCACAGTTCTGCCACTCTTCTCTTCTTGCGTTTGAATTTTTAATTCTTGCCAGACCTCTAAGAAAAGATAGAGAAAACCAAATAGTTCTTAATTTATGATCTGTTAAATGTGTGTATATTTCTTTCAAGTTTCCTATTTGTAACTCGTGCCTTTCTACAAAATTGTCGGTATATTACCGAGATCTACGCCTTAGGAATCACTGAAGTAATAGATTCTTTGCTGGTGCTTTTCTAGTCCCTCTGACAACTAATTGATCATATTCTTGCCTATTGCATTGTTTAGGTATTAGTGGCCATATAGACATTAATAGAGATATTAATGAAACATGACCGTAGAAAAGAGCAAACAAAAAAAACAAAACCTGGTAACACAATCTAGCAGTATTCACAAACACGAATTACCAGGATGAAATAGAATATCATTTTTACAGTACAGCATCAACAACTAAATTTATCAACAACCGTATGGGCAGGCAACAGCATCATCATCATCACCGTCATCAACATATTGTTGATAAAATAGTCTACGAGTAGTGCTTTGGGTATGTGTCGGTTCCTTTAGCCAGTTTCAAAAAGTTCAGTTATTGTTAACTGCAATCAGTTTGTGGATAACTGGCGTCACTGATGAACTCGTAGTACAATAACAAGGGGAGCGACGAGCAGTCATTGTACATTTGGTTTGGTGGTTATGCATATTTGCTGCTTTGCTTTGTACATGGGCTTTTTCGTAACTATGAAAATGAAAACTGTTAACCAAAAAATAAACAAAAGTAAGTAGCAGCAAATCTGCAAAAACAGAAAAAAGGAATCCACAATTTGTGGCTTGAAATTGCATTTATCCACCCATGCTGCCGAGTCCTTCAAAATTTACATAAGAAAGACGTACTTACGTGTGAATGTGTTTTTAGGGACTGTTAAAGGCCTCGTACGTACACTACCCCTTGGTACTTGTACTTCCGAAAAAAAAAGATAAACCAAAGTGCAGCATTATTTCATTTGCCAGGATTTAAAATGCAAAATGTCAGTATAAATGATGTTATTCGTTTGTTAAATTTCCTGTGATTTTGTATCCTCTTCCTTCTTTTACCACATTTCTAGTGTGAAACTCATAATTTCTTTTGCTCGTTGCATTTACACAACTCAACTCGGCTGACTTGACCTGCTGCTGCTGCTTTGTTCGCCCCAATATACAAAAGGAAAAAACAACAAAGTTAATTTGCTTCGTTCTTGTTTGTAGCAGAGTTGCTTGAAACAAAAACCACTTTATTTTACTTTTATAATTTTTTTTTTCTTTTTTGGTTTTATGTTTGTGTTTTTGTTAACTTTCATCATCTGTTTTAATCTTTCTCTCTGTTTGTGGGTTTATTCTACTTAATATTTGTGGTTATGTTACGTATGCTCTAACACAAATAAAGTTGCTATTATGCTGTGTTTCTGTGGCATACTAGATGCAACTTAAGTGGATAGGTTTTTTTGCGCCAATGACTGTGTGTATGTGTGCTTGATTTGTAGACTCAAGAGGAAAGTGTTAAGCCTTTCTTTTTAGTTTTCGGGTTTACTTAGGCAGCATTAGGAGTTTTGCCTTGGAAAAAATTTATTAAGAATTTAAATTTAATTTCCAAGAAACGCAGTCATCCTAACAGCAACTTTGAAAAACACTAGAAAAAGTTAAACCATCGTCCTGAATTTCTAATATTAATTACAACTTTTTTGGCTGTTATTTGACTTTAAAATGTCTACATTTCAGTCCAATTATACGTAACTCACTTCACTGCAAACGAACACTGTTGCCAGATTGACGACGTTTGGCCATCTTAATTTACCTTTCGATGATTTGACGGTTTTTGCTTCAAATTTTAAAATTTTACGAAATATAAACTCAAGACTTATTTTTACATATTTTTCATTCTTAATTCATCTCTTTTGAATTGCTTTTTGGCTCGCATCTGTAGTCTGTACTCGGGATAACAAAAAAATTATTAATCGATTAATTAATCAAACGATTAATCGAATCGAGAAATTACTAATACAAAAAAAAAATAAGTATGTTTACTAAACTTCCTTGTTTGGTTCAGAGTTTAAAGGGTGATTTGAATAGGGCCGGTTAAAACAGAATATAGAAAACTTAGAGCTAAAGGCGCCTTGTAGTCAATCTATTTGTTTTTTCGGGGATATAAGAATAAGTGCTACGCAATATGATGAGGACAATGCGCTCTAAAGTTCTACAGATGTGTGCTTCGGACTTGAAATTCATCAGACTATTTCTTTAGAAAACACACCACATTGAAGGGCTTGATTTGGTGTCAGAAAAATAAATAGTGTGTGTCTATAGAAGAAGAAAGGCCAGAATAGTTCGGCAGTGCAGCTAATAATTTTTGTGTATACGACAATAATTTTACATCGTTTTCTATTTGTAATAACTAATTTAATTAATGGTACTTGTTTAAAATCTTAACCTACTCAGCTAATTCTACCAAGTAGATATCCAGCAATCACCTGCTGTAAATATGATTTTTATTTGTAATCCGCCAAATTATTGAAGATATTCTCGTCAGAAGGTTGCTCTTGCGAAAATACGAAAAGGCGTTTAGTGTAATCGTGTTGACGTGAGCAATATCTCTAACAGCAAGAACAGCGGCTAACTAGTTATTCTATTGGTACATTAAAAAGCTCCAATATTATCAGATTGCTTTATAGAACGTCAATACTTCCAAGCGTGTTAAGATCTTTGTTTTATGAGTTGCTTACTAAGCATGTGGTGTGTTTAGTTTAAATTAAATAAAAATATTCATTTAAATAGAAGAGTAAACTTCTTTAAAATTATTCGAAACAACTTTTATAGACGATTGAAAAGATATTAATTTCGTCTGGCAACTATGAACCCACAGCAATAGCACGCCTTAGGATATGCTTCACATATTCCGTTACATCTGCACAATCATTTTGTTTTTTTAATTTCCTCAAGCAAAGATTTTTAGGTTTTTCTAAACAATGTGTCTAAAAGAAAGAATTTGCATTTCAATAAAAGAAAATTTTTGCCATAAATTCTATTGTTGTTCGAAGTTGAATTTGCTTTAAAAACCTAAATGGAATAAAAGTGACATAAAAGAAAACTTGTAGCATAAATATCTGTTGCCAAAAACATTTCCGCATTTATTTTATTTTTAACATTATTGTTATTCTTGTTGTTGTTTTTTATTTGTTCCTTTTTATCATATAAAAATAAAACTGATGATAAATATTTGATCTCTTTTGGCATGTTGTGTGAGAGAATAAAAACTCTCATCAGCACTTCCGTTTTATGCTTAAAAATGCACAAGTGTGTGAGGTAAATGTAGAGGAGTAAATAATGTGGGTGCCAAAAAATATGGTCAGTGTTAAATATTTAAT
Source organism: Phania funesta (assembly GCA_963932375.1). Lineage (NCBI taxonomy): Eukaryota > Metazoa > Arthropoda > Insecta > Diptera > Tachinidae > Phania > Phania funesta. Next base: position 8,239,226 of record OZ010652.1, read on the forward strand.
GCTATTGCCATTTGAAGTTGTAAACTATGAAATTAAAAATGCATAAATGCATAAATGTTTATGGAGTATGAGTGAAGCATTTTGCATACATACATACACATGTAGACCTTATTACCATGACAAACAAGCCAGTAACCAACCAACCGACCAGACCGACTAGCAAATGCATCAACAAGCATCAACTCTCTGTCAGGACTTTCATTACAAAAGTCATATAATGAAATTCATATTTACAAGTTTATAAATATAAAATTTACACATGCCAGGCGACATAAAGAGTAAGAGACATATTCATTTATAAATTGAAATATCCTTTTATTCAGAATTCATCAACAGTATCAAAATGTCAAATAAATGGTTGCCTGTAAATGACGATTGCGGTTGTATGGGTGAACTGCTGTTGAGGTGATAATGATGATTGTGTTGGTTATTGTTTGTTAATTCTCAGTTTTTGTTTTGGCATCTTTTCTTTTTTTTTACCAAATTTGTTATATTTTATACACAAAATATGAATAAACAAATTGTACAGTTTGTTGTCGTTTTGATTTTTATGAATTCGTTTTTTTACTAATCACTATTTACATAGTTCTCTAAATTTATAATGTCATGCTAAATGTCAAAAAATGTTTACCAGTTATTTTGACTACCAGTCTCCTACCCCTGTCCATGTACTTCTAAAAGTGTGCGCTTTTATTTCATGCAAAAACTACGTCATGCACGTTCATGTTGTCAATCTATTATTTTCATTTCTTTTTTTTTTTGGAAAATTTGCCACGAAAACTAAATTTGTATGGCAATCTAGAGTTATGCATATGCAAAACATACAATATTCATGTTAAGGGTCAGATTTTAAACAGGAAAACTCTGGCATTTTCCTTTAATATAATTTTTTTCTGTGCATTAGCTTTTCAACAATACATAGAATCGGGGGGGTTTTTTTTTATCAAATTGTCAGCAACTCGCTTCAAAAAGTATAAAAATATAAAAAAAAAAACTAACCACACAAGGGTAAAGTTTTTGAAAACATAACAAAGAGGTCATATTGAATTCTAAATGAAAGTCCTCGGGTAATGAAGTCACAGTGTCCCGTATATTCATAACTTTTTTCTTCTCTTAATTAATATTGTTGAATGGGGTTGATTGCAAAGTACATTTTTATAAATAAGAGACACCTAAGAACCGGTTTACCCAGAGATACCCTTGTACAACTAAAGTAAAGCCGGCGGTTTTATCAAATTTATTTAACTTTTTTACCTTAACTAAGATAGTGCGATGTTTCCCTCACGTCTGTAAATTTAGGCATGTAGGCAATAAAACGAAAGAAATTCCCCTGTTTTGACCAAAAGTAAAAAAAAAACACTTTTTTCTGCATTCGCTTCAAATTACACGGTGCGGCAGTAAAGATGAACCCTCAAAATATCCTTTTAAAGGTCGTAGGTCTATTTGAGTAGATAATTTTGTAATTTTGCGAATCTTTCGTCCAATGTTTCGAGCAAATATGAACAACAAACAGTTGGGCAAAATATTTCTTTTTTTAATTTTTTCAACTTTTGACACATTTTTTTGGTTGATCCTAAAGTAATTCTTTCCCAAAAAACTTAATATTTCAACTTTAAACCTAGAATAAAGATCTTCCACAATAATCGTTTTTGAATATAACTTTGCTTATTTATGGTTTATATATGCTTGTTGCAAATTAATATGAATAGGGCCGTTTGTGTAAGAGGCTTTATTATTTAACTTCTTCCGTATTCAACAGCGTTTAAAATTAAAAAATTAGTGTAAAAATTTCTTTTGAGGGTATCGCGGAATTTTTTACTGAGTTTTGGACACGTCCGCTCAACTTGCATCTAGCCTTTGGTTGGGAAAACGCATAAATTAGCAGAAGCAACCGAGCTACTGGATAACACTGCTTGCTGTTTTCCAGGAGAATCACTAAACATGTGATTTGCAACTAGATAACCAACCAATTTAATAAAATCCAAATTGGTTTGATAAAATCTTATTAACAAGAAAAAAATTCTTTCATGTGTGTTAAAAAAAAAACTTCAGGATTTTGGAATTGTCAAGCGTGAGAACTAGTGAACATGACGAAATATGATGAAACGCAATTATACGTTATAGTGCGAGCAGACTTTCAAGCATCGAAATCGATGCCCCAGTTTGGCTGTAATGACCTGCTTGCCGCAACTGTATATTGTTGTAGAGAATATAATAATGTTGCCGTGATAATGCGACAACCATGTTTAGTTTCCTTGCTCATCGCGATTATGAAAACTTTTAATGCTTTACCGTTTTGATTTTATTTTAAGTCGCAAGACTTTCAACATATTCTGTGAGATTTTATGTTTAAACATTTTATAGCGCTTTTCATTCAATATATTTTAAGAAATTTTTACGCGTAAAAATTTTATCGATTACTCTTTATGTTCTCTACAGTTTGCTCTGCTTTTATACAATTCTTATTAATATGAATACATAAAAGCACCAAAATCCATATGGGAAATCAAATATGTTGCTACGATTTCATTACGAAAAAGAAAAAAGCACAATTACATACAAATTAATGAATACTTTAAGAAAATTGTATTTGTATGGGTGTAAGAATGTGTGTGCGTGCCTGAGTGAGTTTCATATTTCCGGCAATTGAATAAAATAAACTGCATGTGAAATTAACAAGGGGATGAAGTAATAATGTTCTTGTGGTTTGTTAAAATTTTTTTAGGTAATTTCCGGTATTTGTTTAAGACGGGTATACAAACATTGCGATAATGGTCAAAAGAGCAAATAAGGCTTTATTTTACAGGTAGGACAAAAATAAAAGGATCCTAAAAATATGCTATAAAAATCTTGGTATTTTTCCTATCTTAAAATATATAAAAGGATGAAAGGGAAACTTTAAATTAACATAAACTATAAAATAACATAAATTAAAACCGAGGGTAAAATTATACAGCCAACAAATAAAACGTGGATTTTTTATTGACTTTCATAAACTTTTCCATAAATCAAACACATTTAAAATCCACGTTAATTTTTCTACAGTCTCAATTCGTATAATTTATATTCAAATTTATATTTTTAACTAAAACAACCATCAATTTCTCTTAGTATTTTCTTAAAACCTTTCAAGTTTATGTTAAACTTTACCCTTGTTGCTACATTGCTTCTACCTGGTCTTAACAATTCTATTGCGGCTCCACAACTACCACCAGCTTGATTTAACTGTCTCCTGTATTTGGCACACAGTGACGTTTATTAAGAAAGAAAAATAAAAAATGGCTTTAAATGATACCAATGTAATAGAAGAAGCAAAAGAGCGCGCTGACACATACACAAAACGGCAAATGAAATAAAAGGCTTAAAAAATATGACCTGTTTTTGTTTTTCTTTCTATTTCTGTCAGTGCTCTGGTTGTAAAACAAAAATGTTTTTATTTTTTGTTTGTTTTTGAAGACAGAAAAAACTTTTTTAAGGTAAAGTAATAAAAAGAAAGTTATGTCTGTTCGTGTGTTTGCGATTTAGATGGCAAATATTACCGGCGAATATTGAGGTTAGAAGTTGTTGTAAATTTTAATGAAAAAAGTGTAAATATAAAATATTTGTAGAGGAAATAAAAATCAATGTTATTAAAAACTTGTGCCGTAAGTTTTATTTGTTTTTTTTTTTTTTTTTTTTTTGAGTAGCGTTAAATAAGCAGATTTTTTCATACGCGATTTACGAAACTAAGTAAGACTGACTGACTGCTGAACGGATACACGCGCAAAAAAGAATTCACTTCTATCTGAGAAAAGCTGAAGTAGGGCTATTTTTAAGCAGATGTCCAGGTTTGTAAATTTGGCTCATAATGAAGTTAAAATCGAATAATTTATAAAATTTCAAAAAAAAAATCGTGTTTCCTTCGATATTTTAATAAATCGTAAAATCAAGGCATCGGAACAAATTTCTCAAACATGAAGGTTTTTTTTAATTTGATTGGAATTTTGCAAAAGGTAATTTTGAAGTATTAAAAAGGAAAATTGTTATTTGTGTATAATTTTTCTTTTAATTTTTATAGAAAAAATTTTTTTTATAAGTAGGAAAGAGAAGCCTTTAGGGATTCTTTCAGATTAGAAGCTTAACTAGTAGTTTTGAACTGGAGGAACTGAAAGTTGTTTCTTATGTAATTTAGGATGGGTGCTGAATTTAAACTTGCTCCCCTTTGTTTTTAATTGATTCTGATTTTCGAGATATACCGTTATTAAAATCATTGTACATGTTTTGATTTTATTGAAAATTAAGATAAGGTATCTCATTTTAAATCAAGTTGCCATATGCCGACAATAAAAAGTGATACTTGCAAATTTTGTTAGAGAGCATTTGGCAACATTTGTCTAAACAAGACATGTTCACCTCGTTGTGAATATGTGAATAAAATGAAAAGTTGAGCATCGATTACAACGTTGTGCGGTTCTTTTTGTATGGAACATATTTTCCTAAATGCTAGTGGGAAAAGAACGGAATTTTTTTTTTATGAATTTTTTAAAAACAATTTTAATGAAAATATTTCTTTTGGCACACATTTTACGATATATCTGAAATTACTTAGCAGATTAAAAAACAATATTGCAACGGCTTAAAGATAATATTATTGTCGAGTTTCGGTTTTTTTCATTTTGTCGAGTTGTGTCAATGTTTGTCGTGCAACTCCTTCCTTTTTGCCATAACGGTATATCTCGAAAACTAATAATAACGATGATGTGAATTGGAAAGAACTTCGACAAGGTTTGACGAACTAGCATTAAACATGACTGAGGTAACAATAATTTAAGAGCAACATATTATTATTGAATTATATGGTTGTAAATAAATCATATTATTATTGTAGATACAAGATATGGTATTTTGAGAAAGATAGAAAAGCAACAAATTAATGTAACTGACTAGTCAAGACGCTAATCACTTAAACCACAGCAACCTCATACCATTTTGAGGTATGTTTTTATGTATATTCAGGACATTTTATTGTAAGAGTTATTACACTACTATTGCGTAGTTAAAATTCTTTGTTTGTGGTTAAAATTTTATTGTTTAACGCAACTATGTTGCTATTTTTATGGATGGAAATTATTTAATGTTTAAATGTAAGCAATATCTGATTTATTGCAGCGAAATTAATGTTTAAAATGTTTCAAAATTACTATTATATGTTTGCCACAACAATAGCATATTGTTGTAGAGAACATAATATGGTTGTCGTAACAATGCCACAAGCATGTTTTTTCTTGGCGTGCATTTCCTGTTAATGCGATTTCAAAAAAAATTATGTTTTTCCTGATTTTTATTAAAAAACACAATTTTGTAATTTCTTTTAACAGTGGTGTTGGTAGTAAACTTCTAAAATTTAGTTTTGAGTAAAATAAAGGAGTTTTCATTACTGACACGACTAGATTTTGACAGTTTTGTTCTTTTGATAATTTTCCCCTTGGTTTATTTCTTAAGCAAAGAAAACACAAGTCGTATTCTTTTTCATTTGTTACTGATCAAACCTCAGAGAATTTCGGATTAATATGTTAAAGTACATGACCTACTTAAATGGCAACACACTGTTTCGTTTTATAAAAAATTTACCAACATTTCACATAATTCCTGATTGATATTTAGAAGGGAAAAATTAATTACCGTTTAAAGATACAATTGAAAAAGTTCGTTTGCTTTTCACGTTTTTTCTTTTGCAAAAATTAATTTGTGTTTATTTTACACCGTCACTCCTCTTTTAGGTAAAAGACGGAAATTGTTTTTTCTGCTGACCTTTTTCTTGTTTCAACTTACGTGTCAATTTCGTTGAAGTTCTTGTTGAAATCAAACATTTCTTTCCCACTCTCCTCTGTCCCAGTCTTTGACGACTTATAAATTAAATATACAACTGCAACAAAGTAACATGATGGGGCTAATACAGCCACTTAGGAAAATATATTTAAAAAAAAACAATAACTTTGCAATTTTGTCACCTGTTAGAAGACGGGGACATCAAAAATAAGAGAAAAGAAGTTCTAAATTAAAACTTCACAGAGAAACGGAATCAAGGAGTTTTGGGAAATAAAGCTGCAGATTGTTTATTTTTTGTTACAGAACTTTTGAAGCACAAACCTGGACGCGCGAAAAGATGGAAAAACAAGGATTTGGAAACTATACAAGCTCTAACAATATCGTATATGGTTGCTCCTATTGCTGTAAATATAATACATAAACATTGTTATGACTGGGTTCATAGCCTGCACTTTTTACACCTGCTTTATTTCCGTTTACCAGTAATTCTTGGTTGCATATGAAAATCTATATTTTCTAACGAGTTTTTTTCCCTTCAACCTTTTGTTTTGTACAACCCTCTAAATCTGTAAAAAATTTAACATTTATGACAACTACTCTTACACGTTGGAAAAAAATAGGAATAAAAACACATAAATTTTATATGTAACTGCTGTCTACAAAATTGTCAGCACTAAAAAGCATTTCAAAAAATATGAGCACAACTGAGAAATGAAAAGAAAAAGTGTCAGAATTTATGTGGCAACGGAAGAGCCATTGTGTATGAAAGAGTATGACTACTTTTAGGCGTATTAAAAAAACCCGGGGTCTTATGTACGAGTATTTTAGCAAATTGTATTGGGATTTTTAATAAGGACGGGCCGATGTTGAAATAAAATATAACAAGATGCCTGTGAGGAAATCTCACATTGGAAGGAATCAAAGAGGTCGCATTTGCAATTAACGACCTGGCCTGGGGTGAGATGACCACCGATTTTGGCCATACATTCATGACTTTCTAGCGGTATTCCCAAACCGACAAATGTAGCGTAGACCTGTTTGTCTACCAAAAAAAGTACTTCGACACTTCGACAATGTGCCGGCCAAATTTAGAGTCATCTTTCCAACACTGTTGTGTATGTGCGGTTCTCTCATGTATCTTGATATCACTGACTAAATGTATTCGTCACTGTCTGTCATTATTTAGCCGCCTTACAAGAAACCCCTTTATATCTTCTCTTACGAGTTCCTAACATTCCTCTCAATGCGCTTATAACACGAGTTGAAGATAGAAATTCTAATAAACCATTCTCCTAAATAAGGAATGTTTTGAAGAAATGTAATCAATTACCATATCTACTTGTTTTTTGTTTATTGTTTTAATGTTATTTTTTATCCGTCTTTACTTCTTCTCATTTGCTTTTTTATGATTCAAAATTATTGTTTTTTCTTTGTGTTTTAAAAAGCAAAGAAATGATTTGAAAGACGAACACTAAAAAATGAAAATTTTAGTTAGATGCATAAACTCTGGTGTAAAAAAATAATAAAGATTTATTTAATTAATTACTCTAGTTCAAAATATCTCATGTAATAACTCAGTTGAATTGTTTGGCTCAAAACTTCATAATGCGTATTTTAAAATCAAATAGTTAACTGTTTTGAAAGAATAAAGAATTCTGTGCTTGAATATAAGGGAACCACTGTGCTTGCATGAAAGTCGAAAGTCAGAATTCGCATAAAAATATTCCAAGTGACAAAAAAAATGAATTAAGAATAACACAGTGGGTCCGATCTCAAAAATTATGAAAACAAATGTTTACACTATGAATCACTTCAATAAGGAATTCGTTTGCAAACGAACATGCGCAAACTTGTTTAACATTTGTGCATGTCCGCGTAGAAAACTCGCAAAGCGGGGTTACAAAAGTGTTTATACTGCTTGTCGTATTTTGCTTTTGCTGGCAATCGCAAAGCTCAACGCCTTCAATTTGAAAACAATTCAAGGTGGTGGTCGGACAAGTGGTTCAAAGTTGTCTTTTCTGACGAAACAAAAGTTTAATATCCACACAACTTTTAATTCCACGACTTGCGAAAGGAAGAACGATTTTTGCATCGAAGACAGTGCAGCAAAGGTGTAGTTATGGGAAAATTCACTTGGTATTCGAAACGAAAAAAATTACTGGGGCATTGTACAAAAGGATATTTAGAAGGCGAGTTTCCACATTTCAATTTCATTACTAATATTGACCGATACCGTTGTGCTGGCAGCACAAAAATGTACCACACTGCCAGAGCTGTAAAACCGTGGATTCGAGAGCAAGATTAAGAGCTTTAAAAATGGCTTCCATATCTTCCGGATTTTAATAAAATGGAAAATGACTGGAGGTGGCCTATTACAAAAGTATTCGACGACGGAAAGCTATTTGATACAAAGGAGTAACGGACGTAATAAAAAATGCTTATATAGGATCGCTGTACCGCTCAATGCGCTAAAGTAATTTTTAATTAATGGTGACAGTACCCATTATTAAATCTTGTTCTATTACCATTGTTATTAAAATTTAAATGAAGTGAACAACGATTCGGTCTAAAATTAGGGTTTCCTTATTCAAGTGACATAAAAAAACTGTTAATTTATTATATCTAAATAAAAAAATAATTTTATCAAAACAATAAGCACAAATCACTTTCTATATTATTTACGTCATTAATTGCCCGAATGTAGCCTTTAAATGAGAACATTTTTGTAACCCTCATTAGCTGGTTCACATGACATTTATTCGTCTAAAATTTGGGAAAATTAAATTCCTTACATAAGAGTTTTGCAGTGTATGACTAAGGTGCAATCATACAATGATCTCCATGTCGGTTGTATCCATGTTATTATCCTCTAGAAGAATAATATGATATAAGTACAAACATATAATTCAATAATAATATGTTGATCCTACATTATGGTTTTCTTTACCAAGTTTTGCGTTTGCGTTAAGAGTCTGTGAAAAATAGGAAATTTAAAAACAAATTTCCGATTTTAACTGCCGTGAAAAAGAGGAGTCATGCTGAGCTTTTGAAATCTCTTAAAGATTTGGTAAAATAATAAAATATTCACAATTATTTTATTTAAATGCACAAAAATATTTCAAAGTTAACTTTTTCACAATTTGTCAATGTGGAACATAAATGTCTAAATGATCATGTTCACAAACGAATTTGATTAAACAGGATTCGTTCTGAAGGCTTCTTAGTGCGACGTACAATATCTCAAGAAAATACTTGATTGGCAAAAATAATCAAACTAAACTCTTTCCCTCACCCAATATTTGCGTATCAAACAATATTGAATTTTCGAGTTGATGAAATTCAATGCATTTTTAGGATTTATGACGTTTAGTTTTAGCACTTACTTCTTTTATTCAACTCTTATTTCATTTTTATGACTCTTGTTTGATTTGTAAAAATTTATACAAAATATATAACTGTAGAATTGTAACAAACAAAAAAAAAAACAGTGTTCAGCAAATGGAAACCAGGAAACATTGTTTTGACTTTTATGTGATTTTCGAAAAAAGGAAAAAATGGAGAATAAAATTAAATTATTTTGGACGCGACAAAATATAACCAAACTCAACACAACAGTAAACAGCAAAAATAAAATACTGCATGCCACCACATTGTTTCGAAATACACTGATACTATTACACATGTGCTCCTGCAAGAAAGAGGTAAACAAACCCCAAGGATACTGGCAAACAATTACTTAGCTATAGAGAGAGGGGGAAGAGAGAGAGAGGGAGCGAAATGAAAACTAAATAAAATCTAAAAAAGAAAATTGCACACAAAACAAATATAATAAACTATTTGTTCTACCAGTAGTTATGTACTCGTACATATGTATGTCTATATGTTCATGTGGGAATATTCATGTGGAAATTTGTATAGAAATATTTCATTTCTTAACTGGATTTGCTTTATTTTTTGTTTACTGAACAACGAAAACAAACAAAGAGCAACAACAACTTTCATACAAAATAGAAAACTAGAGACTGCAGCATAAAATAAAGAAAATTAAATTGGCCTCTTTATCAACAGTTATATACGAGGGTGATCCAAGAACTTAATAGATTGGCTAGGGCTTACGAAAATAAAGCTACAAAAAGTCACTTACGATTCAAGTTCAAGGGAACATATATGATAAATAATTGGGTGGTGAAAGGACAAGCTAAACTATTTGCCAATAATAAGGGGAAGATTTTGATCATTAGTGAATGCTAGCTTATTCACTCAAATAAAACTTTCAAATGGCAAGAATTTAGAACTAAATTAGAGTTTATATTACAGGCTACGCGGGTGCCAGCTCGCTCGTTTGACGTCTCCGAAGATCCCAAACCTCTCGTCAGGTTTGATTTAGCAGTTTGCACCTCATAACTATCCTCTAGTATAACAAATTTGGCGCCACACAAGGTTTTGAACTTCGGCAGCTGAAATTTGTTTCTTATGTAACTTGGCGTGCTATATTCAAATCTGTAGTACGATTCACTATTCTTTTTGAACGACAATCGCATCGATACAAAATTTTAACAACAAAATTAACGATGTTGCTATTCAGTAACTTTTTTTAAACAACATTCGCAAACGTTTAATCAGCTGTTATTGTTAGCTTAACGATTGTAGACAAAAATAAGCGACGTATATTTTTGTGTTGTTTATTTATTCGACAAACTAAAATTCATGGCATCTTTTAGGGGCAGTTTTAATTTGTTTAAAAATCATTTATACCCAATGTTTTTAATAAACAAGGCACTAGGTACATACATAGCATGTTTATACTTCATGTAGAAAAAGCCTCAAATGTTTTTGACTAAGCTTTTGCAAAAATAGCTAAGCGCACAATTGTTCCCAAACAGTCTTTGTTTTTTCATTCTTCTTTGTGCTTTTCATTGATTTGATATTTTTTTTGACAGTGATGCCACTTGAAATCAATTTAAATAAACAAAAAAATAACGATGTCTACTGTCGTTAACGAGTAGTTAGTGAATCACACAATCGTTAATGCAAACAAAAATTGTCGACAAATTTTGCGACTGTCGAATCGTTAAAAGTTAGTGAATCGCACTACTGAAGTTGTTTTTTCGTTTTAACTGAGTCTGGTTTTCGAGAAAAAAACATTATTAGATAGAGAAAGTGGCATGGCACATGTTGGTAGGTATAACTTGAGCACAGCCTGTTTTATTTAGCATAGTAAAAAATTTATATCGAAAGTACGAACTGAAATTACAAATATTTCCTTAATCTGCTTAGTAGTTTCAGAGATATCGAGGAAATTGTGCCAAAAAAAAGAAACAATTTTTATGCAAAATTTTAAAGTTTGGATTTATAAAAAATTACACAAAATAGAAGAAAAAAACTCAGCTTTTTCTGTAGGCATATAGCGTTATAAGTTTCGGATAAAACGAGCCATATTTGAATAAAATGTATACGCAATTAAGGAGTCAATTCACTTAAAATACCTTCACTTAATTGTTAATAAAATCAAATATTCTGAAACGGTTTTAACTGAAATATTTATAAAAAAAAAAAAAAAAAACAATTTTATACCAAAAAAATTTTCCGCATGCGCCACAATGTCTCTAAACCATAGTGTAGATTAAAGACAATATTAGCACGGCTCAAAAATTATAATGTTATTGAATTTCGCATATTTTTTAATGAATAGGACAGACAACCCGTTGTTCTCCAGTTATGTTACTTTACGTGAAACGGCTTCGTTTTTTACATAAAAGGCCTATCTCGAAAATTAGGATCAGTTTGAAAAATGCAACACCCCAAATAACATAATATACAACTTTCGGTAGCTCCAGTCCAAAAGTTGCTTTTGAATTAAAAAACACTATGCCTGTGAATAACACAAATCGCATAGATAAATCAAAGCAACAATCAAAAGAGTAGACAATCTGAAAAAAGAGATCCGTATCTGAAGTCATCAAAAAAATCCAGTTCTATCCACAGGCTAAACACTAAACATGATATTTTGTTTTTGGGTTTTTTTCATGAGGAGTTTAGAAATTGTGCCACTGCCCTCGTTTAAAATACACAGTAAGAACTAAAGCCAGAGTAAACTCTTAACGAAGCATATTTAAAGTTAATATTAGCATTATATTTGTTTGCAGCTTTGTTGCACCGCTACCATTGTGTTTAACCAAAAGTCAACTTTTTTGCAACTTACAGTTTTAGTTCTCTCAAATGTTCATGTGTAAAAATATAAAGTTTAGTTTCCTTTCATTATTTTATTTTATTACACACAAATACCTACATACATACATACATACGAGTATGTGTGAGTATCTTCCAAGTTTTCAACAATATTTGTTTTGTTAGCAACAAGTCAAAAGTAAGTTAGAAACTAAAGAAAAGTAAGCACATTTGTTGCTTCTACTATTGTGTTTTTGCTACTGTTGTTATTATTGTTCTTTCATTGTTGACAATTGTTTTTGTTTAAGTTTTTTAATATTTTTTTTTTATTTCATTTGTAGTTGCATGACTTATTTACTTTTAGTACTTAAATGGAGTTTATAATCTCTTTTTCTGCTTATTCCTATTCTTTTATTTCTTTGCTTTTTTTTTTTTGTTCACCTAAAGTTTACCCTACTCTTATATTAAAGTCAACCTTTTGGTTTTGCTGTTTTTCAACCATTGTATACTTGAATGTTATTAAATTAATAAAAATGTTAATTCTGGTAAAATAATAACTACATTCAGTGTTTATTCTTTTTGTTTCAGCATTTACTCTTCGTGTATAACTAATTTATTGCTTTCAGACCCTGATATATAAAAATTCTACTACGATTCTCTTAGCCATTGTATTGCGTGCTTTTAGGCGCACTTTTGTATGTTAATCATAAGCTCCCCTGTTGTTAATATTTATTTTATGTAAACAGTAAAACTTGTGATTTATAAATTTCTTTAAAAAAAACCCAAGTACTCGGAATTTCTGTTCATTCATTGCAAGTTTCTTTGTCTAACTTTGCCAGTGTAATTTAATTAAACAATTTTTTTCCTATCTGCTAAATTATCCGATTTTATATTAAGATATCGTGTAGATAAACTTTTATTTAAGCGTTTTCTACTAAAGGAATTAATGAAATATAATTTTTATAATTAAAAGGATGACGGAAGTGACATCAAATGCATGCAATGTCTGACTTAAAAGATATAATTCGAAAATGAAGGCAAAATCTTCTCCATTTCTTCAATAATTTCTTTTTATAATATTTCTGACACTGTGACTATTTAAATTAACTGCGAGATGGTTTCGTAAATCCTTAATAAAAACTTGTCTTATAACTGGGGAAAGACTTTATCACAAGACAAACGCGCATGTAAGTACACTGGATTGTTTCAGATTAGAGCCTTTAAGCCTGAACAAATAGCAAGAGACTGAAATGTGACAGCACACACATTTGGCAATGCTGTGCTGATTTCTTTTTTCCATAGCACATAAACAACAATAGCAATAATGTAAATATTTTGCTTTTACTGCCGCTGTTTAGATATACATTTTTATATTTTTTATTTGCTTTTAACGTTCTGTTCAAAAATGACTTCAGCATAGAAGAAAGCAGTTTTTGAACTGTTACTATTGCAGTTGCTTTTGCATTTTTAAAACAAGCTTAATGGCGACAGTAATAGTAATTTTAATATAGCAAATTATTAAATCCAGATCTTTATACTTTTGTCAAGAATTTCTTCTTATTGTAGAAGGCACAAACCTCGCTTTTGGCCAACTTTTCTTCAAGGATTTAAAACTTGTCACATTGCGATGGACCACATGTTACGACGATCATGTGATCAAACTAATAGTCGCTTTAATATCTGACTCTGTGCTTTTCGCCTTTTAGACTTTTTTTAAATGCCTGAATCTCTGATCTGCTTCTAAGTTTAAAAAAAAAGAACGCTGTATTATATCTACGAGTACAGGAATAACTTTAAAGGAAAATTAATTTATATTGAATTTATGTACTATTTAGCAACTGATATTATCTGCTGTCAGTTGCTAGTTGCCAACTGTAATCTGTTTTCGGGTCACAGGTAACGTACATTGATTTTTAAGAAGACTGCTTCCTAAATTCTGCGATACAATGGTTGTAGTGCCAAATATGTACAAATGTTTTTTTTTTTTTTTGCTTTTTAGTTTCAGTTTCTATAGTTTTTCAGCGGATGCTCATTAATGCAAATTGCATTCTTACGCTGTTTATATGATTTGCTGCTTTTGATCCAAAGGATGCTGCGTTCTTTTATATATTTCTCTCTTTTTCGTTACACTTAAGGGTTAGAGTATTTATGTACGTGCTAAGTTGTATTAAAAAACAAGTTCAAGTAACCAAAAAGGAAAACAGACGAACGTTTTTAAAACTCAATTTTATTAATTCATTTTCTTTGAATTATTAAAAGTTGCTGTTAATGTGTTCTGCTGCTCTTAGAACCTGCAGTTATGCTCGTACATATCTTTATTCAAATGAAAAAAGGGACAAAGGTATTAATCTAAAAAATTTGGCATAAAGTAGAAGAGAGAACCAGCTAACAATTTTGTCTTAAAAAACAATAAACAAAGTATTTAGTCTTAAGCTGACATAATAAATAACAAAATATGAAGAAAATTAATGGGGTGTATAACTGAAGTCTATTGTCTTCTCCTCTATTTTCTTTGTTTTATTTTTCAAAAGATACCGTCAATCATAGGAAGGAAAAGATATGAACTTTGCACGCAAACACTTTCTCAATTAACCCACACTAACAGATAGTTAAACAAACATACAGCAGTTCTGGAAAACAATAATGGTGGATTTTTAAATGGTGGATAAAAATGCGTGTTTCTTTTACCTGTGCGTGAATTTTAAATGTTTCTAGCAGTTGCTTAAAGAGCCAGACTTGTAAAACTTCTAAACCAACCCCAAAGCTGTTTAATTTTCCTATATTTCCTGAATTGTAGACAAAATGAACCGAAGGAAGCGTTACAAAATAAACGTTCAAATAGATTTAAAAATAAATTAAACGACTTTTTTTCTCTTGTTTTTATTTCAGGAACAAGGGCATAAAAGCCAAATATATAGACAATGATGATGGTAATGGCAGTGCTTTCGTAAACCAATATGTATCTTAGTATGTCACTAGCTGTTTGTTTTGTATGTGTGTGTCGTAAATTAAAAGATAATTTGTCCTCCAGTGATATGCTGTATTTCAATTTACGCAAATTTGACAATAGCAAAAAATACTCGTACAACACAAACAATATCATTAAGAGAGAACAACATAAAATCCTACAAGAAAACTCACATTTATTCGTAACAATAGACAACAAGTCATATATGTAAAAGCATGCGGATTGAATCATTTCCTCATACGCCCACATAAATGAAACAAAATCATGATATAGAAAGCTTGAGGGTATAACAAACACAAATATAGTACATGTACATACACTACATGCGTTTTGTGTTAACGTATGAGTGTACGATGGCACCCCAGGCGCATAAGTAACATTTCTAGTCAACGATGTTTGAAGACAGCACACAAACCCATACACACAATTTTATTATTTGCTGTGTAAATGATGCATTTGTACTCTTTCTCTCTCTCTTTATTATATTACAAGCCTGCCTGTTGCCGTCGTTTTTAAAAAGTCATTATAAATATTGTAACAGTCACACATGTTATTTATTTGAAATAGAAAAAATATCCTATTTTCGAAATAACACAAAAATTAATACAAAAAAAAAATATTATTCATTATGAAAAGGTTTTAACAAAACTTAAATTTCAGAATCATACAAAAGTCCTAATAAAATCGTTTTCTAATTAATATAATTTGCTGAAAAAACATAAAGCTAACATTGCCTGAACCATTAGAAAAGTTGTGGTCAGCATAACCGACCAAATATGTCCACTAACGGGAGAATTGTGCGGAAATTTTAGCAAACCGATTCTCTAGGAAATTTGAAAACACCTTTTGTATGCTCGCGAGCCGACAAACTCGACTCGTACTTGTGCCCAACAATTGAACATATCTCGAATATCAGTGTTGCGAATTTTGAATAAAGATTTGAATATATACGCTGGCAAGGTTCAATTGACTCTAGAGCTGAAGCCTACTGACCATTTCAAGCATCGTCAATACGCGGACAGGTTGGGTGATCAGACAAAAGTGAATTGCAAAAAAATCATCTTCAGCGACGAAGCGCACTTTCGCCTCAGTGGATTCGTTAACAAGCAAAATTGCCGCAATTAGGCAAATGAGAATCCACGAGTGATCGTTGAAAAGCCGATGCATCCACGAGGGTGACTGCTTGATGCGGTTTATGGACTGGCGGCGTCATCGAGCCCTACTTTTCGAAAATGAGGTCGGCTAAGCAGTTACCATGAATGGTGTTCCCTATCGCGATATAATAACGGACTTCTTGTGGCCAGAAATTGAGGATATGGACCTGCACGATATGTGGTTCCAACAGAATGGAGCCACTTGCCACACTGCCATCGAAATAATGGCTCTTATGCGCGAATGATTCAATGGCCTTTAAGATCATGTAATTTGAGACCGCTGAACTTCTTTCTTTGGGGAAGAACAATTCAAAGGCTAAAGTACGAGACAATTCAGCACATTAACGACATTGACCTCAATTATGTCTCCGAGTCATTAAAAATATCGACTATCGGATAGAGGTATGCCATCGAAGCCGTAGCATACATAATTGCCATAGATCTATCGTAATACGAAATATTAAAATTCTCTGAAAACTTTGTTTTATTTATAACTAACATCGTGCATTGGTGCGACCACCCTTTATAAAGCACGGCTGCTGTACCATTTAACAATGCTGTCAATGTGAACGCTATTATATTGGGTTAGTGCTGTTCTCATTGCTGTGGTATTTTGAGCATCACGAGAACATAATATAGTTGTCGCGACTATGCCAAAGTCATGCGTGTGTGACAAAGGAAATGTTCTACCATTACGCTACTCGTTTATATCTTAAACTAGATACATTTGACTTCAATGTATGTCGTCACCCAATGCGAAAGAAAGTTGGAAATAAAACATATTTGCTTCAGTACGGGGCCTTGCCTGAATCCAGGCTTTCTATCGCGTGAAATTGATGTGCTCATCACCCTCTTCATGCGAAAGTAGCACTTCTGTAGATGAAAGTGTAAGCTCCATGATCCACGATCCTGCTAAAAAATCTGCTCTCGATTTGAGCTTAAGTCACCGCTTTACTCCTGCGAAGCGGCTCTCACATCACCAGCAAATCCGCTGGCGGGAATTGTCAAGAAGATACGACCCCTAATTAAACTGATCTATTTTCTTATCAGTCTTACGACGAAGCTGCGGATTTTAGTCCCCTAGAAACACGCTAGACCTTACCATGTCCTGAGATCTAAATGATCGTGATTCATCATTTATTTCGCTAAGAACGTTGATTATGAGTAAAATTGTTAACCTATCTGGAATCCATTAGTAGAACACATACCACAGAAATAAAATATATGCCTCACCTTTTTTAATTCTATTCTTTGAAATTTAATTATTTAGACCACAGTATAAATGTTGTAAAACAACAACAAAAGACAGCAATATCTCAAACTCTCCTATTTGCATCAATAAACCCTTTAAAGAAAAGTATAAAACATAAATCTCATACACAAATTGAATTCAATTAATTAATAGCTTAAACTCATTATAAAAGGTTTTTGTATTATTCTACAGCAAAAGGTACAAAAGCGAAGAGTAAAATTTTTATTTGTTCTGTGTAGAGTAGACAACTACACAGAACAAATAAAAACTTTATAAAGCTGGGAATGAAAAACCATCATCATTTTGTGCTTAAAAATAAATATAAAATTTTGATAACTGAATGAAAGCAAGTAAATGAATAAAATCCACATGAATTCTATTGTTTGGTTTTGGGCAGATATTTTTGTGTTACACCTGAAGGACAAAGTAAACTTCAGCAATAACTACCACCCAACCATTTGCTGCATACACCAGTCATTTGTTAATTTATTTTATACTTTTCCTATTTTCAAGATACGACGACACAATGGAAGAAAAAGAGGTAAATAAGAAAAAGGATTCCAGTTTTCCATAAAAAGCCATCATATCATTCTTATTGCATGTTTGTATGTGGCAACGATACTTCATCATCATCAGCAACATAGCATTTAAATTAGAGTAGGGGAGGGTTTGGCGAGGTCATTAAACAAAATTTGTTTTGTCTTGTCTTGGTTCAAACTTTTTGTACTTGTTCTTTGTGTGTTGCGCTGCTAATAATAGAATAATAGCACGTTTTTATTTATCCAATCAAAAGGTATTTCTGGATGTTAGATGTTCTATTCTTTTTTGTAGAGGTATAAATTGTCTAAGAAGTACTTAAGAAATTGATAAATGCTTTTAATAGAAATAGGGAGTTATTCGTTCGCATAATCCTGCAGAAATCAACTCAAGTGCTGTAAACAAGACTTTTATAGTTCATTAAGCACGGCAAGCTAGTAGGAAAGGAGCAACAAGGTATTATCCCTTGTTAAAATTCTTAACGGAAACTCA
The DNA here is from genome assembly GCA_963932375.1 of Phania funesta. Lineage (NCBI taxonomy): Eukaryota > Metazoa > Arthropoda > Insecta > Diptera > Tachinidae > Phania > Phania funesta. Next base: position 8,257,605 of record OZ010652.1, read on the forward strand.
GAGAAATATACGAGAGTTGAAAAGCGAAATTCATTTGATGCATATAAAATGCATGTTTTAGCAAAAAAATACATGTTCCAGCATATTTGAGCTTTAAGTGATTTAAATGCATATAAACAATTAGGAAGATATGTTAAATCAAAAAATATATTTATTTTAGTATAAAATAAAAATTATTATTGTGGCTAAAACTTCATATTTGTGATTAGTTTGCCAACTTTGAGCATCAAAAAAGACGCATATCTTAGCAGTTACTTCAAACATACTAAATATTCTAGCTTTAACATCCTATTTTGCACTTAAATGTTCCAGCTATGTTTACTGGTCGAAATTCCACCACTCTACATTTGTCTAGTATAGGTAAGAAAATTAACTAAACAAACAAAAAGGAAGAAAAAATTTATATAAACTTTTTGTGCCAGACTTAGCTACGCCAACAACCATTTGACAAACATGTTAACAAACCCCTTATTTGTATGGGATACTTCCACTATAGCTGGAGAGCAGAAATTTGGTATACAGGTAGGCCTTGGAGAATAAGTGATGAGAAAAATTGGCCCTTTTTAGGAGACTAAGGTTCCCTCTTGTTTGTACGGAGCATTTCCACTAGAGGTAGAAAGCTGAAATTTGAGATAACCCAACCGTCTGTTAGCTTTAAGTTAACAGAGGTTTTCACCATACATTAACAAACTAAAATAACTTGGATAAAAGGACTCAGATCCGCAGAAAAACATAAATGCGAATATAAGACCAAGTTCCTATCCAAAAATTTCGGCCGTAAAAAGTACTGACATCAAAATTTTAGGCAAGTTGATAGCTTGGCAACATTTTTTTGGAACTTTCTAATATTAGAAAGGATTTTGGAAAAAATGTTACCAAACTAATTGAACTGATTTAAGGCCTAGAAATGGGATGGTATTGTACATATGATGAACTTGGTCCTCATTTTGATCAAAGTACTTTTTATGATCGAAATTTTGGGATAGGAACTTGGCCTTATTTTACCATTTATGGTTTTGTGCGAATTTTTATTTACCAAATTTATGTTAAGAAAAGATGTATAAAATAGAATAAAACTTTTTTTATTTGCTTAACTTTAAAAACCCTATTTCTGTCTATTCGGACGCCGGGTATAAAATTCGTCTATATCGCTATTTTAACGACATTAGCACTTTTAAATCTGCCTTGTGAACCACTAAAACGTCAATAATTACAGAGGTTATGCACGTCCAAACTTTTACTTGGTTTTCTGTAAGTGCTCCATAAACACTGACTTCAGATTCGAATACAGCGGCTTTGAAAACATTAAAACCCGTCAAGAGACGCTACGGAATTTATTTCTTTATTAAGTTCTTGTACAGTGATATTGGAGCCGCCACTTGCATGAATAAAAAAATAAATGCCACAAAATAATGATAAATATATTTATGAGTTTCTATGAGAAGGCAGCAGAAAGAAGGCAATCTTGTTGCCATTTCAAAAGAGCAATAAAAAAACTCTTTTATTAAGTAGAATGAACCAAAGATGACAAATAATTATAATCAACAGATACTTTTTCCAACATTTTGTTCTTTTCGTACGTTATAAAATATAAGAAACCTCTTAAAGACAACTCAAGGTGAAAAAACAAGGCCTAAAGAAAACTCTTCTAAAATAAAATAATAAAATTAAAGGAAGGTACTATTAAAATGTTTTTTTAGGTTTCATTCAGCTGCGTATTAGAAGAATATTTTATATTAAAAATGCCATCCTTACAGCCAAGCTGGTGGTATAAAAAACAAAATCATCTAGTGATAAGATCATAGCAAAAATATATACTCGTATTAACAACGACAAGAAAAAAAAAACACTGTGTCTGGTTGGTAAATGCACACAGCTCTACATTCGGGCCCGAAAACCCTTTACAGAACAAAAATGAAGCAAAATCAAAAACGAATAAAAATATAATGACAAAAAATATAATAAAATATGATGGCAGTAAAGAAATCTCATCATCTTGTACAACATTAATATACTCGAATAAATATAAAAAAAAATTAAAGAAATAAACGAAAACCTTTGTAAGAGGTAAAAGTTTAATGTTAAATATAACTAAAAATAAGCAACCAACCCCTTTCTTCTTGGTGCCCCAAAATACAAAACTAAATAAGAAGTTTACACACACACACAACACACCAGCATCTTTCTGTTGCAGAAATTGCATCGAAAGTAGCTAAAGAAGTCCTACCTGCAACCTGATAAATGTAGTAAAAAAAGAAAAACTTAAAGCTAGAAGAGTTAATAATTTTTAAAGCTCCAAAACTTATGGAATATTTCAACAAACAAGTAAACGAATGAAAATCCTTTCAACTGTATTTACAGACTTGATAAAACTAGTAGTGCCAGTACACATACACACGCACACACACACTCACACACATCTACCTGCGTTATTGACTACGAAGGAAAACTACAGTACACTCTTAAAATGAGAAAACCAGAAAGACTGTGTCTGCCATACAAACATTTCATGCTTTATACACACTCAGGCATGAGAAAGAGATTCAGTCTATTTGTCTGTGTTTATGTGGTAACGACAAATAAACATTTCCTCCACTTGTACATGTATGCGAGCAGAGAGTATGAGTTTATTTAAAATTCAATTATGGTACAAAAGGCGAAATGTATATGAACAAAGAAGTGCACAAGAGACAGCTTAAAACTGGTCAAATGGCAAAAATAGCTTATAATGACATACATACATACTCACACAAACCCATAAGCACACACTAACACACAAAGACAATTTCTTGAAAAGTACAAACAATCCAACTGTTCTGTTCGGCAGCAAGAATATTTCATGCTAAGATTTTAAGAATAAGAAATCCTCAACGTGTATAAAAATTGCCATGAATTGCACTTTAAACAAATGAAATTTATTAGCGATTTCTTTTCTCGAGTGTAATGCAAAATAATTGGTTTTTTAATAAGGATTGTTTGTTGTGTGAAAGGAAATTCAAGTGCATACATAAAAATTTAATACTCTTATAACTGAAATTAATTCACCAAATGAATTGCAGGAAAATTTGTAGGGCTTTGCACGTAATTAAGCAAGTTTTCACTGCAAGGATATCCATATGTAGTTCAGGCAAAATGCAAGTCCCCAGCTAAAATATTAGTAAATTTTATAAACTATTTAATTCAATGCAAAAATCATTACAGCAACTCCAAGATATTATAAATATTTGTGTTTTCTAATCCGATTTCATGATAGACTTTAGCTTTTTATTTAAACAAATAACACTGTACTACAAAATCAAGTTTTTTTTCAAAATAACAAGGTTCTGCCAACGGATTCTTCCAAAGGGGACCGGAAAAAAACCTGTATCGGCGCTTTCAATATTTACTTCTGGAATTTATTTTAGGGGGGACTAAAATTTGTTGGTACTGATATAAAAAAAGCTTAAACAAAACGCTAAAAGTTACCAACTATCCTCACCAATTGAGCTGGCCGGATGGAAAAGCATTAAAGGCGTCATTTACAATGTCCTTGACAAAACTCATTCTCCTACTGCTCGAACATACGTCGACGCCATGTCATAGTGGTTTTGAAAAATTATATTTTTATATCACAATGAAAATAATTGTCTTAAATCCTCACACGGATTACTTTGAGCATCAGTTTGGCAACAGAATCCGAACAGCGGAATGCTGTTTGATGACGATATAGGTATGGATTTTTGGAAAGAATTTCCGTCATCCCTTGTCAAGTTTGGTTAGGAGACAAGCCGGTTTCGACTATGTGCCATCTTCAGTGTCATTTTTCGTTCTGAGAAGTTTGCATCAATTCGTTGGTGTTTTATTGTTTGTCAGTGAGCTCGTATTTGTCATGTGAGCTCGTAGGCATCTGTAAGGTGTCAACAGGTAGCAGGTAAAGCTCGTAAGTCCGGTGTTTTGTACGGATTGGTAGATGTAAGTGATGACTGTTTTATTGCTTTACATTGCATCATTTGTGGTTTCGGATGCCAGGTAGATGTTATAGGCACAATTTGTTTTTTTTCTTTTTCTCTCACGCCGCCACCTGTAATTGGGACCTGGTAGCAGGCCGGGTGTTTTTGCATGGATTGATAGACGATTGTGATTACTATTTTATTGCGTTTATTGTGTTTGCGGAGGTTGCGAACGTTGTTTGTGATTTTTCGTTGGGGTTGCAAGAATTCAGTGATTATTGGATTATGAGTTTGTTAATTATTTTTGTAATGTGTTTTTATTGTTTTTGGTGTATCTTGTTCGTTATTTTTGTCGTGTGTTTTGAAGATTAATTTTAGAGGCTCGGAAATAACGTCTGAATCCGAGTTTGTTTGTTCCTTTATGATGCGTCCGTTACGATATAGAATTGCCCAGATCTAAGACAAGACTCAAATTGGCTTTCTCTGTATTTTTATGGTGACTTATAAAGAAACCTTACATAGTAGAAACTTGACTCATAAAATCCGGTTCTTTGGAATATTTAAGCACTTATTGTAAATAAATATAAAATTTTAAGTTTTCATTTATTTCTGACGTGCAAGTTGAATTTTGAGCTTTGGTGTCTTTGAAGGCGTATAGTAGAATTTTATTAGAAATATTTTTGTAGGATATTCCAACCAGCTATAGTGCTGTTTAAGGAATGTGTTAGGGACCAAAAAGATCCACCCAGCGAAGAGTTAAAGGGTTATAATGTTCCACAAAAATGTTCCCGATAGGATTTGACATAAAAGTGATGAACAGAACTTATACCTAAAATGTAAGGATTACAAGATTTCTTATGCCGATTCACTATGACGACATTCAGTATTTAGTGCGAATGGTCTTGCAAAAGTGCAAATGCAAAGCGCAGAGCCAGCCCTGACGTAGTACCATTTTATCAGAACAATGTAGAGCGGCCATGCTGACTTCCAAGCCTGAGAAGAGCAGTAACTTTGGAGCGAAATGCATCTATTGCTGGTTAATTAATTAAAGTAATTAAAAATTGTTTTTCGACAAAAAATATATATTTTTTGGATCCATGAAATAAGTGCCACCAAATGAATTTTATAAAATAATTAATTAATTGAATCAATTAAAAACTTTAGTTTAGTTTAAGCTGCATTTAAGCTACATAAAGACTTCATTTGATTTTACTCTTAATTTTATTTCATATAATTTTTCAGGTTTTTATCCGTTTTGCTTACCCAATGATTTAATTTTAATACAAGTTGTTCATCAATTCTTACCTAAAACGAAAAAAAATAAAATTAAATTATGAATCAAATAAGCTTACAGAATAAAAAACATTAATATACAATATAGAAATATTTTGTAATCAAATACTTATATACGAGTAGTAGTACAACACACAATCACACAAAATATAAACGCAGCAATAAATTTTTTCAAGGACAATGCAAACACAGCTACATAAATAATAAAAGCACAAACACAAACAATCGAAATATATTTGCAGTAAAATTAACATTTGATAAGAAAAAATATTAACAAAAGGAAAAACGTTTTATACACAAAATAGTTTCAACCAAAATTTAAAAAAAAAAACATGTAAATAATTAATAAAAATTAAATTGTAAGAAGAGCCTGTCTATACCTCAAATATTTATGGAAACATTTTTTAAACGTGTTTCTCCGTCTGTCTGAATGCAATTTGACAAATATATACTAGATGGATTTTGATAAAATTTAGTGTGAGGGACGGCACTTTAACAACTGCGTAAATACAGTTAAACCTCCTATAGGCGAACACTCACCATGAATAAAGTTTCTGTCCTTTAACTGGAATGGCCGTTCACAAGAATGAAGCAACAAATTCATTTCACTTTTATTTTGGAAGGATATAAGTCATGTTATTTTTTCCAGCAAAAATTTTTAAGCAAAACCCTCACTGTCAACAAAATCTGTATGTCCATTAAATTTATTCGACCGCAATTTACTCTCGTGTATTATTACAAACATATGTATTACTTGAAAGTAAAATATGATCATCGAAAGATGAAATTTCTTTGCAGGATTCTTTGTTAAAATAGGACACCTACTCAAAGTTCTTGAAGAATGACTTACATCCATATTCGGTAATAAATTTCGTACAATTGCTAACGGGTTTTAAAACGCTAGCTGTGAAAGAGCAATAGCGCACAAAAATTATTATACTATGCGATAAATTCCACAAGTTTTATTAACATTGTTTTAGCCGCTCTTGAAATTGAATAGAGTCTAGCAATAGCAAAAGTAAAAATAAAAAACAATTGCCGTCTCAAACTCAACAAATATCTTTTTCGTTAATTTATTTATACTATTGCTATACTCATACTGTTAGAAATGAAATCAGCAGCAGCAGAAATGTACAGCAATCATATTGACAGCAATGCGAAATTTTATAGCAACCGTATTTTGCACTAACACAAACATTTTGTACTGTCCGAGTTTGTTTTCAACAGCACGAAAACAGCAAAAGCATTGAAAATATTTTGGGATTGCTGCTATAATAAATTTGCTGTTAAAAATTTCTCCAGCAAAGAACAGCGCAGTGTTGCTGTTTTATTGGAACTGTTGCTATTGCTGTTGTAATTCTAAAACAAGCTTCATAACAGCAATTTTAATTTAGCATTTTTCTAATACCTTGGTTGTTAAGATTCATATTTCTTGGAAGAGAAGCAACCTTATTTAAAAACCACAAAATTGTTTTGTTTTGAAGCTCAATTTTTCTATCAAACTGATTCAAACATAAAATATGTTTGTGTCGGTTCTTCCACTTATGCGTCGGGTTATTGTGAACTCCTGAATTAAACGTATTCGCAATAATTTTTTTAAACAGTATATATGTATGTAAAGTGTCAAAGAAATTTATTATCCATTTGTTTACCAAAACAGCTGTGCGCTTACTTGAGATTTTTGCCAAAATTAAGCTAATGTACGAGTCATAGGAGCGTCCGTTTATCGGATTGTAAAATAGTTAAATCCTAATGGTTCCAAGGGCAGAAAATGTTTCCGCACAAATTAGATGTTTGTTCTAAGTAGAGCTCTCTCTGTTCGCAAGTAGAGCTCTCACTGTATATAGGAGAGAATATATTTCATTTTATATTTTCCAATTATTTTATATTATTTCATTAGAATTTAATACAAGTCACAAATTTTGCCAAATCCCTGCTTGCTGGTTTGATAACACAAAATCTCTAGTAAATCAATTAATTTAAATTAATGTTGTGCATTTGTTGTTGTCGAATTTAAAATCAATTTCCTTACGATTTTTTGTGTATTTTATCGAAATTAAATTATCAATACTTTACATCAGCCTAATTGAAACAATTGATTTGAAGCCATAAAACATTTAAATATCTTTCCAATTAGAGAAAACAAATATAAGTTTGAAATCGTCATTGATAATTATTATTGGGAGATTAATTATCTTGCAGTAGCCATAATGATAATGCAAGCACTATTAAATACAAGCTGCTGCTTAGTTTGTTAAAAGAAAATTAATATTTAAATTGAAGATGAATTGAATTCGATTTTGCAAAGGGATTTGATTTTCAAATGCAATTTGAATTATTATTGCAGCTTCGCAGAAGGCCAAACAGTTTAAGGTCTCCAACAAAGTCAAACAAACAATTGCAAGGAATTGAGTTAGAGGAATTTGTTGTTGGACAACTGGACACTACTAGGGGGTTTTGTCCTTTAAGGGGAAATGGTTTTATGGTTTTATCTTACACACAGTAACACCGGTCACTAAAGCAATAATAAAAACTTGAAAAATCTAATTTTAAATACATTTTAATAAAATAATGGGCATTTCACGAATTTATTCCTTCTGTTTCCTTCAGCGAATTGGAAGTTTGAACACAAATTGTTCATTACAAGCATATTTTAGCATAAACTATATTTAGATTTAGATTGCATATTAAATGGGATATTTTTCATTTTAAAATAAATATTTTAATATAAAATAAGCACTGAACATAAAATGCTTATTGTAGCATGAAATACATATATTAGCACGAAATGCATATAAAAGCTTTAATGTGGATATTAATTGCATATTAGTATTAAGTAGGGCTTTCTTTAATCACAAAGTACATTTTATAACTTGAAATAAATATTTAAGCAGAAAATGCATATAAAAGCTTGGATGTAAATTTTAATTTCATATTATAATTAAAGGCGAAAAATTCAGACCCCCACATAATCAGAATTATAGACATTGAACTGCATATTTTGGCTCAAAGTTTATATTAGCATTTTGAAATGAACTTCAACTGTAGTGACGCATTTTAGTATAATAATTTTAGAACAGAAATTATATTAAAAAATTAGCTTATTGAAAATAAATTAGTTTTAGAAGAATGTTATTTAACAGCTCCGAATTTATTTTTTAATTAGCATATTCAAGTATAAAACTAGTGTATAATGCTTTATCTAGCATAAAAACAATATGACAGCAAAATCGTTAGCACTGTAATGCATATTTCGGTATAAAATTATATATTTGTATGCCTTTATTACTATTAAAAGCATATTTTAGCTATGCCGCAGAAGCCATATTAGCATGAAAATAAATCAAATGGACCACATAAAACTTTATGACATTTATGTTTAAACAAAACTATTTTTACAAATTAAAGTAATTAGTTTTTTTTTGGAAAGCTTTTAGTAAATATTACAAAGGAATATAAATGCTTTTCTCTCCTATTTCATTTACTAGAAACTTATTCTAAGCTTATTCCAAATTGTCATTTTATTAGTACTTAAGAAAACTAGTTTCTTTCATAATCTTAAAAAAAAAATACTCTTGTTTTCAGTTCCAGAAAAAGTAATCAATTAAATATTTTAAAATTCTAAACATGTTTGCACAAAATACATACTATGAAAATCTACAAATATTTAAACTTTTTCGTGGGAAAATTTATAAGGAAAAGAATAGAGAAATGTTTTGAAATATATATGTTTTCATAAAAAGTTGCTTTATGTTTATTATTTACTTCTAGACCTTGGTACGTGTTTACTGCATTTATGCATATTTGTGGCCATTGGTAAAAATCTTTCAACATCAAACAGCACAACAACGTACACACTTATATATAATTTAATATAAATAAATAAAAGTTTATTTATATTCTGTAAATTTAGGGGCTGGCAAAAAAAATCGATTGAAAACACATTCAAGACATAGGAGATATTTGAAATAGTTTACTGTTGAAAAGTTTACTGTTGAAAAGTCACGACGAACAGTTACTGTATAAAATTTCAAGATTTCTCTCGCTGAAGCTGTTGAAAGCGTAGAAAGAAAGAAAAAAATAATTCAACAAGTATGTATAATCGAAGGGGTAAAATAAGACAGACACGCACAAAAGTGAACTTGTGTCTCCTTTTCAAGATGTTTTTTTACATATTCTAGTACAGCTCCAGACATACTTACGTAGCATATAATTCGCAAAGAAGAAAACAAGTTTCAGCTGAATATGCCAACCTTTAATTGAATTATTTTGCTGCGTACAAGAAGTGTCTGCGACAGTATTTAAAACTACGAAGGACACTAATATTTACATCAAAACAGCAGTTATTTTCCTTCTAAAACAGTCAACAAATATGTAGTATAAGAATTAGAAAATCAAGCCATGTTTGATACTTTAGTGCATTTGTGCAAAACTACTCCTAATATTTTTTAGAAGTCTAAAAAGCAGGCATACTTTTAGGCACATTTTAAGTAAGTAGTCATATTTTTATTTGAACTTTCGTTGAATACTTGGTAAATTTTCTACTTCTATAAATCAAGCTTGTGTTCTTATTAATATTTTTTTTTATTTAAGGTTTGTTTAAGAAAAATTAAGTTAAAAACTTCTTCCAGAAGAACAATTATTTTAGCTTAGAAAACATTTACCGGTACATGATGTTAAGTTATTAAAGTCTATTTGTTGCGCTTGTCGAATGTCGATTTTTTTGGAAAATGGTACTACGGTTGTCGAAAATGCACAATCTGTTACAATTTTCGTAACACGGAAGACGAAAACGACTGTCAAAGTATGCTAAAACAGTCGATAAATTTTTTCCTCACGACTAGACGACTGCTCTCGATTTTCGTCTTCGACAACCGTAATCAGGCCGATTGTACATCCGTCATTATATATGCAATATATATTCAAATACATATAAACAAACACCTACAAGACCATTAGAAAGGTATGTTACTTTCCCTTTTCCTTGGTCTATTAAATTAAATATATAAATTCCCTATGGAGCATAAAAGTATTTTATTTTATAATATTAAATTCATTCATTCCTCATATTTCCTAGTAACATTATGGAGAAAACACTTTGCAGGACATGCTTGTCATCTTTTTTTCTACATAAAAAGAAGAAAAGAAATTAAAGCATAAACAACCGAACGCGTCTTTTACACTTACTCTCATAATTTGCGGGCAAGAACTGTTCCTTTGTGTGGTTTATGAGTTGTTTTTATTTTTTATTTTTTATTATTTCTTGACAATCTTGACAATCTTGACAATCGTAAGGCACTTTGTGTAAATTTTTTGAAAACAAGTATTCATCAGTGTCCTTATCAATAAAAACTTCCTAGATAAAATAACTTTTTCTACACAATTTGTCTTGTAATTTTATATTTATAATTTTGGAAAGGTGTCTTTATTGTTCAACTCACATTTAGATATTTTGCATCCTGGCTATATGTTTTAATGGAAATATGTTTGCCATAGCAATTTTTTTAATGCCATATTGTTATCGCAGGTGTATCTTTTTTTATACATAAAATATTTCTATGTTTAAAACGCTTTTCCCCTAGCAACAAAATGGTTTATGGCCTTTGTTGCGGTATTTAAGATAATGAAATAATAAAATAGTGTGTGTTATATATATCGAGCCTAAGCCGGGAAAATAAAGTAATTGACACATTACACAGTTACAGAAATACAACCCTTTCAATTCAATTACCGGAAAATTCGCCGAAGAACATGTGAAATAAACAAATAAATTGACTATCATGAGGAATAAATATTTCCACATATAAGAATTATGAATTTTGATTAAAAGATGGTACCGTCCGTAAATAACTTTTGACACACTATCATGCACGCTCACGACTAAAATATTACAATGGCACGAGGTTGACTGTTTGTTCACACGCATGTACGCTCGCATGAATACAGGGGAAAAAAATCACGGTTACGAATCAAATTAATGAAATAATTTATAAATTTGTACTACTACCACAACTTATACTTCGAGCCTAATGTTAATTTTAGGTTATTTTTTATTGTTCAACAGCTTTTTTAATACGAGGAAAGACGCGGCCATAATTCAGCCTAATCTGTTAGAAATGCAGATGGCAAAACTAACGCAACTGACAACAAAATGTTTATATACGCAGAATTAACGTAAAGATTCACTACAACTTGCATAACATATAAAAGAGTTAAGGCTACAATTAAATTTTCATTAAAAAATTCTAAACAATTTGGAAAAAAACTTCATTTTAAAATTTGTGTTTTAGTAGTTGGAACTCGATATGTCACTAACAACATAGAAACTCAACTCGCAAACTAAAAAGTCATTGACTACAACAGCGAGAACAGGTTAAATAGTTTTTATTGACAATGACCTAGATAGCTCGACAAGATTTTCTTATCAAAAACCGGGATCAACGGAATTTATAATCATATATAAATGGCCACAAAATGGCAAGCATTTATTCATCTAAACACATTTTACACGCAAAGCAAACATATTTTAGGTAACCATAAAAGCAACATATTATAATTGAATTATATTGTTGTAAATAAATCATATTATTTTAAATAATCATACAATCCTACTAGAACGATAGAAAAGCACAACAAAATTATAATTGGGGCTGAGGTACGAACACAGGCGACAAGAGCCATCGAATGCTTAATAGTGCATGTGCTTACCTTCATACCCTGCCTAACACAAAAAGAATTTCCCATAGTATGTTTACTGAGAACATTTTATGGTTAGAGTCATTATATTATGTTTGTACAGTTAAAATCCTTTGTTTGTGATTTAGATTTAATAAATAAATTATATTGTTCTACTCAACGATGATGCAATTTTTATGGATGAAAATCATTTAATGATTTAATGTAAACGACAACTTGTCTATCCCGACTAATGTAATGTTTAAAATAACTACTGTGTTTTCATTGCCTAAAAAAAGCAAGTTTTGATTTATGATTTCTTTGAATTTTTTTTTTTATCGTTATATTTAAGAAATCTAAGTGACAACGTAATGCAATTATGCTTGTTCTATTACTATTTTAAGCAATATATATTTATTATAGAACAATTTTAAACATTTATTTGCCTTTAAATTTGACTATATGGAAGTTGAAAAAAAAACTATTAAAGTCGGCTATTAATATTTTCGTTTTATTAAGACCTTGTTTAGATACAGAATACTTTCAAGTAAAGTTTACAATAACGCAGCTGAAATTTCTATTTGAAAATAATAAATTATCCACCTTATCGATTACCTCGCTCCATTTCCCTAAAGTAAAGCAACTGCAACAAACACACTGTGTTAATCATTACCTATGCACAAAAGTATGCAACAGTTTTTATCTGCTCAATTTGTTTTTAAAGTACAAGGAGCAGAAACAACAAGTAACCAAAACATAACTTCATATTTATCGTTTTTTTTTTAATTTACTTACAAAAGTTACCATTTTTTAACCCAGAAATCAAGCAGGTTGGTTGCAAAACCGAGTAAGATTTTCAATTAAAAAGTTTCTAAAACGATCCTGAGCTTAAAAGGTTTTTAGAAGAAACACCTTTAACATCAAATCAAAAAACTTGACTTTTGTTTATATTTAGTTTTCTAGCATTATTGTAGATATCCATCCACAAATAAATGAAGGCAATGAAAACTTCAGCAGAGTATCTTGTTGTAACAACTAAATAGAAGTATCTCTGTTGTGTATCAAAATCTTTGCTGTCTGTGAAATGAATACAACTTTTTTGTCTGCGAGTTTGTTTTTTTTTATCCAATTGTAGAAACAGTTGGTGGTTTAAGTTAAATATTCAGTCAAATCAGGTTAAAAATTATACCGAGAACAAATTAAAATCTAGAGGAAAGTACACAATGACCCAGAAGCACTAATGCACTACTTGAAGCTAGTAAAATCATTTTATTAATTATTTAATATAGCTGACTATTTAGTGATTTATGGCGATGTCGACGCAGGAGGACTCTGTGATATTACTATACTTGTATGAATTAGAAAAATTTATGTTGCTTATTGACTGGTTCAGCTGCACAGATACGAACCTAGTCGACTACAGGCAACGAATGCTGAATAGTCACCGTGCCAACTATTCAAGTCAAAGCAAAATCCGATATTTATAATAACGGCAAGAAGAACAACTACACGTTCGTAGAACTAGGTGCATTAATGGCTCCATAGGTTAGATAACATAAAAAAAATTCAAAAAGTACAGTGTCGTTCGTGTTGTGTTTTCAATAAACAGATTTTTATTTTGTCTGGTAGAAAACAGTTCAATTTGTGAACCTTATAAAAGTAAAAACGATGTTTTGCAAAATTCCAAATAGTTATAATCGTGTCACTGAAGCTGGCATAAGAAAGTTAATTAATCTAAAAATTTTAGTCTACTTTCTTGGTAGAATACATAAGAACATCAGTGCATAATCGTTCTGGTCGTTCAACTAATACCGCCGCTGTAAGCGAAAGCATTGAAGATCAAAATTGGGCGACTTTCGCAGCAATTTCACCTATCTGCAACCTCCATATGGCGAATTTTATTTAAGAATATTATTCTTATGCCTCACAAGGCTCTGTTGGTGCCACAATTAAAGCCAAAAGACCATCAGCAACATTGAAAATGTATTAGTTTGATTCAAGAACAACCTGAAAGAATAATATCATGAAATTCTGAAACAATTTCGGCGCCAAGATTGCCAGAATTACCGTATATGGACTACCTTCTAGGGGGCCATCTTAGAAATTAAATTTTACCAAAGAAATCATATTTGAAAAATATCATTTATAATTTGTAAACATTCGTATCTCTAATTATTACATTCGGCCACATATTCTTAAGGATTATATCTATTTTGGTTTTTTTTTGGAAATTTAATTTTACATTTTGAAGTATTTGCTAGTCTATAAAGCGAAATACTATAGCAAAGAAAAATAAATTTAACAAACGCTAACGAACATGTTGTGTGATATTCTTCAAAGTCGCTAACTATATCTGGTTTTAAATGTGAATTGAAATCGAAAATCTCATAAATTCCTTCGAATATATCTTTTGCATAAAAAACTTTCAATTAAGTCTTGTACTATTTTTAATATAAAATCTTGCCGCTAGCGTGGTCAGCATGTAAAATATGTTACACCAAAAAAACCACCTTACGAACGCGATTCATAAATTTTAATCATAACGAATTAGAAAGAGCAACAAGAGAACTAACTAAAAACCTTCACATACAAACCTAAAAGTATGCTAATGCTTTTTTTATTTAATTGTTCTGTATTTGTTCTCCCAATCCGATAAGAGAAAATCATGTTAATACCAAACAATACATAAATAAATATAATACAGATGTTTAAATATATAAACATTTCAAATGTAAATGATGGATTTTGTAGTACAAATCAAGAGATTTTGTGTGTGTATGTGTGTGTAAACCACATACATCCCAACGCACACTCAACTGAAACCAGCTAGACTCGTTCCTAAACTGGATTTATTAAAGAACACAAGTATTTAACCGACATATTTACATACACATATTCATATGCTTAAAAGCATAATATAAAAAGATACACAGCCAAGTACAATATGAATGTATTATTAGATTCTTAACAAGATGAATATGATGAACAATAATAGTCTTTATGGCACTTACATACTCGTACATACGACAAACACTAGAAAGAGGACAGCAGCAAGTAAGGGAAGAGAAAGAAAGATGAGCAGCCTTACAGACATTTCATACTCGTTATGTAGATTGAGCAGAACGACAGACAGACAGACAGACAGAAAGTGAAACATAAATATTTATGCGTATAAGTAAGACTGTGAGTGTGAGAGTGCAATTTAAATGTGTATGTGTAACAGTTTCATTCCCCATATGGAACCATTAAGAAATAAATGTTGACATCCATGTTGTTGTATTAGTAGACCTCATTCATTTCATATTTGTGAAAAATCATAAACACACACACCCTCACACTTATACGAAAACATATGGAATTTATGGCAATTCTCTCTGCTTGACCACTGATTTGCCATGAAATTGTAGGTGTGTGAATCTGTTTCATAGCCGGCACGAATTGAGTGCCTCTATGTGGAGACGTGTGAGTGCATGTGGTGTGTAGTATGTAAATCGCATAAAAGGTTGAAATATGAACTCAAAATACAGTGTGCACAAATGCCTGTATTACATAATAAAATATGCATTCAGACGCTGATTTATGAATTATTAAATAACGAGAAATAAGGAATTAAAAGCGAAAAAGAAATTTCCTCCAAATTATAAGTGCCAAAGTCAAATTGGGTTTACTGCCAGTGGTTCAGAAAAATAGACCACCAAAGCCCCTATATACCACACTCCCTCTTGCTGAGCTACCCATCGTCATTCTGTCAATAGCTATTTCATTGCAACGCGAAATTAATCGTGCGCGATTTGGTAATAAAGCACAGCCACCACGTGCACTCCCGAAGGAGCGCCAGTAGTAACCTATCTGTAGCTTGCCTCCCAAGGGCTAGTGATTACCGTGGTACCAGTTCACTCTCGGGTTCACCAAGGAGACATGCCTCCGGCCGCGTGTTCGGGTGTTAGTTTGTTAATGATGAAATGAAAAATCAAACTAAACACAAAACAAGTAATAGCTGCCAGGAAGACGTACATATTAAGCAGTATTGCATACCTCTAAAAAAAAAAACACGCGTTATTGTAAAACCTAGAGTTCTCTTCGCTTAACCTCATTTAGTAATGTCATTGAAGAAGACTTCTAATAGCTCTCCTATACAATTAATATACACACTGTCCCATTTGAATTAATGACATTTTTGCACAGTGAAAAAATACCAAGAAAGTACTAACTACCTTTGGGGTTAGTTAGAGAAAGTAGTGGGCCTGTGTCTGATATAGTAAGCGCACTGACTATTGAGCATTCAATCGCTGTAATCGTACGGGTTTGGCACACAGTCACTTCCAGTCAATAAGAACAAGTTTTCTGAAATCTATAGCTTTTATTCATACCAGTTATTATACATCAAGCGCCTTTCTTCGCCACTATAACTCTTTAGCACTTAATCGTGTGCGAAGTAATAGAAATAATAAAATGCTTTTAATAGCTTCAAGTAGCGCACCTATATACCACCAGAGGCGCTGCAAGACTTTTCTAAAAATAAACACTACGCGTAAATTGCGGACTTGTTAAAACTCTTTAAGAAATGTCTTATCCAAACTATATCGTTACAAATAGGGCAGCAACCTTACAACGCTGCCATATAAAAAATGTATTTTCACGGGACTTCTTTTCTAAAGCGTATTTTTATTTTACAGTGAAATTTAACCGATTGAATTTTTTTCAGTTAACGGTTTGTTGCTGAATCATTTACTTATGAAGGATTTTATTTTGTACACTAGAGGCGCTCCATTTACAGTGGGTACTGATTATGAAGGAACAGTTCCATAGTTATTTCCTATTATAACTGTACAAAATAAATTGATTCAAACGTTTCTGAATATTAAAAAATTTCATTGTTTCTTATTTAAAAAGAAAAAAATATACGGAAAATTTTTTAAAACTTAAAACAGATTTTTATTTTAAACTTGTTTAAAAGCCTTTTCAAGAATATAAAAGCTATATTAACAAGCATTATTTGAAAAACAAAACGCAAGACAAAATAATGGCGACAAAAAAACATAAAAATCCATAAAAAATATTAATAATAAATTCTAAAAAAAGAATTTTAAACACAAACAAAAATTCGGAAAAAAACAGGATACAAATACATGCAAAATCATAAAAACGACAGACAGACAACTCGGAAGAAGCACTTTTTTTTTATATAATAAAATGATGAAATGGCAAAATATTGCAGGAAAAACACAATCACCTTAGAATGACTGCTTGACTGCTAGAAGCTGCTGTTAAAGCAGAAAAAGCACTTAGAAAGAAATCTGAATGAATTTCATAAAAAAAAAATCAAGTCAACACCGTCATCACAGGATATCCCTGTGTAAAAAACACAATTTAAATAGAAGAGGAAGAGAACAGGCAACCAAAGAAATGAAATTCATGTTGAATTTATACATATAATATTTTCCTTCTCGTTCTCGTTTCTTTGTGAGCATTTAGAAAGCTGTGCCACCATTTACTTGATAAAAGTGTTGACACAATATATTGCAGTAGTTAAATGGGAATCTAGCACATATATTTTAAATGAACACCGTCATACATACAAAAACACACAGCCCTCCTCCTCTATACCACGACCTACAGCCAAACAATATTATAGACAATATGTCTATCATTCTAGCACTTTACTAGAAGGGAAACAGTAAAAACCCCAACTATAGCTAAGTCAAGAAGACAGTGGACTTCCTTTCTATTTTTTCTTCACTTTAAATAGAGCAACATTTTATTTTTTCTTCTTAATTTTGAATTCATCATAAACAACTAAATTATACAAAAGGAAAATATTAAAAAGACTATAAAAAAATTATGTGTAAAGTTATCGTTTACATGAACAAAATCTTTGGCAATTTACTGGAAATAATTTGTGTCTTCTTTAACTATTCCTTTCAAGCTAGAGACAGATTTTATTAAAAAAAAATTATCAGCAAGAAAAGACATATTGTCAGACAATGTATTTATGTAGAGCATAAAATGAAGTGCATACTTCAGGGGGCAAAATGCTGAATTCATAACAATAAGTCTTAAAAAAGGAGATAATAGTTTCTTTGTTGTAAACTGCTTAAGAAATCATTATTAAAAGCAAGAATATTGTAAATGATCGTAGCTGAATTAAGGTAAAGTAAACAGGAAATTAATATAAAACTTGTTTATAGTTCGAATTTGTAATTGAAAACAAACATGTTTTGGAAAAAGGTTTTTACAAAAACAGAAACGAAATTTTCGGGCGGTGAAAACCCGAAAAAAATTAAGAACTTCATTTCGTTTTAGCAAGATGAAGTTCGGAATCACTAATCGATACTGATTGCTGCGTAACAGAGCCTCTGGCTCAAAGTTAGACTAGAATGGTCGATTATTTGACTGGGGTTTGTAACAACCGGGTTCTGAACAGTTTGATTATTTCAAATTTTAAAAACCCAGGTCTTCCACACTGTTTATTTATTGCAGATTGAAGAACACAAGTCATCGTTACTTTGCTTCTTCAACGTTTAAAGGACCCCCATGGCCACAGATTTGTCCAAGCACAAAATACAATAATTTTGAATAAGAAAAAATTAAAATATTTCACCTGGACAAAAGATGGATTGTAAGGGTTTCTATTTTTTAGATTTAGCAGCCTATTACAATCGTTTCTGTCCAGAATTACTTTCTCACTTTCGATCTAATTTTTGCTTACTCTTGCATTGTAACTTCTTTTAGTAAATTGTTTACTTTTTATGGTATTCTCTTATCCTTTCGTTTCAATCATGGCGTAAATAGTTCACTATGTTGTGATTGGGGCATTGAGAATGAGTTGTAGATAAGTCAGATGAAAACTGTAGACCTCTAAGCGAACAATATTTGCTGTATGTTTAATGAACAGAGACCTACTGAAAGCACGTACACTAGCTGGCAAATTTTATTTTAAAATGTTTAGGGGTATATTTTATATATCTACAAGTTCGACAACGCCAGCTGCCGTCAAATAACTCTACACCATGGCTCCATTACGGCCATGTTTGTTTCTTTGCTAAATCGCCTTATAAATAGGTAGTACCTTTTCAAGATTGCCCAAACCCTCACAAAGCGATGCACTTCTACGATTACAATGGAACAAAAATAATTCAATCATATATCAAGACAAAAATACCCACAGGAAATAAAACTCTTGTTTGTACAAATAATTTACTTCATACAGTTGTAAAAAAATAGTATTTCATCCTGTCAAAAATTTTACATGTTCGCCAGTTTTTTGGGCAACATATTTAGAATGGGATGAGCTGTCGTTCGTATATGCGATATATTTTTAGAAAGGAACACATACTAGCATGCAGAAATGCCAACATATATGTAATACTTTTGTGAGAGAGGAAAACTTTAATCTGTGTGTTCCTGAGCATAACACAGTCTTTCGGGCAATACTTCCGTTCCAAGTAATTGCACAAGCTACGGTTTAAATCACAATAACATGCAATTCAAATCACAGTTACATCCGTCCATTACATGTGCGCATGCACAGAAAATATATGGTTGAGGTAACCATAATCTAAGATCAACATATTATTATTGAATAATATGATTGTAAAGAACTTATTAATATCTTAAATAATAATATGGTCCACTTAGGACCATGGAAAAGCAAAAAAAAAAATATGCTACTGATTGGCAGCGACTGAAGTACGAACGAACACTTAAGGCACATCACCCTAATATATACTTTGTTTTAACACCAAGCGAATTTTAAATATTGTGTCTATTAAGAACATTTTATGGTTAGAGTTATTCAAGTATATTCTACATTCCACTTTGAAGTAGAATTTATTTGAAATCACTTCATTTAAAAATTGTGGATTTTACCTTTTACATTTGAGTTTCAATATTTAAGACAAATATTAATCTACGTTTCCAGAACATTAAAAATGAAAAGATTACTTTTCAAATTTTAGTTTTACAACTTCTGTAGAACATGCCTGACTATAATATTTTTGTGGTTAGAATTTTTCAACCATGTATTGTTGTAGAGAACATAGTATTGTTGCCGTGACCATGCCACAACTATGTTTTTTTTTCTTTTGAAGCTAATTTAATCTACAAAAAAAAAATTATGTAATTTCTGTGACATTGAACTGAACTACTCAGTTTTTTAGTTCCATTTCAAATCTTACACAAAAATCACTTTATCATTTTTGTATTTATAGACTTTCACCCAGATACAAATTCGCTTTGAGACTAAGAGTTAACTTAAAACTTATGCTTTTAATGAACAAAAAAAAAAAAATACACCAAAAAGTTTAATAAATTTTCCAAATAAAAAACTTTATCCCTGTAGTGCAGGTATATACAGACGTACTATATGTTGTTGTATAAACGCAGGCAAGTGCAAGTGTGTGTATTTTAACAAATTAATTTTTAAGCCTTTACACATACACAATCAAACTAGATGTGCAAAGGATAAACATAAGTATGTATGTTAAACTTAGTTTTTTGTTTGCTGCTTGCGTTTTTATTAATGAAATCAACTACAGCCAACAAGCAGCCAGCCACGCAACAAACATACAAACACTGAAATTATAACTCAAGTGCAGTCGTGTTGCTGAATTGATAGCAAGAGTAAGAACGAAAGCTATTGTGGAGATAACTTTTTTCACAGGAAAATGAATAGAGAAAAAAAAGTATTCAGAACATTAGTAGAAGCAGCAAAAAAGTAATGTGACGCATAGGGAAATGTTAAATATGCCATGGTATACACACACACTCGCAAACACTGTTATAAACATTCATTTAAACCTTTAGTTGTGTGCAAGTAAGTTGGTTAAAGTATCATGTATGACTCGAGGCTGCATGTAAAAATACTACAAGTTTCCTCTTGCTATTACTATTATTAGCTTGTGCTACAAAAACCCTAACGAAATCAGTTGCATATAAATATTACATACTTCTATGGCCTGCTCTACGAGAGAGACTATTAATAATGCCTGCTATGTATCGGCTGATATTTTAAGCAAAAAGTTTAATAAAAGTTTTCAGATGGACCAAATTCTAACCAGCATTAGAAAAATATTAAATATTGAGCAGTGGGAAATATTTTCTTTTCTTGTTCCTTGTAATCCCCATAATCTAAACACTGCTAGGAAATATAGCCACTAACAGACCCATTCAAAACATTGCCATAGCTCTTCTAAAGCCGTGAATATGACAAAAACGATTGTAATTGAAATTCAGAAATGAACTCTCGTGTTTATTTGAATACCAAATGTAACTAAAACTGGCCAGGCCTGATATATCAGATTGGGTCTAACCAGTAGTCGACTTCCAGGATGTTTTATGATGAACCAAATCAAACAAAAGTTGTCTGCTCTCGAATCGCTTCGAAGCAGTTGATCTGCTGTTTTTGCAGAAAAACTGTTCGTACTGGGGAAAATCGGAGAACGCCAAAATTTAAATGTTATTCCGCTAAACAATGTGCAGATGTCTCGAGTACGCGAAAGATTGAATGGCACCCAAAAAAAATTTCCTCTTCACCTCAAATCGAAAATAGACTGCGTTGAAAAAACCTCCTTAGTAGAAATAGCAGCCGATAGGTGACGCTTTAAAAAATTGTATCAATCGTGAAGACAAATATTATTTTCGTTATTAGGCTAATAATATGCAGTCACCCTCGTATGTCACTTTTTATTTTTTGTATATTCAAAAATTAGTAAGACTGATGTCAGTTGAAATTACTTCAGATACAGGTGGATAATAAATAAGCACTCGTATATATTTAGTTAGATAGTTTAACGAGAGTCTTGTGATAATTAAGCGAAATGTAAGTTTTTATTCGAAACGTTGTTAATATTTTTTTGTTTGGTCTTTAATTCAGAGCGAAATGGAAATAAAGTTTAACAGAGAACTATGGACATATTTGTTTAATCGAAGTGATTAGTAGACGTTTTTTAAGCCTGAGACAACTATAGTCGGTTGCGGTTCTTGGCACCAGGTTAGCTGAAGAACAGGCGGGTTACTGTATGATTTGGATTCTCCACAGCACAAGAAATAAGTTAGTGGTATACACTTCTGCCCGTTCATCCTCTTCTAATGTTATTAGCTTGAGTGTCCCGTCAAAACAATTTTTATCTCGAGTAATTTCGGACACAGTCAGTTTTAATAGGCCCTTGTAATGCCTATATTTTGAGTCACCCGTTAAGAATCTTTGACATTCCTTCCACCCTTATTTTGTTGCCCAGTGAAAGATGGGCAACTTGTCCTTGTTTTTTAATCAGTTATTTACTTATTACCAAATACCCCAAGCGTAGCATGTTTCGAATAATCGTTAATCGCATTTTTGTCGCCTTGATCTGGCGACTTCTCCGATCGTGGTCTTACCGCCGGGTGAACACAACACACTTAGATGCCATCCATCTTGTAGGTGACAATTTTAGCATTACGACTGCCTGGACCATGACCTTACTCCTCGTTGAGAGGTTTGGCGCCACCAGTTCTCCTAACGGTCCATTGACGGTTTGTGTTGCAAGTGATCATGCACCAAATTTCTTCTCGAAATTCGGGTTTAAACCACTACGAATATCTGACTAGGCCAAATGGGTCTCACCAACAAAGAGTCCGGGTATAATCGTTTCGTGAAGTATTATTTCCCAAGTACCAGCCGTTTAGACACTGAACAAAGTTCTAAGGTACTAGAAAAGCCTCATCATATTTTCCAGATTGCAATACATCAAGGCGGCGGTATCAAGGATGTGCTCCAGGAGGAATGCCTTGATAGTTAGCTGGATATGGGTGAAATCTCTGTTAGTCTTCTTATTTACTGACGGCCTTGCACACACAGTGGTTGCACGCACTTTCAACTAAGGACCCGTGTTATGGTCACGAAGTTGGTAGCAAATTCGGATCATTTGCCCTTCCAGGAAGATTCCTAGCACTTTTATTTTATCCCCTAGCTTAGAGCCATTCGTGTAGAAATTAATGTAACCTTTAGTTCTCCTATCTGCGTAAAGCCCTTAACTGCTTTAATTGTATTTTGATAGTGTAACTTGAGCTGTAAGAGCCGTATAATACAATATTTGGAAGTCTTTACGTGGAATATATATTATCTTCCACGTACTTGTTAGGGTGGTGTTTATAGTCCTGATTGTTCCAACACAATATATTCGTCAAACCTTTTGTAGAGGCATTGTGTCATTTTAGGATTTATGCTACGTTTGAATCCTAGTAAGGACCAATAGAATATTATTTTTTCTGGAAAATCTTTCGCACTATATAAAATAAATGTTTGTTTTCACTGACTTTCGAATACCTTCTTATTATATTATTTATAACTAACCCTCGTAGCAAGTAAATTTACTTGTAAAGAAGGTGAGTTATAATTTGAAGATTATTAAAATCCGCCATCCCCCGAAACTCGCACAAAACATTTTCAAATATCGTAAGCAAAAGTTTTCATTTTCTTTTCTTCTTAATTGGGAAAAAAATGTACACAGAAAACTGTGAGTAATGAGACTGAAGCGCTGGCATCCTAAAACCTTTAAGTAAAGAGGATTTTAAGCAAAAGTAGTAGAGGAACTACATATTCTTATTCATTTGATAGCTATGTAAATATTAAGTAGCAGCATCACAGTTCCGTACACTTAAGCCCAGCGGGAAATTTAGCTCATTTACCAACAAGTACAACCAAATCAAACGTACTCACACAGTTACAGATACAGTGGCATACATAACTAAAACAAGTGACGAAACGTTTAAACACACTTTTACGTCAAGCTATCATTAGTATCGCTTTACCAAGAGACACTTTAACGATGTTGTTACTAAAAAAAAAAAAAGAAAACATGTAACATGTGCGTTAAAGTGTCTGCTAAATTTTAAACTGGGCGCGTGCTGTTACGTTTCCACCCACAGAGCTGTCACACTGTGGTATACACAGTTTTAATTACAAAGTAACTGACTGAGTTGTGTATGTTTTTGAAGGCGCTCTTAACAACTATACACACAACTAACGTCACTAATATCCTACATATATGTTCTCAAAGGCAATGAAAACGAACAACATATTCTAAAAGAAAAACATTTTTCCATGAATTTATACAGCAAATGTCATAAAAGTTGTTAAGAAGTCAAACAAAAAAAAAACAAGATGCCTGGCATCCTACTTTTGATTATTTATCATATTTTTAGTTCAAAATAAATCACTTAAAGTCAAGATATCAAATCATCGAATCAAATGAGATGGGAATGAAATAATTTATTGAAAAACAAACTGAAAACTTGTTGTTGACTGAAATCCGTTTTGCTAAAAATATTTTCTTTTCAGTGCTTTGCTATCCGACGAAACAAAAACAAAAACAAAAAACATGAAGGAGGCTAACGAGAAAAAAAGGAAAACAAATTGTATGAAAAAGTTTTTAATAAATTTAATGACATGTCTTTACGCAACGAGATCTTTTGATTTATGAGAAAACATTTCTCAAAGACTTTTTCTCTGTCAATGATTTGTTTAAGAGTGAAAATTGAATAAATAACGTAAATCAGGATTTCCGATTAGAGTTTGTTCAAGGGGTATTAAAATGGAGCAATATAGTATTATGCGAACTAAAGGAAAAAGATTATTATTGCGGACGGAAGGGAACATTAATTCACGCACAGAAAAGGATTTTAAAACACCGCTTGAGCTGGGATTGGGAAAAAAGGTAACCTTTGGTAAAGCGAAGACACTAATTAAAAATAAAAAGACGAACGATCGCGATAACCAACTATTCGTGAAGAAATTTCGAAACAAATTTTCGATAAGTCTAAATATTTATAAAAGATATTGTAATTAACAACGATACTTAGTGATATCGTTAAAGTTAAACGCTTTACATATTGCTAAAGATTTGCAGTAAATATCACAAATAAACCTTTGAAATCGAACAATTTGCAGCCGCAAGTGAGCTCCAGCTCTTTCTCGTTTCACTAGTAATAATTGTTCGCGAATGTTTTACTCGAGAATTGCTTCTCAAACGATCCAAAGCGATCTTTTTTATCAAATGTCATGGTTAAGCGGGACAAGAGTTATATATTTTAAGAACGATCTAGTTTAATTGAGCAATTTAGTAAATTAATCGATTTGGACTCGTTCAGTGGTGTCCTTTTTGCTTTATCCTATTTTTGGTACTTTCTTCGGTGCTGCCAAAAGTAATTAATGGGTTCCTCTTTTTCAGTTAAAATGTTTATTTAGTTTTCCCACTCGAATAATAATTATATAAAAATTTTAATTCTGAAGCAACTTTTGTAATGTAACGTTTTTTGTTTTTTTTTTTGAGGTGAAATCTAAATTGGCAACCCTGTTTTCTATGACAGCCGATCTGACAATGTTTGCAAATTGTTGAGAGTTTTATTTCAAACATATGCTTTAATCCAAGAAAAGAAATTTAGAAACTTGTTCAGTTTAATTTTAAGTAAATGCTTAACAGCGGACCTCTCGCATTTGGAGTCATGCAGAAAACCTAGTCGTTTGATCCACATGTCTAGAAAAATTTTGATAATGATCAAAACGTTACTAAATCATAGAAAGCAGTACGCTGCTACTGACATTTTCGCGCCTTAGTGTGAAGGCATTAACGATAATTACCAACGTTGGTTTTGCAGAAGTACGGACCAATGATACCACTACGGGAACAAAAACCGCTACAACCAGTAACTGCTTGTAAATGCGTTGCCACCTGGTGAAGTTCGTTAGGGCTAGTCTCGTTCCATACATTATAATGTTGGTTATTAACATGGACGTTCATCCACAAATTAGCCACGTCGCTAAAGATAATTTTTCGCCCGAAATTGGGGGTCTTTGCGAAACGCTAACAAGCCAACTCAGCGATCGATCAGCGATGTATAAATAAAGTACGAAGTCCTGACGCCAACTTTGTTGTGCTCTCCTGCACATTGCCGCGGTTAACGGATGTTCTGAACGGGATGTCTAGGATTTGGTTACCAACGCGCCCAACATTTGCACTAAAGAACACTTCGTTTTTAAAAAAATATTTTTTTTTTGATTGTGATACTGAAGAATGTAATTTGGCTTGGTGGGTGAGTAATGAACAACAGACTTAACACACGCCTTCAAAACAACTACCAGCTACCAGCGATCCGATGGCCCTTGTGGGAAAATCCTTAATATGATCGAACAGAAGATTCAGTTGTATTTATATTTCCTTTTAACTTTTTAACTTCTACTAAAACAATTAACGATCACCATTGAAATTCTTCTTCTAATGAAGTAGAAATTGTCTTCAATTTTATTTTATAATAGGCAAAGCAACGGGGCAACGCTAGAATAAAAAAAAAAGGAAAAATTTGTTTTCAATATCATCTAATCGTACGTTGCCTGGCGTTGAGTTTCATAAAACAAGGCATTCCGAAACGTTTCGATAAAAGAAATCGGAACTTGAGGTTTCTGATGGTCCTTCGAACCTCTATTTGATTCAGAAAAGTTTGCGATGTTTTGCAAATTTATATAAAAACCGGTTCATAACATTTGGTAATTTATGCTTAAAGCAATTTATGTTAATTATGAAAAACATTTTAGATTTGTATCTGTTGCTGGCCCAAACCCCTGCTGCAGCCTTAAATGACTAAACAAGCAATTGTGCCATCAATATTTAAATGCTTTTGACGCCAAAACATCAGACATAAATAACGATCAATTTACTTGTTGTTTTTCTTTTAATACACAAAGTATCTATCATAAAATTACATTTTGCAAAAAGAAGGCAAAAGTAATATACTTCCAGCGATTAGATAATACAACCCATTGGATCAATACATACTCGCACATATGGTGTAAATATGTAAAATAATATTTAATATAAAAACGTGTATAAACACGGATTGAGTTTTATTATTAGAAATAAATATTGATAAAAAATTACTGATAAAGAAATCAAATATTTATTTAAATAAGAAAACAACAAAAGGGTGCTATGAAGTCAAACTAATACTGATAAAAAAACATATTAAAAAAGTGACAACACAAGCGGACAGCTGAACTGGGTGATGTTTGTTATTAAATGTGTTACTCAAAATAAAAATGCCCTCAAAAAGGTTTCCAACAAAGCCTGCCAAACAAATCGCATGTTACAATTTTGACTGTTGTAGGCCAAAATCAATATTTAAGAAAACGTTTGAAATCTCTTAAGAAATACTATTATTTATAGTAGCAAGGAAGCGGAAATAAAAACATTGTCACCATGGAAAGTCGTTTTCCGGCATAAAGTGAATTGAAAGAAATAATAATAATAACGAATTAAAAAGTTATAAAATTAAATAAGAAAAAAAACTGATTCTGAAGGATAAAACTAAATTCAACTTGTTGTAGATTGTTTTGCTGCACTACTAAGGAATACGGTGAAAGAGATTGAACGAGGGTGGTTCCAGCATTAGCTAATTTGACGGCCAAATGAAAATTACACAAAATTAGTCTTAAGCTAAAAGTTTAGCGCTCGCTACTAATAGAAAAACCAACAAAAATTCTAGGGCTGCAGAAATTTCAAAAGAACTATGCTGAAACGTCTGGGAAGACATACAGGCGCGCATGGGAAGGAAATCGATCGGTTTCTGAGCAAGGTACGATGAATTTCGAAGGATTTCGCGAAATATATTTAAATCAATTTAAGATTATTGTAAATCAAATAATAAAAGATATTTGAGATAAAAAAAATTATCAGAAATCAACGAAAATACACAATGGAAATAATTAGCACATCACAAACGTTTTCGCTTTTAAATCACTTCGTTTTCGGAATTGATTATTGTGCCGAAATTTGTTTTTTTACACTTACTCTAAATTAGTTCTTTTTGGCATCCTGAGTTTGGTGCCGGGTCATAGCAACTGAATTGAATTTTTGTGTCAATAGAAGACTAGGAATAAAGTGCGTTCGCTAATTCTAAACTGAAAAGAACGAAGGCTCTATTTTGGTTTGCGCGTGGTATTTCAGAAGTAAGACGCTACAACAGTGCTTAAAGCGTACAGTTTAGAAAATCCCTCATATCTCGATTGAGCCTCAGTTCACAGATTCGCGATATGCAAAATCAGTGATTAAATGTTACAACTGATAACCTCACGTAGCCTATTCCCTAGACTAAGCCGCTCATATTATATTCTCTTTTAAGACTACAGAAAAGACCTCTGATCGTTTCACCGTTCTCATTGTGACGAGGGTATTAAAACTGTCGATTCAAACCCGCTCGTTTACTTTCAGGTACGCCTTTGCATATGTATATGTGTCACGATTTGTATCAAGGAATTTTCATGCCACTGTTGTTTGCAGCAACTAACGAAGGCATTAGCGCAATGCTGGAGATGCAAAGGAAATATTTAAATTACTTTTGCCCAGGCAGGAGGAATAAACACAACAGAGTGTTTAGTAAAACAAAGTTTTCTATATTGCCACGACACTCTACCTCTTTATTATTGCTCGCAATAGGTGTTGTAGGGCTTTCGACGTGTTTTTATTTACTTTTTTTTATTTTACTTTCATAAAACTTTTTGCAATTATTTTTTATTATATTTGTTTTTTATAGTTCATTTTTATTAATTCTGTAGCTTTTTCACTGAATACAAAGAACAGAAAAAAAAATATCCATGAAGGTATGTATGTATGTGTGTGTGTGTTGTATAACAAATCTTAGGGATTAACAAGCTTTAACTTCAACTCACATTTATACAACAAACAAAAAGTATGTTTTAAATTTTAATTTAGTTTTTTTTCCTCTAGATTGGACAACTTGTATTTTCTACTTGTTATGAATTTCCAGGGAATAAAATATTTTAGAAATAAAACAATATGAATACAATAAATAAAATAAATATTCAATTAAACCTAAACTAACAATATTTTTTGATTTGTTTGTAAGCACAAGGCTTAAAAACCAATAACATCTCGTTGATATCAATGTTATTTGTAGAAAATTATTTTTATGTTAAAATAATAGAAACAAACTGAGAGTTTTTGAAATATTTTTTAGAATTTCTACAAATATTTCATGAGGATTGGGGAGATGTAGGACGGCTAATGTTTTATCAACAGCAACAAAAGTCTAAAAAGCAAAAAAAAAAAACTAGAAATAATAAAAATTTAGAGAACTGAAAACCATGACATTGTGTAAACGGAATATGGAAGCCCAAAAATTGTATACACGCAACGAAAAAACATGGTTTATTTTGAAAGTGGCATAAGTCGCTTTTTCAAAAAAAAAAATTGTTTATGATAACATTAATTATATTTTACTGGTTGGTATCTTTTCATTTTAAAAACTCTTTATCAATATGTTGAGATATGAAATTTGTTTGAGAGGATTTTTGCTACTCAACGGTATAACAAACCTGTTTAATTTGAAAATGTCATAAGTTTTATAAAAAAAAGCACGATAAGTGTGTGTGAATTATTACTATGAGTAATTTTTTGTAGTTTTTAATAAGCTGCTAGCAGTGGGCATATTTTTATAAGTGAGAAAAAATAATGCAGTTTTGTAAATTATATTACAGTGGTATCTGCATATAATTCGCTTTATTTGAGAAAAAATACTTTTATGTAAGGTTGTACTTTAGTTATGGAGTTAAGTGGATTTCAACGCGCTTTATTACTTAATAGAAACACTGCTTTGAATGCCAAAAATCGTGAACCCTAGACCAATACACATGACATTGATTTCTTTCATCAGATAAAAGAGCCACGTTTGCGGAGTCACACAAGAAAACAACATAACAGAAGGAACAGAATCGAACACAAAATCACAATCTGAATTGGATAGTAATAATCCAAACATACAAAATACAATTTCCCAGGACTTTATCACTTTCATTAGTGACGGCTATTAAATAGAACTGGTGTACTGTCAATGAAATACGTTATAATTATGACAAAATTATAATAACTAATAAAAGTAACTCTTCTCGAAAGCGGGGATCAACATTTTGAAACCGTTAAATATTTTAATATAAAACAAAATAACTTATGCCACTTACATAATAAACGGCTTGTATAATGATGGAATTATATTGATGTAATCAAATCATTTGAGTTTGCTTAGAAATTCAGTAAAAATTATGTTTTTTAGTCCAGCCTTGTTGCAAATTTTATGGATGGTTTGTTCAACTCAACCACTCTCCAATTTTTATAGATGGAAATCTTTATTGTAACTCGAAGTAATGTTTAAAATATTTTCAGAAAACCATAACATAATTGCCACAACCATATATTGTTGAAGAGAATATAACAAAGTTGTCTTGGCCATGCTACAACCATTTTTTTTCTTTGTGTTGTAATAGACCCGATGTTTTTCCTTACAAATATTTAACCAGTTTATTCAATAAGCCGCTTAGAAACGAGCTGTTTTTGTTAATAAGCGTGGCAACGCTGATCACATGTATTTTTATTAGCTGCTTCAAAGTATCTACTTAACTAAGTATAGTACATCTGTACACACATACAATTGACAGAGCTGTTATCATTTGTTTTATATGGACTTTAATTCTGATGAAATATCTTTAATGACAACTCATTTTCTGAACTAGTTTTGGAATTGCTAATATAAATAAATTATTAGGTTAGGTTAGGTTGGGGCATTTCACAAGTTTTTTTGTTCGTTAGCTCATACTGAAAACCTCACATTTAAAAAGAATGCAAGTAAACCATTAGTTCACCTTTAGCAGCAAACGTCTTGCCTTTAAATACGCCATAAGAAAACCAACCATTTTAGATTTATAAAGAGACGAAAAACTTATATAATTAAAGGCCTGGCTTTATTTGCAATTTATAATGCAATTTGTTTGGCTTTATAACTTCAAATTGGTTGGTCTTACGTAAGATATAACTAAGGACATTTTTGTAGGAAATTTCGCTAGCTTTAACTTTTCTATTAGCAAAAAAAATAGCACGTTGAAGGAGGCCCCACCTTACAGCTCCCTCTCCTACCAACACCAGGACTTTAATTTCTTTAAGCATATGTAAGAAGGACCAACTATGCCAATCTTCGGGAATTATTTCCATCGATTGGCCTTTTATGTCTTATTTGACTATGCTAATATAGGATTCTTTCTTGTTAGCGGCTGGCCATACTAAACCGTGACCTGTACTTCTAGCAGTTTTCAAGATACAGATAAGCACATTCTAAAATAGGAAAGCACTCACACAGTAAAGTAAGCGCGGCCGATAAGAAACTTATGTAAGTTTTTAAACCAACAAGCTATGGACCACAGCTGATTTTTTTTGGTAAACGTTAAAAAGCATGATTAGGTCTAATATTGATTTAAAGCACAATACCTTCTGGACAATACTATTAGATATTTGATATTAAATCTCCTAATCTTGCTTAATTTAGACATTTTATTAGGAGTTATTAGTATTAGTTATCTTAGTTGATATGCTATTCATTTCTTTTTAGCACTCGCGTATATCTAGCGCACATTTCCAACCACCACAATGCAATCTTTGCTGGATTAAACTTAATTAAACTAAACAAATTTGAGGAAGAAGTTTTTTATTTACCACCTAATCTCAAAGTAAACAAATAAAAAATACCCAGCAAAACATGCAGAAATTTGTTCAAACAAAACATTTTTATTGCACGTCTAGTATTAGCTAACGAAATTACCCCAACCATTACAAAATAGCGCAGGTTTTTGCTAATATTTCGCCCCATGCCAACGCGACGTTTTAAATTCGTTTGTGTTTCGAGCAGAGTTCAATCACTTTCCGGTCACATTTAACAATGATTTTACTAATGATTCGTAAACTCTATACTGGTTTTATTTTGCGGGGAAACTTTAAACTTAATTCAAGACCATATTAAACAATAGATATGTGGATGCATAGAACATTTAAACAAGTGTTCTTTTTTGGTTTTTATTCCTTTTTTTCTGATATGACTGCTATAAACTTCATGTTTCATTCTATCAGTTTAAATCAGTCACTAAAGGCGATAAGTTGTTTTTTAAAATTTTAAATTTAAGCGAAAAAAAATGTTTTATTTAAGAGAGATTTTTTATTTGTTACTGCTACAAATATCAGTGTCCCAAAGCCAGACACGCACTGTGGGTGGTATTTCCACCACTATTAAGCAGGCGCCATTTATGGTGCAGATTTTTGATGGTGAATATTTTGTGTGCGGTGGAACTTTGGCAGCAACACGTTTCGTGATAACTGCTGCCCACTGTGTTGTAAACACTCCTCTGGATCGTTTTACTGTAGTAGCTGGTGCTTCAAAAATCCATGGACGTGGTATTGCATCTAAGGTAACCAAAATAATGCGACCACGAGCTTACAGCAATGTAACTGATCATATGGATGTAGCTGTCATGAAATTAAGTACTCCTCTGGAGGGAGAATCCATTCAACCAATAGGCTTGTGCTCTAAACAATGGAAGGGTAGTGATCGGGTGCAACTATATGGCTGGGGTACAAGGGGAGAAAATGACCAATTCATTCCAAATCAATTGCATACGGTGAATGTGAAAGTGATTAGTAAGCGCAGGTGTGCAAGAATGTATGGCAAACAGGCGCATTTAACAGATTCCATGTTTTGTGCTGCTGCCAAAGGAAAAGATGCCTGTTCGGGCGATTCTGGTGGTCCAGCCATTATAAATGGTAAACTTTGTGGTGTTATATCATGGGGTTTTGGTTGTGCGCGACCGCGTTATCCAGGTGTCTATGCTAATTTGTTGCGTATGCGCAAATTTATTAAAAATTGTATGCAAGAGTAAGAACTAGTATTAATTTGTGTTTAAATGTTAAAATTTTGTTATTAAAAATAATTAATTTAACACTGTAATGTACCAACCACACTGGATAATATATGTAAAATTCTTTATAATTTTCCTACAATTTATTTTAATAAAAATTTCCAACCTCACATACATATACATATGTTCGTCATGCTAAATGATATTTTCACCAACGAAATAATGCTATTCCTCAAGGTTTTTTCAACACAGAGCAGCAAGGAATTATACACGGGTCACAGTTTTAATTTGGCTCTAATTAAGATGCGACTTAAATTTAGCCACCAATTTAAAATTCTCTTCTGTTCATAGTCGATTTTTTGAGAGAGTTGTTAAGTGGTTTCGTCGTCGTTTTACGATAGAAGGGAAGCAGCATTGCCAGATATGGACTAAAACAACATTTATATATAGAAATATCGATACCTCTTTTACAATTTATATAATAGGAGCGAATCTTTCTAGTTTTGTTTATTTAAAAAATTATTCGAACTTTTTGCTATCTACGTTGGATGATACCATTGCAAAAGTAAATATGAATGATGACTGTAAGCTTATCAAATCTATATTGAACATAATTATCATCCTCATTAATTTCAAATAGGTCAGCACATTTTATAAATCGAGGTATTCGCAATGATTTTGATTCATACTTGTTTGTCATCATTTTTTATTTTTCCACTTAAAATCTACGAAAGTTTCACCTTAATAATATTGAATAACATGGCCTCTAAGTCTTACTTTGATTAAGCATGAAAAAAGCTTTAAAATTATGTCTATTAAGAACATATTATGGTTAAAGTTATTATATAATTTTTGTAGAGTTAACATACTTTGGTTGTGATTTTTATGGATTGTAGTCGTTGCTTATCGCTTTTTTAACTATAGCAATATGTTATCCATGACAATATATTGCTGTAGAAAACATAGTATAGTTTTCAGCTCAAGTTTATATGCGCGTATGTGTATAGTAATAGAGGCGCTTTTAACAAGCGTGTTAGTTCAAGGGTGTCACAACAATCTTCTATTTTTACTTTTGTCGTATTTTTGGCTTCGAATTATTTGTGACCCTTTTGCAGGCGACAGACATTGGGTGTTATGGTGAATTTTTCTATTATGCCTTCAAAGTAACTATAATTTTGTGAACAGGAAAACAGACAAGGAGCTCTGTCAGGTTAGTGCAAAACTTGCTGAATATTATAATTTTCTCTTTTGATTAAATAATTTTGAACTTTCTTTTTTTTTGCAATTTTGGCCTCTTAGAAGAAACGTTTTCTATGAAACTGTAATACGCTCATATTCTTCGAGTGTACAATTTTAACACTTTGTTCAAGTTTTCGAGTATTTTATAAGACACCATCTGGCAAAATAAATCCGACGCCGCGAAATTTCAAAAACCCTATAACGACGTATTTCTGACAAATGGATTTCAACAAGAAGTTTGTGGGCCGAGTGATAGCAAAATATAATTGAGCGTAATACTTTTGGTCTAAATATTATGGGTGCTGTAATGTAGTAAAAAATATTAAATTTGATTACGAAATAAACTGATGCCAAAAGCATGTATTAGGTATTTTCGAAAATATCTGAAAGCTTTTTGATGACAGAAAACCGGCAGGAATATTTAAAAAAGGATACCCAAAAAAACCGAAACTTAAGCCAAACATTTATTGCAGGTGTAGTGGCGTAATGTTTCAATATTTTTGATTGCGGTTTAATTAAGGCTATTGCAATATTCATTTAATTTAAATTTGTTTATATTTGAGTACAAATTAAAAACAAAAAAGCCAAACGATTATAAAACCTAAAATAATCTCAAATAACTAAATATGCAAAAATCATTTAATCCTTTTAGGCACTTAAATAAAATGAGACAGGCAATTGAACATTAAATTAATAAATTCATTAAATTAATAAATTCAATAAAAAATAAATACAAACAGCATTTGTTAGTCACACTATTAACGGGAGATATACAAAAAAAGTAAATATAATTAATAAAAAATAACAATGGAAATTAAACATTTTACAGTCAAATAAATCCCGCCAGAAATAAATTGAGTTACACAGGAGTAGAGAAGGTGTGATCAAGTGTTTCACATAAGAACCGTAGCCATTCCCTGGGAAGTTTTCCCCGTTTCTCATTTGCTCTAATGTGAATTAATATTTCCCTGGGATTTTTCAATTTTTTCCTATTCTCAACAGGGTTTGAAAAAGGGGGAAATTACTTTATTGAATTATTAGAACAGGCTTTTTGCCAGGAACAAATGATGGAAAAGGGAGAAAAATACACCGGGAAAATTGGTGATTGAGTATGTCTTCCCTGGAAAAATTAATTTTTAATAATTTATATTTAAAATTAATAAATTAATCAGACGCTGGTTTTTCGCCACACATATCATAATTCGAACTTGAGCGGTTTGTTTTTAATAAACCGCCTCTATTCCATTCTTCTAAAAACTCAAACTTGCTGATCCAATACTAATTTGCTTAAATAGTGGTTGCAATTTTTAATTGAAATGCTTGAAAATCTTGCCAGGCACCTAGCACGTAATGACAGCTGTTAATAAAGCCCAGAGGTAATAGCATAACAATTGATAAAAGCCCTATTAAAAATCTACCCTAAAAATATTATTCTAATGCCACTATTTTCTTACATCTGTCTCCTTCTCCTCCTTGTTGAACAATAGCATAGTCAATCAATAAAAACACACAAACCGGTCAAATTCTTGCAGTGTGAGCTGAGTAGAAGGACAGACAGATATCAGCAGCTTTTTAAATGCACTTAAAGTAATATTTCTTTCCTTTCTTTTAATACTTGTGTATAGAGAGAGAGAGAGAGAGAGACATTTGACACTTCTCTCTCTATAAACTTTTTTTCAGCTGGTAGTCGTAAAGTCTAACAAATATATTTTTTTTATTTTAACAAAACGAGGACTTGCCTTCCAATTCCACTCGTACTGAAAAAAATGCAATAATTTATGGAAACGATAACAAAATAGTTTTTCTATGAGAATGAAGTAAAACATAAAATTGTGTATAAATTATGCAATGATACATTAACTCCAATCGATATTATAAAAAATAGTTTAAAAAGATAAAATCTGAAAAAAAAAAAAAAGAATAGCATACTATAGCAACTTCATAAGTAACTAAACAGCTTGGCTGGCAAAATGGGAACACGTACATTTGTCCTGTGCGAGTAGTTGGCAAGTAAGAGTCATTAATGTTTTTATTTTCCTTTTAAATGGAAAATAATTCCATGCAATTAAATAATATATGCGGGTGTGTAGTGAAATCTGTTGCTAAAAAAAACACCATTTCTAGTTAAAAAAAAAGGAAATTTTAAAATATTTTACACGGTTCAAAGGTCCATCGGGTAGAAGATACATTAAAACCTTTTTAGCAGGAAACTTTAAATATTCTCACTATGGTTTGTCTACAATATCGAACGTCTGTTAAAATGTAACCCTGCTAAAATCTAAAATTTTTGCTGTAGAAAATTTTCCGAAAATCATGGAAATCATACGACTGTGAAATTTTCATCCGTATTTTGATCACATCCATAATATATTATTGTTTTCACAGTAGAGTCTTTTCATTTTATTTGAATTTCTGACACGTCGTTTTACTCTATCTGTTAGTGTAAACATGAAGAAATTTTTCGTTAACAGCCAACCGAGCTGGTAAATTTAGTTTCCCTTCTTTTTTTGGCTTTATAGGATAGTCACACGCAAAAGTAAAATTTCATTAAACGATTGTTAAATCTAAATTCGAAAAGAGTGCCAGCTTTGCGTTGAACAAGAATTATGTTAAATTTAGAAAAGCAGTAAAAAATTAGGAGGTGAACCTCTTCAAAAGAATTAATAATATATGTTTTCTCATGCAAGCTTCACAAAGATGTTCCATTAAACGTTTTTCTCTTCAAAAGCCTAAGATGAATCCGCACCTGACTGAAATAAAATAGGCATCTAGTCCAAAACGATTAAGCATGAACATTTCCTATAAAAACAATTTTAAACATTTTAAATGTTTTCTTTTTTTTTTTTTTTTTTTTTTGCTAGACACTTAATTCAGTTCGAGCTTTTGGTAAAATAATTTAAAACAAACATTAATTGTTTTTGATTCAAATATCCTGAAAAGAACATAAGATTCATTTGCCATATGCCACACAAAAGCCATTCAAATCTATTTTCAACACCCTTTTTAACCTGGACAACGGTGTACACGACAGTTATCTAATGAAGTCATCATCACATGCCAAACATTACAGGAACGCAAAAAACGGCAACAGCTAAAGTGATTAGCATTTATTTTCAATTTAAAAGCGCCTTTGCGTGGCACACTTAGACTAATAAATATGCACAAGAAGGTTCCGTGTCACTGAAAAAAGGAGTATGAAGTTTAACACAAAGTACCAATGTGTATGGGAGAGCGTTTAATATTTTATTATAGGTGCCCCTACTTCATTAAGTTTAAATAGAAGGTTTAAGACCGAGAAACCGCACAATTAACAACACAAAACGATAAAGGATCAAATGCATTGAATAGTTCCTAAAGGGGGTTGTTGCGGTTCTTTTCTAGGATTCCTATGAAAAGAAGCAAAATTATTCTAGTAAGTGAACAGAGACACCTGTTCATCATGCAATATTTTGCAGCAATTCCACGCGGCTAATTATTATTGAGAATTTATCAAAGCGTAATATGTATAAAACATTGTTTGCTTTAAGTAAAAACTGACACAAATGAAGTGTCATATGAACTCCCCGTTGCCGTCGATCTATTTGCAGTCCATATTATATTTAACACAATCAGCAATTTCTTTTAGCGGTTGTGTAATATTAAGCATTTATTTACACTAGCGCTGTCTTGACTAATGCCTCGAAATGTATATTGCTAAGATTTTGTTTAAAAACAAAAAAGCCTGTTAAGCTAAAAGCTATCAACCTTGACAGATTCTAATACCAGTGTTTTGAAAATGCTAATAACAAAATAGCAATAATAAAAAAAACTGTACTAAACTACAAGTTTTAGTAAGAATTATTTTGCTGTTACTGTGCTGATAAAAATAATTACAGTCTAGCAATAGCAAACATTAAACATATTGGCTGTCACAAAATGGCACTTTTTTCTAGTTATTTTCTTTATGAAACGAAAACAACCACAGCACGATTACGACAGCAATCACATTGACAGTATTATGAAATGATGCTGCAACTGTGCTTAGCACTAACAGAGAATTTTTAACAACAAATAATTTGTTTTATTAATTTTTAAATATCGGAAATTCCTTTGTAATATTTTGTGTTTTCTTTAGTTGTCTCATTCAGGTAAAAAAAAAAGGTGAGAGTGAATATTTGGTATTGCTATGCTGTATTTTTATATATATTTTGCTTTTGCTGCTGGGAAAATTGGCTGCAGCATAGAACAGCGCAGTGTTTACTGTCATAATTGAACTGCTGCTGCTGTATTTTTAATATAAACATTATAGCAATAGTAACAGCAACTTTATTGCAGCTATTTTAATAACAAAAATGAAATTTTGTTAATATTTTTTCTATAATTTCCAACTTTAATTCGTTTACAGATCTCGTATTTAAATACGCAGCACTGTATGCTATAGGTGACGTAATCAAGTGAAAAAAGTGTGTTTATTGACCATATTGTCTTTTTAAATAAATAAAGCATATTCTGAATGATATAGTTAAACTCAATTACACCAAACACCAAAGAAATAAATCTTAAGGAACTAATTAAATAGAACATTTCAAAGGATATTAAAAAAAAAACCAATCTACATTTAAAATGAAACAAAAATCATAAGTGATATAAATTCTAAGTAGTATGTGAGGCATAGATCGTGAGAGAGAGAGAGAGAGAGAGAGAGAGAGAGAGTAATAAATTTACATATGCAGCTACTATGACTACTTTTATACAATTAGATTAAAAGAGAAAGTTACTACAGAAAGAGATTTTAAGTCACAGAGACCAACAACAATCAAAGCCATGAGTGATAGACAAAAAACAAAAGTTCCGATTGTGATCTTGCATTTTTCAAAAGGATTTAGGATTAAGGATAGAATGGATTGTTAACAAGGTAAAGATTTGAATTTTGTTTTTTTTTTTCTTTTTTGCTCTTGGCGAAAAGTAGACACAAACCTTTTTAGGAGAAGATAGGTGTAATGAAGATGGCGATGGCATAGAACAATCAGAAGAAGCAGAACTGCAACGACTTGAGCTGAAAGAATGCGAAGCCAAGGATGTGACCTGACTGTCGTCAGCCACTGGTGAGGTGGCCAATAATAACTTTGAAGCTCTATTGGCCAACTCGAGGGTGGGACAGCCAGGGGCACTTCCTAGCAAACCAGCACCTGGCCGCATACCAACGTAACCACCACCACCACCAACATTGGTCACTACAGTATTGGCTTTGGGCAAAGAATTGCTATTAAAGTCACTGCTAGTTAATATCAGGGCATTGGGAGCTCCACCCAATAGACCTGGGCCTTTATTATTTAAACCATGGTGGCCATTAGTGTTGACAGAGGTAAAACCGTTTGTTGTAGCTAGAGCATTTAAGAACGCTGACCCAGTCGCTGCAGTTGCTGCTGAAGAAGAACTAGTTGCAGATAGACTAATGTTATTATTTACATTATTGGAGGGAGTAGTCGTTGACGACGATGATGATGTCGTGCCAGGCACATTTGCTGCAAACATAGCAGCCGCGCCATTACCGGTGGGTATGATAGTCAAGGGTGTAGCTGCTGCCGTGGAAAAGAAAGCGGCCGTTTGTTGTTGTTGCTGCTGTTGCTGAGCCGCTTGACCCAATAGGGTAGCAGCATATTTGGTGGGTGTAGTAGGCGAGGTTGCATTATTCACTTGCATTTGCATATAGGTTTGCAACACTTGTAATTGTTGCTGTTGTTGTAGTTGTTGCTGCTGTTGCTGTTGAGCATAAAACTGTTGCATCTGAAATTGATGCTGCTGTTGTTGATGCAACATAGAGGCAGCGGCTGCCGCTGCAGCAGCTGTTGCTGGATACGTGGCCGTTGTAAACGTTTGTGGCGTCATATGTAAATGATGAGGATGCGCTGGCGTTGGTGCTGCCTGTAGCAACTGCATTTGCTGTTTGAGGTTGGTTTTTATAAAAAGGTTTAATAGTGTTATATTTAA
The DNA here is from genome assembly GCA_963932375.1 of Phania funesta. Classification (NCBI taxonomy): domain Eukaryota; kingdom Metazoa; phylum Arthropoda; class Insecta; order Diptera; family Tachinidae; genus Phania; species Phania funesta. The sequence continues at coordinate 8,297,433 of OZ010652.1, forward strand.
AAAAAAAAATATTATTAATAAAAAAGGTTACGAATATTTCTTTTTTAGTAACAAAAATTTTCAAATGAATTCAATTTTGAAAAATAAAAATTTAATTTAATATTTCATAATTTGGTTAAAAAAAAAACAGTGAATTTAAAATTCGTTTAAATGCCTGAAAGTGTGCTTTAAAAGTAACGTATAAAAATAAAAGGAAAAGTTAAATAGAACCAAAAGGAATGAAACCCAAAACTAAAATAAATATAATTTATTAATTTCAACAAAAAAATAGTAGAGGACAAGTGAAATATGCTACAAAGTGAGCGAGAATTTAATGGTTAAGATTTGTTAGCTTAGAAAGTGTTAAAAAAAAGTTGAGTGTGAAGCAATAGCAGAGTAGTAGTAGAGCAAAGTAAGATATATTGTAGCCAGGCCATTAGCATTTATTAGAGACAGTTGGTTAGTAGTTAGTGAGTAAAATATATAATTAACAATAAAAGTTTAGAAGAAACAAAAAGTTATAAAAATTAATAAGTTGAATAACAGCAGTAGTTTATTTATTTTTTTTCTCTTTTCTGTTTGACTACTAAGAAAAATTATTAATTATCTCATAAACTCATTGCAAAAAAAAGCCAACGATTTTTTCTTTGAAGGCTTCCCAACATAATTAATTTACAATTAATTAAATAAAAAAAATTGTGTGATTTGTAACAAAGAAGCCACACAAACTAATTAAAATTGGTGTATTAATTTTATATTTATTTTGATTTTATAAATTTTTCTTATAATAAAGTATTTGAAACATTTTTCATAACGAAAGCATATAGGAGGAACAAAAACGGATAAAAAGCTCTTTTGGGAGGAGCTTTAAAAATTTAACAAAACGCGAGTAAAGTTTCTGAAAGTGACAGTAGGTTCATCAAACGTTACACATTCTTATATTTTATTCTTTACCCTAAACGTTAGTGGCATGAGTAGAGGCTAGGAATAATTCGTATACCATAGCACTGGGAACGGTTTGAGCTGAACATGGATGTGTCGATCACGAACTAGTTCGTTCAATTAAGAGATTATTTCAGATTGGTGGTAGCAACTTTACAGCAATTATAACAACAATGACACCAAAATAAATCGCGTGCTGTTTCGTGATGTGTAAGTCAGCAGGTCGTTAAACTTTGCTCCATACGTCCAAGTAGTTTTCAAAAACTTGTAGGCACCATTTAACCTTTATGTCCACAAAAAATTGAATAAAAAAACTAACTTGATTTCTAGCTGTTCTGGGTCCCACCTCCACTTGAGTTATTTTCCCTTGGCGGGATGTCCACAAACAACTACTTTTTGCTTCACTTCCACATACATATTTCGTTTATTGCCACTAATATAGGCAAGAGTATCGTCTAAAAACTTTTCCGCCTTTGGAAGAATAACGATAGAAAAATCATGCTTTTTTACATTACTGGGTACATACTTGGCGTACCATTTTCGTTGCAACTTTAAATGAAATGTAAAGAGTGTACAAGCCTCGGATCGTTCGCAAAATGGTAAAACTGCCGTCGGAATACATTTTTTTTTGATTATTTGAATGAGTTTTCCTGTTGTTTATTATTTATTCACTATGTAAAGTTACATGTTTGAGCAGAACGTTCAAATGACAAGTTTCGGACGTTAAATCATGTTCAGCGATAGGGCACGATTATCAAGAGACCGGCATCTTTAATAAACATACCTACATGAGGTTCAAGAGGTTAGTACAGTACTGATTTTGAGCTCGTAGTAATAAATATCAGTACTTCTTCGAGATTCACATTTGTTAGGTCAATGAGGAGTGCTACAGATCAATGATAAGCAATACTTTTGCTGTTACTAAGCGACTTCCGATTGCAGCAGGACTGCAGTACATGCGAATACAGCGAATGTCACCATTGGACATTCTACATCAATAATTTCAGACAATAATTATCTCTCGCAGAGGTGAGTGAGGCAATATCGTATAATTTGGTCACGCAATACTTTTTTATCAATAGGTTTTCTAAAGTTACAGATCTATGTCAATAAGCCACAAAGAGTGATTAAGAATTAGACCTCTCGGATCCCTTGCGTTAGTACATAATGAAAATGTGAACATATTAAACCAAAGTTTAGGTCAGGTTTACAGATCGCCTCAAAGACAAGCTCACGTACAAGAGCTAACGCGGCCTCTTTATGTTACCTAAGTACGAAAAGCTTAAGAAAGAAGAAAAGGAACGTAAAGACAAGTGGAGGTTGGAAGTTTTGTAGACTAGTATAGAGAAGAAGAACTGCGCCGATGTGGAGCTAACCTTAACCCAGTTGCGGCTCCTTGTGAGGGAATATATTCTCCTTAGTTGCCTATTCTGAAGTAACAGCTGATGGGAGATTAGCCTAGTGTGACTGTCCACCACCTGGTCTGAACCATATCAGATAAAGCATTGCTAATTTGCCTTTTACATGCCGGGAGGGAAGTGCCATATCTAGCGTATGCAAAGTATTCAAATATTTAAGAAGCCATATACGAGTATATTACAAATAAAAACATTTTTGTTAATTTTCTAAAATGTTTCAAATACATTTATTATAATTCAAAAATAGAAAATTTCCCAATCTTATGCTTCAAAGGAATGGGGAGAGTAATTAGAATTATTATTATTTTTTTTTTTTAATATTGAAGACTTAATAGAAACCTGCTTCTTACCATTATAAATTAAGTTTAATAGTATTTGTTGTTGTTGCTGTAGCTGAAGTTGGGAACAGTTTAGAAGTTCGGAGGTTGTAATAACAAAACAGTTCGTTTTTGCTTGATAGAACTTGTTGAAATTTGTTAAAGTTTTTTTTTTCTTGTTGCTTCTTTAAGTTAAATTTTTTAATACACTGACAAACACTTTAGGCTTTTTTGTTCTATTTGTTATTAAATTTAAATGCGATAAATTGTCTGCAATTATGTCGCCAAACTTTGTTGCTTTTATTTTAATTTGTTTTTATATTTTGAAGAAGTTGTTGGAAGTGTGTTACAAGTGGTTAGGAAGGAAGTGTCAATCGTTATAGGAAAAATATGTGGTTGGAGGGGTACAATGAGTGTTTTTGCAGTGAATTGAGTTTGAGTTTAAGTTATTTGATTTTGTTGTTGTTGCTAAAGCAATTATTCTAATTAAACAAATTGTTGCTTTTTATATTTTTCTTTTGTTGATTACTATTGCTATTTTGATTGAATATTTGATACAATTTAAATGCTATAAATAGTTTTAATTATTTGCTAAAATTTATGTATAAATTCTACGATTTCATAAGAACTGATTATTGTGTAGATAAGGGTTTTAAAAGTATTGAAACACGTTAAGTTAGTTTTTTTAAGAGTTACAGATGATTGAGTGCTAAGATTGTCAATAAGAATATTTATTGTATTAAATTCTAATATCTATTAAAATTTGTGCCAGAGTATAAATAAGTTGTAGAAGTTTTTAATTTTTTTTCAGTTTAGTTTATAGAAATTTAGAATTATTGTGGTTACATACACTTAAAGATTATCGTACTATAATAATTAAGAAAAAAGATTTTTGTAGAAAGATTGTCGAGGATAATTCTATATGTAAGGATCACACACTTTAAGGTTACGAAATATATATAAATACTATAAGACTTTTTTTTAATTAATTCTAGTTGTATATATGTAGTGAGAGAGATTGTCGTTGAGTAGCAGTAGTAGCAGTATGGGGAAAATCACAATTAGCACTGGAGTAGTAATAAATAGTAAGAAATATTTTTAAATTCTTTTATTGTATTTTATTTAATATTGAATTTTATTTTAACTATTTTGATACGCTATTTACTTTGATTGATTGTCAAAACGCGCTTTCTTGAGTTAGTTTTTTTTTAAATACAATTAAGGATTCAAGCCAAACGAAAAAAACAATTTTTGTTGGTCTTAAATCCCACTAACTTTTTTTTTAAATCCTAAACAATTAAGTTTAAATATAATTTATTATAAATTTATGTCTGTTTCTACCAGAAATATTTCACAAAAGTGTATACGAGTTTTTGGCTTTCTACCAGTTTGTGTATAAAGTTTCGTATAAGATATTTTACTAAAGGTTTTATATTTTTTTTTTAATACAATTGACTTGGGTTTGTTTAAGATTGAACTTACTGTGTAAGACAAATTCAATACTTTTTGATTGCTAAAAATTTACTTTGATTTGTTTGATTAAAATGGGGTAAGGGAGTTTGGTTTCCTCTTATCAATTATATAATTTTGTTATAAAACAACCATACGAATTGCTAATTGATTTATTTAAAATTTTACAATGTTTAATTTCTAACAAAAAAGAATACTTTCAATACATATGTATGTGTGTTTAAAATGTACAAGTTATTTTTATTCATAAATATATTATTCTTTTTCAGTACTAAGCTCCTGATTTTCAAAATTATGTTTTTAAAAATTTTTCTCGTAAATCTTTTGTTTGATATGTAAAAAATTAATACTGTTAATTTGCAGTTGTTGTAGTTCTGAGGGAGTAAAGCAACAATTTGTTAAAAACTTTTTTTTTTTTTGTTAAATCGTTTGTTTTCTTAATAATGAGTTTGTGTGTGGAGATCTTTAAGGACTTTGCACAGGAAAGGATACCACAAACTTATTGAATTTATTAATTTTATCGATTGTTTTTAGTAGCTGTTAATTTAGGAAATAAAAAGAATAAATTATTCTTATTAGTATAAAAATAGTTAGAGAAAGGCTAGGAAATATAGAAAATGAAAAAAAAAACACTCAAAAAAATTGCCCGAAAAATTCAGGTATCGAGGGTTTACATCAGAAATATGTACTGAGAACTTATTTCAGCTCAGATGTAATCCCTCCAACGCAAACGTATTTTTGGTTATTTTAATAAATATACAGCCACCATGACGAACGGTAACGTTCACTTAAATTCCAAAAGAAAATAAATATAAAAATAATAAAACAGTTTATTACAGATAGGCAAATGAGTTTTTTTGTTCTTTTAGAATTCAAGAAACGTTACCGGTTTGTCATTGTGGGGCAGGCTGTTAGTTGTAGCTGCGGCCAATTTTGTCTTTTATTGTAAATTATTATGATTAATTTTATTAAATTAGTAACAACAGGTTAATAAGTAACAAAAATTAACAAATAAAACTCAACAGTAATCTTTCACATAAAATTTCTGAAATATAAAAACTAAAATATTTTTAAATAAAATAACCAGCTCTGGGTTCGAAGGACCACATACATATGTATTTTGTACGATGAACTTTAAATGTATGTGTTGAAAAAACAGATTAGTAACAAGAATATATATTTTACTAACGAAGAAAGCATTTAGGGAGCAAGACTAGAAGAGTTTATAGATTCTTAAATACTCGTATCAAGTTCTGGTTAGTTTACAAATATAAAGCAACAGACCACACCCAGCTATTTAAATGGAAGAGTGAATCAGCTCATTTCCGTATTATTCAATTCCGAGTGATTTTACAATTCCTCTCGTCATATAAAACAGGGTCGATAGCATGTCCCTCTTTTTAATCTAAAAAATAATCACAAGTGCTATTTGGTTATTCAGTGTACATTTTTTCAGTGTAACAAAAGATTCGTGATTTGCGGCAATGTCAAAAATGCTCATAAAGGTTTGCTATTTCGCAATGAATAGACTGACTAATAAACGAACAACGCTGGCATAACATTGAACTTTATTATCAATATTCGTGCTGTGTGAAAAATGTATTTTTAATCGAAAAATTGCTGAAGCTCATTTTTGGCTCAATTGGGGCGTTAAAAAACAAACTTGCCGAATTTAGAGTAAGGAGCAGCCACAGGAAGTTTACGAGCTGATAATCTACCCGAAAAAAGATGCTCTGTTTGTTGCAGTCAGTATCAATGGCAACGTTAAAGTCTACCATGCAAAGAATACCGACTTTTTTGCCCAAAATGAAAAAAAATTGGACTTGATGTGGGCATGTGGTTTCAACAAGACGCTGCCACATGACACGCCATACCATGAACTTATTGAAAGGCGAGTTTAGTGAGCAATTAATCACATGTCTTGGAGCAGTTCATTGACAGACAAAATAATGCGTTTTGACACCACTAGACTATTTTCTGTGAGGATATGTATGTGAAGTCTCTTGTATACAGACAAGCCAGTCTACTCCAGCCCTGGAAGACAAAATCCAAACGGTCACAAGATCACCCGATATAAAAGCTAATTGCGATTGGCACCGCTGCCGACAATCCACACACAAAGACGCTTGGCAACTATGTTTCTCTACAAAATAATTAAAAGATAATTTTAAAGATCTAAACGCTTACAAAGTAAATATGCGCTACAAAAATGTTTCATAAAATTTGTGGCATAAACTTTTTATTTTATTGACAAGAGGTGTAGAAAGGCGCTTGCTATTCTACACTTCTTACCGTCAATCAAAAGTTTCATGTCACTGACTTCATGAAAAATTTTATTAATGGGCGTTCAGGTAGAAGATTTTAGACGCTATCAACTATGACTTTATAGGAAATGTATGACACATAAGAAGGGAAAAAACGCATTACTGCAACTGACATTCACAATCAACGTTTCAACCATTAAAAATTTTTAGGTTAAAAAGATGGCACAGCTACTTCATAGAAATGTGTATTAAAATGAAAGAGCCGCCAGAGAGAGCAAGTAAAAAATAGTAGATTACATTTTGCCACCATTGTGCTCAGCAGTTCCCCGATAAAATGTTTTCTATATATATAATTCATGATGTAAACTCATTGTCGACATGGTGTTACAATTGTAATTCAGCTGAGAACTGCGAACGTATAAATGTGGCGTGTTTTTTTCTTTTTCACACTTTGAGCAAGTTCAGGCTGTATATTAAGAGTTCATTCTCTGATAATCACATGCGATTCGACGATAGCTGTTTCATAGTTTAAAATGCCATGAAATTTGGCGATTTCAACTCGCCAGAGTATACTGAAGCGAACTGATTTATTTTGCAATGGAATGAATAATACACAAATTATATTAATCAGGTTTTTTTTTATATTTTGACCAAAGTTTATTTAAGGCCAGAGCTGATTTTCTAAATGTTTTATTAAATAAGTTTACAAACAATTAATTAAAAAACGTTCAAGGGAAAATAATTAACTCTTTTTGCAAGAAAACACGAGGATTACTTTAAGCAAAAGAATTATACACTTGCATTATTACGGGATCTAAGATTTTGTTTACCCACGTTATATCTTTTCACTTTAATAACTTCATTGAAACTGGGATGGTATTAGGTAGCAGCAAGTTTTCGCAACCGCTTTGTTAACCGTTAGGCTGAAAATATTAATATTAAGTGGCGGTTAAGAAAATTTCACATATTACAAATTCACCAAATAATTTTGAGCGCCAAAAACTGTCAGTTTTTATTAAAAGCATAATGCTTGGTATATTATGTATCACGGAAATCGATAGACAATTGTTGATATTATTCACAATTAGATGAAGGTGTGACAACAACTATGCAAGGCATTTTTATCAGCAAATCACTTGTATTTGACGGATTTTGGTAAAACCATCTCAAGTAAAGGAATGTTAATTTAAGATTGCTGCAGGCCAGTGTAATCTACAAAATACGCTCTCGGCTTGGGGTCGAAAAATAGAAATTTCAGGTATAAAAATTGCAAACATTTTAGAAATTTAATTGCGGCTATAAAACGGAACAGGTAGCAGAATTTTGACAACTTTAGCAAAATACTTCTTGTCTGCTGCCACATGGCATTTCTAAGCAATACTTCTAATAGACCGTAGCATATTTGCCTGCTTTTGACAATTTAAACTACTGAAGGTCTAAGGTTATTTTAGAGCGTGTCTTAAAAAAACGAGCGAGAGTCTTAGAAAAAGAGTTAATTTACTTTGCTTAAACGTTTTTTAAAAAAACAGTAATAGACGAACATACACACTTTTAACTGGCGCTTGTGTAACTGAGAGATATTGCGAGACACAAAGACTGCAAAACAGGTGACTACAAGCAATCATGTTACAGCGTTATTCAAGTGAAACCGTGCATGTATAGGTTTGCCCATCTCTGTTCTAAAACTAAAAAACCCTAAGAAATAAAAATAAATAATAACTTTGTAAAAATTGCTTTAAACAAATAAAATAAATTAAATCAAATTTATAAAATGTTAAAAACTTGTAGAAACTTTACCAATTAGTGTAGTCAAATAGTTTTTTGATGCAAAATTTGTGTTAGCGGATTTTTGGTTTTGTAGTTTGTGTTTTTCTTTTGCGCTTAGAAGATTTTCTTTTTGCTGTTACTGAACTTTTTTTTCACTTTTCTATTTAGCTATTTTTTTTAAACTTGTAATTTTGACTTTTGTTTTCGTTAAAATAGATTGCACTGGTTTCTTTTTTTATATGCACTATGGGGTTCAATATTTTGATTATTTTTGAAGAGCTTAAAGTTTAAAAAGTTACTAAAATTAAACAAAAATAATTAAAATTTGGCTTTTAACACTCATAATATTTCTTTCAAAATTTACACAAATTATTTTTTTTTCCTTTTTTTCCTGCAGGCTACTTGTTTTGTTGTTATTTTGACACTCTCTAAAATTCTTTGCAAGAAAAAATTCTTAAGGAAATTTGAAAAAGAAACTAAAAATAAATAGCCAACGAATGACAGAGAGCAGACGGTTTAATAGAATTTGTTAAGAATGAAAAAAGGAAGAACAAGTAGAGAAGGCCACAACAAGTTCTTGCAGTTACCTCTTCACAGTTTGATTACACATCTAGGCCTATCAGCGTATTAAGGTTTCTACCGTTTCATTCTTGTTGTAACAATAACTAAATAAGAATCATCGTTATAACGATTATCACTTTTTACCTTATTCTTTCTTTTCTTTCTCTTAAAAATTGTTGGGCTTTTTCTTTTGTGGTTTGTTTTTATGTTGCTTCACAATTCGCCTTAACTATAAGAATATGCGTGCCTGTATGTGTGTGTGTGTGTGTGTGTGTTTGGAAGTGTGTTTCTTAGTCTAGTATGAAACAAACCTAAAGTAACTCGGCAAACTCGTCTCGTAAGTGTTGGTTAAAATGACTTAACAAGATTGCCAAGTTAAGTAGCTTCGCTCTTATTCTCTTTCTTCTTTTTTGTTATAAATATTATTGAATTGCTTTTATTGCCAATTTCTTTAACAATACAAACGTGTTTTGTTCTGAGTTAGAGGTCTCATTGTTTTTTTGTGGAATTTGTATTTTGCCGGTTGTTTGTCATTTTTTTCGCCGCTTGCTCTCTTGGGCGCTTAGTTGTAGCCAGATACTCATAGAGAAGAAACTTTAAACTTAGCTTGCATGGCACACCATTTCCTAGCAAAAACTCGAAAAAATCCAAGTATTTCAGAAAAGTATTTTATTTCTGTAAAATAATTAAATTAATTAATGATGATTACGGCGAGTTACCTTTTAAAACGTTTAATATTAGTAGTCCAAAATAAAAAAACCTACAATTGCCAAAAGGGACATTCAGAGCGATTTATTTAAAATTTACAACAAAATTTTCTACTGCTATAATATCCGTATTTCATATTATCATATCGTGTAGATAAACCTTTAGTTTGTCATGAAGGTAATTAATAAAATATCACATTTATAATTATTTATATTTCAAAGGAGGACAGATGGGAAATCAACAAATGCAGGCACTTGTGTTGAAAATCAAGATGACCTATGTACATTTTGTTCAATAACTTGTTTGGTAGTTGGGGACGGGTTGGACAGCACCTCAGTACATATGGAACAAGAAACATAAGGACTCCTAATAAAATCTTCTTTGTATTTATTTTTTTTATAAAACAAGAAAATTTAGATTTTTGAAAAAAAAAGGAACAGCGAAAACAAAAACTATTTCCTATTACATTTGTTCATAAGTAAGCTGTCATTTACGAGCAACTTGCCCGTTAGGGTAATATGTTCTCCACAACCATTGCCTTCGAAATTTTCCTTCATTTTTAGTTTAACTAAAAATAATGACAGCAAACAGTGCAGCGCAGGCAAAAAAAATATAACACAACAGACAGTGGTACACTGCTGATAAGTTCACAATAACAAAACTGCAAAAATCTAAAAGAAAATAAGTAGATTTTACAAATTTTTAAAACGAACTCTATTTTATAAAAATCCCCTTACGAAAACGCTAATTTGTATTTTACAATTACAGTGTCATTTCCGCTGGAAATGCCCAAAAGTATTTCTGTTGCTAGACCGACCGGCCATTTATACGATTAATTTTGAAATTTAAACTTTTTAATGATGCAGTTTGAATTCTTAATTATTTCAAATAATTATTTAATTAAATTGGATTTTATAAATTTTTTTCGGTCGCCGTAAGTAACTGACTCAAATATTTAAATGAAATTCCAGCTGAAATCAAACAACAATAATGATAGGTGAACCGACATTTTTGAACAAACTGCACTATTTTAATGTAAAATTATTTAATAATTTTTAAAATTTAATTTTACAACAGTTCGCGTTTGATTTGTTTTGAAAGTCTATATAATTTATTTTACTGTCTTCCAAGAAACTTATTTAATCATATTAAAAAAAAAACTATTCGTTCTAACTATTTTTACTTGCTTTTTTTAAATACAATTTTCAAACATAACATCCTTAAAGAAAATGAGATTTTTTAATAACAAAGTGCTCAAAGACAGTCTGTACCTTCTATGTTAAAAACTTTTATTGTATTCGAAAACTCCTTGCTTGTAACATCGTTCAAAAGCTTTAAATAGAAAGACAATTAAGGCATTCGATATCGAACTGTGTTGTAATTTAGAAATCTACTGAAACTTCGACTGATATCTAATGCTGTAACAGATTTTAAAGACATTTTAATTTCTAAAAATTATAGAAAAAAAAATTTTTTTTCAATTCCTGTGTTTAAAATGTCTTTTAAACAAAAGTACTCCCTGAGAGTTGTAAATATGTTTAATAACAATTTATTTAATTAAATTCTTTGAGACGACTGTTACGTTGATAAGAAGATTTTTTTAAATTATAGACCTTCCAAATAAATATTCGCATAAAAATTAATTTTTAGGTGAAAATTTTGTTTAAGACTTTTGTGAAATTAGAAGGCAAAATATTTCTAATGAAATAAAGTTGTTTGTTTCATTTTAGAATTTAAAATTAATACAAAAAAATCCAAGGTAACCAAAATTTGTAATTTAATTTTTTTTTTTTAAATTTTGCGTTTTGAATTGAATGAAAAAAAATATAAGACACAAAAAGCGTATAAATGTGGCACATCAGCGGTCCATTTGTTAAATTATACAGGCTACAAATTTACAAGTAAAGTACATTTATAATAACAATGCTCATAGAATTGTTGGTTTTTTAAATGTATTTTACTAGTAACTTGTACTTTTGAGAAATTGGCCCTACAATTTGGATTTATGAAGAACGTTTGATTTTATATAACAAATTGGAAACAAATTTAAAAATTAAGAAATTCCTTGCGAACTGCTTGCTTAATGTTAAAATTTAAGGCATTTTTTTTCATTTAGAACGCCTTCACTATTTGCCTTAACAGTTGTCGACTGTTCTTCGTAAATTTTTTTCTATTATCGATTGTAAACTCAATTTAAACTAAGAAATTTAAAATAAATTGGACATAAGGCTATTTTGGTTTCATGACTAAAGTTCATGTTTCAAAGGAAAACCTGCAAAAAAAAAGACCGACTTTGAAAAAATAAATAATGAAATTAAAAATTATAAAAGGGCCTCGATTTAATATTCAGACACCGTGGTATTTAAGATCATATACTCCTATCGTTTGGCTATAAAGATTCGACAATTTACATGAAGAAGTGGATTATGTTAATTGTCTCTTCAATGGAAAGTTTTACAATTTTGAAAAATCGCTGTGATCGTTTGACTTTCTCAGAATATTTTATAAAACTGATTTTTTTCATATATAAATCGGTAAATCTAAATCGCTGAATCGTTTAAAGCCCAACTTAAAATATTGTGCCTTAATATTTTAATTTATTTGTTATGTTTTATATGCTGACACAAGGCTGGTTTTTTATCTTCTTTTTTCTAAGCCCCTTGCGGGGAAATGGTGTAAAGGTATCAACGAACTTTTGCTTTGCTCAAATTCTCTGTGCCTTCTAATACCTTCTAAGTGTATGTGTGTATGTGTGTGTGTGTGTATGTGGCTGGGTGTAGTTAAAAATCGCATTTTTTATATGGTTTTTATTTAAAAAAAAGTAATTTAAAAAATAAAAAAGAGCATTAACTGAAGCTTAGTGTGTTTTAAACCAAATTTTTGCTGCTATCGTGGTTTAAGTCAAAGATCTAGAACACTTTTCTCCTAATAATTCTAACAAGTTAGTATGTTGGCCTGTAATTATCTAACTATCGCAATATCAACAATTAAAACAAGTTACAAATATAAAAAGAAGAAAAGGAAGGTAATTCTATGAAAATAATGAAAGAAATAAATGAAATTTTATGATTGTTAAAAAAACAAAACTAAGACAGATAAACTCACAAGGTTTATGATTTTGCTTGAAAGTATAGAGGAGTTCTAGTTTTTTTTTTTTTTGTTTTTAATAGATTTTTAGAAACATTCACTTTGATATTTCAAGCACAAGTAAGAAGTTTGTTTTATGCAATAATACTTTTTTTAGACAGCATAAGAAGACAGTTTAAAGTGGAGGAATTTCAAATCCGCGTTATTTTCTATAAGAGAATTTTGCAATTTTTTATATTTATTAATTTTTTTACTTTTTAAATATTTTCTTTCTTTTTAATTATTTTAATTTTATATATTTTTTTTAAGTTTTAAATTTTATTTTTAAACGTGTAGAAGAATGACGGTTGTTATTGCGTGAGAGACCAACGTTAACTATTGAGTTAAAAGCGTTTAAGCAGCAAACAAACGTGTGTCTGGATGAAAGGTACAACGTTTAAGAACGATGTTGCTGCTATTACTGACGTTTACGAATTGAACCTTTAAGCTCAACTTTGATTTTTCAACGTTATTGAAAAACGATGGTAGTAGTACTTTTTTTTAAATTCACAGAGCAGTTAGTAGAGAGTGTTGCAGAGTAGATTTGCAGGGAAACAGAAATATACAACTTGTACCCAATTCTACAAACACCGAATGAAAGAACACAATACGCGCAAAAACCGAGCTAAATTATGCTGCTTCCTCTGTTAGTGTTGCTGCTGCTGCTACTTTAACTTCACGACAAAACAAAAAAGTTGTATACAGTACAAGTAAACGATGATTATGATGATGATGGTGATGATGATGTTGAAGATAATGATATTTAAGTGTGACAAAAGACGATGTTGAAAAGAGAGTAAGTATTGTTAAAGCAACAATTTTCGTTGGCAAAAAACACAAATAAAAATTTCCCAGAATATTATGCTATTGCTGTTATTTTTTTTTTTCTTCAATAGAATAATTATTGTTGTTAAGATTTTATAAAACAAATTTTAATTTTGAATTTTGTTATATTTTATTATTTGGTTGCTGTTGTTGTATAATATAGATCAAACGGCGGACAGAATTTGGAACGGGTTAAAGCAAAGACTGTACGAAGACTGAAGTAAAAACGTTTGGCATACTGAGGTAATATACCTACAATATTATTCGGAGTTTCATACAAAAAACACACAAGGCAGAAGGAAATACGAAAAACAAACCATCAAAACATTTAATAAACACACGCACCAACCATACGACCGATGCCGACGACATTCACTCAATCGCACTTCAAAACGAAACAGAAACAAAAACAAATCTGTGAATCAACAACGTCTACGTCAGCTGAGCACGAGAGCATCATAATAAAAACCTCCTTCATTATCCCCAACTTCATTATCATCATCAGAGGAGATTTGAAAAGAACTGTTGAATCTCCTTAAATTGTCTTTCGATTCCATCATCATCATCATATTCATAACCATTCTCGTTGCAGTCATCTTTCTCTGTCGTGTGTTTCGCTCGTTCTTTTACTCCTCGTTTGACTACCTCGTATTAAAACGAAGACGAACAACAAAAAAAAAAACTAAACCAACAGGAAAATAAATAAAACATCAGCAGCAGGTTGCTTTTCGCCTGTTGATGTGTTGCACATTAACTAGCACCGATAAGTATTGCATGGGTAGGGGTAGCATTCCCCTCGTAGCAAAGTCTTTTTTTAAACAAAATCCATTACATACAACCCTCGTTCATTATATTCCTATTGGAATGTAAATGTGAGAGCATTAAAATGAAATACTCTTTCGATTATAAATAAAAAGGAGATGAGTCAATTTGAGAGAAAAATTGATTGACCACAAATTCATACAGGTTGTTACAGGTAATGAGACATAAAGAAAGGAGAGGAGGGTGTTATATAACACTTTTCGCAATAGATTTGATCAGCTAACTTAAAATCGTCAAGCTTATTTATGTATATCCTTATCGAGTGGTTTTTATTCGCATTTACTAAGTGCTTAATTGTGATAAATACGACTCTATGGATTTCACTTAGGACTACGCTAGCTGGTCTATATTTGGGCAATATAATCACGAATCTTGCCAATAAGTTTCGCTCAGTGTCAGATTCAAAAATATTTTACCAAGGTGATTAATGGACTTTTATGGACATATTTTGTGAAATAAAATTTTCAAAATGATTTGTTTTAATTTATTTTGGCCTGAAATTACTGCTTGCAGAGAGAAATATAATTAAAATCGTTTTGACTAAAAAAATCAAAAGTAAACTATTTCCACTACATGCTGTGTCTACACTATCGCATTTCGCAAATATGCAACCCTGAAAAGTTTCAACTTTTAAAAATGATTATACATATTGTTATTCTTTCGCATATTACTTAAATTTGTAACAAGTCGCAGTCCTGACAGTTGTCAAAAATCATATGTGTTTTCAAAAAGTATGATATTAGCGATTATAAGCGAATGCTTGTGACAGATTTTGCCCTGACAGGCCTGGCCGAATTGCTGCGGCACTTAAAAATTCTAGCGATTAGTTTCTATGCAATCAGATAGTTGCATTTGATTTGTTCATATTTTTTTACGATAGTGTGGAATCGAAAAATCGTTTGATTTTTTGCTCATCTTAGATGTGGTGTGGAGGATATCTACCAACTACAAACAGTTTTCAATATTTTAGAAATAATTTTTAAAAATTTTCGTATGGAACCCATAAGGTGTATGTAACTTGTTCTTTAATTCAGCAAAAAATACTTGCGTCCGATTTCTTTTAGAGTACGTATGGTCAAGTGTGCTCACATTTAACGATTAAGGTTGGCAGTATGGAAATTACTGTCTCAAACTTAAGTCGAAGAAATGAGTTCGGCAAATTTGTGGACTGCGGTTGAAGTAAATAGTATTCTAGAAAATTGAGGGTTGGATGTCGATAATAGACATCGAATCATATGAGATTGTGAAACAATTAAAATTTGAAAAGAAAAAATATACAAGAAATTAGCGATGAACACACAGCATATTCCCGGGTTTTGTTTGCTTAGAGTTTTTATTATTTAGAGTGGAATTGGTAGGTCTATACCCCCATTCCTCTCCTTTTTCCTATCTACATTAAACTTGGACTTACAACAGGACAGCAATGATTCTGTGAATAAGGCTCAAGGGACTATAGCCTTTTCAATATATTTTAAAAAAGCTTCCAAATTATCAGAATAATATTTTTAATTATCAATAAATGGATACTTCACTCTAAATCAAATTACTTATTGAAAAGACTTTTATATAAACCAAAAGAATTCTTTGAATAAACTACTGCAATAATTTTTTTTTCAATTTCCATTAGCTAAAAACTTTGTCCTGTGAAAAATTTTCGAAACTAAAAGCTCTTGTCAAATGAAAACTATTACAACTATTAGAATATTTATTAAAGAGGCTACTAATCCATCACCCCTCAAAACAAAGCGAAGCTTCTGGTGTTTAAATAAAAGATCTTTGCATACCGGTAAACCCCGCTACTTCTACTAGTGACCCATTGTTCAACAATTAATACAAAAATACTAGCAGTGAAAATATAATTCCCTTCAGGGCCAAAATAAAATCATGCAAAAGCTACAATATATTTGTAAATAAAACATGCAATTCTAAACCACACAAAGGGAAACGAAAGCCAAACACACTGAACTGACTGACTCGGCTGCAGTTGCAAAATCTAACAAATACATCAGAGCACATTCAAAGCAAAATATGACTGATTTTCATGTTCATGTAAATCTGGCAAACCCCCCTTAAAACTGCACAAACATCCAACTTCAAACATTCAAATACATTCGTACTCTATACGACTATTAAGGGGATGTTTGTTACATGCCGCTTCGTATGTTTTGCTACACAAACACATACTTACTCACAAACGTCATAGATAGAAAACAGAGCACTACTTTTTGACCCATTTCAAATCATCATCATCATCATCATATAATGAATCAGCAGCAACAGCTATAAAAAGCAAATGAAGAGCGCACACACACTAGAACATATAAAAATATACCTTCGTGTTAATGTTTATTTCACATTTCACCCCCAGCTCTTCTCAACGTCCCCCAATCACCCTTCCCAACCCATTGAGCACAACCTGGCAATAAAAAAAATCTCATTTACGATGCAATAACAAAACAACTAGAATTTATTTCTCCTAATGCCGACACAGGGTTTTTACCGTTATTCTTTTTTTTTTTTTTTTTAATTTCATTTATCTTTACTTTTGCACTCACACACATATAGCACCAGTAACATACATTTCTTGCTTTTACTGTTGTCCGAAAGGAACAAGGATAGAATTATCCTGTGAGAATGCGATAACAATATTGGAAAAATTCCAAAAAGCAACAAAAAAAAAACAGTCAAATAGCAACAAAATCTACGGAATAGAAGGAAACTAAACATGGAAAGGGTAAAAAAACAACACTATAGAGGAAACAACAATAACCATCATTACACCTGTTCTGAGTTTCAGTTGTTTTTGTTTCTTTTATTTTCAAGGCACACACAAATACAAATACAACTCAAGCAAGCAGAGAGTGAAATTGTATCACAAGAGCGAGGGTGGTTTTCTAAAAACAAAACAAAAAAACACTCTTCATGATGACGACGTCACGGTCGTAGCTAACGACGTTAACGCCGAACTGATTTCGGAATGTACAGGTAAATTAGGTGCTCAAGTTGTTGCGCTTTTTCTAACTTTTGTTTGATTTTGCTGTTGGTTGCAAAAACAGAAAACCTCTACGTTCCCGTGTCACATGTGTTTACGTGTTCGTGCTTTTCCGAAAAACTCTTCAAACGCGCAAGTACTTATTTGAGTACAAGGGGTAGTTTATTATTGTTTATTTGTGGATGTTGTGCTAAATATGAGTAACACCGTTTCTCTTCCGATTTCGAATAAGGGGCGAATGGTTATAAAAGTTTTGTAATTGTAATACAAAAAATCCGTAAGAAAGGTCTCTTAAATGTTAGAAAGCACATCTGCACGCTATTTTGATTACAGAAACAAGCTTTCGGAATGTGTCTTGAGGAGGACGAAATGTAATGTAAGTTAATTTGAAATAAAGAATTAAAAAAAAAATGTAGCTGGCTGGCGAGGCAGCTAATAAATGATGATTTAGTCTAATTTATAAAGCACGCAGGTTGATGTACGACAATGTTTTGCTTTCATAATTCCATCACTGATGTCGTCAAGTTGCCATTGCATGTTCAAATGATAATTTTACTACTAGTTTTACCCGGTGTGCTTCGATACCCCTATTCAAAATATCTTTAGTGTAGGAGCAAATCATTGAGCCCTGCCGAAATCCTGGCTCAAATTGGATGAGTCTTAGTATTGTAGATATGTGAGAATAATTAGTTACTTTGCCAGCTCACATTCCTCTACTATTTTGCCTGCGTTCGAAACAGCTGCCACATTTTTCGGCTTTCAAATAAAGGGAAATTAATATTTACTCTGCATAACAGTCGCTTTTATATCTTCAGGATTTTGGCTGGATACGCATTTGGTGTTCCGTAAATTAATATTTACTCTGTATGAGGGTAACCTTCTCGCCGGCTTTAAAAAGAACAAACCAGCCTATTTTAACTTTCGGATCAATCGTAAAAAGTTCCAAAAGATACAACCAAACATACAAACACCGATCCATTTATATATATTGATAGATAGATAGATACGACAGAAACAAAATGAGTGTTGGTTACAGCAAACGTTGTGCACTGAACAAAATCTTTAGTGAGGTGGTGCTTTTTGGACGAATGTCTACGCTACAATTCCCGAACATGGAAACACAATGCAAATAAAAGAGCTATGCATTTGGTGCGGACTTTTGGGCTAGCGCAATTATTCGTCCGTACTTCTTTGAAGTCAACCGCCTCCGGCGAGCGCTACTGATAGGGCGTGGTGCTCTTTGCGAAATAGCGACAGGTTTAATGGCTGCATGCATGAAAAATTTAACGCCATGCCTTTAATGGCAGCATTACCCAAGTTATCGCTCAAACTTATATGGATGCGGCAGAATCACACAAATTTGGACCTCTCGAAACCATACAACTATGTATAGTCGCGGCGTAAAACAATAGTTTACGAAATAGGAATAGTTGGTTGCGGTCATAATTCCTTTTTGAATATATATCACCTCTAAAGTTTATGTCTAGCCCTAGGCTATGGTTATAAGTTTCGGAATTTAACTTCACACTCCGATCCACAGCATTTCATCCCATCTTGTTATTCAAAGTTGAAGATCTATGTTAAGCCGATATATACCCAAGCTACTATTGTTTGAAATAAAAAACTTCGTAAAAAGAGTGCGTCTATTCCAGTTAAGCCGTAATATAATTTATCCTACCAGCTATTTCATACGTACGGTTAGTATTTACAATTTATGTTTTAGGAGAAAATTATAATCCCTCTATTTAATTTAAATCCGGCGTCAATTTTTTTCCATGGCAAGCCTAGAGAAAACACTCGCCCAAACCTCCGATTCATACATAGCGGTAGACGGTGAATATTTTCACCCTGTCTTGACGTGCAACAGATTTGTCTGCCAATGAACAAACTCTTGAGCGCATATGAACTTGTCTCCTCTACGCTTATCAGCAATTTGTTCTGGTTCAGACGGCGTTGTCAGCACAATCGTTTGACTATATTTTCTTTATAAAATCAAAAACGAACATGAAAAGGATGAGATATTAAAAAAAAAACATTCACTCTCCAAGCTGAACATATGAACAATATTTTCCTGTTATTCTGCGAAATCTTCTGGCTACTCATTTATTTGATTTTCCTACAAGGTAATTTGATACAGATCTTTGAAAAGAATTTGTGATCCCTTGTGAAGTTGGACACAAATCGGTTTCATTTTTCGTTCTGCCACAGAACGAAGATGGGATGACGGAAATTTGTGCCAAATTATTAATTATAACTCGTTAACACGGTGTGTAAGAAATCTTCTCAAAAAGAAACATTAATATAAGCAAAAACTTAATTACGAAGGAAAATCAAAATGAACGGGCTTGCATACTTTTCAGGGGCGAATCCAGGAAATTATGGCTTTTACACCCTGCTCCACAAACTGAATAACAGTCAACGTTTTCGAAAACAATAATTACAAAAGAATTTTTGTTTCTCTTAAAATTAAGCCATATACACGCAGAGAAAAACCATAGTTTTAACATCGTCACGACAACAATATGATGTTCTTTATATCGTTGAGGCAAACATTTATGGTTATTTGGAATTATTTTAAACCTAACGTTATTTGCATGTAATAATATTCATAACAATTCAACAAAATATAATTACACTCCAACCATAAAATGTTCTTAATAGATAAAATATGTGTGTAAAGTTGGCTGGTTGGCTTAAGTGGTTAGCGCGTTGAATGATAAAATCATTTGAGGGCTTTAGTTGCATGTGTTTGTACTTCATGCAGTATGTATGATTTCTGTACAACCATCATATGTTGCTCTTAGATTATGGTTACCTCTAATTGTAACCTGGATGCTAGAAAATTTTTATACAATTGTTTATAATTGCCACAGAATTTATAAAATCATTTAATTTTCAAACTATTAGAATTTGTTTATATTTATCTTACCACTTAAAAACGTCTAATTAGTTATCGGTTTCACTGTGCGCACGATAATATCTTTAACAATATTCACACTCACACCAGTTTCATAAAAATTCATTTAGCTCACCTGCAAAGAAATTCAAAAAGAAAAAATATTAAGAAGATTTCAGCAAACAGAAATTAAAAATAAAATTAAACAATTCCTAAGATAATTGACTTAAAAAGCTTTATTAGAGAAGCAATAAAATTGCTTTTAAGAAACCAAAAAATTGAAATTCATTACCACAGAATAACAAGAAACTGAAAAAAAAGAAACAAAACAATTCAGAAAATGAGCAAAAACTATCAGAAGTAGTAGAAGAAATAGTTTATAATAAATGGTTTATGGTTGGCGGACGTACGAATGCAAAAATAACGAAGCATCACAAGCAGCAATAGCAAGCAGCAGCACCAACTAAAAGTACAGCACCAAACAAAAATACCAACAACATCAAGTAACCAACAAATTCATTGCAAATCATTTAAAAGCAGTTTAGTAGCTGTTCAATGCTGCTGCTACATTCAACCAAGCGTACGACCAACCAGCCAAGGCATTTTATTTGTTGCATGTTGTATTGATGTAGCAAACATTTATATTCTTATGTTGCCATATATTGTATCAGACTGCAGTTACTTGTACTGCAAATGCGGCAATGACAGGGAGGCAAGCAAGCGGCAACCGAACAATCAAGCAAGCAGTAAGACATTGTCACAACCAGTTAAGAATATTTCTAGTCTTTATAGTTGAAGGAATTAGAAAAACATTTTCTTGAGTTGCATGTATAGGGTGTGTGTATGTGTGTGTATGCGGAGCCATTGTCTGTAGTAGTTCATTGTTGCAACAAGTTTCGTTGGCCATAATGCAAAAAAAAAGGAAACAAACTTGAAGTACGCTTGTTTGTGTGCAGTTGTTTAAATAACTAGTTTTGTTGGTTGGTGGCTGAATTATTTGCTTGTTTCGTTGCCACTTGTCTTCAGTCGAGCAATACTAGTTTCAAGTGCAAGTCCAAGACCAATAAATTCACAAAAATACAAAGGAGAATTACAAAAATGAAAAAAACCCCCAATTGAAAGATATTTTAATATTTCAGCGGCAAGAGACGAATAAAAGTTAACTGCTTTTTTGAGATCAGCATTTTTTACTTTTTTCTTGCGAAAATCAAAATCAAGTAGAAAACAAACGATTAATAAATGCTGTATTCTTATTTATAGAACAGTCTTTAGATCACATATTTGGGAATGAATTTTTTGAGCTCTTTTTAACCCCAATTAGCTCTAGAACAATTTTTGTTACTATTCGTTTACTCGGACTGACACTCAATCCGCAAACAAACAAAAAAAAAATTCAAAAACAAATTGTACTAAAGTACTATTTGCTTGGAAACTTAAAAAAAAGGACCAAGTGCGGTCTTCAACACTTGGGCCAAAAATTCCAGTGAAAAATGTCTTGACTGATTAGTTAGACAAGTGGTACTGTGATTGATTGACCCTGATCCTAAACCTAATCTAATTCATATTTAACGCCATGTTGAGGGTTGGCTTTTTTATGCTTTTGGAAGATGTCTGAAATTCTGATGATCAGTAAGAAAGGAAAGGACTCAGTCAGGACAATACTGTAAATGTTATCAAAGCTGTTTTAAAAATTATTCGTTTTGTGTTTAAAACCTTCTCTTAATAAGCAAAACATCCCGAAACGCCAGTTTCGTGTTTGAGGGAAGCCATAGTACTATTGAGACAAAGTACTAATGAGGCATAGATCGGCTTACTGTGTTCAGCTTTATTTGTTGAAAATTCCCAAGCATATGATACAGTCTGGCATGATGGACACGAGTTGTTACTGAAAACTGCCACAAAATGCTTAAGAGTCATTTAACCTATAGAAATCTTAAAATAAAGTCAAAGAACCAATTTTGTAAAAATTGGAAAATCCACGCACATTTCCCCCAAGGAGAGGACTAGCTGAAAAAGTAGTGAATATAAGTAAATCCATCGAAATGTGCTCATGTAATGTTTTCCCTTCAACAGCAAGGAGAAAAACCACGTGAAATATTTAGAAACATGCCTAGACCGATGCCGAACTTGTTTCCACCATATAGAGGCAAAAATAACGGCCATAAAATTTAGAACAAATCAACTATACTGGTTAAAAGGTCCTAACTCAACCCTGACTTTGGAATGCAAAGTGCTTTTATACAAATCCATAATGGAAAACTCTAACAAAAACAATATGGCCATATGCCATTTAGCTGTGGCGTACTGCTTGTAAATCTAACATCTAAAAGTTACAAAAAAACAGTGTAGGATTTTACGATTTATCGTATGCGCCTCGTGCCATATAAAAAATGAAAATGTTCAGAGATCCTAGAAGTTTCCACTACCCAGGATGTAAAAACATAATACGTAAACATCAGTAGTGGTCTATCCCAACACTCTAGTACGCGATTTATAGCAATTTTTCGGGCATAAGACTTAAAAAAAACAATCACATTGGTCCTGGCGAGACGGCTCTCTCAATCCAATCGTATATAAGATAAACTAGTTATTACAGCCTTATCCTTGCGAAATGTTTGTTTGTTACGCTTTAACTGGTAAACGCCTTAACCGATTTTGATGAAATTTATAATATAGATAGATCTACGCCTAGAAGGAGACATAGGGTATACATTTGTAAAACTATGATCAACGAAACAGCGGTAGAGGTGAAATTTGTGCCTCTCCGAAACTATCAAACAGATTTTGATGAAATATAAAGCATATCGAAGGCTTAATATAAAAAGCCGTAACTCGCTTTTTTTTATTCTGGCAGACAAATGCAGCTTGCTATAAAATTTAAGGACATAATTTGTTGCCTTTTCCCTGTAAAGTAACAAAAAGTCAAGATACTCCTTTTTTATATTAAGCCATCACTACGCATGTAGATCCTTGAAAAAACAATGTTCAAAACTGTTGGCGTTTTCGATTCTTTAATAAAATGTCACGTGATCAGTGTTGATCGCACCCTGTAATAACGCTGCTTATTAATTGACGAGCATAATTCTTAATGAAATAAGCTGTCTTGTTTCACCACGACCCTTAAGCAGTCACTGGTACTGGTTTGAGGTAGCCGTAGCTCAAAAAGTCCAGTTTTACCAGACCGACAACATATATACGGAAGTTGCTTTATGAGACTGTTAGTTTAACCAGATTTTTCGGAACGGGAACCAGTTCATAATAAAACATATATTACCACCTTCTTGCAATGGTATAAGTCTAAATCGTTCGCGAAAAATTGAAACATTATCATCTGCGACGAAGAAGTTTTTATCCTTGAAAACCATTTTTTTTAACAATGGAGAAAGTCACAGAAATAGTTTTAATAATAGTATAAAAATATTAAGTTAGTTTTTTAAAAAATCGCAGGTTTGGCAACACTTCTTGGTCAAACATTTTCAAATGCAAAGCATATTGCAGCGCCATCTGTTGCCGCTTTTACGTAAATTGCAAAATTTTACAAGTTTATATTTACCATAACCAAATAAGGATCTAATAATTGCATATTTTGCACACACTAAACGTTTCTAATCATTCAAACAACCGATTGTAGTTAGCGCAAACAGCATCACGAATCGCTTGCTCTAAAAACGCAACCAGACATTTTGACAAGAAATAAGAAAGACACACCGAAACTGCAAAAATAAAGGATAAAAATTCAACAACGAAAAAAGCTCCAAATGCAGTTCTTAAAAAAATTCCAGAAAGACAAAACAGGAATGGAAAAAACAGTGAGAGAAAAAAGTTGAACATTTTACCAATATAAAAAAAAGACGAACAACAAAAAAACTATTGACAACTAAAATTCCTGTACTGTAAACGGGTTACAATTGCACAAGTTGCAAGGTTAGTTGCCAGCGACACTGGCAGATAATGAAACATGTAGTTTACAGTCAATATACCACATTCTTTAACGAAAAAGAAATATATAAATAAAATTTAATTCGAAAAAAAATCTCACAAATCAACTACAAGGTAACAGCAACTTTTTGGTGGTTGAAGAAGAATTGCAAAGAAAAATATACTAAACTGCAAAGTAGCATGCAACAATCAGCAGACACTCAGCAGTAATAAAATTAAAAAAGAAAAAAAAAATAAGAACAAAAATTATAAAGACAGACCAAAATCTAGATAAATAAAGCAACAACAAAACGTTTTTAATGTAGTTTGTCTTCTTAGCACACAAACACACACACACTTACAACCAGACTTTAAGACGAAAGAAGCTCATGGGCATACGTTTCGACAGAGAGAAAAAACTATGCAAGGACAGACACACTTGTTTTATTTAAGTTGCATGTTGCCTTACTAGCAGCAGTAAGCTGCCAGGTTTATTTTTTTCGGACGGTTTAGTTAGTAAATTGGTAATGCTTCGATGCTTCAGGATTGTAAAAGTTAGAATGAACATACGATTCCGATTCGGATGGTAAGAAAAGAAATCTACAGCAAATAAAAGCAATTGTAAGGCAATAGAAAAGTCACAAACAGTTGCACTTAGAATATCTGCTGAAAATAAAAAATTCTAAAAATAAGTTGCCTCTATTTTTTCGTTTGCCTTAAGTATGGTTGGGTTTACTTCTGTTTCAAGGAACAAGGTAGCATTAGTTATAATTTGAGATACAGGTGAACTCTTATTATTTTTGTAGCTACTAGAAGGACTCGAGTAACGTTGTAAATCGTGAAAATTGCCCTGGCATGGTCTAGGCAACCATATTATTTTTTTACAACACAATATTGTTGTGACAAACATATTTTGGTTGCTTGATAAGATTTAAAACATTACTTTATTTGAAATAAACAAGTTATTTCCGTCATCCCTTGTCAAGTTTGGTTTGGAGACAAACCGGTTTGTTTGACAAGGGTTGACGGAAATTTGTTCCAAAATTCTATATCAAAATACCCTGTCGGAATAAAAGATCAGAATCAAACAAGTTATTGTTTACATTTAACCATTACATCATTTCCATTCATAAAAGTAGCAACTTGCTCGAGTTGAACACTACCATTTTTACTAAAATTCTAACCACAAACAAGGTTTTTAAACGTAAAACAAATATATATATATATATATATATATATATATATATATATATATAATAACTCTAACCATATGTTCTTAATACACATAATATGCTTATTCTAATTAACGTATGAGGATGCTGTAGCTGAAGTAGTTACCGCGTTGGCTATTAAGCACTCGACGGCTTCAGTGGCCTGTGCTCGTGGCTCAGCCGCTGCCAATCAGTAACATGAATTCTTTCCTTTTCTGTAGCTCTAAGAAGGCCATCTTATTGTTAACTACAATAATAATATGACTTGCTTAATACCATATTATTTAATCATAAAATGTTACTCTTAGATTAGGGGTACATCATACCTGTTTTTCTTTGCTTGTAACGCTTCCATAATTAACAACAATGCGAACAATTTCGAGCGGGGCTTTGAGCCTCAAAACTTTAGCTTCTTTTGTTTGAAGTCATTATTAAGATAACGAAAGATAAAGTTAAGACAATGTGTGCACAATTATATCAGTTCATGACCGGTGTTCGCGGACGCTTAACGTACCGACTATCCCAGAATATGTTTGTGTAAAAAACTAAAAACTAACTTAAGAGCGGCAAAATATTAATAAAGGATTTAAAACATAATTTTTAGACTAAAATTTGCTAGCGCAGTTACAACCCAAACTCCGATCTCATTTTTCTACTTTTATATTAATAAATACGAGTATGTACCTCTTGATCACAATAAGCTTAACCACTCTTAGTAATGACATACATACCAACGTTATTATATCACTTAGAGCCATTTTATATTGAATGTGGCTGGTAAGATATTTGCCACATCTGATCATGCTTGAATACAAATCAGATTTGTTAAGAAATAGATTGTGCTGAATCCACAACATGTTCAACGGCGTTTGTTTGCCTGTGAGCAGTAGCTTGTAAGGGCAAGAGTTTACGATGACATGGATAACCCAGACATAATTCTACTAGAGAGGCAAATTAAGTATCTGAACTTATTGTGTTAGTGCATTTTAAACGAGAGGCGCGACAGTGAGTTGGTAGTATGGTAATGACGACCCCCATATTGCTTCCACCTGATGTCTTCTTTTCGGCTCGACACTCTTCCGGCCTTATGAAGAAATATCAAGTGAAACCTTACTTTGAAAAGTAATCAACGCATTACCCATACGTTGTGGTAGAAAGAATTCAACTATACCTTCCATCATAAACCATTTTTCATTTGCAACCTAAAGTTGCTGAAAAATAAGCTATGAACAACAAAAACGCACGCAAAGGGAAATTTCTATTATATTCTATTGAATTTCTATTATGATTTATTTAAATTTCGACCGATATCGAATTTGCCGTAATTTGCCTCCAGGGCTGTAGTTACGATATATAGTTTATTTACAACTTTAGCTAGGAGCAACAATTGATTATCGTTAACATACGTAATAACTTTTAACATGATTAGGCTGAATATAATAATTTCTCCTAGGAGAGACTTAAAACTGCACAAAAGTATTAAAGTTCCAGTCCCCAAATAAGATAACAAAGGCCCAAGTTAAGGTTATTTTAGAATATATTTAAGTTTAATTGAAAACAATGTGATGTAATAACGTCCTGCTAGATCAGATTTAGAGGAATAATATGAGGGCATTTAATCATATAGGGGGGTTTTGAAATCGCCAAATTTCAAAAACGAAAAAAAGTGTTCTGTTAATTGGACGATTTCGAAGTTAAGTTCGGTTCAAATAAGTCAAACATCTAAAACATAAATAACCAATTAGAGTCTTCTTTTAAGTTTAAATTCTATTCTGAAATTTTGTGATTTTAAAACGAGCGTTTTTTAGAGCAGCCAATTTAATTCTAAAAATTTTTTACATATTTTTTTTCTTAATTTCGTTCGTATATAAAAATCACTTGTCATTGCGGTCGGAAACGCTAATCTCCGAAAGCGACCAAACAATTCCAGTGAAACGTTGGGAGTGTGTGCGTGATTCAAGCTTGAAGGATAGGATATTTTAGACCCGATATGTGATGTAGGGATGTAAATATTTTTTATATATATTTTCTTCATTCACAATTAAAAAATATACATAATTAGGAATCGTAACCCCTATCTTATCACCCTATTTTTTATGCGCTATGAAGGATTTGTATGGGAAAAATTTTACAGTTACAGCTTGTTCTTAATACGCGTATATGAGCCGAATATCAACGGGGCCGGCATTGGCGTAGCGCATCATATATAAGTAAATATTTGTTACCGTTCTCTAGAAGACTGTAATATCTGTTAATGTACTTATTTTTTCTTTGTTTCTTAATTATTCAACATTAACCAATCGAGCTGTGAGGGCCATATATAGTTGGTGGTCTACAAACTAACGCTTTAATACAAATTAGTACTAAATAACCATCACTAAGTAACCATATTCTTATTGGCATTTTATCCTTTCTTCATTCCTAAGGGTAGAATGCAAAAGAAACACCAACTTTTACGGGCTTATACTTTGAATTTTTTTAGAAACAAAAACGCCATTAGAGAAAGCCACCTGAAAAGATCTTTCACAAACAACACAATTTCTGACGGTATAGAAGCAAAGTAATAAAGTTCTTACGAACATGCGCCGGACAATCTGTAGAAGAATAGTAAGATATAATTTGAACAAATGTTAAAATGTGGAACGCACTTCCCTTTTTATTTTCTAAAATCATGAAATGGCTGCAAACATATATTCCAATCATAATATGTTCCTGCTTTGGGCATAATATTCAATACAATTACACATTTTACCAACAAACTTTAAACATAAAATACATTCTAATTTTTTTTTCAATCGAAAATGAAGCAAAGTTGAAACAATTTCATTCACTTGCGCACCGCTTACCCTAAATAATCTTACTCGGAATTTACCGGATATGTAAACAGTTCACATCTATAACTTGCCCCCACAATTTTAATTCAATAAGTTCTATAAAATAAAAAGTTAATTTGCCATCAGCGCAATGAAAAAATAAATTAAATGCTGTTGCGCGTGTAGGAACATTAGTTAACTGGAATTAACACTAACATGACATGCATTGGTCTGACTGGCTAATAACTGACTCCCTGCTTTCCTGCATAGAGATTTTAAGCTTAATTAAAAGTAGCTACTATTAACTGCACAGCAATATGAATTTTTCGCCATTCAGGTATTTTAAACAGCAACCAAGCATAACCTTAATGGATAAATCAGTAGAGGCGCAACACAAAAACAAAAAAACAAAAAATATGCCAACAAAAAAAGTTACATGCCACTTAATTTAAGCTAAAAGAAGAAATATACATTCCTAAGAATTAGAAATGTTGTGAGAAAAGGAAAGAAAAAAATTAAAAATGCAAATGTTTGCGCTGCAAGTCTTCTGCAGATTGAATACCGGTATACTGCATGAGTGCAGCATATATTATAAATGCATTTGCTTTTTTAATCTTAAAAGCGCATCGTTTGTCTATGCAACAGTACACAGATAAGTTTAGATGCAGCCTAGAAGAGGTAGGCAGGAGTAGAACAAAGATATAAAAAAAACACAATTGATAGTTGCCTAGGCTTGACCATGAACTTGTTTAGCCAGACATGAAAGTTTATTAAACTCAAGCAAGCAGCAACAACAAAGTAAGAAAAATAAGTGCTGCAACATTGCTATTCTCTGTTGCATTAACAAATGCTAGCGTTTTTCTTTTTTGTTTCTTTTTTAGAAGTCTCTTTTGGTTGCAATATTTCTGCTACAAACTTGAAAATCCTCCAAAAAAAGGATACTTTTAGTACTGCTGCCTAAGCGAAAATGAATTAAAATGATTTAAAATAATGTCTATAAAACGATATATGGGTAGTGCACGTATTACAGCCTGAACACTTAACCAGTGACAGTGGCAGTGCTTGTGTTTGCCACACATTTAAAACGCGAAAATGTTCATCAATAAACAGCACAAATTCCAGGACTCGAACTTGAAATTCAAGCAGTAAAACAAGTTTCGCAACCTTTAGGAAATAATTGCAACCCAGAATTATTTATCAGGCAGCCAGGCAACAGCACAGCAACAGCATCTTTGTCTCCTTTTTTTTCGTTTGTCCCATTCTATAAAACCACAAAATATTCCTCAAGACCACTTTGTGTTGAAAAATACGACAAAAAAATACTTGCAGTCGTGCCATTTACCAACATTCAATGGCTCAGCAACAGGCGGCTCTTCTCTGACAATGACTGCGACTAAAATATATAAACTAAAGGATGTCCCAATAAGCAATTTGGAGAGCTAGGGGTATTAATTGAATAATTTAAAAGTGTCATTGAATATACTTGAGCCAACTCATTTTCTAATGAAGTTTTTTAAACAGTGCGACTGGAAATTATTTCTTTAAGGAAATATCTTAAATCTTTCAATTAGTTTTAGGTCATTCTGAAACCGAATCTAATATTGAATGATTTAATAACGTTCCAGAAAATGTTGCTGCTGCTTTTTAAATGAAATGAAATTGATAACATTGCTTTAATGCGATAAATATATGTACACAAGAGTAATGCTGTTCAAAGTACCTACCGTCCACATTTTTTTAAATATAAAAATGAGCTATTGCTAATTTTGCCACCAGGTAATTTGACAAATTATAGCAAACTTGACAAGCATAAAAAAATTTTCTTTCATTTCTAGCAATTTTTTTATCCCAACTCATTTTATTTAAAAAATTTATATGCTGAGGGTGGATAAGCTAGTCTTTATAAGCATTTCGCTGTTTCCTTAGATCAACTCATAAGGAAGTATTTAGGCAACTTTTTAGAACAACTCAAACGCCGTTTGCTCAATTTTCTTTAGACCAAATGAAAAATCAAAGATTTAATAACAAACTTTTTAATTTTTCTTGCTTGTGTTACTATGGCTGGTTAGTAGCTGTAAGCGGTGAAAAATAAATAAAAACCACAGGCTATGCTTTTCTTTTGGTAGAAAAGCAAAAAAATAGCAAGTGTTGCCAATGTTTGCGCAAGCTTTTGCATATTTATTACAAGAAGAATTTTACTACCTAATTATTTTTCATAGTAGTTTACTTTTTTCCGGTTATCAGCTCTTAAACAGTTTGGAGAATCAATGGAAAATCATTGTAATGCAAGCGCAGATTCTTAGCATAGGCAAAGAAAAATGTTAGACTAAAATGGCTATTGCTGTTGCTATGAATATTGTATAAAAAATACAATACAGTAACAACAATATCAACAGTTCAATCATTTTGTTAACAGCACGTTAAGAGCAAATTAAGAAATATAAATAAAAGTATAAATATTTCTAAATAGCAGTAGTAAAGCCATTATATTTACGATATTAATGTTGCTGTTTATGTGCTGTTGAAAAAAGGAAGCAGCACAAGTAGTATTAAATGTGTGCTGCCATATTTTGACAGTTGATGCAGAATTGTTATAGATCCCCCAACATTACATCTTCTAAAATACTAAATAGAAAATAGTAATAGTTACACAAATACCACCCTTTTACTGTAAAGGTAAGCGACACCTACAGTTTTGTGTCACCCCAAAAATAACTTAACTGACATAAAAGAAATGTAAGAATCGCCGAAAAATTAGCAAAATAAACAAATAAATTAATTATAAAGGCCAATTAATATTTTCATATGTAACTGTTGTCCATCAATCAGTTATTTTGATTTAAAAATGAAACCGTGAATAATTTTTCACTCACGAAAAATTAACTAAATCATTTCTACATTTTTGCTATCAGAAATTATTCAAGTTTAATATTCAAACTTGTTGAAAATAACTTTAGTTTCGGGTTCAATGTGAACTTCAGGTTAACATTTTTTGTTAAAATAATTTTTTAATTTCGGGAACTGGCGTAATGCTAATTAATATATAACTTCCATAAGGTCTTTTGCAGGCTACAATAAAATTTTATTTAAAAAATTTTCCAAAAAAAATCTCCTGTAAAATTTTGTTTTCTATGGGTTACGTTATTTTTGCTAAATTAAATAGCTAACAAAATTTACACAAGGAGTGAAAGGTAAGAACTAAAAATATGCCAAAGCAAATTCATATAGAAAAATGCTAAAATTAAATTTAAAATAAATGCAGCAAACAGCAATAGACGTTAGAAAGCCACCTATAAAGAGGCAACATTTTTCAAATTCTTTTTTACGAAATCGAGTTAAACCGAATAGTCATCAACTGTGGACGAATTGAAATAAAACATCATCATTTCTTTAAAGATAATTGAGCACATGAAGCGGCCATTTATGTACAGCAACCCATTTCAAAAGTATTCAAAAACAATGCAATAAAATGATGTCAGTATTAAAGGCAGGACGAAATAAAAGAAATTATAAAAAGAGAATTAGAATAAAAAAAAAAGAACACAAAATAATGGAATGCAACATTGCAGCAACTAGTGACAAACTAAAGACCATAAAAAACAATTGTAGGATAAAAAAAACAGTAACAAAAGCAACAGCAACATTTTTGTAATCAGGTGAAATATTTCAATAACAAAAATTTGTTATTCTTTGTTGCAAAAAACAAACAGCAAATATTTTCGCTACGGGTTAAATCGTTATTAAGGAAGCGTAAGGAAGCGTAAGGTAAAGAATTTAGGGCGTTGGGTGTAGGAGTAAAGCCAAAGGACTCAGGTATTTTCTGCATTATTATTTAACATTCATGCTCATACACTTCATTTGCTGTAACCAACAACATTATCACCATTACTACTCGACCATCGTCGACTACCTTCATTCAGAACAGATTTGAAGTATAAGATTTCATTATTGTGGTATTTTTTAGTGCAATGAGAAACAAATTTAAAAAAAGTATTAAAAAGCGCGCATTATGCAGAAACATAAAGGTATTTAAGTCAATAAAAACGACTATATTCGATGTTGCTCTGGAATTGAAATCTCACTCACGATCATCATGCATGCTTCTCAGAGAGCCATTAAATTTTACTTATGCAGAAAGTTAATCTGCTTTTGGGACGCACACATATGCACCAATCACTCAAGCGGTGCACGTTCTTAACATAACCATAACAACATCATATATTAAATATTAAACGAATAAATATATGCTTATGCACTTTTACTGAAATGCAAAACCAAGTAAACGATCAGAGAAAAGAAATTCATCCCAATCATCGCCTGATAAACAAACTCTCGTCAAAGAAAAGACTCAGAAGGCAATGGTAACATAGACGTTGTCCAGACATCAATACCCAAAAAACTCGGACTATAGCCTGTGGAAAGCCGTAACTCAATGTCCTCGCAAAATTCTTAGAAAAGCTTTTCACACCACATGACATAATTAGTTCCACTATTCCAAATATCAGTGAGACTGCCATTAATCCTGTGAAGTTTCGGCTATCTTCATTAAAGTCGATAATTGAAAATATGTGTAGATATGAAACAATCACCCAGGATCAATGATAAGAAATTTACCTAATTATGCTGTAAGAATTTAACTATTCGTATTTAATACCATGCTACGCGTTGGCTTCTTGCCATGCTTTTGGACGATGTCTGAAATTGTTATGATCCCTCAACCAGGTAAGGACCTTACTCAGTGTACGTCATACAGGCCCGTTAGCCTACTGTAAATTTTATCAAAGTTATTTGAAAAATTATTCGTTTCATCTTTAAAACCTTACATTAGTGAACAAAACATAATCCCGGACTATCTGTTGGGTTTTCGAGCAAACCAAAGTACAATTCAGCAAGTCCACAGCATTGTCACCGTTACTAGATCGGCATTTCAAACTAAGCAATATTGTTCAGCTTTATTTATTGGCATTTCCCAGGCATTAGATAAAGTCTAGCATGATGGGCTGCTTACGAAAATAACTCGAGTGCTATCTGGAAACTCTCACAAGCTATCTGGCGGATAGAACGTTTAAAGTAAGGTCAAAATATCAGGAGTACCTCAAGGTAGTATATTAGGGACGCTATTATATATCAATTATGCAGCGGATATGCCAACAAGCCCAAATACGTATACGTCAACGTTTGCAGATGAAACTGCATTTATAAGCGTTAACAAAGACCCGAAAGTTGCATCCGGACAACTTCAGGCTCATGCTAAGAAGCTAGAACATTAGCTAAAAACGTGGAGAAGACAGGTAAATCCATCGCAATGTGCTCATGTAACGTTTTCCCTCAGAAGGAAAAATTGTGCACCTATAACTATAACAAATGCCACTCACTGTTCCAGTATTAACCCACTTGAAATATTTGCGTATCCACCTAGATCGACGCTTAACTTGGTGCCGTCATATTGAGGCAAAAATAGCTGCCATAAAACTACGAACAACACAACGACACTGGTTAATGGGTCCGCACTAAACCTTGAGTTTGGAAAACCGTTATTAAGCTCTTCTACAAAACCGTTATTAAGCCAATATGGTCCATTGGCAATCTGCTATGGGGTACTGCTTGCACATCAAACATTAAGAAGTTACAAAGAAGACAGTCTAGGATTTTACGACTTATCGTTTCGCGGGCACCAGGGATTAAAAAAGACTGACACATTGAGCCTGGCGAGACGGCTCACCCAACTCAATAAATACAGGGTGCCCGCCAGGAACGTATACTACTTTGTTTTTTAATAATTTTTGATTTAATAAAAAAGAATGGATCGTATATTGATAAATGTTTTATTTAATGTCGGCAATTATGTATGAAATACAATTTCAGATAAATGTCTGCCTCTGTTATCCTTACGAATGCGAGCCCTTTTGAACACATTTTTCACACCTTTCACGCAGTATTTCATTAATTTCATCACGAATATTTTGTTTGAGTTGCTCCAGCGTTTCTGGTTTGTTTGCATAAACCCTGCTTTTCAGATATTCCCACAAAAAGAAGTCCGGAGCAGTCAAATCAGGCGACCGTGGAGGCCAATCAACATCACCATTCCTTAAAATAACTTGTTGTGGAAAGAGGTCTCGCAGTAATTCCATTGTAATCATGGCTGTGGCAAAGGTGACTGCTGAATAATTTGAGGGTTTTCCATTGCCCAGACCCAGAACCGGCTATTCTGTTTATTCACATATCCATTCAAATGAAAATGTGCCTCGTCACTCATTATGATCTATTCATGAAAATTTGGGGTTACCATGGGCGAGATGCAGCATTCTATTGGCGTATATACGGCGGCGTAAATGTTCTTCTGGAAAAAACTCTTGTGTCAACTGAATCTTAAATGGAAACAAATACAAATCTTTGTGCAAAATTGTGGCCAAAGTTGTTCTTTTAAGACCAAGCTCCTGAGCACGGTGTCGAATTGAGGTTGATGGATTGTTTTGAACACTTTCTTGAACAGCAGTAATGCTTTCAGCCAATCTTGCAGTACGTTGTGGTCCATGCTTGGGCCTACCAGCTACAGTCCCTCTTTCTTCGAAATCATTCACTACACGATAAATACTGCGTCTTGTTGGCACATTGTTTCTCCCAAAAATTTCAGGTAACTTTCTCATCGTCACAGTAATCGGTGATTAATAAAAAGTTTTAACGATTAAAACACGTTGGTTTACCGAATATTTTTCCATAATGCATTTGCCACGTCTCTACTTCACGACTGCCAAATATGAGCTGTCAAGACTAATGTTTACCAAAATAGCGGCAAAACAAAGTAGTATACCTTCCGGGCGGACACCGTGTCTATAGTGTATTAAGATTTGAATACAATAGATTAGTTATTACATTGGTAATAATTAATAATTAATATTTTAGAGATACGATTTTAATACTTATTGTAATTTACTTTTAGAAAATTAACCAATAAGTTTCAGTTTAAAAATAAAATTTTTATTCACTTAATAAAATTTTACTTTTGATTTGAGAAGAAGCTATTCTTTTAGCTCCCTGACGTTTACCTTTTTCCATATTCAACGTATAGCGCTTGAAATTATTATTTTGGTTTTTGCTTGGTCGGTATTTCTTCTCTGCTTATTGTTACAAAAAAAAAAAAACTCATTTTGCTAACGATTATTGCCAGAGCAATGAGTAGATATTTCATGGACTGAAAAGAGTATTTAATTCTAGGTATTGCATTTTTGTTGCTGCAGTAAAATGTTACTTCATTACCAACAATAAACAACAATTCAATGGCTTAAACCATTTGCACTTTAAGCCCTGAAAAGTTGCTTTCGCATCCAACATACTGTATTCTATTTTTATTTTTCCCTCCCAAACGGGTTAAATAATAAAATTGTCATTGTCCTTGCATACCTGTAGCTGGATAGTAGTTATTGCATTGTTTCAAACATTTTTTTACCATTATTGCCATGTACTTTTCTATATAGGAAAAATTATTGTTAACATTTTCACGTATCCACCTTTTATTTCAATACGGTGGGGTGGGGCAAAGGGGACAGAGGGAGGGAGAAAACTCTATAAAAACATATTCTGTCGATAAAAAATTAAATAAAAGTGAAACGTGGTAATTTTTTTTTTCCCAAAATTCGAATTTTGGTCTGAAGATTATAAATTTTTCGAATAATTTCGAATTTATGTTCGAATTTAAAAAAAAAAAAAAAAATAAAGGTTATGGCAGCATTAAATCTTCAAAATGAATATATATTCTAATTAACTTTAAATATTCGAAAACAAGTTCGAAACTTCGAAGTAACCTTGAGAATATACAGGGTGGCGCAAAAGTAATCCTCCTATCAGAAAATGCTATAAATTTTGCGATTGGCCCCTAATGTCACTTCTGTTTTGACATTTGTGTAGTAAACACTTGCGAAATACACGTTAATAAACAATGTTACGCTACACTGCTCCAGAACGCGGAATATTGGTGACTATTTATTTGACCAATAATCGGTCGGTGACTTTGGCACAACGTGAATTTCGTCGCAGATTTCCTGGCCGTCCAACGCCTACTGGTGAAATACTGCGACGTTTAGCCGCTCGCCTCGAAGAGACTGGCACAACACGAGATGCTGCCAGGCGTGGCATACCCCGGAGTAGCCGTTCTGCAGAGAATATTGCTGCTGTAGCCGAGGATGTCATGGAAGCGCCGTCGACATCGACTAGACGACGTGCCACGCAAATGGGTATCAGTCGACGGCCTTTACAGCGATTTTTGTTAAAAGATTTGAAGATGTTTCCGTACAAAGTCCAGACGGTGCATCAGCTGTTAGCTGCTGACCGCCAATCGCGTCTAACATACGCTCAAGCCATCCTTAATCATCACCAAGAGGAAGATGATTTTTCATCAAAAATAATCATGAGTGATGAGGCCCATTTCCATCTTAGCGGGTACGTAAATAAGCAAAATTTACGCTTCTGGGGCACTGAAAATCCGCGTGTAACCCACGAAGAGCCATTACACCCGCACAAAGTCACTGTGTGGTATGCTGTTTTCGCTGGAGGAGTCATCGGACCTTTTTTCTTCGAAGACGTCGCGGGCCAAACGGTTACTGTGAATGGTGAGCGCTACAGAGCAATGATTAACGAGTTCTTTTAGCCGCAACTTAATGAATTGGGATTGGATTATGTGGTTCCAACAGGACGGTGCAACGGCACACACTGCACGTGCCACAACCGATATGCTGAAGGATGCATTTCCCGGGCGCCTAATCTCCCGTTTTGGCGATTTGCACTGGCCAGCAAGATCGCCTGATTTGACCGCTGCAGACTTCTTTTTGTGGGGCTTTTTGAAGTCGCGGGTTTATGTCAACAAGCCTCAGACTCTTGCAACTCTTAAAGACAATATCCGTCAAGAATGTGAGGACCTATCGCCGGAAGTTTTGGCCAAAGTGATGGAAAATGCCATAAAAAGGGCTCAAATGACAATCAACTGTGGCGGCGGCCATTTACATGACATCATATTCTCGACTTGATGTAAAAAAATTAAAAGACCAAATAAAAATAATCCACAAGAAGAATCAAAGTTTATCATTTTTTTTTAGATTACAGCCAAAAAACATCGGAAGGTTATTTTTGCTCCACCCTGTATAAAATTTGTTGAAAAAATAAAAAAGGAGGGACTTGAAAGTTGAATGCTTACAATCCTACCGCTAAAGTATTAAGTAACCTATTTTTATCTTTATAACCATAACCTACGGATTTCTCGAATATCAAATATCTGTTGCAGCATGTTATTTAACATTGAAGAGTGAATTTCTCTGTCCTTAAAATATAAATGCTCTTATTTCTTTGTATAACACATTTTCTGGAATGTTCGAAAGGCTTTGAGGAGAAATGGTAAATGTTACAAAAAGCTTTCGGTGTTATTTTGGAATAGACCAGTTATAAAAAAGCTTTCTTAGCATTAATGTTAAAGATGAGCAGAATGGTAAGTGGTGGAATTATTATTTAGGAAGCATTTTGAAGGCAGCCGAAAAATAATTGATTTACAATTTTCTTTAACTTAGAAATGTGAAGTTAGAAATTATTCCCATAATAAAAAGCACTCAATAAACTGAAAACACAAAACTAATCACAAAGCAAATTCGCATAAAAATTAACACCAGCTTCATATAAAATCGACCGGTTAATTCTTGAATTTAAACACGAATAAATGTAAAATAAAATCATTAATAGTAAAACAAAATCTCATACCAGGAAAAAATAAGTATATGCCAGCTCAATCTTCATCACAGCAGCATCAGCAATGTTGGTGCGATGTTTTGAGGAGGATGAGCTGGATATAGCCTTGCTACAGGAGCCCTGGATTGTCCAAGGCAATATCTGGGGCCTGTCTCAACAGACCGCCAATCTGTACCACTCACAGATTGATGGTAAATTAAGGTCATGCATCCTGGTGCGACATGGCGTACGAACAGTACCTATGACACATCTCTGCTCGCCGGATCTTACGGTAGTAATGATTGGCAGTGGTTCGGGATCATTTCTTATTGCGTCGGCTATGAGTTTCTGCAGGCAAAGAGGTATGGCGCTGATCATGGGCTGTGATGCCAACTCGCATAATACGGTTTGGCGCAGCACAGATGATAACTACAGAGGACAACAATTGTTGGAATTTGTAGAAAGACACGATTTTCTGGTACTTAACAGAGGGGTAGAACCCACCTTTGTGGATTCACGAAGGGCAGAGGTAATCGATATCACTCTGTGCTCAGTCAATATGCTAGACAAGGTTAAGGATTGGAAGGTCGTGGACAGATTAACCATGTCTGACCACAGGGCAATCCAGTTAGATATACTGTATGGCAGTAGACGGAGGAAAGTCCGCAAACGTATAAGAATACCGAAGAATACTGATCATACCAGTTATGAAGAGTATCTGTCGGTACATATAGGAGGTGCTCCATACAGAGCACCTCGCAACACGGGCGAAATCGAGCGGACGGTGGAACAATTGAACTCCACGGTTAAGCTAGCTTTCGAGCATGCTTGTCCCTTGACAGTAGTGGATGAAAAAGATTCGACACCTTGGTGGAACGGAGAAATTGAATCCATGAAAAAGGAAACAAGGAAGGCCTTTAACCGATACATGAGGGAGAAAGACTCGATCTCATGGGATGCGTATAAGGAGAAGAAGAGAGAGCTGAAGAGAACAATACGTCTTCGGAAACGAAGTACGTGGAGGGAATTCTGCTCTAATATGAGGGATACATCTGAAGTATGCAGAATACAGAAGATAATATCTAAAGACCCTGTCTCTAGGATGGGACTAATTCGCAAGAGCGATGGTCACATGACTGAGACAGTGGAGGAGACATTGTAATTGCTTATGGATTTTCATTTTCCTGGAAGCTTTAGTTCGAGTGACTCATGGACTCCTGTAAATAGGGGGGCTAGTGAGAGAAGACGAGCTGAGGCTGAAAGGATAATATCTCCGAATGGTGTCAGAAGTGCAATACTATCTTTTGCACCATTCAAAGCAGCTGGAATGGATGGAATTTTCCCAGCCTTATTAGAGTGGGGAATAGATACCCTGCTTGATAGGATTAGGGGAATATTCGTAGCCTGTCTAGCGACCATAACAATAAAATGTATGAAACTAAGATTTGCTACACTTGAGCAAATATGCTATGGCAAAAATCGTTGCAGATTGGTAATTTGCAATGCTAAAATAACTGTTTATTTTATTTTATTATTATTAAATCAAAACAACTAGACACTTGCGCTAAGAAAGTTTCACGGCGGTAGAACCGTCTCAACAATTGCCTGTGAATAATTAAAATTGAAGCTAAAACTGCGTTTATTTATTGACTGCGGCTAGCTTATTGCATGCGGCAAAGTTACTTTATGTAACTCTGTAATAAATTTGCTAAACGCTTAAAAATGACACTCACGCTTTGTGGCAGAAAATCATACTAAGTGTGCAAAATTGCAGATATGCAACGAAGAGTGATTTCCGCTATAGTTTTATTATATTTGCTACGGAACTTCGGACATTGAAAGCGAGTTAAACCAACGTGTTTCTAATTTGCGAGCGCCCACTGTAAATAATAATCAAACGGTGTGACCTGGAGATCTGTGTGAGGAATACGTGCTTAAATTCCACCAGCGACTGGATCTGTGTAATTGTTGCGGGTAAAGGTCTTCTTTAAGGTTAAATAAAATATTTGTACAATTTATTAAATTTTTCAAGCTTGAAAGACTTTTATAAAAAATTCTTTTATTTTTGTCGATATTTGGATTTTTGTTAAATCTTTAGCGTTGGGTGCTAACAAACCACCAAACTACGCATAAAAGTCATTTCAGAGAATTTACTGGTCAGAACTAGATAGATAGAAAATTAGGACGCTAAAAATTAGAGATTATTTTTTAAATCCGAAATTATTTAAATTTCTCTTCGTTCTTTTACAATCGAATGAGCTGATGAAAATTATATTCTATAAATTCCTTTTAACTTTTTAGTCTAATATTATCCCATATTTCTTGGGTGTAATTTTGTATGTAATATTACTTCTTTCTATTGGAATTTTCAAGTTATAAATAAAGCATTGACAATTTCATGTTTGATAATCTTGAACTTGTTTCAGTGTTTTAATTTTTTTTTTAGCCTTTATGATGTCTGCAAATGCTGTTTGTTCTTTCTATCATGGAATCCAGCACGCCATTATTTGTTCGTTTGGCTATAAAAGCCGTCTTAAGAAAAAAAAATTTCGCTTTACGTTGCAAGTTTAGAATAAAATTGCAATGGCAATGCAATACGAAATTTAGTTGTTGAGGATGCTACAATGCTGACCAACAACATCAACACAGCCAACCAGCCGCGGTACTTAAATAATCATGTAGACGAGCGGCTAAAAAAAAAGCTGTTTTTATAAGTCGTTTTTACTTCTTGTTTGAGTTGTTTAAACCAAGATCTTTTTCTTAGGGAGAGACACAAAACAACTTTTTGATATTATACGAGGATTGTCCGAGAACCCCTGGGCCTAAGGTATACATAGATATTGACGATAAGCAAAAGGCGAAACGGGTACAAGGCCAAATGGCCAAATGTTTTGCGATCTCTAACATAATCGAATAAAAATCGAAAGAAAAAATTATTAAAACCTATTACAGCATGCAAAATCTACATTATTAATAAGCAAGAATAAAATACCTGAAACATACGCAAGTTTAAAAAACGAAACGCTGATAAAAAAAATTTTTAGGCATTTTAATTTTTACTATGAAGAAAGCTTTTTCCGTCGCGTATGTGGTAATAAATGAGTTAGGTTATTACGGATCAACCTTCGTACAAAATCATGCTTATACAACTATGAAAAGACCTTAAAATATGGCGATTAAATAATTATATTTTGAGTAGTATAATTTTCGGTTTCCCACAATTATGCCATAGACATTTTTTTATGTTTCAGTACAAGAATGTTTTTTTTCTGTTTTAATAAAAAAAAGTTTCATTTTCCCGGTTCAAGTTACTCGAAAGCCAGCTTCATTTTGCAGGCTCTCACCAAACCGCATTCAGTCAAGTCAAGATTTAAGTTGAGCTGGAAATATTTGTTGCATGCAAGTTGTTTCGTTAGTCTAGCGCAAAATATAAGACACATAAACAATAAACTCAAATATTTAATAAACAAAAGCAAAAACAACCATTAAATGGCAGACAAGAGCGAACGCCGTGTTTAATTTTTAGGGTCAATACTCTCATTCCATTCCATGCACATTAGTCCAGAGTTAGATGGTCGCGAGGCGTTTTTCTTTTCAACTTGATATTTTTGCTGCTGTTTGAGTCTTCAAAAAAATCTAATTTCTTTGATCATGAAAAAAGCCGGTTTGATTCTTAACACACAAATGCAGTCAGCCACGCCACATTAGTGAGTGGTGTGATGGCGGTGGTTGCCTTTGTTGGTAGTGGTGTTTATATACATTTTTTGCATGCAGCCAAACTTGTGTTTGAAAACATTTTTTTTTTTTATATAATTCGACATGCATCTCTAACAAATTAAAATTTTTATTAAGAAAAACAACAGACTGATTACTAAAGCGATTATTATAAAAAAAATTTGCCTAAAATCCGTGCTTTTTTTTTACCGAATGGCTCAGAAAACAATTTTGAAAGGAAGGAGTTCGCCTTTCGAAATAAGATGGGCAAATCTATGGGAACCGTGCAGTTAGATGCATGTGTTACGGTGGATGTAGAACTTGACATTCCTTTTTAATTGGAATAATTTCCAATGGCAATAAATAAGTGGTTTATTTTAAAAGTGATTAACTCTCACTCTATTTTTAAATTGGGGCATACAAGGGGTTGAGTTTTTTAGCATGTTTAAAACTACTGCTGCCAACTAAAATATTTTTCTGTAGTTCTTATCTCAGGACATCCGATGACCGGTTTCTGTGTGGTAAGTTTATATAAAAGTTATTTTAATAAAATACTGCTAATTATGTGTAATTTGTTAATTATCGCTCTAATTTAAAAAAACTGCACTATTCAGTTTCACTCATAAAAATATGTCTACTGATCCCAGTTTTTTAAAAAAATACTCAAAATAATTCAAAAGAATACTTCAAATGCACTTAACTCCCTTACAAAAAACGATATATCTATCTCCTTTCTATTAAACGCCACTATTAATTTCCTTAGGACAGCGACTTCGGCCGCTTTAAAACAAATAAACAGAGTTATGTTAATAAATTCGTTTTTACACTATTCTATTTTCGTTAGATTTTTGCAGAGTAAAATCTAATGATAATCGTTCTAACTGTCCAAAAAATTTCAAGTAAAATATGCATTACATGGTGTGTCTACACTATAACACTTCAAATTAAAGAAAATGATACTCGTATGTTTAAACACATCGTCCATGTTGTCAAAAGCCGAAACGATACTTTTGGCGGCGATAGCTGAGCAATTTCGCGTATGCAGCTGCGACTATGAAAAAGTGATTTATGCCACTTCTATAATAAACGGCTCAACCTTACCTATCTACTGAGG
The DNA here is from genome assembly GCA_963932375.1 of Phania funesta. Classification (NCBI taxonomy): domain Eukaryota; kingdom Metazoa; phylum Arthropoda; class Insecta; order Diptera; family Tachinidae; genus Phania; species Phania funesta. The sequence continues at coordinate 8,339,998 of OZ010652.1, forward strand.
AGGGTCTAAGCTAAGATTTTCCGAAACCTCCCGCTGGAATACAGTGTGAGCTGCAGAGAGTCAAAGTAGATCGCTTCGGTTTGGCAGAACTTTTTTGAGCTCGTAAGATTCGGAGCAAATACATAAAAATAGGTTCTGATGAATTTTAATGACGAACAGAAGAGTATATGTACAAAACATGACTGTCTTTCTAATTTAAATCTGAATTTTAGAAAACTTGATTTTTACCTTTACAGTGTTTTCCTTTCCCCAATTTTATTCCGCAATAGTTAAACAAAATTGTTTCTAATTTCCTATAAATTCCGAAATAGTAAGTTTTTTATTACGTCACAAATAGGTATTTATTTATATTAATTTGCCACCAAAATAATTAAAAATAAGATCTGTAAATGGAGTGGCTTTGGAGAACTATGAAACACCTTTTGTATTACATTCATGTGTACCGGTAAGCAGGAATAAATTGGCAGTTTTTAAAAATTATATTCAAATCAAAAAAAGCAAAAAATTATAAAACTATTTTAAATGATATTAATCAATTAGCGTTAATCAAGTAGCGTTGGAAGTAATTCTGTAATTACACATTTTTGGGCTTTCAATTCAATTTTTAATTTATTTGACAATCAGCCCTGATGGTTGTCGTGCGACCAAGTCTTACCGTGAATCAGAAACTGATTTTCAAATGAAGTTGCGAGTAGCAATGCAGAAATCCCAAGAATTATTGCATTTAAAATTATGTGTTCACGAGTCAATTCTGTCATCATAGTTTTCGTTTTACTTTTAACTAGAAAAAATTTTAGAAAAATAGATAACCGTGCAACTTTATTTAGAAAATAATCCTGTAGTTCCCCTTTCTTAAAAAAAAAAAAAACAATATATATGTTATCTAAAGGTAAAAGTTTGCAAACTTACTGAACCAAATCAAAGCATAAGATCGTTCTAAACAGTTTCGCACTGTTGCCAACAATGCTTTCCTTTTTTGATGCAGTCTTTAAAATTACCATTTTAGTTTACTCACTCATAAAAGCTTGTGCACCAACACAAGATATGTGCAACATGTTGAATGTATAAACCATCGTTGTATAAAAACACAGAATAAAAACTCATAGAATAAAAAACAACAACAAATCACTGTCATAATGAAGCTACTTAAAAGTTTAAATAAAGCAGCGCATAGAAAACAAACAGAAAAACAAAAGGAACAACTTTGGGTTTACTTAAGCATCTCTTTTCTTAAAAAAACAAGTATGCAAGGAAACCACATACAGTGTAACTTTTTTATGGCAGAACTTTAGGCATAAAGAAAATGAAAAATATAAAAATAATGTGACATACTTTTAGGCATTAGCAAATAAAATAAAACCAAATAGGAGTAGAAAGTGCTGTTAAATAAATTAGCAACACTTTCATTAAATATGTGTGTAAGCGTATTCGTTTCTGCAGGCATAGAAAAATCCTAAGCTTCAGGCACATTTATTCTATTTTCGTTTCCTATTGCCTTTTTGCACACAACATGCAACATTTATTTACAATTTGTCTAGAGTAAGGCTTGAGCATTTACCTAATTTGATGGCAATTATTTATACAAAAAACATTCTACAAATTGTTTATACGTCTTGATTGTTTTATTTATTTATTTTCTGTTCACATGCCATTTTTTCCATTGTTTTCCCCCTTTTTTCTATTTCGAGATAAGCGAAGAAAATACATGAATATTTATGTATATTTGAAGATGATTTTTGCCTTCTAGCTCCCTTTTCCTCGTGAATGTATTTTTGCTGTTAAAAACTGATTGAATTGTTAACTGTGTTAAAAAATAGAAATAAATGGCAAAACGTCAAAATGTAAATTAAGACGAAGCAAAACAAATAGCAAAAAATACAAACAAAACAAAGGCCAAAAGAAATGTGCCAAAAGACACAATAAGTGGGAATTTGAAGGAATGAAATATTTTTTATTTTAATCAAAGCAAAAAAATCATTTTAATTTGTATTTGTATTTATGTTAAAAAATTTTAAAACGGTACTTTTTTAAGAAACAGTACCTTTTATAATACTTAAGGACCTTCTGAAATAAGTACCTTTTAAAAATGCCTTTAAAAAATGTACTTTAAAAAAAGTATTGTATTAAAATATTAAAAAAGTTACTAAAAAGGTGCCAATTTAAAAAAGTACCATTTCAAAAATACTTTAAAAAGTACCATTCAAAAAGTACCTACCTTAATAAGTAAATTTTAAGTATTTCTTTACGAATACATAGAATATATGTAACTTTCAAAGAATTTACACCTTTTAATAAAACCACCAATGGGTAGACCGGTATTTCCAAAAGCAGCTTTTCAAGTAAAGCCATCCAGAAAAAAAGCTTCTGATTATTTCTTTATGACATATCTATCACGAGTATCTTTCGAAAAACTGCCCCCAAATAAATACTGCAAGTAACCTTTCGAAAAAGCATCTTTTGAGAAAGTTTATTTTCAAAATGATTCTTTAATGCTACTCTACCTTTGAAAAAAAATTAACTTTTAAAAGAATTAACATCTAAACAGACATCTTTCTTAAAGCCTCTTTTACCAAAACCAAGATTGCTAAAGTAAAAAAGGACCTCTTTAAATAAGTGCAATTTCATGCAACAACCTTACTTTAAAATATCCTTTGAAGGACTTTAAAAAAGAGGATTTAAGAAAACGAAGAGTACCTTTTTAAAAATATTTCTATTTTTGAAAGAACATCTAAACTTTCTTTTCTTGGCAAGAATATTTTTGTCGTAGAATTTTGGAACGAATTTCCGTCATCCCTTGTCAAGTTTGGTTTGGAGACAAACCGGTTTCGGCTATGTGCCATCTTCAGTGTCATTTTTCCTTCTGAAGGAAACCAAACTTGACAAGGGATGACGGAAATTCGTTCCAAAATTCTACATCAAAGCACCCTGTCGGAATATCAAATCAAGAATCAATATTTTTGTCATTTAAAGAACTGACAGTTTTAACACTCTGTTATCTTACGGTAGTGACTAGCTAAAAGTTGCACAAGTTTTAAATGGAAAAAATGGTAATTTATGCAAAATCAAAAAGGGCAAGCCCCTTCCCCCTTGCTGACTAAAAAGATGTTCAACGCGAAAAGCAAAGCAAAGTATGACAACGCACAAAATACTCGTATATCAAAAGCCATATGCAAAAACAATTTAGAGGGTTTTCTATTGGAGTGCGACAAAGGTTTTGCTTTTAAATATGTATTTACTCTTCCTGAGCCTCCTTAGACGAATTGTCATGCGCTTGTCAAACAATTTTCTGTGTCGCTTTTTTCACACTCTGCTGCTTAAAGTAGAACAAACAAAGCGACATAAATAAGCGTGAGTAGAAAAATATTTAGTGGCAATAAAGGTTGTTCTTTAAGTACCATCACAAAAAGGTTGTTTTTTCCTTTGCAATATATAATGACATATACATGACATCTTAATTTAACATTGGCAACATTAAAGTAAAATAATTTGAATTTGTGTTAAATATTTTTTAATTGACACATGATCATTACGGCCTGATGTCTGATCAAAGTTAGGATCTGATGCAAAATAAAATTGAAAATTGGAAAAGTATAAAAATAATAATACCAGACACGCGTGGACCCATATGCCGTTTGTTATGCCATGGAACTCTGATTGAGCTCATGTTCGAATTTATTGCCTGATATGTCGAACAGTTCGTTGAAAACTGCAGAGCCCAGTCGGCCTGGGACAGAAAGGATGATTTAGGGGTAAGTTATTAGAGTGGTAAATATTTTCCAATCAGTAAATGCGTTGAAGTCAATATTCTAGGTAGCTTTACAAAATTAGTCATGGAGCATAACACAAAGTAAGAACGTTTACAAATTATCCAAGCGCATTATAAAAATGGGAGATCGAGAAGAAATGTACATCGTGATATTTATACCCGAGCGTTTATTTGCGCCAAAAGTTCGAACAAACAGGGTCATAAAAACAACTCCGCATGCTCAGCCACGAATATTGAAAGTATGACTGCCAAACCCTGGTACATCAATTCGTGGTCAACCATATTCCACTACGCAGCAGTGTATTTTGAAGAAGGATCTGCATTCAAGAATTAAAGTTCAGAGACCAACAGCAGCGTCATGACCACAAGTTTGTTTTTGGAAGGAATTTTTCAGAGATGAGGCAAATTTTCACTTTAACGGATTTGTGAATCAACAAGCAAACTCGTGTGATTTAGAGATCGTGAACGCTAAGATAGATATGTCCAAAAGGAAACCACTCCTGAAAGAGTGACTTTTTGGTCCTTCTTGTGGTGTGAAGGCGTAATGTAATTGACAATCGCATTACATCATTCAACACGAGGGGCGTCCATTTTGCCGAAAATAAAATCGTTGTTAATTTAATGTAGAAGCTCAAATTGAGTCGAGTGACCTAAAAAAGGTTTCATATATTTCAATAAGTATAGCATTATAATAGCAGGTGCACACGAGCGCCTTAATTGGGGCAATGTAATTATAAATTGAGTTATAAAACTTGGTGTTCACGCATATGCAATTTAGGTTACTCATTTAGCATTTGATAGCTTAAAATTATAAATTACCTCCGAGACAGATATCTAAATTGGTAAAATAAAATTTGTTCAATTTACAGAATTGTATTGCCCGCTGAACACACTTCACTAGAGTTGCATTATCAATTAAGGCCTTAATTATGTAAATTTCCTAATTGCGAAGTTAAGGCGCACGTGTAAACAAACGAATTAGAAAGCTCTACTTGCAATTTTAATAGCCCTGATGTTTAAACTGTACAGTGTGTGGGGCCCAATCGTGGCATTCGAGTAAACTGTAGTAGTGAATAACATTTCGATACGTGCCGAGTAAGCAAAGCATACGATATGTATCGAATCGAAACTTTTAGCAAATTATAATAGATTTACGAATATATGTTTGCCAAGTGTAAACAAATGAATAAAAACAAGCAACTTACACAGGAATTGTGCGGAAAAAAATTTTGTTTTTAAATAAAATAAAAAGTTGTTAGATTAAGTCCGACAAAAGAAGCTTTCAGTCTACTTCTTTGATGGGCTTCGATGTATCAATTGGCAGCTCGATACAAATAACGACACATTTCGTACAACATCAAATGGCGAAATAAAAAATTGCGGTACATTTTGCTCGATATCGTATGAGGCGATTACACCCCAGGTCTGTCTGAGCTTTTTATTAAGACTTAAAAATCTGTCTAAACCTTTCTTGTCGGCAATCAACACTTAATTAAGCCCTTGAAACAGATTAATCTTCTGCTAAAAGTACAGACTTTCAATAAGATTACCGGCTGAATGAAGTTCTACGAGTACAAAGCACACAATAATCACGACGTCTATATACATATGTATGATGTATTATAGCATTTTTCCATATTACTAATAGCAATGTGCGAACAAATGAATTGATATTTTGTTATCTCTTCAATTGCCAACTACCACTCCCTCTAGCGTCCCTTGAAAACAAGATTTTTATGATTTAATTTCTCTTAAGGGAAAACATGGATTATTTACAAAGTTACGCTGCTTTTGATCAGACGCATTTTGTCATTCTTCATGTAACGGAAGAACGGAAGGATTTACACGTACTCACGCAACAATTTACTAACATAAAAAAAAAATTAATGGCAGCATTGAATGGTCACAAGCAGTGAAAATCGTACAGCTAAGAAATTAAATAGAAACAACAACCTGATGTTTAAATCATTCAACGAATGACCCTCCCCCGCCCACTAACTTTTTTCCACACCAAATACTAAGAGAATTGAATAAAATCTATTATTTTATTATGCATGGCAGCATAAATAAAACATTTGACAAAAATCTCTAACGTCCAAAACACCACAGGTCCGTCTCGCACAACCAAGATGGATGACCTTTTTTTTGCTTTTTCGCCATACACATGCTCTTTTAATGTCGCATAACTAACCAGCAAAATGAAACGGAACAACTAAAAAAAAATATACGAAAATGAATTCACCATATGACGTTTTAAGTCCAAGATGTCATCCCATGCAGGAAATGTGTATAAAACAAATCCCTTTATAGTCAGCAGAAAGAAGTAAGAAGAAAAAAATATATGGGCGAATTTGCTCCACAAATCCAAGCAAGCAAAAGAAGAAGTGAAAATAAAACTTGGGAACGAAGAGGCAAAACTTTGCTTGCGAGGGTTAAAGATGATTGAATGTTTGGTTTTTTTATTTTCGTTATCTTTACGACAAGGTAAAAACAATTTTCTAATAAGTCTGTTTAGCTTGAGCATTAACAAAGAGGACACTCAAGAAGAAATATAAACTTTTCATAGCAGTTGGCAGAAACGACTTGTTGTTTCACTACAAATAAAAAAACGTAAGTAACCATATTTATATTTTAAACTCTGCGGTAGTTTTGGTATCATTTAATGGAATATGGAAAAATTTTCGTAGAAAATAGCAGTAGAAATAGCGCCCTCTTCTATATTCCAAAAGTCTCCATATACCGATTGTACTGGTTTGTAAATTCTGCATTGACTGAGAGAATTATTATAATTTTTTATTTTTGATTTTGAAAATAATTGACTTTCTTTCACTCCAGAAAGTATAATTTATTCCTAACTGAAACCATTTTAATATCTTCCTACTTGAATATGACGAATAACCGAAACTACTCTTTTATAAAGTGTAGGTCTTAATTTGATACTAGGAAAAAATCAGGTGCCATGAATTATATGAGAAAATAAGATTTACAACAAGAAAAATCTGCGTATAAAAGTTTTGAGTTGATGTTGAAATATTTTGCTTGACCAAGCAAACAATTTTTTCCAGCAGTGTCCTTCATGAATGAAGAAGAACAACAGAACGACCAGCCGCCTCTTTACTCACAAAATCTTACGCATGCAGAGAGGAAAGGGAACTCACACTAGCTTCAGCAGTAGGGGGATGCTAAACTTAAAAAGAAGATGTTGATTTTAGATTTAATGATTATATTTTCATTTCTTTTATTGCTGCCGGACGCACGCACACACAACACAGCCAGGCATAAGGACACAGGAAAAAGTAACAGATTTTATCGTTCTGTTTCCTGCTGTCACATTTCCCCATCGAGCGACTGAATGCATGACTTTGAAACACACAAACTCCCATACATAAATCTTAACATCGGCAATCTGACATTGTTGGCAGCAATAAAAAGTAACTAAAATTTAATAATGCAAATTGGAGAGATAACTAGAGCAGACATCCTTCACAGTAAACAGCAAGCGTAGAAGCAATTTTAATTTGGCAAAGATGAAAAGCCATCTACCAGCTGCCAATGTAGGGAAATTTGATTGTTTTATAATTATTAAAATTTAAAAAAACAAATCAATTGTTACATCACAAAGAAAAATGTTGAAATTGTACAACTTGTTAGACTTTTTAATTTCTATGGCTGGCGACAATGGCGGAGAAAGTAAAAGTCAACAGGAAGAAACACTCACGCACTTTTAAAAAATTTAAAAGCTTTTCAGGAAAGCTTGATGCCGTGTATTAGTGTGACATATAATTACATGCAGGCTTTTATTTTATATTTTAACTCCAATTCACATGGATTTATTTGCTCATGGGTGGAATATATGACAGGGCTGGAACATTTAGGCTTTAAAATGTTACTATGAGTTTAAGAACGATTGATACTTTAGCTCATAAAGGACAAAACCACAAAATCCTTATTCGTACTGGACGGAATAATTTTGTGTTTTTATTTGTATGTACATTTTTGAGCAAAACAGAATGCTCTACGCTAATGCAACATTCCGTGAATCTCCAAATGCCAAAAGCGATGTAATAAACAGTTAAAAAATGATTGAATATGATGTCATACGTATGCAGGCTTGTGTATAATCTCCACCCGATATTCCCTTACAAAGTTACTGATGGCGAAGCAGTAGTTTTTGCTGGGAAAGTCAAATATTTGAATAATAATCGCTTTATTTTTTAATATAAAACGCAATACGCAATTCTCAAAAGTTTTACAAAACTAGGCAGAAATTTTCATTTAAATTGATAATGATTTTAAAGAAAAAGCATCAGACAGTTATCGCTCGGGTTTGAATTTATATCAAAATAGGTACGCTGGTGCATAAAAAATGACTACAAAAATGGTGCAACGTTTTGAGAAAGTCTTAATAACTAATCGGAAATTAAAAAAGTTTTTACTGTACGTGTATTTTTTTTAATTTTGATTTGCTGATTTGTGAGTGGGCATAAATACAAGGGACAGAAAAGTCTGTGTTCAGTTCTCGAATATACATGAATTCGAAAAGTAAAGGGCATGCTCAAAAGAAATTAGCATGTTTCAAATCTTGCATGTTAAAGTCCAAACTCTTATGCACATTGTTAAAGTGAATCGGCATACGAAATTTTGTAATCCTTACATTTTAGGTATAAACACCACCAAGACATATTTTAATATTTAGGAAAGTATTTACTTATTAATTTTTAATTTATTTAAAATTGTCCAAGCTTGAAGGTCTTTTTTTAAAAAATTATATTTTTATTTTTCGATATTTCGCTACTCCATTAAAAAAAGACCTTCAAGCTTGGACAATTTTAAATAAATTAAATTTAAAAAAAGGTCAAGAACAGCTATAATCTTATTAATTTTTGTTTTAGGTCTAGGCAATTCTATATTGTTTTCAAACACTATCCAGTATATTTCGGATATAAGAAAGCGAATACTCGTGCTTTTGTAGCGTTCTTCAATAGGTGCACAATGTCTGGTGATTGACTCAATTTATGGTGCAATTAAGTAGCTTCAAAATAAAATAAGAATCACACCGTTGTTGTTTTATTTAAATTTCTTTTCATATCGTTCTTTTCTTTTCATCCTATTTGTACATATTTATTTATTTTTAAATAGGCCCGCCAAAAACACCAATCAATAGCACACTAAAACTTCCATCCCTGTCGAAAAGTTCTTTGATATTCGTGTGTGTACTTTTGCTAATGTATGAGTGTAAGGTTGACTAAGCTTTTTGTTATTTTGACTTGTTTAAATATTTGTGTATGCAAAACACATATGCGTGTGTGGTCGCATAAGTATTTGTTTACTTAAGTGTATTCAAGTTTATATTTGTGTTTGTTTATGCATTTATTGCTTTTTTATCTTTTCACTTTTGTTTAATGCAATTGTACTTCAGTTCCTTTACAAACTCCTTAAATTGTTGCTGTCATTCAAAACTCTTTATTGTTCTTAGTGTTGAAGTGACTTTCACTTTAGATACATAAATAGTTTAAATAAATAGTTCGAGAATTATAACCAATTTACACATGTATGTATGTATGTATGTACGTACGTAAGTGTATCCGTCACACAAAAAGTAAAGATTACAAAAATAACTGCTACTTCGAAAACGTTTCACTAGATTACTCGTATGTCATAAAATTTTAATACGAAGATTTTGGCGAAAAGGTACAATTTTAAAATGGTACTTTCTTTAAAGGTACTTTTTCCAACGTACTTTTTTTAAGATACTTAGTTCTAAGATTAATACTTTTTAAAACGTACTTAAGATACTCTAGAACGAAAAATGACACTGAAGATGGCACATAGCCGAAACCGGTCTGTCTCCAAACCAAACTTGATGACGGAAATTCGTTCCAAAATTCTACATACTTTATAAAGTTCCTTTTTATTTTAGAAAGTAGTATATAAAAAAAGTATCTAGAAGAAAGTATCATTTTGAAACGTATTATTTTTAGAAAGTAGTATCTTAAAAAAGGACTTAAGGTCTTAATAAAATTCTCCAACAAAAAATGTATTATTTTCTGTCAATATTTCGCAACGCCTTAAGTGTTCTTAAGACCTTCAGTGTTATTCTAAAAATAATACGTTTCAAAACAATACTTTCTTATAGGTACTTTTCGAATATTCTACTTTCTAAAATACAATTGGATTATTAAACCATTAAAAACTTTAAAAAGGTACTTTTTAAATAGTATTGTCTTGACATTTTTGTAAACTGTTTCTTTGCAAAAAAAAGAAAATTTTAAATCAATTTCTATTTATGTTTAATAGAGTTTCTTTATTAATTAACTTGTCTTTAAAGACATTTTCGCATAAAAAGCTCCAATGTAAAACTTTTGCATTGCTTTTAGCGAAATACATATTTGTGCTACTTAAGCAGAACTTGTGGAGATTTTAGTGTTTTTCTTTTAACGTTTTTTATTTTTCTTACTTCACAAGAAAATAAAACAAAACAAAAATTAAAATAACAAAAGTATCTCAAGAGCAGATATTAAGTAACTGAATTACGAGTAAAAGCTGAAAGCAGGAAGAGCAGGTTAATTTGCCACTGCATTGGGCTGAAGAAGAAAATAAGTGTCTCTTAAGATTATTCCCACTTTCCTGTTTTAGTCAAATGTGTTGTTTGTTTACTTTGTACAAATAAATATTTAATGTTTTCTAAGAAGTGAATAGAATATTGAAAGGCATAAGACTGTAAATCCTGGCTGTCGTGGAGTGGCTGGCTTACAATGCGCCAATAAGAAATCTAGATTAGTTAATTGCAGGTTTCATTATTAAGAAATCGTAACAATTGTAAACTTCAATTGCTGGCAACAATAAACATAAAGAAATTGTTAAAACCATTTGCAACCAAACCTTTCTTTCGACCATCCGCATGGATATACGAAGGGAGGCAATAATATGTATACATGTGTGTAGTTTTTCTGTTGTTTTATTCATTCATGATTGAATGAACTTATATTCACAGAGAAGACCAATTAAAAATATCGGAAAAATTACCATTAAAATGAATAATTAAAACTTTACACATTACACCAAATAGCCAGCAACACGTAAACAACGATCGCATTGTCATTCGTTAAACAATTTGTTTGTAGTTGTGCTTTTTTGTTGGGCAGTAAGTTTTAATTATTTATGTAAATGTATTGACGTTTTCAAAGGAAATTAAAAACACATTTATTTACATTTTATTTTGACCAAAGGATTTTTAAACAAGGTCAGAAAAGGTATCTCTAGCAATATGAGCACAAGCTAAAATAATCTGGGACCAAGCGAGGATCTCCTGGTGGCAGTTCATACCCAAAGTTACTGCTTATTGCGGATTCCTCCCGGGGTTATGTCCTCTTAGTGATCTCGCCACCTTGATGTACTGCCATCCAGGGGCTATAGGGGAACCAGTTTCCAGGCTTGTTTCGGATTTTCATTTTTTGTCCATTGGCTAAACGACTGTTATCACGGGAATTAAAAACTCCCACAGCGATAAGTACCGTGCTAGTTGTATTTTAAATTCAAAATTTGTAAAGGCTCTGTGGCATAACCGAGATGGCTACTGAAGGTATAAGCAAGAGGTTCTTGGTCTTGTTTCTATGGACTGATAATTTCCAGCAGTCAAAGTAATTCGAACTGCCGAGTTGCCAACTCCCACATAAAACATACTTTTTTTTGCACGAACTTATAATTTCTTAGGCACACAGACTTGGTAACCCTTATAAGGTACAAACTTTGTCATCTATGGGGTAATTGTGTGCAGGGCGTAATGCTTATTCCTATCATTTTTAACTCCGCACTTATTTTAAGACAACGATAGTGATAACGCATTCAGCATGAACTATTTGGGCTACGGTTGTCTCTCGCAGTTCAATGTCAATAAGCCACAATCGACTGATACCTTTAAAGTCAACCTAATTCAGGTCATCACTAAAAGTCAGTTCAATCTATACCGTAGTCATTGAAAATTGGACATTTTGGTTCAGTGACATCGTGGGAATCCACGCTGGAATGAAGTCATATTGCATAAATATTGCTATACATGGGTCAAATAAAAAAGAACTGCATTATGACCCCAGCCCTTGTTGTAAAACCCTTTATATGTTAGGTAAAAATTGCAATAATGTAATCTAATATAATGAACAATAGTGGCTAGACCAAACGTTATCTTGCCGCAGCCTACAGCTGGCAAACTATCGATAGTCACCGCATTCGATTTATTCGATAGTTTGTTGGAAAACTATCGACAGTATTATTAACATGTTCAAATTTAAAAACAAAACAAAAATCAACGATAATATTGCTATTGAATAAAAACCATGGACAGTTTGCAAGCTGAACTGAAGACAAAGGAACTTGTTCACACCTTAAAAGCAATAACCAACCATACAAATGAATTAGTTTTATCTTACAGCACTATTTGATGAAATTCTAAAAAACTCATCTTTTCAAAGCTGACTTACAAAGCTGCTTGCGGGATTTCTAATTTACCTCTGCAAATGTTAGGCTTCTATTTTGTGAAAGGTTTCACATTAATCTTTTTGCTGGTTAGCTTCTTCTTAATCACTGTTTGGGCTAAAAGTTGCTACTGCTGCTTGTATTGGTACCACAAGTTGGTAGAGCAGCGAACATTTTAAGAAACTAGAAACAGAAGCGCTTTATGGACGAAATACTAACTGCTGATGAACTTTCTGCACTAAATTGGTCATAACGAGAAAGAATATAAAGAATCTAAGCCTAAGTAAAAACAATAGCGGTGAAAAAAATAGCATTAAATGCAACACATGAAGACTACTTACCTTAACTCCAATATGTATAGGCGAAAACGCTTGCTCGCTGTGTAGTGTTTGTAATATAGGCAATTGGATAGACATGGGACACGACATCATGGTCGCTACCTACAATTTAAAGACAACAGAATGTAGATTAATTAAAATTGGCTTCGCATAGTAGATAAAATAAACGAAATGTTTTAAATTTATTATTTAAAATGGTTGGAAAATCTATCATTTTCTATGTTGCCAGTAATCTCTTTTTCCTATACAATGCTACTTATATTAAATAGGTGTCTGTAAAAGCTATTGCTGCAGAAAGGATGGGTATAATTCTCTTAAAATTTTCTCTCTTATCTTGTCACACCTTTCAAACAGAACACAAATTTGTTATAGCTACTAAAAGAATATTGTGTAGGAAATTCAAAATTATTAAAGAAATTTAAAAAAAAAACGAGGTTTGTATTTTTAAAATGACTACCATGATTTTTCACAATTATGTCTCTAAATTATTTGGACTGAATTCTAACCCAAACCATGCACGTATGTAAGGAATGTTTTTTTAAAGGTTGCATTTTCCGACAGGGATTAAACTGTCATACGGTTAGATGGTCTGGCAACTCTTGTATCATTCGTGTTCAGTTTGGTTTGTCATTTTATTACGAATAGACTAAAGCCAGTACAACTGTTGCAAATTTATTTTGAAAATCGTGTTTCAATTCGGAAATAGTGATTTATGACATTCAGTGATGACTCTTTTTTGGCTCAATGGGGAGCCACCGCTAGATCGGCCGTTAAAATCGTTGGTCCTTACTTCCATAAAAATGAGACCAATGATAGCCAATTTTTTGGGGCATCAAACGATCGACTTACTCAAGGCAACGTTTTACGAACGTGTTATTTCTCAATTGTCCAGTCTATTTTTTTACGTAAGTAAAACTGAGGAAAATTATTAACAATAGGGATTATTAACAAATGGGATAAAGTAGAGAAGACAGGTGCAAAAAAAAGTTTAATGTATAACAACACCGGGTTATATTTACTTGTAAAACAGTGTTGCAGCGCCTGCGGTTTTATGTAGGTGCATTACTTGAACCTAATAAATTAATTTTATTTATTATTTTACTTTCCCGACGATTTAGTGATACAGAGTGATACCGACAAAAAAATGGCCGTGTTGGTGTATTTTCGCCCTTTGACATTGTTTGTCTCTTAATCGAAATAAATACATCATCCATGAATTAAACAAGTCTATTGGCCACCAAGATTGTGCGACGCCTTTGGTTATTTTCTCTGAGGTATATCATTAATTTGTTCGAACATGTTAGCAAATTTGGATGAATTGGATAGCAACATGTAACGTGTATTACGTTACGGGTTGTTTATAAAACAACTCAAATGTCTACATACCACTTAAAATTCTCATTTAGTTCATAGTTTTTCCTGTATAAGTATTTTGAGTTTTTTCACAGTCGGAGCAGTTCATATCCAACGATAACTCTGTTTCGTAAGTTGTCCAATTTCCGAAGGAAGTCACTTCGAGAATGCTTGTTGAAAGCTCTAGGATAATTCCACCTAGCTGCCGATAATGAATATTAACAAATATTCACATATCGCACACTCACTTCATTTTCAAATTTGTCATTTTTCCGAAACCGCAAAAACTATTTTTGATCGTATAAAATCATATGACTCTTTTACTGAATTTAAATTTTCCACAATTTACAATTGCAAAAACATGATAGAATACTTCGTATGTCAAGGCAAATTAATAGTACCCTTGAAGTGGATATGTGATATATATTTTGGTCCTAGAGTCAGTAAATCGATGTAGTTTAACTTCTGGGCTGGTAAGTTGACCCTGGACACAACTGCGCTAACCAAGCCTTAGATGAAACCACGTTACAAACATTGTGTGTAGAAACACTGTATTAAACTAAAATTTCAGTTGATTATTTTCATTACTTTCCTATCTTTCCTTTGGAGCACAAATGAACTTGTGGCATTGACCCACTGTTTGTGTAATATTTTTTTACTTATTCTTCTGTTAAGCACGAAGGCAGTCATAAAAACAAAAATAACACACTAATAAAATCTGCATCATTATCATCACTCTGATATTGAGGTAAGAATAAGAAAATAGTGAACACAAAGAGACAACTGTAAGTAAGGAAAGCAGTCACTCTATGTAACCAATCCTCTATTCAATTTTAAACAATACACATGCATAAACATAATTCCAAATATGTATCCTTCTTTGGAAGCAGTCAGGCAGCAAGGCAGCAAGGCAACAAGGCAGCAAGGCAGCAAGGCAGCAAGGCCAGAAAGATTGCACACATAATTTTCTGTACAAACGCTAAACAAGAGAAAATTAAAATACATACAAAGATGTAACAGCTAAAAAACACTCTGCCACCAACGAGTTGCCACGCTACAATGATATACATATGTACAAATGTAAAGGAAGTATGCAACAATGGCATTGAAATACCACGATGCGATTACACTTATTAAACAACATTTTACGGCGAATATTGCAACCGACAACCAATATGACGCCCTACACATACATACACATGCCACACGCCCAGCAGCAAGGCAAACAACAAAAATAAACAATAATTTATGAAGAACCAAAAATGAAAACGAAAATAAACCCGTTTTTTTTTATGTTTTTGCATTTTGAAGACGATGAATAATGACAGTAGAAACAACAACAGCATTATTTAAAGCAAACAAGAACTGACAACACAGCCATAACAACAGCAGCAAAGCAAAGTTGCATTGCAAAAGTACACACTTGCAACGACAACCACAATACCTGCCACAGTAAAAGACACAACAAACAAACAAACAAATACATACTTAAATGAAAATGAGAGGAAATTGACTCAGGCCATGACTGCCCTACAACCTTCATTCTGTTGCTGCTGTTTCTTCTTGCCATCATTTATATTCACGCTGACAACGGCGATGATGTGGTTACACACACAATAACAATAACAAACAACAGCCACAATATACTTGTATCAAGCCTCAGAAACGAGGAGGCAGATAAAATACAAAATGAAAAAAGAGGTATTTATAAGAAATGCTTAGTGTCTCTCTTATGCCTTTAGACAATGACGACACAAACGATGACACTACAAAAGGAAGTTGATTCAAAATGTTGCAACAGCAACAATGTCAGCAACCAAAATTGTGGCATCTCCATTCGAAACAACAATAAAATTTGTTGTGACTATTTAATACAGCAGAATCCAGCAAAAGCAACTACTCACTGGCACTTTCGTTGGGAGCTGGCTGGGAAGTAGAAAAAGAAATGATTGTTGCAAGAAGAGAGCGACAGTCATGTGGTTTTACAATTTTATTTATGGGTGACGAAAGAGATTCATGCACATGTGTGTACATACATGCATTACGAATTGGCAGTAAATGGTTGTACAAAGAACTCAACTTGCCTCAACACAACGAACTATTTATGGTGTTGCATGACGCATTGAACGTAAACATGACACGCGATACTCTTTTAGAACCATGTTGTTGTAATTTATTTCTTTTATTTTTTTGCCTTTGAAATCTCTTACATAAAAGCGTATTAGTTAGTGGGCATCCATTTGTCACATTAAACTAAGTTGATTCTTGAGTTAGAAGTTGTTTAATTTTCCAAATTGGCTGGCCGTCCGACCACACTGAATGCAGAGCAACTAATAATAAAAATATATTACGGGTATCAGTATCAGCAACTCTTCTGCTTTGGCCTAAATTTTTCCAAAGTTTTCCGATATTGTACTGTGAGCCAGGTTCGGCACACACGTATTCAATACTATTGCATGATTTACTCTCGCACGTCTTGTGGAACCTTGAGGAAATTTATTTATATAATTGTAGCTGCTTGCAAGGCTGGATTGTGCGGTTGCAAGCAGTGTTAACTGAAGGTTGTGACAAACAACGTCCGAACGGCTTGTTATTACTAACGGGTAGGCCAGCAACATTGAGAATTTGGAATTTGCAATTGATCTCACAGTACGCCATCTGAAAAGATGACTTTTTCCACCTAGGGGTCAATAAGCTACATTTTAACAACACTTGGAGTTCAGAAAGTCCATCATTGCCAAGCCGAAGCTCCCAAAGTCAGTAACTTTTTGGAGCGGATTATGGCATGGTGGCCTCAGGTATCCATCTTTCTTCGAAAATCAGGTAAAACCCTTATGTTAACTGGCCGCCTTGGAGCTGTGGTCTGAGCCCCTTTGACTATTTTATGTAGGGCGGCGTTACGCCAACCATCCAGAGACGATTGATGCCTTCTAAAAAGTATTTGATCGTCTCTATAGATGTTGAAAACAGTAGTGCAGTGACGATCACAGATTACTAACATCATTTATTTTTCTTCTGCTTATTTTTGTAGCACGTGTGATATTTATATACAACTGATGTTTCGTTTAAGGTTTACTCTGTTGTTGCATCGTGTGTGTCAGAAAATAAAACCAGGTTTCTAAAACAAGTTTGCTCTTGTGTAGCCGGTATAGCATCGTGCAAGGCATCGGAAGGTGAAGAAAATGATGCTATCACGACAAATCATTTTCATTAATTCTATCACTTAAGTTTTCAATATCGATAGCGTTTAAATATCTTTATTCACTTTAGCTCTAAAAGAAAACAAAGAAAAACCGTACCACCCACTTGCACATTCTGCAACTTTGCAAAAGGAAAAGGATTAATAGGAGACGTGTTTCATCATTGTAGGCTTAGTATACCTGCGCAACACCAATTCGGCCACAATGCTTCGTAAAGTATAATTAAACTTTACATAATAAATTACATAGTCAACCTTCATATTCTATACACAATTTAGGCGCTTAACCTCCCCCCAATGTTAGCAAAGATAACTATCGGTTATCATCTACAATCGTAAAGCAACTCAAGGACCGAATAGACTGTGAAGACCCCAATACTTATAGAGAGCAATGAAGTCTCCATGTTTGCCATGTAAACTCACGAAGTTAAACAGTCGTCCTCTATAAAGTAAAAGCATATTTTGCAAAACAAATTTTAGGATTACCCTTAATTCAAATTAGGCGGTCAGCCTTCTTCCCCTTTCTATAAAACGCAACCAGAGAAAGCCCAAAAAGTTTCCAGGTTTGAAATGAATTTTTATGATGAATTTTAATCGCTTTAAAATAACTTTGAACCATATGGCAATTATGTATGATAATATTATGATTCCAGTTTATTATATTATGATTATTATTCCAATGTGTCACCCTGTGTTTGCCCAGTTTCTAGTACAATCGCAATTTAGAACGTAATCAAACATTTATTACAATCATTCGCTGACTTTATAACTCAGTTTTCCACATCTAACATTATGACAGGACATTAGAGAAATGTGTGCTAAAATTTTTGGTAATGACAACAATGATGGCGGCAATGGCGGTAGCGGCGACTCTACAAATTTAGTTTGGTACTGAGCTTTTGTTGTGGTTGCATTGGTTTTTATTTGTTGACGGCAAATGATGAAGATGAATGAATTTTACGATTCATGACTTTTAAGAAGTGATAAATGGGGCAAAAAAAAAAGAAAGGAAACAGGGTATAAAAAATAACCAGAGACAAAAAAAAAAGATGGCAGAGGTTTAAGCATCATAAATGAGTTGCAGTTGTTTGTCATTTGGCGAAAATGGGGAGGATGGGAAAGTTAACAATAAAAGAGGTGTCGTCACTCAGTGCAACAATAACGCACTGAGCCATAACAAATGTTTGTTGTCTTTTCACTGCATTATTCCAAAAAGCAATTCAAAATTTAATTTGGTTTTGCTTTTCTCTAAACCATCCAGAATGTGCAACAGCTGTTGTTGAAAGAAAGAAATGTAACTCTCGATGGTTGCTAGTTAATGGGTGGCAATGGCCACTAACGCCACTTATTATTCAAAAAACACTTCTTAACAAATGTCAGTGAATTGTAACAATGTTGTAATTTTTATCCACCAACTGTCAATGCTAAAAAGCAGTAAATAGCTAATAGTACTAATAATTAAGGTAGAAAAAAAATAAAACAGAAAGAAATTTAATTAGTGAAGTGTAAAACATACTGCCAGAATTTCAAACTGATTGCTTCTCCTTGCAACACTGTTCTACATGAGTAAATTAAAAAAAAAAAATCATTTACTATCGGCTGTTCTCAACTCACACATTTTACACATCACTAAACGATTTTAGCAATCACAATTCTAGTGCCAATAAAAACTAAGTGGAATAAAAAAAATTAACAAAATAGTACAACAACAATGAAAGTGACTTAATGCACATGTCATGTGCTTACTAGAGGTGCGACAACAGTGTTGCATAAAGTGTAATTGAACTTAGTTTTTCTATTTTTTTTTTACAAATTTGAATATAAAACAAATAAACCGGTTAATGAACTTGAAAAAAAAACACGCTGGACTATTTAAACAAAAAATTTAAATTATGGTGCGCAAATAGCGAGAATTAACATTTTGTATTTGTTCGTTTTATAGTTATTTATATTTTTAAAACAGGTTTAATTAACGTCAGTCATTAAGTGTTCTGAGCTTATAATTAAATAAAGTGAGGGTTGTTCACCTCTACGTTCTTCAATACTTCAATCTCTGGCTGCATAGTAGAGAAATTGTACTTAAAATTAAAACGGCTGAAGTGTATATCGTAGGCCTTACGTGCGCCAAACAAGGGCAGAAGAGCTGTACAGTCTCTTTATCTTTCTTATTCAGACCCTGCACTAATGTGATTGGCTAATACAGAGTTACCATTCACGGTAAGACGTAACCGATAGAGATTTAATCGATACCCTTCGTGTACCCGTCGTGTATATTCGCTCTCATACTAATAGTAGTATTATTATGATTATTAGCTAGGTCATATGTACTACGAGCCATGTAAGCTTTACTTTCATGTAAGCTTTACAGTTGTAAGCTATAAATAACGCCAATTACCTTCTTCAGTGAGAGGCCATGGTATCAATGAGAACGTGCCTAGTAGTTTTACTCTGCAAGAAGCGAGAGCTGGACAATCGCAGAGCACATGTTAAGACATCTCAGGTGGCAAAACCTCTATTTAATGGTCCCTGAGTTCCCCATCTTAAATTGATATCTTATACCACAGTCATGTCGGATAATATGCCTAGTTTTCATAAAAACTCAATTACAGTACAGTAGGTACGTTAGAAGAGGACTACCTGAGATATATTTTAAAACAAGATAATAAAAAGCGAGTGAAGGTAAAGAAACTTGAAGAGGAAATTAGGTTTCTTTTTTTACTTTAATTTTTGTTATCGAATGGTTTTAAATTGCAATTTTTTTAATTGTAAGGAATCTTTCTTAAAAGGACAAGTCTCCCTTATCGTAGGTTCGGTTAACGTTGCTGACTGACATCGGCTGAGTTAATTCTCAGAAGAAAGAAATCTGGACAGTTATTTACTCCACAATATACTCTGCTAATGGCAATTAACTTCAAAATGGTTTTTTACAAAAAAAAAATTTGTTTTTATAGAAAAGCAATAAAATAATTCGTAAGCCGGTTTTAAGTGCGTTTTAAAAACAGAACAATCACACAAATTCAATAAACTAAGTGTTAAAAAAAACTCTTTGTTTAAATGACAAATAAAAATTATTAAAACAAAACAATTATTTAAAAACAATTGTGATGGAACGTACTGCAGTGAAAAAGAATACAGTCATAAAAATAAATCATTGTTAAATACAATGACAGCTTATAAATTTAATTGAAAAATTATGGAACGAGCGTTTTTTTTTTTTTTTTGGAAAGTTTAATTTGGCCAAAGTACCAAAATATTTATTTTTTAAGCCAGCAGACAGTAATTTACTAGAGGTTTGCCGGCCGACTAATTTGCATAAAGAACTAAAAAAATGGACGATAAATATATATGAAAGTTCAGTGTAAAGATGAAAGAAAGAGTGCGATTAATTAAAGAAACTAGATTTTAAAATTAATTGCCTGTCCAAATGATTGCTACAAGTAATTTATCTTGTTCTTAGCAGAAAGCTCCCGCCGTGCGAGATGTTCAAACGGCAGATTGTGCCGAACCTTTAGGAGACCAGTTTGCTTTTGTTCAAGTCCCAGTGAACTAAAGTGGTTCGGTCCTGTAGGATTCAAGATTAATTGAAGACAAAAGACAGAAAAGCATTTTTTGCCACCCCTACATACCGCCAATTTAGTTTATTTAGACATTGCGTCGCCATTTGTAGTTCGACCATAACATATCTCATACCTTTATAAGCCCTAAATGTCTCCCTTTTTTGACTCCTAAATCAAATTTTATTTGACTTTCAGCATCTTGTTTAGAAATAATTGGTATTCGGTTGGGTGATAAACGAGTTTTGGTTGTAACATTACTGAACATTAGGCTTTTCTAAATAGGGCAACAACAAACAATTAATTTAAAAAAAAAATGCGATCTGCGTACGCACAGTTACAGTTTAAGAAATTTGAATCACAACATGAAAAGCCAGCATTCACTTAATTTAGTCATTTACATTTTTTTTCAATTGTAATTCTGCTCATCACTTTAAAGTATCTACACCCCCGACAAGTGTGTATCGTAATTAGCGCAATGATCATTACAGTATTATTCTCCAACTAAAACATACGGTGGAAATAGCAATGATTCACTTTGGAGACTAATAGTAGAGAACAAAGAGATTGAGAAACAACGATCAAGAGAGCACACAAATCCGCTCTCATTTTTGCTTTGTTTTGTTTTCTGCCGTCATTCGATGAGATCATGCGCAAATTAAAGGAATTATATGAAGCAAACGAAAAAATAAATAAATACACATGAAGAAGAAACAACAACATTCAGCAATACAGAATATGGACAACAAAGAATGTAAGCTTAAAACCAAAAACAAAAAAGTTACTTTGTACAACAGCAACAAGATCAACAAATAAACGTGGTTTTTATGAGAATTTGCTAAAAACAAAAATACGTAAAACTTGTTAGACAAGATAACAGCTGCTGTTTATATTGAAACCAACTTAGGCAAGTTTCAGTTGCCGGCCGGTAAAACTATCTATCGATGCTCTTGCTTGCTAATCATCAACCACATGCTTGGTTTGTTGTTCGCTGCTTTGACATTCCCAATGCCATGTTACATCAAGTGTTACACACATACATATGTAGGTACTTTAATAACTTTTTCTATATAAACTATGAAAAAAAACGACTAACAAAGAACCATGGTAGTCGAATAAACAATAAAAAAAGTATTGAATAAAACAGTTAAAAATTAGACAATTACAACTGAAGCGTTAGGCGATAGAGCGTAGTGGAAGTGATCTTTTGTATTAATTTTTTTTTTTTTTTTTTATTGAAACAAAGTTCGTTTGCAAAGTGGAGTTTTTCCTATATTTTGTTAAACTTCTGGAAAAATATTCTAACTACTCCTTATTTGCCAGTTATTTTACTAAATGCCATTTTAATTTCGTACGTCCTTAGTAGTTATTGCTGACCGGTTAACGGTTGGTCAGAAGCGCGAAATATTTTCAAATATTGTCAAGTACTCGTATTAACAAAATTCTCTTGCTAGGTGAAAGGCCCCGTGTCCTGGTATGCCATTTTGTATGGAATATAACATCGTTTATACATAAGTATATCCGCAGCTGCTTCAGGCAGTAGCAAGGATTAGAGATGTTTAATTTCAAATAATGCGGCTAAATTTGAGCGTTTCTGGAGTGCACCTTATTACCCCACAAAACATCTAGTAATTTCGAATTCACGTCACCTACGCAAGAGATAACCATGTCTTCAAAACGCTTATAGTTGGGTTGGTTTAGCATGCTCACGTGGATCTGCAGATTCATTCTTTTTTCGTTATCTTAGTGAGAGAAGATTAAAGAAGAAAAAGGAACCTAAAGAAAAGTAAAGGTAAGCCGAAAAACTGGAAACAGATTCTGGCGTTGCTCCTCTAGTGAAGGTTAGAGACACAGGAGATGGAAAACTCCCTCCTATTCTTCTTTATTATGACAACTTCAGTTGGAGTCATTTGCAAACAACTCCATTTCCTTCGCACGATTGCCAATTATTCAATGTTCGGTAATCGATGCCACGATATCCCTTAGGAAAGTATTCTAAAATCTTAGCAGATCACCAGTTCGAACCATGTCTATACTTGAGCAGATTAGTGTTCCTGGATGTGTAATCTCTCTACCATCTGGCCTGCGCCTTTTACAGGCCGAAAGGGGATTGCCACAGTGTTATTCAATGTTGAAGTCCTGTAAACTTGCTCTGGAAAATTATCGGCAATGCAAGTGCCCATATTGATCCCATGTCCATGCATCCGTTTTAAGGTGGTTGGTGAATGTCTCGCCATTCGATGTAAGGATGGCCGGCTTTCGTGCACCAGTTTGAATGTCGAATAGAAACCTATCAGACCTATGTATGTGAAATATTCTTTAGCACCACAGCCAGTATGATGCCTTTAATATCGCTCATATTTCAGCCTGTAGAGCACTACAATCGTTGGAGATCCTAAAGGACATATTCACGTCCAGTTCTGCTATGTAAATACCAATTCTTCCCTAAAAATGATTGTTCGGCCAAAGTTGAGGTCGTGCTAACCGGCGATTTGCCACCAGTGACATCAGATACTAGGCCGTAAAAACATCATGGGATTTATGTCAAGGACAGACTTTTTTACCACTTCAGTCAGACAACC
Organism: Phania funesta; assembly: GCA_963932375.1. Classification (NCBI taxonomy): domain Eukaryota; kingdom Metazoa; phylum Arthropoda; class Insecta; order Diptera; family Tachinidae; genus Phania; species Phania funesta. The sequence goes on from OZ010652.1 coordinate 8,363,262, forward strand.
AAATGCTTTGGCGTGCTTTTGTAGGTTCATATAGTAACAACTGCAAATATCATTGGCACCATAATCGCTGTTAACAATGGCTTGACTGGTGACCACGATGTCGCCAGAGTACAAACTATATGAAATTGGTGGATTGGATTTCCTAGAATTATCGTTTCTGCAATTTACTTTGATTATCGCTTAATTTCAATTCGTCGTTGTTTCTTTTGATTTGGTTGTCGCCAGTGGTATTCATTGTAATTAAGCTATAATCTCCAAAATTACGCGAAAGTGGACCGTTATTAGACACGCAACAGCTCTTTAGGACAGGCAAAATATAGATTTTTCTTCATCGACAATAGTGAAAACATGAAAATCATTAATTCTATTCATGTGTCCGAAAGGCCACTGATAACAACTGATCAATACGACTCATCAATACGAGTAAACAAAAATTTCAACATCTCCAAGTATTTGGTTCCCAACAATGAACCTCCAAACAATCCTAAACTTATTCGCTAAAGGAAATTACTTTTCAAGCTGGGTCAACAATGCAAATGACAAATGTCAGCGAAAATACAAAAGACTTCAAATGTATTTTATTAAACTAAAAAGGAATTAATGACACATTTGAATTTCCCTAAAGGACATTTAACTCCCTAATTTTGAAAGCAAGCAGAAAACTGTCCTTTGTTTAATGCCAATATTTATATTAACAAAAAAAAACAGAAACTAAGTTTTCAAAACATCAAATAGTAGCAGCAATGAAAGCTTGCAACAAAACAAAAGTGTACTAAGTATGAAACAAACAACAACAATTACTTTTACTATAATAACAACCGAACGCTTAAGGGTACGCATGTCAACAACATAATCGCATGCACTTAGAAGCTTAAACTTTAAGGAGCAAAAGCACAACACAAACATTTTACATAAGAGTACAGAAGAAAATAAGAACAATACATAGATGGATACGGATGGATACGAGGGGCCCAACAATAGTTTGCCTAATTGAGTCTAAAATGTTGAAATTTACTCATTCAATCTGTAAACTGCATTGATTTTAGACTTCACTAGAGCCACACATACGTGTCTCTTTATAGCAACAATTGGAACGCACTTAATATTTTGCTAGGCTGTTTTAGGTGAAGCTTAAGCGCCTTGGCCACACTCCGATTTTTTATGACTACCTACGCTGCAGAAATTTGAAGTCAGTTTAATGTGTGTGTATGCGTGTATATTCGTCAAATTGGATTTTTGGTTTAGCTTTCGAAGCGAAAACCTCTTTGGAAAATCAACTGGAGAACTCAACTTTAGCTGTTTGAAAAGACTATTATGCGTAGATTTTTATGGACCACTCTTTGATCCAGGGAAGTTTTGGGTTTTTTTTAAGTTTTTTTTTAATAACGTGCTAGAGCGCAATAGCTCTGCCATTGAGAAAAATAACTTTCAACAAACCAACTTAGGAATGCAATATTTTGCGACCAACAACATCAACATTATACGTTCTTTCTTTTTCAAAACAACTTTAAAATGAAGTCTGATGGGGCGAATTTTATTTGTGCTAAGCAAAACAATACATTAACACATACATTAATTTAATGCGGCATTCTGATGTTGCGCTATGCACATAAGCACAGACACACTTACACAAAAATAAATATTGTCAAAGATTAACTTTCCAGAGACTTTCACTGAAACCTCTTGGTAAAGTAGAACAGAAGACAGGTAGTGAATCAGAGGGGATGGAAAAGCTTCTTTGCATTTGCGCGTTATGTTCATTTTTAGAACAATGTTGCAGCGCCTGGGGAGATATGCAGGCGCATTAATCGAATCTAGTATATTAACTATTTGTTTGCGCCCGACGACTTATTACTTTGAAGTGATGCCAACGTAGGGGAGCTCTATGTGTTTCACTAATAATATTAGGGAACTTTATAACATCCATCCGTTTTTAGTGGATTGGCCAATGGGCACCAATGGGAAAACTTGTTCTTTATTTTTCATATGTGGAATAAACTCGCTTCAGAAGTATTTCCTGCCATTTTTAATGTAGGAAAATTCAATCCAAATGCCCAGAAACACTACTACCCTCGCTATTCTCCTACCCATAAACTATTTTAATAATTCTAGCATTGTATCGGTAGGCGTAATCCCCTGAGTGCTGTTCCAAGCAAACAACGACTCTCTCATGTCTCTTTATGAGAACATTATGTCCTGGAGCTTTAAAGTAAAAACAATTTTTCTGAACGATTCATTCTGGCTGCCGTTTTTCCTTTACTTTAAGCCGGTTTCTAGTTATTTTACAATGTACCCACTTTCGAAATTACAATCCTCAATGCACGTTTGTACAAATGGGAGTGAGATGAAATGGTTAAACCATTAGTTAACTAAACAAAATACAAAAACAAATACATTTTTCTTTCAGCAAGTTGAAAATGATCTTATTTATTGTCTAATTCTAGGATCTAAAGAATAAATACACTGATGGCTCCGGCAAATATATTAAATTTATTTCTCTAGTGCAAGTGACTGGCTTCGAAATCCAGTACAGTTTGACAGTTCAGCCAGAATTGACATTTACAAATGACAAAATTTTATTGTAAACACTTTTGTTTTCAACCGTGTAGATCGGCGAGGCTTAATTTTTGCTAGTACACATACAGGTAAAAGTTCATGAAGTACTCTTCTCAAAAGTGTGGAGTATGGGCACGTTTAAACCCCTTTACATAATTCCCCCCTTAGAAACCATCTACAGATATCGTGCACATTGGGGAACAACAAAACAAGTATCGTGCGGTAAAAAACGTTGCGTGTATGAACCGAGACTTTCTGGTTAAATATACATAACAAGACATGTGATTGGGTCAAGTTTAGAAGAACTTATAGACTGGCAGAGTAAATGCTAGACACTATGCGAAACATTGTGAGGAGAAATTTACCTCATAGATCGTGCGATTTGCTGTTTGCTCTGAACTGTGTTTGTGACGGCTGATCGCAATTAGGTCCATCCGACTTCTTAACTGGTGAATGAAAACCGGGCATCATTAAATCGAATTGCGAGATATTCAAGAATCTACCTAGAATGTGTGCATGGGCAGCGGCCCAAAACAGGCAAGATATGTTGGCAAAGAAGGGAGCAAGATTGCAAAAGGAAAATTAATCATGCTTTGCTCAGAATAGATGGTGGCAACACACAATTAATATAGTCCTAGTTCGACCCAGTTTGAAGCAGAGATCTACTAAGATTTCAGAAAACGTGAATAAGGGATATCGTGGCATCAGTTACTAAACATTTCAGATTTAGCAATCACGCCAAGAGAATGGGGTTGCATCCTTATGCCTTCTGTAGAAACTTTCAAAGTGAAGTCGAAAAGGAGACACTATTTCAGCTCCTGTGCTTTTTTCTTCTGCTCCAGAAGATCAACGCCAGCTTCATATCCATGCCCTCCCTGCGACTCTTCCTCTACATATCTGGATATCTTGAAGTCTCCACTTTTACACTCTGTCCTTCCTTCACTTCTTTTCAGGTAACACAAAAGGGTCGGATATGCGTAGCCACGTGAGCTTATCGTGCAGACGGCATGTAAAACTAACCTTAACCTAGCCGTCTTTAATTTTCTCTTTTTCAATTTTTAAAAATTAAAAATGCTAAACAAAAACAAATTGTTCTTTGATATTCTTCTCGCACAAAACACTAAATGAAAGCCAGTGACTGCGAAATACTCGTTATTGTAATAGAATCTTAAAAAGCTGTATATGATGAAATGCGCTTCGAACAACCCTGACGAGTTAGAATACAAGTTTAAGCTAACAGAGATACAAAGCCAACGGACTCAGTGTCATAATAAAAATGGATAACCCTGCATACAAACTCATTAGATTGTTTATTGTTACGTTTCTTTTTTCTATTTTAATGTTGATCATTGGCTAACTGTGTTTATAGATCAATTTAAACATCTTTATCATTGATGACACCAGTTTGTAATTGATGTTGCTATTGTTGTTATAAGCTTCATAAAACACATACATGTGCCAAGTTTAACAATGAAATGTATGATCATGTTGCGGGTGTTTATTTTCCATAGTCTAATAATTCAGACAATTGAATTAATAACAACTTGAAAAATAAACAAGAAAGATATACTTATTAAGTGAATTAAGAGAAATCAGTTACTTTGATCATGCAATCATCGTGTGAGAAAGAAATACAAGCAAATGTACCAAACGGCAGTGAAGTTTTTTAAATGAGATTTTATTTGAGTTTTAAGAGCAAATTAATAAAGTAATTAGAACTAACAACATTTAGAAATTTATTGTTTAGGCACATAAAATTTGATTTCAGTTTTCTAAACAGCTGCATTTCTAGTTTGCAAAAACTTGGAAAATTCCTTAATTAATAAAAAAAACTCAAAATGTTGCGTGTAAGATAAAAGCAAATTTCTGGCCAGTGAGCTGGCGAGACCAAGACTAGCAAAGTTGGGGCCAAACTTTGACAATGCCACCGGGACTGCACATATTTCTAGACATTCCCAACAATGGCCATTCAATGCATTTTAGGATTGACTACCATGAGCAATTGTATTAGATCCTTAGCAGCTAGGGATGGATCTTATTAACTCGTGTGTTATGCAATGGCAACAGGAATACTTCTAAAATATACACTGGCCAATAGTAAAACTTCTTTACACAACAGAATTCAGGAATTAAATAGGAATGAACGTCAACTTTTGATTCACTTTCTGTCCAGTTATATCCTGAGGAGGATAAAACAACGGCATACATTCTTTGTATATGTATTGTTATCGGTAGTATTAGAAGTCTTTCTCTTGAGATCGGATATAAGTCGCGCTTCTCCGACCTCAGAACTCACGTTCAATAGGAGTGTTATACAAACATTGAGTTAATGCATGATCTGAAGGAGAAAAAAAACGCCGCAGTGCCGGTGGTCGAACCAGATCGAAACCCCTTTATTTATTTCCAATTATTTAAACTTAATGTCAAGAAGCATCTTGATTCAATTAAAAATTGAACGCAAAACTTCGATTGACACTTCTACTGATTTTAAAGTAACAAACCATGCATGAACACTGTGATTTTCTTATAGAATATCAATCGAATTATAATAGAAAATAGAAAAAGATCTAAGGAACTTTTAGTTTTTTTAATAATACTTCTTTTTTACTGCACTTCTTCAACACATAAGGCACAATCGATGGCTCTGGTAAGCGAATGTATTCCTTAGCACAAAATTCCAACTCAACCGAGATCTTGCGATAACTTCTAAACGACAGAGGTAGAGGTTAACAGGCCGGCTGCAATACAGTGGGTTCTGCAAATCCGGCCCCTAATATGAGAGAGATAGACAGTGAGAGAAAAGAGTTGAAGAGTAAAGAATAAATGGTCACTATATCTGTGCCGTGAAGTCATTCCTTAATTAAATTTTCCCGCAGTCCCATCTCCGATACTTTATCGTAGCCCCCCTGAAGCAAGACAGAGGCACAAGAGATGCTATGAGACGGTACCTCCTTTTCCTCATGATTGGCAAATCTGCAATGTCTAGTAATCGTCGCCATTCACTCCAACTGATCTGCTTAGTATTTACAGCACATATGTATAACTGACCGACAATCTGACAAGTCCCATGTACGATTAGTGCCTTTAAAGTCTCTTTTTAAAGCTTCACGACCGAGTACAAGAGTAGCTGACTGTAAGTTATTTAACTCTATTGACTCACTAAAATATCGACGCAATGTGGGTTGCGAGTCATTGTTGAAGGAAATTCATGTTCATGTTCACTTTTCAATGAAATTAATGAACTTGTTCCTGATACCCGAACACATGTACATATGAACCTTCTTCATTCAGGGCTCATCCGTTCGCTCTGAATTGGCTAGTGGGCCCCTGCAGAAGCCTTTCCTATCACTGTGAGTGTAGGAAAATTTAAGTCCAATATCTGCAAACAGCCCCTGGCCACCTTTGGGCCATTCTTTCTAGTTCTAGCACTATGAATTGCATCAGTGGGTTAATTCCCCAGTTACAAATTTCAACCCATATGTGCGAGAAATTTTGGTTGCCAAAAATAAAAACAAATTCTTCTCTTGTGCAGAAAAACATATAATTACTTTCCCCTCTCATTTAGTTCAAAATTTATTGGAATTTTGCACAATATTTTTAATATTTCTTACACCTACAATAATTTACATTTGTACACGAGTCGCAATGAAATGTATAATAGATTATTATTACTACTAAACGATTCATATTTTATATTAATTTTTCCTGACATTAATCAAGACGAAATGATGTGTTAAGAAATCTCCTTTGCTTGTATTCGCCTAATTTACCTTCTCTTATTAGCGCTCGCAAAGCCATACAAAATGTATTTCTGTATCAGCATTTGTATAAGTGTGTGTGCGTAAGAGGTGGATGTGATTTTTGTTCTTTTTTTTTTTTTGTAAATTCATTAAATCTATCCTCCCTACCACTTAAGAGCTAATCAGCATTATAAAACTATAAAATGTGTTCCCCCATCTTTCGCCTTCGTTCAATTTCATTCACAAATGTCAACAACGACACACAGATACAATGTTTTTTTTTTCTTCTTCCTCTAATACTAGATACTTTGTATAACAAGATGAATTTCGCAGTTTGGAAGAAATTCTGTATAAATATCGTTGTATGTTTTCTACATCATCATTTACATCTTAGCATCATTTATGATGATGTTCATCGTTTTCATATCATAAATCTGTAGCTGCATTTGTGTGCGCACATTGCAAAAGTATCTTTGAAGAGTCTTCTAAATGCACGTATGTATGTGTTTTGAATTGTTGTTGATTTGTGTGTTTGTTGGCTGGTTTGTCTGGCTGTGTAAATTTATAAATTGGTCACATTTCATGCGATGTCGACAAAGCATAGAGACGTCGTCGTCCATTCTGAATGTAGTATCTATTTCAAACTCATGCAAATATTACACAATTTTAGTTTTATTTTTGTTGTTGTTTACTTTTGCGATACGTGCATCCCAAATGACCAAAATGTCAGACGTGGCAATTCATGTATAATTTTGGCGAATTGTCCCTTGTCGCTAAAATTGTTGTTTAATAGCAATCCAAATGAAGCCGCTAAAGTTAAGTTCAATGGTAATTCATGGTTACTTTTTAGTAACCTTCGTCATTTGCAAGGTTAGGTCTAGCATGTGTTCTAGCCGGCCAGCTCTACCGCATCACCAGAGTAGGTTCCAACCCTCATATCCAGCTATGAGACAGCACAACAAAAAAACCAGACTTTGTCGCTCTTTGGTCGGATGACTATTTGCTCTAGGTGTCTGTAACTCATTTGCTTTTCCCCGGAGGAATGTCTTCTCAGTGTGTCTGCCACCATAATGTATGGACAACAACTCGGTGACATTCTATTGCGATCACCGTTAAGAATGCCATGATCAAGTGGGTTGTTATGTATTTACGTCTATGCTAAACTACAGTTTATGACATGTTGATTTTTTTTTATCTGAAGCTTTAGTGAATTTGCAAAACGGCCAATTTATGGCTTTAGATTGTTGTAAATGTTTTACTTTCTCGTGTGTGTTGGCTTTCGTAGAGGGATAAGTGTTTGAATATGATTTCGACTGTTTCCGATGTAGCCATGCCGACAGTCCAATTTTCAAGTATTTGAGGTCGTGTCCCGGCAATGATCTGCATAATTTTGTCTCTCAATTCGTCCAAAGTTGCTGACCCAGAGAAAATAAAGCACTGTGACCGCGCCTGGTTCGAGCAACATGTTTTCAGTCAACAAATAATTAGAATTGGTCCCTCTTAACACGACGCTCTATAGCAGCAATTGCTTCTTCCGTCGTCACTGTATGACATTTTAGCAAACGCGTATTATCATTTGGAGTATACGTGGTACGAATTAGTCACTCTGGGGTGAACGATTGTATTGACCGTAAAATGGGCGTAGCGCACGCTACCGGACCCGAACTGAACGAAGATTTTCAAAATAAATTTGTGGAATTTGCAAGTGCGTTTAGACAGAGCTGGCAACCGTGTGCCAGTCTAATCTCTGTTGCCAAATGGAACTAAAAAAAAACATGTCGTTGTCAATGCTTTTATTAGATAATAAGCGTAAATTCATGAAAATCGTGACTAGTTAGAAGAGTTATTTAAAGTGCATCAATATTTTTAAATATTACAGTTGCGAAAAGTAGCGACATTATTAAGGTTTCGCGTTCATTACCAAGTTGGTTAATGTTCTTGTGACACAGGCACGAGTCTATCTTGAGCTTTTGGAAGGAGTGATATTATAAATGGAGTAAACTGTTTTCGAAATTTTCGTTTGAACTTTAAATCGTTTAGGGGGTCAAACCTATTTGCCTTAAAAAAAACTTGGACAATAAAACCAGTTCAACCACCACACACTTAACACGTAAAAGCAATTAATACAACGATGTGAAAGGCAAGCATTTTTTCCAGAGAAGGCGACAGTTGTCCCATTTGTACACAACTTCCCGATAGCTACAGTTTGAGAATGTTTTTTAAGACAGTGTTGCATCTTGAGTTACCATCGCCCGCTTTTACAGTGCCGAAATCAGTTGTTTGAATTGAACTGTTCAGCTATTACAGTTCCATTTAACAACTTTCAGCTGATAATTTTTAATATAAAAAGGGTATTGAAGATTATAAAAATGCCTGGAAGGATTGTTTACGTACAGCTAAAAAGAGACAATGTGGAAAAGAAAAAACATTTTCTTTAAATTATTTTGATTTCTTTGCTGGACCAGCCATGGCTAAGGCAAATTTCAAATATTCCTATTTTTAAATCAAACTCAAATTCTGTTTACACTGTATAAGGAAATCTTGTTTTGTTTAATAAGAGCTTAACATAAATAATTCTTTGTAACGATATATCGTTAATACGAAGTGGTTTCGCTTTTAAAAATTTTTGCATCCAGAATTTCGAATGCGTTTGTAATTTGATTAGTTCGTTTATTTTAATCTCATATTTTTAAAAGCCCGGCTGCATCTCAAATTTATTGAATGAAAAATAAATACAATTTATTTTCTGCTTGAAGAGTATTATTTCATTTTAATTCTTATTTAACATCACTGCACGTCTCTTGCATTATTTGTATAATAAATCTATCTATTGTTATTTTGGATTTAGGCCAAATTTATTTGTTTTTTTTTATTTTCATTTATATCATTGTTTTTAAAATTATTGTTTAATATTTTGAGCCGAAATTCAAATAGGATCGCACCCACAAACAAGATGCATTTTATTTGAAAAGTTTAATTAAAAATTATAAATTGATTTTCTATTAAAACATATTATTCTGGAAGCGACACATAACCGTTCGCGTTTATAAGTTGCGTATACAGGGAAAGCTAAATAATTTTAAAATTTGAAACTTTTATTTTATAAAAGGAAGTTAAAAAAATGTTAATGAAGACTTTAATTGGAGCATTATTTTAATTTAGGTTGGTAAGAATGTTGTGTAATGTAGAGGCACATTTTCATTTAAATTGATTTGTAAACACACAAAATGTTGAGACCAATTAGAAGTCGGCATCGTGGGCGCCATTTAAAAGAAGTCAGCGGAAACAATCCCGCTACTGCGTACCGAATAGTTAGGCCGCACCATTTCACGACATTATCCTCTGAATCTATTTAAACAGTAGAGACTACGAGGCCCAAACCGAACACGATTGCAGAACTGGAAAAGGCGATACGACGCAAACTACCCGTCAACATGACATTTGGCCAAAACTACCTGTTATAAAAACTCTTTATAGAATTGAAAAGATTTTTTATTAAAGACAAAGGGGTTATTTCTTTAAGAAAAATTATGTTTTTGTAAATAATTGCATCGCGCTTTATTATCTGCCGTCATTTTGTTAAAAGATCCCTTTCTTTCCAGCACAAATTTTAAACAAACGTTGGACTCAATTTATTAAATTGTTCAAGCTTGAAGGTCTTCTATAAAAAATATTTAATTTTTATATATATTTCGCTACTATATTATAAGGAAATAAAACAATCAAAATATTATAAAAAATTTTATTTCCTGATGATGCTACATAATGGAAAGCGAAATATCGTTTAAAATAAAATAATTTTTAATAAAAGAAATATAAGCTCGAACAAGTTAATAAATTGAAATTAAAAAAGTGAAGAAAATCCTTAATTTGAACAAAAGTTATACTTTTAGAGGTCCATTTTAAATCGGGTACTTTTCTAGAAGTTGTTTTTGAACTTTTATTTTTAAAGATAGCTTTTTTAAAAGAGGTGGGTTTTCAAAACAGGATTTTTTCATATTACTTTTTTTTAATGCTCCTTAAGGGCGTTTTTTTTTCTTTTGTCATTTTTAAATGTCTTAAAAAAAATACTTTTAAAAAAGGTACTTTTTCAAAAAGGTACTTTTTCAAAAGGTACTTTTTCAAAACGGTACTTTAGTACAACATACGATTTTGAAAGGTACTTTAATAAAAATATACTTTTTTAAAAGGTTTATTTTAAATGGTTACTTTATAAAAAACTATGATTTTTAAAGATCGATTTCTAAGAAAGTACTTTTTAAAGCTTCTTATTAAAGGTGCTTTCTTAAACCCTCTTCACACTATTATATTGAGTAAAACGACTTGCCATAAATTCTAACAAAATATGATGAACCTGATAAGAATACAGATGGAAATTTGACAGTTGTGTGGCTGGCTCTCACCTTTTTTTTTGGAAAATTTTCTAAAAGCTTAGACGTTACATTTTACCAGGCTCGCATTTTTACAGAAGTTCTAAAGTGTGTAGACAATGTTATGAGAATACATTACATTTGATGTTGTTGACAGTCAGAACGATTATCATTAAATCTGCAAAAATCCAACGAAAATCTAAACCCTTGTAGAATAGTGTAAAAGGTGCTTTATAGGATGCTCTTTGTTAAATGGTAAGCTTGTTTTAAAAGTAGTAATTCTTATAGTACCTTATTTTTAAGAATTAAATTCATGAATACGCTGAAAGCAACTCTACCCCCAAGTAAAACAAAGAATCCTTAATGTATTGCTGGAACCATAACATCCCTAACAATATCAAAAAGTGCATTTTTTTTTATATCTTTCACGAAATCAAATAATTTTTAAGCAAATAAATTTTAAAATTTGACGTGTGTTAATTTACAGAGTGTCATCATGGCAAAAAAAAATGCAATTTTCTTGCTTAATAATTTCTTCTCGTGTGGCTGCTTTTCGGGGAAATTTTAATGAATGATGTGCCGTGTTTTCAAACATTTATTATAATTTGGATGCAGATTGTACAACTAGTGCCAACAAAGATAATTCATGCGTTTAAGGTAGAAATAATGAAAAAGTATCAGGAAAAAAACAAGTGTCATTTGAATACTTGTGGCTTGTTGAAGAGGAAGAGGCAATATCTGAGATCTTATTGAAATCATTTAAAACAAACATTATCATAGAAATTTACACAGGCTTTTCAAAATAAATTTGAAAAAGAAAAACTTCACATTTGTAAAACGAATTTGTCTAAACATTTCAATAACACCCAGTATATTTTGCCGAGAGGTTTTGCTCTTTGAAGACATTTCCTATTAACAGTTCCCCCTATTTACGATAAATTCGTAATAGAAAAATTCAAAATGTAAAATTATTTTCTTCCTACTTTTTTTTTTGTAAAATTTTTAAATGGATTAATTGCAAACAAGCGAGGTATATGTGTTTTCCAAATAAAATAAACCTCATACTTTAGAACAAATGATTTTCTTTTTACTTACGAGGCCGATTCCCAAAGTGATCGTCCTTACAAAAAAAAAAAAATAAGGAAACACTTTTCTGCTTCCAACGGTTTTCAATCGATTTATCTTCTCTAAAACTTTTCTCATGTGTAATTGCCTGCAAGTGGATCTTTTGACGCTATTGGAAATAATTTCTCTCTTCGAGCGCATTGTCTTGATTATTTCTTCATGACAGGTTCGAAGTTGTTGGGTTCTATTTTTTTAAATATGGACTTTTATCTATACATTTTTACTTTTGCAACGACAGGTTGGCCTCGTTTTAAAAGTTGCAGCAGATTGGCCTAAAGTAGATTCTAGCTTGACTTTTATATTGTTTGCATTGACAATCTTTAAATAAATATACACAACCAACTTTTGCTGTCAGCCCTCGTAAACACTTTTCATTATGATTAGCACTCTGATTGCCACTGGTGATTAAATCTAATGCAACATTTGTTAAACATGATTGCATGACACATTTTCTATTTTTCTTCATTTCTTTTTTTCGTTTGCAACTTGAAGCAGTGAGAAGATATTTCTTTAAACTTTGTAATTTATCAAACAGAATAAACTCCTTAGTTATTATTTGTGTCTTTAGCGAACTTTAAATATACGAAACTTGTGTTTTATTTTTGTTAGGAATACTTTCTTTATTCGATAAAAATTTTCATTTCACTTTGATCTTCAAAAATTAAAAAAATTATCAGATTGTATTTAAATCTTGTATTGCGTTCGCTATACAATTTTGTTTATGTAAATTTAAAAAAAAAACACTACTACAGTTTATTTTTATTTACGGTGAGGAAAAAATCTTTTCTATTGCAGGTGTTTATTTTCCGTTCACATAAATCCGTCCGATAATTAGTGTTCCAACACTGATGTGCCAGTTTACACTCATCCTAAAAATATAATTAATATTCACGAAAATATATGAGACAAGTAACGCAAGCATTTTTGTTTATAATTTTACTAGATAAATTTTAGGTTAGGACAAAACTGCTTCAGCTTGGAATAGCGTGGATTGCAGCACTAATAGGTAAAATCGTCGTTTTAGGGTACATATTTTTCGGCAGTGTACTGTGAAAGTAATTTTTAAATTTGTATGTTACGAGGGCCGATCAATAAGTCCATGACTTTTCGAACTTCCTCGTAGTAATATGAAATGCAACATTGTTCACATTAGGTACCACCTGTTAATAGACTACACTCAAATTTTGAGCAAGTGTCGTCATTTACATTGCGTTTAACAGCTGTTCAAAACATACAACCTCGTGTATTTGTCTAAAAATGGAAAAAAGTGAATTTCGAGTGCTCCTTAAACATCATTTTATGCGAAAATAAATCATCAATCAAACTCAATAAATACTATGGAGACAGCACCATCGATTTCAATGGTAAAAAATTGGTGTACTGACTTTGATTGTGGTCGCACAATTACAAATGACGCTAAACGTTCTTTACGGCCAATTGAGGTCAGTACATCCGAAAATGTCGAAAAAATCCACGATATGTTGTTGGCCGATCGAATAGTAAAATTGCGTGAGATTGTTGATGACATATGGATTTCATATGGCAGTGTGGTTTCGATTTTAAATGATCATCTGGGTTTAAGAAAGTTGCCTGCAAGATGGGTGCCACGTTTGCTCTTAATTGACCATACATTTAAACGTGTGACAACTTCAAAGGTTTGTTTGGAGTTGTTTAACCGCCATCCGAATGAGTTTTTGCGGCATTTTGTAACTGTGGATGAAACATGGATCCATTACTGTACTCCAAAGACTAAGCAGCAGTCTAAACAATGGGTCTCGCCGGGTGAACCTGCTCCGAAGAAGGCCAAGGTAAGTTTGTCGGTCAATAAGGTGATGGCAACAGTTTTGGGATGCACGCAGGATAAACCACATCGATTTCCTTCAGAAGGGAAAAACAATAAACGGCGAATATTATGCCAACTCATTAGACCGATTTAATAAGGATTTAAAAAGAAAACGACCCCATACGGCTAAGAAAAAGTTACTTTTCATCAAGATAATGCACGGGTGCACACGTTTGCAGTCTCAATGGCAAAACTCTTTGAATTGGGCTACGAATTGGTACCTCATCCGCCATATTGTCTGGATTTAGCCCCTGGTGACGACTTCCCATTTCGAAACCTAAAGAAATGGCTCGGTGGAAAGAGATTTAGCTCCAACGACGAAATTATAGTAAATAATATTTGAGAAATAAGATGTGAATACTTATTGTAAATTTATTGTAGTAGAAAGATTCAATAAAATAAAATTAAGTATTACAATTTCTTTAATACATTCGATTTACAAAGATTAATTGTCATATATTGATCAATTTTTCTGTTAAAATTATCAAATCAAATAATCGATAAAGATATTCAAATCTTCTTCTGAATGAATAAAACTTTTCAAATTCTTGTTCAATTATGAATTCAAATAATTACAGATCTTTTACTTATCAATAAATTGAAATTTTGAATATAGAATGTATAATTATTATGAATAAAATTTTTACGCGATTGCGAATTGTAACTAATGGCAGGTGGTAAAATGTTAATTAATCATACTGTTTATTGTACTGTGTCGAAAAGACGCTTTTTCTTTTAAGATTTTATTTTAAAAATATTATTGACTTCAAACTAAAGCTTACACAACAAATATTATATTAACAGGATCATTCAACATTTAAAAAAATTTCCCTATGAGAAAATACCTGGAACATGAAACTAAGAAAACAAACCGTGATTTAAAAATTGAAAAAATATTTTTTCTATGTTGCTAAAGCTGTTATCTAAGGCTCAAACATCTATTGAAAGATTGTGCGTAAAAATAGTTGGATTTGGCGCAATGCTCAAACATCTATTGGAAGATTGTGCATGAACGTAGTTGGCGTTAACTTGATCCAAGTTTTCACCGAAAATTCGGTATTTCCAATCATCATATGCGGCAACGAAAAAAATGTTAACAATAAATTACGGCGATTCGACAACGGCCAGTATACGAGTGGTATAAAATTTATTTGTGACGGTTGGAAACACCGAAGACTGGTCCGTGAAAATCAATACACGATTTGGGCCTTGAGAGTTGAAAAGATTTTTTTTTTTGCCAAAACTCAGAATGAAAAAATAAAGCGGTACTTTCTTCACTACGATAATGCGCCAGGTGACTCAAATATTATACCCGTTTGTCAGTTCCGTATTCCTTGGTACTCGTACCTTTTTCGTATTTGCAAGATTCACCTTACTTTTTTTTCAGAAAACCGTCGAAATATGTTCGTTAACTAGCGATGGAGATTACTGTCAAGGCAACAAATATGAGTATCAATAAATCTACGTTTCACTGAAGTACTTGGACTTTTTCAACAGAAGTTGTGTGTGGCTGTATTATAAATATCAAAAATATTTGGCACTTACGTTTTCTTTTTCCTCGTAATGAGAACTTACCTGCAAATATGAAAAGAAAAGAAATTTTTATTGCAAATGAAAAAAATGTGCAAAATATTATTAACAAAATAATAAAGTGGACAGACAGACGAAAGAGCCGCAAAGGCTGCGTTATAAAATATGTTGGCGGCAATTTATTAAATTAAATATTTTTATTTAGTACGATATAAAACAGTGATAAAGAAACAAACAAAACAAAGTAAAAAATCAGGCCATGTGTTTGTTTAAGACCAAAAAAAAAAATAGGTGAAAAATTAACAACAACAAAAATCACAAAACAATTTCGATTTTGACTATAGTTGCTGCTTATTTTGGTTTCAATACAATCGAAGGCTACAGTGGAAGTCATAAATTAGTACGTACATCTGTATGTACCAGATGTGGCAAATAAGCAGCAAGTATGTAGAATATACATGAAATATCTCTACACTAAACTACAGTACACTGTGCAAATAAAATTAAAATAGCACACTGAAAACTAAACACACATAATAAAAAATTAATAAAAGATGGCGAAGAAGAATGTGCACATGATTAAAGTAAAAATAATTTCGTTATAAAATTCACCTCATTAAATTCCTAAGAATATTCTGCGTTTGTAACACAAACGTAATGACTATAAACAACATTCACCCACCATGTATGTGGAATTTGTGCAACTTTTGGGAGTTGGGGCAGCACAATTAAATTTGCTTGTGCGTAGATCATAAATGTTACGAGATACGATACGAATAGGTGGTACATACACAGCTCCTTCACATTTAATTGCTTCAGGAAATAAGTTTCTATGCCGACGAAAGATAATACACGTTTCCATGGCGAAGTGCGCAATAGCCAACATTCCGAAAATTCGTTCAAATTTCATCGTTTATAACATTCACATCTATCGAAAAGAAGTATTCAAATGTTTTTGTTCCCTTCGAATTTTAAAATACATTCTTTTCAATCAAAATTCAAATCAGACTCTTCGTCTACGATTGATTGCGAGTTGCACGATCTATTGTAGATTACCACCTAATTCAACATGTTTGTTTTTAAATTAATTCTTGTGTTAGATTTGTGCAATATTTGTGCAATTTGGGCAAATACAAATGTGTTTCTATTCCGGATGCACAAATAAATTTTAAGCCATTCCTCCTTAATGGTTCTCTACAAAGGACGGACAACAGAAGAGCTTAAATTAAAAAAAAAATATTCGAAATGTTCCTTCCGCAAAATGGTCCTGATTTGACCAATTTCTGCTTGGTTCTTTACGTTATCGACTAGAACAAGCTTGACGTTAATGGATCCGTTGCTTTGTATCTTGTTCATAATGATATCATTTGTACCAGGGTATTGAATAACCAACTACCTGTGATATGCATTAAAAATAGATGGACCTGCATTTTTTGTTTTACGTCATTTAATTTTTTTCCGCTGGTTAAAAGCCCTTGAAAGTCCTTGAAAGGTAGAAAAAGACATACCTAATTAAAGCAAAACACATGGAAAGAAACAAAAAAGGTTGGATACAAAAAGGTATTTACGAAAAAAGTAGATTAAGCGTTGAAGGGAAGATAATTAACTAAAGAAATGCTTTAAAGCAAAAGTTGAAAAAATAAACAAGGAGAAGCATAGAAAAGAAACTCACTTAAAAAGGGATGAACGGAATGAACTGAAGTAACGAAGGATATGATATTTAAAAAAATAAACAGGTGTTAGAATGAAAGGACAGCACGCAAGAATGAAAGAAATGTGTGTGCGAAGGTAAATTCGTATTAAATTAGCGGATACACAAAGCGAATTATTTAACATATTGAAATTGCACTCCGCAGAACACTGCGTTAGTATTTTAACAGTGAGAATAATTATGCCCTTCTATACAGAAGCCTACAGCCGGGAGCTGTAACCAAGTTCATAAAAAATACTCACGTAAATATTACGCCATACGATAATTAATTGACCCAAAATAACATAAAATCTGAACTAATTAGGCGACTCTTTTAATCATGAACATATTTCCAGTGGCCATTATAAGAAACTGGTGAAATATGAGACTTATATAGATATGGTGCTCCAAATACGCCCCTATCGAGCCTATATAGTGAAATTTTGAACCAAGAGTGTATTTGTGAAAAGATTCTTGACAAGATTAAAATTCGTTACACTACATAGAAATGATGCGCCAGATGGAACTCTATTGATCTCATGTAGTGAAATAGTGAAATCGTTTCGAGCAATTTTACATATGTTTTTTTTATTCACCTGGTTCCTGCTACCTCTTGTAGACTTCGGAATAGAAGGGCAGGATTACTCTTAGGGCACTGCTTCACGTTCAATATGTGATATTTGGATCGCGATCCATTTTAATAGATTGATGAATCGATCTCATGCGTATGCTACATGTTCAATATTTATCGCGTAGGTATTTACGTTATTTTTGTGCAGTGCAGATCGGTTATTAAAAAAATGTCGCGAGAAAACCACAAAAAAAAATCACGCAATCCGCGATATGGATTCCAAAATTTAGGCCATTCTGCGATATGAATCGCGATCCATCAATACTGCATGCTACACGTTCAATAAATATCGCGATATTGGATCGCGTTCAATATAAATTGAACGTGTAGCAGTGCCCTTAATGTTGAATTATTCAAGCCTGCTCTGTTGAGTGCAAAACCAGCTATGTTAAATACTCGGGTTATGTCTCTGCTAATTAAAATCGAGTTTATATTCACTGACTTGCAAAAAAATTTTACTTAAAAAAAAGAAAGGCAACGCAATGGCTAAAGGCAAGGCATAAAAAAGCGGAACAGCTACTTATGAAGTAAAAAAAAAGAACGGCCGTCAGCTGGAAGTCACAAAGATATGACTTATAGTATAGTCGAACAGTATACGCGAGGGATACGTGCCCAAGAGGGTGCTTGGTCTCAAGTATGGGAACTCTGGATACCAGTCGATCTCCAGTTTTACTACAGACTTACCTGTGCTCTGGAGCCCCTCGGCAGGAAGGCCAGCAAGGTACTCGGGTATAATAGGGCTACCTTAAGCTGGATCACTGCGTTAGTGACAGGACATGGAAACTTCAAGTACCATCTGGCTAAGATGAAAGTCGTAGAAGATGATACTTGCAGACTATGCCTGGAAGAGGCTGAGACGGTAGCGCACATTGTGTGTGAATGTCCAGCACTGGCTAGCATAAGGCTTAAGACCACGGGCAGACACTTGTTAGATGTGAATGCCATGGGGAAACTAAGCCTTAGACAAATGCTAGCAATTACAAAAGACTCCGTGATGAGGAAGAGTGTCCACAGTTACCAGTCGACAGTCTGAAATCACTTTAGTCAATAGTAAAGATTGCTTGAAATCAATTCGAGGAAAGAAGCTGGTCGAAAAGGGATCAATAAAGTCAGCGGTATGCTTCAATATCTTCCCTCCATTAAAAAAAAACAAATAGAAAAAATCGAAGCAAAACATAGAAAGAATGCAAATAATAGAATGGTGGCCATATTTGTGTTTGCAAAAATATTTAAAACATGGAAGTCATCTACTATATATTTATTTATTGTTTTAATTGAAAAATTCGCTACTAATAAAATTTTATTCGTATCAAAAGAATTTCCTCGTCCCCATTTCGATTTAAATAGCTAGTAAATGATCTAATTACGTAGCCTAATATAATTTACTTTTGAGTATTTTATTTTTAGTTTTGCCCAAAACTTTTCTATAGCATTTATTTTAATCAATTAACAATCAATTTCTTGAGTAAGACGCAACATACTTGAAACAAAATTTAAGCAACTTGTTAAAATACTTTCAATACAAAAAGGCACGATCACACAAAGATCAAAAACTACAAAATAAAAAACAAAACAAAAAAAACATTAAACACTATTAAATTGTTAGTCATTCATAGAATCAATACACATGTTGTTCGCCTGTTGTTAATTGCACTTTTCTCTCTATTTAAGAAAAGACAAAAAAAAAACAAGTAAAACAAACATTGTTTTTTTTTACAGATTTTAAAAATATGTATGTTCAAGTGTCGAGTGACTGATTAGCAAGTGAAATCAATGTCGAGTTGAAGGAACAATTTGTAAATTGGCAAAACGACAAAAGGTGTTGAAACAACAGCATTGAGCAGAAAGAAGCAACAACAATTAAACATGAAAACCCAACCATATTCTCAATTTAAAAACCACCTGTTCAAAGCAATTTATTTGCAAAAATTCATAGAGACTTCAATACCACTACAGCAGACAATGGAAAATCATCGCCAGCAACAACAGCTATAAACAGCGACAACATATTAGTGCTGAAAACACTTGTTCAATTGTTTAACAGAAAATAATTTTAAATAAATATTTTCAAGACAAATTAAGCGCTCTGTATGATTTTGCCTTCTTCTGTGTTGAAAAACTAGTGGCATTTTGTATTGAACAGCATTTTAAGATGGATTTTAAAATGGAATTTGTTTGTACTACGCTTGATTACAATTGAGGCCGCTGACGACAAAACACCTGGAAAGAGAAGGCAACGGATAATATCGAGAAAAGCCTTTTTAATGTTGCTACAAATTAAATAATGCAATTAAAATTTTGAAGATCTAAACACAAGCCAAAAATTAAACGAAAATATTTTAAAGCTAACGATGAACTATGACTTGGCCGGTTTTTAAAAATACATATAATTGCTCTACAAAAAGGAACCTACGCTATTTTACAACCATTCATTTTTTTTTTACTTTTAACATATGGCAAAGGATCGCCAGAGACAGCAGTAAGATTAAACTAGACTTTGCTTTAAGCTGGCGTCATTGTGGTCAACAGTCTTACAATATTGGGCTTTGCATACGAAATGCTTGTCAAGTCAATGGATATGGTGCCAATTAAAATTAGACTGCAATTGCAATCTTGATACGCAGGTGGGTGAACCTTATCATTCATCCAAAAACCCGAATCTTCCCTAAAGATTACTTTTTTTCCGAAATTGGGTTCCTCTTCTAAACTCACTGAAGACCACTCAGAAACGCCGTTGCGTATGGTCATTAACCTTAAGATTCGGGATCAGTTGAATCTTATACAAGCTGATGTCTGCTCATTAGAACGTCGCAAATGAACTGCCAAGCGTTCTACTGCTTTCACGAACATCGTCCATGTTCTGGAAGGATCTGCGGTGTTGGCTCGAGAGGCATGTATTCTTGGTTACCCCGCCATCTGGATATATTGTTACCGGGGGGACATTGAGGAACATTGAGTCCCAGAGAAACTTGAAACGACCTTCTAAATAACTATGAGCACTGGTACCACGGGAATCAGTATCCCTGGGATGCAAGTGCCAGACTAGAGGTCGGTGAGTGAACGTAGTTTAAAACCCAAGCGCGTAAAGGTCTTGCTGCAGGATCCATGTGGTGTTGCATTGCAGCGCATGCTGTCAATTGAATATTTATTGACAGGAGGAGAAAGGGTAACTCCAAAGCTCCCAGCCAGAGGTGTGATCAGGGTACAGACAGCCATGCTCTTTCACGTGACTGGTGCTGACACAAATAACTTAATATCTGTTGAATGTTTGTGTACCAAATAAATCGTCTGTAATTTGGTAAACTTTGAAGAGTCAGTGCTTATACCGTGAGCTCTATAATAATACTCTTTTTGACTGAATAAGAAGCAACAGAGCTGAGAGAAGCCCGAAAAACTGCTTGGCAGACATAGGACTGTCGATCCGCCTTTCGTATGAAATGATTTACATTTTACATCTTTTGAGATCTATGAAGACATTGTTTTCCTCTAGCTTTCACAAAGTTCTAATTAAAAATGTTTTTAGAAATTATTAAACCATAAACTTCCAAGTTAGAGCACTGTGCCGGTTAGTTTCGTTCTTTGTTTTAGTAAACAACTGAAAATACTTTTTTTTTCTTGAGTTTTGATTGTTCTGCTACGGATGTTATTGTTGCAAATATTCTTTGAATATCATATACAAAAAAATGAACAAATATAATTTATTTTTACGACAACATTAATTCTTCCTCCATTTTAATTCACAGGCTGGCACAAGGTGAAAATATAAAACGCAAACAAAATTATTTTAAATGAGTATGGTATGAATAAATACTATGAAGAGTGAGGGGAGCAGAGCGAAATATTTATGGGATATTTTGGACGCAATCACGGTCACCATTAGCATGAACGCAGACTATCTGGATACGTTATGTTAGAACAAATCACAATAGTATTCACAAATAAAAATACTTTTTATTGTTATTAAAATTATTATTTTTTTCATTATTCAATCTTTATTTCATTTCTTTTTTTTTTTTGTCTTATTCGCTTGCGTCTGCTATTCTTGTCTACTCTTTTCGTTAAGTTTGTAGTAAATTGGCATATTTCTTTTTTGCTGCATGTTGCGACATAACGTTGTGACGACCACTTGTTGTTGGGTCTTCTCTTATTTTACGCTTTCTTAAGTAGATTTTTTTTTTTTTTACTACAAACAATATACCTTACACATCCATCCAGACTTTTATTTGTCTATTAAGTGTTTCTTTTCTATATTTTGTTGCTTTTCATTTCTGTTCATTCAGCACTTTACTTTTTTTTAGGTTTTTAAAATAAGTTAAAAATAAAACGGAATGTTAATTACTTAGCAACACACACGTCTTGTTTATTTGTTTTCACGCGGAAACAAAAATTGCATACATATTCCACCCAAACCCTGTTTTTGTTTACTTAACTGGAATTTGTTAATCCTGCTGCCATATTGAACAACCCTATGAACTTCCCAAATTAGCATCATTGTGGGTATCATTGTTAAGAGGTGTTATTTGTTTTGAGAGAACAAAGGTAACATTAGATGGGAGGTTTCTTCAATGGGTAAACTCATTACACCTGAATAGGTGGAGGGAGTATGCCACATGTAGACAGGCTCGAATGGTGCTCAAAGAGCCCCTCGGCAGGAAGGCCAGCAAGCTGCTCGGATATAATATGGCTACTTTAAGCTGGATCACTGCGTTAGTGACAGGACATGGAAACTTCAAGTACCATCTGGCTAAGATGAAAGTCGTAGAAGATGATACTTGCAGACTATGCCTGGAAGAGGCTGAGACGGTAGCACACATTATGTGTGAATGTCCAGCACTGGCTAGCATAAGGCTTAAGACACGGGCAGACACTTGTTAGATGTGAATGCCATGGGGGAACTAAGCCTTAGACAAATGCTAGCAATTACAAAAGACTCCGTGATGAGGAAGAGTGTCGACAGTTACCAGTCGACAGTCTGAAATCACTTTAGTCAAGAGTAAAGGCTAGGGCTAGCATGAGACTCAATTGAAAGTAAGGTGGTTGTGATTACGGATCGGTTCCCTGAAATAAATTTGAGGAGCGAAATGGCGGTCGAAAAGGGACCCAGAAAGTAAGTGGTCTGCTTCGATATCCCTCTATACATTAATAATAACAGATGGGGGGTTACGGTAGGACATCATTGCAGTGAATAAAATGGCGACCAGTCCATAAAATTTGGGACCAAGGAAAATATGTATTTCACCTGTAACATACACATATATCCTTTTCAAGTAATTTAAAGCAATATCATTCCTGAATTGGCACTAATATCGCACCCTAAATACAAAAGGGTAACAACTCAACTGCAAAAATTTCTTTCACATCACTATCTTCTTTAACTGGAAGAATACAGGTATGTCTATTTTTGTGTTAAGTGTGTTGCTTCTGCACGATGAACTAGAGAGAATTATTTTGAGTCATAAATCAAAATTTTATTTTCGCAAACATAATATAAAATTGAAAAAGGTATAGCAAAACCTTCTTCAGTAGCGAATATTTTCATAATGGAACAATATTTTCTTTAAATATTACAATCATTTTTACATAAACAGTTTTTTGTCTCTCCTGAAAATTTTAGTATTTTGAGTTGTGACCCTTTTGTATTTAGGGTGCGATATTCCACCCCAAACGGACTGAAGAAGGTTGTTAGATACTGAAGTGTATAACAGAATAGCACAGAAGCAGACCAAGCTTACAAAAGACCCTTTGGTTTGTTGTCCGAAACAGCGGTCTAGAGACAAATTTTAATTCATTCACCTTTAATTTAAAAAAAAAAACCGATTCGGTATAATGTTGAAGCTGTTTCGAAAAAGAAGAGATCTTGAACGTTTTCAACTCAGTTAGTGTCGGCTGTAAACCCAGTAATTATACATATTAAATTCTAGACTTTCTCCTTATATTCACCAATTTTTGTATCGTTAGAAGGAAATTTATACGGCTTAATAAACTTTCATTCTTTATTATTGTATCCTTTATGATTTTCAATTTTATTTTTTGCTGTATCAAATTAAGTTGACTGCGACGCTAATATTCGCTCTGGATGTGCCCTTTAGCTCACTGATATAACCAGTGAACTAAAAAGATCTTTTTCAGTAAATAAATCGCTGCGTCAATAGTTGCTCAATATATATTTTTTGTTGCACCAGAACTCTCTCTCCCTTAGAGACGTTTGAATTACATTAATATTAATTTTTGTCCAGACAAAGATCTTTTGAATTGCCACATTATATACTGGGACCATAATAGTATTGTAACGTTTATTTTAACTAAAACTAAAAACGATATAAAAACACATAAACAAATTTAAGTGGAGATAAATGAATCGGTTGCTCATGAACGAGCCCGGATGGGAGTGCCGTGTATGATATGAGCAATAGTTTGTATAAAAATAAATCAAGCGCAAAGCATTTAGACGGCTATAACTATTGACATTATAATTGATCGTAAGAATAATTTTATTAAGTGATTTCCAATTTATTTAAGAAATTGTGCTATATTTGCAACAGGAAGCAAAAGCCAAGCACATTGGAAAACTTACGTAGGCGCCACAAAGTAGGAATATTATTTTTCACCGGATATTGAAGTGAGTGCATCGCGTTTTAGAAAACTCGATGGGCTTAATTTTATTTTATAAAACGAAATGCAACGCCAAAATGCATATGGAATTCAGAAACAAATTTTTGGACGTTGATTTGCTTTTACACAGGCAACAAAATTATATGTAAACAAAAGTTAAATGTTTACAATTTGTTTTACTTTTCCTCATAAATTCTGGCGTTGCGTAGCGTTTTATAAAAATGCTGTCCGAAACAACTGGGTAAATCCACCTTAAGATAGTGGGTATATTTGCAATACGAATTAAACTAAATATTATTTATGAATAATCGATCTAAACATGTTCGTCCCAAGCAAATTTAATTCGAGCTTGTCTAAACCAAGATACTATCTGACATCCGTAATATCAAATTATTTCTTTAGCAACCTCAAGCTCAACTTATGTATAAAAAGGGGTTCGGTCTGATGGTCCATAGATCTCTGATTTTTTTTTTGTAATAATGTTAGTAACACTCTTTTTTAATTAATTTTTAGTAAAGAAAAATGAAAAAATTTAACACTTACACTGCCGTTCATAACTGTTACAAACAAACTTACCTAAAATAAAATAGAAAAAAAGGAAACACTTAAAAATTGTTCAAGTCAAAACAAAAATAAGACTGTAGTCAGGTTTTTAATGAAAATTAGATAATTTGCACATGCATGACACCTTAAAACCACCAAAATTAATTTAAATACACAAATTATAGTGAAAATTGAAAAAAGCAAAACATTTCAACAAACCAATTAATTGTCCTTCAAACCCCAAAGCATTTTAAAATTAAACGTAAATTTCTACACAATAAATTTAGATAATTGACAACGAAACAATGTTCAATTATTAAAAGCCCTATTACTTCATTGGAACGGCTGGGTCGGTCATTAAGTTTGTATTTACATTTTTTTCTGCTACTAAGTCTTCGTTGCTGATTGATTCTCCATTTTCTTTCATTCTTTTACACGACATGTAAGTTTGGAAAATATCCCATAACGTCTACGTACTGGTTGCAACTCTCAGTTAGTTCGTAATTCTGTATTTAAAAGTACTAAACGTCTTGCGTTAATAGGCCAGGTGCATGCCCAACAAGAATTTCGAACTAAAGATAGCTGTCGATAATTTATCTTAGAACTGCGGTGCCTTAGCCTACGACAAAACAAACGGGTTTGGAACAGCTGAGATGCACAGTGGTGTGCGAATCTATACACTTTTAAAATAAAAAAAAAAATAAAAAACAGTTTGTATTCCTTCAATCTGTCCGATATGTTTGTGAAAACTATACGATTCAACGCTGTGAGCCAATGAAACATAACAGCTGCAGTTATATTGTTGCGAGTCTGCAATTTTGGTTACTTTATTTTCATTTACATAAAAGTTGGATTCGTCTATGAAAAATTAAATTGAAGAAGTTTAAGGCATGTAAATAACCAAATATGTACAGCGACTAAGTTTAGACATGGCTACATGGAACCCATTTTTAACTGTCTTCAGTTTTAAGTCAAACCGAATTCATTTCATTATTTTAGTAAAACTATTAACAAGAATATATTTTAATTTATAGCGAACTACTGGGACAAAGAACTTTAATTTCTCTTGATTTCAAAAGGCATAATATAATTGTATCTATATTCTAGCGATATACTTAAAATAATTTGTTAGATGTTTGAAAATTGTCAATAATGATAATGTTACTAATAATTTTTAATACTATTCATTAACGAACTTTCATATTTTGCTCTTAAATCAACGCAAACAGCAACAGTACCCCCCATATATTAAAATATCGCTGCCCGACAGTTCTGTGAAGTGGCTGTCCTAATAACCATCTCCGATTTTTAAGAGAGGGCGAGATATATAGATATATATAGGATATATGTATATATAGAGAGAGATAGATAGAGAGAGGGATATATAGAGAGAGAGAGATAAGGAGGGAGATAGAGCTATAGAGAGAAAACTCTGCCGTACTCTCTCTATCTCTCTCTTTAAGTACGGCAGAGTTGTGGCGACGTCATAGGTAAGTTTTTAATAATGCATCACTACCTGTATAACTTCATTCCGGTTGGTGTCGCTCTGTTAAGTGTGGACGTTATAAAAGATAAGTTATATCCAAGTAATCAGTGTTACACAAATTTAAATTAGTGTTGACAATAGTTGTTAAATTTCCAGGCCAAATTTAAGATAACATAGATTACTGAGAAATCGTTACAATAAAATTGCTTCAGCCATAAATAACTGGGGATGAGCTTATTACCTTTTAAACTACTAAGGAACAGTATAAAGAGAATAGACTAAATTTAGATAACAAGGTAAATTAAAATTATGGAGATGTATTCGTTTAGAACCAATAATTAAAGAATTTTGACAGATCTAACTAACTACCAATAATAAGTATGAGTTCATTGCCATTATCAGAACTGCTGGAACTATTTAACGCTCACACAGTTATGGTTTATGATTAAAATGTCTTACAGCACAGAAAATAAACAAACACAAAAAAACTATGACAGCATAAATTTTACTACAACTAGCAACCAATAACAACAAATAAATACTGCCACTGCTGCTAAGTACAATGACATTATTCCGAGTTTTTTCCTTTAGCCGTGCGCAGTCATCTACAGCTTTTGCTTCTATTAATTCTGCTGTGGCTGTTGCTTCCACGATATACAACGATTGTGATTTTTTTCTTATTAAAATTGTGGCAGCAGTAATTGCTGTTGTTGCTGATATTGTTGTTGACCATATCGCTGTCATTTTAGGCCCATTTAATATGGTTGGTTGTTTTTGGCATTTTGCCCAAAGATTGCAAACAAACACTGTTTTACTCATGCAATCATAATACAATTCCAAGAGAGAGACAAAATTATATTGAAATAATACGAGTACCAGCTTAAATGGTGGGAACGAATTTAAGAAGTTTTTTAAACTTGCGATAATAGTTGCTGGGTCAAAAATAAGGCGTTAGAATGGTGTAAAGAGAAAAAAACAAAACGATATAGTTCGGATGAAAATTGGTTGAAAAAAAAAACAATGAATTTGGGCGGAAAATGCTCAAAAAAAAGGTTCAGACATATTTTAAACAACAAGTTTCCTAATAGTATCGCTTACAAAATCATTTAGTCTACGGAAAAAGGAATGATTGCTTTTATTTTTACAAGGCACTCAAATATATCAATCTACATTTCATCTGATTTGTTAACTGTTTTTTATGATTAAAAGAGAAACAAATCTTTACGAAGTCCAAAATCAGGCCAGGAAAAAAATGATAAGGAACTCATTTTGGTGAATGGGCGCTTTAAGTGCAGTAATCCTTTTGCACAATCCCACGAGGTTAAATATGACCCTGTTATATAACTTTTTTATCTAGCCTGAAACAGCTTTTGAATCACTAGTGAAACCCTTTTAAACCACCAATGCAGCGAATGAACTTAAGATTGGTCGAGAAAATCGCCGCTGTCCGTAAAATAATGCAATATTTCCGCCGTTCGCGATTGTTTCGATGAGAAACCTAATTTTAGACGAAAAATCATCTGTAACAATTTTGAATGAAGTAGTATTTAAACACGGAAAATGTTAGGGTACGAAGGACGACTGCAACTCTCACGAGGTTCACCAGGCAGCCACTGTTTGGTGTGGTTTCACCACGACATCGCAACACAGCCAACGCTGCAGTGGATATTCTTTATAAACTATTTCAACATTTGATTATCCCGTAAATTGTCTACCAAGCTCGTGTGATGTGACCTATTTCGACATTTTTCGAAGTCGTGCGAGTGTACCAATGACCCGCACTGCACCAACACAATTGAAAATTTTCCTCAAACTAACAGAACTCACATGACATAAAAGCAGCGCAATTATAAATTTATTCCAAAAACTTTAGCTGCATTTTACATGAAATTATTTAAACTGATACGATTTTTCCAAAGTAAATTATACATTAGAAGGTCTGAAGGCAAAAGTACACAAATTTCATTTGGGCTAAAATCCAAATTTGTACTTTGTAATTTTACTAAACTTTCATGTGAACTAAGGAAACTAAACCGAGTAAAAAAATTCTTCAAGTATGTCCTCTTATGTTTTGGGGTAAAAACCAAACGGAAAACTTTAGCCAACATCATATAAAGCGAAACACATTTTAACGTTCGGGTCGGCTCATAGTTGTGGGAGGTCTACACTATCGGTGTAAATCGGCTTGGAATTGTGTGTATGAGGGCATGTATGCATGAATATGGCTGCGCAAAAGAAAGAGTAACGAATATAAAACAAAATAAAATTATTATCAAAATTATTTTTGTCAACACCCAAAAGCATTTGAAAACAAGTTTATTTAATGTTAAGAAGCCGGCCGATGCACAAATAACACTATTTGGTTGATAAGTAAACAATTCCAACTGTAAAATCTGTATAGAAATGTTCCATAAAGACCACCCAGTTTTTTCTCCCAATCAAAATTTTTACATTTACTTTTAATTTATGTCAATAAGACAGAAAAATTGCAATATACTTAATATTAATTTGTAGTGATAAATTTGATGTTAAATATCTTTTAAAACAGTCTGGAGTGAGAACCAATTCAGTGGAAAAATCGAGTTTTGTTTACTGTGTTCCGAGCATTGCGAAGCAAAGGCATTGTGTTCCTAACCATCATATAACATCACAACCTTTCGAACACCAACGGAAGCCATGCAATGACATGCAGTTAATAACCTGCCTTTAGTTGGTTATTCACCTACATACATTTGTGACCGACAAACGCACCGAAGCAATTAAAAAAATTGCCCTAGACTATGTTGTTGCAATCGGATCACGATACAACAGCTTGCCAAATTTTTACCAAAGGCATCACTATCGGTAACCAGGCACAAAGCCAGGGGAACGGAAAAAAATTATATTTTTACTAGAAGATTATTTTTTATTTAATGTTAACCCCCATCCAGTCTAAGTTGATAACGAAACGTGGATCATAACATATGACCAGAGAACAAAAAAAAAAACATCGAAACGCTAATTCACAGTAGATAAAATACAAAAAACCACGAGTCGTTCTTAAAGGCATGTTTTGTGAATCGTGTGGTCAACTTCAAATTCTCTCCGTTTGGACAAACAGTAATCAATGAATGCTATGTGAGTGTATAGAAGCATTTGTGGGAAAATGTTGCCAGGCAATAGTTAGCAGACTATAGTTGCGAGCGGGACACTTCGACTATCGATTCTTGTTCCACTCCGAGTATAGCCGCTGACCGTAGCTTAGACGTAAATAAGGTCCTCTGAAATAATGTTATATGTCCCGTATTTAACTGTACTTTACCGAATTCAAAGGCACCGAAACTAACATTCTGCGAAAACCGAAATTCATGAAATTTTATCGCAAAAACTTAAATTTCCCGAAAAAGAAGAAGATGGAAATTTTAAAATGTCACATCAAGTCGGAAATTCACCAAAAATTTCAATTCTTAAAAACTAAATATTACAAAAAAAATTGAAAATGTTGGAATTTACTAAAAATAGATAATTCAACACAAAACCTGAAAATGCGCAATAAAATTTTTAAATTACCAAAAGAATAGAATTTTTAAACAAGCGCAACTTCACCCAAAAATCGAATGTCCGCCTAACCTTTGACATTTCGCTAAAAAGTAAATATTAAACAAAAAATCTTTATTTTTCCACAAAATGGAAATCACTAAAAAAAACCTTTCACCTGTTGTTAAAAACTAGAAATTTCACCAAAAACTGAAATTTAATAAAAAAAAATAATAAAAAGTCCGGTATTACACTAAAAATCAGGAATTCGCCAAGAATATGAAATTACCAACGACCCTAAATTTGCTCAAACAATCCAAATTAGGAATTTTCACAAAATTCTAAATTTTATTAGAAAGCGGCGAAAATATATTTTAAAATTTTAGTAGAAAGTCGCCCAAAGATTGAAATTTTGCCAGAAGTCAGAATTTAAAAAAAAAAAAAAGCGGAAATTAATCAAAAAAAATTCAAAAGTCATTAATAACTACAAATCCGGAATTAATCGAAATAACTGTTAGAACACATAAATTCCACATAAAGTCGGAAAATTTAACAACATTCAAAACTTTATAGAAAATCTAAAATTCACTAAAAATTTAGAATGTGGCGTTTAGAGAAAATTTAAAATTAAAATCAATCGATCGAAAATAAGGCGAGTGAAACCGGAGGTAAAAACTAAAGGCCTTCAACTATCCTTTGGATACAAATATATAATTAATTAAATCTTACAACTAACACTAAAAATTATTGCTCTCAATTGCGAGACATGAAGGACACTCGACAGGGTGAGACGTTTGCTATACGAGCCCTCACAGGTTTGTGTGTTGTTGCAATTTTATATATTTGAACTCCTCTTTTACAACGGGTAATTTTCAAGAGCCCTTGAATGTTTTTTTTTAATTGCAAGCGAACACTCAATTGCCCAACTGAATTTGTTGTTAAAAGATTAAGTGACTATAATTTTGTCAATTTGGCTGCTGTAATCTAAAGTGCTGACAGATTGTCGTTAAACCTTTTTGTTTGCGATTTATTTTACTTCGATTTTAAATCAATCCGAAAATACTCTTTGTATCAAAAAAAATTTAATATTTATAATTTTACAGCTTAAATATATTTGCAATCTTTGTTGACATTCTTTTCATTTGCAGCATGCCACAATGTGGACCTTAAGAGTCAAAAAAAAAAAGGAAATATTTAACATTTTATCATGTAGTACAAAGAATTTCGGAAAAATTCCTTTGCGAAAACTGCAAAATACTTACACACAAATCACACAAAAAAAGAGGCAACAAAAACAGGAAAATACAGAGAGAGAAAAATGTGTTACAACTAAATTCCAATGTAACAGCAAGACAATTCTTTAGAAGCAACAAATGAGCAGAAAAAAAACACAAAAATTTGTCACAAAAAGGGCTTCTAGAGCAGATTCTTAAAATGTTTAATGCATTTCAGAAACGAAAACATAAATATCTTCTACACTTGTCAACAAAATATTGACAAAATAATATTAAACAACATTTCCTTTTGGCTTTCAAAATAAACAAAGAAATAATATAAAGAAAGCCCGCAGTTTAAAATGATTATCCTTTTGTATTTATTTTTAGCAGCTCTTGAAGCAGATTTACTGAGAAGTAAAATTTAATTTGCAACACATTTTAAGCGTATCTTCCTTGGGTTTTTTGTGCAACAGGTTGTTGCAATGTTTTCCTATTTATTTAACACAATGGCGTGTGCGTGCATAAATGTTTACGTTACAATATTGTTATTATTATCTTGTTGTTCATCATCTTGCCACAAACCAGGCATGGTACTCAGAATAAAAAGATGTATTTTAGACAACAGAATTTTACAATAACAACAAAATTTAGTTAAAGCAGAAAACTTACTTAGACATTCATCCGAAACATCCACAGCTACTACAATAAACAAAACACAACACACATAATCGTGCCACATATGAATGCATGCCCTTTTGTATTTAGTGTTGCTATAGTTAGTTGCATGCACCATCATACTAGAAAATTAAATTTATGCTCTGTATGCGTTGGCGTGTTTTATTAATACGTTACTTGGCAATATTGCATTTTAATTAATTTAAATTGAATTTTAAAATAAAAATATAAAAAGCAGACCGAAAGCAAAGTCGACAGACATAAAATAATACAGACAACAGCATTTAATCGTGTCTAGCTAGATATTATTTCACAAAATTGTTATATTTAAAAAAAAAAATCGTATTTGATTTTGCTCGTTTATCTCTTCTTAACATAAGAAAATGTTTTATTAAAAAAAATAAAGATTTATCAACTAAATGACAACTTAATATGCGATGAATTGAAAAATAAAAATAAATTTATAAAAAAAATATTTTTAATTATTTTAATTAAAACTAAAAACAAAGCGCCATTATTCTTATATATTTAATCAAAAATTTTCTTTAAAAAATATGACAATTGTTTACTGACGTCTGTCTTCTTTCGTTTTTTCAACACAGACATGTTTGTTAAATTCTTATAATTAAATTCAATGGCCTAGAAAAAATATTTCTTTGTAAGTCTACCCTCCCTTAAAAAGATCAAAATGAATAAGGATAATGAAGAGGTTTCGCATTTGGCGGGTCGATGTTGAAAATCTGTAAACGAATTTAGGCTGAGAAATCAACTTTAGCGATGAGGCGCATTTTTAACAAGCAAAATCGCCAATATCCCCACGAGATGTTCACTAGGTGGCAACGCATCCGCATACAGTTAGTGTTTGGTGCAGATAAGCCGCAGTCTATGGAAGCCCGAAAAGACATGATCCAAGCCATTGCTCCATTTCGGCCGAGCCTCGCGGATCCGTGCCCATGTACGAAGTCGAAAACGACATTCGGAGTTTGATCCGCACTTTCTGGACCGAGTTAAACAATACGGACGTCGACGGCATGTGGTCTACGATAGACGATTTGAGGCTATGGTGATCCGATTTCGTTCTACGGTGTATTAAAGTATTTATATATGAGGAAGAAGTCTTAGCAATCGGCTTTAATTCTACTGCAGATTTGGCTGGGCTGGTTATTTATAGACCTGACGAACACATGCTTTATCGGAAATTCCGGCATAACCGTCGAGATACGGTTTGTTTGGTAAACAGAACCAACATTGGGTTGCCTTTATTGCCATTCAGCGTATATTAGGTTTACTGAGAGTATGAAATTCTAATTAATCTATTTTTGAGTAGCTGATATTTAGATGATTGCATTACATACAGTGTGATCTAAAGCCTAGTGAAGTAAGTGGTAATGGACTTTAGATTTCTTCAAACCGACGTAACATGTCGCCAAGCGTTGGCTCAAACCGATTTATCTGACGCTAGATCATATTCTGTTGTGGGTTATGCGATAATAAATAATCAACTTTGATAAGGAGGAACTGCTGCAGGTTACATGTCTCGTTGTAACAGCAGTACGACCAATTTAAGTGAAAATCCTCTTTTTGTTTCAAAGATTTCGGAACTAATTTGTACATTTTTGTAAAATATGATCACATCTTCATTTCGCTAAAAGTAAAAAATCGGTCTCAGTAACTTAGCCTGACTACATTTTGGGTGGCCTAATTGTCTTTACATTATGCATATGCAGAATGCTTCTCCACCGCCTGCACAGAAATCATTCGACATTCTATTTTCCAACAACTCTTTGCAAAGGAAGGCCATGGGGGAAAGCGGCAATCCAACTTAAGCTTTAGGCGGTAATTTTAGAACAAGCAAATTCAACATTTTCTTTGGCATAACATTTCGATCAAGACTATCTCCTCTTCACAGTTGGCATTCCTACAAGGACGATATCACTTTGAAAGTTACATGTTGTACGATATTAATTCAACTCGCCAGAAAATATTTCACAAAAATCTCCTTTACGATTTTACGAAGTCAAGTTTTCACAACTGAAATGGCAGGGATATGGAAAATATTTCGAGGGAAAATATATTCATGATAGGGGGTGTTTAAGTTTTTGATTAAGAAAATGACATTTGCGATAAAAACCCATAATCTAAAAACACCGTCTTGTATTGTGACAATTTCAACGGCGATTTGAGTTTAGTCTACATTGACAAAAATTTGCTTATGATTTCTGCAAATAAGTTTTTGTTTAAATATTTACATATACAAGGTCGAGTTGGGGACAGACGATGTTGGTATTACTTTTAGTTTTTGCTGTTGGGAATCAGCTTCAGCTTAGGTTTTAGAAGTAAACTGCTACGTCGGATGACAAAAAAATTGGTATATAATTTTTGATGACATCATTATAACATGTGTTATTGCCATTTCTGCAAGTGAATTTTCAAACAGACGCATGGAGCCCAGTATATAAATATTTCTTTTCTTCTTCTTCATTTTTCATTATGACATGTGTGTCACATTATGAAGAGCATGCACCAAATTTGTTTTATTGCTGTCGTTCTTGCAGCTTGTTGCCACTACTGATGACAATGACGACATGACATCAACTCATACAAGGTGACACAAAAAGCGGTCATTAGATGTTGCTGTTTGAAAATACAATTTTTTAAACGTATTTGTAGTTTTTTGATTAACATGGGTGAAATTGAAATTGTAATCATTATAGTGGGGACGTGATGCACTCACTGACTTTGAATAGTGATCATTTTGAGAGAGTGTGACTTGTTAACATAGCGAAGTAAGTTCAAAAATCCCTAAAGAGATAAGAGTGGACCGCTACAATCGTTGGTCTGCACTGCTGATCAGTCAGTGACTGCCTCGCCCACGAGAATTTCATGAGACTGATTATTGAATCTCTATTCAAATGTGTGTACGCATCGAAGCTAATGGGTAGTTTTGACCGAAATTCTAGAGAAGCAATTGACAGATTGTAGGCAGTAGCTGCTGGAATGCCGGGTGTTTGAAAGGAAGCATATTCAAGTATTTCAACAAAACACCCTGCAGGGATAAACTAATTGCGTTGAACATCATATGACTCCTCATGTTCTATTCATATTTCTTCAGCCTCTTTGACGCTAGCAGCTAAACGCCTTAGTGTTTTATCAGTTGGAGTAGTGGTGAGTATTCCGCATATTTCAACTTGCACATTATTGCACAAATATTAACTTTATGCCACCCTGTACAAAAATATGAAGTATTAATTTTTCCATTTGTGCTGCCTAAAAGGAGCCTGTAATTGCAAACACATAAATTAAAAAAATGTTTAAATAAAATCAACGTCTGTTGCGTAAGTTTTTTCTTGTTATTTCCTTTTTTAAATCATGTATTTCGCTGCTGTTGTTTCTGCAAACGAATTCGATTGTAAATATTGCATTTTTATTTTAAATTTTAACACAACAAAATTTTTATTTATATATTTTATCATAAAAGGCCAGTCAAAAAAAGCGTTAAAAAAGGAGGCCATTGTCATTAAGCCCCGTTTTTTTATTTTTTTGTAAAACTACTTTTAAGCGCGAGATACTTAAAATTGAATTACTGTGTGCATTTCATTAATATCAAAATATTTTAAAGACCAGTCGTGTTAAAATTGCCATATTTTTGTATTCGAATCTTTAAAAAGATCTATGTTACTAACAACTGTTAAGTATTCTTACTTGGGATTATAAAAAAAAAAATTATTGTTAAATGTTTATGACCAAATACAGGGTGCTTTTTCAGTGGCTTAGAAGTATATTTTAAAGGGGACACATTCTTGTTGCTGATGATAATTGCTATGATTTCGGATTTATTAGAAACAAAATTGTCCGCCAATTTTATTTGGATATTATTTCCATATGCCTGCCTTGACTGACTCGATCACTTTTTGGCGGCCGAATGCCAGTGACAACGTAGCGAATGTCCCCATCCGAAACGTCAATCGTCTATGGCTTATCGGAGTAGACCAGACTTCACTAAAATTGTCCAGCGGTGTTAAACTGCATTAACTTGGAGGCCAATTTACCGGCCACCGAACATTTCTTTTAATAAATCAATAGTTGTTGTTGAAACCAAAGCTCCCCACATTAAGGACATTAATTTGTGGTACAAAAAAGTCCGTGAT
The DNA here is from genome assembly GCA_963932375.1 of Phania funesta. Classification (NCBI taxonomy): domain Eukaryota; kingdom Metazoa; phylum Arthropoda; class Insecta; order Diptera; family Tachinidae; genus Phania; species Phania funesta. Next base: position 8,398,944 of record OZ010652.1, read on the forward strand.
TTGTAGTGGCTGTATAGCGGTCATTATTAACATCTTTTAAGGAATGTCAGACAGACAATTAACAGCCTACTAATTAAATTGCACAATTATGTTTGCGTGTCTTGCTTTCGCTGGAAGGACTAGAGCTGGTGAAGTAGAGGGATAGAAAAGCTTGTGGTTAACAACTGTCCAATTGCGCGGTATAATTATTTTCAGAACAGTATTGCAGCGGCTCTGGTGTTAAGTAGGCGCTATAATTGAAGCTAGTAAAGCCATTTCATTAATTATGTTACATCGCCAACAATTTAATACTATAGAGCAATACCGACGAAGAAGGGCGCTATGATATATATTTGTACGAACGGAAGCTTGTACATAAAGGAAGAAATTCCTGTTTTTGATTGGCAGTGACTGAGGTAGGAACCCAGGCCACGAAAGCCATCGAATGACTGATAGTCAACGCGCTGGTGACTTAAGCCAAAGCACCTTCAAACTGGCCCGCATCAGTTTTGTAGAAATACGGACCATAAAGCACACCAAACGGTGACTTTCCCTGGATGTAGTGGTTTTTTGGTAATGGCTTGTGCACTATCTTCACTATAAATGAGGCAGTTTTGCTTGCTAACATATCCATTTAACGAAAAACAAGCTTTATCAAAACATTGAGGAAGTGCGTAGTGAGTGTCTCGAACTGAACCATGTTTTTCCGCACAATTTGCAGCCATTGTTCAGGTGCAAGTTTATTCATGATGAAATGGCAAATCAAATTAAACCCAAAAGAAATAACGGATGTCAAAATGGAGCACATATCAAGCAATATTGCCACAAGTAGTTCGAATAGAATATTTCACAGCAACAACACAAAGTCTGATCATATATGCAATATAGTGTAGTGTATCCACGATACTCCTAAAACGCAGAAACAAAACAAAATGATGCAACTTGTGCATATTAAAATCTTTCTATTATTTAAAGTTTCCGTTGCGGGAAAAATAAGCGACAGTCCTCATAAATGCGCTGATAGTTTAACGATTTTTAAGCTTAGCCCCATTAATAGTTAAGAAACACTGTGAAGTTTCAGATAAAAATCCAAATTTGTCCTCTTTAAAATCAAATTTTAATTTACACTTATAGAGTTAAAAGCATTAAATTATATATTTATGGTAGAGCGACTTTTAAAGTGAGAGTCGAGGTCTATTTACCGTAATCCGAAACCGATTTTTCGGATTATTTTAATAAAACACTACAAAATCCAGATACAGCATGCCGCCAAGTGTTGCCAATATTATTCTTTAAAATTCATACAAAATTGATTTTTTTTTTAAGTGATTAAAACTTGTTGGTCTTTCTCCCTCGATAAATAAAACGAAGTATGTTAGAAATGCAACGACATTGAGACGGTCGCAAAAATATCTAGTTTTGGTTTTCAATTTTACTTATAATTGAAAAGTAAATATAATTTTCTTCCGGAAGCATCATAACGAAAATTTTTACCTTCATAAATTTTCTACTTACTACTCGAATATTAAACCCTTGAAATTTCACGCTCGTTAGTGTAATTGCTTTAAAACAAAAGTGTGTTCTGAGAGAACATAATCGAATCAATTTAGGCCGGCCACTCACCAGCCGAAGCAGTATCAAAATAAGCAAAAATGTTACGAGTGCCAAATTTAGAACGAATTTACACTCTTAGATATTTTAAACCTTCCAACGATTTCACAAAAAAAAACATGTATACTTGAAACAGGTGAAAAAAAATATATAACAGATAATTTAATTTAATATCCTCCGTTTGTAAAGAAATGTTTGTTGAATTTGTATTTAATACGGCTTACAATGGTTTCCAAATAGAGTCAGGTTGATGTTGAGGTGAGTGTGAAATTAGTTGTACATATATATTATTCAGTCACTAAAGCCAAATCACCATGGCAATTCACACAATTCAGTTTGCGCTTGAAAATAGGCACTTGAAAGGCGACCTAGACGTTGTCTAGCAGTATGGAGGTCCAGTAGAACAGAGCCTTAATTTTCCACGAAAGTCGAGTGATTTAACACTGCAAAAACTTTTCTTGTGGGTTTGTGGGACAGACAGTTAAACGGTGTCATATACCACACGTAAAGGCATCACGGACGTTTCAAATAAAAGGAAAAGAATTTCGTTAAAACCTCACCCACAGATCTTGTTTTATTACATTTTCAGATTGACGCCCGCCCTTATTGGAAACCCCGTTTACTCATCTACAACAACAACTACAACATCAACAGAAAGTAGTGGAAAAGAGTGAAATGTGAAACCTTGACACTTATCCAACTCATTTGTCATAATTCCATAATTGTAGTTTATTCAGTATTTTCCTCACCGAGTTGTGTGAATCAGTATGTTTACGCTGCTCATCTGTTTTGATTTTGTACAAAATTCCTGCAGTCGTTACGTGTGTATTTTTCAAATAAATATTGTAATCTGTTTCTTTTTTCGTTGTGTTTTATATGCAGTACTTTCGCAATAAACATAAACTTGATACAGTTGAGTAATACTGCACAACTACTTGACTCGTAGTGGAAAAAATGCAATATAATTTTTAAAAAAATAATGAACATTTTACAAGGCTACCAACCACCCAGCAGTTTCGAGGATGTCAACAATAAAAGAACGCTTCACTACACACTGTGCTGGTAGACAGCAAATTTAGGTGCTTTACTTTCGAATAATTTTTATAAATTTAAAGTGTAGCTGACTGACACTTTATACATTTCTTAATAAAAAAGAAATGCAACAAAAATATTGAGATTCTGTATTTTTCTCAACCCCAGTTTCTTTCATCAAAATATGGGTATCTAAGTTCCAAAGTTAAGGCAAGTCGTTAGAATTCTTAACAAATACCTAACAAATGTAAGAAAACCTGGTGCAAGAACGAATTAAAGGGAAAGAATAAAGATATATTGCTAACACAGCTGGTCAAATAAATTACACTGTACAACACATAGAAGTAACATGATTCTGCCAACGGGTTACGGCAGAGGGGATCAACATAATATAAGAGTATCGAGAGCCTTTTAAAAGGTTTACGTCTGGCACAATGATATATTGCAATTCTTAAATTCTTGGTATAAAGTGTGTTTAGCACTTTTATGTAAAACACGAAGACATTTTTTGTGGAACATTTCAACCATGCAACTCTCTCTTGTGTGGGTCTTTTTTGAGTTTTCTTCAAAAAGGGCAAAAGAGCTCCCCTTAAAAACTCTACTATAAGCGCAGGATCTACATGTAACATTTATTTATATGACGATGTTGAGTAATAGGCGGCAAAAATTAAACTATCCTTGTTATAGATTGCACGTAAAAAAAAGCACAGCTGTGGTATGATCACGACAACTATATAATGTTCTCTGCGGTAAATTATTGTAATGGCGAATAAATTATGGGTATTTGAAAATATTTTAAAAATTACTTTAGTTGCACTAAACAAGTTGTTTATGTGCCCCACAGCGAACACCTTTAAAAGACATTCTGCATGGACGACTCAAGAGTACAGTTAAATCTATTCGCCAAAATAATCGAAAATTGAAATTATCCTATCTGTTCGTATCTGTAGGTTTTTAACTTCAAATTCAGTATTTTTCATATTAAATTCTGGTGGGTTATTATGTTATTCGATTCGCCAAGCGCCAAGTTTGTATATTGTCTGCCAGTCTCAGCTTCTTATTAAATAATTCTCAACCTCTGATAGGTTTTATTTAGCAATGTTCAAGCAAGTCGATAGCTTCTGGTCCATTTAAGACGTAACATTAAGCGACTTTTCTTGAAAAATTATCTGATCTGAAAAAGACTTTATTTACACTGAACAAGATCTATTTGGTTTTTGTCTGCGTGCAGTATATGAAAACATCTGTTGTTAAGGTTCTGGAGTCGATTTATCACAAGTATTATTTAAAATTTTTCCATTATGTCGTCTTTACAATGGTGTGAACCTAACTTGAGAAATTCCTTACAAACCGCTCAGTGCTCTAGGCATAATAGAGCAATTTTTTTTTTTTGCTAAAGATGTATTAAGGAGCGAAATTTACTTGGGCCTGGTCCCTAAAATGCGGCTTTAATTTTGCTGGAATTTGACCTTGATTGGATTTTTATAATTAGCCTACACCTAAACAGGAAACTTCTTGAGTTGTAGAGCCAGCATCATTTATATATGCAGCCAGTTTTGTCCATCACTCCTTTGACTTTTTCTTTTTCCGAAAACATAATACAATTTTTACGAACTCGAAAGTTGTTCCTTTTGAATATAATTATATAATAATCCCCCTTGGTTTTTAGAAATCAAATTCAACACTATGATATTTTTCGTGGATTTCTTAAAGAATTATTTAATAATCCTTAAGATGAAAATATAACTAATGAATGGGTTTTTCCTTAAACTAAATTCAAAACTCGAGAATCGTTGGTGGATTCTCAAAATACCCACAAATTTGTGAATATAAGGCCCAAATGCAACCGCAAAGTTAGCCCGGGTGACTCCTTAGCGGTGGTCAATTCAGCTGATGGGCGCCATTAAGGCCCCATAGAGTGTACCTATGTTCAAACTTTTCAACGGTGCAACGAATTGCCTGCACGCCGACATCACGACGAAATTTACATTGCATATTTACAAATGAATCGGAATTTCGAAATTTTTTTAATAAAATCTACACAGCTGACGTGAAATATTACACGATGAAATGTCAAACCTTTTTAAATGACATAGGAAACATTGACAGCTCCTGAAATATAACAATTATTCTTACTACCTGGTCAGCCAATAATTTATAAAGGGGTGTGTTTGTACTACAGCTTTCTAAAGTCTGTGCTCATGCTTTGTTGTAATGAAGTTGTGGAAACCTTGATTCATTCATTGAGTTTTTTGCCTTTATTACTACAAATGCGGTCGACGTACGAATATAGATCTACTTGAGTTTAAGATTATTATTTTATATAGTTTATTATTATATAGTTTTTCGGAACCAAGAAGATAAAAAAACAAATTTTATTACTTAAAGAATACATATTTATGATAATGAGATGCACATCTGTGGTAAGAAAACATGCACTGGACATGAGATGTGCGTTAAAATGATAAGGTCACTTACTTTATGTTACGATAGCGGTCAGAAATACGAGTACACCAGACATACTTAACTTTTCTTTGGTGGTATGTTGCTTAAATGCAAAAAAAAATGTAACTTTTATATTTATTTAACCAATTTTTGGTACTACCAAAATGTGACCACAAATTATGTATAAAAAACGCAAGCACATACGTTGTTATATGTACAGGGTGTCCGCCGGGAAGCTATACTACTTTGCTTTGCCGCCATTTTGTTAACATAAGTCTTGACAGTTCATATTTGGCAGTCGTGAAGTAGAGACGTGGCAAATTTATTAAAATCAATCATCGATTACTGTGACGATGAGAAAGCTACGTGAAATTTTTTTGAGAAACAACGTGCCAACAAGACGCAGTATTTATCGTGTAGTGAATGATTTCGAAGAAAGAGGGACTGCAGCTGATAGGCCCAGGCATGGACCACAAAGTACTGCAAGATCGGCTGAAAACATTGCTGCTGTTCAAGAAAGTGTTCAAAACAATCCATCAACCTCAATTTTACATCGTGCTCAGGAGCTTGGTCTTCAAAGAACAACTTTGGCCACAATTTTGCACAAAGATTTGCATTTGTTTCCATTTAAGATTCAGTTGACACAAGAGCTTCCTCCAGAAGACCATTTACGTTGCCGTACATATGCCAATAGGATGCTACAACTCACCCATGACAACCCCGATTTTCATGAAAAAATCATAATGAATGACGAGGCACATGTTCTGTGCAAATTATTCATCAGTCACCTTTGCATCCATTAAAAGTGACAGTCTGGTGTGCAATTTGGTCAGGAGGAATCATTGGACCATACTTCTTTGAAACTGAAAACGACGTAACGGTAACTGTAAGTGGGGAGCGATATCGTGATATGATTGGAAACTTTTTAACGCCACAACTGCATGCTTTGGGCTTGTATACATGTGGTTTCAACAAGACGGTGCCACATCGCATACAGCCCGGATTACAATGGAATTACTGCGAAACCTCTTTCCACAACAACTTATTTCAAGGAATGGTTATGTTGATTGGCCTCCACGGTCGCCTGACTTGACTGCTCCGGACTTCTTTTTGTGGGGATATCTGCAAAAAACAAGGTTTATGCAAACAAACCAGAAACGCCGGAGCAACTCAAACAAAATATTCGTGATGAAATTAATGAAATACCGCGTAAAATGTGAGAGAATATAATGAAAAATGTGTTTAAAAGGGCTCGCATTTGTGACGATTTTAATCAAAAATTATAAAAAAGCATAGTAGTACACCTTCCTGGCGGACACCCTGTACTTTTGTTTGAATTGGATGAGGAGTAACCTTATCACTTTTCAGCATACGATAGTTTATAAAATAAGAGAAATAGAACTAAATTGCCGCCGAACATAAATTTCTGGCCATATGATTGGAGTATTTTTAAAACACAACGAAAAAAAGATTTATTTTTCAAATATTTCAGATCCGTAGCAACAAAATTTGCGTTATTGTCAGTTTAAAAATAAATTAGTTCTTTGGAGGAAAGTGCAATTTTTTTGTTTTATAAAGGGTGTCCCTAAATGTAGGAGTAGAAACACTGAAAATACTGTGTTCTTTTTCTTTCGTATAGCCTAAAATGTCAGCTGTCAGACATGTTTTTTTTTTCTTTTCTCATAATATTCATGTGTGACGTGCATTTTGGTTCACTCTGTGTTCCACTACAATTTAAATTCAACAATATGAACATCAATTGACTTTAATGGATAACAGTCAGTGTGTCTGACTGACTGTAATGTTTGATAACCAAGCTGTTTTTGTGACTTTGCATTTGTATGGAGAGATTTGATTGTTAAAAATTAATGCATCTCATATGAATGTGTAAAATTTTCATGCTCGCTTTATATTTGCAAGTTACTTTTGACTTGAAAGGCGTGTTGCATACTGCTGCGTGTTATATGAGTATGTATGTAAGATATCAAATCAGTGGCAATTTATTAGAATAATTTTACAGTTTTTTTTTCAAATACTTATCACTCTTGTTTTCTTATTAGAGAAGCTAGTTTTTGTCACTTTTAATTTTCAATAAACGAAACTGTGATTTCCGTCAAATGAAACCAGTGTTTAAAATGTTAGCTACGAAATAGCATTAATGCAGGAAAAATACAGCACTATGCTATAACCTCTACAAGTTTAGTTAGAAATGATTTTGACGTTGAAAATAAATACAGTCCAGCAATAGCAGAAGCAAAATCAAAAGAAATTCTTTTTGTTAATTTATTTATGCTATTTGCTATGCTCGTGCTGCTGAAAATATGAAAGAAAAACAGCTCCAGCACAAATACGACAGCAATCACATTGACATCAATGTGAAATGGTACAGCAACTGTGCTTCGGAATATTATGGTAAATATCTTTCTACTGCTGCTGTTAAAAAATTATTACAGCATTAAAGAGAGACCACTCACATTTGAACTGCTGCTATTGATGTTGCTTCACAGCAGCAATAATAAAAATTGTAATCTGCATTTTTTAACCCTGAATGAAATGCATTCGTACGTTTATGGTGGCGGTTTTATTTGTTGCTCGCAAAACATCTGCATTCAAATTGGTAATCGTCTTCTTCAATGTTTGCTTTTGAAGCTTCTAAGGTCTCTGGTCTGTAGCGTTATATGCCATATTTCGAAAAACGATATTCCGTTAAGTGTAGTATATGGCTGGGCGGTTGATTGATTGCTTAACGGTTCTCACTATTTACAAGATATTGGGGATACTAAGTATCCCGAATATAATATTTCTGGGAACGGCCTTTTTTATTGTCAATTGTACTATTTTTTTTATTGTAAAAGTAATTTTAGAGAAGTATTTACGTCAAATTAAGCAAATAACATATTTTTATGAGGTAAAAGAATAAAGAATAATAAAGTCCAAACTAAAGAGTAGTCTTCAATATCTTGGTTAACATTTACGACTGGCTACAAGATATTTTAAGTGTTATTTTTGTATGTACTCACCCGACTAATTTAAGGAACCGTACATTTGATGTAGACTCCAAATTACTGCTGCTGAAAGTATGAGTTTGAATCGTATGTTCAAATTTGAAATTTTCAGTTATTAAAATTTTCTATATTTAAAACGAAAAACAAACACGGCGCGAATAAAAAAAAAGACTGCAATAAAAAAAATTAAGGAATAAAATCGCTGCAACTTTGGAATCAAACAAGACCACGGCTCAATAATGTCATACACAACATTTTTTTAACACGCATACATACACACACACTTAGGCACTAAAACAAATACCGACAAAATAAATTTACTTATGTATAATGTTGGTGACATCAATCAATTATGTTTGAATAATTCTGTTTAATTATTTTAATGTTGCTGCCACCTTAAACAACAAAACGCACAAAAATGACGGAGTACTTTCACTCTTAGACGGATTGGCTGGCTCGTTGGCTGGCCGGGATGATTGAATCGCGTATAGACAGACAAATGGGAGCATTAATTTTATATTGTGACGTCTGATAGGGTACTTGCATTAATTACTTTCATTACACTGTGCAGGTAATCAATTGCTTTTTGTTTTGTGAAAAAAAAACAATCACAAATGTTTAAGTTAAATTTTAATTAAATGTCAATGTGTTTTAGAATTGTTTACCAAACAATTTGTAGAACGGTTTGAGGACAATAGCGCGAGAAGCAATTTCTTTTACCAAGTCTGTTTTTTTTAAACTGTGCTATTTTTCTAGTCTTCTTTTTTTTGTTATTGTTGTACGTTCTGATTTGAAATTTTATCGTGAATAAGTGGGTGTTGATTGTTCTTAATTATATTTTTCTTTTATTTTATATTTTTGTGGTTGTGTTGGAGTTTGTATTCCTGTTGTTTTAGTCGTTTTTATTTTAAAATATACATATATTTGTTTCTATTGCTGCTGTTATTTCTATTAATTTGGCAAATTAGACGTGCGCTGTTGTTTTTGTGAACGAACTTCTCTTACTGGCCTGTAAAAAATCGAAAAGAGAAAAAATTTTCGATATAGTTGTCGGTTTTAAGGAATTTTTCAGTTAGAAAAATGATTTACATCAAAATTTTGCAATAACAAAATTAATGAAAGACAGACAGAAGAGAAGAAGAGTAAGAAAATAATAGACACAGAAGTAGTTGAATAGGAAGAGAAAAAAGTAGGTGGAAAAATGTACTTAAGTGTGCATGTGTGTGTTCTTTATAGAAATGAGCTTTTACAAGAATATTAAATGGGTCGAAAAAAGTACTAAATATGAAGCACGTGTATTGTCAATAAATTCCTTTGCTTGTAGTGGGCCTTTTTAGAAAATAAAAAAAAACAGTTTAAGAGAAAATACAAGTTTTCTGAGGCTAAACTTTGCCCAGACGATATGCCTGTATGAATTTTTTTAAAAAGTACTTGTTAAAGGCTGCACTTTACACAACACAACTTTTGAACATAATAAAATAGAATTTATTGGGAAAGAATTTTCTATTCAAAAGTACATTGATAAAAACTATTTAAGAAGGTACTTTAAACAAAAAATATTTTTTTCAAAGGTTGACAACTTGATTTTTATTAAAAGTACTTTTTTAAAAGGAGTAGTTCGTTATTTAAAATATACTTTTTGGAAAATGAGCGACTTTTGAAATTTTGTTTTTCAACGTTCATTTTTTGAATAGTCTTATTAGAGGTGCGATGTATTTCAATTTGTTTTCTACATCGAACTTCCTAATAGGTACAACATACAAATTTCCTTTTTAACAGGTACTTAATATAAAGATACTCCTTTAATAGCTTTAAGATAGTTTTTAAATCGTATTTATAAAAAAGTACAGTATTTAAAAGGTACTTAATTTAAGGCACTATTCCAACGGTACTTTTTCCTAATGTGCCTTCTTTTCAGTATTATTTTAAAGTGCTCTTTTTTTAAATACCCATGCGAAGGATTTAATGTTGTGAAAGCAGTGCAATATTTTAATAAGTAATTTTTTAAATTTACTTATTTTAGGTTCTCTTAGGAACAGAACGTTTTTGAACAGTTTTTAACATTAAGAATGTTTATTTTAGTTGGGCATTCTTTTATACAAAATGCTCGTTAACTGCGTAAAAAATAGAAAGTATAGAAAAGTTGTTTTGGAACAATCATGTAAATGGTACTTTTTTTTAATAATCATGCGAAAGATTTAAGACTGTAAAAGAAGTAAAATATCTGAAAAACTGCTTTTTGAAGAACATTTCTAGATAACTTTTTTTTGCAGTTTAGTAACGTTAAAAATCTGTATCAAAGTTCGACACTCCTTTATATGAAATTCTCGATTACCGTGGGTCAAAAATATGAATTATAGAGAAGTACCTTTTTAAGTGCGTTTGTAAATATCTGTGAGCCTAAATAGTTATAAAAGGTCAGTTATTCTAACAAGGGCCTTTTTAATAATCGGGGTTAAACAAATTTTATTGGTACAATTGCAGAACATTTTTCTTACAGGCCGACTGACGGAAGTGTGAGATATAAATATTGGATAGAATAAAAATGAGTACTTAAGTTTAAGACAGACAGAAAGAGAGGGCGAATGCATAATAATATTCACAAGATTAAAGAAAAGAGAAAATTGTTTAAAGTCAACGTTACACATACTAACAGAATACAAAATATATTGTTCGGGGAGTATTTTTTAACAATTCTCGATTAGTTAAGATACGAATTTCTACATGTGTTTTATAAAGGTAACAATTATATACACGAGTTAGTTTCAGAGAATTAAATATGCATAAAAGGAACAAATAAAATTTAAACACAATTAATTAATTCATATAAAAATCATTTAAGAAAGGAGGAATAACATTTTAGACGAAAATAATTTATAAATATATAAATTTGAGAAATATTTTAAACTTTTTTACTTTCTATTAAATACGAAAGAAGGCAATAAAATGTATATTTTTTTTTTGTTTTGTTAAATTGTTAAAGAGGTGCTTCTAGAGTTGGCGGTGTTAGGGACAACGCACAAATTTTTAAATGTGTCCGCTAATAGTTTGTTTTAGTAAGATTGGTATTTTATTTTGGAAATTTACTAAATATATTTCGATTGAAAGAATCAAAGAAAATAAACACAAAGGAAAATTTTTAGATACAGCAGAAGATAGAAAATTCACATAACAACAAGCGCGTATTTGTAAAAGGAAACATTTCTAGTATTATTTTTCTGAAAAATTGAAAAGCGTAAGTATGATAATAAATCATAAAAAATAAAACATAAAATAGATTGAATGATTTATTAGTTGACATGTTTACAGTGCACATAATAAAAACAAAATTACATAAAATTAATAATATTTTTAAATATTTGTATTGCATAAATAAAAATAACTTTATATAACTTTTATAGATTAAGACATGAAATAAAGAAAATAGTTGTGATTATTAGACTTATAATTTTAGCAACCATAAAAACCAACAGAGAATATATGTAATTAAAAATTTTAAAATTACGATTTAATTTTAACCAAATCTCCAAAAACAACTAAAATTTACGATCATAGCCAGAAATGAAAAAAAATGCTAGATTAAAAATACTATTGCTGTTGGCATGCTGTTGACAAAAAAAAACCACTAACATGTGGTTTCAACAAGACGATGCCACAAGGCATACAGCCAGGATTACATTGGAATTACTGCGAGATCTCTTTCCACAACAAGTTATTTCAAGGAATGGTTATGTTGATTGGCCTCCACGGTCGCCTGATTTGACTGCTGCGGACTTCTTTTTCTGGGGATATCTAAAAAGGAAGGTTTATGCAAACAATCTAGAAACTATAACAAAATATTTGTGATGAAATTAATTAAATACCGCGTGAAATATGTCAGAATGTAATGATAAATGTGTTCAAAAAGGTCGCAATACATAATTGCCGACATTAAATTAAACATTTATCAATATACGATCCATTCTCTTTCATTTAGTTAAAAATTATAAACAAACAAAGTAGTACACCTTCCCGGGGGACACCCTGTATATTTCAAAGGTATTTTTAATGATACTTTTATTGGCAAAGTACCTTTTGCTAATTTATCAAACATTTTTTAAAAAGTCCTTTATCCAATCACGTAATTTTTTTTTTTTTTAATGTTCGAAGCACTTCTTTTGAAAATATACTTTAACCATTGCCTCAAGTTTATTTTCCGAGGAAATATAAAACTGTTTATTTTGATATTTTTTTTTCTTCAATATAACAAAATAAAGTTAAAAATGAATAAATATATTTTGCGTGTACACATTTCTATAATATTTTATTTTTTTTCATTTTCAAACTGTCAGCAATTTTCCAGTATAATATATTTATTTTTAATGTCGGTAGTTGAATTTTATTTGAAATTTTAGTGATTTTCTTATTTTTAGTTTCATATTTTTCAAAACTTTGTGCAACAACGTATTTGTGCTGCTTGTGTTTATTGTTTGCCAATTGGGAATAATATGTGTATGCGGTAACTGAATATGAGACTCTGCGTGTATATAAAAATTTTGCATTGTGTGTACGTTTGTAGAAATATCTAAAGAAGGCATGTGTTTTTTTCTGTTTAATTTTCAATAGTAATAAATACACAAAAGTGTTTAGAGATCTTAAGTTACTAATATGGTGCTAATTGAAATATCAAAATCAACAACAGCAACAGAATAATATCAGAGAAATAAAATCAAAACTAGCAAATATTTACACTGGCTTTTATACATGTACACATACAAGTACCTATCAACACGTACATTCATACAGAAAAAAAAACGATAAAACAGCAACAATAAACGTTGCAAGAATGATGACTGAGTAGCGAAGTGACACAATTTGGTTTGAAACAGTGTTTATATGAATATCAAAACTAATCAGATCATTTATGAGAAAACAGTATTCTCAGATGTTTGTTGGCAAATTAATCAATTAATTTAATGGAAATAAGGCTGAGATTATTTAAAGCAGAACCAGAAAGAAGTTCAATAACACTAGGCTACTAAAAATAGTTGAGAATTTACATTTATATTTATAGCAAATAGTGGTGACAATCCAGTGCACTTGCGAAGAAGTGAACACGAGAAAATTTTAGCGAAGCAGTTTGTATTTCAAGGCTTAGTTTGACTTAGGACTTGTTAACCAGTGTATTTGATTTGTTCCAAGTGGTATGGCGGGTATTTTTGCCTCAATATGACGGGACTAAGTCAGACGTCTAGCGAGATGGATATCATAAGATTCAAATCTTAGTTTTTGTTGTTGGTGGACAATTTTCCTTTCTGAGAGAAAAACTTATGTATATGAGCGCAATTCGATTAATTGATTCTTCACTTTTTTTAGCCAGTCCTCCCTCTAGTCTAGCTTATGAATTTGAGACTAAAGTTGCTCGGATTTCGTCTGCAAGCATTGACGTTCGTGCTTCTTGGCATATCCGCTATTTAGATTTATATAAATATATTCATATAATAACGGCCCTAGTATACTACCTTGAGGGACTAATTTAAGATTTTGCTATTTTTAGAAAACTAATCCTTTGACCTTACTTTAAGCCTTGTATCTATCAAACAGCTATTTAAGAACATTTTGGGAGTTTCCAGGAAGACCTCCACCTGGGAGATGTCAAGAAAGCTACAAAGTATTGTTTATTTTCAAATGCCGATCTAATAACGGCGGCAATTCCATGAGCATGCTCAATAGTACTATGCTTCGCTAGGCAAACGAATAGTTTTTCAACCAACTTTGATAAAATTGACCGTAGGTCAACGGACATGTACGACGTAATCTGAGGGCTTGGCTTTGCTGTTTTAGAGATCATAACAATTTCAGGCATCTGCCAAGAGCATTTCACTAAAAGTGTGGTCTTTCAGTTTAAAGTGCTTTCAAAATAAATTCATTTAGTTTAATATTAATAACATTTCGGAAGCAAAGTTGTAATAATAAATTTTTTTTTTGAAAAGTTTCGCTAATAGAGCATCAACGTGAACAATTTGTTAGTTGCAATAATCGAAATGTTGCATTGAGCGAGGTGTTACTGTATTTGCGATTTTAACATCTTAATTTTTTGATTAATTTTTTTTAGACTAAAACGATTTTTTCAATATTCAAAAACTATACATTCCTTATATTAAGTTGTAATTGGTTATTTTCTGATATACTCACCCACATGAACATGAAATTCTTTCAAAATTGTTGGTGTTCTGTGATCTATGTTGACATATCTTTTTGTTTATTTTGGTTTCGCGTAGTGGAAGGTTAAAGAAGAAAGACAGCAGTTTGAATTCTTCATTATTTATTTTTATCACAAAAATATTTCGAAAAATTAAAAAAATCGTTCTATTTTTAAGATATTTATACGTAAACGTTTATACTGGATTTCAAATACTCTGCCTCTGCCATAATAGAGGCAATTGTCTAATTTTGAAATTCTTTAATATAAACAAACAACAAATGTGGAATCGAGAATATCAGTTTATTAATTAGGTTATTAAAAAATTCTACACCTTATTTTTCTTATTTATATTTACATTACACTGATATTTTTTTTTGAACAGTTGTTTAATGAAGAGAATAAAAATTCCACGAGAAATTCCTGAGTGACAATTCATAGAAACATAAATTTGACTTCTTATTCACAATAGGAGTAAATAAATAGGGTATTTTATTAAGCACGTATTATATTTAAATTTAAATAAAACAAAGTGTGTGAAAAGCCTATCGATGACATTATGCATGGGATATAATATCGTGCGGCTTCGCTGGGTTGCGCGCATCCGAAATGTCCAATTTTCCATGACTGGCGCTTAACTCAGGCTCAATTTGGCTGATGGCATGAGTTACGTTTGCTTTGAGAGCCGCCGTGGTTTCGGACTTCAAAAACCCCACTAGACAAAATCTAACGGGGTCAAATCGCACAATCTCGGTAGTCTCTACGTGAGATGACCATGTCCTCAAATTGCTCCTGCTGAAAGCAAATGACGTTGGTGCCCATATTATCCAATTCAGGCCTAAAGAAGTTGGTAATCATCGAACTTTGACGCTTGTCGTTGACGGAGATGGCCTGGTCAAGGTCGCTCTTTAAGATATATCGACCAATGACGCCGCCAGCCCGAAATCCACACTTAAAAGTGCCTTTTTCGGAATGCATTGGACGCTCTAGGATCCTATAAAGATTGGTATCGTCCCAAATTCTACAATTTTGTTTGTTGACGCATCCATTCATTCAGAAATGGATCTTATTTTTTTACGACGAACTTTGATATAACCATTTGCACGTGTTTGTGACCGCTATATCCGTCTATGGTGATTTGGCAAAACAGACTGCATAAATTACATCCAATTCGACGGAGGTAGCTTGAAAGACCCGGTCTATGAAACTAACAGAAAAATAGGCAACAAAAAGAAATAAGTTCCGCCTCGAGTTTATAACTAAATTAAAGATCTGCCAAAGTGGATCGTCATATTTGCAACCCTATAAATTTGTTTCAAAATTAGATCAATTTTTATTTAAAAAAAATATATATAAATAATTGAAAATTCTTCCTTAAGCCTTCAGTTAATTAATAATTAAAGCCAACCTTCAAACCAGGCCTAAATATAAATTAAAACTGATTTGAAACAACACCTAAATGTTAATTTAATTTATGTAAACAGCAAAAAGGGAAATTAAATTTAATAAAAAAACATATAATGAGGTGAATTTTACTAAAAACAGCCAACCTTTGTGAGGAATAACCTTTAAATAAAAAAGGAGAACAAAACCAGTAATACAGCAAATAAAAACGAAGCCAATATTTTCATTTGTATTAACAGCAAAATTTTAGCCATTAATCACGCTTTAACTTGCAACGACATTGAATTTTATACGCATATTAATAATTGAAGTTTTGGTACTTGTAAAGGGTGATTCTTTAGAAGCAATAAATAATAAAAATAAAATAAAAAATAATATTAATACTGTGACACGGCTGGACCATTTAATCCAGCTTTGCATGGAGTGAGCACAAGTAATTAGTTTCGAAACCGCACCATGACACTACTGTTTTCGAACAAGGATCAAGATCGTTAAATCACGAACACTTATCGTGTAACGAAAAATTCTTTTAAAATGTCTCGGATGATCTAACTTCTAACAATAGCTTGTCTCCGAACTACAGAATAAGACTAGTTGCTTACTCCTAACTCTTTCATACATAAAATCGAATTAATTAAACATTCCCATCATTATTTATAATTTACTGAACAGACTCATAATTCCATCAACTGGTTATCCATATTTCTCGATATAAAATGACACCTTAAAAATTGCCTGAGTCCTTATGTTTTTTTTTTCTTTTTTTCTTCACTAAAAAATTTTTTTTCGTCAAAATCAACATCAACAATCCTGTTTCAAACCCTTTTAAATAAGGCAAATATTATTATAAAGTATTTTAGTCAGAAAAAACACCCTTTACGAAAATACTTGCACTGAAAACACGCAATTCAAGGTCTTCCATTACGAGCTGTTGTCTTTTGTTATTCACTTATGGCTATTGTTTTGTTGTATTTATATGCCTGTCAGTCAGCAAAATAGACAGACAAGCACACGTTACATCCAACATCCCATCAGTTTCTTATACAACATTCAACATTTCCCAGTATTTGGTGGTCGTCTTGTTCATAATAGTGATAATTAACTTGAAAGTTTTTGTTGGTGAGATTTCATTGAAACGAATGATTATTAAGATTAATGGATTTCCTTGGAAGAAGGTCTATAACTGTATGTTATATATAAATAATTTTGTTAAGTTTTGAGATAGATTGAATAGACTTGCTTTTAATTTACCAAACACCCTTTCGTCAAACTGTTACATAAAAAGAATAAAAATGCTTTAATGAAGAAAGGTATAACAACAAAAAAACCCCCCATGGGACCAATAGTGAACTAGTTACTTAACTAACGAAAGGCATGGCCTAACACTTCTCAAACGGCTCTACTGTCATGAGATACGAAGACAATCGGTTAGTCAATTTTCGTATCGCTCGTAATAGTTTCCTTAGACCCCATAGAATTCATCCAAATGAATTACAAAATTAATTATTTTAAACAATAATATAAAAGTTATTCTCAGAAACGAAAAATGACGATGAAGATGGCACATAGCCGATACCGGTTAGTCCCCAAACCAAACTTGACAAGGGATGACGGAAATTTGTTCCAAAAATCTACATAAAATCATCCTGTCGGAATATTAAATAAAGAAACAATTCATTGATTTAGGAATTCGTTTCAAAATCGAATCCCTGTCTCTGAAGCTGAAAATTTCATCAAAAAACTATCGCATACGAGTGCACACCGTCACGAGCAGTGATTAAAAATAAGCATGAAGTGTGAAAAAAAATTTGTCTTAGAACCAAATGAACAAAGGTTCACAGCTCAAAGGATTTACTTGAATTGTTGATACGAATACAAAGGATAAAACTGATCAGGTTAGAGATTATTTATTAAGAAAGTTACCATTTTATTCAGTGTTACCGTTGGAACTTTTAAAGAAGTTGGACAAAAAGGCGCTTTAAAAATAAAAAAAATTAACAAAAAAGTAGTTTTTGGAAAAAAAAAATCGCACACAACTTTTTTATGATGTCTTTTTAAATAAAATTCATCTACGAATGAAACATAAATTAATAATTTAATCAAAACGTTTTTGTTTTAATTCATTGGTGTGCATTGTTTATGTATTCAATTCATTATTAGCTTCTCTTTCAGATATAAATAGTAATATTTGAATGTTGCAAAAAAGAAAATTTTTGCCTGCCCATAAAAAATTTGTTTGCAAATATTCGTCCCTATCAATCTGGCTAGATTCTATTTGTGATATGTGAAAATAATTTGTGATATGTAAACGACTACGAGCCAGTTTAATGACGGCTACACACGAAGGAACATTTGAGGATATACATATGTTTTTTAACAGACAATGCAACCACAATGGAAAAGAAAGATCAGTTCTATGTAAATATCACACATACGCCGAAGAAAAGCAAGCGATGTTAGTAATCTGTGCAAATGATCATCACAGAACGACTGCTTTCAATGGACTAAGCCATCAGAAACAGTAAACATCGATACAGACGATTGAAACCCTAAAATATAAAAAAGTTTTATATTTGGGACGATGTCACGTTAAATAGAACATGACTATGAATCCTTTAATGTCCCTTCGTATGTAGCCGGCATTACATTGGCACTTATTATCTTGCTAAACGTCATATCTTTTCACATATCACATTGAAAAGAAATATAGCCAGATACAATACAACCACACAGCGCAAAACAACAGCCGATTAAGCCCCTGTAATTACATAAAGGTACTTTTAGTAATAAAAGAATACAAATATAATTATCTTTGAAAAAGATAAGTATATTTAGAAAAAGCCGCATACAGGCTATCAAAAACGTTGCGAATTGTCATTGTCAAAGTTGCAAAAATCATTCATGGTTGCAACGCCGCAAGCAATACCAGCCTGAGGATAGCTTGACACCGGCTGAAACTTGTTCACATAGTTGTTAACACAGCCGAGTGGATGGGTTAACTCAATTGTGCATAGATTTGATAGGTGCCGTTATCACAACCTTACCGCAACAGATTTCCTATGCTGATCCTCGCTTATTCAAAACCTCTTTGCATTGGAATGGAGATTACTTTGAATTATTAAACGTTCGGACTTTTTTTTAAAGTTCGGGAATTTTATCACAAGGTGCAGACAGAATTCTTTTTAAATCCCATAATTTCTTTTTAAAAGTATAAACTTTTGTCAGACACTGTTCAATGTTTTGAAAAATAAAACAAAATTGCAGCCAGGCATAAAAACCACTTCCGTTTACTATGGATGATGTCCAAAAAAAAAAAAAAAACTAATAGAATAACATTAATTTTAATTTTTTTAAATAATAAAATATGCGAAACTAAGGAAAATCAAAATAAAGGAGAATTATTTAATAAACAATGGAATAGATTGTAGTTGAGAGATTGAAAGAGAAAAAAAAACACACACACAAAGCTAAACGAAGAAAGGAAGGGTACAAATATTAAAATAAACTGTCAAATAAAATATGACAGATCAAAAATCCGAATGGTGAAAGAAGAAACTTTGCAAAAGTTTCCACTGAATTCCGCACACCCGTTGAATGCAAACAGGACAGTCAAAGTTATACACATGAGACAGACAAAAATATTGATTCGTATTTTTAATAAAAGGTCGCCTATTGACTGGCTGACTTAGTAAACGTTCTACAATGAATAAATGCCTAAATAATACAGAGCAATAAAAAGGCAGCAAACACGCATACACAGAGCCACACACAAACAAACAAACAACTACTAAAACATCATCAGCCTGATCACAGCAGTAAGTTGCCAGTCTGTTACGTCTAACAAGTCACTATCATGGTAGTCATGTGTTTTTTTTTTTTTTTTGCTGAAACAGAGTAAAACACAATACAGCAAAAATATATATACATATATATAGTATAAATAAAAATAAAACCAAAGTTAAATTTAAAATACACTCTTCCATCTACAACCAACCGTTCGAAATTCAAGGTCAAACGTGTTAAAATTTTCAAACCGGCCGTTCAACTTGATAACTTTCAATATTTTTTTCGTTTCTGTTTGTCATCGTCAATTTAAAGGGAAGAGCAGAAGTCTGTTGAACACAAATTACAATAAGCGTAGAAAAAATACATACGCAACATGGTAAAGAACCCCAGCCAGGCCTGATGGCAATCATCGGACCATACAACCACTGAACCATGCTTTCTTTTGGTTCCTTCATCTCTCCTTTATTTTTGTTTGTTTCTGCTTTACGCCTCAGGCAAAAGTTAAAAGGGGGCAAAAGGGTTTGCCTAAAGTGGAAAAAAGTTTTGCAGGAAGAGTAGAGATTTGTTGTTTCCATTTAGCTATGCAAAATAATTTACAGGAGATATTTAATATTTTAATTTTTCATATTTTGCAGACGAGACGAATTCTATGCGTCTTGTTCAAGAAGCCATATTGCCGTATATGGGACAACGCCAACTCTGACGAGTCTTCCCAGGTGCCTTTGCATATACAATAAGTTAATATGATGCGAATTATGGTCCTACCGGTAATCTATTTCTTTTGGCTTGAACTTAACGATATGGACATGGCTGACTTGTGCTATCAGCAGAGCCTCACGCCGACGACCACAATGAACATTTTGCATGATCGATTTAAGTGTATAGTTTCCGGTATGGTGAATTTCCAATAAAAACTTGTGCAACTTTCACCCAGGTATACTTTTTCCTGTGAGGAGGGTCTCTGGGTGTCGCATTATCCATGCGGTGCAGACATTAATACGTGCCACGGTGGACACTTTTCGACGAAGAGGGGACAATGTCTTTCATATGATTCAAAGCATTCTAACAGTAACCGGCGCTTATTGGAAAACTCTTCACTACACTTTATGCATTACAAATGCCAAAGACACATCATTTTTTATCCAATCTGCAAACCCCTAAAGAACACACGATGCGTCGTACAAGTAAAAGACAGAAGAAGTGCTCTAATTTGCCATTCGTTTCCTTTTTCTGTACAAATTTCAAATGAAATGATGAGTAACATTTTTTAATGAAAGATGAATGTTGAGAAAAAAGAAAATAAAACATTCCGGCTGAAAACATAGCTTTAATTTAAAACAAGCTTGAAATCACACACAAAATGAGACACTTTAGGACTCGTATTTCTTATTTTTTGATGTCTCTGTTTTATCGTCATTTTTTGCCCGAAAACAGACTAATATTTGCGATCATTTTTGGTAATGATTTTTATAGCAAATGAAATTACACGACTTTTTCAGATGATCACAACAATTGAGTTCTGAAACACAAAAAAAAATCCTTGTTGTATGAAAAAGAAACTCAATTGATAGCAAATTTGAACAAAAACAATTTACAAATTATTTGAAAACAAAATGGTTGTTTTTAGCCTAAAAAACAAAAAAATTAATGAAATAAATAAAAAATAATTGCAAGTTTTTGTACTCTAAACGTTAAAACAATAAAAAAATTATAAACTGGAAATTAGTTCAATGACTTTAAAAGTCATTGCTGATGCTGCTGTTTTAATTAACACAATCTAGCTAGCAACCCATATAAATTTGTCAGAAGATCGTTTGATTCTCATGAAATCCGGTTAAGCCAAGAGTTACAAAAAAAGATGTTTTCAAATATGAATATTTGGAAAATGCTGAATTATAGGGGACATTTTTATTTTGGATCCATTTGTTAAAATTTATTTGCAAAAAAAAAGAAAACATAAATTTGTTCATTATTTTATTGTCACATTAAAGCTGAGTTTATTAAGCAAAATAAATCAGTTCACTACAGTATTGTCAACTACAGAATACATATCATGCGATTTCAAGACACATTGCAAGTGTTATGTGAAATGCGATTGTCAGAATACGAGTATGGGTGAGTGATTCGTGACACTCATTTTATTTTGCAAAACCTACAGCAGAATTCTGCTAACAAATCTCAAGCTCTATGGGTAACGCTTTCCAAGAACTAAAATAAAGCATTTGTAGCCCAAGCACAATAGGCGGCCTTGCTAGTGAAAAGTAATGGAGCTAGTTTTATCAATAATAACAGGTTCTCAAATAAGGGCAATATTGACAATCTGCAAAATCATTATTCAGTCACAAGAAAAAGTTACTGTTTAATGCAGGGTTTGAACCAATAACGATACGACTCTGTTAGACACGCCGTTACAGTAGAATGGCGTAACACAAATTGGCTACCAATATCGTGGGATTTAATACCGGTAGATTTTCACTTTTTGAATTTTATTTAATTTAGCCTTCAGAGTCAATATATCGCAAGCCATCGTTGAAACTTACACCCATTTGATCAGTTAAAACTAGGAACGTCGGATTCTTCCAGAAAGCGAAACCGCGCACATGCAAAGAAAAATCCTGGTTGAGTATGATCACGACAGTCATATTATGTTCTCTACAACAATATTCTCTTGTGACGCAGTGGTTATTTTAAAATATTTTATACATTACTCTTGTTGCGATAAACAAGTTTTTGTTTATATTTAGTAAATAAATTATTTCCTGCAATAAAAATTGCAAAATTGTTAAGTTGAACAATTCAACAAATATATAACAACCGTAGTTTAAAATATTCAGGCATTCTTTTTATCGAAATTGTTATTTATTGTTTGCTGTACGCAAAGAAATAACATGGCTTTGGCATGGATACGACAAACACATTATGTTCTCTACAGCAATATATTTTTGTGGCAAATATATAACGGTTATTTGTAAAATGTTAAACGTTACTTTAGTTGTGATAAACAAGTTATTGTTCACATTTAAACATTAAATGATATCCTTGCATACTAATTGCAATATGGTTGAGTTTGAAAATAAAATTCAAACCGCAACCAAAGTATTTCAACTGCGCAAAAATAGTATAACTATTTTTAAAATATGAGTATGCTGTGGCTTAATCGGTCCATTCAGCCCTTTAGTTGGCCTTTCAAAGGCTTTATTTATTAATGAAATTTATTTAATTTGCTTAATGATTATTGGCTTCAAATATATGAACTGATTTTATTGCATGACTTAAACGATTAAAAATGATTTATTGACAAATTAACAACAAAAAAAATAATAATAATATTGAAATTAAAAAAACCATAAGAAGCCAAAACTAACGAATTCATAAGAAATAAAATTAACTACCTCATTTCGATAAGAAGTGAAACAAAAAAACACAGCCCAGCTGCACCTAGAGTAGCGGTGCCCTACTTTGAGATTTACAAGTCAAGAGGGAATTCACAAACAAAAAAAATATATAAAATAAGTGCTTAGTAAATTATGAAAAATTTACCCGTAAATAATCGATTTCGATTTGCAGAACAGAATTTATTCTCACACACACTCTGCTTCTGTCTTTCCAGCCTTGTATTTTATAGTAGCCGACCTAACTTCTATATGAACTCTATAAATTGGTCCATTGTATTTCCTCCCATTTAGCCAATCGGTAAACTGAGTTAATGTATTCTAGTTTCGGGTAGGGAAATACATTTGGTAAACGTATAATTTAATTTATTGTATGTGTTTACAATTTTACATAGGAGGCTTAAATTAAATGCTGAACGCTTTTCTATATCTTGAAATCCAATCCGAGTTTTACTTATAATATTCTAGTTGCGAAAATCAATTTTATAGTCGTAAAAGCCCGGTGTAAATTCGAACTGAATAAGCGGTTGTTCCAAAGAAGGGATTGCCAGTACAACTTATTGGAGATATTACCTTGAAACGTACCATTAACCTTCCAACGGATTTAAAATTGTTTTTTTTTTTTTTTTTGGTTATCGCAAATTTTACATTTTCCGGTAGCTTTTTAAATTCTTCATTCTATAAGAACCTTCCTCGAATATCAAAGAATTTTAAAAAAATTTAGCAAAATTGGACCAGTTTCTCTTGAGGTTTGCGATTTTAGTGATTTATTTTTGTTTATATAGATATATTTTTTTATTAAATAATATGGTATAGTCTGCATGATACGTTTCGAATCTGATCAATAAGTTGAGAATTGTAACAAAAATCATGTACAGGTTTATTTTAAGTTTGACTTAAAAAAAACGTCAAATTTAATGTCAAAACCGGCACATAACCGAAAGGTAATCATTGAGTACAAAAGTCGTCCAAATTACGCTAAACTTTAAAATCTGCCAACTATGCTTAATCGAAGTGCAAACGTGAAGGAGATTGAATTTCATAATTAAATATACAATATACACGTTTTTGTACTGCCAATCCGTACTGCACTGAGGTATGTCCAATCCATTAATTCCAACTTTCTACAACAGTATATAATAAGAATTCGCGTAAATATTGTATTCCAAATAGCCGATTTTGTCTCATTATGACTCTGTTATACTACCGATTTCTCATGATCTAGTAATGCGGATTACACCTTTTAAAATAATATTAAAAAAAAACATTTCTCAATTACAAGCAAATTTAATACGTTTAATTTAATTAGCTGTGCTTTGCTAAGATCGATACGCTTAACAAACACACGTCTTAACAATTAGAAAAGGACTTGCGATTGATTTATTGCCCGGCATCTAGATTTGACTCAATAAACAGCTACTCAGCATACATAAGAAATCATATTAAATTGCACTTAATTGGCAGCACTGTTTATAACAGTTCTAAAACAAAAACAAAACTTTTTTTTACAGGCCAACATCCTCAAATCGAAACCACAGCAAACAAAAAAGTAGAAATGGAATTACAGAGAAAAGAGGTTACACATTTTTACAAGGATACCTGTTGATTTTTATATTACTACTTTTTCTTATTAATTGCTTTTATATATGTATCAGTAAACAGACTAGTAGGAATAACAACAAAGACAAAAGGCATAATTATGAGAAAATAATAAGAAGTAAAATTAAAAGAGACAGTGATAAAGAGGACTCACTACACGACGGGATTTTGAAGAGAGAACAAAAACAAAAAGGTATCAAAAAAAGTACATGTACCTATGACGAATACATACATACATATGTGAAAAGTATAAAAGAAGACCGTGAAGAATAATTGTTTTAAAAACAAAAACAATTTGAAAATACTGGTGAAACAAATACAAAATTATATTACAAAATGTGTATTAAGAGATTAAAAAAAACATGCTTAACATTTATTTGTAAAAAATTATAGAAGATTAATTATGTATAAAAAAAATTACAGAATATTACAAAAATCTTAAAAGCATAGAATTGTATTAAAAACAAAAGAGTTAAAATTGAGAGACTTAATAAAATTCGGTAAATAATTTTTAAGCTAAAAATTAGTTAATTATATGACACAACTACAGCAACATTTAAATCGAAAAAGCAATTGAGTTTCCGTAACTTTAGATCAAATTAATGAAATTATTAATTTAATACAAGATTACTAAAGTAGGTATGTATATGAAAACAAAATTTTTAATTTCTCAACATGGCATTAGTTGCGCACGCTGCTGCCAAACAAATTCACCTGACATTTTAATACCTATTAGTTTCTATTTGGTCGAAGCTAGTATTATTCGTTAGCGATAAGTAGTGGCTAAAGACAAATAGGTTTTGGTTCACAAAAATATTAACATTCAATTTGTTAAACATTCTAGAAAATTTACGCCGGTATTAGTAAGTACGAAATTTTTATTGAAACTATTTGATCTCCGGCTCATGTTAATCTGAAAAATAAAACAAGACATATTGGACGCAGCCAGTAAAATCTGAGTGAAAAAAATAACCTCACCAAAATATCGATTAGGATTCGGCGTGGTAATTCATGTTTGCAATCGCTCATTAACTTCATTGCTAATCAGGATTTGTATATAAAATAGACATGGTAAGTATGTTAGTCATATGCTCGAATAAGAATTCACTATCTGAATGCCAATAAGAATTCACTATTTAAATTTTGTTAATATTTGTTTGCTTCAGTGGCCACTCTGAAATGTCACATATAATTGTTTGAACTACACAAAAGAAGAACACGTTATCAATGTGATAATCCATTGCGCTACCACAACCCGGGCGAGAAAGTCGACCGCATGTGTCAATAATTAAAAAGTGATATAAACATTTGAAGAAATACATCGAATATAAACTGGAAACTGGGGTTGACGGACTGGTCGATCCCTTGCTGTAAATGGTAGTGTCACCGAAACTCCGAATACATCAACGAAATTCATTAACAAACATCAAACTCTCTAGCAAGTGAAAATTATTATTGAGGTCGAAATAACGAGCGTTAGGACCTGATACGTTAATAAAGATCATAGAAAAACATTATTTAAATTTTATCTTAGATATTATAAGGAATAACTTTATAGTCATGTAAAATTTAAATTAAGCAGTAAAGCAGCTATTAAACATCGAAAACCCATAGAGACTTTAGCATGGCGCCACCTGCCGCACTGCTCAAAACACAATCGATATATTACAGCAACGAATACCAAACAAACCAGTCTCAAGAAATTCTAGCCACCAGGATTATGCGATTTAAAGTTGTGCCACTTTTCTTCGTTTGGGGTTTCGTGAATCGAAGTCGATGCGAACAAACTAGAAAGAATTCCTCAACTTAAGACCCATACCAAACGCGTCTAAATTTTGTCCACAAATCATCGAAACTTTCATGTAAATAGTGGCTGCCATTTAAGCCGCGGAGCTATTTGCCGGATGTCTACTTTACACTGGAATAAAAATATCACTTTCGCTAAAAGAAATTACATGTTTTTGAAATAAATAGTGCATTCGTATGGACATACAGTTTGTTTAAACTTATCAAAAAAAAAAAAATCTTTATCTGTCTTCAGTCACATTTAAGTCAGCTGTGCAATTAAGAAGAAATATTCAGATCAATTTTTATTTAAGTTTAGGTACTAAAATTGGTACTAAAAAGAATGAGGCTGCCAGCAAATAACTTCTGTAGAAGAGAAAATCAAGAGGAGGAAGAAACGATATATCATCTCTTGTGCCTCTGTTCTGCCTTAGAGAAACGCCTGACTCATCTTGGACGAAAGTCCTTCGGCAGCGTCTCCGATATATCAGAGGTGGAACTGCGGGGAATCAATTTCTTCATTGCGAGCAGTGGCTGGTTTAGCAGTGACTCCATACCGGCACAGACTTTGTGACCCTTCTTCAATTTCCCTGAATTTCTTCACCATTTCATCACTCTCTTTCACTACTCTCCTATCTCTTCAGGTAACACAAAGGAACCGGATTTGCGGACACTCATGGCGGCCTGATTACCTAACGTAGGTATTAAAATTATAAGGCCTATTCCATGAATAATCAAAAGATTAATAGGTATTTTTCCTAGACATTTTAAGACGGAAAATAATTTACGATGTAGTTGTGTCATAAATAATTATAAATACACATAAAATTAATTAAGGAAAATATTCAAATAAAACTTACAGTTTGTATACGTTGGATAATAGGAACAAATTAATGTTTAAAATTGCCTCTTAAGCAAATAAGTTTTGATATTTTAATTTTTTGTCACAATTTATATAAAGTGGATTTTAGATTTTATGTTTTTCTTTTATCAGCACATTGGATTTTTCCCTTAACTTTTAATTTTGCGTGCACAAAGGAATTTAACTTGGTTTATAGCTTGCAAATTAAACACAAATGTAACAAAAGCAAGACTTAATAAATACAAACACTGGAATAAAACTAAAATTTATAAAATTTTGAAGACACTTGTTGTTCCCATTTGCAGGAACAATTTAACTCTGCTGTTGGATTTGTTTTGTTGTTTGTTGGTATTTTAAACACTATTTTTCAACGAATAACTAGAACTTTACTCGTTCCTTTTAACAAATGGAAGACAGAAAAGGAATTTATTGAAAGAAAAGAGGATATTTGGAAACCAACACAAACCGAATGATGAATAATAAAAAAAAAAGAAGTATACAAATATTCTAGAATTCCTCTATAACTTCACTAAAGACCTCTTAAGATCACTTGAAAAAACTTTTCAAACAAGATGTGACGGATTGTTAGTTTACAAATTCCAACAAAAAAAGGGGTTGTTTTATTCTTTTTGCCTGAAAATTTTCTTGTTTTTTTTTTGTTGCTTTATTTTAATAGAAATTTATTAATTTACACAAAACGCGTTTATACATATAAGGCAGTAAATACAGAAACTTGTAATAAGGCACCAAGAAGTTATAACAAAAAATATTCCAAACAAATAAACAAAACGAAATAAAAATTTTTGTGTTCAAGTTTCAAAATTTAAACCGAAAACACATTGAAGTAGAGATAAAATAATTTTATAAAAATTCTTTGTTTCTTTAACCCAGTAGTTTTTTTTAATAACAATTAAATTTGCGCGTTTATTTTATCATTGAATTATAATTTCCAGGCTGTAACAAAACAATTACTAAAATTCCACACGCGGTTGTTTATTAAATAGAAACACTTTCGTTTTCTTTACACTGCTTTCGTTATTCTGCTTTTTATTGTTTTGCCTGTATTTGGCGTTTGATTTGGGGATGATTTTCTGCAAATTTTGTTTGATAAACCCACTTGTGATAGTTAACAAATTGCTCAATTTAATTCAATAATTTCACTTTTAGTTTTTTTCTTAACAATTTAATTAAACAGACACTTTTAATATTTTTGGGCTCTAATGAAAACAAGAACAAAACGTTTTGTTTCTATTTAGAAAATTAGCAAAACAGAAAGTATTAATTCCAATATGTAGTTAACAGCACGATTTCTGTGTAAAAACTGACAAAAGAAGATACGAAACTGTAAATTGGATAACAAACAACAAAAATAAAAAAAAAACCAAAAACAAATTAAATTAACAGAGGCAAATGAGTATGAGAGTGCATAAGAAACGGTAAAAAACAACATTAAAAAGCAAGAGAGGGCCAGAGAGTAGATAAAATTTGTAGAGTTTAGGTAATAAAAAAACATGATCATTAGAGTGACCAGGTGTACCACTGAAATACAATTATTCTTCACACTAAGCACTAACCTAAACGAAATATTATTTTAAGACTACTGATGCTAACACAAAATTAGCAAATAAGGAAAGAAGCATATTTAAGGCTACTTAGCCAGTTTTCATTGCCTTTATAATAAAAATTATTCGATTAATCGTTGCAAACACATAGTAGTTATTAAAATTGGTTATTGCGCGTTCTCGCAATAGCCTTTTAAATATTTAGAGGGTGCTGTGGCTTAAGAAGCTAGCATATTGTTAATAAGCATTCGATGGTTTTAGACGCCTGGGTTTTTTAGTAGTATCCCAATCAATAAATTGTCAGATATGTACTAATTCATATTTTCTGTTCATACTAAGTATATGTATCCACAGCACTATCCTACGTCAGTACACTCTAGCACCAAATCGTCGGCGAAGTGAAATAATAAAATGGCTAATACTGCCAATGATGCGCAAACATAACAACAGAGGCGCTGCTGCAACACTGCTTTAAAAAGGAAATACGACGCGTAACTGCAGAGATGTAAACACTAAAATTTAGCCTATATAAAACTGAAATAGGGAGCTCGAACTTTTCGCTATTAACTTTGACTGCAGTTGGTAAAAAAAAACCTTGATCGTCATTCATCCAGGGTTGACGATGGCTAGAGAAGCAAGATATTGAACTGACAAAAAAAGTACATGTAATTTTAATGAATTTACTTGCAAAATTTATGTCTTTATTCTATACATATGTGCAATAGTAAAAAAAGTATTTTAAAAATATGTTAAAACAGTTCTTATGCTGTATTGCTTAATATGGGATGAGATATGGTCACACTGAACAGTATCTTCCCTCTCTGTTGACTATTGTATCCGTTTGTAGACTTTCAGCTCAGAAAAATTTCAGCTTATATCGTAATCAGGGATGATATGGTGCGTACAGTTGTACCGTTAGGGGTACTATTCATACATGTGGTACTATCTACTAATTTTCATAATTAAATCCATTTGATTTTTTTTTTTCAATTTTATTGTTGTATTATGAATGGATTTTTGAGCTCTGTTGTTTTTTTTTTAGCCAACAGCACATTCACTGAAGCTGGATGAGACCGGAAAGTTGGTAGACAATCACTTTATCGGAAGCAATGTGAAATAGAAAAAGCATTTCTCATATTGCGTAATTTAATATCAAGTTTAAACAATGTTTTTGTCAGATGTAGTGCTTGGAATTCTACAGCCAGTATTGTCAAAATATATAACGCCGTGAAAGAAACCCTTTTTAACCTTCAAAAAAACTTTGCTGTGTACTCCACTTTTAGGGAACACTTTGTTAGTTTACGTAAAAATAAGCTGTCAATACAATAAGTACTAAAATAAACGTCTTAAAATATCTGAGAAACTATAAGCGATAGTGACCTGGAGATTTAACAAATCGAGAGATAAAAATAATATCCTAAGATATGCTCTTGTCTCATTTTTTTCCTGTGATACACCGACGTGAAGGTGATCAGCGCGATGATTTGTCAAACAGTTTAATGGATTGTCGCAGAAAGAAATCTTAATTTAGCAAAGATATGATGGCACGGTAACACTGTTCATAAACAAGTATTTTTTAATATTTTTATATCATCAGGGAATAGTTTTTATAAAATATTTTATAACTTTGTTTCGGAACTAGTAAATCATGAAGAAAACAACAGAAAGTACTTGCTGGGTTTAAAATAAAGTGTTTTAGGAGTTCTACAGCAATGATATGTATAGTAGGACACAATAGGCGCACAACACACTATAGCCGTATTCAGTGTTTGATGCAAATGGTCTTGCAAAAGTGCAAGTGCAAAATATGGTAGCTTTTTAACCCAATAACAGGGGAACTCACTTTTGGTTGCAAACAACCCTTGCAAACCTTGCAAATCTAGCAGGTCTAGCAAATATGCTACATTTTGCAAGACCATAACAACAAAATATATGAAACTAAAATTTGCTACACTTGAGCAAATATGTTATGGCAAAAATCGTTGCAGATTGGTAATTTGGCATGCTAAAATAACTGTTTATTTCATTTTATTATTATTAAATCAAAACAACTAGACGCCTGCGCTTACAAAGTTTCACGGCGGTAGAACCGTCTCAACAATTGCCTGTGCAGTATTCAAATTGAAACTAAAACTGTTAAAAAATGTTTGCTAAAATAATAATAATTAAAATATCTAACAAAACTCCATTGATTGATAAAAGTTTTTAGGAAGTTTATGCACACATTAAATATTTTCTTTGTGTAAGCATTTTAGAGGCGGCGTTAGCGTTTATATACTGACTGCGGCTTAGCTTATTGCATGCGGAAAAGTTACTTTATGCAACTCTATAATAAATTTGCTAAACGCTTAAAAAAGACACTCACGCTTTGTGGCAGAAAATCATACCAAGTATGCAAAAATTGCAAATATGCAACGAAGAGTGATTTCCGCTAACGAAAACAAAAAAAAACTCTTACAAGCCCATTTGCACCAAACACTAAATGCCGCTAATATTTCTGTTAAAATGTATAAAAGAGCTGCAATACTGTGCAAAATATACTTGACACGGCTACAAATAGCAGTGGCTTTTTAAAAATCCAAACGAGCTTTGTGGGCGAAATCCCTACCAACATTAACAATGCGTCAACATTACTACAGCCTTTTTAGACGGAATATTTCATTGCGGTGCAACGGTGTCACTGCCACCCATTGTATTGATGACGCGATTCTGACACATTTAGCTATAATGTAGCCTGTGCTTCAAAACTCACTGATAATGGTGTCAGGTTAAAGAGGTTAGGGATATAGTGATACCTAACAATAGCAACAATTAAACACTCAATTAGAGCAGTTCTAGCTACGACTATGAGGTTGGAGGCAAACAAAATCGTAATTCCCTATATTCAAATAAATTGTATCGGGTGTTTTTTTTTCAACTGTGTTGACATTTTTGTTCAGTAAGGTTTGGCAAGTCATCATGAATCGTTTAACGCAAGACAACGCTTTCTAATTATGGAAATTTACTTTAAAAAAAAGAAATCTGTTCGTGAAGCTCATAAAGCAATTCGTCCAATTTGCGGTCAATATAATCGGCCTAGTGGGCAAGCAATTCGTGCAGTTGTTGATAGTTTTCGCACTTTGTTCCGAAAAGAGTTTCATGAGCAAAAAATACCATTTGAGCAATATAATATTTTTTTATTTGCTTTAAGCATTTCAGAACAAAACATAAGGTAGAGAGAGAGAGAGAGAGAACTTGCTTGATTTACTCAGTATCTTTCATGGAGTTTTACAGTGAGAAAACAATTAAAGTTGAGTTCTATCTCTAATACTCATAACTAGTTAAGAGTGCCCTGACAGTTGTTATTATAGAGATGCCACCTATTTTCTGTCTAACAAACGAAAGTGCCTGCTGTTTGTAAAATACATATTCATTTTATCCCGTTGATAAGTTTAGAAGTAGGAAAACAAAGCAATTTTTTTAAATAAAAATATTTAGAAATCAGATCAAATAATAAAAACTGGGAGACTTTTGAGCACAAATAAATCTGTGCATTTGGCAACGCTGTCGCGGCGGAAACTTTTCTTGTTAAAATCAGGTATCAGTCTAAAAAATTTCATTGTTATTAAGAAAGGCTCTACATTATTACCAAGGAGTCAAAAAGAAAAGCACCCATCATGAGCCAAGTTCTAGTGCTTTAGCAGCAGCTTGGGGTGGTCATATTAAAGCTAATGAAACATGCTCGAAATGGCCTCTAAATTTCATTTTCATTTTAAGTTCTTTAAATATTTTCGAATGCTTTATGCACTTAAAAAGTCCCCCTGCTACTTAAGTGATTTCAACTGTTCCACTACAGTTGAACAAATATTTTAAAACAAATTAGGAATTTTTGCTATTACTTTTCTAAGACCAATTGTTTATATGCAAATGCCGGACGCAAAAAGATTTCTGATTATATTCAAATATATTGTGTTGTTTTCTGGTAGCACATATACGCAACAGTATTATTGTTTATATTCATTTATTTATTTTTTTATATTTCTCTAGCAATTTTATGAATTTTGTGTTGCATTCGCTTTGTTTGTTGTCCACATCATTGCAATTTATCGAAATACATGCAAATTTTGTAACGGTTCCTTTGCTTGCGATTTCAGTAAAGATTTTGTCGAAAAATAAATTTATTAGTTCCATTCCTCATTTTTCTCGCCAATTACTTGTACTGCGTACTTAAGGCGATTTGTTGAAGGTGAAAATACATTTTAAATTTAAGAAAAAAAATTCTGATTTATTTGATTTATTTTATTTTGACAAAATATTTGTACTAAATTTTTATTAACATTTTATTTGAAAATATCAAAGAAATCGTTAGAATGTGAAAAATTCATTCAACTATTCGAACAATGAAGACATTTGTGTAAACATATTTTTGGCTATCATCGCACAATGTAGAAAATAATATAAATTGCAAAATAAAGAAAATGTATTTTTTCTTAAAAATAATATACGGTTCATGGGTAACGGCAGCATTTGAATATGGTCGTATTAGTTTCCCTAAATTCTACTCCTCAGGAAGCTTTTGAGTTAACAAGAGCTAGGGTTGACTTTTCGTTCAATTTTTTCATGAGCTTAAAAATGATTGAAATAGAGACTCAAGCCGTAGCATCTATTAAACAGTGAATTTACTTGTTATCTTTGATTACAAGAAATGTAATACTAAAATTTTGTGGAAATTTAGAGACTTAAAACATTTACTTTGTCCTTTAAAAGTTATGTTTTCTCCAAATACACACAAAAACAACATTTTAATTAATTTTTAAAATATTCTTTTGATTAATTTAATTGTGTATTTATTGGATGGAAAAAATATAAAAATATTAAATAAAGTGAATAATGAAGCCATTAAAAACTTCAAACCGTTACTTGTTGACATACATTTTTCTCTCTTCCCACCTTTTACAAAAGCTCGCGTACTGCAGACACAAGCCGTGGCATTTTCTAGAGAGAGAGAGATAACGTGTAATAGCAAGCTAAAGCAGCATGTACTGCAAATGTTTCAAAATGAGTAACATGAAAACTATTTATTCAAATATAATTGAATTAGATTTCAAAAAAAGGACAAATAATAACTTTTTCGAAAATCCTTTAAGTAGATACATTCGACAAAAAGCCAAAATTTCAAAAAAAAAAATATGTTAGAAATAGACGCTTCAAAGACGGTTGGAGACAAAGAGCTTTCGGGAAGACCGAAAATCTTTGAAGATGAAGATTTAGAGGCCCTGCTAAAAGAAGATTTGTGGCAAATATATAAATTAAAAATAAATTGCAAAAGCATTGCGAGTAACACAATGGTTATTTCCTGGCAATGGAAAATGGAGCTACTTACTACAGTAATCCAAAGCGCAAAGCAGCATTTTTTAAAAAAGCAAAATAATCATTGAGTTAAGGTCAGGGCTCTTTGGCGAGAAGTTTTGTGTATTATGCGCTGCTGAAACCTAATCCGAATATAAAAGAAGAGATGTATAGACAACAATTGATTTCACGCAGACAGCCGCAAGACGTCCAAAATATGCTGCTAGATACAAAGCTACTTATATCTCGTCCTCATTTTGCTGAACCAGTAAAGGCTATTTGGAAAACAGTTTAGACCTGGCCTCGCCTGACTACCAATTGTTACGGTCGGTGCAGAGTAATCTGGCTAAAATAGAGATGTAAAGGCTTTACATGAACAGTTCTTTTGGAATCCGCCTGTTGCCGCAAAGATTCAATAAAGCCACAGGTAACGATGGCCCATGCTGTGAATGACATATTTTCTACACCCAGTAAAAAGTTCGAAAAAGCCCACAAACCAATCAACCCGAAAAATGAAAAAAAAAATGATGGGCTTGACATTATTTACGACCAAACAAATCGTATTTATAGCAAAAAAAAAAAATCCCATCACAAAATGAGCTACAACTCGTCTCACACTTAAAACATCGTGCACCGAACACAATGATCAGCTACTTCTCGCTTCTGACCTTCAAAGGTAATTTTCTTGAATTCTACGATATTTTTCTCGTTAACAAAATGACTTGAACACACGCTTTGTCACAGTAATGAGTTCCTTCGCACCATAAAATATAGAAATAAAGACTACACAATGCCCATCATTTCCTGTTAGATCACGTAGATTGTTCCTTGTAGGGTTGCCCAGTCTATATGAAACTTCTTGGGAAACATTATATGTTTTATGTGAGAGTTGACAACTCAGTTGGCAAGTAAATCTCTTTGACTGCTGGAAATTATTTGCCATTTGTGCTAAATGCGCATAAAACTTAAATTAAATGCTCGGGATGGCGTAATCTCTTCAACACTCTTGCCTTCGCACAAGATTGCTTTGCTTAACTAAATTTGTCACTGCCTAATAAACACATACTAGTTGTTTCAGGCACAAACTAACGACAGTTGGCCCATAAATAGATGTTTGAGCACGAGATGGCGGACAATCAACCAAGTGTAATTTGTTTGAGTTACAACTTCCAGGTATTTTTTGAAGCAGTATAATTTAATGGCGTCCGAGTTCGTTCATACTAAGCTGTGTACACAAATTTTAATTTTTTACAATATTTATTTAAAACTTTAAAAAAAATTTACACCAACATTATCATGTCTGAAATACCGCCATAATTTTACATTCATTCAGCACATAAAAGAATATATCAAAAATCAAGTGGTCCTTAACTGTCATGTATATATTTTGATTATCACACAAGTGAGAGCCTTTGGCTGTGTTAAAAAAATTGTATCATATACAAAAATTAAATAAAATGTAAATTTGTCTGTGCTGCCAAATACTTGAACATGAATGTTTTCATGCAGGGAACTAAGGCACGTGTTCATAAATATAAACGCAGTGTTTATAATCGATATGCAAATTAATATTTGAGAACATTTCCAGATCATCGCACAAATGAAGGTTCAAACAGGGTTTCGGCAGGAGTTGCAGCAGCACCAACAGCGGCAGAGAAATTCATTGTTCGAGGCAGGCCGGAATCATCCTCAAGCCAAAGTACCAAATATAAAAATATACACACACATATGTCCCTCCCTACCCATACGCATATAAAACAAATGCAGGCATATACAGATTCTGGCACATGCATGTATAAGCCACTATTGGCTGTGTGCAGGAGAAGGTACACTGCGAGTAATGTGAATAATTTTTTTTATATTTTCAATTATTTTAAATCTTAAGAGCAGTACTTGAGATCGTTCAAAGTAATGAAATCGCAGGTGCTTTAGTGGTGACATGTTAGATCGTCTCTTTTTAGACCGCAGAATAAAGGAAAGAGAGTATTCAAAATCATATAAAAAAATGCATGTCCGCAGACTCATGTCTAAACACTGCAGAGCTTAAGGGAACCTATTCAGCAGAAGGAGAGGAATGAATTCAGAATGTTTTCCTCGTACCTCGTTATAGTAAGACAACGTTGATTCACTACTGCTACTTCCCCCGCCTTGATATATTGCTGTTCGCTGAATATGGAGGAACCAGTCGCCGAGGCCTAAAACTGAAAGATGAGACCGTTTGAGGTTCGAGCAGTAACTAAATGACTAGCACCACAGCAACCAGTAATCCCCGGGACGATAAGTTCCCAACTGGTTGGTGGTGAGGACCATTCGGTGTTGCACGGTGGTCCCCAACCGCCGAAATTTTATGGCGCATGATCGATGTGGCGTTCCGCACATGCAATGTAGGCCGTCAGTGGTTCGGCAAGAGCTTAGATATCTCCATCCAAACTCCTAAACAAGGGATAAGTTCATAGTCCAGGCAGCCATGGAATTATAATTGCCACCTATTCGAGTGCGTATAGGGGCATTGTTGATCGCTTTGTAGTCACTCAGTGGTAAGACCATCGTCAGATGTGTTCGAACGTTAAACACTGGCACATGTAACTCTTACGTTTGGAATTTCAAAAGTATGTTTTTATTATGTAGATCGAACCTTTGCTGCCATGGCTTTTCCTATTGTACATCATCTCATCATCCATGTTTTTAAGTCCTTTTTCGATCGTTTCGGATTGAGTGTTATGAATGCTGACTTTGGGTTCGTGTTTTTAGACCTCAATCGGCTCTGGTAGGTTATCGTAATATTTATTCTTAACGGATTTCGTCAAAAACTGTTCCAACGAGCTTAAGTCATAGCTGCAAGTTGGCCACTTGACATCAGAATTTCGGCTGAATTTCAACATATACGACCTAATAATGCCACTCAAACAAAATCAGTATTAAAATACGACAATTTATTGGCATAGACTCCGACATGTATGTAAATGGGCCTTATGTGAACAATGATTTTTCAGATGGCATACTCTAAGGCCAGTCGTGGCAGTCATTTGAGTAATATTGTACTGAATTCTTAATAAAAAAAGATCCAAATTCCAAACGCTTTCTTACTGCTGCTAAATTTTAGATTATAAATGTATTAGTTTTTCAAAGCAATATTTTTCACTTCCCCAAAACGTTTCACATATAAAAATCTAAACGTGATTTAATTGTGCGCGTGATTCCGTTGTTTATATTTCCATTTTGATTTGACCTGTGCATGTGTTGGATTAAATGGTTTAGCAAGCTTAGAGCAAAGGTCTACAACAACTTAATTCTATTCACATGATTTACAGTGTTTGTGTACTGTATAACTTTACACAAATAACCAATCAATACACATACATACATGTTTATACATGTAGCCGTTCACAAACAAAAATGTACCTACAAATTCAAACATATAAATCAATGGATATTTCATACAGTCTTCATTGCCGATATCTTGCATGCATCAATATACATAAACTCATACACACACATATGTATGCACATGCCACACACAACATCTGGCAAAGTGTTGTTTTTCAACATGAACATGTATCGATGGATTGATTTTAACAAATATTTTATGCTGTAGGCCATCATTGTTTATGTAAAATTATTTAAGAAAAGTTAGTTTTCAGTTCGAGTTTCTAAATATTTTTACTTGTCCCTCTGGAGTTCTTTTGCTTTGGTTAAATAGTTTATGAGCATGAAAATTTGTTTTTCATCTTAATTTTTAAGTTGTTTTTTTTTTCTTTTATGCCCAACACAATAAAAAGCCTTCTCAATACTTTTATTTGTGTGGGCAGTGTTGCCAATTGTTCATATTATTGCAGAGTTGAAAAGTTTGTGAAAAAATCGGTTTTTAGAAGCTTCTTTGCGGGAACTACATTTACGTGAATGCCAACTTCCAAAGAGAGTTGTCAAAAGGCGAAAAGATAACTTTCAAAATTTGAAGAATTGAAATAACTTCCGTTGGCTATCAAACTACTTAGAAGATACTGAAAGGCAGAAGTAAATTATCTACTCACTCTAACGCGTAATACCTTGATTGTTGTCCACTACGTCGAGCTCGATTTATAATAAACATTTCAAAACTTTTTATAAAGGATGGGCCATTTAACGTTTGGAACTTTAATAGGCTGTAAAAAACTAATAGATATTTTTTCAAAAGCATGGCCCCACAGTACGACATCCGCAAAATCATCGTTTTAGATAAAGCTAATTTTATCATTGAACGCCAATAAGCAAACTTTACACATCTGGGGTTACGAACATTTAAACGTCATCAGCCAATGCGCCCAAAGCGAGTGACTGCTCGCTTATATTTTCACCGTTCGCCTTAGACATCACGCAGTAAATCCATGCATTCCATTATGCTAGTGCCTAATAACTGAACGCTTTCAGTAGTCTAAATAATAAAAATAATTTTTTCTTTCTTAATAGAAAGAATAAAAAACGAACTTGGGCTTGAATAAATTATCAACTAAATTATTAAGAAATTTGTATTTAAAAAATAATTTTTAGCTAAAGTTTTTATTCCAACTCATTTTTATTATATGTAATGCAATTTATTGTTGAGGTAAAATGAGTTGGGATAAAAAATAAGCTAAAAGAAATTTTTTAAACAGAAAGAATAAAATCCGAAAAACTCGTCGTAAAATAAATATGGAATAGCTTGTGCAAATATTGACTTTTTCTTGCTTTTCTACCTAAAGCAAATCATAGCCTGTGCTGTTTTTATTGTTGGTTTTACCGCTTACAGCTACGTTTAGAGTTGGCAAGCAACTCGTGGTAAGTCCAGGAAGATTAAATAAAATAACAAATTTTCGTTAAAACTTTAATGATTTTGGCTTGATTTTCTTTGGATTTCTCATTTGTTCTAAGGAATTTCGATCATAAGATGTTTAAGTTTTTCTAAAGAGTTGGGTAAAGGTTACCTGATGAGCTGGCCTAAGCATTGAGCGAAATTCGTATAGAGACTAGCTTTTCTACCTTGAACGATAAATTAAATTAAGGCGCACAGTAGTGCGCTAGGCCAAGTCCAGGCCTAATGCTCACAGTGTGTATATTACACGAAACCATTCGCGCTGTTAGTACCCCCCCTCATAACTTTGCATCCTTTAATCATAAAGTAATGAAACTTGAAACATAAGGACCATAAAAGCTTCCCGAGATATGCAGGTGTAAAAAATGCATATTTTAGTACATATTCACTGACTCACTGATTCACTGATTTATGGGGCACTTCCTTTGCAACTAGAGAGCTGAGTTTTGGTATACAGGTACAATTTAGGGCACAAGTAAATAAAAAAATCATTTTAGATTTTTGGAACGAATTGTAATTTTTCGTTCTCCTAAAACGAAAAATGACACTGAAGATAGCACATAGCCGAAACCGGTTTGCCACCAAGCCAAACTTGACAAGGGATGACGGAAATTCGTTCCAAAAATCTACATCAAAACACCCTGTCGGAATATCAAATCAAGAATTAGAAAAACCTTTTTTAACTATCTAATATGTGAGAGGATTATGGAGAAAATGTTACCAAACTAGCAAGGTGCCTAGAAATAGAATGGTGTTATACATATGGTCCTCATTTTGATCTGAACACTTTTTACGGGTGACATTTTTGCATAGGAACTTGGCCTTATTTTTTAAATGGAAAGAATAAAATTCCAAAAACTCTTCTCATTAAAAATATGCTTTTGTTTCATTTTTCTTCTTCTAAAATTGCAAGATTTTTTAAAGAATATGACAACACTGCCTGTAAATATAAGCTAAAGTGATTGTGTGTGCGTGTGTGTAGATGTTCTAGTGCACAAGTGTTAGTCAAATTTATAAACTTTTCAACGTTTTGGCAGTGTTTTTTGTTTTGTTTATCAAAATATTTACATACTTAATAACGTTTTACAGACTGTGTTTGAAAATATTAGTTTATTCATGCCAAAGAAACAACATACTCGTACATGCCTTAAAACTGTTGAGTGTTGATGGAAATAATTGAAAATGTTTTAAAATCGAATATAAAATTCTAGAATTTTTTTAAATAAACTTACCTGATAAAGAAACGAGTGGCTTTGTCTGAAAGGGAAATTGGAAATGAAATTAATTTGTAAGTTAAATAAAACATAAACAAAAAAATCTACTTAAATAACTGGGAAGTATTATTTTTATAAATAGCGTAAATTTGAATTTTAAATTATTTTTTATTAAAATTTTAATTTATATTAAAACTTATTGAAATTATAATTATCTGAAAAATATATAAGAGCTTGAACTGTGTTCACAGATTCATTGAAATTTTAATCTTTCATGTGCACTGCAGCCCTCTTTGCTCGGGTTGGCACTTGTTTTATAATATTTGTACTCCTATCTGCATCTGTTAGGAAAAAATAATATAACATGATATTATTTAAATGTATATTGCACCATTGATGCCACAGAATGTTGCTGTCAATAGTTCATTAAGGTTATTTATCACTGTGGGCCATATTTTGTTAACACTCGTATAACCAACCTCTCTTTCTGTCAATTATGTACGTGTAAATTATTTCAATTACAATAATTAATATTCAGCATTAGCAAATGAACTATTTCCTTTACAAGAATCTATCAGAGTAATTATTTAATTAAATTAACCTCCAAAGTGAGGCTCCTCTTAATTAGCTGGGTATTAATTATCAATTATCATAACTCTGATAAATCGCCGCCAATCAAACAGTCAGTCAGTTAGTCACTCACTATTAATTCAGGCTAGGCGTAGCAAAACATCAACATCAAATTCAATATAAAAATCACAAATTTGCATTAACCAACACACAAAACGATAAACAAACAAACAAAAATAAAGGAAAACTGAAACGCCTGTTAGTAACAGGAAATAATTAGGTCTCCAATATCCCCGCCAGCTAATAATGACCCTTTTGACAGCAAAGCACATCACAGTTCACAACCCTGTCACTCATATACTCTTTGCCTCAGGGCTGAGGGAACAAAATGGGAATCAAACAATGTTTAACAGAAAAATAAACACATTTTTCCAATTAGTTAAAAATCGATGATGATAATGAGGTTGGTTGGCTTTGTGGCCATTTTGTTTTCTAAATAAAGTGCATGTACAGGGATCTGTCATGCTTTTTTTCTATAATTGTTGATTGTTTACTTTTAGTGTTTCAATAACAAATTCATCATAAATATTTCTTACAACGATACTGGAAGGGTAGAGATTAAGAGCAAAATGATTTCAAGATCTGTAAATTATTTAAATGTGTCGAAGTTCAGCGGAAATCTTACTATTTTCTTTAGTAAGAGTAGTAGAATTCTTTGAATACTGCTGGCTATTGACCAGGACACTCCCATACATCTTGCCCAAAATTGGGACATGGTTTGGAAAACTCATTGTAACATGAAGTGGTAAATTGACTTTTCGCTGGTAAACCCAAAGGAACACTTTTATTCCATATTGAGGAGGGTGTAAGACGGCGCCCAAGGTAATATAAGCAACCTGTGCACGCCTCAAACTACACAAACACTGTAGCTGTAGTTGTTTCTGCATGTTCATGCAAGTTAATACTTACATATGTGTGTGTATGCATTTCGTTTCCGGTAAATAACTAATTCGTGTTTTTAAGTTCAAATTAAGTAAGAACTTTTTGTTGGTGCCATTGTGAAGAATTTTGACAATATTTAAAATTTCTTGTGCAAATATTTACATGTTTTTCGACTCCGAAAGAGTTAGAGAGAGAGAGACAGAGAGAGGTGGCTCAATTTAAACATGCTATACTGGCTCTATCAGAGTATTAGTAAACCAATTTGAACCTATGCTTCAGCAGTACGGGAAACATCAATGGATGAAAAGTGCTACGAAAGAACTTTACAGAAACTTGAAGACATTACAATACGTCCAATCCTTAGATATACAAATAAGGCATGAGGCGGCCCTTACAGCAAAACGCGGCGTGGCTAGAACGAAAACACAAATCTCGCCATCAAAGCTGCAAAAACACTGATTCCAGACAGACACCCCCGCTGGGGACTAGGTGCTATACACAAGGATCTAAGCTAGGAGACAAAATAGGACTTACAATTTTTATAGTGGAATTAGAAACTTACTGATCATACGAACAATCATACTTGAGATTGAAAGAGTCAGAATAAGAATTTAATTGCACTGCAAAAAAGTGATCAAGGACTAACAGATTAAAGGGAGGCTGCGTAACATAGTGGTGCCAGGTCACCAGAGAGTCTTTGACAATGAATAAGTAAATACTCTGCCAATCAAAGCTTATGACTACAAGCATATCGGCTTCAAATAGGAAGGGCTGGCAGTAGCATATCCCGGGCATGCAACGATGACATCCCAGCGATGGAACATTTTCTTTTTCACTGTGAAGCTCCCGTGAGAACCCAGTGGACAGCTTAAGAGTCAATTACTGGAGTCCTATAACACACAAAGTTAATAACTTTCCTTTTCTCAGCCTAAGCTAACCTAACTTCTAAAAGTAATTAACTTGTTTAGAAACATATTTTTTTTATAAACGTATCTCTTTGGCAAGAAAAGGCACTTTCTCTAAATTATTTTTATAAGGCTAATTTTCATAAAAAATATTTTTCAAGGTGCTTCTTAAGAATTTCCTTAAAAGATACATTTTTAAAACCGGTTGCTTTGAAACGTACTTTTTAAATGGTACTTTTTTAAAAGGTACTTTTTTCAAAAGTAAGTTCTTAAAGCGGTTGTTTTTCTGCACATATTTCGTTTAAACATTAATCAACTATAAACTAACATTTTGTTTACTTATTTAGTGGCAATTCTGCAAGTGTGATGCCTACATATGGCTCTCGAAATGTCAATAATTATTTGAGAGTTCAAATTATTTGTTCGACTCTTAAATAATTACACACACGTTTAAGTGCACAACAAAAACTGCACACATGCATTTATTAATATTGTAGAAATATATAATTTCTTTTTATAAATGCATGTGGGTGTATGTGTGATTAACCGCAAAACATACACTTGAATAAGCAGAGATAATTTGAATAAGCCGAAAGTTAAAGACAAACAAACAAAGGACTCTACACTTTAGAACAAACAGCAGAAAGCTTGAACACATCATTTCCCTTCTTAAGAACTTCTTTTTCAGGTTTTGTTAAATTAATTTTAATTGTAATTTCTGCTACCCAAATGCCAGATTGTTTTTAGAATTTCCATTATTAAGCCGTAGTTATAATGAACTCTACAATTTTATTTTTTTTTAAACTTATGAATGCTGTTGTTTTTATGTTAAAGTGTGTGTGTGTTTGTTTGTTTGTTTGTTTGTTTGTTTGTTTTCGTATTGTTTGGCAAATAGTTTGTACTTTCAATTTGTAAATCCTGAACCACACAGTGTTTCAAACAAACAAAGTGAGCCAGCAAGTTGGCTTTTTACCTGCCACACATTAAACAGGAAATATTATTTAAAATAATAATTTCGGTTGTTGTTTCTAATTTAGAATAATTTTCAAAATCTATTAAATACATATATAAGCTGTACGGAGTGTTAGTGTGGGAGTTGATGGAATGCCTGTTTTATATAATGAACCACTAAATTAATGGCACCAACGGTTTAAAAGGTTAAAAATAAAGAGTTTTTCATATTCCAATCTACTGGAGGTAGAAATCTATTAGAACTAACTAAAAATTAGGACTAATTAAAATTTTTGAGATGACCTGCATCATGTTGACGTTAAGATCATAGTAACGTGGTTTTGTCGCCGGCTGAAAAAATTCTGTCGTGTCGTGGGTTTTAATTACAGATCCACAAACGTTAAGTAAGTATGAATAGTTTTATTGATCCTTTATGGAATATTATTTAATTTATATTCAAATAATTAAATACTTTACAACAAAATAGGTACAATAACTGAGAATTGGTGGACTAATATCGAAACTTGTAGGTTCATGTTCGTGCTCTGGTAATAACAAATTTATATTTCGTTTGGGTATGTGTAGTCAGGGTCGGTTAATCAGTGCGCATTCAGCATCGATGATTCATCATTTCGGGTAGTTTTATAATATTTCAATCTTAGCTTAGTCCACAGAACAGTCAGCTGTGAGATCAGTCAGCCGAAGCCGCTGTGAGAACAGCCATCTGAAGCCTCTCTGGGAACAGACATCGGAATTTGCTGTGAGAAGAGGGTATGTGAAGCCGCTGTAAGAGCAGTCAGCCCCAGCAGCTGTGAGAATAGTCAATTGAAGCAGCTGTGGAAATATATCGGCAATACCTCAACTACGTCACAGTACTGCTTAAAAAGTTCAACTTATTTTTTACTTCCGTAAACTTAGTTGCCTCTTCAATTATGACAATATAATTCCCGAGTATTGAGTTGGGTGTTTTTGTCGTGTATAAAGCACCTCTCACTGTTACTTAACTTTGAATATTTATACTTATTTAAATATAAACCAACTGAGAGTTGTATCATGTAATATTACTCAGCTAGTGTATGTAACAAAAATGCACGAAATAAATATATACTTTATATGCAAGTTGAATGTAATATACAATCTTATATCCATGTTACAGCCTTTTCAAAAAATGGGCAGCGAGTTGAAATGCACAATCATGATAGGAAATTCACGGCACCTCCAATCGTAAATGCAGAATGCCCCCTTTAGTGGTAACTGCGTGATACGTAGTTCTTTCTGGACGCAATTCAGCGCTCGCGCTTATCAGTGCAGGGTCAAGTCCAGTTTCAGAATTCGTTATGGTGAAGCCTAGAAAAGTTGGACTTCTTGTGCACAGTAAGGAATGGACTACCTTTGAAGTTCAGGCGAACCCTAAGTCTTAAACTTGGCAACTAAACGTTGTAGAGTAGATTTTAAAGTACTGGCGGATCTGCTGTAAAATGGGTAGGATGAGCGCAAGTGTTGGCGTTAATGTATACAAATTTGGATGATAAAGTTTGGAGATGCTGTTCATTCCCGCAACTTGTAGTATTCGAATGGCATCTGCGGCAAAATAACATA
Organism: Phania funesta; assembly: GCA_963932375.1. Taxonomy (NCBI): domain Eukaryota; kingdom Metazoa; phylum Arthropoda; class Insecta; order Diptera; family Tachinidae; genus Phania; species Phania funesta. Next base: position 8,443,924 of record OZ010652.1, read on the forward strand.
CAGTAGGCACACGCCACCAAAACGCAATGGCTGCAACAATCTGTCAAGATCAACTCAACGTTAATGAAAAACACTTTACAAGAGAATAATAATATGTTTATTGACACTAGGGCATTAAAAAAAGCAAATAAATATTGGTACCGAATAAGGCCCTTAGAATCATCTTTGTTTGATACAAACGTTGGTCACATTTTAATCCCCTCCTTTATGCCAGTGAATAAATATTTAATTGCAAATAAATTTTATTTAAATTGTGCGTAATTTTACCAACATTTCCTTTAACAAATTATTTATATGCCAAATGGAAATATTACCGAAAACAAAACACAACTTTGTGGAGTATTTAATTTAATTGAATTCGATTAGTTTGGACAAATAAACATTAAAAAGACTTTAAATATTTATAATGAAGACCTAATAAAAATATATATTTTTAATAAGTTGTATTAGAATAATATGTATTTAATGACATCAATTAATATTTAATGATATTAATGTTTGCTTTTGTGTTTATATTTTAGTACCATTTTGGGCACAAAGAAATCGTGTATGTCTAAAAAGCCCTACTGTTATTGAAATCCAGGAGCTTTTAGGTTTTCATTATCATATTTTCGACAAAATAAAAGGTATAATTATTAAAAAATTATTAAATTTTTAAAGGTAATTATCTTAAAGCATTTGTTAAAAATGCACAAGTTGTATTGTATTCTAAAATCAGGCAAAAGGCAATTTTGAAAAGAGATACTCTGTGGTACTTTTCTACAAAAATGCAACTTTCAAATGTACATTTTTAAAGCTCACTTTTGTCGATTAATTTTTTTTAAATATCTTCTTAGAAAACATTTTCTAGTGAAGCGTTTCTAAAAGTACTTTCCAAAAAACAATTTTTTTGATTGGTACATCTTGTGCCGGTAAATTGGGAAAAGAAATTTTTTGAAGTCCTTTCCTTAAATCCTAAGTTTTTTCTATTCACTGTTTTAACAGTAGGTGTCCACAAAGCACTTATAAATAAACTTTATTTTCGAGGTACTTTTAAAAAAAAGTACTTTTTTAGAAAACTCTCTAGTAAACATTCTGCAGATGGCAAAATGCTACTGTAAACGCCTTAAAAAGAGTTAAGTTACTAATGTACTTTTCACCAGCCAATACACTGGTAGTGTGCTATCCCAACCACATACGCATGTGTTTGAACTACATATTACCTTTAGCTGCTAATAAAAGCTTTTCTAGTTCGAGAACAATAACCAGCACCACAGATTATTCCATTACATCGCCCACCACCAGTTTAAGTTAACCAGCATTAAATTTTGACCGTTATACAATGATTTGTAATAAATGTGTTTTTATTTTAAACAAAGCAAGAACTTTCAAAACCGCATTCTAATCTATTCGTGTACAACTTTACTAATCACTTCCGTTTCCGTTTGTGCTTTTGTTGTTCGTTTCGAAAACATTTGTTTGAATTTATCATGTATAATTTGTATCTGTCCGAATGTTTGTGCAACTGATTATTTTAATTTAAACCACATTTGAACCCATTTAATATGAAGCCTTTTAAATTGTTATTTAAAATCGGGGTGAATGGATAATTAAAAAACAAATGTTTAAAGCCAACTTCTTAGCGTTGTCACAATAATGCGGAAACGAGTCAAAGTTATTACCACAACGTGGATCATATTTTCATGAATATATTTAGTTATTGTTACAGTATCCTTTTGGGCCATTTTACTCCAAGATTGTTTCTATTGCAAGCAAATAATGCTACATAGTTTTTAAATTGCTTTGAAATGCCGTATACGAAGCTGTGGAAAGGGCTTGTATTCCGACAAGGTGTTTTAATGTACGATTTTGGAACGAAATTCCGTCATCCCTTGTCAAGTTTGGTTTGGAGACAAACCAGTTTCCACTATGTGCCATCTTCAGAGTCATTTTTCGTTTCGAATGCAACAAGATGACACATAGCCGAAACAGGGTAGTCTCTACTTGTAAGAAGACCTTATAATAGAAAAGCGCTTAGAATATGTAGTGAAAGTTAATGGCAATTGTAATTTTTTTTTAAATGGAGTCGAATAGAACTACTTCAAACACAAATATATATCAGTGTAGCTGTAAAGATCTGTCATTTTTCCACTTGACATTTTTTCTGCTTATGCTTGAATGCTGCGAAAATATATGACTTCCCTTAACTTTGCAGATTCTTTCGTAGGATATCGCTGTCTCTTGTAAAATATGCAATTCCTACGCTAACTAGCCTGCTCCAAAAAGTCCTTTTAGACTGTCCCGGCAATGGCTTGTTACATTTTTTATAGGGCCTTCGCTAAGGCGTACCTAAAGAAGGTGTTATAGAGTTTAATAAAAGGAAGCAACATGAACCTGTGTAAAATATAAATTTCTATGAATAAGGAATAAGGTAACTTGCGCATGCTACATTAAGTGTATTTACCCCTCCTTTAGCCACTGGAAAGATGTATATGTATTCAGGTCTTTGTTTTATGTGTGCGGTTTAGAAAATTTAAAACCAATAACAAACAAAAAGCATTAAATTACTTCTTTGTTTATTTATTTAATGAGTTTCAATTTAGGGAATCTACACCATGAAACATTTAGATGATTAAAACTCTTTTTTTTTAAGGTTTCAACAAATTCAAACATTGTAAATAATACACTTATTTTTATTTTGTCAAAATAAAGGCTCTACTTTTACTTTACTTACTCGTAACAGCTATTAGAAATCGAGGATTATGTAAAGGTTACCCAAATATGGAACTATTATTATTTTTGCTGATGGGCTTAAACTTGCATAAACATGATCACAAGATGGTAATTTAACCTCATTTACAGCATTAGCTAAAGCCCTAATATTAAATATAATAAATACTTGCTTTCAATGCTAGCGAAGAGCCGGCTAAAGCAAATATTGAAAAGAGTACGATAAAAAATACAATGGGTCAAAAGTTACAGTGGCGTTAATTTGTTAGCAGAGCAAAAATTTTGTGTTGCTCGTTTAATGATTTGTGAAAGAGTAAAAAAAAATTGTTTTGCAACAATATTTATAAAGCAAAAATTCTTTCAATAATTATAATTATTATAACAAGTTATTTAACAACAAGTAGAAGAATTAATAATTATTAAACAGACATCACTATTTTGAACAGTTCTCACCCAACAGCAAAATGATCGAAAAATATGAAAATTGTGAGAAGCTTTCATATAAAAAATTTCATCACTAGGTGGGCTTGCAGAGAATGCTGATGAATTGTGTAGCGGCACAGAAAATACATGTATTCCATTCTGCTAGTGTTCGAAACTTAACTTCTTCATTATTCTCTGATAATGATCGTATTAATAAAATAAAAATTGTTCTCTTTTAATTGAAAGAATAATAAACGAATTTAAATCTGAAATAATTTAATTCATATGAATAATTACAATTTTCACTTCGATAGAATCATAAAAACAAATAAGAGAATCTCTCTTTTTGATGAAGTTAAATGACTTGTTAACTGTTTACATGTCGATATCTTGAGCTGGCGAAACTAATTTTTACTGCTAGCAGAATATATAACTTTTTCAACGGATTGAGCTACTAATGTGACTTCACCTTCAATCATATCAACACACTTCGTCCGAAATGACAAATGCAGTCCAGGTTGAATGAAAAATTCACAGAAGAATACACAGCTTGCTCCAATGTTCAATCAATTCATTCAATTTCGTACGAAGTTTTAATACAATTTTAAATCACTAAGGCGGTAATCAAAGAGAACACCTCTCGCCTTTCAGATAACTGTTGCTTAGTTGCAGTGTGATTATCGGTAATGATTGTGTCAAAATATAGTTTAACCGACACAAGTTTTTCTTTAGCAAAAGTAATATTCTTTCTGCTTAATATTCAGCACTGTTGTTACAAGCTACACCTCTAACAAATTTCGACGAAAAAATTATCGCCCCAAACCAACGTACCAGAAACAAAAACTAAGGCTAAATATTTGTCACAGTAGAATTGTGTCAGTCACGAAGTAGTTTGTTAAAGTGAGAGATTATTCCCGAAAGGTGGTAGGAACTATGCAATGAATACAAAAACAACAAGCAATTTTTATATCTTGTGTATGACACACCAAACCAAATTTTGTGTTGGTATTGTAATTCTTGTAAAATTTCTGCTACCTTTATGGACCAACTAGATCGGGAAAGCCGCTTGAGGCCACCAAAGCCAAGCTGAAAGGCTGTGCACAGAATGCCCATACAGCACTGTGGAATGAAAACATGGTGGGGCGGATAACAGAGGCCCTATGGGGAGACCCGAACGGGGATAAAATAAGGGCGGTAGCTGAGACCAAATCTGAAGTCAGAAAGATAAGGAGTGTACTGACGAGGCACTCGGGATTGCGGGCACATCTACGCTTATAGGGGAAGTGGATGGTGATAAGTGCAGGGCATGCAGGGCGAACGTCGAGTCACTTCCCGTCTTTCGCGCAGCTAAGGAACGGATATTTTGCGACCGATGCCTGCAACTAATCATAATGTCTCCACCCTCTTATAAAGGTGGAGACTTTTTCGTAATGGAAAGCGCATAAGGGGCTGAAGTACTAAATTCAAAAACAATAACTTGTTTATCGCAACTTAAGTAAATATTAAAATGTTTCCGAATAACTATTATATGTTTGTCACATCAATATATTTATGTAGAGAACATAAAATGGTTTCGTGACCAAGGACACCAACTAATTTTTTCTTTGCGTATAAGGATTCGTCACCAGTGATTTTCAAAATTTTATACAATTTAAAGTAGCGTTTGTATTCGGTTTCATGAAAATTAAATTAATTTGAAATTATTTCACTTACCTGGTCAATATTATACGCGTTATTTAATTTCAACTTTTTGGCTTTTGTGTTTATACGAGTAAATAAAAGTATGTTCTGATTTTCTGGATTTCTGCTGTTGAAATCAACGTTGACTCTTTTTGGTTGCCTTCAACTGGTAAAATGGCGAAAAAGGAGAAATTGCGATACAAAATATGACTGTAGTCAAGCTGAACATTCCCACATCCTTTTTTTTTGTAACGATAGCAGTCACATTCAATTTGTATTCACAGTCATGTTGGAAACGTGTATGAGGGACTATAATTAAACGATTGTTTTACAATTTACAACAACGTTAAAATTGCCAACTGGTATTAAATACTAGTAATGACTATGACAGCTGTGATAAGTAAACCCACGGAGATGAGAATGGAATCAAACAGCCAGGCAGGAACTAGCACTAGCCAATCCGGCTGACCGCTTTTAAAAATATTCGTTTGAATGTGAATGATGTCACTACAAAAAAGATTTGTTTATTCGTTGGTTGGTAGGTGATCGTTTGATTAACTCATCTTATTAAAGGCAACAAGCTGAATCTGATACTTTTTTTGTTTGTTTTTATGTTGTTGTTATTTGATGGCCCATAGTATATATTTTTGTACATTATAGCCTTACTGTACTGTGACTACGTTGAGTCGTGATGTGTGGATGGATGGTGACGGAGTAATTACGGCCTACTCTTGTAATTATAGAGGAAGCATCAAGAATCGTATAACAGCATCATACTTCCTATTAACTAACCCATACATGCAACATCACACGTACTCACTCATTTAAATTGCGCTCTCGTGAATCTATAATTTCATTGTATCAATTTTCTGACTGTTGCTTTAAAGCTTGGGCTTTTAAATTGTTACCTTTTAATTTCAAAAATTCAATTCAATTCGATTCGATAATAAGAGTTTAAATTTGCCAACAGGATTATCAATGCGTATGTAAAATCTCGTTTTGTTTGTATCCTGTCCACCTGTTGGGAATAAAATTAACACAGAGAACCAACTGATTTGTGCATTTGCTTTTATAGAATTTCAATTAAATTTAAACACAGTTGTGATTCAGAGTAGGAGCGCAAGACAGCGGAAATTGAACAGTATGAGGAGAAATTGTTTCACAGCAAGCCAGGATAGTTTCATTTTTAAAGAAAAGAAAAATAATTAAAAGTTCTAAGAAAGCGAAGAGAGAAATTGATAGAGATGTACGAAGGTGGTGTTTGTATATTTAAGTTTAATTGTTAAGTTTCCTCATAAGCAGTAATTCAAGTTGGATATTAGTTAGGAAACGTAAACAACTTTTGTTTTTATATTTGCTGTACCACCTTTCTGAAATAAGCTCTCAGTTAAGGGAACTAGTGCGTAACCGACGTAACTCTCTTTCAAACTTCTACTTTTAGTAGACAATTCGAGATTAACTAGTTTAAGTATTTAGAATAACCCTACGACACAACTCAATGGTGGTCGTAGCACCGGGCGTAGTAAACGAATACCATCGCCTTTATATACATTTGTATAGATAGCAATTAAAGATCATGGCTGCCTGGAACCTGATCCCTGGGTGCTTTAAGCTACCCATTCTCCTGCTGTCAATAGCTTTACTATTGGCAGCTTGTCCTGCAATGCAATGTCACATTAATCTTTTACCAAGATCTTTTCGCGATTTGTGTATAAACCACAGCCGCCACGTGCACTCCTGAAGAAGCCTCAGTGGTTCCCGTGGCACCAGTGTTTATATCGATCCTGGGTGGACTTAAAAAGTCATATATTCACCAGTTTCAAGCCGCAGACTAGTCTTGGGGATTGGTTCCCATATCTTCATCGGTTACAATAGATCAAGGTGGCGGCAGCACCAAGAAAACATGCCTCCGGGTGCAACTATTCGTTGAATGATATAATGGTTATAAAGTGCAGTTATACTCCACCCCGTTTTTGTCCAAATTTGCCGTTTTTCTTAGTGAAACTTGGTTGTGTGGAAAGGATTTAAACTACAGACCGATTTCACTGCTATATCGACTGTGAATTTTGGGGAAGCCCATAGAGGCCGTGTCTCTTTGTATATCGGCACTTTGCTTGATTTAATACTAAGCTCAGCCAGTCCTCAGAATTAAAATTTATAATTTGTTTTTTAAGTAAAGAATATGTGGTGTTTTTTGTTGAGGTTGGCAGAAGTTAGTGATTACTGGATTACTAATTTGTTTATTACTTTGGTTTCGTGGTTGTATTATGTATCTTGTCCGTTATTTTTGTTGTGCGTTTTGTAGATTAATTTTAGAGGTTCGAATATAACGTCTCTTTATCTAGATGGTCGTCTTTGTTTGTGATGGTATGTTATATTGCTACATTGTATTTTTTGATAAAGTTGGCTATTTTGTGTACAAATTTTATTTTAAAGTTGCTCAGGTTTTCCCTTGTTGTTTTTGTTGTTGTGCTCTATGGTCCTTTGAAAATCTTTTTTAATTTTATCTACAGTGCCTTTCTTGTAACCGTTGTTTGTTGCTATGGTTTATATTGTGTTTAGTTCTATCTTGTAGACTTCTATTGTTAGTAGTGTTCTTATTCGTAGTCTCTAGTTACTAGTGGCCTGATCGTGGCCTGATTGTGGCGTGCTTACGTTACTTTTATTGTGTCTGTGGCTGTATTCTACTTGTGTGCCTTGACATTCGACCAGCTAGATACCATGTTAACGTTGCACAAAAACATAAATGTGAAAATATCTATCCAAAAATCGCTGCTATTAAATGTGCTGAGATCACATTGAGGACCAATATTACAATACCATCGCATTTCTACGCAATCTGGACTGGTAACACTTTTATAATAATTTGTTCCCCTATTATAAACTTAAAAAATGTTGTCAATCTAGTATGTTGCCTTACTGTTTTTTCTTGGTTTTATATTGAAAAACCCAAAAACTACTAAAGACTGTAAATGATCGGGGGATAGTTTTATGATAAATTGATTTAAAAATGCTAATAACCATAAGTCGAAGTATAGCTTCGAACTAGGCTCGAAAACTGGCACAAGACTTCAAAATGCATAACTATTTCCGTCCAAGTAATACTAAAATAAACTTTATTATAATTCTTTGATCTTTTATTAATATAATAAATAAAATTGATTTATAAAAAGAGTTTTACTAAAGCTGAAGATTACCGTCATCCCTTGTCAAATTTGGTTTGCAGACAAACCCGTTTCGGCTATGTGTCATCTTCAGTGTCATTTTTCGTTCTCTAAAAACTTAGAGCTTGCTAAAAAGTAAATTAATTAAAACTAAGATATTTTCTTAGTTACTTAAAAATTTAAATAGTTCTTTGTCATCGTCAAGAAAAATTTACTTTAGGTACCAACAATGTCATCGACATATATAGACAATTGCTATTATACCCGCACACACACATGAGCTCACTACCGCTTTATTTAATAGACAATCTATTGTCTTACACTGACTCGTTTTCAAACATTTTTCCAACAAATTTACATGTATTCTGTTCAACTAGATATTTCTGCTCGTAGAACATGCGGGCCTATTTCTTAAATACATATGCATGTGTGCGTGTGTGTATGTGTAGTTGTGAGTGCACAAATACTGTAATATTCCTTTGTCATTAGTATCCTGTTGCGCCTTTTGCCTTGTTTTAGTGTCAACGTTTTCGCCTTTTATTGCTGTTGACGACTAGTACGCATTTGCACACAGGCAGAAATTTATTTACTTTAAATAAAGCCTGTAACCAGCAGTGGAAGACAGTGGCGCTTTTAGTTGTACATATTAAATTATATCATGTTTATTATTTTCACTACCACGAATTGTGGGTTGTAACCATTCTGCCATTTCGTTGGTAACAAAAAGGTGTTTGTTTTCAGTGAAATTCAACACAATTACACTGGCTTGCAAGAATTTTTTTGTCTCCTTTGATTAAGAATAGGATGAGTATGAAAAGTTTAATTTGCTTAATGAAAATCTGCCTTAATTTTTTTTTGTATCACGTACAAATTTTTTTAATTCGCGTGCTTAATATGATTCCCTTAATAGGAATATTATAGTAGCTTATTTCACCATAACTCCATCGGTCCATCGGTTTTCACTCTGTATTGCTTATTTTACTCGTTATATAACTGGCTTCGTGATAATTGAAGGAAACCAAACATGTTTGCTGTTTTAAATTTATAAAGAGCAAATTGTTTTTAAATCTGCTTTGAACAAAATTTATTGGCCACGATTTTCGAAACTTCTTCAAAACATTTGAGCACATTTAGAAAAAAATTTTAATCCGCTTTCTTTTGAGTTTTGTTGATCGAAATCAGGCCAACCGTTCTCCAGTTAGGGCGAAATAAATAATTGTAATCGCCCTTTTAAGGGTTCCATATTATTCACGATCTTTATTTATTCAGCGTTTTAAACACTTCAAGCTTATCTTATATTTATTTAAAGGAGGATTTTATTGCAGACGAATGTTATGAGCCAACGAAATTATTCGTAATTAAGATGGTCTACGTTTTAATGCCTGCCTATGATTCCAGCTTGTTCAGTAAAAGTTCCAGAAGGTTTTAACCCTAACGACAGTTACATGAGAGCAACAAAAAACTAAACGATGCGAAAAATGACTACAAAACAATATAACACACAAGCAAATTGAGGCAGATGATGGTCCCACTAACTGCTATCCCATCTTTGTCGCAGTGTATTTCTTTATCCTTCGACATTACGACCAGGTATTCCACTCGACCGTACCTTTCACTTACCAGTCTATCATTGCCAAATGTTATTTTAACAAACCTATCACTCCCACGTTTACACTTATAACACTCACAGAACTTAATATTAGTCTTAAGAAGAATTATTTTTCATTCTTTAATGTCAATTATGTTATTTCTCCTGCTTATTAATTGTTAAGTGACTCAAATAGCTACAGATATTTTTTGTTAGAATCGCGGAAGCGTGCAATACAAGTATTTAGTTAGTTGCTAACTGATTAAGACTATCAAAGTATGGTTTATGAGAGAGAGAGAGAACCCTGTGCAGTGGGAAACCACTAAAAATTCTAAACTTAAATAAAGTTAATATTTTGCAATATTTACAAATTTATGTAAATGTATAAAAAGAATGTATTCATATTTTTTTAAAAATTGCGTTCCTCTGCTTACAAATAAACACCTACCATTTTCTGAGAGTTTTTTTTGTTTGTTTTGCGAACCTCAGGAATCATTGTATTTCTTACGTGCATAAAAAAGTGGGTCGAAAAAAATTGCGCCAGTCACCCCTTAGGATAAAACATACTTCAGAGACGATTCTTAAACGCCCATTTTTTCCATGCCCCTAAATACAGTACATTTAGTTTTATGTTTCTTGTTTTGCTATTTTAAGTCTGATCACAAGATAACATGCCGTTGTTAATGATTTGAAAGACGCCTCTTCATCACCTCTGATATCTCACGTCTTTCCCTCCTAATATCTCATTTTTTGCAAGCCATCCAATACTCTTAAAACGATATCAATAAAAATGTTTACACAACCAAAAAGATATATTTTGAAACCTTTGGTAGATCTGTGTTGTTTTGGGAGCTTAGTTTAGCAGGATGTACTTGTTTCCTTGCGCAGAGTTTTTCAAAATTTGAGTTTTTTTTATAGCTTGATGATACATACTGCGGCATCAGTTTTTTTAACATAACATTTCTGTATCTATTTTTACCCAATTTATTCAATGACAAAGAAAGCACTATGCATCATAGATACAATATGTGAGTGTAGTTAAGTCTTGGAAATTCTGTTACAATAACAGAGATATATTAAATACTGTTAGAATTAACATGTCGGTGATGCAAACTTATAAGATTTTTCCAATTTAAAATCGTAACCTACAAAGGTTTTCAGCTCCAAAATAGTAAAATAAAATAATGTGCCTCGTATCACAAAAAAGTTACCAGTTTCACAAAAAATAATCCAAAATTCAATTAAGAATGTCGTAAAGTTTTACAAAACGTCAAAAATAAAAAGAGAATTTTATATTAAATATTAGTCGTTGTTGCCGATCATTTTTTTGTAAGGATTTTTTTATTTGCCATAAAAATCATTTGAATTTTCCAAAAATAAAAAATGCTTTTTAGCAACTCAGGACTTGTGTCGTCATTGCTGAGTCTATTAAAAAAAGTGTCAACAGTTTGGCGCCTTCCCTTAAATATTTAGTTGTTGGCTGCATAGTTTTTACTATTACCAACAAAGAAGTTTATTTTACAGTTACTGTATTTAAAGAAGAAATAGATAGGGAGAGAGAAAGAGAGTAAAAGCAACAAGCTGTTTTTTCTAATAATCTCTTTATTGCGGTGCTCTCACTAAGTTCGTAAAAATAACTGAATGATTGGTGCAAGTAGGAAGTGCATGCATCTTGTTCTGTGTGTGTGTGTAATTGGGCTTGTTTTTGTTGTAGTTGTCTAAAATGGATATTAAGAGTTTATAGAAAAAAGATAAAAGACATCTTTATAATGAAAACAAGAATGTGTTGCTGTAAATAACGAAGTGTTTAAGTCATCCGTATAAATGTTTTATCAATTTTGCTTTTTTTTCTAGTATTATGCAACAGCTGTTTAAGTATATTATGAAAAAAAAATCTATGGAAAATGTAAGCTGACAGATCTATTGTGGTTGTTGGCGGATATCATAATGGCTTTTAGATTTTTTTGATTTCTTTTATATTTGTGAATATAAAACCGTGAGACTGGTATTTAAAGTGCAGTGGGGACTAGGAGAAAGTTTTTGAATTTTGTTGATATATGTTGTACAGTATATGTTTCATATCTGTGGTTTTCATGAAAAACGACGTATGTCTGAAAGCACAAGCTCGGTATGGAAATAATTTTCAAAAGATTTTCAGGTTTAAATTTAAAAGTAGTGAGATGTCAAAGAAGACCAAATATGAAGATCAAAGTGTTAGGGGCACTAAAATTATGTGCAGTTAAAACAACTTATGTCGCCTAATATGGTTTTCATTTACACAAAAGGGATTTTGTTGCAACTAGTCAAAACAAGCATAAGTAATAAATTTGAATTCTTGAAATCTAATTTCCCAAGCTGTTCAGAAATAAAAGTGTAACTGTTGTACTTGTAAGTTACCGAATTTTTCCGGATTTAATTCGTCAATATTGTAAATTATTTTAGAAAATTATTATTGTATGGAGCCCCCCTAAAGAGTGTGTAATATAATTGTTAACATACGAGATTAATCATGAAAACCGCAGATATTTATATAGTGACTAATAGTACTTGATCATTTATCTTATACAGCTAATATAAACCACTAAGGAAGTTTGCACAAATTTCATCATTAGTCCTACCGTGCAGCCTGCTTAAATGTTATTAATTTTCTAAACGAGCCAAACACTTCTTCCTTGACCTTAATTAGTTCCTTTAATATACGAAAAATGTTCCCTTTGCTCAATTGTGACCAGCGAATAGAAGTGGGTATTTGTCATGATACGTTAGCGCCAAATATTACCGCTGTTTGTTTTAAAAAAGACACTAGTAGCCTGTTGAAAAATAAAACTACTCACATCGTTAGAATTTGATTTCCATATGTGTTTTGTATATTTTTCTTGTAATTAAACACTTTAAAATTGTTTTTGTTTGTGTCGATTTTTTGGCATTTCCCACTGTTCAGTAATTGTTTGAAACACAAAACAGTGTGGCGTTCAGTTTTTTTTGTTTGTTTAATTTTTGGAGTGAATATTGCAACTTTGTTTACAATGCCACAAACAAAATAAAATGAAACCAATGTAAATAAAGAAAAAAAAGGCGATACTAAAACAACAACAACCTGATACGTAGAAAAACTCGTACTTGTACCTAATGCACTTGCAACTAAATTGATGATGTGAACTTTTTTGTTAAAGCCAACAAATAAATAAAACTACAACTGCAGTAGCCATAGTGCAAATAAACTTTTGCTAAAAATTTAATACACATTCAAACTTACAACGGCATTGATTGACACTTTGGTATTAGTTTATTAAAGCTGGTTTGTTGTTGCTCCTGCCTCCCTTTTTTGGTGTCATCTCACAACAGCAAAGAGAAAAAATTTTATCGTAGAGTTTTGTTCACATCTTGTTATTATATTTATGTAGTAGAAAACTGTAAAATGTTTGTGCAGCAAAAATGCACGAAACACCGAGAAATGAAGAGTAGTGATTCTCAATCAGTGTTAGAGAAAGCTGTTGAGCCACAAAGAGATGAAAGTAGAAGGTTCACAAAAAGTATACCTTAAAAGGATTTTGCCTTTTGTTTTGTCTATAAAATAATTTCAATAATGAAATCAAATGAATTTGATAAGACATATTTGTTTTGTGAAATCATTAACTCCTATTCGCGGAAAACACATCGTACATAAACTATTCTAAATTATATATAAAGTGATGCCGGATGAAGAAGGCGTACTGTGGTATAAACTCTTATCAATAGATGTTATTAAATATCAGCACTTCAGCAACGGCTGAAGAGCGAACGCAGACGATTTAAGTTTTCGAATACTTAATAATTTCAAGTTCCTCTAAGCTGAAGGAACTAAATCTAGAGGCAACAGGTAAATTGCGTTAAATTTTGTTTCTGTTCCATAACTTGGAAAAATAATAGTGAAACTATTTTTTTTTAATTTTTGGAGAAAACACAGATTTGATTGTTACTTTTATAATTTTAAATAGAAAAGAAAGCATTTTTGTTTTATTTTATTTCATTCAGTGATGATACGTAATCCCGGCTCGAAATCCGAATCTACCTTCGTCAACCACAAGTTCAACAAGATATGAAATGCAGCGGACATTTAGAAAACGTTACAGCTGCTACACACGCAGCACAAACGTCGACGACTGAATATTTTAGAAAACATGGAAATATAAAAACAAACGATAATTGACGGATATAAACATGCCATCCGCAAATACCAATTCTGATGCAATCAATCAGTACTCACTACCATCTCCCAATCCATACAAAAACACCCGACCTACGAGGTTTACCTGCTACCTGGTCGCACCTAACAGATGCATGCATGATAAACAAGGTTCACCTGGCACCAGCTCTCATGAAAAAAGATCCTTGACATACAATAAAACAACAACGAATTGATAAAAACTTCTCAGAACGAAAAATGACACTAAAGATGGCCAAAACCGGTTTAGCTGCAAAGCAAACTTGAGAAGGGATGTCGAAAATTCGTTCTATAAATTTACATCAAATCTCGCTGTCAGAATATAAAATTAAGAATCAACTAAATTATCATCACTAATTCATGTGGAAATATGGTTTTTTTAGTTCATATACATTGTAAAAGATATACATTTTAAAAGAAAATTGTCATAGTATTGAAACGTGGTCCCAAAAATGTATCAATTGAAGAAAAGCTCAAATTTATAAATGAAATTGGAAGTGGATTGAAAACAAAAGTAGTAGCAAAAAAATATTCCCGTTCGGCGAGTACGGTTTTCAACACTTTGTGAAAACAAATAACTTTACTACAAAACATACTCAAGACTTAAATAAATAATAACTTCTGTGTAATAATAATAATAATGAAACGTTAATAACAATTAAGTTCAACCATTTTTAAATCTAACTCCATAACTCGGATTTCTCATAACTTAGTGCTTTTTTCTGCATAATGGTGATTCAAGTTACGCGAGTGTGTCATACGTTTCCGATATGTTTAAAGCAAATATGTAAATAAAAACGTCTAAAAGTATGCAATGATATTTACGTTGTTTCAGATAACATATTCAACATAAAACACAAAACGTGTACGTAATAAAATATTAATCATACGCTTGCATAGTAAATTTAAGACACTGTGCAGTTCAGCCATAAAAACACAATTTCTGCGTAATATTGGTACTTTTACGACTTTAAATACAATTAAAGTTACAAATACAACCTCTAGAACAATTTTTAATATGAAAATTTCTTTACATTGCAGAACTTTGTAGAAAAACATGTTGAAATTCCTGGAAGAAAAATATATTTTTTAAGGAGAATAATTTATACCGTAACAGTTTGGGAAAAACCTCTCTATGAGTCATTAAAGAGAAAACAATTTTCTTTACATTATTTATTACTTTTGTGTGACACATTTTAATTAAATGCAACATGTTTTTCTTGCGGCTTTGTTAGTTGTTCCTTGTTGTACTTCTTTCTTTTTAATGTGATTATTATAAATAATAACTTAAAAATCAATACTTTCTTGTTTTAATGTATAATAAGGAAAGATTTTCTTACATATTTGCCTTCATATCTTGTTCCATGCAAAATTCATGTTCTTTGATTTTTTTTTGTCAAAATGTGGCGACAACATAGAACAACAATGACAAAAAAAACTCTTTTGAGCAGATTTTAATTTAAAATATTTAAATTTTTTCCGCAACATGTCGACCATAGAAAGGGGTTTTTATACTAGTGCACATAAAATGAATACATTTTTAAGTTTAATACGAAGAATTCAAGGGGAATATTTATTGGTCGTTAAAATTCATGTTATTAGCTGTAGTAATGAATATAAAGAAGTGTATATTGGGAACAGTTATATTCTATTTCGCACCATAAAATAGTGTGGATGAAGTTAAAGTTTTTTAAAGTAAATAGAATTTTCTAAGGGTAGTGTTTTGATATAGCATTTCTTTATTATGATTGTTGGCTGAAAACATAATTAGAAGTTATGAAATGTTTGTATTATATATGTACTGAGCTTTTCTGAATCCCAGTAACGTATCAACATTAGTGAAGGATACAACTTCAGTTTAATAGACTTTACAAGTATTTATTTCTTATTTTTTTTTAACCCTAAACGGCGAATTTCGTTTGTGGAAGTGCTGTTTTGTTGAGGTTAAATATACATTCAATTAAAAATGTCTAACCAGTATGTTCTCTACTTGCTACAACCTGAAAAAGCCGTATTATAATGCTGAAAAACAAGTTGAGGTTTTAAAAATATGAAAAACATACCCCCATTTAATTATCATATCTTTCTCGAAAGTGATGTTATTGCAGCAAGTACGATTAGTTGTAGCTGCCATTATAAAAACTAACTCACAAGTGGTTGTAAAAAATGTTTATCGGCCTACATTACTCTCATCCACAAAATCTTTTCTTAGCATCATCATCGTTGCCACTTTTCCTAGTCTGCAGTCATAATGCTTAGCAAAGTGTTCTTAGCTACACTCTCTTACACTTGATGCTACAAGTGACAGCATAAAATTTCACTACTGTTTACAACTGTTGAACAAAATACCTAAAAGTCCCCCACTAAATGTTTTCTCTTGAAAAAAAAAGAAACGACATGTGTTAACCCAAAGAAAAGAAATAAAATGTACTACTTGTATTCACATGATCTGTATGTTTAATAAGAGGACGATTTTGAAATGCTAAGCAGAATGTGCAACATGTTGTGTGATGTCGTGCTTAGATTTCGTCTTTTTTTTTTTGGGTAAAGGTGGCATGTGTATATGTGGGTTTTATGTAGTAACAAAAACTAAATCATTTGGAAACAGCAAATGAATTGAGACAAATAAAATTTGCCAGTTCATGGTTATAAATGAGAGCAAAAGTCTTAAGTTAATCGACCACAGAGTCCATATTTTGACTAGTTCTTTTTCTGGTTGTTCTTGAACGAAAAATGCATACACAGATTTATTTTTATATATAGAACGATTAATTATGCGGTAAACAAGTGTCCATACTCTTAATTACTTTGAAAGATTTTACAAAATAGAAAAACCCATAATTGAAAAGCGAATCGTTTTAGTCAATTCAAATTTGAAACAAGAGTTAAGATAAAGTGAAAAAATATATCAAATTATTGCTTGTTTGAAAGACCCCGCTTATACGGCCTGCTTATTATATGTTTCAGTTTTTGCGAACGCAGGAAAACGCCCGGCTAACACAGTGGCCGCAAACAGTTCCTTGATCAAATATTGTATCTAAACTCTTTTCTTCCTAATCAAAGATGATGCGAAGACTTTGTACTAGAACAAATAGAGTTAATAGAAATCACAACTCGAAATCTTGATCTGTTGGATGGCGAATAGAATTTGAAGCAGATGACATGTGACCAAAGAAATATTCGCCAGGCTTTGCCCTTTTTGAACTGGATCCTTGTCTTGTTTTACATGATTTTGCTTAGCAAGGTTTATAATTATTCAATCCATGTCAGATATTGTAAACCAGCTTAAGCAAAACTTTATTAATTCAAAAAATGTTATAATTTATACTAAACTCGTAATCCCGGGAAGACGTTGGCTTACCACTCTAATATTTAGTATAGAAACTTCAGTTATTTTCGACATCTTTTATAACATGATTGAAAATAAAAGAAATCATGAAACAAATTAACTTGATCGCTGGTTCAAAATGTCAAACTTGATCATACAGAGGACCATAAAAATTGCATTATATAAATAAATTTTTTTAGCTGCAAATTGTGCGTGGCGTAAGCTGTCAATTGCCGGATATGGCATAGTACCAAGTCTAATTTATTTAATTAATTTTCGCAACAATTAAGGGATGCAAGAAATAAGATACCATTAAGATCGGTCCAGCCGTTCTTGAGTTTTATAAATTTTAAAATTTGTCAATCGCTGCACGATATCTTATCTTATTCGAATAAATATCAACAAACTCTTACTTTTTCATGCAGCATTTCACGCCAGCCATACGTATGAAAACTATTATAAAGTATGGTCAAAATTCCGGCTACATTTTAAACACGCAACGTGAATTTCGTCATGAGATTGGTCGTCTTCATGGCTTTAGTGAACAGGCAATTATTTGTACTGTGGAAACGTTGTAGCATGGGTACACTGTTTTTAGCTTTAAGCCACAGACTAGACGGAGATTAATATGAAGTGAATTGAATTTAGCGGCCAATATCGAAGTAAATGCAGACGTGTTGATTCGGTCAGCTTGAATCGCAAAAGAGTCAAACCGGTATGTCTTGTGGATGGGTTTGTTTCTACACCGTATAAGATTGTGCTTATGCAATAATTTAAGTCGCTCAATGAAAACACATGGTTGAAGTACACATAATCGAAGAGCCACATGTTATGATTGCATTATATGGTTATTGTAGGTAATAATAATATGGTCTTAGAACGACAGAACGATAGAAAATAAAAAAGATGTTACTAATTGGCAGCGGTGACAAAAGCCATCGAATGCTTAAATATACAGAGCGTTAGCCATTTAAGTCACAGTACCCTCATACTTTCATTAAACACAAAAAGAATTCTACATATTATGATTATTAGAAACATTTTTTATTACAGTTTACATGTTATTTATGTATAATTGACATAGTTTACACGTGGTTAGAATTTCAGTAAAAATGTAATTGTTCAATTTAACCATATTGCAAATTTGATGTCTGGAAAAAAATTAATGATTAAATGAAAATAATAACTTGTTTATTGGAACTAAAGTTAGGCTTGAAATGTTTTCTAATAAAGAAATATATGTTTGTCTCAGCAATATATTATTGTAGACAATTATAATATGGTTATCGTGACCATGTTAAAACAATGTTTTTTGGCATGTAGAAAACGCCTCCTAACTTGGTGTCGCCATATTGGAGCAAAAACACTCTAGCCCTGAGGTATAAAGTTCCCTTATACAAATCCTGAGGTACTGCTTGCGCATTAAATATTCAGAAGTTAAAAAGAAGACAGTCTAAAGTCTGCGCTCCATGGTACATACGAAATAAGAATATTCACTGGGATTTAATTATTCTCACAGTTCAAGATGAAATTAAGGTTACTCATGCAAATACTTAAGAAAATTATTGGTTCATCCCGATTCATGTGCCCACTGCTGCTGATTGTTGGACACCAGAGACTAATACAAATCGATACCCTGAGCCTTACAAGATGGCCCTTTTCACTATTTATAAAGTAGTTTAAGATTTGAATACAACGATTTAGTTCCTACATTAGCAGCAAATAATAAATATAATAATTACTAGAATTAAGATTTAAAAACATAATCTAATTTTCTTAAAGGAAGCTTCAGGGTTTTACCTCCCCCGTTTTATAGCATTAACAACCTGGCAGGAATATGCTTCACTTCAGCGCAAGATATTTAAAATTGGATTGAATTGTTTCTGACCTCAAAAGATAAGCAATTTTTTTCGGCACAGAATTCATCTACTGCCAGAAAGATAAGAAAACATCGCAGCTAACGATGGCCAATATTTTGCATGATATAGTAATTGGAAATTTTATTGCAATAAATCGAGGAATTTTTGCTATAGAACGAACTGTAACTCAATGTTTCTACTCAACGCGCAACAGGTTATCAATGGGAACTTCACCTAAACCATAAAATGGACTCCTTGATATAATAAAAAAATCTATTTCTAGTTGTACCTAAGTCGATTGCCCGCACTGTAAGAGTTCAGAGTGTAGCTTTCATTTAAAAAGTATAAAGATGTTTAATTAGATTTTCGTGCTTATAAAATATCATGAAAGATTAAACAGAAGTTAAAACGATACAGTAGTACACAAGAGTACTTTATGTAGGACAGTTCAAAGTACAGAGAGAAAAAAAGTGCAAAAGCAAAATCAAGCAAACAGTAAACAAAAATGCACATACCTGGTATAAATAAGTTGATATGTGGTTTGGGTGAACAGCTACTTTTTACACGTCACTGAATTACTTTTTTTACGCTACTTTTTGTTAGTACCAAGTCAAACATTAGGCACGTATGATGCAGCAGTAGGTGAGATGTTTGAATTTTCACATAATTATACCAGCAAACAAACCATCTAGCTCACACTATAGCAGAGCGCGTTTAATAATATTTTATTGTTTTTCATAAACGTCGTAGAGGTGAAGGTGGATTTAATACAGCTAAAGTATACAACACAACATACACAGGTGTTTCGTGTGTAAATATATTTTTCGACACTGTTAGGCAGTAATTTCCTTTTGAATGGTTGTGGTGGGGTTGGTTTTCAGATTGTTGCTAATTCGCGTGGGGTCACTGGGCAAACAAGTTGAGCTGAGGTACACTGTAGTAGTAGACGTAGTAATTTGGTAGTACTCTCTTCGTGTGCTTGATGTGAAGTAATTATAAATGTAATCTTGAGTGTTTTGTGACAGCTAACTCATGAAACGGTGGGTATTTGCTTCACGTACACCAAGTCCTTGAAGCAATATGTTGGCATACACATACACACACGTACAGATGTTTGAATACTAACAAAACAAGGTATTGTTAGATTTAATATTTTTTTTTTTGCCTTATAAAGAGCTGTTATTTATATATTCATAAAGGCAGTTAATTAAGAAAAAATACTATAGAGATGACGGACAGATTTGGATTTTTGTTTGTTATTTTTTCTTAGTAAAATTTGTTTATTAAAAATTTATTATTTAAAGAACTTTAATTTCACTTAATACGAAATTTTTCAATTTAAGATGCTGAATTTTAAACGCACGTTGACGAACACATGTAGTGCGAATTCTACTCTACCTCCCATACTCTTTAAAACACTTACTGAGCACTTTCACAACACACATGCACACACACACACACGCACATAAAATTGAGCACTTGAACACATATGCTCTCTTTATTTTTCACTCTTGTGCTTTTTCACTCTTTGCCTTTTCCTTCGTCTGGCCGTAAAAAAAAGGAATTCAATCAGCAAGAAACTTTAATTATTAAATTCTTTTGTTTCATACTGCTGTTCGTATTTATATATTTTGCACATTTATTGTAGCATACTTTCAGGCTTTTCTAAATGTTTGTTAATTTATACATATCACTATTTGTTGCAATTCCTTTGTTCTTTTTTAAACACTTGATTACTATTAAATCTCTTTGATATTCTATTCTATATATATTTTTTGTTTTAAATATTTTTTTTTCCATTTATAAAACTGAAACCCTTCGATGACAACTTCTCTAAACCGTACTGTACCGTTTAGGTATGTTTTGTATTAAATTTCTCTTGGCCTTTTTTGTATGGTGAGAATTCCATCCAGCCGTGTTCACAAATGGTGAATTTTCCACTGAGAGTCTATGGTATTGTAGGATATTTTTTTATTTGCAACAAGAGATTGCGCATTCTATCGTTTCGGGGCAAAATAATATAGTGGATTTTTGTTGTTTTTCATGGTGCTCGTATTGTGAAAACTGGTGAGAAAAATTGATTTAGCAAAGTCTAAATACACTGAAATACATTTTTAAAGTTGTAAAGTGTAAAAGATGGGTGAGCTGTTAGTAACGTATTTTTACAATAGGGTTGCTACTATCATTATGGACCTGAGACTGTTGTTAAATAATATTATTGTGTTTTTGAAAAGTCTGTTGCAACGGCTCTTGATATTAGGAAAATTTAATAAACTTTGATAGCCAAGGAATTTATAGCGGTTAGGTATTCAAACAACAAAAATGTCTTATTAACAAGTAAGGCAAAAGTGGATGATTGAAACGTGGTTAACATACTAACACTCATTTAAAGCTATCGCAGTTTCTCATGGCAGATCAAATCATTTGGGATTTAGTTTACCATAAAGCGGCCTGAATTTCCCTGACTAAATAATACAAATAATTTACTTTATTCTAATTTGCCTTCTCCTAATCTACTCTGCTCTACTCTACTCAGCTCTACTCTACCTTACTCCACTCATCTCTACTCTTCTCTGCTCCATTCACTTCTACTCTACAGGCAACACGGCTACAGGTTGTTGTCCATGCTGGGATTGTCGTTGTAATAAAATTAATCTTATTTCTATTATTGTTGGCTACGAAACTTAAACAATGTTGACAATAGAATAAAATATTTAAAGCGCATTTATTTCTTTTGTTCATTATCTACTCTAGCATATTATATATCAAATTATCTTTGTGTCTTTGACTTTAGAATACATAAACAAGGGATGAAATTAAATGCATGCTTTTTCTCGATATATCAGATAAGTTGAAAAATGTCGTGCATAAATTAACCTATGTTGGGTCCACACTTCGAAGAGGTTGATGCGTCGGTGGAGAGATCTTTAATTTAATAAATAGTTCGTTATTAGGATCGTTATAGATCAGAAGATATATTCGATTATATTTTCGACTTTGCAGGCTCACCCAGCCACAGGACTTGTTTCGTGAAAAAACCGAAGCTTAAAAAAGTAAAAAAATATAAAGTGACACCATTGAAATATAAACAAATTCTTGCAACAGCCGTGAATATTTGACCATTACTATGTAGCTGTAGTTTTCAAAATAATTAAGTAGCTGGCTACATGGCAATATGTGTAGCCGTGTAACCTGCTGTGGTCAATGCCTAATAATTCTGTTAGAAATAAAAATTGAATCAATCCTGGTGTGAAATTATTGTGTTCAAGAGAGACATCTTTTACTTAAGATGCGGATATCAAGGCGATTATTACTTTATGTGCCATCGCTAAGAGTTACAGCGGTGATTAACTGCAAGCCGAAAGTTCATAACCAATATTTCGGATGGTAGCATCATATTTAAGACTAGATGCCATTTAAAGTTCGCTATCCTTTTGTAATGACATTGCCGAATGATTATTCATAAATAAATAATCAATCACACAAAAAAATTTTAAATAGCTCCCGTCTTTCTTTCTAAAAGTTCCTTCATTTAATAGGGTAATATCTGATAAAAGATAATAGGAGAGTTTACCATGTAATGGCCAATGTTTTTTTTTTTATTTATTTTTCCCCCCAAAATTATCTTTGCCGTCAACAGATTCACTTTTAATAAATATTAATCTTTAATCAGAAAAATACAAACAAGGATCAATAGATATTTTTTACATAGACTGAATGAAAGATAATGTAAGTCATATTTTCTCTTGCCACGTGTTAGCTTAAAATTTCTTATAGTGTTTCAATTACCTGTTCGCAGAACAACAAGCGCAAAGGAAAATGCCAAAATACATACGTACGTCATTTCTTCTTACGAAATGATTATAATTAAAAAGGAAAAAAGGTGAATTTTGGGTCACTACAACAATCTCTATTTGGACGAAAGTTTTGCTCTTCTTTGAACTTCACTACTCGCATTTGTGTAAATTAAAATAACACAAGAGACTCATCGCACCCATGCAAGGAGCAACAGTTTTTAATATTCGAACACTGAAGCCATCCGTCCAACAAGTAAAAAAAAAACCAACAACAACTCTGAAATATTGTGTCACACTCACTGTGTGGTGAATTTAATTGTGTTGCCAACAAAGGAAAAACTCACCTTTCAATGACGTAGTCAATAATTTAATGTTTGAGAGAATTTAGTTTTGTATACTTCCATTTCAATAAAAATATGTTAGAAGCATTTATTTTGTATTTTTATTTTACAATTTCCACCACACAGAGACATGTTCAATTGCACTGACACACACCACACAATGGTGGCATCCTGTCACATGCTTAAATGTTTCTTTGTTATTGTTCTTTTTTCCCTTTTTGACAAAGGAAAACTGTTGCTCGAAACGGTGGGAGTGTATTAGTGTGTATTCAGGTTTCTGCTTTATTGTATGATTTTGCTGTCGATTCCTCCTTTTCTAGTGTTGAAATGGGAGGGTATATAATTTTATATGCTTTGGTAAAACAACACTTGATAAACTGTCTTTGTTCTTAAGCAGAATATACGAGTAACGATTTCTACAGCGACACGAGAGAATGGGTATTTAGGGATTTGTTATTGTTGTTTTGTGTCAAACGCATTTAAGTGAGCAAATACAAGTAGCGCACAGTGTGGCGGTTGCAAAACAAAGTTGCTTTACAATTAAAGTATTTAATTTTTATTTTTTCAATTCGTAAACAAGTAATAAATAAAGCATAAGGATTTACTATAATATATTAAATATACATATGTATATATTTTTATAAATACATATAGAGGTACGTTTATAATTTCCACAGCCGACGCTAAACGCATCTTTCAATGAAACTAGAAAAACGATGTTTTGCTTTTAAAGTTCAATGCAGCATACTGTGCTCTAAATTTTTATTTTTGAATGCACAAGGGCAACTACACCTTATTTCACGATTTTTATTGGATCTAACAGAAATAAGCATATGTCTCCAACGAAAGCCAACCATCGTAGATTTACTTGGAAGTTTCCTGAATGTCCTGCTGAAATCAATCTCCGACCTAATAGCAGACTGAAATGGAAAAAAATGTGCAGTTTTAAATGAGTAGTTTTAAATAATTTTTATATTTAAAACACTCATCATTCACCTGAGCGATGGCCTGGGTTAAGTTGACATTGAGGACAATGGTCAATTATGGCTGATGGCATAGACCTCTAACTTAAGAAAACCCACAACTAAAATTTACCCGGATTAAATTGCACGATATTGGTGGCCAATTCACGTCACTTGGGCAGAAGGTAACCGTAGCTCCAATTATTCATGAGAATCTCAATTGTGACGTTCGCCAAGTTGAACAGGAGTTGGTTACCATTTGTCTATACCGCTCGTCGTTGGCGGACATGATCTCACCAAAGTTGTTTTGTAGATGCTTTGTCACTTGGTGAACATATTCTGCGTTGGCAGCGCCCCACATACTACAATGCAACTCGTGGCTAAAGATAACTTTTTCGAAAAAATGTTGGTCTTTTTCGAAACCTCATCTTTACCTGCTACTCAATCATGTAACTTGCCATGTTAGTTTCCATCACTGTCAGAAGATGACATTGCTCAAAGAGAACATATGGGCCCTTTTTCGCTAGTGTTCGGTTCCGTATCGCTCACCAGCCAAAGTAACCGTGTTACATACTGCAGGATTGACAAAATACGACCTAATGACACCAGATGCGTAAATGGCGCATTGTGCCAAGTAGAACTGGAAATTTACCTAAAAAAGGACCACGTCGTCAATGATAAATCGTGACTTAAAGAGACCTACAAAACGACGCTTGGAACAAGAGTTAAGGCGACCCGAAAATACAGCGTTCAAAATTTCATTTGTCGTTCGAGCAGTATGTGCCGTTGCTCCATGCTGTTGTAAGCGCATGTTCTGCAGATGTAATTAATTCAACTGAGAAAGGAAAAATTCGCTGAACATGACTTTGTAGCGATCGCCTTCCTAGTAATTTCCTAGCACGTAGCGTTTTTGAAAAAATAAGGCCCTATGATACCTTCAGTGTAAACAGCGCCAATGAAGTAACTTTGAGCAGGTGTAAGGGCGCTATGTGTACTATACGCGAATTTTTGGCAACCCAGATGCGATAGTTTTGCTTATTCACATCTTGTCACTCATGATGATCTTCGATGATCGAGATCTAGGATAGATTGAGCATAGCTTGCCCTCTTTTGGAGTTCAACTGCTCATAATTGATCCTCTGTCTGCACTTTGTAAGAAAACATATTCAAATCGTTCACCAAAGTTCTCTGTAAGCACCAACGATTCCTGTCCAATTGCTTGGTAATTGGTCGATAATCTAGGATCCTCTGTGATCTCTGCTGCTACGTGGCCAGTATTATTTACCAGCATCTCGTATAGTCCTTCAAGGTGAGCGGCTAAAGGCCGTTGCGTCTGTGCAGTTGGCATCGCACAGAACCCTATGTTTTGTCGACGTGTATTTGGTATTTATTGTTTACTTAACAAATGTCAAAGCAGAATTTACATTTTCCGCCCTTTGCAAAAGTTACAGCATCTTACGAGAGAGTGCGTCATATTCTCTATGAATATAACTACTTCTAGTTTGCTAATGGAATTGAATTCATGGAACGTTCTATGGAGATGTGATACAATAAACTGGCTTTTATGATTGCTGTGCAATTCCTATCAAGTCTTTAAATATCATAACAAATAATTTCGAGTGCGGGAATGAAAAGTAGTTATTTTTCAGGTCAAAAGGGACGATTTTAGGTGTAATAGTTTTATCTGGCAAAATTTTTTAATTAAAGAAATTGATTTCGCATAAAAGTCTTTTAAAAAAACTTATCCTCATGCACACTTCCTTGCCTTATAAATAACGACAACTTGCTTACTTTCCTTATCATAATATTTACTATCTTGTTTGTAATTAATTGAGTTACTTATTAAATTTAAACATGAAATAAATTCCATTTTTTTCTATTCCTTCCCTTCGGCGCGATATACCAACGACCTAGAAAAGAGACGTAGACTGGCAAGACTATATACGGACAAGTATAAAGTGTCATACAATTAGAAACCATTAATACAAGTGTCATCTTAAATTAACCAAGTTGCAAATGAAATTCAACTTCTGCAGCTAAAAGAAATCTTTTATTTCTATATTTTCTCCTGTTGCATACTTCGTTCGCTACACGGATTCTAAGAAGTTTTCAAGCAACATTTTGCTGTTATCCTTTCCTTTTTAACTAACTTTGTTGTAGTATTTTGCCATTTTCTTTTATCATTGTTCTGTAATACGACGGACTATTTATCATGTTTATTATGATTTTTAATTAAAAACTTTAAAACAGCAGTAGCAGGAGAAATTTGTTGATGCAACAAATAGTGGCAGGAAAAAAAACGAGGAATAGAGAACAGTATGCAGCGGAGCAAATGGTATGAGTTTTTAAAAAGAACAGTCAACAAGTTATAAATAAGAAAAATTTTATTAATTGTCCAGCAATTTGTTCAAGAAAAGCAATAAAATTATTTGAAAGACTCTGAAGATTATAGAAATTATGGCTGTACTGATGTTCAGCAATAATGATGATGATAATTGCGATGATGCAGATTTGTAGTTTTTAATATTGAAAGAATTAATTAAAAATTTTTTATTTAGCATTTAGATTTTCTAATGTTATAAGCTGCTACACATGCTTGCTCCCTTAACTTGCATTTTCGGGAATGACTGTGATACGCTCGCAAGAAAATGTTAGTAAACATTCAATTTTTTTAATGGTTATCGTTATGTACAACTTTAAATTTAAATAAAACACAGATAATTAGTGTTAATTTCCATGAATTATTTGGGTAATATTTCCGGTATATGGCCAACTGGGCTGGATGGGACAAAGTCTAATTTTCCATCACTTGTGCGGGTTGTATATCAATGATAACGTGACGAATGTTGTCTTTGAAGACGTCAATCTTCATGGCGTAGACCAGTCCAGCAGTGTTAGTTAAATCGCATGATACTGAATTCAGTTTGCGGGTCCCTTAGGCAAAATTATTCGTTTACCGAACAATAAACAAATTGGACAACTTGCTGTGTGGCCTGCTGCTTCGTCTTTCAGAGCTCCTCCATGATCATGGCTTTACAGCGGTCACCTTTAACTGTAAAGTACTGGCCGGCATCGTTTTTGAATAAATACAGTGCAATCAGTGCACCGGGCTATAAGGCCCACCGAACTGAGTTATTCTCTCAATGTAATGGTAAACATTTCATTGCTGGACAAAATTTTTTTGTGTGAAATTAGCGATAAGTTAATCATATTCAGTATCATTGTATTGAATGGCAAACCACACTCAAAACACGCAATAGCTTTGGAATTGGCGCATGTATCAGGTAGTGTTGTCAACTAAAAGCTCTAGAGCTCTAAATAAATACGCGATATATAACGCCTTTTATTTACTGGTTCATTTATCGGTTTTAGCCTACTTTTATAGATCTAGGCAGTTGGTAAAAATTACATCAAATATATTTGGATTTTCTAATGACTCTTAAGAGAGATTCTAAATTGTTGGGATGGCAATTTGACTACCCATCGACCTTTGGGCTACAGCAGCCGAACATATTATTTATTTAACAAAATATAAAAGAAAAATCTTTGGGATTTTATTGTTTCTATTTAAAGAATTACTTTCAATTCTTGATTTGATATTCCGACAGGGTGTTTTGATGTACACAATTACTTTCAACTTATATTGCATCCCAACCTATGATCGATATTCTTTAAACTAAATGAGAAATCCAAAGAAAATCAAAACAAGAACATTGAAGTTTTTAACAAAAAGCCCCAACAACGAAATTTGCATAGAGACAAGTTCAACCACCTTCAAGAAATAAATTGCATTATTTATAATAAACTGAGTTGGAATAAAAAATTGGCTGAATATAATTTTTTTAAATAAAAGACAATAAAAAAATTTATATTCTGCGGCTCAGAATATTTTCGCCAATAGTGACATATAAATTGTTGCCTTAATGAAGTTCTCAGCATATTAGTGACATTTCTGAAATTGACTCAGATATTGACTAAGAAATCCTGGAGCGCAAAATTAGCGGTCCCCTGTGTTATCTAACATTTACGACATTTGCCACTGGCTTGTTGTATCAAAAAACAAATATATAATTTTTATTTGCTTAAATGTTTACCTATGTTATGTCTTACTCAAATTTAAAAAAAAATCCTAATGAAAATCCTGAATCTCTAGGTAATTAAGTGCTGAAAGCCAAAAGAAAACAAATAAAAGTTGTTATAAAAACCATAAAAAAAGAAGGAAATTGAAAAGAAACTGCATAGAAAATTAATGAAAGTGAAAAGCTCAAGAAAACACAACCAGGCACCCAATAACAAAATGTTTTTCAGTTTATAATTGTTTCTTGAAATATATTCAATCCTTAGAAGACTCATCTTCTTCTATGGGTGAATAGGAGGCAAAACTTCAGAAGGAGTGAAAAAAGAGCAAATTATATTTCTAAGAATGAACGGCAAAGTAAGGAGTAAGGAAGAGAGGAAGGTATAACTAACAGTGAGGCAAAACGTAATTTGGAATATAATAGATTTGATTCGGTTTGATTTCCATAAATTCAAGCTACTTTTATCCAATCCAAAATTGTTAAGGACGGATAAGCTAGTCTCTATGTGCACTTTGCTGGTTGCTCAGCCCAGCTCATCAGGAAACCTCAGCCCAACTTTTTAGAAAAACTTAAACGTCTTATGCCCAAAATTCTTTAATTATTTTATTTCTCTCACTTGCCTTATTACGTTTGGTTGGTATTTACCGACTCTTAATGTAACTGTAAGCCGTTAAAAATATAAAAACAACGCAGTGGTGTTAGCAAGTGTTGTCATATTTATTATGAGTTCTTGGGATTTTGTTCTTTTTTATTAAAAAAATAAAGTGAATTATTTGTAGCTAATGGAATTTTGTTCAATTACAAGTAATTAGTTCTGCCCTTTTTGCAATTAGAGTTGTAATTGAAATTTTTATTTTAATTAGTTGTAACAAGTAATCGCAATACTCCCAACTACAAGTATTAGTAGTTGTAGTCGAGTTCAGTCCATTCTTTTAATTGCAATCTCATATTACATAAAATGTAATAGAGATCCCTACGGTCTTATCTGGTGGATAAAACTGAAGTATGCAAAAAAAAACTCAATTTCTCGCTTTTGCAGGATTTAATTCCGTTTCAACCGATTCTGGATTATGTCTTCCTCGTAGTTTAGTAGTTGTGGATTCATATTTCTTCAACAGATTTGGAAGCAGTGCAAAAACTATGATGTTTTATTGCAAAACGTTTTTACAAACAGATGCCTACAATATCAATCTAACACAGCTTTTAATCCACTATGAGAAGGGGTTGCGTGAATCATCTTCTTAACTTTTTAAACGTATTATTTTATTTGGCCGATAGCTGCAATGATCACCTTCACAGCTCATCAGTAACTTGTGAACTCTGATTTCCAATGTTTAAGCGTTGCAAAGATAGGCGATGGCTCCCTACAGTAGGGTCTTGGAAACCTGTTAAATAACAGAACTGCATTAAGTAGCTTTCATTAAATTTTTTAGATTCATAAATTTGTTTAAATAAATTTGAGCTTTACTATTTAAAATCATATTAAAACTTTCAACAATTTGTGTTTACTTGTTCGTAAGCCAATTATCAGCTGTATTAATTTCTCCAGTATCGCTCCCTTTTCTTCTTGTCTATTTTAAAATTTTATTTGCGATATAAGCACAAGTATTAAAAATTTAAGCTGGATTAATAATTGTTACACATGCACGCATATTTACACTTCTAGACTTTTATATACGAAACGCATGTATAAGCAGTCGTACGTTGCGAATGTTGGTTATTGAAAAAATAACTTCGAGCACGCACTTTAGCTATGTGTAAAGGGGTGCAAACATCAGCTTAGTTTTAAAAGGGATATAAATATTTAAAACGATTTATTTTATTTTCATTTGGTTTCTTAAAATTCACACGAGTGGCTATTAAAAGAGG
Organism: Phania funesta; assembly: GCA_963932375.1. NCBI lineage: Eukaryota > Metazoa > Arthropoda > Insecta > Diptera > Tachinidae > Phania > Phania funesta. Next base: position 8,473,927 of record OZ010652.1, read on the forward strand.
TACTAAAATGAGATGTAAAAGTCGAAGTTATTTTTTGTTTTAATTCAAAGTCTACCATATGGAAATAGTATTTTATAAAAGTTCAGTTTTAATACTTTTGTTTGAGAAATCTGTTTGTTGAAAACGTGACTTTTTAGGTAGGCGTAGCTATAAGCTGCACTCTTTCCAATACGTTTCACTTCTTCATACAGCAAGGAAAGAAAGTTCTTTGTTCGACTGTATCTGGCTGCAGATCGTGAAACTTCAAAGGTAATAATTATCCAAATCCTATTGCGAGGCCCTGCACAAAAAGAATTGTTCATAAAAGTAAGTTCATGAAATACCTAATTGAAATTTTTGCTCCATATAATTTCGCTGGCAACGATAGTGAACACGAGAATGAAATTGGTGAGATAAGTATATGATGACTAGCTAGAAATACTAACTTCTCCAAATGTTATATTTCAAAAGCTGTCGAAAGATACCAATGCCATTGAATAATATTCAAATGTTCAATAAGGTTTGTCATTTGATCGTGCATTATTTCACGCCTGCCTATCGTGTGAATATTGTCAAAATTCCGGATAAGTTGTAAATAAGCTACGTAAAGTTCGTCGTGTCATCTTCAGTACGCAGACAATTCGTCGAACTGTGTATTGCCAGACAGCCAAGCCGATTTAATTTGTAGTTGGATTTAGGCCTTTATCCTTATAAGATTGTGCTGACCCAACAAATGAAGTCGGGGGACTACAGAAAACACCTTGAGTTCGCTAATTGATCGCTAAAAAAAAGTTGACCGGTGATCTGACCTTTGAGTAAAAAATCATATTGCCGAAGTAGCTTCAAAATAAAGCTAGAATCAATTTGATATCTCGCACCGTTGTTCTTTTATAAGCTTCTGTTCCTTATCTAGTCACCTGTTTAAACGATTTAAAGAGTTTGCTCGGAAGCCAGTATGCCTACTATAATGCCCTGACGACCATCTAACCCTACACTTCCTTATAAATGTCCATGTGCTCCTGTTCGTAAAAACCACCTAGAGCATCTCTTAAAACTTATCAGGTTAATTTGAGCCTGCGGTCTTGCAGAGTCGGACAGTCGCAGAGAAGGCGTTAAATTGACTCTTTTTTCCCTCATCCAGACAGTTTCTGCAGCTATTACCAGAACAGATTCCCACACGCTCCGACGTACGCGCCATCATACAGTAGGCCGTTATGATGCGAACGAGCAGCATTATTGAATTTTACCCAAGACGAGTAGTACTGCAAATGGTTATCATATACCAACTGCGAGCCGTTTCTTTTAGCGACCATTCCCGTAACGTGTTTGAAAGTTCGGCCAGGAAGTATTGATTTCTTCCTGTGCATTTACCACGTCCATTTACCACGACAAGATACTTGCAATCTAGTTTGAAAAACTAGAAAAAAAATTAGAAATGACCAACAAAATTATAATAATATTCAACAAAAGTAATAACGAGCGTCAATTAAAAACCACCCACGTTTGGTGAATTTAAGCAACATTGTTGTACGAAATTTCGCTTAATGTAACTGTAATTAAAAACAAATTTCTGTCTTATTTTACATGGTAACGAAATTTGCGGAATTCAACCATGTTTGATGCATGAAAGATACCATCGATGCTTTTTAAATAAATATGGAAGCATTCATATGTAATGGTGTGTGTTAATATTTACAATTGTGTGGAATCTTGTATGAATGAAGTGGATTTGTTATTAATTAATTCTTGGTTTTGAATTATAAAATATGCTGCATAGTTTTAATTGCAGTGTTAATGATCAAAACCATGTGATGATGAAGTTTCGTAAAGTATTAATCTTAAATTACAATGTCTACACTTTATTAACAGCAACTGCATTAATAATTACTTGGAGTTCATTTGGTTTCAAGCAAAATTCAAGTTAACATTTTCCTTATATCTTATTTCCTTTTACTTAAAATTATGTAAGCCGTTAGGTATGAGATATGATTCTTTCAAATACCTGTCTTGGCTTTGCTTGGTGAAAGGTTTATTAACGAAGACTCGACAATTCGATTGTGGCTTATGGGCCTGCGACTTCAAAACCCTTGCCAAAATTGTCCAACGGATCAAATCTCAGGAGTTTGGTGGCCAATTCACCTCACCACCCGTGTTTGATAATCTTACATTCATTTTAGCTTTCTGTGTTTAGTAAATGGTAACTTCTTGTTAACCACCTGTGGCATCGTCCAGCCGTTCTGGCTGACTATTTTTTTGAACCAGTTATCACGCGTGACGCGTGGATAGTCGGCTGTAAAGTAATCCCGCTTGCAAACACTCATTTTGATAACAAAGATTTCTAATTTGGATATGCAAACTTTACGTAATAAACTGGAAGAAACCGCGACTCCGCATAGACAGCTATTTAAAAACTTGGATGCAAGAAAAGTCACAAACGATAAAGAGCCTCTGGGAAACAGTTATATAACAGAATGCCCAATGGGGCATGACCTGTGTGGCAGTTAGGGCAGTTTCTACACCCATTTTAATAAAACTATTTTAGCATTTGCTCGTGTTGTTGAAAGTTATGTTTGTCCACAGTGTTCTGGCAAAACAGACTGTAGCTTCAACAGCATGGCCCCTATCAACTGTCCAACCTCAGAAATCCTTATTAGAAGACGCGGTACTATTTAATGCCATGTTGCGAGTCGGCTATTTGCCAGGCTCTTGAAACATGTCTCAGGCCAGATTACGTCACACGGGCGCATTAATCTGCTGTTATTATTAACGAAGCGATTTGGAAAATATATTTGTTTAGTATTTTAAAACTTATCTTACTGAGCAAAACGTTATCCCGGACAAACAGTTTGGTTTTCGGTCAAAGCACAGTACTATTGAGCAAGTCTATAGAATGGTCACTATTATGATATCGGCGTTTGAAAATAACCAATACTATTCAGTTTTATTTAATGGCATCTCCCGGATGTTTAAAAAAAGTCTGGCATCACTGATTCGAAGGTTGCATTCAAACAACTTTAGTCTCACATTCATGAAATAGAGGACTTGCTAAAGAAGTGGAGAATAAAGTTAATTCCATTGAAACGTTCTCATGTAATAGGTAACCTCAGACGACGAAATTATCGACCAACAACTAAAACAAATATCACTGTTCCAGCGGAAGCTTACGTTAAATATTTGGGTATCTCTTATACAAATCCATTATACAACAAATATGGTCACATGCCATTCAGCTGAAGGGCACGACGTAGCAAACATCTAGAAGTTACGACTTATCGTCGGCGATCCTTGGTATATAAGAAATGAAAATATCCACTATCCTGAAGGGAATACAAAAATTCTCGGTCAAACATGTCAGCAAATCGGTGGTCTATTCCAACTCGGTTATAAGGGGCTTTATTGAATTTACATGGGCATCGGAGACTAAGAAAAACAAACATATTGAGAATGGAGAGACGGCTCATGTTTGGACCAGCTACTCCATCGTGTTACTTCTTGTTGCGATTTAGTAACAATGTCTGAAAAATAAAGGAGATTTTGTAGATACCACAAAAAGAACATGGTCGCCACATGCGGTTGCTAACAATAATGAGTTTACCAATCACATATGTTATTATTTCTGAGCATATTTAAAAATTTACTTTTGATTATTATTCAATTTACTAGAACTTAATACTCTTCAAGTGTGTTTTTGCAAAACTGGCTGTATATGGATGCTGCAGCACTATTTTTGTTCAACTAAAACTACCTCTGTTGACATAAGTTACTTTATCTATAAGTGTACGTATCTAATATAAACCAGGTGCACTTTTCTTCTGATGTTCTCTTAATTTGCAATACATGTAACTTTCATTAATTTTTTTCAACATTTGCAACAGACATCCGCTATAATTGCATGTCTTGTCAAAGAAAATAGAGAAGGATAATAATAAAAAAAAAATTCTGAAAAATCTTGGCCAACAACTAGAGTAACATAAATATACAAGTCTTTTATAATGTACTTGCAACATACTCGAAAATCGAAAATATTTTGCCACACATGCATATGAAATCCTTTTTATAGATTAACGTTATAATTAAATTGATATGCCTTCAAGGAAATTGCTGTGATATCTCAATGCAATCACACATAGCTACACATACATACAAATTACTCATACATACAAATATGTACAAACACTTATTGTATGAGGGTTGTAAAGAAGAGGGTGATTTCTTGGTTTGGATTCTTACTGTGGAATTTTTGTTAATTTCTTTGTGCATAGAATACACCGGCGGCGTATTCATTCTATGTTGAACTATAAAAATCGTTTATCGCCCGCAATATTTTCAGTAGCACGCGCTAGAGAACATCATGCTTTTCGAAAGCGAAAAATAAATGTGTGAATCCCGCCATTATATCGATTACAAAGTGACTACGCTACATGATTCGCAGTACGTGAAAAAAGAATTTCTTTGAAGGAGGGGATGGCGAGCAAATCATTTCATGCTTACTACCATTGATCAAAATAGTTAGTGAATATGCAAGTGTTATGAGCCGGGTACCGGCCGCTACCTCGAAAAGGTTTTTCACAACTTGGGGTTTTGACAAAGATTTATTTTTAATTAATTTATTATTTGTTCATTATTAATCTACTACCTCAGATATAAATTTCTTTCATCCATGTCTGAGCTCTTTCTTTCATGAAAAAATCTCTTAATAAATCACCCTACTTGACCGTGGTTATGCGAGTAGCATAATACAGTATCCCATTTTTTGTCGCTCTTTTCGTTTGTTGTTGTGTATGTATTGCTATTGCTAAACGTACCTGCTATCTTTGTGTTTATTTAAAAGGGAAAATATTCCCTTTTTCTAAGTCCGTCAAGTCTGTCTAATGCACTTGGCACACAAATTGCACCGTTTAATTATTAACTGACTCTTAATTGCTTTGAATGAAAACATGGTCATGGCTTCATGTTTTGATATACAAGCAGGTAATTTTTGTTGCGAATTATTCTTTACAAACTTGAGCCTTCATAACTTTATTATTTAAGTTATTCATTTTATTAGAGTTCTGATATTTATTCTTTCCGAAATCAATAGTTCCAAAATATTATTTGCGTTGGATTTTGTGTCAATACGATTTTGTTGTGTGGGTGAAAGTATTCAAAAAAGGTAACTATGAGACTGAAAACGCTTTAATACCTTCCTGCTACTTGTTTACTTGATAGGAATCTATAAGATGCTCTGATGTACCCTTGGCGGTAAAAAATCAACGTTCCTGATGCCATCACCGTGAACGGCTCGCACTACAGATAAATAATAACCAGTGCATTTTGGACGATAAGTTTCTGACCGACATGTGGTTCCAGCGGCACAGCGATATGTGCCGCACAGGGAAAGCCACAACGAACACTTCTTATGAACGATTTTATGATGAGAGTTTCTTTCGTGGCAGTGACGTGTACCAGTCACCATGATAATATGATTTTCTTGTGATGTATTCTTAAGTGGAAAAAGCATAAGTTAAATTTAATCTCAGCCATGCTGCTCAGTGATTGCAAATACGACGTTTTAGATTATAAAATAATATAATCAAAATTAATAAATAATTTTGTCTATCCCATTGCCTTTATTGGAAACCCCTTTATAGTACGCTGGACTTCTAATACCAAATCAATAAGCCCAATTATCTCGGTAATTCTTTTTGACTTTGCCATGTTTATCATAATCTTGATTTTTGAAACTCTCACTCTTATTGCACAGTGTCACATTTGCTCAATCTATGACGACAAAAATCCAATTTTTTTTTAAAGTTTTAATTTCATATTTCAGAACCTCCTCTTATACTAAATATTACTTATTTTAAAAAGGGGCGTGCCAGTTGCGAGATCTCGCAGAATTTAATTTGTCAAAACTCTTAATTTCGCAGAACGAATCTAGTTTAAGAACTTTCATTGAATTTTAATCGCTATAAGTAGATTTAAATAAACTTAAGAAGCGGGCATGGCCTTTATTACTTACTTTACTTTAAAATAGGCCTACTTTTTTTCTTATTTTTACTATTTTTTTGTTTAGCCCCTATCTGTGTCCTAATTAGCTCCCCACAATTAAGGGCTGTGAGCAACGTGAACACCAGAGACGCTAAGACCGACTTTTTTTGATGTGGTCTCTTTTCATAGATGTATCTGAAATCTATTTTTGTAACCAGATTTTTCAATTGGCCTTAGTATTACTAAAATTATGAAATTGGAATAGGAAAGGGGCGTGGCAGTTTTCCGAACGCCCCATTTTTGGTGGTATTTTTTTTTTGTTTTTATTAAAATTTTTATACCCAGTTTGAGACAAATATCTATCAAAACATCTTCTTTGTGAATGGTAGTGTCCAGGGATGTCTATTTAGGAAATTCTCTAACATTTCAGAAAAATTATGTTCGCCAATCTTTATGTTTTTGTTTAATAAAAATTTAGAAAGTTCTAGAGAAACAAATCCATAGTCAACATATCATAAATTGTTGCGGATCTGACACTTGTATTTAAACCAGCTGCAAGACGGGCATGTAGGTATCAAATGGTTTCACATGAAAAAAGTTTTGTTGGTGAGAATGCTGTTGAACTAATTTCCAAGTAATCTAAGCCAACGAGTTTCCACGTTATTTTGAAGCACTGAGAAAAGCGGTATTGGAAAATTACAACAAAACAATGAACACTTACTGAGTAAACCATGGAGGCCGGTTACCAAGTGTTCCATAGCATATAACACTTAAACTTGTTTAACGTATTAAGAAAACCATGATTTTTTAAATTATTCGAACGACTATTATTTTGTGACCATTTAATTGCATTTCTTATACTTGTGGAAAAATCGGCGGTACCATTTAACAGGGCTGTTGGGCGTCATCACTTCATAGAACAGTTACAAGGAGTTATTGGCGGTTATGGGGAGGCATGGATACCAATTGCACGGAATTAATTGCAAATGAACAACGGTGTAAAATCAAAGCCAAATGTTTTAAAATGATTTCAAAAAGAACATTTCATACCCAACTTTAATTTAAATCTCAAAGCTTGCTTATAGTCTTTTTACACTTGCTCATATCTTTCATCAACTCGTGATATCTTTCATCAACATCGTCTACTGCTGACGACAATATGCTGTTAGTGTTTTGGAGAACAAAATCGAGGAATCACGGGTCGAAGAAAATTCACATCTTTGTCATGAATTAGCAGCTAAGCTGCAAGAAGCTGGATTCGGTTTAAAATTCATTTTTTTTTAATATAATTTTTTAATAAATTTGGAAGGGAAAGACAAACGATGCATAGTGGGCTTATTTAACAAATCAATGATAATGTATAAAACTATAAATAGCTTGCAAAAATCACCAGATGTATTAATAAACTTTCATTTATAAGGCTGTTGTCACTTCCACGCTTAAGTTGTCTTTAAAGACGTCCTATTTGATATATCCTTCTCACAAGGAGTCACAAGAAGTTCCGTACCGATTCTACAGTCATATTACATTGACTTCTACATACAATCTATATAAATTATAAAAAAATTTGCCACTAGGTCAATACAAATGTGGAAAGGGTTTGTGGATTTTTTCACCATCCTTGTTCTCCAGCATTACTTTAACTTATTCTGCATATTGTAGTAATACATTATTGCGTTTAACCTATTCGAGAGCAATAATTAATCCACATATTGCGGAATTTTTCTTTTTCTTTTAATTTCACTTAATTTTTTTATTTTATTTAACACGTGAAGATAAATGTTGCAAAAGATAAGGGATGTTGCAAATGTAAACGAGTGTTTCACATATTCAGCATCTTGAAATCGTCAATCATTCAACAACAGTCAGTAGCATAACCAACTCATGTAAATAAAACGAAGTACGAAATAATAATTTTTCATAAATTCTCTTTTAAACAGATATTTATGTTTTCAATTAAAAAGCAACATTTAAAAATACTACTCACTCAGTGTTGATAAAATAAATAAAATAAACAAATTTCAGTTATTTGGTCGTCATAAGCGGCTGGAAAATAAATAAACAATTTAATGGTGTTTGTTTTTTTAAAGCAATCAACTGCAAAAAAAAATTTAATGGAAAAATCCCCTGTTAATTGTAATTAAAAATTTATTAATAAAACAACTAATAGAAATAAAGTTGTTGTTACATATGAACATATTTATTTTTAATACTTTTTTTGTAAAATAAGTTTAAAAAAATATCATTTGTTTTTGAGGGAACAAAAAAAAAAGAAGCAAGATCCAACATGTCGTTGTTAATCATTTATTTATTTTTTAAAAGTTCATGAATTTAATTAATAAAACAAAAAAAGTTACTTGATGCTGGCTGGTTTGTGTCATATTTTTTTGTATGACTTTTTTTAACGTTTAATCCGCTTAAAAAAAAGAAAACAACTTTAACAGCAGGTGGTTGTAGGAATAAACTAATTTTTACTATTTTTTTATATTCTGTTTTTCCAGATGGAGCCTTCGATATGCCAGGAGTGGGTGAGAATAAAATGGTTGAATTTCGGAATTGAAGAAAAGTTTTAATTGGCTAAAAGCTGCGGTGGTTAAAACACTTTAATTTTAATTTATAAAACAGTTTTGAACGCAGAAAAAATAGGTGTCGTTGTGGTTGCCAATACAATGATTAAAGCATTGTTCAACGCTTCGGTGTCGATTTGATATATTTTTTCCTTCACTGTTATAATTAAGTTTTTTTTTCTATTCTCCACAATTTATCATATGAATAATTTTTTTTTTACTAAAACTTATTAATATTAATTTAATTACAAATTATTTAATTATGTGATAGTCAAAATAACACTAATTCCCTTTGCGATTGCTATTATACTGTTGCACAGTGTTTTTAACTGAATTTTTTTAGGGAAGTTAACTAATGCTCTTGCAAAGAAAATATTGCACATAAAAAAACATTTGTCTAATGGAACTCTTAAGCCTCAAAGTCATATAAAATTGCATAAAATAATTGAAAATTGTTGTTTATACAGCCCCATAAAAATTATAATAAAACGTTGATAATTTCTTTGACAGTTTCTTTGTGAAATAAAAATTTCATTCAGAAAGGTTTTATTTTTTTAGGAATATAGAGAACTTTTTTTCTTTAATTTTCTCTTCTATCATCAGTATTATGTATAACATTTTATAGCATTTTAATAAGCAAAGATGTTGTATTAAAAACACACACATACAGCCACACACATACACATAATCATACTAAAATCAAATTCTCAAAACCTAAACAATTGCCTGTGTAAATGAGTTATTTTCATAGACACGCACGTCTAGTTTATTTTAAATTTAACGATTTTATAACGTTTTTGTGCGTGTAAAAGTGGCTGGAAGTGATTATAACAAAAGTGGGTGTGAATGTTTTTGTTATTGACATTTTTCATATTTGTGTTATAATTTTATGACAATATGTTAATGCTGTATATGAGCTCATCTAATGAAGCGTGATTTTAATGAGATCTTAGCTGGGTGTCTGTGGAAAGTTGTAACAAAGAATTTAATAGTGTAACGCAAGTAGATAAAATTAGAATTGTTTAATATAAAATAATTAGGAGTTTTAAAAAGATTCTTTACACATACTTTATCACTTTGATAATACTTAAATTGAGTGATTGACGTGATTATGTTGTTCGCAAAAAGTTTACGTATTTTGTAAAATAATTTGTATAATGATGATGCTTACAACGAAAGTGGTTGTAAAGTTACTTTTTTACTATTTTATCAAAAGTTATTAATTTCGTTGATCATCTCATGTTACATTATGAGAAAACGCTGATTCGTAATGTCTGTATATCTAGAATAATTTCATAATCTGATTAAAAGAAAGATTAAAAAAAATTCTTTATTTGATATTCCGACAGGGTGTTTTGATGTTGATTTTTGGAACGAATTTCCGTCTTAGCCGGAACCGGTTTCTCTACAAACCAAACTTGAAAAGGGATGACGGAAATTCGTTCCAAAAATCTACATTAAAAAAACATTTGCTATATAGAGTCCCTGAACCGCCACTGTCACGATTTTCTCATAATGACCTTAATCTTAATCCTCTTGCGCAAATATAACTTTTTTTCAAATATATTTTTTTAAGTGCTAAATATTTGAAAATTTTCATAATATGGACTGGAAAGAAGTGTATTTATATATTGTTGGATATGGGTCGTCCCAAAATAACGACTGGTAATAAGTGTTCACGCCAACAAATTTTCATTAAAAAATACTTTTTGCAAATTCCATTTATATTTCTTCTAAAACCAATTGAGATATCCCAATATTACAGTTTTTTTTATTTATCATCTGGAACACAATTTCTATGTAGTTTCATAAAGGCTACTGGAAAAAGCTGCGTGGCTAAGAATGTCGCCAAAAGACTACTTTTCAGTTCGACGCTGGTAAAGTTTAAATTTAAAAATATTGAAGAAATTTGTGAGACCCCGAGGTAATTCTAATTCTAATTACATGTAATTGTAATTAGAATTACATCATATTACAAATCAAAGCAAAAATTTAGGTTTTTGAAAAAATTTAAAAGGGTTTTTAATTGAAACAGTTTAATTAGAGTGACACCTAATGTATAAGTGGTAAATTACTAATTCATGCAACTTTAATTGAGTTCAGTCTGCCATTTCAATTACAATTACAATTGCAACTCTAAACAACGATTATAAATTAATTGTAATTATAATTGAAATGTAATTAGAATATAATTCGCAGCTTTAACTGGGTTATCAGTCGAAACTTAAGTAAATTAAATTTAAGTTTTAAATATTTAAAACATAACTTAGGCTCAGACGGGGCAATACTCTTTAAAAAAATATTTGCATAAAATAATATCTCTGATCTCACAAAGAACGTGGAAGCAATCGCACATCTAACAAGCACTAACTGAAAATAATGTGAACCATGAGATCGGTAAAAACGCAATTTCAAAAGAAATTGTTTTTCTTCATAAAAAATTAAATGTAAATTTGCTTTAAAAAATGTTTCAGTCCGTAAAATTTTAAAATGTTTGTAACAGAACGCATTTTTGGCGAAAACTGAAATCACAAGTTTTTAGCCGCGGTTTTATTTTCTTGACCGGCCGTTTATTTTGAAGGTAGCATAAGTCATTTTAAAACGAAAAAAAATCAAAGTATTGATAACATTAATTACAATTTACTGATATATTTGCATTTTACGAAAATGTTTTATTAATATTGTTACGAAGACAGTACGAACAAGTATTTTTGCCTGTAAGAATTGAGTGGTGTAAATACTTGTGGCACTCACTTTATAGAACGTCCCAGAATTAAAGCGCCCGAAGACTTTTGGCACCCAGTGTACAGATAGTGCTGCACTGTAACAACAACAAAACCTAACATACATAGACAAGTTGCCAGGAAAGTAAATACACACAGAATAACAACAACGATATAACATCAACACGTAAAGACGAATTCCAGGAATTGAGCTGTAATGAGAAACAATTACAACGCAAATAAAGCACCACTATACGTAACAAAGCAGACAATAGTTACAAAAACAAACATCATAATAACAAAAAACATCAAAGAAGATAGATAATAAAGTATCTACTGTATTCTTGGGTATTCTACAAGTTTCTAGAAACTACTATAAAATGACTTGGGTGGTCAAGCTGGCAGTTGGTCTGGAGTGAAATGTTAAAGTGCGAAGATCGTGATAAAAAGCATTGTGATGAATTTAGAGTAAATAAAGTAGAAGTGTGTAAAAATAAAGTTTTTCCGTGTACTACTTAAAGGAATTCTTGATTTGATATTCCGACAAGATTTATTTTGAAAGTGGTATAAGTCACTTTATTCTTCAATAACTATACGGAATTATTTAGACTGAGAAAAATACAAGCCTTCTAAGAACACAAATACACATAAATCTTCTCGAAAGGTGTCACTAATATATTTAAAAATATTAAAGCATAAATACTCAAGTACCTCTATTTGAAAACAAAATGACATATGCCACTTTCAAAATAAACGGCTCAGTTATTGACTTGAAACTTATGTATATTCTATAATATTTTAAAAACGAAATACAGAAAAAACTTCAATTAGGTTTTCACTTCGGGCCTTAAGCTGGTCAAAAATTATTTTCCTAATATGACAATAAAGTTAAAATTGTTATTAATTTATTACTGCACTAAACACATTAAGAAGTTTATAAATTTGCCATGTGTTTCATGTTTTTCATTTTTGATCTCTTCACCTTAAGTTGTATCTTTTTTTGAGTTTTAGTTTGTATGTTCTATAACTTTATCCAACTACTACATATGCAAATATCTGAATTGTGTGGCAGAGAGGTAAGCCGAAACAACACCAACCTTGTGGAAACATACATTTGCATACCATATTTAGCTTTACGATCTAATTTTTTTTACCGTGCTGTTGTTGTAAATTTAAAACAAGTGCATTTGTAACAGAAAGAAATTAAAACATTCATACGAGTACATAAATATACAATAATTATTTTTATCCTTTTTGCCATTAACTTATGGAGAGAGTGTTTTTCACAGACAAATTTGAAATGATAGAAAGCCAAATGTTTGTGTTTTAATTATTATTTTCTGTTGTTTTTATTGCATTCATATTTCTGGGATATGCTGCATGCAGCTAGCATGGATTGAAACCAATCGGGAGGTACTATTTCCAGTCTGTCTCGTTATTCTGTTTGCATAGCAGCAATTCGTAACACCTCCAGAAAATAATCTGCATGTGTGGAATCTCACGATCCTAGGGGTCAATGTGTGTGAAACAAAATTATTTTGAAGCTAGCGAATATTAAATTTAAAATTCTAGACTCGTGGCTCTTATGTGTTTAAACATCTATTCTAGAAAAACACCCTTTAGAAATACAAAAATAAATATGCCAACTGACATTCATTTTCGAAGTGCATATAAAACCTAAAATGAGGTAAATATAGTTGTATTGGTCGTTTTCACAAAAACTTTAAGGACTTTAATTTCTATTATTCCCTTCATAGTAGAAAAGTACGCCTGGGCCATCTTGTTCTATGTCATAAAAAATTTATTGCATTCCAATCTTAAATTATTATCTACGATTCGGTTGAGAGCGTCGTCTCGCCAGGGCCAATGGGCCTGTTTTCCTTAGTCTCTGGTGCGCATCAAATTGCAATAATTCTCGCACAAGAGAGTTGGAATTGACCAGTAGTTAGCTTAGCACGAGTATTTTTTTATTTGTCCTTGGATAGTGGAAACTATTAGGCCTGTATGGACATTTTCATTTCTCACATACACAAAAAGTACTGAAATCCTGGACATGCTTCCTTATAACTTCCATATGTTTGCTGCGGTAGTAGTATCCCCAGCTGAATGCTGTCTTCAAATATTACAGGGAAGAAGAGAGGGCCTGTCATCAAACCCGTTAGTGCCATTTGCCGCATATGCGATTTCAAAAACTTAATCGAACCATTTTGTTGCAATACATTTATTACAGTATAATAGTGCAGTCTTATTCAGACTCCCTTTAGTAGAAACTAAAAACTGTAACTTTTTTGGTTTCTACTCCCTTTTCTAAGGAAGCGAAATTCTCCGACGATCTTGTAATTCATAAATAACTGAGTACACAAAATACTGTATAATTCTGCTCATATAAATAAGTCATGGCGATTAATTGAATATTCAACACAAGTGCAACCCATGTAGCTTCATACGAGTGCATATTCAGTAGCAAGTAGAAGTCAAAGATTAAAATGTCAAATCCTGCTTCAAGTAAAATAATATTCAAAAAATAACTCTTAATTATTCTTGTGAATATTTTACATTTTTAACTTCTGACAACATTTATGTTTATATGCAAATATTTAGTATTCTCATGAAATTATTAAATCTCTAATGTGAAAAACACCTGCTGCCACTACTAGAAACAAAGAACTACTTAACACATATTTATGTGTATGTCCCTAATTTTTACATGTCCAGTTTATACATTTTAATTTGAACTGAAGCTAATCTCTTTCGTGAGATTAGAATGTCATTATTAAGTCCGACCATATAAAACCTTGAACATTTAGAGCTACAAAATAATTTGTAAATAACAGTCGCTATTCGACAACAGTTGTATCCACGTCGGATTGTTATTAGCGATATATTTACGCAATACTTTTATTATCGAATATCTGCCAACACTTAATACATATATAGTAAAATGCCTTCTTCACAACATCATAATTTTTTATTGCATTAAAATTGAAAATTTTGCTGTGACTTTAGATTAATTTTGTATAAAGAGAAGTGCTCCAGAAAGTGACAGTAATCTTGCGAGAGTTTTTTGGCGAGCATGCTCTCTCTAAAACCAGTTGTAAAGATCGTTTTTGGCGCTTAGAAAAAGGTGATTTTTTTGTTGCAGACAAAAAAGGTGTGAAAAGGCCGCAAAAGTCTGAAGGTAAATTAAAGCAGTTGCCGAAGATACGCGAGGAGGATTGTTTCATGACCTGTGCGACCGTTGGATCCGTCTTGCTGAAATCCCATGTTGTCCAGATACATTTCATCCCCTTGAGGCCACAAGAATTTTCATTATCATATTTCTGTAACGAATACTTTTTAGAGTCACTACCGAAATTATAGTGTGATAGCTGTTAATAGTTGCCACATGCACGGAAAAAATGCGACATTTAAATAGTGCATTCTTATTGCGACATTGCATTATATACCAAGGGCTCGTGAACGCCAGACCTACGTAATAGTAAGAATAGTTGAGAATATTTTATATTAAGGCTGATTCTTGATTTGATATTTCCGACAGGGTGTTTTTATGTAGATTTTTGGAAAGAATTTCCGTCACCCCTTGTCAAGTTTGGTTTGGAGACAAACCGGTTTCGGCTATGTGCCGATTACACATAACGTGTAGAGTGGTACTAGGCCCAGAAAGCGGGAAGGGTAAGAGAAAGCAAGTAAACAACATTTTAACAGGGATTTGAACCAACTTTCACCGCTAATAAATAATAAAGAGTAAATGAATCGTTCCGGAAGAAGAAGGGTATAGCGGAGCAACAGTACTTGGTTCAGTTCCCATCTGTAATTCTAGTGACTCTCTAGCTACTATACCCAGTCACTGACTCGGTTAATATCTCGCCTTACTTGTTACGTGTTACCAAGGCATGAGCCGCTGTGGCTTCATGGATTGCCAGAGACTTTGCTTATGGGACTACAGTTTTCAAATTACTTTCAACATGTCTTGCGCGCCCCTAACGAGCTATGAAACCTTAAAAATATTATTAATTCATGAACGTTATATTTGACAAAATTATCCTTGTAAAACTTCAAATTGAATATGTTGCACAATAGAAATATAACTCCTTACAACCTATATGAATTTAAGCTGATTTAACCTGTTGTTTTACGTTTTGGTAACCAAAAAGAAAAATAAAAGAGGTAACAAAACTTTTATTTGGTTTCATCATTAGTTGCATTTTTAGGGTACTTTTGCTTTAAGCTCATTAACTTTACTGCCATTCTACTATTATTGTCTTCATATGTAGCGTATGTGTTAGTGTTTTGTGGTGCGTGTGTGTGTGTCTATTATAACTTTGTTGTTGAATAGTAAATGATTTAATGCAACAATATAAATTTTTAGGGGGCTACTAAATGTTACATTGGAAAGGAGCTGGTGAAAATTTCTTTAAGAAACCTGAAGTTAAATTCCACTTTAAAATATTTAAGAAGATGGTTTTTATTTTGAACCAGTTAGTTGGTTTCGTTCACCTTAACAAAACTTCTTGTTTAATTACTTGAAAGACAAGGTCTTGCAAACCACGGTGACGGATAATATGATTATGATGATTTTTTAGAATGTGGTGTTTTGGCTGCGTCTGTAAAATCTATTTCTTATTATTCAGTCAGTGGTACCGAATCTCCATCAACCTCAATTCGACACCGTCCTCAGGAGCTTAGTCTTCAAAGAACAACTTTGGTCACAATTTTGCACAAAGATTTGCATTTGTTTCCATTGAAGATTCAGTTGACACAAGAGCTTCTTCTAGAAGGCCATTTACGTCGCCGTACATATGTCAATAGGATGCTATAGCTCGCCCATGACAACCCCGATTTTCATGAAAAAATCATAATGAGTGACGAGGCACATTTTCATTTGAATGGATGTGTGAATAAACAGAATAGTCGGTTCTGCGCAATGGAAAACCCTCAAATTATTCATCACTCACCTTTGCATCCATTAAAACTGACAGTCTGGTGTGCAATTTGGTCAGGAGGAATCATTGGACCTTACTTCTTTGAAACAAGACGGTGTCACATCGCATACAGCCAGGATTACAATGGAATTACTGCGAGACCTCTTTCCACAACAAGTTATTTCAAGGAATGGTGATCTTGATTGGCCTCCACGGTCGCCTGATTCGACTGCTGCGGCCTTCTTTTTGTGGGGATATCTGAAAAGCAAGGTTTATGCGAACAAACCAGAAACGCTGGAGCAATTCAAACAAAATATTCGTGATGAAGTTAATGAAATACCGCGTAAAATGTGAGAGAATGTAATGAAAACTGTGTTCAAAACGGCTCGCATTTGTGAGGCTAACAGAGGCGGACATTTATCTGATATTGTATTCCATACATAATTGCCGACATTAAATAAAACATTTATCAATATACGATCCATTCTCTTTCATTTAATCAAAAATTTTAAGCAAACAAAGATGTATTCCTTCTTGGCGGACATCCTGTATTTGTACGCAGTACCGTTTAGGGTCGTTTAGTAAACTTTACGTTTTGAACTTGTGAATTTGCTAAGAAGGTGGGTGTAGTGGAAGGTGTATAAGCTACTCTACGCAGAAAAAATTCTACAAAAATGTATCAAAAATTATACCTGCCAGTGTTACTCTATCCAAACTAGCGAAAGGGTACCATATACCTCAAATTATGTCGTTCTTCAAATTTCGTAGCATCTTCTCTACCCTGTTCCTTGCCAAAGCCAGTAACATAATTGACATGCTGTAACTACACTATTTCTCTTTAAAATAAAATACGAACAACAAAAGAAATAAGAAATTCCCAATTTTTATATTTATATTTTAAACCACATTGGTGTACCTTAACAGATTATCAAAGTGAAAATTTCATTTATGACCAACTTTGACCTTTCGTATAATTGAACTTTCGTTTATTCGACATATGAAATTTTTCCTACAAACTTCTTGTGAAAATGTTTTTACATTCATTTTCGGTTTATTAAATAATCCGATTAAAGAAAAGTACAGAAAAGAAAGTTTTTTCGACAAAGGAAAACTATAATAAGTTTTCTCCACTTCTATGGGGGTGTAATTGTTCTAATGCATCAAAGAGATTTTAATATGCACAAACACATGCTCACACGTTGATATTTTGTACACTAAATAGTTTAAATCTTTTTAAGTTTTTTATTTTTTTATTTAAGAAAGTAAACTTTCTCTCTTTGAAGCTTAAATCAACATGTTGGCCAGAGTTTTAACAAACTAAAGAAAACTTTAACATGGAACAAAAGAGAGGGACAACGATGGTCTGGTGCATTAAGTACAACCGAAGCAGAAAGCAAAAGTTTTTTATAAGCTCATTTGTCTTGCATGTTACAAAAAGAGCATGAAGAAACCAGCCAACCAACAAAATGCAACAACTGTCAACAACTACACACACACACACATACAAATACCTATTCGCGCACTGTTGAGATCGCACAACTACATATACCGACCCCGCTTTATTTGTATGCTTGTCAAATGAAGCGTATTAAGTCAAACTTTTAATTGACTAATAACTTCACGCATGATACATCTACATATCTGCAATGATGGCAATCGGAAAAGTTCTTGAACAGTTTTTCAAAGAGACGATTAAAGTTCGCTATCATTATGGGGTCACAAGTTTTTTTTCTAACTTAGTCCTGGTTTTTTCGTTTCTAGAAAAAATTTAACATCTTTTGCCCTTTTGTTATACTTGTAATATGTTTACGGCCACAAAAGTAGATTTCACTCTTAGTAATTCTGAAAGATATTGCCCTTTATGATCTGTATAAAATCCCAAATAATAAGGGTGTGTTAAACATGTACACTTTAATAGGGCAACATTTTTTTGAAGAAACGAAAACGCCATCAGTTTCATATTTAAAAAGAAATAAGAATTACATCCCAGTAGAAAAGTTGACTTTAAGGGAAAATCTCATACACTTGGAAACCCTTTTAATTTCGCTCCAAAATGTTTTTTCACTGTTGGACTATTTGTATATAATTTTTGAACAAATTTTTGAACTTTTTTGTATGGCATTACTTTTACTTTCCAGCTTTTATTAGTAATAAATAAAAATATAAAATATGATAAATGAGTTTTGAAGTTTGCCATAACTCTCTGTACACTGACGACTTACCACGTACTTCCGTTGGAAGTTTGTTTAAACTGAATTTCGTGTAACATTTGAAAACGAACAAAACAACATTTATTTTATTTTTAAACAAGCTCGTCCATTCAAAGAATTTTTATATGCAAAGATAATGATAGGTGGGTAGAAGCTATTGCTTGAGGCAATATTGTTTCAATAAAATGTGAGTCTTATTTTAAATAAACTTTTCTTATAC
Organism: Phania funesta; assembly: GCA_963932375.1. Lineage (NCBI taxonomy): Eukaryota > Metazoa > Arthropoda > Insecta > Diptera > Tachinidae > Phania > Phania funesta. The sequence goes on from OZ010652.1 coordinate 8,492,518, forward strand.
TCGTATAAAAGCAATAACAGCAAAGCTTAAAAACACAGAACTTAAATTTGTAAGGTACACAGCAAAGGCATAGTGGACATAAAATTGGAGGCGCCGACAAATTTTGAGTGGTTATTGTAGCCATATAATTGTTATTGTAATAATGTAATGGTTATTATAACAACCAAAAGTGAGGGCTTAAGAAAAACTGCCACGTCCCCATCGTGTAGTTAATCTAATTTTAGTGATACTGAGCTAAAATCAGATTATAGATGCTGCTTAAAAAAGAGCCACTGTCAAAAAATATAGGTAGAAATTTTTAAATTGCTTGAAATTTATTTATAGCGATGACAACATTATGTAAGTATGTAGAGTCTTGTGTCAGTTTTTTTCTCTGACATTAAAAGCTTTTTAAAATAATATAATAGCATTGGTATTCGTATGACAGCAACATTGTTCTTAACCAATATCTTCCCGCGATTGGGTCTAAACTACATCCACCCTGTGCACTCACCAACAATCAGTCCTGGACTTACGATAAAGGGGTTACTACTTTTCGTGGCATAAGCCGCCGGAGACACAACAATGGTACAGAATGATTTAAGAAAGAAAACGAAAACTCATCCAACATAAGCCGCATGATTTGGTGCTCGAGTAAACAAACCAATTGGCGGCGGCTAAGTGCCGGCTTGCTGTGATTCCACTTCGCTCTCTGCATATGATATCTTCGATTACTTAAATAGATATAAAAGTGAATTCACTCAGGTTGATGGAAATAGAAATCTTCTGTAAAGTCAAAAATATTTAGTAAAAAAAAGGGTAAACAATTTGTTCTTGCAATACTTGACTGTGATTAGTTTATGACTTGTGATGCAGTTGGAAACGAATTGACAGTATCATGGCTATGCTTTTATAATAACTCAGCTATGAATTGACTACCACTTAATATTGACTTGACTGTGGCATCACCCGGATACCAGTTGAGAAGGCTTGACTTGTGAGTGGACTATAAATTCACTATATTAAAAATAGGCGTTGCTATGCTCATTACTTAGCTGTGATTTGACATTGACATTGGAAAATTCGACTTTGAGCAGACTATTGGAATTGTACGAAACTCTACGTCATATCAGGAACGATGAAGCGTCAAATTTACCTTACAAAAAGTCAAAGTTAGAAATAAAGCAGTAACAACCGTTTTATTCGCTATTGTTTTCATTTCAGCGAGTAAATCATGAATGACTTTTATTCATTCAATCACAAATTTTATTTACATGCACTCGTATTCGTAGTTGATGGCACAATACACTAGTACGTAAATCGACTGATAAGCTTCTATAAAAAAGAGAATAAAATATTTGCAGATAAGTTTTCAATTTGTTTCGCGCCATCATACTCGTATGTACAAGCATAAATTACTTTCTGTTTCTGTTTAACCGTTCAGATTGTAAACTAACTGCACTAATGCCTTCGACAGTAGTCGCATATTCATATTGGAAAAATATATTGTTGGAATATAATACATTTTGTTTGCATATGCTGTTGTAGCAGACTACCAAAGGGAATTTTTTTTAATATTTAAGTGATTTGAGGGCGGGGAGAAATATGCACAACTAACATAAGAATAAACCAAAATTGGAAGGCTTGTTTGAGTGAATTGAGTGAGTTGTTTAAATTAGTGTTCAAAAAATTGCAATAAGTTCTATTGCAGTTTGTTTGTCTTTTGTTAATGCTTTAAAAAAACGGCAGTCGGAGTGGATGATCTTTTTTCACTTCATTAATACTGTGTATAAAATATTTTACATTCCCAGCGAAAATATTATGTGGACGCCGCGAGTTAATGGCAGTTTTTATTACAAAATACCGCAAAAAAGATGAACGAATTTAAACGGTTTTTCATGTATATTAATAAAACAATAAATCTTGGTCGCGCGATTTTTTAATTAGAACTTCCTACTTCGATATTTTTTTATAATTTCGAATAATATATTTAAAAGATAGCGTAATTCTTAGTAAATATATTTTAAAAGTAAATATATATTCATAAATCGTTAGTTTTTCAATATTTAGTGAAGACACGCACCATATTAAAAGTAAAAAAATCAGGATATTTGCTCCTTTAATAAGGAGGGAAATACTAACGATTTATTTATTTAAGAAACTTAAGACAACGAAATTCATTCATTTCATTTGCAAATTCATCTTTATTTATCATTTACATATTTAATATATACATTTTTAATATTCGAGATTTTATCTACATACTTAGATATTACAGCGAATTTCATTTGTTTATCACAGATATTGCTATTTGCTTATTGGTAACATTATGATAGTTTTTAAAGGCAAAAGTAGGAAAAAACCTTTATTTGAAATAAAACGAAATTGTTAGTATCTTACTCCTTATTAAAGAAAGAAATATTGCAATAAGAAATTGTCCGCCGGGACACTATATGAAGTATACTACTTTGTTTATAATTCTTGATTAAGTGAAAGAGAATGGATCGTATTATGATAAATGTTTTATGGAATACAATATCAGATAAATGTCCGCCTCTGTTTGCCTCAAAAATGCGAGCCCCTATTGAACACATTTTTCATTACATTCTCACACATTTCACGCGGTATTTCATTAATTTTATCACGAATATTTTGTTGGAGTTGCTTTAGCGTTTCTGGTTTGCTTGCATAAACCTTGCTTTTCAAATATCCCCACAAAAAGAAGTCCGGAGTAGTTAAATCAAGCGACCGTGGAGGCCAATCAACATCACCATTCCTTGAAATAACTTGTTGTGGAAAGAGGTCGCGCATTCAAATGAAAATGTCATGATTTTTTCATGAAAATCGGGGTTGTCATGGGCGAGCTGTAGCATCCTATTGGCGGCGTAAATGGTCTTCTGAAAGAAACTCTTGTGTCAGCTGAATCTTAAATGGAAACAAATGCAAATCTTTGTGCAAAATTGTGACCAAAGTTGTTCTTTGAAGACCAAGCTCCTGAGCACGGTGTCAAATTGAGGCTAATGGATTGTTTTGAACACTTTCTTGAACAGGAGTAATATTTTCAGCCGATCTTGCAGTACGTTGTGGTCCATGCCTGGGCCTATCAGCTGCAGTCCCTCTTTCTTCGAAATCATTCACTACACGATAAATACTGCGTCTTGTTGGCACGTTGTTTCTCCCAAAAATTTCACGTCACTTTCTCATCGTCACAGTAATCGATGATTGATTTTGATCAAATGTTTTAACAATTAAAACACGTTGGTTTACTGAATATTTTTCCATAATAAATTTGTCACGTCTCTACTTCACTACTGCCAAATATGAACTGTCAAGACTAATGTTTACCAAAATGGCGGCAAAACAAAGTAGTATAACTTCCCGGCGGACACCCTGTACATATTTGTATGCCTCTTTATATATATGTAAAAAGTTGCGCGATTTAAATCGATGTAAAATATAATTAAGGAAGCCATAGACAGAGATAGTAGATTCGCAGAATCAAGACAATAAAGGGACAAAATTTCAAATGTTTTGATGTTGTTTTGCAAACATTGTAGGTTCATGCAAAATACTACTGCAATCAAATCAATTTATTTCGAAAAAAAGAAGTTTTTATTTATATATTGTGACTTTAAATAAAGTATTATACAATAATAACCCTTAACAACAAAATTTTTTTTGACATTGAGACAAAACCATTTTGGGGTGAAATTTCATTTATATCTGAGTTAAGGGTCATTTATATTTCTGTGTAATTGTGGTAATTTTTCATAACGAAAAATCGTCCGAAATTTTAGGGCAATATTTCATATTGGCTTTGAGGTGATTTTTCACTATTTTTTGATAATATTTCATTAGGAAATTGTGGTTAAATTACATTTTGTGTTTGGTGCTACATTTCGCTAGGCCTTGCTTTTGTAGGTCGCAAACAGTCGCAGTGGAAGTAGCAAAAATTGGTGCTTGAGGAAGTTATAAGCAATCGCAATGAAGTACTTTTTGTTTTTGCTTGTCGCCGTACATGATCGTTTTTTTCCAAAGATTTTAATATGCTTCGTATTACACTCACACACATTGAACGTTATCATATGCAGGGACGGAAACTTTTGTACTCATGACATTCAACTTGGATTTGACTTTCGTTTTTATTTTTCTTAACCGGCATATCTTAAATAAATTTTTTTATTAAAACAATCTAAATGTATTACTTATTATATATGCACATAGTTTATTATAGGTTTTTTAAGCCTTTTTTTAGTTTATTAATTAACGATCTAAATTTTAAGCTTTTTAATTATTTTTTATCCATCGATATCTGGCTACGTCTTTGTGTAGCATCATCAGGAAATAATATAGAGTATGAACAAATTATTTTGTATAAAAATATTTAAGAATACTTGGTAATACCATAAAGCTTGGATAATTAAATAATAAACTTTATTATATACATATGTACGTATGTATATTAAAATCATTAAATTAATTTTTTATTGCTTTAAATATGTTTCAAATAAGTTTATATTTTCAAAGAATTAAATTGTTACTACGTACAATAATTTTCTTGTAAAATATCCAAACACTAAATATATCTTTAAAAGTAGTGTAATTATATTTTTGATAACTATTGATAGCAATCCCGAGTAATCCTGATTACTTTAACTTTATTTTTAATCGTAATCAATTAGTAATCGTGCGAAATTGAAAATAATAGTTATTTAATCAGTCACATAACTAAAGCGTGTGTGTTACGGTTTACCTAATATGTATTTTAACATTTGTATCGTTAAAGTGTACAGAAAATAAAGTTTTTCGAAACGAACGTAACACTCTGTCATATTCTAAAAGTTAGAGCTGATTGTTGTGTTTTCGCTAATACGTTTTAAGTAAATAACACCAATATTTTAATGATACAGTAATCGCAGTTTTTTTTACCCGGATTTTGCAGAAAAAAATTCAAAAAGTACGAATATGCGACAACAAAAGCAACACATACCCTTCAATCAGTGTGTCAAGATGGCGTTTGCTGTTGCTATGTCTTGAATTTTTTTTTTTCAAATTTCCGTAGTCAAAAATGATGTTTTATTAGCATAACAGAAAACTACGCCTTTTAGTATTTACATACATACGTCGATGTCTTCTGCTTCAGTTGCTACCTATTGAATATGCCTTGTAATACAATTTTAATATGTTTGATCCAATTGGTTGATTAAAACAATCAAATTGGATATTTTCTCGCCAATATTTAGCTGTGTATATTTTGGTTATAAACTATTGTGGTTCTAATTCGTCTACATGCTTTCTTTATGTTGTTACCAAGGGTTTACCAAATACAACTCCACAACTGCTCCACAATTATTCATTTTATTTCTTGGTAACATTTTGCAATATAAAAGCAAATAAATACAAAAATTTCATTCTTATACATATAAGCTCGTTAGGTACCATTTTGCAGGTGGTGGGATTTACCTTAATTTGCCAAAAAATTCTTCTAAATAAAGGGGTACTTTTAATCACTTGGTGAGTGGCCTTTAGCGATACTTATTATACATTTTGTCCCGTTTAAAAGTTAAAAATGTTCGGAAAAGATTATTATGGGTAATAAAAAATATAACAATTACCAGATTAGACATGTACTGCTAATTTTATTTATTCAAATTATGAATAAGTTTAAAATATATTAAAACCATTTTAAATTTTACAATTTTGTTATACATATATTAGAAGTATATACATATACATCTGTTTTTTTAATAAAAAATTTTTATAAAATGTAAAGAAAAAGAAAAAAAAATCAAATACAGGATGAATGTTATGAGTACAGAAGTATCCGGCCCTGGAATTAATGTGTTTGAGTGCAATGCAAGGCGGTTTCAATTCTTTAGAAAGAAAACGATCATGTATGACACCAAGCAAACACAAGTACTTGATTGCGATTGCTCACAACTTCCAAAAGCAAGACATTCTTCTTCTACTTCGACTATGACTGTTCGCTACTTACAAAACCAAAGCGGCGGCAAGAATTCTCGTATCTGCGACTGCTAACCAAAATCAAAAGTAAAACAAATTTAAAGTTTTCAAACCGGCGACTGCCGTAAGTGCTGCTCAACTGTTCATAAATCGTTGTTTGCATCTGCTTCGCAGTTAGCAGTGAAAAGCCGCCAAAGCAGTGAAAAGCAAACATTTTACGACTTTTGCTATTTCGATTGCAGTAATTTAAGCGCTGGTTTAAATCTTTAATTAAAACGGTTGTGAAATAGTACGGCTATTTAGGAAATACATATATACATATGTTCCATATAGCTCTAGCCTGTATAACAGATATTTTTTTATTTACTTTCCATTTATTATGTGTCGACTTTTTCTTTTATGACAGTTCTAAAAGTTCCTCTATTATTCTATACAACCTCTCATGTGCTATAAAACCATATTATTAGTGATTTATTGTTGGGATTAGATATTAATCTTGAACTGTTTGGTATGTTTTTAAGCATTTGTTATTTGATTTTATGCATGTGCGACACCAAAGCTCACTTAGGAGAATTTATATAAATGAATGCCTTCGAGTCTGTTTGTATGTATGACTTCATATGTTAAAACAGAACAATGTTTGCCACCACAGCAGTATAAACGAAGGAATATAGTGCACTAGAAGCAACAGATACAAAAGAACACAAACATGTTTTAACGATGCTTCAGCAGCAACAAGTATATCACAATGCGAAGGGCGAGTAATAAGTTTATATTGAATAAACCTGATAACATAAGTAAGGAATTTTTGGGTGCAGTCAAGCCATTGTGAAATTAGAGAGTAATATTAGAATTATATTTAAGGCATAGTCAAGCAATAGTCAACTTTTGTATAGATAATTTGAGTTCAGTCGTAGTCAAATAATAGCAAGGTCATGGTACAATCATGGTAAATTTATATTCAAGTCACTACGACTATGACGGTCATAGTTACGACATAAACAAATCATAGTTTAGTCACAATCAAGACATAGTCGATTCGTAGTCTAGGGGCATATTGCTGTAATTGAATGGTAATTATTGTCAGAGTCATATTATAGCTAAGTTAAACTTAACATATGATCGAGGCGAGTTCCCGTCATAGTTAAGGCGTACTCAAGTCATGCATCTTACTTATATTATCATTACAATCAGGTAACTGCAAAATCAAAGTTGAGTCAACAGTTTAATCATAGTAAAGTAAAAGTTAAGTCATAGTCCCATAGCCAATTTATTATAAAGGCATAGTTCAGTCATAATCAGGTAATTCTCAAATGAGAGTCAAATCATATCTAGGTCTAAAGTTGTAGTCAATTTATGCCAAATAATAATTAGGTAGCTGGCCAATCTGAGCTAATTCAAGCCATGTAGAGGTCATAGTCAATTTTTAGTCATAGGGTGTTTGTCGTCAGAGGCAGTCCTGAGCTAAGTCTATGTCAAGACTAAATCGATGCTTAATCAAGTCACGGGTAAGTTATATCTATTCATATCATAACCAATTTTTAACCAATCAGAGTTTTTTTAATGTCTGGTAATTATGAAATCTAAGTTATATTCTCATAATCAAGTCATGCTAAGTTTATAGTCAAGCCAGAGTTCAATCACTTTTAAAGTAATTGTAAAGGCAGGGTCAGATCATAGTCAAGCCTAAGTCATGACATAATCGAGACGTATTCTACTCACGTCAAGTCATAGTCAAGTTGTAGTAATATCATAGACGATTTATAATCAAGTCATAGTTCAGTTATAGTCAGTAATATTCAAGTCAGAGTAAAGTTATATCTAGATTTAAGCCAGTCATTTTCCAGGCAGAAAGACATAGTCAAGTGATAGTAAGGATGCAATCAATTTGTAGTCTAAAAATTGTCAGGCAACTGCCAAGTAATTACCTTAATATGGCTACATCCAAGTCAGTTTATAATAAGTCCATAGTCAAGCTGTAGACCATTTAAAGTCAACTTATGTTAAGCTGTATATCAATTATCTACGTCGTACCCAAGTCCAAGTTCAGTAATTGTCAATTAATTGTCAAATCAAAGGCAATATTATGTCATAGTAAATTAATATTTATTTCATAGTTAAGTCGTAGTCATACGATAGTCAATTTGTATGTTGTCATTGTTCCTTTATTGTCAGGAAATTCCTAGGTCAGAGTCAAGGAATAACTAATTCTAATTCAAGTCATATCCCAGCCAAAGTCAAGACAAATTAATGATCAAATCATAGCCAAGTCATAGTTAGATTATAGTTAAGTCATAGTTTAGTCATTGTAATGTGACTGTCAAGTCAATTCATATCAAGTTTATAGTCAAGTCACAACTGAGGCTTTGTTAGGTAATTGTCAAGTTAGACCCAAGTTAGGAAAAGTCTAAGTCCAGTTATAATCACGTCATATTACAGTCCCATTCAAGATATAGTCAAGTCATAGTCCATAATTTCTTTAGCAGACCTCGTTTAGTTACGTACAGAGCTTGGCTGACACAAAAGAGAGTGTAGAAAAAATGTCCTACAAACTAAATGATTTAAAACCAGAATTATCCTTTCATTCCATACTCAACTGGGCCAGGCAGCACTATTTATATTAAATGCTGTATACATTTAAAAATAAAAGGACGCAGAGTTATGGGGAATGCTAAAGGAGGGAGAAAGGAATTACATGCAATAAAATTGTGTAATCGACATTTGTTGCGCCTTTACACAGAGGCGACAATACCACACACTCTGTAACGTTCGCAGACATGTGTAACAGTTTGCACAGCATAATATGTGTTCTACATGCTGAAACATGTTTCTGTTGTATGGTTGTATGTATGTTTCTGCAGCCTGTTGCACTCGAGAGTGTATATGGTTTTTTGTCTCTTTTTCAAGTATCTTTGTGTGAATTTAATTTTTTTTTGGTTTTTTTGCCAATTCTCTATAGTCAATGTAATAATACTGGATTAGTTGTGTTTAGTGACTGACATACATATATGTATACATGTGTTGGTCATAAGATTTTATTCCACAGTTTTCATTTCTGTAGTGTGTTTTGTTTCAGTTTAAACAATGTCTTCTGTCCCCTCTGCCTTGAGTGCTTTCTGTAGATTGTGTTGGTAGATGACAAAGAATGTGTGTTTGAAAAAGGGATAACGGCGCTCATCTTATTACCTCTATGAAGCCAGTTAAGATTTCTCTAAGTACAACAGGAAAACTTACTCGCTTATTTTTTTATTTTTTTTTTTTTTGGTTCACAGGGCAAATTTATTTCAGGATCCTTTATAACCCGGCTTAAAGTCATAAATCAGAATCTTTATCCTTTCACCTCGTTATGATTTATAGTAATAGGAAATACTTAAGGGCTAAAGTGCAACATTAATTTGCGTTAGATTTTATTTTTTAATGAAAACGAAGTAATGTTTATATTAATTATATGTAGTAATACACAGATACCATCCGCCTTTCCAATTATTTATAATTACTAGAGACTTCTGTTATAAAGAAATTTATAACTAATTCAACGTTGTAAAACACTGAAAAATTGATTTCTGTGCCAAAAAGTAGTTTTCCACTTTAAATTAGAAAATGCAACAAGAAATGTATTTCATCTCAACTCACAAAATACATTGTTCAAAATTTGACATTTCTAATTAATCTCTATTAACATTTCTATCCCTTTTGCTTTTGAAAAAGATTAAGAAGATTATTAAAAGAAAAATTTATTGGCCGTAATGTAATCATAAATTTTACACCTAAATGCTCTGTGTGCGACAACATCATCTAATGGATCGCAGAGTAGACAAACACATTTTATATGCATTTCTACTTTTAATTATAAATTTTGAACTAAATCTTGTGGTTGCCAAAAAATCAAATGCCTTCAACCAACTAAACGCCTCATTTTTGCTTAATAATAAAATTTTGAATCTCGTTTTTATTAAACATCACAGCGCACTATATGAAGATATTAAATGCTTTTAGGAACAATAAAGGGAGCATTTCAATTAAAAAAAATTAAAGTTTTTGAAAATATTAAAAATTGTTTAAATTTAAAAAGTGATTTTTAAATTAAAGCACGTCGGGTAATATGCTGTTTGAAATTTTTTTGTATACCCTATCTTCCACCTTGCTTTCTTAAGTTGACAGCTAGTGTTGGTTTTCAAGACAATATTCTCTCAATTGAAGCTGATGATACCTAGAGCGAATGTGAACTCTTTGAAAAAGCACCAGATATAAAAAGATTTCTGATATTTTTGGTATGATTTTTGTTGTTGGGCTGACACAAATTATTTGTGCTATTCACAGAGAATTGATTACATGCAACTCAGTTTTTATAGTGAATATTTCAACACACAAATTGAAAATTCGTTTTCGTTAGGAATAAGATTTTAGAGAACAAAGGTTGGATTTTCAAAATCGAAATTTTTTTCCATATGTAAAGTGCGATCTTTTGTTTGACAATTAAATTTAAAGATAAAAATTGCTATTCTGTAAAACGACAATATCCTATTCAGCACTTGGTTTCTTTTAAAATGGCATCTATATTTCTCTCTTGTCGGTTTTAAAAAGTTCATTTGAAATGATTGTTAACGTTATTATTTATACACTATTATACAACGCGACCTGGTGGATTAGTTTGCAGCAGTGGCCACAACTTTAACGTCTTGCCACCACTTGAAAATCGCATATGATAGTTACGTACTCTATGTCCTGTAAACAGTCCAGTGTTGCGTTTAATATCATTTCTTCTGAAATTTGGAATAGGCTTTGTCTTAGTATTTTGGGTGTCAATGAGTGGCTCCGACTGCCACATAACTGTTTGGGCCTCTCAATAATTGAGGTCTTTGTTTTTTCTCTACTTATATTAAATTATTTGTGAAGGTCTTATTTACCACAGAGAAGGGTGCTGGACCTTTGAAAGGAGTTTCGGCGGGTATTTTGGACAGATAGTCTATTGCTTCATTACCCACATCCTTCTTATGTCCAGGTACCCACTTTACTATCTGCATTCTTTTCGAGAAGGGCATCTAGAAGCTTAAAGCTCTCCCAGGCCAACTTCAATTGGTATGAGTAATTTGCTTATGCTTTCGAAACAGCCTGGCTATCCAAAAAAAGGCATTTTTAGCACAGAGCTCTAGCCGTGCCCTAGACTGGCCTATGTTTAAGTTTTTTTTTAAGCTATTTCAGTTTTTTATTTAATTTTTTAGCTTGATATAATAACATGTGACTGCTTCTATTAGCAGCAGTTTTTTAATAATCACTACTTTATCAAAGGGGACGGCGGACTACCTCAATTTATACGGCATCCTGCTATGAAACCAGTGCTGAAATCTTGGAATTCGAAAGTCTAAAAAATTATCTACTTCTTCCTACTATCAAGGGCATTCTCCAAGACAATCGTATAAGTATCCTTAAAGGGCTTAAAGCCTATTAAAACGAAACACTATTTAGGCTCTGTACGGCATATTTAAATGTCTATAAATTTATTTAATTTCATATTTTTAAATATTTATTGCATGAACACACATATGCAGGCATCAACATGTTATGTGTTTGCGTGTGCTGTAATAAATAAAAACATACTGACAAAATTTCAATTTAATTCGTTCGAATTTATTTAACAGACAGACAACCGAAAATAGTTTTTTGTGAGATTTTTATTCTATTGGCAGTTTGCCATAATTTGTGGCAAAATATTATTTGATTTCATATATTAAATAAAGACTTTGTTGTTTGCTAAAGACATTTTAGTTGATAAATTTGTTATTCTAAACCAAAAGATACAATCTGTTTTATTAGTTTTGTATTCGAAATGTATCTAAATTTATTCATCTCATTAAACACATTTTAAAAATTTAATAATAAATAAACAAATAACAATATTGAAATGCAAAAAATATCTGAATTAATAAAAAAAAAACTCAAATAATTTACTAAATATGACAAATGTATTGGAAGAAAAACTATTGACCACAATATTTATTAAACAAACTTGGAAGTTAAATAAATGAACTTTGTAAAAGAAATTCAAGGAAAAAAGAGGAATTTTATTTTTGTTTGTAATAAAAAATACTAAGACAAAAAGCAGATTTCATGTTCATAAATTTAAATCAAACAGATAAAAAAATTGTATTTAAAATTAAACATATATTAAATATTATAAAACTGTTTCTTGATTTCATATTCCGACAGGGTGGCTTGATATAGACTTTTGGAGCAAGTGATTATTCTCGCTACTTAAGTTTGGTTTGGAAATAAACCGTTTTCGAATATGTGCCATTTTCGTTCTGAAAAAAGTACACTGAAGGTGGCACCTAGCCGAAGTCGGTTTTAATGTAGGGGGAATATCGAAGCAGACCTCTAACTTTATGGATAGCCTATTCTACCCCCTGCTTTGTTCGTATTGATTTCAGGCAACCGTCTCAGCCTCTTCCTCAGGAGTGTCTTTCAAAATTGTCTCATCCACCCCTTGGGAGGTTTTCTTGTCCAACTCTTCGGAATTTCTCCATTGGGCAAAAATCGCCGCAGTTCCTACAGAGATTAACCCCTCCACCACATGCGAGGCTTCATTGCCTATCCATGTCGGAATCTCACGGTCTAACACCTTAGAAGTACCTTTAAAGGATGACTCCTTCAGTTTAAACCGTAGTTAATCCAGAGATTAATCTCTCCGCCTCTTGCGAGACTTCCTGATTCACCCAGTCATATGTCGACCCACAGAGAGCTCCATACACACGGGTAAGTCTGTAGTAAAACTAGAGATCGACTGGTATCCAAAGTTTTCATACTTGAGACCATGAATCTTCTTGGCCACGCATCTCTGGCGACTGATGTTCCACCGTGGAGTGTAAAATTATCTCCGCTCGACTTATTTACACAGAATCCTTGCAGAGACATGAACCTGTTACCGGCCGGCACCATGAGGAGGTATAAGTCAGAACTTCTGACAGTGCATTTAGTCACGGCAAGCCATATTTTGTGCCTGCCAGCTGACGGTCTCCTGAAATTGTTAAAAAAAACGGGCTTCCAACAAGGGTAGGTTTATGTTGTCAGGAAAAAGAATAGGTTATGTGTAATGTACTTTTATGTACAGGACCAGTTTATACGATTATGTATGGAATGTTACATCGTATATTCTTCGATTTAGTCTTCGCTTGGTGAAACGAATTTAATTCTTTAATAACTCTTACTCATAGATGCGGCGGAAAATGAGCTATAGCCTGGTTTCTGTTGGCTTTAAGAATATCGGTCGATTGCCGTTTAAGCCTTTCTTACACCTTTGTATTTTTTTTATTAGATTATCGTGCCTTTTTAGAATATCCGGCGGCTTAAGGTTTTGATAGACTCTTTGTAAAAAGTAGCAATAAATGAAATAAAACAGTAAAAAGATTTGCTGACCTGGCATGGACAAAATATATTCGTAACCAATAAACAAAGCGGCTGGCGCAAGCTAAAGAAAAAATCAATAGCGGCGGTGGGCTAGTGGATGCGATACAGTCGGCTTGTTTTCTAGTTTACAACGTGCTTCTGTGACTTTTCCCCTTATATTTTTGTAAAAAAGCAACTCTAATAAAAAGAAAGAGTCTCTTAAAAAGCTTTTCAAGCCAAAATTTTATAAAAAAAAAACACATTCCTGACCGATCATTAAAGACGTATTGGTAGAAAAGTTCATTTAAAAGCAATATTTTTCAAGAAACTAACAAAGATACCCACTATAGTTGTTCTCTCTATATGCTCAATATTAATTTTTAAATATTATGTTTTCAAATCTTACTTTTCATTTATCATTTAATTCTTTGTTTTTTTTTATATTAAACATTATAAAAAATTTATTTAAAACAAAAATTGTCTTAGTGATGTCTATACAGTTAAAACGAATAAAAATGGTAAGTTAATCGAATAAAATGTTCATTCCTTAGAACACTTTAATAGAATTTTCTAATACAAACATAAGTTAATTTATTTTAAATTAATAAAAACCTACTTCTGAATTCGACCACTCGGATCAATTGCAATTATGCAATTATGATGGTATTGCGAGTGCACGAATTAAAAAATATATATTCTTTAGAAATTGTTTATGAATATGAGTTTTTTAACACAGCTTTTTAGCCCTAAGTTGTATTTGAAACATGAAATATGATTTTTTTTTATCAATGTTTAAACATTTGGCATCCACACGACTGTCAAATTTTTACCGATTTAATTTGACAGTGTCCCGACTCCTTACTTTATTGTTTTTGCACTACAGATTTCAGAGTAAATGGCAGGTTATTGGCATAGAACTACATCTCGAGATTTAATGGGCAGCAGTTGAAGGCTTTTCACAAAATATTCTTGTTAGACCAACACTAAACAATATTGAATGAACTTAAGCCTACAAATTAAATTACTTAATAATATTGACCAAATAAATGGCAAAAAAGTTAACAAATAAAATTGTTCGAATTATAATATGAACATATGTGGATATAATATGATAAATTTGATTGACATAATTATAGCCATGGAACATATTTTTATCATATTAAACGTTATTATCATGTTTGATAATGACATAATAACATAATATGATAATATTATTATTATGGATGACAACAATATGATTGTGCTTACAACTATTTTATTCAACTGTATTATCATACGATTATAGTTGCCTCGTATATACTATGTTTTCCTTACCAAGAGTGTATTCTGACAACCCCTCAGCAAATAACCCTTACAAATAAATTTTTAAATCTTCAACTTGAAAAAGTGGCTACGATGTTCTCGTGTAAATGGATTTTGCTGTAATTCAACCTCATATGCAGCCAAATACACACATCTAGACAGACATACTGCAACCACTACTGCCACTCCCAGTGGAAGTAGGCGTGGTGGTGTAGAAAATATAAACAAAAAGAAAGTGCACGATTTTAAAGCAACAATAAATAAATGTAATTAAAAATAAACAATTTTGCACAGTCGTTGAAATCCACTTGGTCGCAGTTACATTTGAAAACTTCCATTTGCATTTATTCCATTGTTTTTCTTTTTATTTGCTTTATATACACTGGTGTTGCTTTTATTTAACAATTGTTTACATGTGAATTGAGTTACTTGAAATATTTATAAATTTATACACATAAATAACGAGAAAAAGATTTAGAAACATATACATACATACGTAGATAAAGATAGTGTCCGGAGGAAATTATTTTATGAATGGCCTTTCATGTGATTAGTTTATCACAATGAAACTATATGAACTAAAATATATTTCATAATTTTTGTTATCCCTTGTCAAGTTTGCTTTGGAGACAAACCGGTTTCGGCTATGTATCACTTTTCGTTCGTTCGAACCAGTTTGTCTGCAAACCACATATGACAAGAGATGACGGAAATTCGCTTCAATCTACTTTAAACCACCTTGTCGGATTATAAGATCAAGAATTCATTAAAGTTGTTATTTTTATAATATTTTTATATACACTACATCTCTTTAGGTTGAGGGTTTTCTTAGTGGTATCTGCCCCAACTGAATGTGATAAAATTAATCTACGTCCTTTTTTATTTTTATCGTTTTGAATTTACCAATGGAGCTTAAAAGAAAACTATGTTTAGTTTTTGCAAAGCCATTAACGAATTCATAATATATTTATGAATACAATTAAAATAAAATGAATGAAAAAAAACATTTTTCAAAAATTACACATTTATTCATTTACGTAGAGGTCTTACCTCAGCAAGAAAAGGGATACACATGCAAATAAAGGAGTTCACAATTGTAACTTAAGCCTGCAACAAAAAATATGGAAACTTTCGATTATAAGCTGGTGCAATTCGGGTCATAAATGCATGATCTACTACTGACATGTCTTTAGATATAAAATATTTAAATTTTAAGAAACATCTTCTCAATTAAATTGGTGTTTATGGCAACTGAAAGATCGCTCGTTTTACTGGGTTCAAATTAAGTAAAAAATATTTTCAATAAGATTAAATATCAAAATGTAATGTATATATTTCGTAAGCTCAAGCCGTTTTTTTTACCCTGCAAAGAAATTCAAGACAATAAATATATTCCAATCATTAGCACATTTGTTAAAGAACTGGGTCATATTAGACGAACAGTGCATGATCTAAACATTAACATGTTGTTGGAGTTAATGCATTTTTGTACTATTTAAACGAGGGTGTTTAGCCAATGTATGTTCCGTGGATCCAAAACGTTATTTCGAGAGTTAAAAATATTTTTCTAAAAGCACAGGGGAAGATGTTCTCTCATATTTTCATCTTCCTTACGCTAATAATTATAAATAAATATTTGTTTAATTCCCAAACGCCTTGTATTTTTGTGTCGAGTGTACTAATGTATTATAATACTGTATTGTATTTTGATAATTTTCACATAAAAATGTGATAACATAATACAACTTTACTTTGTATACATGTGATATGTTGTATTGATACTACCACAATATATTGATAATACCACAATACAATACAATTTACTGTTCACAAACAAATATACCAAAAATTTATATTAAGACGCGATACAATAATACAAGGCGTTTCTGAACTGCATAATTAAAATATGTAGCTCGCTAATTTACTCAAACAACGGCATAACGCAAACAATGAAATTTCGAGATAAAAGCGTTTCAAGTTTTTTACTTGCTTGCAATGACATACCGAGCAATTTTGCATTCTTAGAGTTATGACGTTTTTTGTGTAAGTGAACGTTGTATCTCCATCAAAGTCAATAACCGTTGCGTATACTTGTTCATAAATTACATTGTCATTCAACTATCAATCATACGCCCGGCCCAGCGTTTCACTATTAATTCTTCAACATTTTTTTTCCAGCGTAACCTGCATTCTAAAGACGTTTGTTATATATATTATTTATTTGCATAAAACATATTAAATAATTGCTAGTTTTTTATAAATATTGCTAAAGTTTTTATTGGTTTATTGTTTTCTTTATTTTATACACAAAATTATTGTTTAAAAATTTCATTTTATTTGTTTTCAATTATTAGTTTTATCTTGAAAGTAATGTTAGTTATTTTTATCTGGAATTTTCTTTTTATTGTTATTCATGCAATGTTTTTAAATAAAAATAATTCCTGAAGTTTTTATAACTTCATAAATAAACTATTTGTTAGTTAAAGAAATATTATGGTACAGTTCTGTATGAGAACTGAACGTTTGTTAAATCTAAAAATTGTGTAGAGATAAAAAATTAAAATAAGATTTTGTTGAACAATGAAGTTTCAATGAAATTAACTTGCTTTCGTAAGGCATTTTTGAAATTTTAATCGAAATTTGTTTTAACAACATAAAAACATAATTTGTAAAATCGTCTTGATCAAAAAGGTCTCGTTGTTCGTTTGAGAAACTCCATAAAGTTCCATAACAATATGGTAACTTTCTGCAGCATTTTAATTTAAAAAAAAATAGCGGCTCAGACGACTTTTCTAGAGGAAGCTATAAAGATTTTGCACCAAGTGGTTTTTCTACCACAGTGATAAAGACGAGTTAACACACGACATAGGTGGGGAGGTGAATGAGGCTTTCGAGAAAGAATTTGTCTATAACGAGCCAATGAATTGAAGATCAATGTTATTTGCAGTAGACCAAATACTTCGCCAGGTGTCTATAAGTGATGTTTTTAAAAAAACTATTGCCAAGTCTAGTTTTTTTTATATAGCACAAACAAACAAAAATTGGGGTGTTAAAATTTATGAATGCGAACAGCCCACAACTAAATTAAAATAAATTGAAATCAATGCTGGTGAAATAAAAACAATTGTTGGAAGCACCTTAGCCATAAAATGTAAACCCAACTAACTATGCTGATGATTTGGTGGAATGATTGAAGAACGCATATCAGAAATGCAGAGAGAACAGTGTGGACCAAAGCATTGATGAACCAACGATGAATTTCAAGTGTCATATCAAAGTGAAACCAAACATACCTCTCAAGCCTATTAAACACAGTATAAAAATAGGGCTACGAAGTAACCGGCTTCACATACGACTTCAACATATACTATGGAAGAGAAATAAATCAATCTTCTCGAACTCTGGGGGAGTGAGTTGTAGCAAAATCTAGTTCAAACATAGATACTGATATTGTCATACGCTTCGATTCCTCTTTTACATCTGCGCGTTTAATGTGAACAATTTCGTTCAACGTGTTAAATAATAAAAATATAAAAAGTTAAAAATAGAACTAAGTTTGGCAATGCAAATTACGTTTATTTTGGAAATTTTCAGTTTTTTAATTTAAAAATTAAAACGCACCATAGTGCGACAGGCCAAGTGCAGGCCTAATGAACACACGCTGTATGTACATATATCATACGATACCATTCGCGCTGTTTAGCACCCCTCACAACTTTGCTTCCTTTTGTCATAAAATAATGAAATTTGCGACATAAGGACTCTACGTGCAGGTAACCTCATAGGCCAAGTTGACCATAAAATGTTCCCGAGATATGAAGGTGTAAATAGTGCATTATTGGTTACATATTCACTGACTCATCAACACTATAGGGCATTTGCACTGTAGTTAGAGAGCTGAAATTTGGTACACAGGTAGGCCTCGAAGAATCATCTAGGAGACTAGGATTCCATCTTATTTGTATAGAGCATTTTAAAAAAGATTTTATACATACGTTAACAAACAAAAATAACTTGGAAACAAGGACTCAGATCCGCACAAAAACTTAAATGTGAAAATAAGGCCAAGTTCCTAACTAAAAATTTCGGCCGGGAAAAGTATTTTACGGAGAAGGAATTTGCCTTATTTTCGCATTTATGCCTCTCTGTGGATTTTATTCAAATATTAACCCTTTTATGAGTTAAGTTCCTACCAGCTGTAATTATATTTATTTGTAAAGCATAATAATACCACTTAAAACAAAACCCACACACAGTGGTCGTGCAATATTTTATTTGTTTATAAAAACCCTCTGAATAACATATAAATAAATACAACAGTGGTATAATGATAAACGTCGTATTAATTTGAAACTACACTCTGATTATGAATAATCTTTTATATAAATAGTGTTGTTATATAAATAATATTTGTTAATATCAATATACTGCCGATATTTACACATAAAGGTGTCATTAATTCGTAACTATATTAAATTTAGAATAATTATGTCATATTTATACACAGTGTTTGCATATTGTGTTTATTAATTTAATCTTATATATTTGCTAAATAATTTTGTCATGGTTTTTTTATTGTTCCGATGACACTTATCACTTTTGGGTTGTGGTTTCGCATAGCTGACGAACAAACAAGTAATTGTGTAATAAAACAAACCCCAGAATTCCCCAGAATGCAATTTAATTATGTATGAAATATTTAACAAGGCTTTGAAAACAAGGACAAGGAACAGATAGATAAAAACTGTAAATCAATGCTTGCCGTGGGCACATCACTTGGAACTTTGAAGATCAGAGTTGCCGTTTTTACGAGTGTTTACAATTGTGACGGGCAAGTATTTAAAACAAAGTATCTGTTTTATACTTATTGCAGTAATTGGTATCTATATGTACCAGTACTGAAGTACATAATATTTTGAAGGAAATATATTGTTTTCCATGCAAATGATTCCATGGTTTTTGTTCTTGTTTAAGGCATTCATTGTTTTTGTTAAACAAATGAAAAGACATAACAAAACGACAGACTCTGTTGTATTAGAACTTCCCTTCCTTGTGCTTCAACGTACAGTATGACTCTGGTAAAGGCATATTATTTTTTGAAACTTTGAATTCATAAAATCATGGTGGTAGTCGCGTTGGTTGCTTTCAGCTAACAATTAAGTATTTTGTCTTCAATTGGATAATAATAATTCCTTTAACCGCTTAACCGCTTAAAGTTGCCATTTGTGGAATTTCGGAAATTTACGAGACTTGTCTCATGAAGCCCTTTTTTACACTTTTGCCCAAGTAATAGTAAAGTAGGAAACTTAAGACCAATTTCATTGCCTTCTAATATAGGGAAGTTGTTTGAGAAGATTATATTGGGGAAAATGGATATAGGCTTGAATAATGTATACTCGTATATACCTGAAAGACAATTCGGCTTTAAGAAAGGAAATTCCACGGTGCATGCTCTTTTAAAATTTCACACTGATGTAATACAGAATTTAAGGAAACGTCAGTGCACTGTAGCGGTAGCCCTGGACATCGAAAAGGCTTTTGATAAAGCATACCATGATGGAATATTATTCAAAATGATGAAAATTGGCTTCAGACCATCAATTGTAAAACTCTTTCAAAGTTTTTCAATGACAGGAGATTTTGCGTACAAATGTCCGGGCAAAGTTTTTTGCGGAGCTCCCCAGGGCTCCGTGTTGGTACATCGTTTGTATAACATTTTCATATATGACTTTCCCCACGACTATTATGGATCCAAGGGTATACTTATGCTCATGATGAGTCTCCTCTAGTTGGACTACAACGTGTCTCTTTACACCTCAAAAAGGCGGATGAGTTTTATTCGCATTAGGGTATAAAAATAAACGCGGTGAAAAGTAATGCCATTTGCTTACGCAATACTTCCGGGAAGTGTAAATATACGGTGTTTCCGGAAAGGAAACAATTAAAATTAAACCTGAATGATAATGACATCATGTTTAAAGATAGCATGAAATACCTCGAAGTGAATTTTAATAAACTTGTGAAATTTAAATTAAACTTCTGAATTATAACTTAGAGAAGGCTAATCAAGTGAAAGGTGCCTTTGCGAAACTATTTAATAGTAAATTTTTTCCAAGTTAGGACTAAATTGCTTTTGTATAAAGTGAGCATTAGGCCAATTCTTCTTTATGCATTTCCAATATGGTTTAGCGTTTCAAAAACAATGATGAAAGGAATCGACATTTTTGAAAGGCATATTGTACGCAAGTGCATAGAGAAGAATTATAAGTCGGTTAATAAAAGATTCTCTAATAAATTTATATATGACAAGGTCAAGTTATTACCAATATCGGTTTACGGTCTCGACTTAATGCGAAGGTTTGCGGACAGACTGTCCGAGTTTGAAGGAAGTGTAATGCAAGATATTTTACGTGAGGAACAAGGTGGTAACTGGTCCAATACACAATATATTTCCGCGATTGGAATTTTACATGAACAAGTCAATAGTGTTTCTGGTCAAAACTTCTAGTCACGTATTACTCCCGGCATTCATAGGGGGTAAACAATTTTAATTTTATTTAATTATTATTTTTTGATTCCTTTTGTTTGTCTGTTTGTTTTTCTTTGTATTTATATAGATTTAGTTTTAGATGTAAGATTTATTTAAAAATTTTTTTATTATTATTATTAAGCACATTTCTTGTAGATAAAACTCTACTAGTATATAAAAGTGCCGGGAGCAAGCACTGTTTCTTTAAACACTGTTATGAATTAGACTAATGTTATATAGTCTTTCTCATTTTGATAAGCACGATGCATAATCAATTATAAATTTATGTAATTAAAATAATACTTTATAGTTTTAAACTATTTAAAATGTTATGTGGGTAAATCTTGTAGTATGAAAAAACTAAGACTCAATAAAAAAAAAACTAACTAACTAACTAACACTTTTGCCCAACTTTCAATAATTAATGTAAGTTTTATGGAAAATTTGAGAAAAAAAATAAATTACTTAATAACTAAAAACACAAACAACTGAAGATTTTTCCCAAATTTACATCTAAAAATTTCTATAAAAGAGGAAAAACAATAATTGTTTATACGTTATCATTCTCATTTAGTTTATACTAAATATTGGATATAAAATATAATATAATGACGACGAGCAGTTACTGATAACGTTTGAACTATGGTTACAAGCAGGCCACATGGTAGATGAATATAAGGTCTCCTGTAATTATCTTATATTTTCCGGATTTGCCTCGTATTTTGCCGAATACAAGGTACCTTGACTAATCTCGTGTTCCCAGTAACATAGTTGGAATTATCGAAGTTTATTTTAACTTTGATTGGCAAAATATATGATAGTTTATTATTAAATAACCCCCGGTGGCCTGACTCCAGATGAGGCGTAGTCTCCCACTCGTCGACTCGTTCGTTCTTTCGCGGATCAATAAGGTTCTTGTTCTTACTCTTTCGGACTTAATTGTCCTGAGAATCTTTTGGCTACTAGTTTGGCCTTGTTTGGACCGAAAATCGAAAATATATTTCGGTCGCTGGCTCCTCTACAAAGATTTGCAGTCCTATTTTGCCCCCAGCATAGTCTCGTTCGTGAAGCAGCTGATAGACACAGGTATCTGCGTTATGATTTGGCCTGGAGTATCTGTTTCTTATCTATATTTTATAGCTCGAAAGTGCCTTTCTTTTAGTAACAACGACAAAAAATAAATAAATCGAGAAGAATTCTGCTTCCATAGAGACAATATATTTATATTGAAATTTGTTCCTGCTCTCCTAAGACTTAAGAGTAGAATTGAAAATTAAACTAAAAACATTTCTTGAATTATTAAATAAATTAATGATAGCTAAAAGAGTATCGCCCTTCCGCTCAATATAGAATACGACTTTCTTCGTTTTCAATTTTAGTTTTTAAATTTTTAGCATTTTTTGTAGTTCTGTTTCATCTTGGTTGATTTTATTTTAGTATTACGCCGATTCTGGTGAAGTAAACAGGCACATGCAGGTTTTTGCCATGCTATTATAATATTTTCATTGCCGATGGTTGGCTGAAGGAAAATGGATATGATAACTAGTAATGCAATAACCCAAGAAAAGTCAAAAACATGAAATTTGAAAATATTCACTTTTATATTCAATTTGGCTGGAGTGTTGGGTTGATGTTTACAGTGGACATAAGATTAGTAGCAATACACTAAGAATGTTGACAACGTTACGGCCTAGAACATGCTTTCCATTCTGCTACTTGTCTAATAAAAATTTTAACTGATGCTGTACTTAAGCCCAACAATTTAATTAATTTATTATAATAGAGTAAAATATAATACGTAAAGGCTTTTGATAAAAAAAAATGGAGAAAAAGTAGCTCCAAGTGCAAATCTTCTGACCACCATTAAACATTAACAAACATATTAATGCTCGGTGTGTGTGTTATATTAAAAATAAAATGTTTAAATAAAATAAATAAATATTTTTTTAGTTGTTAATTAAACAACAACAATAATAATGTGCGGCATTTACAAAAAATATATTCGTAGTTAAAGTTGCGGTAATATTATTAGTTTCATCTACTCGTTTTTAGTTTCATCTACTATTGTGTTGACGACACCAGTAAAGGATGTAGAATTTAATAACCGTGTAATTGATTTGAATTCTTTGTTTTAAAAGCTTTTACTGTGGAAAATTGTAATGCTTTCGAATACAACAATAAATTGTAAAACTCGCCAATAGAATTATGACTGCTTCGATTAATCAATCGAAGTTTTCATCAATCTCCAACTTTCTTAGGTTCTGATTTGCCATCAGTTCCATTACTAAAATTGTATGTCTCAAATGCTATTAGAAACATTATTTCAAAATTCTTTATACGTTCTGAGGAACCTTAACTTTTTCTCTATTTAACTCCATTTAAAATTTCAAAAACGGTTTAAAATTTAGTGCTTTAGTGCGCTGGCAGTCAGTGGCACCGTAGATAAGTTTGAGCGTATATACGCTTTCTTGGACCCGAAGCTGCCAGCTAAACAGAAATTGAAGCGACGTGAGGAGAACATAAAGATTGTCTCTATCGATGAAGATCTAGAAATTTCGAATCGGTGCCGATCATCTTAATTTGTCCTCGCCAAAGAGTCGACCCGAATTATTTTGCGGTTGGATTTGGTCCTATTTCTGTATAAGATTGTGCTGGGAATTAAACGAGGACGAACATACATAACGCAGTGAGTTCGCGAATTTGGCGCTGGAAATGTTTGCCAGACATTCATATGTTGGCCGAAAAATCATCTCGGGCGAATCTACAAAAATGTACTGTTCTGTGTGGTATCATTGGAAATTACGAATTAGAATCCATTACCAACAATGGTCACTGGTAGACAGCGATATAAACCCACCTTCTGGAGATTTATATCGATATACCCCAGCTGTAGTTCAAGCTTTAGCTACATGCCATACAATCGACGCAGCTCTTAAAGTTGTCTAGTAAGTGAGATGACTCACACGGGAAGCGTTCACCAATTGGCCACCGTGATCTTGGAATAAAACTTGTTTTTAACTTAAAATGCATAGTTGTTGTCCAGCCTTGTAGCGTAATTGTATCGAATGTATTAAAGTGAATTAATTGAAATTTATTTTAATTACGATAAATTCTTTACATAATAATTATTTATTATTTCATACCATCGGCCATACATTTCACTTTATCGCTTTAATTAGTTGTATTTTTTTTAATTATTCTTTTTACGTAAAATTGTTTGAAATTTAACATACTCGTATATACGTGGAAGAATTTACTGCATTTTCTATCATTTTTTTCCGCATTATGTTATAGAAGATTTTTTTACAACTTGATGTTTTTATACTTTAATTTTTATTTACAAATGAAATGATTTAGAGTTTAATTAACTCGAAGATTTTACCGGGTTTAGCTGAAATGCGTTAAAAAATACAGTATTAAGTATTTTCGAAATTTTTAAAATAATACCGAATTTTTAAAATTATTAATATGTCAGACTCACTTTTTTGTTCAAACAGTAAAAGATTTTTAAATTTAATATCACAAAAAATTCGAATTTATTAACATAATTTGTGTTGTGGCTATAAATGCCTGGGCACGTATCCTGATATTCTTACTAGTATTTATCGCAGCGCACTTCCTTGTCGGACTAAAATATCGTCGCACTAAGACATCGGCGAAATAAAACAATTAATAAAATGGATGTACTAGCTTCAAGTAATTCGCCTGCATAACATCATAAACATAAGGCACAATTGCAGATTTGTATATACTGCAACTTTTCTCTACTTCGCTTCCTCTCTACTATATCCGTTTCCAAAGAAAGTAACACAATTATTAAAAAAATTAGTAAATGTTAAATTCCTTATAAAAAATTCAATAAAAAGCATATTTTACGGCAGTCAGGCAGTCAAATATTTCAATATTTGCAAAAATATTAATTAGTGACATTTGTGTGCTATGTGCGAAAATTCAAACTTTTCTAAAATATGACACAAATTTCCATAGATAAAGATCTTGTCGTAGAAAATCATCAAATGCAAATCTGTAGAGATCTTCTTATAATTTTAATTAATTAACAGACAAGGGTGTAGAAAAATGTATATAAATAAAATTACTTTAATTTAGACCCAAAGTTTAAAAGTTAAGCACTTAAAGCTTCTTTAAAAATTTCAAGTTTTACGAGAGAGTTGTGACAACTGTAATAATTTTTGTGAGCATACCCACTGTGCAATTTCCTGTTTAATTAATACGTGATACGCTAAAATGACCACAAAACACAAAAGTAATTAGTTCGATTAATTAATTATTTAACGCGAAATAAAGACATTTTATTACAACAAGAATGTGTGTAAGACATTGTAGACAATCACACAAATATTTATAAATTATTGCCATAGAGATAATATGCGCTACAGTACAAGCACTGCAGGCAATGTGTTTACATACAGTACGAAAATCAGAGAAAAATCTATTTCTGTAGTGATCCTCTTATTTAAGCCATAGTTCCCAGAAGTAAATTTACTACATGTTAAAATCAAAGTGGTTCAAGTGTTATGAAACAATGTCGAAAGTATTTTAATTATACTCACCTGGCACCCTCTATTTTAAAATACCTGTCGACAGTGGTTCCGATTGCAATTACGATTTTTGCAGCATGACGCGTAATACAAATATCAAATGTACCAAAAGTTTTATAAATAAAATGTTCATACAAAATTTGTTTGATAAACTTTCAACAAATTGAAAAGTTTTAATATGAAAAAGATAAGTGCTGTGTTAAATAAGTCTCATTTAGTTGAAGTAGTTTTTTTCTACAAATTCTGGTAAAGATATCGAGATGATATCGTGACCCACGCATTTTATAAGTTCCCTTTAACCTTTAAATTAATATAATTACTTCACTTATGACCTGACCGCGGCTCAAATGTTTGTTTCACATTGGTACAGAAAACAAAAAGTAAAGGGTGTTTCAATATCGGCCAGATCTATGCCGTCCAGTTGAGGCTACAATAATTCTCATATCATATTCCTGTAACGAACGCAGTTAACAGTCACTGCTCAATTGATGTTTTCTGGTTTTCGGCGACACTCTAGTTTACAACAAGACTAGAACTACTACTATCTATAATTCAATCAGTTTCTTTAAGTCTTTTGATCAATCATTTAATTGGTGTCAAATTAGTTGGACTTTTTCCGTTGAAGATTCCGCGAACTTTGCGAGAGGTTTCAGCGAAATGGGTCTTCCCAAGAATAACGCGTTTACGTCCTTTTGTGTACCGAAGGTTTGAAAGTTTACGTCTGGCTTTTATTTTAGAGTTATAGAAGGGGGAACCTTTTTCCATATTGTTATAGTTAACCGGCACAGAAAATCATGTAATTCTTACATTTTAGGTATAAATTATGTTGAGCATTTTTATATAAAACACTGCTAGAAAGACTTTTGCGGAACACTAAACCTTTTGCAGGTTGCTGCCGTTTTTGTGGTTATATTAGATGAACCCAGTTTGCTCGGAAACGGCTCTAATGATTTTTAGTACGGCCAATGATTTTTGATCTATGGGATGTGTGCTTCCATTTGCCTCAAATCATAAAGCGGCACACTGCATGGTTTTCAGGAAATATAGAAACAACATACGTATTGCTCCTATTTATTATACCGATCGTATACATTCAGTTTTGTTTTAATTTATCTCTTGGCACTGCCTATTAAATTAATTTACTTTTCGAATCGTTACTAACTTTCATTGCTGGAGAATTCCCAAGATCGTTGCTAGTAGTATTGCCAGTAATTCCGAAAACTTTCTAAACTCCCCTAATTTTCATTTCCGTCGTTGATATCTCATTGGTGTTAACGGACGTAAAAAGTTACTGAATAACAACATCGTTAATTTTGTTGTTAAAAATTATTAACGAATCGATTATCGTTAAAAGAGAATAGTGAATCGTACTACTGAGGCTCAAGTTAGTCCTTATGATATCTCCAAAAATGTATTTTCGTTGACATTTAAATACCTAATTTTTCAAAACCATGGCATCGAATCGACGTATGTATATGCGAGCAGTAGCGGAGCGATTTTTGCGTAGGACAGTGTAAATGACGACGCATGGAAACGTTTACATGCGGCCAGCTCAGTTGGTGAGGGCATTTGGTAAAATTTAGCGTTTTGTAGGGCCACCAAAAACACATGTTAAAATGAAAAGACAAAATGTTTAAAATTTGTTAAAATAGTTAAATTGGGAAATTATTCCAATACAAAATAATTTATTTGACCATTCCCCAGGATTATTATCCAGAAAACATTATTCCATGAAAAAAATAATCATCTTATTCCAAATTCTAATCAATCTTAAGAAACACAGATGTACAAAAGAGTTTTTAATCGTAAATCTTCATTTTAAGATTTCCATTTAAATTTCTAATTACACAAGTTCTTTATGTGATAAAATTAAGATTTTATCCATAAATACCCTTTTGAAGAATTAAACAAGACAAATAAATTCGACAAAATCCAAACATTTACATATTTCTAAGGCCACCACAGAGTTTCAATTTGTAAAGGATTAAGCAAAAGGATTAAAATCACTTACAGTTTAGTTATTGGAAAACAAATGAAATTTAATAAAGCCCAAAAAAAAATACTTTTGTCTTTGTTATTGGTTCATTTTAAATACTTTTATTCGTTTTTTTTTTTATATTCCAGTCATGTATAAAATTGGCAACATGTCAAGTTTAAGCCAAATAGAAAAAATAGAGTTTGACACAAGATATAAAAACAGGGCAAAGTTTACCTTCATAAATTTATGAATGTGTATGTGTGGGTGTATGTGGCGTAACTGAAAGCATACTTATATATAGAGAAACCAGAACACACACACACACACACACAAACACACATATACATTCAAATATATAGTGAACAGTGTTTTAATAAAAAACACATACACACTGGGTGAAAGTGACCAAAATTAATATTTCGAAATTTCTCAGTCTATTACTTAATAAAGACATCAAAGCATTCAACAATAATTCGTAATATTGTTGAATGCTTTGATATATTCATTTAGTAATAGACTGTCGTAAGGGCCTGAGATTCTGCTTAAATATCAATCTGTCGACAATATTACAAGTCAGCCTCTCGTACAGTAAAATATCAAATTAAAATTGTTCATTCGCAATGCGTAAACTTAATTTAAAATGACTGATTTTCTGTGTATGAATATTAAACATTAAAAAACCATTTTTTTATTTAAACCAAAAATTACAGTAATCAGTACCACAGTGCACTCTGACATAAAATAGAAGAAGAACAAATTACATGTCTGTCCATCATCAACTGTTGCTATCAGTTTTTAAACAAGCAAAAAAAGCTGAGAATCACATTGTTTCTAGTTCACAGTTCGTTGTTGACTTATAGACATGACTTTGGGTGAATTTAACACACGAATGAATTTTAAAGTGGCGACACTCAAAACGTTTGGTTTTAATGTGGGTGAGATAAATAATATATTCGAAATACGTATAAAAAGCAAACATTATGTACTGAACAAAGTAGAGTAGAGTGTATATTTTTTTAATGAATTTTTAGTATTATTGAATGGGCCAGAGCTACTTGGACATAACATGGAATATCGCTGCAAAATTCGCACAGCAAAGCTCCTAAAACCTGAATTGGCTATTTGAAAAGGTTATCAAATTGATTAAGTTTTACGAGGCCGTGGCTAGGCAGAGAGCAATGAAGGCTGCTACCCGACAGTCTCACTATACCAATCTTACCAGATATATCTCATATAAGTGGCATTGGCTGGATGATTATGAAGAATATTGATAGATTTCTAGGTTGATAATGCAGAGTGGACAACCATCTGAACCACTGGATAAAGTATCTCTTCTCAACCAAACCTAATATAGCCTACCCTGGGATAAGAACAACCAGAACAGCCTAAGTAACAATGCGGTTTGGAGTGCCCAATATTTGCATCGTAACTAGCCGATCAACATTACTTTGACATGTGCCTATATATGTTAAATATAATCAAATACATTTCTTTATCACGATTGTGTTCGTACTAATTCTAAACTGTTCCTCTAAACTCTATATTAATGCTTGGATTATTCACTTCCTATTCTTCATACCAACCTGTCATTGTTCTTTTTTAAAGCGAACAGGCGTCAGTATGGTTTACTTTCCATATTTATTTTGCCAGCTTTATAAAGAGAAACATTACGAAACGAAATACGCGTGGGAAGATATGTAGCGGTTGCAGAAACGTTCCGATGCGTTAATAAATTGTAAATATAGGATAAATAAAATTTCTAAAAATGTATGTATCGGCTTAAGCAAGCGGTCGTAGAAGAAGCATAAGCACACAACCGGTATACAAACTGGCACACATGCATAAGTAATAGATAGCTAACATATTATAACTACACACACTATTAGTACAAGGTAGCCAACAAAATACGCATTGTTAATACGTTATAATTCTCATTTAGTTTATAATAAAAATTGGATAAAAAGAAGAGAAAAGAAATTATGGAAGGATGAGCAGTTATCTCGAAACTACCTTCAATTTACTGTAGATTATTCGCATGGAAGACGCATATAAGGTCTCCTGTAATTATCTTATATTCCTTCGTATTTAATCATATTTTGCCGGAATTATGTTAAAAACTTATCATAGAAGGTCCCTCGAAGTTATCTTAAATGTATTTGCCGTAATCTAGTAGACGTGCACACATTCCTGGTGATAGTTTCGTTAACAAAATAGCTGTGTTCATATACTATCATCCACGTATTAAAGCGAAACCCTGTGAACTCTGAACCTAACCCCAGCTGGAATATAAAACTGCCTTACAGCGTTGTATCCTACAAATTACTTAACTCATGCTATAATCAGTTATTTTATATTTTATAAGTTTTGCATTGGAAAAAGGACCTTAGCATTTTTTAATTCAAGCTTTTCTGTTTTTATGGACTGTTCGGTTGTTATACCGAATATTATTACAAAATATCAACGGTGCAATTTAACGTTTACACTGAGAAAAGATAACAAAAAGATAACGTGTAAACATTTTCCCTATTTATATGGAATCGCAAAATAATATTGTATAAATTATAAACTGGATTACTGAAAAACATTACTTTGACCTACGACAAACGTTTAATAATAAAAGCTACCAAATAGTGATGAGAAGATTAATAACTGATTATTTAGTTGCAGTTAACGATTTAATTGTATCAAAACTTTTTATTCTATTAATCGAAAAAATACATAAACAATAAAACATGTTGTCAGTTTTATTCTACTAGAAACCAGATTAAAAAAATATGTCCAAGGTCTATTAGCGCTAGTTGCGATTACGAGGGTCGTAAGAAGCGAATTGGTTGAAAATTTTCCTTCAGACGACAGTATTAGAAATGGAAGCGACACGTCTTTTGTTGATGATGAATTTGGTATTAATTGACCCCAAGTCTTTGGCTCAGAAGCGAAAAAGAAAGGACAGTGCATCTACAAATGCTCAAGATAAACTAGGCTGCTTTCTCAACGATCCAGACTAGAATTAAAATAAAATATGGTTACTGCATGAGATGAAATAAGAACAGTGTTACCCTAATCTTTACATGCTTGCACATAAATATTGTTTTCTGACTTAAGCCCATTTTTTTTCAAAGCAGGAGCAACCGTCCCTGAAAGAAAGAAATTGACTAAAAACGCCCTTCCAAACTTTTGTTCTTAATTTTTGTTTTAAAGAGATTAATTTTAAAAGCCTCTTAAGCTCTGAACCAAACAGAGATTTTAATAAATTTATTTATATTTTTTGAAATGCTGTAAATAGTTTTTTATATTACTTGTGATAATTTTCAAGTAGGCCTCCACTGCTGGGTGTTGATGACAGAGCAGGCATTTGAAGCCCAAATTTTTGTTTTATTGTGATTGTTGTTGTTTAAAATTTCTCTGAAATTAATTTTATTAATTAATAAATTTAAGCTGTATATAATCCACAATTTCACCAAGAAAATAGTTTTTAAGACAAAAAACCGCCAAAAGACAGTAGAGCTATAAAATTTTACCACAATTTCATTTTGTCTAAATTAACTTTGTAATCACAATTTAATCTTGATTTTATATAATTTCCTCAAGAGAAAACTTATACGTTTTTTCAATTAGAATATTTATCAGTTCTTGCAAATACACACAAGTGTGTGTGTGTGTATGTAAGTATGCCTGCGTTACTGAGTTTTCAATAGGATTTTAACAAGATTAAATTAATGTTGTAAATTACAATGATTACATGATAATGGCAAGAAAATAATATTTTAACACAAAGAAATATGACAAACGACCTAACAAGCAACAAAGTCTTCTATGGATGGTGTGTTTTGGTAGCGAAACGTTGAAGTGGCAATTTCTTTCCTGGAAACCAACTGATCAATTTGATTACTATTTAAAGCTGTGATGTGTTATGAAAAACATATCATATTATAATTTCTAAAGACTATAAAAGGCAATTTTACAGTGAAACAATTTGTAGTTTGTAATACAGTTACATGTTGTAGGGCGTGTTTTTTTGGCTTCAGACGAAAGATGTGGAATCTTCATAGATACTGGTAAGCCGTGTTCTAAGAATATACGATTCGCCATTGCTGATGCCTATGTAATAAACCACATCACTCACCTACCACTCTGTTCTTTTGGAGTACTATAAAGTATTACTTCGTGAGGACTGGTTTGCTATCATGCTATCAAACTGTTAGAACTCCGCATCCACTCGATTCGTCTTAGCGCTGTCAGCATACTTGTTACTATTACATATAACTTCCGCCATTTTTCCTCGCTCTGGAGTATGTATGTAATTATATTTCCCGATTCTGATTCACTTATTTTAGTGATCCATCCGGTAAGTCGTGGACATTGAAAGATTACGTATTCTGTGGTTTCGCCCTTATCAATACAGCTTGGACAATTGGGCGAGTCATCTTGCCCAAATCTGTGCAGATACTGCCTAAAACATCCGTGCGTGCGATTTGCATATGTAATTGTGAAACAGAAAATTTCACAATTACATTTTAAAACAACCTTGACAAATTATTTAAGGTGGAAATATTAAAGAATTAAAGTATCGAAATGATGTGAATGTACTCAGAAAGCGATATTTGGTTGATGAAAATCATCTGTTTTTATCTTGTATTCCGTCAATACTTTTACACATTTTATATTTGATTTCATTAATTTAAAATCGGCTTACCAGACTCGACTTAAAACGAGTAAAAATGCTTATTTTAAAATCTTTATTTTGTCGTTGAAAAAGTTCAAGTTATATATTTGTGTGTGTGCGTATGTGCGTTATTTTTTTAATTTTTTTGATAAACTATCATAATCATAAGCAGATGTATTATTTAGTAGTCACGCCAGCAAGGAGGAAAACTTTACTTTCTCCAATTTTACAAGAAGCAAAAGTAGCTGGAGCAGTTTTTTTTTTCTTAATGGGATGTAATCAATTAATAGTTGTTCAGCTGCTGCCATAGAGAGCAGTGAAATATCAACAATAACACCAACAACATTCAAACACAAACAAACCATTTTCTTCTCAAGTTTAGTTAGCAAAGAGACTGATGATTCTACCCTGTCTGATACTGAAAGGTAATGCTTCTTGTGGCCATGATTTGCGTCTGAATTATTTTTTGGGTAATTTACGCTTAAAGTCTTTTTCCTTTACTTCTTTTGCCGGTTGAAGGATAATTTGTTTTGTATGTTTATGAGACGTAATATAATAAATATTTAAGCTCACTAGATCGTTTGGTAACAAAGCTAAATCACATGTTAGGATTTCTGAACAGCAAATGGTCACATTATCGACTCCAATTAACGGTACAGTTCAATCGGTACTCCACTATTCCTTAACTGTCCAATGATGAGCATGATTACCTCACCACCAGCCTTTAGATTTTTCTCGATTTCAATAGCCACTTTAAAAATCGGATTCCTAATTTAGTGTGTTGTGCCATGCACAAGCTAATCGAACACAAATACAGAAGCTCGTAATGAAGACTGTCGAACATTGGTTCTTTAATTTCTACTGGAGCACATTCCGCTAGGCTACCGATAAAACAGTGAAACAACATATAACGCCAAAAGACTGAATAGATTACGATAATCTACGGTCATCGATAAATGCTCACTGTACGTGGTCCACTTGTTTCAATATAGACTTTGATACTAGTTTCTTCAAGGAAGTTGTACTTAAGTTTCAGTCGGATAGTGACGAGATCAGATCAGTAAAATGTCTTTACACCGTTTAAAAAAACTCAGGAGCTTAAAACTTTATACTGCTGACTGAATTATGTCTTTAGTGAGTCGAATACCACACTGGACTACCTTGCCAAGAACATCAAGAGCTTCCTATTACTTGATACCAATATCACTCACAACGTGGAGATGAAGTAAATGATCTCTCGTGCATTATTGTGTTACACAACCTAGCTCGCACGACCCCATTTAGAGATTGTCACAACACTTTGATTTATCGAATTCTTCTTACTTCGCCCCATAGCACTAATCTCCAAAAGCCGAATTGAAAAGAGAATTACAAGTTTGAAATAATTCATGTAGCAATTTATTAGGAGATGAAACGGAACCTTGCTTTACCTATGAATTAAACTTTTACTTATTTGATGTTATTTGATCTATAAAAGATGGTTCGTATAGCGTGATCAGTGAGGAAACTGGATATACAGCGAAAATAGGACTATAGCTGACGCCTTTGAAATATCTAATGACACACGACACTTTATTTTCACTAGCATTGTTTATGGAAGGACTTTATATTCCTGTAAGCAAAGCAGATCGGCCGTAGAGCGACTTGTTTAAAAATCATACTAGTTGTCGTTAGATATTGTTGTATTCTAAACATCTAAGAATACAGAAGTTGTTCATACTTTCCATGACTGGGATATTACGTTAGTAACTTGCCGATATGATATTCAGCAGCATTGCTATGCTAACGTCAAAGAGTACTAACCTACAAACTGATGGTATATAATTCGACCCAAGAGATTTATTTGTGTTGGGATTCTCTATAAAGATTGACTACTTCTTAAACTTGGGGCAGTCAACCCAGTGACACAGTATTAAGGTAATTGACGACAAAAAAACCAACAGTCCCGATTTAACAAATTCTTAATTTGCAATGATTAGATATTCAATTATATTATGCTCAGACATTCACCTTAATTGAGGCAATCAAATTTTAAATTCAGTTCTAGACTTTAGTGTTCACACATATGCAAATTAGCTTACGCAATTAGCATTTCACAGCTGAAAATGTTTTACTTTTATTGTGAAACCTTATGTTCGCTTAATAATAAAGTTTTTATTTGGCAAATTTAGCTCAACTAAAGCCTTAGTTGCGTAAGTTTCCTAACATGCAAAATATTTTATTTTAAGCCACGTGAATTATAGATATTTATGCATGCGTGTGTGTGTGGGTGTTTCATTTAACAATAACAGAGTTGTTGCTTTTCTATAAAGCAGTTTCATAAGCACCAACATTTTTAAAGTCTGTTGTCTTTTAGTACATTAAATTGAATTTTAATGACGTGTAATGAAAGTTCCCTTCAAAATTTGTAGTTTTACCTGCAATAAAGTTTATTACAGTGTGTGTGTGTGCGTGAGTTCAAGTGTTTCTGTTTTGAGTCTAGGAGTTCACTGGTGTTGATTACAGTTTATTAAAGCTTTTTAACCTCAAGAACAAAACACGTAGCGGAAAATATTTTATCAATTTTATTCAATATTTTTTGTAATAAATATTTTGATGATGTCACACATTTTAAATTAAATTATTAATGTGTTTACTTACCAACATGTTAAATAACGAAGATTAATTATTATGGAAATATTTGGATTTTT
Organism: Phania funesta; assembly: GCA_963932375.1. Taxonomy (NCBI): domain Eukaryota; kingdom Metazoa; phylum Arthropoda; class Insecta; order Diptera; family Tachinidae; genus Phania; species Phania funesta. The sequence continues at coordinate 8,527,565 of OZ010652.1, forward strand.
ATTTTCATTTATATGTTAATCATGTTGGTTTAAGTAGAGGAATTTATCACAATATAAAATAACAAAAATGAAAAAAAGAGGTTTAATTTTAATGTAAAACACCATGGATATCTAAAGTGTCCTGACAAAAATTATTAAATTTATGCAACTAAAAGTTTGAGTTAGGGAGAGGATTTTTCTTGAAGGCATTAAGGCTTTCCCCTCTTTTGTATGTCCATCCATAACCGGCAATAGCTTACTAAAAGAGGGTCGATAAACAAGGAATATTTTGAATATCTCCTGTAATTAAATACTATAAATAACCACCCTTTTTGCAAAGCCTTCCAAACCTAAAAATTAACACTCCCCCACGAACTTTGCGTCATTCCTCATTATTACTACTACAACAAAATTATAAACAAATTTTTTTCAAACTAAAAAGTTAACAATTGCTCAAAACTTTGGGCAAAGGTTTCCCACGTTAAAAAAAATTGTTTCCCACAAGTTCCACGATGTGTCTAAAAAAACTATTAAAAACCACTAAAGGCTCTCGGCCGGTTCTTGAAATGTCCTGGAATTAAGTGATAATGCGCATCATTTATTTCATTTGCTGGCTTAGTAGTCTTGTATATGTATCTTCTGTTTACTTTTTTGTTCTGAATTAGTTGTTTTTGTTTTTACTTTACGGTCCGGGTCATTTTATTCTAGGTTGTTGTTTTTGCTTTATGTTTATAACATTGCGTGTTTGTACAATAGGTTGTTTCACGCCAATTTCTTGCTGACACTTACTTTTTTTTTGATTCAATTAAACATCTTCAGTTATTACTTCGTAACTCTATCATTTATCGTCAACGTACTTGTTGGGTAACATTTTTGCCATAATTCTTGCTCATATTAGAAAGTTAACAAAATATTTCCAAGCTTTGTTAGCTAGTAATGGGATGGTATTGTACATATCAAGAACTTGGTTCTCAATTTGATGTCAGTACTTTTAACGGCGAGCTTTTGGATAGGAGCTTGGCCTTATTCTGACATTTATTTTTCTGACAATACAAATAAAGGGGAACCTTATTCTCCCAGATAAAAAGGACACGCTCTAAAATTTTTCTTATTACTCATTGCCTAAGACCTACCTGTAAAAATGGCGCGAATTACACACAGTGTTCATTACGCCTGGCGTACTATTACTCGCCTAAATATTGCTGTCGAATTTCCGATTTGTTTATTTAACTGAATAGGGCAGACTCTTCTCTGGTTATGTTAATATTAGCCGTGAAACTCGTTCCCGTTCTTGCAAAACGGCATATCTCGAAAACTAGAATTAATTTGAAGAAACCGAGCATTGATTTAAATTCAGCACCCTTTATAACATAGTCTTTTAGAAAATGCTGTCTTTATTATTATTCGGGGGGTATTCAATAGAATTATTAACTCGTTTCGAAAGTCCATACTTTTAAAAGGCTCTTGCAATGGTACTTTGTTTTTAATAAATAATATTTTAGCCTTGTGTTTAATATAGATTACAATTTCGCTCGGCTACAGTTCAATCGCTTTTAGTCATTATATACCAGACATGTTGGCCTTTATATTGTCAAGAATCCCATTTTATTCCACAAATTAATTCCGATATAAGATCAGCTGAATTTACTTAAAGTCATCTTATAAGCTTTTAGTAATTTGATTGTACAATCAATTTGCAAAAAGGGCCATTAGGCTGTTATTTATCTGCTGCTACAAAAACATACCCGTGTGCCCGCTGAACTATGATATTTTTCCTTTCGCTTAATATTTTCATGGTTTATTACACTTTTAGTTTTTTCTTTATAAATATTTGGGGTGGCAGTTTGATTTCCCAGAAGAATTCTTTGTGGTCTTTTTGATTAATTTAACTAATCCAAACTAAAGATAAATAAAATAAATCCAAGAGGAATATAAAACAAACAATGAAATCAAAAAGGAAATAAATTCCCCAACAAGTGACCGCAAATCTCTTACCTTTTAGCCGTTTCTTTTATTATGGATTTTTAAAGTTTTCGTTGATTCAAATGACATAAGGCGGCAGATAAAGTAATTCAATTCCCTGGAAGTGTTATAAGGGTTACTAAACACAATAACTATTTGAAATAAAGTGGGTGTTGGGTACAGGGGTATGTGTATATGCGTGTGTGTGTGCGTGTGACGGGAAACAGACATCAATTCATATTCAGTTAAATTCTTTTCGGTTGATACGGTGGTGTTTGCGGGGTTTTGGAATTTTATTAATTTAGTTTTCCTTTACTTTATTAAATTCTTATTGTTTTCCTTTAGATCAATAATTGCGTTTAACCGTTTGTTTTTGATTTTATTTAAACTTTCTTTACACTTGACCTATTTTGAACACATTGAGATTCAGAATTATTTTCTGTGGCATTTCAAATATTTGCTTTATTTTTGTATTGTGAAAAATATCAAAATTTTTTCTTTTGAAAAACGTGTAAAAGAAAATACATATGTGTGTCTTTTTTTTATTGAACTTCTTTAGTGGTTGTGTCTTTTTTGTTTTTGTTGTTGGCTTTTTTAATGTATTTTCATTGTTGTGCAAAAACTTATTCAAGTGGCAATACTTTTGTGGTCAAAACCAAACACTTTTCTCATATAAACAGCCAGGAACTAAAGAACATTCAGTAATAATATTGTTATTGCAGGACGATCTAAGTGGGTATGTATGAGTAAATATGCATGTACAAAACATGTTCATACAATTATGAAAATGGCAAAGCGTTTGCTTGCATATACTCTACAACCAGCAGTATAATACAGATAACTGAATAAAAGTTTTTATTTTAAATTACAGTAAATTTGAAATAATGAAATAAAAAATCGTGATCTTCCTTTCTAGGTTGATTTCCATCCATAAAAATTGCAAAATCTTTATTGGTTGAGTTGAACAATGCAATTTTTACTAAAATTCTAACCTTAAACATGTATTTTAACTATGAATAAATAATTTAATAACTCTAACCATAAAATGTTTTTAACGGACATAAGGTGTAAAATGGTTTTGTTGTTTAATCAAAGTGGGAGGAAGCTGTCGCTTAAGTGGTCAACGCGTTAACTATTAAGCTTTTGAAGGCTTGAGACGCATATGTCCGTACCTCAGCCTCTGCCAATCAGTAACATGCATTCCATCGTTCAAAGATGACCATATTATCAAGGACCTAAACCTTAATAATTAATTAGTTAAATAATATGATTTGTTTACAATCATAGAACTCAATCATAATATGTTGCTCTTCGATTATGGTTACCTCAACCATATTTTTTACGTGTGTAGAACAATGTTATAAATTTAATATTCACGAAATTTTTAACATATTATAGTACAAATCATATTATTTAAGTACCGTTATAAGAACTTGTGGAAATATAAACCTATATGCTATACAATACATGCAAGCGCAATTTCCATATTAATCTATACAGGCTACGGTGGAAGAATTTACCTTGTTAATAACATAAAGAAATCACAAATTTTAGGTGTAATTTATTTCATAAAAATAATTTCAACAAAATTATACTGATCGATTATTTCTTCTAATTTGTTTTTTTTAATTTAATAGTCATTTATAAAAGTTAATATATAATAAAAAGTAAGTTCAAAAACAAAAAACCGACGACTACTGAAAAATAACGCTCTAAAAAGTATGAAACAAGAAAATATTGCTCGTCTGAAGTTGTGATGTTCAGAAGACGTCCTACCCTAACAAAACGTTACGGCTATCCTCTGAAGATTATAACTTCGGATAAGAATATTTTCTTGATTTATACTGTATAAAGAGTGACTTTTCAGTAGTAGGGTTTTAGATTTAAACTTCCTTTCTAGGTTGCATTAATTATACCAAAAAATTTAATTATCAGGTTAACAACTGAAGTACTTAATTATACAAAAATAAAATAATACGTCGTATTAATCTCGTATTAAAAAATAAAATTAATTATTTTAAGCAATTTTGTTTACGTTTTTGTAAAATGGAAACTTTAAAAAAAACATGTGTCGGCGGAATAGGAAAAACTAGGTGTTTTTCTCTTTGTAAATTTTACACATTTTTAATAAGAACAAAAGTTGCGGAAGTTTTCGCTTTTGCTGTAGCACGGCAGAACTGCAAGAAATTCGATTTTTAAATTGAATCACAAAAAAAGCAAATGCACTATCGCATATATTTTAGCTTTTCCGCTGCTGTTTAGAAACACATTTATAGCAATTTGCTTTTAAAAACATTGATTGCAACATACAGTAGTGTTTGCTGCCAAATTTGAACTTTTGCTATTACTGTTGCTGTTGTATTTTTAATACACGGTTTATAGCAAAAGTAATAGTATTTTTATGCTAGCATTCTTTTTCGAGTCACTGGAATCACAGTCCTTTTATCAATTGTGTTCACAATTTATATGCAGTTGTTGAATTTTATTAATGGCGATTATAAGAGGGCGTTTAATCATACGACAACAATACTATGTTCTATACAACAATATATTGTTGTGGCAAATATATTATGATTATTTTCAAATACTTTAACTACTACTTTGACTGCCATAAACAATTTATTGTTTACATTTAAACAATAAATATTATCCAACCATAAATACTGCAGCACGTAAAAATTGCTACTTCAATTGAAACCACAAAGAAATTATTTTAACTTCACGAAAACAATTTAATGACTCCAACCATAACATGATCTTTATAAACATAACATGTGAAACACTTTTGACGCTTATTCAAAGTTTCACGGCGTTATGGATCAATTAGTTAGAGCGTTGACTACTAAGCATTTGATGGCTTTGGTTGCTTGTTCCTCAGCCAGTACTAATGATTAACATTAGCTCTCTTCCTTTTATATCGTTCCTAGAGAACGATAATATTATTATCTACAATAATAATATGATTTGCTTGCAAACCTTTAATTTAGTCAAACATTTAGTTACCTTTAGATATGTTTTTGTGTAAACAAAAGAGCCCACACCCGCTGCTATTACTACTTTTTCGTATAATCAAAATTGTGCTGGCCTAAGTTGTCTTACCTGACCACCGTTTAAGTGTGTCCCTATACATCCCGCCTTTTCTCTAAAAGTATTTTATTAAGATTTTGTGTTGGAAATACATATACGGGTCTGTACCAAATAGAAAATGTTTTGGTCTTTCTGCTTAATTTTAATATAAAAAACTAGCAAACTCGTCAGCAGATAAAAAGTTCAATTACATAAACAAAAAAAAAAAAAAAAGTAAAAACAGCGATAATCTCAAGATTGTTTGTTGAGACAATATATTGATGCAATAAATTAATTTTTAGGGGACTTTTAACTATAGAAAACCCTGTAACGTGTATCACGTACATACCGTGTGTTTTCAAAATCACTTATGTGTCTACATCATCGCTTACAATTCTCATTTACTTCAGAGTATTTCATAAATTTATAGTTAGTTCAAGTAAGTATTTGAGTTTTGTAAAAGTCGTATTGTGGTTCATACCTGACTGTTTCATAGGACTTTGAAATTACGTGTAGTTAATACTGCTGATTAATTTCGGTATGAAATTAGTTATACCGTTTTAGGTTTTCGCACAGTTAGTCAAGTTATCTTAAGTATAGCAATAAGACCATATTAGGAAAATTAGTGTTAATTATTAAAAACCCCCGCTTATACTACGAGACATTCCGTATCGTGCATTTCTCCACATTCTAAAGGAACTCAGTTTGCAGAAACCCCAGAATACCCGCCAAAGACTACTAACTAAATCCACATATCTGGCGATAATCAACGTTAACAAATATTGTGATTGAATTGAAAACGTAAATAAAGAGCCAACTTTGGGCCCAGAGCAGAACAATAGAATGACCTCTTAGTCGATCCGGATGAAGCTGTGCTACCGCAGCCATGTTACTGGTTAGATTTCTCTCAAAATGAACTGCGCTGAAAATATTTTTTTGTTGACTTCGTAACTTACAACTACTCCAATTAAGCCAAATAACCATTTCAGAAGATTTTTTGGCCCAACAAAATAGAGATCACAATAAACTTGAGCTGTATTCCATAAAAAAGGCAAATAAAAGTAAAGCATTGATACTCTGACAATTCACAGCGACAAAAATATTCACAATGCAATCCTCTGTGCCCGGAAATAGCCCTGTAATTTTATGTAGCGGAATATTGTTGCTGGCTGTATGAAAGACTTTTGTTTCGTAAATTTCTCATTGGCCCTGTTTTATATTTTGTGTTTCCATTAAGCCTATAAACATTGAAAAATACATAATGTTATACCGTGTGTAAAATTTTACTTTGATGCCAAAGAGAAACTTCACACAAAGCCTATTTTCACGTAAAAACTTGTTGATAAAAATGTGGCCTCTACTTTATGATATTTAAATTTCTTTTGAAAATATCTGTTGACTTGTATGTTGATGTCCTCTTTTGAACTACTGCTTTATAACAAAAGTTGTCATGGGTGAATTGAATGGCCTGCAAGTGGCTGTGATTGGTACTGGCCAAGGAGTCGAGTGTATTGAAGAGTAAAAATTATATTTTGTGTACGAAATTTTTTGTTTACAATAAATACAATCGAAAACCCATATATATACACACACACACCAATACACACATCAAAACATGATGCGTACATGTTTTATTCATAAGAGAATTTTTTTAAGATCAAAATAAATAAAGGGTAAGCAGGACATTAACAAAAAACTTACACAAAAGAAAAAAGAAAACATGAACATAATGTTAAAATGATTCTTTGCAATACAAGCCCGCATGCCATAAAAGTAGGACAGCCTTTAATAAACGAAATTTATTACAAATTTTATAAAAACAAGGGAAATTGATGTGTTTGATTTTTTTTTCTGAACATTACTTTAGGTCTTGAAAGGCTTCCTTTTCGGTGAACAGTTCCTCGTGGCTGATCAGAGGCTAATTAATGCCATAAAATGTGTGGGGAACAAAGTGCGTATTATTGTAACCCTGTCTGGCTAATTCAACCGCTAACTCCTTGCCTGGTAGCCGCTACAAGGAAATCATCTTTCCAGTGAACAGTTCCAAGAGGAAGAAACAAGCCTGGAACGAAATTCCCATGAAAGTCATTCTATCAAGGCAGCTTGGCAATCCAAAAAAATAAAAAATTGCAGAAGTAACAAAAATCAGTACAACGTAAAACAAAAAAAATAAACCCTAAAACTGTTTTTAAAGTTCTCAAAACTTCGTATTATTCGTCAACCGGTTTTTAACAAATGCCAAACAATCCACCATCCAAGATCAAGGTTAATTACAGCAAACAAACCATTATATTTTTCTTTCTACACAGATGTTATTAACATATGTTGTCGGCATTTGCGACTTTTTAACACTTTTTCCCATAAAATCTATCAAATTGTCATTCAAATATCGAAAATTGTACGCAGTATAAAACGCGGAAATAGATTATCGATTGTTTTTTTATTCGGTGCCTATATTGAGGTTTTTTCCAATAAAGTAGAATTGACTGTCTGAGACAGCCTATGGTTGTGCCAAGTCATCTTGACAAGCTACACGATGGATGAGCTCATTCCAATAATGAATCTTTGTAGACAAATCTTGTTATGTTTTTCGCTTTATACTTATTTCAACGCAGATGCGCCTGTCCTTGAAAGTCGATTCTAGAACGTTTGGTTCGGTATAAAACTAGCCGAGATCTCCACGTCAGGAGAACGCTAAATCGGAAAGACTAAACCGACGCACTCAGTTCGCAAATTGGCGAAAATAATTTTATCCCTTTGTCCTGCACCTTTACAATACCCAATTGACTCAAGAGGACCCTATAGCCATTTCTTTGTTGAGCGAGCTGGGATGTTTCAGAACAGGACCCAAATTTTTGTTAAAAAGTCTTTATTAGGATTTTTAAATCAATCGCAGAACTGCCAACCACACAGAGCTATCGAATAACAATATGTATACTTTTTATTTTGCTACAGTTCCCTAGTTGTTTGTGAAATTATTGTTGTCCCCGTGTTCATTTATGTTGATACATGTTTCTTATTGTGGCGAGTCACCAGTTCCAGGACATCACCTCAACGTATGCTGAATTATATTTATTTAAATATTCAAATACGTAACCGCTGCAAAATAAAATTGTTTATACTACATGGTAAAAGGGACTAAATACTTTTATTTTATAAATTTGTAAAACATTTTCTACATTATTGCATATTTTGCAACCTATAAAATATTAGCTATTTAACGTGTTGCATTCTAAAAATGTTTTAAAAAATATAAAATTACTTTTTCGCGATCAACTCACACACCAGAAATAATATATCGTTGGCTTATTTTGTTGCCATTGATGGGCTTTACATAATTTAGAGCCGGTATCTATTGCAAACGCTTTGTTTACAAATTCTATACGAAATATTTTTTAGCAACTTTTAAATGAACGTTCACTCTCATACAAAGTATTGACTTGTAATTATAATCATAATATAAAATTACATGTGCTTTTATTAACAAAATATTAAAATAATAATAGCAACAATAAAGGCCCTGCATGGTCACATTAATAATTAATTAAATTTTTAAAGTGATGCCTTTTCTTTGGCATTTCAACATCCTGCCCGCTCTTTACAATTTGTTTAATAACAAGAACTACCGTTACAACAATTTGCTATGTTTATATGCTTCACTGTAATACTTGGTGTTGGTATATGTGTATGTGTGTACGTGTAATTTTAATTCAATGCTGAACCAGTGGTTATGGTTTATTGGCATTTTTAATAATGTTTACAGCGCTTAATTGAAGGTTTACGCTCATACGGCCACATTTTAAGCAACGTGCAGGCTCCAATATATTCGCAGTTGAGCAAAATAAAACAGTTTTTGTTTTAAATAATTTTTACTCGCCTTTTTTACCTGTTAGTGTCAGAACAGGAAGTTATCATAGCAAAGATAATATGGTTATAAGCCACTTAATAGTTTGTCCCATTTAAATATTAATTTTGTTTATGAGTTCAAAAGAGGTTTTGTTTTCTGATTCTGAACGATAATATGTAAATTTGTTGTATGGCCGCTTGCATTAAATATGTTTTTAATGGAAGCTATTGTTATGATATTATGGAAATTTTAAAATTAGTGTAAAATAAAGTGGGAGCTAGAAATAATATAAAGCAATGAAAGCCTACATAATAAAGGGTTTTATTTGTTTGTTATTTTTTTGACTTGTAAAACTTTTGAAATTCAAAAATTTACAAACGTTTGCGTTTGTATATAGTGGGAAATAAAAATAGAAATTAAGTGGGCCGACACAATTAAGTAAAATCACAAATCCTTTGACATTTTAGCAATAATTTATTTTGAACAGTTCAAAACCTTGTCGCTAACCATAAAAAAAAACAAACGGAAACTAATTACTTTACAGTGTACAAACAACCGAGCAGATGTATGTTGTAAGACTGGATTCTATGTCATCCCAAATTTGTAGCACAAACATCTGAATCACTTTATTCTACGACCCGAAACTCAAAATTATGATTTTAGGTCGCAAAACAAGTATGCTGGTATTTGCAATCCTAGTAAATTTGGCGATTGTAAGACGCCAGCTTCACCATTTTGATCGCTAAGTAAACCTGCAGATTTATCTTAAAATAATTTCAAACTACAGTAAAAAACAAGTGGATATGAAAACAGTGTGACTCCCCAAAAAGTACAATATTAAAAAAAACTATAAAAAATATATAATTAAAAATTTTCATCGTTTTCTGTTAGGTTGGATGAATATAAGTTCGAAAAGTTCGAGTTCAACGGAAGCTTATAAGCATGGCCGTCAGCTGGCTGGCACAAAGATATGACTTGCCTTAAATAAGTGCACTGTCAGAAGTTCTGACTTATACCTCCCCGTGGTGGCGGCCGGTAACAGGTTCCTGTTTCTGCAAGGAGTCTGGCTTAATAAAATTGTCGGAGAAAAGTTAAAACTATCGTATAAAAAATCCCTAAACCACGGTGGAACATCATACGCCAAGGATGCGTGGCCAAGAGAGTGCGAAGTCTGGATACCAGTCGATCCTCAGTTTTAATACAAATTTAACCGTGCATATGGAGCTCTGTGTGGGTAGACATATTTCTCTCCATTAAATGGATGAATCAGGAAGCCTCGCAAGAGGCGGAGTGGTATGGTTTTACTTGGGCAGAGGAGAAATCCAAAACTGGTGGACAATATTGCCTAGCAACGGGTGGACGGGTCAATCTTCAAAGGTACTTCTAAGGCGTTGGACCGTAAGATTTCAACAGGGATGAGCAGTGAAGCCTCGCAATAGGTGGATAAGTCAGTGAAGGAATTCTGAAGAGATGTATAGTAAGAAGGCCGACAGTCACCAGTCTCAAATCACAACATTCGATAGTAACGGCTAGTAGTATCGCGAGACTCGAGTGAGAGTAAGGTAGTTGTAAATTACAAATCAGTTGCCTGAAATCAAACACGGAAATAAGGGGGTATAAGCATTAAAGAATTTTACAAAACGTCAAGATTAGAAACCTATGTATTCGTTTAGGTTGGCTGCAGGTTAGCATAAACTTCTTCTAGTTAAAACAAGCAATTGACTCTCACCTGTATCACAAAAATGCTTAGATAACACAGCGGAATGTTGTTCCTATCTTATGTGATGTTTGCTTAGAACTGTTTCTAGTTAACGACATATACCGTGATGTTTAAAAAGGCATCACTAGGTTCGAAAACAAGTAGTTTTTCCCTTTAAATAAAAAGAATAAGAAGTATCTTGAATCAGTTTTCCTATCACGCACAGCTGTTCTTTAACCCTGCAAATTTCCTTGTTTAATTTATCCGAATAGAACTATTCGCTAGTTATGGTATAATATTCTGCTATGGCCCGTCTTGTTATAGGGGTCATATTATTCACATGAGATAGAAAAAAATTGGAAACAGATTTTAATCGAGCACGTTTCATATTCATCCTAATGCTATATAAAAAAGAGCCCTTGCACTCAATAACCGGTGGTTCAATTCAGAGGCATAACCATAATAATTACACATACATACTTCTATTATAATTTCAACTAATTAATTAATAATTTTTGCACGCATCTAAAGTGCATTAAACAAGTTATTTTATTTTTTGTAATACTGGGCCTTCTTGTACGGCTTAACTGCAGCAGATTTCAAACTCCACTATTACACCGAGGTTATTAAAAAATTTTATACACAATAAACCACTGAGTACGAAGTGCTACAGCAAAGTACTTTTATGTAAATACATTTAAAACAATATTGGCATTTTTTTTTACTTTATTGTTTTTACATGAATGTTTTATGAACTCTTGGGGTAGCGTGCGTGTGTGTGATTGCGCATGTAAGTTACGTTGTGTGCATGTGTTAAAATGCACAAACAAAATTATGACTGTGTGTTATTTTTGGGTAAACTTTATGTCACATCATGTGTAATGTGGTCACTGTTTGGTCAAATATAATTAATGTTCATTTTAATATACTTTTTACAAAAGCAACACACCAATAATGTGGCAACTGTTAGCTGCCGCACAATTATAAAAACAATACTCATGGCAAATTATAAAATTATATAAAACACACACTCATCATATTCTGAACATTGTTCACATACTCGTGTGCTTGAGTATGCGTATAATAAATTTTAACACAAAAATTACTAATAAGCAGAAGAAAAAGTAAAACTCCTGAGTGTGTCGTTCTAGGAAAAATCGAATCGGATGGGCTGATGATTTTGTGTCGCACACGTTTTTAGGGTAGTCAAGAAATGTACAGAAATTTCTACAACAATTGAGTTTTTTAAATATTTTTAATTTCCTCACTTACGGGATGAAATTAGGAGCAATAGCTTAATTCGATAACCATTTGATATTCTCTACAATAATATATTGTTGTGGAAAACAAATAATGATTATTTTAAAACATTTTAAACATTACTCAAGTTGCAATAAACTAATTATTTTTTACATTTAAGTCAATGATTAACATCCATAAAAATTTCTAATATATTATATAATAATATTATATAATTATATATTAATATTATATAATTAGCTAATAACTCTAACCATAAAATGTTTCTAACGGACATAAGGTACAAAATGCATTAGGTGAGGCGTGTTATCAAAGTGTAGGGATCTGTCGCTTAAGTGCTCAACGCGTGTACCATTAACCATTTAAAGGCCTGAGATGCATATAACTCAATCGCTGCCAATCAGTAACATGTATTTTATAGTTCTAATATAACCATATTATTCAAGACATAGAGGTTGAGAATTAATGAATTAAATAATATGATTTGTTTACAACAAAATAATTCAATTATAATTTGTTGCTCTTCTATTATGGTTACATCAACCATGTTCTTTACGTGTGTAGAATAATGTTAACAATTTTATTCAGAAAATCGTCAAAAGTGCAATTTGGGAAATCGCTAACATATAACAAGATCATAAGATTTGTAGTAGTACCACCTCTCAATAGCTTTTATAAAAATTATATATAATAAAACACTAAAAGCCGACTACGGAAAAATCACGCTCAAAAAGGTATGAAACAAGAAAACATTGGCGTCTGAAGTTGTGATGTTCAGAGATGTTCAGTAGTAAGCGATCATAAGCTTCAGGGCACAGTGGCATTCAGACTATCATAACTTCGGATGACTTCTTCGTGGGTATATAGTGTTGTGAAAGAAATTTTTGGAGAAGTTAGAGATATGTACTCTGAATTAATTTATGGAAAAAAGTCAGATTTGGAAAATTTTGAGTTGTGACCCTTTTGTATTTAGGGTGCGATATGTGTAGATATACATACCCAAATCCACACAGGTTTAGCACATAACCCTCCTTTTTGCTTTGCCGTAGTCCGGTAAAAAAGCAAGACATCTTAGCTGTAATTCTTTGTGTTTTTTTATACCTCAAATAAAGCTTTTAATAAAAGCTCGTTTTTCATATCTTTTCATGCTTCACCAGTTATTTCTAAGAAAATTATATGGAGTCGCCGCTTTCATAAGCTCATTCACGGTTTAAAAGAAGCTAATTCGCCTCATCATCCATTTGAATGTTTTTATAGAGTACTACGGAGCACGAGGTGCGTTAAGTCTTGCATAGTGTGCAGGTGCGAGGTTTTCTGCCTGTGGTTCAGCCCATAATATCCGAAATATTTATTTCTTGCGTCAAACACCAGTTTTGACATCATTCCTGTTGATAGCGAAACATTTTGAATAATATCTGCGCCATGCATTAAAAATTTATGAATGTAAAACAAGGGGTATTCTGCTACAAATATTTCTGCAGTTTCCCAAGCATATACGAAAAGCCTCTACGTTTACTGTATAGTCACCAGCCACTGCACGCAGAATTAAACTAACTGGTTACTACTTGATCTCATCAGCATGGATACTTCTCTACTTTTCGAATTGAAGTCATCTTTCTAAGTTTCTACTGACTCAAAATTGCAATTAACTGCAAATCATTTACATAGAGGATACCTTTCAAACCTAATATTGGCTCCAGCAAATCATTTGTACGCAATTAAAATAAATAAGCACCCCACATAATGCTCTAAGGCGCGTTGCGATAAATATTTCTAGTTAAAGATGTATGTATTTAAAAAGTTGTATATTTGCAGTAGAAACATTATTAAAACTTTATGGAATAAAGACTCAAAAGACCCACTAAAATCGAGACTGACTAAAGACATTCGTTTCTATTCCTCCATATCCAAAGCGTGGGCAATCTTATTGTGGGCCCGTCCAAAACCAATTTGGTACTCTAATAAAAAAAAAATTACGGGTAACATAGTTGTCATCCCTATATTCACTAAAACCTCTAATATTTTCGAGCAAACTTATATTAATTAGGCAGTAGATGCGTTGTGGCTTCTAAGCTCTAAATGTGATGTGGCATAAAACTAATCTAACACTAAAATTTATTAATAATTATGTGTTATATTTATATAAAGGTAATGAAGCATTTTTTCTATTATTTCATTTTCTCGTAGACAAATTTTCTATTGTGGACGAATTTATAATAACTCCCACAGCCGCTTACCTGCACACATGCACATTATATGAAATTAAAAACAATTATAATTATATTTACTTAAAAATGTTTAAATATAATTACGTAGCGTATGCTTACTTCTACAAACTGCAAAAGTCAGCATGATGTAGCAACATCAGCAACATGATATGTAACAAAAAGTATGCTTCTTATAAAGAGTGTTGCAATAAGAGCACTTTTGTGCTGAATTGGAAAAAAAGGAGCCGGGAGGTATTAACGAAATCATTTTTTAAACGTCCGAAGTGTGTCCAATATGTCCGCCTGAGCTGCGTTGGATGGCATGGATCCGAGCGATGCCATTTTGAATAATTTTTCCGCGGTTTCAGCTTATGAGAGATGACCTAGGTTATATTGAAAATGAGAGCATTGCTCGACTGCGACTTGTTGGCTTGAAACTGAGACTTTAGAAATCCCGGTGAATCGTAACCAATGTCTTTTGGCCCAGATTGAACGATATCAACATGGATGTCATCTTCAATTTGAAGGTATTGTTATGGTAACGTTATTTGGCGACGAGGATCGTGTGTAAAAGACATTGGTTACGATTCACTTATATCACTCGTCGTTGACGGTGATGACCTCAACCACGTTGTTGTCGAAGAAGTACCGATCAATGAATTTTTAACAAAGAGCAAAGAAATATTCAACAGTAGTTCGCGTCACTTAAAAAGTATTTTGGAAAAATGGGATTCATATTTAAACATATAGAGAGCCAATTGCAGACCGCCAAAAGAACGTTGTTGCCACCGACGACAGTTTAGTTGAAAATATTCAACTAAACTAAATAAAAAGTGTCTTTTCAGAGGTGTAAACTTTAAAGTTAAATTAAAAATTGGAAATCAAGCTTTAATTAGCTGTTTCCAGCAAACAATTTTTTTGCCATTTTTATTTGGATATAATAAGATTATTGTTCGGCTATAAGGCTCATGTTTGTTAAAAAAGCAACCAAAGACCTGACGTCATATGTAAAGCTGCGAGAAGGAGTCTGATTGGTTTGCTTTGTAAGTTGATGGGCATATTAATGCATTGGAGTTCCGATTGGACTACACTCGAGTCACTGGCGGCTTATAAAGCATCCGTTACATATGCAAATGGACTTTAGTTTATTCGGTTGCAGAACATCAGCTTCAGTCAGCTGTTACATTTTATGTCGATATCATTTGGACAATACTGGTGTCCTGAGTGTTCCCTTGTATGATGAAGAGTTTTTAACTTGCCACTTTATTGTAGCCACTTGATCATGGTGAGCTCTATTTGCATTCTACTCTTCTTTTGTGTTGCAGATGGATATTTCATGTTATCATTAATAGCTAGGACCTGCGATAAAGAACAACAAGAAGAGAACGAAAAATGACACCGAAGATATCACATAACCGAAACCGGTTTGTCTCCAAACCACACTTGACAAGGGATCACGGAAATTCGTTCCAAAAATCTACAACAAAAAGAACTTTCAGCAATTTTTAAAAACCTTTTAATTTGTATTTGTCTTCTAATATAGTTGAGTATTTAGAATTAGAAGTGAGTATCGTTAAACTAGCGCAGGAAATTTATACGTAAAACTAATTACACACTTCGCGATTTCACAGTGCAAAAACGAGTGACAGGTAGTGTGAATTTTCCGCAGCGAACTGCAGGGCGTGTACACATACCCGCCACCCGCACTCGTTAATGCTTATGCATATGTTTCCATTACCGATGAGATAATGCAAGACTGACTGTTATAATTATTGAAAATTCATTTTTTCTTCTCTTTATTTCAATTTAAATATTTTATTTTCCCATGTGAATTTTTAAATTATTTGTAGGCTATAATTTTGTTCCTCTTAATTATGAAATACAAAAAAGAAAACAATACCACTCATTTTTGAAGAGTAAGGAAGCAAAAATATTTTATTTTTAGCTGATGGGGTAAAAATACAACATTATTTTTATTGAAGGCCTTCAATATAAAAGAATTTAATCAATTAAATTAAAAAGGGTGAAGAAAATTCATTACTTGAGTATTATATCGATGTTATAATTTATTTTAGCCAAGATATTATGTGTTATAACCATGTTATAATGTGTTATAATTATTTTATAATGTGGCATAAAATCTTTATAATGTATTATAATCATGTTATAATGTGTTATAATCAAGCCATGATGCGTTATAATCATATATAGTGTGTTGTAGTTTTTTATAATATGTGTTATAATGTGTTACAACCAAGTTGAAATATGTTATAATCAGGCTATAATGTGTTATAATCATGTTATAATGTTTCATCATCATAATATGTGTTATAATTATAGTATAATGTATTATAATCATGTTAAAATGTGTTATAATTTGTTATAATAATGTTATAATGTGTTATAATCATGTTATAATGTTTCATAATCATAATATAATATGTTACAATCATAGTATAATGTATTATAATAATGTTAAAATGTGTTTTAAATAGTTATAATAATGTTATAATATGTTATAATCATGTTATAATGTTTCATAATCATGTTAAAATGACATAATGTGTTTTGATCCTGTTATAATATGTTATAATCATTTTATAATGTGTCCTGATCAGGTTATAATGCCACATTATCATGCTATAACGTGTTACAATTTATTATAATCATATTATAATCTGTTATAGTAATCTTATAATGCGTTATAATCATGTTGTAATGTGTTTCCCGCACTTGTAGTGCCAGGATTGATGCTCCAAATATATTCCTTTTCTGTACAGCGACCAGATATAAGTCATATTATTTTCTACTTATTTCCGCTTCGTGATCATTTTAAAGACATTAACCTTGTCAAGTAACACACTTGCATTACTTAAGGAACGTGGTTAGACGTGAATCTTTAATTTTAATTGTAAAGTTGTTTTTTGTTTGTGGGTGTTTTTGTTTAAGCCTCTCGTTTCAATCCAATTATAAGCCGGCTTAATTTGTAATCCTACCTTTTAAAAGTCTGCATAGCAGGCTGTTAGAAATACTTAGGGGACTTTATATTATAATTACTTAAAGGTGGGGTAAAGGGAGTTATACATTACACCATAACTCGCATATTAATTTAATATGATCTCTTGGCAACTGATTAACATTTAACTGGTCTAAAGATGGGTCTGCTTTATTTTGCGAAAAATATTGTCATTACATCGGCTAAGATATTATTGTATTATTTTTATCGGCTTCTTAAAAAACAATAGTATGTAATTTTCTCAAACGCGTTCAATTAGATTTTCATGTCAAAGTAAATACCCTGAATATAGAGAATTTTTTATCTTTCAAAATCTCGTTTCTTAATAAAGTTGTGCTTGCATGTGTCTGTACATAAACACATACATGTTTTTTCAATTTGCGAATATTTCTGTAGGGCGATAGCATTTCTAAGGACATCATCGTTGCTTCATTGCCTTTATGAAAAACTAACCTGATTGCAATTACTCTTTGAATTTATGAATTGGTTGGGCATATATATTAGTTCTGAATTGCTGACTGCTTTTCGATTTGATGTGTATGTAGGTGCAAATTCAAATCTATCGTTGTATCAAACCGAATAAATGCGTTTGAATGGGTGTATTAGAGTTGTTTTTTGTTTGTTTTTGTAGTTGTTCTATATATGCCTTCTGGCTAGAAATGTTTAGAAATACATTTGAGATCCTCCACATCGACTGGAAGACAAATGTTATAAGACTCATACATTGCATGAAAACCATATAGATGCTAGAATGGTTTGATGGCAAGGAGTTGTACGGAAATGGAATACATGCTGTTAAAGAACAACAATTAAGTTTTGCCATTTTATGGTATCTAAGAAAAAAACTTTACAGATACAAAACATAAACACAAATTGACCAACTTTACTCACACCGATAAACTGTAGCACTGCACGCAAATAGTACAGAATTGAATATGTAAAAGGATAAAAACCGAAAACAATGGAAGATTAACTAAATAATGGGATTTCTAAGAGGGACTGAGAGATATCATAACTGGGTCAACGAGATACGGGTTTGTTTTATTTGGCAGAGTATTGAAGGGCAGTATTGTCTTGGCTGAATAGCCCGTCGAAGTGATCGGACTAAAGTTGAATTATGATATAGAATATTCTTCTCTTTGAGAGCACTATACTTTTGTAGCGTATTATGCCGGAATCTACCTGTTCTTATTGGAGAATCCTAATCAAAAAAGTAATAAAGATTATAAACAGATTGATGGGAAATCATACGTACAATTTACTTTTTTAAACAGTAACTGTAGAACTGAAGGATATTCATGAATTAATCACTACCTGTTTGAATGCGTTTGCAAATGAGAGAACAAATGATCGTCCATACGTCTGGATGTATGAATAAATAACTAAATAACGGAACTGAGTTTTTAGTCGATTTGGCATATTGATGTGATTTTCCTCTTACGGCTTTTGGGGAAATACGTTCAAACATTCATCACGTGCTTTAAATGGGATTTTTCTTGTTTGACAAATTTTATGCAAAAATGTAAAGTGGAAAGTAAAAAAGCGGAAAAATACGAAAAACTGCAAGAATAATTAAAAGATATCAGAACAAGATAAATAGTACCCTACAATTGGTAGTGTTGGCATTTTCTTAAAATTTTCTTTAAAATTGTTATTTTTAAAATAAAACTTTTTTTATCTAAAAGACATTTTTTTTCAATTTCAGGTTTAAATTAGTTTATTATGCTTTCAATTAAACTTTTAAAAAGCAACAATTTAAAACAAAATTGCATTGCACGTCAAAAAATGTTTAGTTCATCACAATTAGCTTGATACTAAACCAGCAGTAACTACGGCAATAACATTGATCATAAAATATTCTTGCTTTCGGTGCTAGCTGAGAGCTGGGTAAGCCCCAGTTGCCAAATAAGGTATATGTATTACCAACGAAATTTGGGAGAATTGTAGGAAAAAAACAACAATTGTTTGAGTATGTGCACAGGACAGAGAAGGTTTAATTTTAAAATCCCGTTGACAGCAAAACATTTAGCAAATTATTATTAATACAGTATTGCAATGTCTTCAATGTTCAACCATTAATTAAAAACTATCTTTACGCTAATCTCTAAAATGTGCCTTTATACGCAATAAAAAGTCTTGCAGACTCAAAGGAGAAGGCTCCCAGTTAGAGCCAGCTGTACGTATATTCAGACGCTCCGAATAACTTTCCGTGCCTTCCAAAGATTCCGGCTTCCCGATATGAATAAGTTGCGACCTTTCCCGAAGCAAGGTTCCGGAGTGGTGTAGTCTATAAAACCAAAATTTTAATCCAAGGTTCGATGAAAGTGGAATGGTCCCAAGATCTCTCGTTCCATGATATAGTAGAATGCTTAAAATTGATTGCTTGAATATATTAATCACCACCTATTTTACCAAGGCTAAAAAGGAAATCATTTGGATTTGTATGCCTAATACCTTGAGATTCGAAATTTATTTTTTGTTTCGAATCGAAATACGCTGTAACGCCACATGTGGCCCCACTTTCGTATTGATCTCAGCTAGTTCTGAAAACTTCTTTTACCACTTTCCGTCTTTTATAACTCTGTCTCCTTAGGGGTAACATGAACCTTGTAAACATAAAACTTTAGGGGAATACAGGCCTCCATGAAAGTAACTTTTGTTCAAATAGTCGAATGCAAGATCGGAACTTATGTTGCCTTTGCGAAAGCACCAAGTGCTGTTTCTTCAAAATTTCCAAAAATATAAAAAATATATACACAGACAGTACATCTGACCGGATAAAATAAATTCTGTGTGCGCTGCATAAAGCCAGTTAAAGAAGATGTTGAAAAGTCCTTAATTTTATTTGGGTGGAGCAAGAAACGTCAATTGGTAAGTTTTCGGTTCAAATTTATATAATGGTGAGGAATCGGTAAATAACAATTTGGGGAAAATAGTGTGGAGTTCAGCAACAAATTCAACTAGATGCATATCTAGACAAAACATTAAGAAGTATTTATCGTTTATTCCGTTAATGGGCGTGTTACCGTTATGTTATACCCAAGACATCGTACATGTGATCTTCGGGGACAGTTTTTATGCCTTATATACCCAAATTTTCGCTTTGTATTGGAAAGATAATGTCATCTTTATATCTAGTGAAATATCGTGATGCTATGGCCGTAATAATTTCATACACAACTTGAGTTTTTAGCGAACATTTCGTCCAGTATAATTCCTTCAACGTCAAACTGCTATGAATAATAAATATATTTTTGGGAAAACTTTGATGGGTTTGTTTTATTCACTGCGTAAATTTCCTACCAATAAAATATTCAAAAGTTCACAATATTCAACTTTGCCCTTTTACCCTAGTATAATTTTTTCTTTAAATTGAAAGTTATTTGATGAATATTTATAAAGCAAGAAATTAAAATCCATTAACCTTTCGCCTTCAGATGAACTTAGAAGTAGAATATGGAAAAACAAAAATATGGATGTATGAAGAATGTTTTTTCTTAGAAATGAAATAATAGAAATGTTATTAAAATGACTTTGTATTTGATAATTTTTTTTTTTTTTTTGCAAAAGTCACATAAACCTGACAGAATTATGCCGCTATTTAAAATAAAAACCATTAAACAAATAGCTTTAAGCATTAAAAACAGCCAACAAAGAGGCATGAGACAACATTCAACATGTTATCAAAAAACAAACAACAAACATCACCTTTTGTCATCAACACCGCCAGCATCAGCAGCAATAACAGAAACATTAATAAACTTACAAAAGAGATGAAATAACAACACAAATGTATAAATTAAATAAAAACCACTCACTTCCCTCCCCGCCGAAGTGATCAAAATGTCGATAATAAAAACAGAAATTATTTTCACTACTGAAATGTCATGCAAAATGCCATCAAAATACCCGAAACTCGTGGGTGAAATTATTGTAACGACATACAGGTGAAAAATATAAAAGGACAAACATTCGCTATTATCATCGCACAGTGGGACATGGGTACCTACACACAAATAAAAAATATTACCGTAGAATGGTCACGATAACCAAATTATACTCTCGACAACAATATTATCGCAAATGGTTTGTTTGCATGTTTCAAATATTGTTTCTTTAGTTTTACGAGATCTTCAAGTCTAAAATATTAATTTTAGGACCTATCTTAATATAGTTTTTACTTAATAGTGAAAGCCTAAAACAACTGCTACAAAATAATTTGTGAATCAAGAGTTACGTACCTCAAATTAAAATTTAAAACAAAATAAATTTTTAATAATTTTTGTCCAATTTTTTTAGAAAATCTACTTACGAACTAGATTTTGGCAAAATCTCTCAAAATCTTGCTGTACTAAATGATGCAACTATGTATTTTTTGCTAATGTACTGAAATATACAGCGCTGAACAAGAAAATTTTGACATTTGTAACAAAAAAAAAGCGCGGTAGAAACAAAATATTTGCAGCAACATTAAAAAATAATAAAAGTTTAAAATAAGTGTTTTCAATATGGATAAAACAATAATGAATAAAGTGTAAGTAATATTACATATGTAATTATGTGTATAAAAACAATTGTAGCACGAATTTAATTAAGTTTAGACCCAATTTTTTATTCTTTCTTCAGTCAGCTGTTTTTATTATGCAAATGAAATCTAATAATACGTCAAAAAGCATTGGTGTAAACGGTAGAGATTTTCTTCGATATTTGAGCTGAAATCGACTAGATTTTGCGTAGATGTAAATGTAGTATTAGTTACGTTTAGAAACAGGTGTCTAACTTACGGAGAATAACACGATTATTTTCTTGAACTATCAACTTTGAAATATATTTTCTCTTATCAAGTAGGTGATATCAAAAAAGAAAAGTTAGATTCCCATGAGTTTGCACTTCCTTTTTCACTTTTCGGATTGATATTTGTCCCCACTAAGAAATCCCATTTTGGAGATTTTGGGGGATTTAAAACTTGTATTTGGGAATTATATGAATTGCTTGGCATATATTCAACTTATTGTTTGCTTTTTCTTGGTTTGCATATAACCTCCCATAAATGCTTAAAATTTAGTAATACACTGATAGTTAAAATTATTATAAATCTCTAATAGAAGAATTTATTGGAATAAAATTTTTAACTCTAATAAAATAAATAATTTAGCACCTCCAAATCCAATAATTCTTCTATGGAAATGGGAAGTTTAATTATTATCCTGACCTTTTTTAAAAACTGGTGATTTACTTAAATGTTTTTTTTTTTTGTTCAAATGCTCCCATTGTGCAGCTAGTACCATCACAATTAGGAGGCTTAAAATTTCTCCATTCCTTTTTCTTTAATTGTAATAAAACTTATGCTTAAGAAAATTCACTCAAATGCCTTTGCATGTCTATTTATTTACAGCAAGGATGAAAATGTTAGCGGTCAACATTTTAAAGCACAAAATAAATTACTAATGTCTTTTGAGTTCATCAAACTTTAAAGGTTTCTAACACGAAAATGATTGCAGGAATAGAAGAGAATAATGTGGTGTCATAGAATTGTGGGCTGCAACAAAAAGTGTTTCATAATAACTGAAGTGCTGCTCCGCAGTTTCTGTTCCACTGGCCAGTCCACGCAAAGAAGAAATATGTTTGCGGCATGGCCACGACAACGTCTACAAAAATATTTTGTTGTGACAAACACACTGCGTTTACTTGACAATATTTGATTCTTGATTTGATGTTCCGAAAGGGTGATTTGATGTATATTTCATAATTTTTACTTTATTTTCTAACCTCAAATATAATACTTTAACTACACAAAAATAATATAATAACTATAACAATAAAATAATATGGTCGCCGTGATCATATCACAAGAATTCGAGATTTCAAAACTCAAGAATTCGAGATTTCGCAACTTATATTTTTCGAAGTTTTGGCAATTATTGAGATTACAAAATAATTCGCATATCCTTGCTTCTCTTACGTGCACATGCCTATTTCACTTGTTCGTATTGTGATGGTGGCAAGTAAATAAACAGAATGTTTTTCTTCATTTTTAATACAGCTGCTGTTCTTGTTCATGTTCATGTTCTACATCCACAAAAGAAATAATTTTATTATGATTTAAAGCGATAAATATCAAAACACACAAATGAATAGATGAATAAATAAGTGAAGAAGCAAGCTCTTACAAACACTTTTGAATTCTTCATTTATTAAATAGCGATATTAAAAATAAAGCCAACACCAACAACATGGAAGGCAACAAGATAAAAACAGATAATTAAAAAAAAAAACAACAAGATTCAAAGTACAAAAATATGCAGGCACGCAGTTGATTGAAAATCTGACTGGCTGTTTACGAGTCCGGACAAGCCAGTCTTTTGTATAACCAAACTTACTTGGTTCTCGTAAAAAAAAGAAACAAAATCTGACTTTTGTGGCAGGGAGGCGCAAGAGTGTAAGCCAACAGTTTGCTTCTTAAATAAACAAGTGAACTTTGCCTTATTTAAAACATTTTCCTACGTCTACGTTCTCTCTTCCAGCGTCAGCATTAAGAACAACAGCATCATCAGCAACATTAAGAAAATCTTATAATTGAAATATTACAATCAACTAAATTTAAACATTTAAGCATTCAACAGCCAACAATATTGAATTTAACAAAAGAATAGGATGTATTCAACTTCATCTACAATGTGAAATTTCAAAACGCCGAAGAAAACAATAATAACGAACAACAAAAAACGTTAAAACTTTAAATTATATTAAATTGTAATCGAAAAAGTTTTGAAAACTGGGCACAACAAACAAAAACGAAAACACTGTTTTAAAAATTCAATATTAAAATTTTGTATTGTTTTCAGTTGTTCATTTAAAGAAAAATGGTGGGGGTCCACGGTAACATTTGTTGGGTTTTAAACTTAATTCTATAAAATTTTAAAGGACTTTTTCTTACACACAGATGACCGCAGCCTAGAAATAACAACATTTATATTGCTAAAATATTTTGTTTTGGATTACAATTTAAGTAAAAATTTCACCGTTCAACTCAACCATGTTGCAAATTTTATAGATGGAAATAATTTCATGATTATAAATGAACAATAATTTGTTTATCGTAATAAAAGTAATATGTTTTCAATAACCATTGTATGTTTGCCACACAAATAATATGGTTGTAGAGAATATAATATTGTTGCCATGACCATGCCACAAGCATGTCTTTTCATTGCGTGTAATGTATCTAAACTACCCAATCTTGGTTTAAAAGCTGACAAAGACTTTACGACGGTAGCATCATGGCTTCGTAATTATATCAAATTAATGAATTATTAAAGTCACCGTCGATCGCTTAAGATTCCATTAACTATTTTTTTTTTTGCAGAAATTATACGTTATGGAAATTGTCATGTAGTTTGAGCAGAGCGACGCTGCAGGTTTGGTTATCTCTTTAGGGAGTGGCCTGCAATTCGACTCTTTTATATTTATTATTGTCGAGCTTCCTAAAGTTTACGGTCTACGGCAACAAGCCGAGATCGCTCGATGTAAAGTAAAAAACCAGCCCATTGGACAGGAAGGTATACTACTTTGTTTGTTTATAATTTTTGACTAAATGTTTTATTTAATGTCGGCAATTATGTATTGAATACAATATCAGATAAATGTCTGCCTCTGTTAGCCTCAAATTTGCGAGCCCTTTTGAACACATTTTTCATTACATTCTCACACATTTCACGCGGTATTTCATTAATTTCATCACGAATATCTTGTGTGAGTTGCTCCAGCGTTTCTGGTTTGTTTGCATAAACCTTGCTTTTCAGATATCCCCACAAAAAGAAGTCCGGAGCAGTCAAATCAGTCGACCGTGGAGGCCAATCAAGATCACCATTCCTTGAAATAACTTGTTGTGGAAAGAGGTCTCGCAGTAATTCCAATGTAATCCTGGCTGTATGCGATGTAGCACCGTTTTGTTGAAACCACATGATAGTCAAGCCCAAACCATGCAGTTGCGCCGTTAAAAAGTTTTCAATCGTATCACGATATCGCTCCCTATTCACAGTTACTGTTACGCCGTTTTCAGTTTCAAAGAAGTAGGGTCCAATGTTTCCTCCTGACCAAATTGCACACCAAACTGTCACTTTTAATGGATGGAAAGGTGACTGATGAATAATTTGAGTGTTTTCCATTGCCCAAAACCGACTATTCTGTTTATTCACACATACATTCAAATGAAAATGTGCCTCGTCACTCATTGATTTTTTCCATTAAAATCGGGGTTGTCATGGGCGAGCTGTACATTGTGGTCCATGCTTGAGCATATCAGCTACAGTCCCTCTTGCTTCGCAATCATTCACTACACGATAAATATTCACGTAACTTTCTTATCGTCACAGTAATCGATGGTTGATTTTGATAAAATGTTTTAACGATTAAAACACGTTGGTTTACCGAATTTTTTTCCATAAGTTTGCCACGTCTCTACTCCACGAATGCCAAATATGAACTGTCAAGACTAATGTTTACCAAAATGGCGGCAAAACAAAGTAGTATACCTTCCCGGCGGACACCCTGTACCTCAACACGAATGCATTGTTATTGGAAAGAGACACTACAAGAAATTTAAAAATGTGTGAAAAACTTTTCAACTAAATATTATTTCCATAACTGTATTTAGAGATTTCACAAAAATAAAGCTTAATAAAAAAGAAACCAATACAATTAAACAGTTTAATTACACCAACATTCAAATACCATTAAATAGTTCAATTAAATGGAATGACAACAAATTGGCCCGGTATTAAATAAAAATTAAACCAATTTTTATTGTTTGCATTTTGTGTTTTTTTATAAACAAAAACCTTTGAATAAATATTTATTTTAGGAGTCATTTCGCTTCGTTTTCCAAATGCAAATAAAACTGAAATTGAAAGTAATGTTTGTTTGAGGATTTAAAAAAATATTAAACTTAAAACAGAAACACTTTCATCAATAAAAGTGTAAAACACAAACAATTTTTTATTAATCGTGTTCAAATAATAAAAACAATACAGTTTGCTTTGTTAACATATTCTCGCACGCGCATACACATGCATATGTACCTGTGTTACATATGTAAATGTGTTACTGTGTGCAGCAAATTCGCACAACTCTATTTGCAAAGAAAAATCCTGGAGGCAAAATATGACAGGCCACCCTTTTGTGGGCATTTTTTAATGTTCGTGGGGTGGAAATTCATTAACAAGAAATAATTTTTACTTTAATGCGATCAGGCACCCCAGTCGCACAAAGCTTTGTGCTTAAACTGGGAAAAAAGGCTTTGCGAAAGTAGGCTAATGGGCTCTGAATTGGAAGTATTTATAAAGACGTCTGTAGGGTGTTTATTCCACATACAAATAAAAAACGCGGATTGCCATGACTTGAAACACCAGCAGCGTTAGATTTTGGAAAGATTAACATCGACCCTGTTCGTACGACGTAACTAATTCTTTTATAGCAGAAGCTAATCGAATGTAAAAAAATATTTTTATACATTGTTCTAATAAATTTTTTATGGACAGAATATGAGGTTTTCATCCTCAATACGAATCCTTGAAATATAAATATTACATTTACAAAGACTGGGTAATAAAGTTTTATATTTAAACAAAGCAAACAGCATGGAAAAAATTAAAACCAAAAGGTTAAGCTGCGATTGCATTGAATGTGTAGTGCTGGAACGAAACACTACTTTATTGTTCGCAATGCGGATGGATGGGATTATGTAAGTGTATATTTACGAGTATTTCTTTAAAAACCCTGATGTTCAAGGTATGAGTATAGACCTAATGTCCTTAATACAACTAAACGGACCAGTATTGCGGCTGTGCTAGGAGCTGGTAATTAGCGACTTTTTAACAGATTGTGATCTACTTTGCTAGGTCAAAACTTAGGAATGCAATCATCAGGTAAATCCATCAGAATAAGTAATATATTATTTCTATTGGTTATATGTTATAATAGCATCGCGGTCTGATAGATCTATTGTGCAGCCTCGTACCCATCGAAAACAGTTCAAAGCGTTCTATAAATCTTATAATCATTGTGAACCTTATTTTATCTGGGTTATTTGGAAATAATAACCTACTGCCTACATGTTTGAGTTATCAATAATCAATCATATTATTATTGCAGATAATAACTACAGGCGACTAAAGCTATTGAATACTATATAGTCAGCTCGCCAACCACTTATGTCGCAGCACCTTTACACTTTGAGTAATTACCTAAAGAGTTGTGCATATTATGTGTATTAAGAACACTTTATGGTTAGAGTTATTATATTATTTTTAGGTGGTTAAACAACAATGTTTGTGGTCAGTATTTAAAAAAAATATATATAGTTCAGCGAACTATGTAGCAATTTCTATCGAAGAAAATCATGTAATGATTAAATGTAAGCAGTCACTTGCTTATTGCAACTAATCATAACATGTTTGCCAGAACAACATTGGAACACAGTATAGTTTTCGTCTTGCCACCGCTGGACCATCCTAAAGATCAAGTTCTGATGTGTCACTAGGTAAGAATCACTCTCTTCCGCACCTTTTTTCCCATATAATAGTTCAGCTTGCGGTGTTCTGTTAAGCTAAAGGTGTAAAGCTAAAGGTGCTGAGATTTAAAATGGTGAGATTTGAAATACACTCGAAATATTCTCGACCTTAGTACTCTTGGAGTCATTGAGTGTTTACGCCTGCCTGATTTGTGATTTGTGTTTTGGCTTGCCAGTACTCGAGTAGACCTCGTTTTTCCTCTGGGCCTATGAAAGGAGTGTCTACACTCTTTTTATGCAGATAGTTTGCCATATCATGTCCCGGTACCGAAATTAGGGTAACTGAATTTCTCCTTGGGTATCAAGTTCCAACCCCTCCCAAGAAAATTTTGATTAGAACGAGCTGTCATCTTTAATCTTGAACCCATCCGTAACATAAATGCGAATGCTGTTCAAATACTATCTCCTTGTGTACCCAAGTTGAACGTTAAGTTTTCTTTAGGTGGTGATCGAAATTTCCCGGTACCCACATAAAAGTCACTAGTTCCTTGTTGCTAAAATAACGAAAAGTTTAATTGATATTTACTTTTGATTAGAATTTCAACTGCGATTTAATTATTAGCGATTTCAATGTAAGCTACCTGCCTCCTGAAACTGGCACTTAAATACTTCGAAAATAAACAAAGTAACGAAATTATTACGCAGCCAGTAGAGTCATGAAACAACTAAATTACAGATACTTAAGCTGGTAAACAGGCTGCAGAGAAATGTACCAGCTTAAGGGTTATGAAATTCTGTCTTAGGTCAGACAGCTCTCGTGGTAGCTGTGCTTTATACATCCATGTGGTGTAGCATTGCAACGCAGGCTGCGAATAAAATGGCTTTCGACAGCAGGAGGTGAGAACGGGGTCCAGGCAGCCATGATTTTCAATTGCTACCTATACAACTACGTATACGAGCGGTAGTCTTCGTGAAAACACCCGGTGTTATCTCGCCGGATAAGATCGTAAGCTCTTTATTACAAATTTAAGTCGATCATATGGCCAGCTTTGTTCAAAAAATTCTAGCGGGTATTCAAACATTTTACATACAAAAACGTTTATTCCGTTAAAAAAAAATATCCGCTCAATTTATTTATTCCACTGCCATATTTATAAAGCGTATTCGTACCATTTTACTTCCTCTTCCGCCTTTTCATTTATATTTGTATTTACTTTCATTGATGCACACATGCTTTCGTTCATGTTCAGGAATATTAACAATAATAAAATTGTAATAAATTTTAATATAAATTGATAAATGCATATACTGGTGTATTTTCACGTACTTGTAATAAAGTTATTAATGTAAAAAAATCAGTAAGACGTTGTGGATTAAATGGTGGCTTGTTACCGTAAAAACAAAGGTTTGCTAGTTAGGAAACATATTTCCCATATTAGAAAGTTGACTCGAAATGGGATGGAACTTGGCCTTAATCGTTAAAAATATGAAAAAGTATCACAAAAAGGGCTGTCAACGAAAGTATAAAGCAGTTAGAGAAAAGAAAACGTGAAAACTGTAACTTGCACTTCAACAAAACAAGTTGCGAGATACCAATGGACTTTAGATGTTAGGGATTTTAAGAACTGAAAATGATGTGCAAAGGCTTCTGACAATTTTCCAAAATGTTTTTAATGATTTAAAAATAAATTCGATGCACGCTAAAATTTAAACATAAATACGCCCAATTCGGCAGTGTTATCAGTATAAAAAATTACAAAGAGGACGTAGGAATTTTAAGAACTGCGGCATTTAATTTGCAAAATCGCCGTCAACGAAGTCAGCTGTTCTTTTGTGACAGTCATCAGAAGCAAACGTTAAAAAAAAACTAAGCAAATATCCGTATTTAGTATGTTTGCATAAAAAACAAAGCTGCATTTGGCGTTCTTACATAAACAGGCTCACACATGTATTGAAAATTTGATAAGACATGCTTACTTAGGAAACAATATTGTTAACGCGACTTTGAAAAGCAAATTTGCAAGTTAAAAAAAAGTATACAAAAATGAAACAATATCGACAGTGCGGTTAAACAATTACTCGATTATTCGGTTAATCGATTAATCGGCTAAATGATTATTCGGTTGATTTCATCTAATTAAGTGCCATAAATTTTTGCTTGATTTTATTATTCACACGAATAATTATTCGAATAATATTTAAAAACTTGTTGTTATTGTAGAAGTCCGTTTTAGTTACTAATAAACCGGACATTATTCGTCTAAAATTGTATAACAGCTGTATTTTTAAAATGACATACATACGTACGTACATATATATTTATCAATTACACCAGAAAAAAATAATAAAATAAGAACGTTGAATTTAGTATTTAAAATCGGATAATTTAACCAAACCGCTATCGTGTATTAAGACGACGTCTGCTGCGAGTGTTTGAACAAATTCTTATTTCTTAGCTTCTGCGAATCACAATCCTGATGGATTATGATTCTGCCAAATTAGTATATGTGGAAGTGTTAACATTGCTATCGTCCAAAAACAAGTTTAAGAATTTGTATAAAGCTCCAAGTAAGCCGTAATATCGATGACGATTTGCCCCATTGTAGCTGCCTTTTTAGCTCTACTACAGACGAAAATATTACAAAATGTTAAAAAATTCTTCTGGAATCTCGTCGTGTCAACATTAAGCAAATAACAATTACTATTGGAGACTCGTTCGAATCAATGCGGACCATTATGCACGATGCATTAAGCAAATCCAATTCACTTGATCACAAACCTCAACTCTTAGGTGACTATTTGACCAAAAAGAGCGCCTATTCCTGTGGGGATGTCGAAAAGAAAAAAAATTCTTAGCATGCTTCGCAATTAAGCGCCTTAAACAATAATTTTTATACCGTCATCTCTTTCATCTCCTTAAGAAGAAAAATATATCTATTTTTTAAGTCAAAATCAACTGCTAACATTTTTCTTAAAGAAATTAATATAAAGTTATTCAAGCGCAATAAATTCAGCCTGCCCAATCTTTAAATAAAATTAAACTACAAGTATAATTTGGATAATAAAAAAATATTTATTTCCATTATGCGCGTAAAAGAGTTTATTGTTATACAGCCTGTAACTTGTGTATTTAAGGTGAATTAAATTAATATACGATGGCCACAAACGTTACAGATGAACATCATTTTAATGTGGGTGTAAAATGTAAAATAATTTAAATGTAAATTTCTACCCTACAGCAAACAGCTGACAAGTTTCATAGTAGGCGCAGAAGAGGAAACACAAAATAATTTATACACAGAAATTAGCAACGTATTAGGCAGCTAAGCATGCTGATTGCTGTAGTTGCCTAGCAGCGGTTCTCAGACACTGCCAATAAATACTATTATTTTCCTGACATTTATTATTTCTTATTTAAATTAGTAGATGGCATATCACAAACCGTTCCCATCACAATGCGGAATTTTTGCGTTGTAAAATATAAAACTTTTTTCACTTATCTGCTATGTTCCCTTGTGAAAACAGGAACACAACACATTCCCAGGCGACAACTAAGTGAGTGTTAGTTGATTCGATTCCAATCGATATATAAACGATTTTATCTAGTGAAGTAGGCAAGTATTGCGATCAATTGTGACACCCGAAATTATGATGGACTAACTTCTTTGTTTAAGGCAAAAATGGACACTTTGGCTAAATATTTCGATTTAATTTTAAAAATTTATAGTGGCTTTTTTAATCTTAAGTTAACAAGGAAGTTGGTTCTTTAACATCATTTCTGTGATTACAATTTCTTTCTTTGCATTTGCTTCGGATTAATTCTTTTAACACTTTTACTTTTAACATTACTAAATGGCGGGCGAATGTTAGTTTTTATATTCATCCTATATTTTCGATCTTTTAATATCTTATTTTCGCCATTCCTTTTTTTCTCTTTCTATCTCTCTCTCTCTCTCTCTCTCTCTCTGTCTCTTACATGAATTTTAACCGACACACAAACGTGTGGCGATCATTTGGGTGTGTTAAAGACTAAATTTTGATTTGAAATAAGTAAAATATTTCAAGCGATATGTAAATCTAAAATAAAATATTCACAAAAAAATATATTTAGTTTGAAAGTACACAGAAGTTAAGAAATACTTTTAGACTATTAAACCTTTAATAAGAAAGCGTATACATAAACAGTTTTTAACCAACATATATTTTTGCATTGGCAAAATGTTTGAATTAATCCGAGTAGTCGGATTTATGAATAGGTTTTTATTGTTTTAAAATATAATAACTTTTATTTTTTTAATAAAAATTAATATAAAAAGTGAAATTAACAGAAACAAAATGAATAACTAATAATTTGTACAACTTACTTTTGTATTGTATTCGAATTACGTTACTTTTTTTTATTTATTTTGATTGTGTATACGCCACTAAAATATTATTTATATGTTTCTTCATTTGCTTAATTAGTTTTATGAAAACCAATAAGAAAATAAAAATAATGAATGAAAAGGAGGTCTTTAAACTATGGAGATGTAAAAATTAGAACGGACAAAATTGAAGGAATACTTATGCTGGGTGAAGTTGTTAGTTTTTGGAAGACTATTGGATACTAAAACAATTAACATATCAATCTATTTTAGGTTTGCTTTAATTGTCTACCTATTTTAAACCCACAAAAAAATTCTTTCATAATAATCATTTTTGAATACCATTTTGCTTAACCTCCTACGGAGCTCTGGCGACTTCTGTTTCAATATTGAATCTTGCCCTGGATTGGTCGCATTAACAAACAAATTATGGAGCTCCACCACATTATTACGCCTTAATTAGTAAGTAGTTTACCGAGTTGTGACCACATCTTCGTGTCAAGTCTATTATTATCTGGCTTAAATGTGTCCTATAACATCACACTGTACCGAACATGATAAAGGTCACTTCTGGTATGAAAGGCAAATCACGCAGTGCTATCCAATAGCTGATTGATAAAATTCCTAAGTTATAAAATACGCTTTAATAAAAAATTCGTTACAATATCGTTAGGCGTAAAATCGGATACTTTCGATATTTAGCTTAGTGTGACTTTTCAATAGTAGTAGAAACTTTTCCAGAGTCACTTCAATACTATAGCATGTACAGTTAGACGGTTCGGTTCCCATACAAAAAAAGGTTGAGCAAGAATATTCCAGAAAACATTTTTGTACACTGTGTCGCCATAACGTATCTCATAACGTTGTTAAGGGCTTTTATTTCGTCCTCGGTAGCTCATCAAATTTTAGATACAACCACTGATATCTCTGATCATTCCCCATAATAATCAATAGTATACAAGCCATCGGATAGACCTCTTAAAGCCCAGTAATCTTTACCTTTAAAATATTAATTTTTCCGCCACTGCCAAAATGCCGCGCCATTTGTTTTTTTTATCAAATATTTTATATCTCTTCTGACGTTTCGGATCCTTCTCTGATAATATGCGAAAATCGTGTTTAACAAATCTTTCGCCCAAGACTATTTCAACACCATAATGCACAGCATGTGTGGCTTGGTTGTTAATTCCAACAAAAATCCTTCTTATAGTTACAATTACCACTCAAAATGTTTCTAGTAATTTTTAATAAATTCGGAACTATGTCGTTCACGTTCTTTATTCTCAAAATGTTAACATACACTTTTATAAAATTTCCACTGCATTTCAGAAGCTTGAGCAAAGCATCTAAGCAATTTTGAAACAAAACGGAAAAATGGACAAAAAACCGATGGATTTCATAAATAAATTCAAACTATGAAACAAAAATTCGTTTCAGAACACAATTGTTTAAATTTCTATTTTGTAAATCTTATAACTTTTTAACTGCACGCTTAAAAAGTTTCTTATAACAAGCAGTAGACCCAACTTATTGCATATAAAAACAATAGCCATCATCTGTTAAATTATTTAAATAGACCAAGAAGTATCACTCACTGACAAATGACTGCTTTAAGGTAATTTCACACAAAATTACTATAAATTTTTATCACAAAAATTATGTTAAAATGAGACTATAAAATCTTTAAAAAATCCCTGGAAAAGGTAGGGAAAAATTGACAATTTTCAATTACCTTGTTCATAATCTGTAGATTTTAATGGACACTTGGACATCGTAAATCACCTTAAAAGAGACAAAGCAAAAATAATTATTAAAATATGTTAAGCAACAGGGTTGGAAATAATGTATTACTAGCGAATACAAACTAAAAGAAATATGTAAAACAAACAAATTCTGTAAATAACTGTTGAATAATACATGTGCAACTGGTGGTGTTTTGAGTAAAATTACATGTTCTTGTTCTAGCTTGTTCGAGCAAGTTGGCTCTTTACATTGTTTGTATTTATAGAACAGTTTTCTCACTCTTTTAAAAGCATAGCTTGAGGGGTAAAGTATGACGAATTTGTTATAAAAGTGTTATATAAAGGAGAAATAAGGAGTAACGAATAAAAGCTTTCTGTCACTCCAACAGTCTGTTATGTTTCCAAGTCAGTTTTATTAACAGTGTAGACAGTTTTGTGGAGCGTTCCTACATACCCTCGGTTTAGTGCTAAACATACCGAATCCTGATGCACTGACGATTTTGACAGCTCCTTTAGAAGCCACTGCTTCGCAAAATTTACTCTCCTTTCGTGCGCAGCTACTATGTCTATAAACTGAAGTTAATCTTAATTTTGGAAGCTAAAACTATCGCTATCTACATCTGCACTGCCAAATGCCAGATGAAAAGAGTTAAGTATATAAAAATCTTCATAATGCAGGACAGCTAGAGAGTAATCAAATCCTTAATATAGTATTATGAATTTGTTACCTGCAGTAAAATTATATTATGCTGGGTACCTGGCCATGAGATCAATGCTGGAAACAAACAAGACGACTGCTTAGCAATCGGAGAAGCCCAACATTTCTGTCTAACACTTGAACCTTTCTTTGCAATAAATACTAGATTCTCTATTAGGAAAAATGGTTGCTGGGTTGAGTTGGAATTTGCTTGTTACTGAAGACGTACTTAAGCAAGCAACACTGTCTCGGGGAAAATCACAAAGGATTCTGAAGCTGGGCAATAACGATCGCTGACTTAACAAGGGAATTGGCTTAAATCTTCCCCTACTGAAAGACAAAGGTGGCACATAAGATATTATGGGTCGTCGTGCATAAGGCCTCAATAATAATAATAACACAGAAATTTTGCTGTACTCTACTACGCGACACAGCCCACAAATAACAAGTAGATACTCTTAATTTTGGGAATTAATTTAGAGATCATAGTTCCTTAGATTCAATATTCTTTCGTGACCCCAGCCACCAAATTTAAATAGAATAAAACGTGAACGAATTAACATAAACAATTCAGAACGATAAAAAATGGCACTGAAGATGGCAACTAGCCGAAACTGGTTTGCCTCCAAACAAGGGATGACGGAAAATCGTTCCAAACATATATATCAGAGCACCCTGTCGGAAAACCAAATCAACAAACAACCAAATTTACCATTTAAATTTACCATGGGGTCTAAACAGAACTTTTGAGAAATTATAGAACGTAACAAACAAAAAAAATCTAATAAAAGCAATAGTAGGCTAATTAAATTATCAAGGGCGTGGCACCTAGCAGATAGCACTTTTAAGAAAACATGTTCTTAATACATTGCCCAACAAGCTTTAAGTACAAAAAGGTCGTGACTTACGGCGGTCGAATTCTTTGAGGTGTGGATTTTTCGAATATCGAAAAACCCGTTTTTCTTTATTGCTTTGCAAATCCCCGATTTTGGTTTTTTCTTTTTATTTCCTTAAAATTTATATTACAAGTTTCCTTCTCACAGTGCAAAGGATTTTTTAAAATCGCTCGAACATCAGGCTGAAAATTCAATACCATGTAGACAACCACCAAAGTGAAGAGGTGTCGTATTACTTATTGCAACATATAATTGGCACAATGAATTTTTTTGTTATAGTAAGTTTTGGTCAACCAAGATCGGTGAAGGCCTTCTGTAATTAGAAACGTTTTCTTATAGTGAGTGTTAAGAAACTTTCAGCAATCTTGGCGTTACGAACATTGTTGGTATTGCTGAACTTAATTCAAATGCAAGATCGCACACTTCACAAGAATATTTTGAAGTGATAAAGAAATTTCCTCCAAATGAAAGAAGTTTTATTTTGAAAATTGAACTGATTGAAAACCCTAAACGTGTTACGGTGTTATTTGAATTGAACACTGCATATTATTTTCCAAGATATAAAACACTTGTAATTCAATTTATGTTATTAAAATTTAGTTTTTTAATTGCTTCAAGCTAAAAACAATTTTTTTAAAACTTTAACTGGATAATCAAGCTTCAATAAGAAAATAACACTAATACTGTTTGGCTATAAAAAAAAAATTGAAGTTGAATTATTTTTCTAAACAGTTTCCAACTTCAACCGCTTGTCATTGACATACCACAACCAGAAGCAACAGCTCTTTATTGTAAAACAAAGAATCTATTTAAAAAATCCCTTCCAACAGTTTTAACATACGCCAACAGGTATCATATAAGTCAAAGGTAATCGAGTGGCATATCAGTGGTTTTGTAACCACGATAAAGAAATTACTGGTGGGCAAGTAAAAGGAAATTTAATCGATTTTATTTGTTGCTTTTTCTTGCCAAACATGTAGCAAATACCTAACAAATACTTAACTAACTGAGAACAACTTAAAAGCTGCCCTCTTTGAGTTGGTTAATCTCATCACCAAACTCGTGTACAACTATTTACACAAACATGAATGTGAACGAATGTGTATATGTATGTGTGTAAAAAAATTTGCTTCAAGTGATTTTCTGCTCCCCAACACCGGCTAATATTTCTAAAAGTATAAAGTGGGATAAAAAAATAATGTTCAATACTTTTAAATAATAAAAAAATATTACTTGGAGTTTTGGCTTTTGCTTTTAAAAAATTTTCTAAAAATGTTTGACACCTCTGTTTGTGCGGCAGAATGTCTGAATAGCTACATAATCCATATCTGCTGGGGGACAGATAAATATTCAACAAAAAGGAAATACTACATCCACGATAAGTTTAAGAATCCAGGCAAAAAGCTTGTTGGACTTTGCACCGCTGATAATTAATTTTTAAGGAGCACAAGTCCTACTTTAAAAGCTGGATGACGTGGAGGTCGAAAGTATAGAACACATCCTCTATCCCTGCCTTCCTGTTGCGACTTGTATATCAAATCAAGAATCAATTGGTAGGTCAGGACATTTAGTTTAGACTGGCTTTGGGGTATGTCGAATGTGTCCACATCAAACAGTAGAACGTAGCATCAACTGGGCAAGTATATCGTCAACCTAATCTAAAGTCTGGCGAAGTTATCGTCAGTAAATTGTCAGGCACTTAGCGACTTTTAGCAAAATTTATTGTCCAAATAATTCGGTAAAATTGCCAACTTCCATATGATTGGCGTACGTTTAAACATTTTATCGATCTTCATCCACATTGCTAAATATTTTATAGGCTTTTTTTTGCATCACGCAGTTTAGAAATTTGCTGATTCTACAATGTCTTTATAACGTGATGATTTTATTGTATGTTCCAAAATTTTAAAAAGTATAAAATATAAAACTTAGTAAATTTACGATACATGGCTTTCACAAAAATACGTTTTGAATAAAGCCCTTACAGGATTTGTCGTTTTCTCTAAAATAAACAAAACAATGAAACATGGAAATCGCAAAGTCGTATAAATATGTCTTCTTTTTATGGGTTTTTGTAGGCAGCCATGAGGCATCAAGAGTTGGAGCATTTTCAAATGGTACAATTTAATGACTGGCTCATCATAATAAAGGCGAATAATAAGTACTAGCTCAGATTCTTTGCATATTAACGGGTGAGCCCTCTAAGCTTTGGAGCTTGAATCGCCCATAGAAAGAAGCTAATCAATATTGTTTCAAAAATATGGTTTTATTAAAAAATTTAAGCAAGAAACATAACATTATTCAAATGACAGCTAGGGCCACTACTGTACATGAAAGCATACTTCCACATCGAAGGCTATGCTAATAAGCAAGTTTCGGGCTCAGAATATGCAAACCTCTTTCCTGAGAAGCCAAAACGAGTTGCTGTTTGGTATAGATTTTGACACGGTGGCATCATTGAGCAATATTTCTCCCAAAATTTAGCCGCAACTCTGATGTCATGTGGCCGTCTCGGAGCATGCTTGACTATTTGCTGTGGGCAGCTGTTAGGAATAAATATTATTCTAACCATTTAGAGATGGTTGAGGCCTTAAAACATGAATTTGAAAAGGTACTTGAAAAGTGCGCACTGTCTTAGCGGCCATACAAAATTATAGCGATGAGTCATTCTTAAATGAAATAGTAAGAATTATTTTTTTAATTTACAATGTTAGATGGCCCACCCTTTAGTGGGGATATAAGCAACCACCCATGTACACGAACACGTACACAGGCACGCACACAGCCAACATGACAACATTAAATCTGCTGATGTTCATGTCAATAAATTTTAAGATTTTGAATTTTTTCTTGCATTTATTTTTATTATTACCTTTTTCAAAAACTCTCTCTCCTTCTCCACCACTTTTGTTTGTTCTAACGCTGGAAATAAATGGAAACACTGTGCTTGCGTTCAAAATATCTAATCCACAGGCACATAATTTTTATGTGCAAGTGTGTATTAAACTCATGTGTGTGTTTGTGTAATTGTATAAGTGTCTCTTTGAATGTGCGATGTGTTAGGTGGATAATTATGCAGATTGTTTATGAGGTGGCTTCTTGCTTTTTGTGGCTGATGTTCTTAAAGGCCTTTGGAGAGTTGTGCATTAAATTTTGCTTGTACTCGTACGTGTCTAAAGTAATGTGTGATTCAAAAGTCAGTCAGCCATTAGTCCTTCCTACGCACGTTACGAACTAAAACGAAATGTAGAAACGTACGATTTTAACACAATTAGGGATTTTATTTTCAGTCTCATTGACATTAATGACAAATATATTCTTACAAATACATCTGAGTAATAACAAAACATAAAAATGAATTAAGAACCACATAGAGCTCATTCCAGTTTGCCCCACAAAATAAGAAGAACTTATCCCCAAAAAGAAGTTACTAATTAACGAAAAGAAAGTTAACTAATTGCAAAATCTAATGAATTTTCGTAAAAAGCCATGATTTTTTTGGGGGGATTTTGGTGAGTTCATATTAAGTATTTATATGTAAACTGCCTCCTTTAGAACTGTGTGTAGTAAAAAAAGACCAATTGTAATCCAGCAAAGAAGGTTATTTGGAAAATTATAAATCGGTTTGGTCAGATATCTATACATTACAAAGCTTGGAAAACGCGCCAATTTCGGTAAGGATCAATACACCTGCGTTACATTATCACCTCCTAATTAAGACACCTTGTTTCCCAAAAGGATAGTAGCTAGAAGCCAGTGGCAGGCAAGACTCGGTTTTGTTCACCGTGCCGTGCCCTGCTTTTCACAGATACGATACCGATACTGAAACAAAAAGTAAATTAAATAAAATTTATAATGTATGACGTACATATCGCAGAATATATCAAAAACAATAACCCTTATGCATGTTAACATGCCTCACTTATCTCGTGATGAAAAAGTTCTCACTGTTTAACAGCAAATGGCCCATCTTGTGAATTTTGGCATCATCATTCAGTGCACTATGAATTAAGTTTTTTAGAACAAAATTATTTTTTATTGCATTTAAAACAGAACATTTTGAAGAAAAAAATTGTTAGATTATCAGAGAAAAGTTTTACAGACAAAAATTGATCCATTTAAAAAAAAACCACTAACGAAAACGGCACAAAATATGCTACCAGTTACGCAACTATGTACATTTTTTCGCCATGAGAACGCCTGGTTTATCTTGCCGAAGGATCATGAAAATATTACGAAAACAGCGAAGGAAGGAATACAGTGCTCTTCACTCGAATGTATCAAAAATTGTTTTGAGCGAAAAATTACACTGAATATGGCACATAGTTGAAACCGACTTGACTACAACCCAAACTTGACAAGGGATGACGGAAATTCGTTCCAAAAATCTACGTTTAATTCACTAATTCGAAAACGTTGTAAAGTGAATCAAATAATACGATCATAATTTACAAAAACAAAATTTACGCTGGAGGAATGGAATTAAGCAAGACTTCCACGTGCCATTACAGTTTCTTTGTGATAGAAAAAAAACTAAACAAAGAATTCGGTGCGCGGTTGGGTGACGAGTTCGAGTCGCACTTAGATCCACTGTGCATGATTAAATGGCTGCCGCTTATGTTATGTAACACAAAGAAACTGCTTGAATTTATATACTGCAAACCCAAACAGCCAGGAAATTAGCATCTGTTTAGTTTAAGGAACTGATAAAAAATGTTTCCACCTCATAATTAAATTTGACTTACTCGCCTTTTGCGTTTTGGAAATAAAATCGTTTTCCTTTATTTATGATCTTAGCAAATGTTTAGAAATTAGAGAAAATGTTAATTCATTAATTTTCACCCAAGTTGAATTAAAAACAACCCTTTTTTAATGCCCGTAAATGCTTGTCGGTTGCATCCATTTTCTAGCCTCTTAACAAAAAGTTCCTTAATTTTTATTTTATTCGCCTTTTTATTTATATTGTTGATTGCCAGCATCAATTATATAAACTTAATTTGATGCCAACGTGAGGCAATTTTTCTTGTTTTTGGTTTTCTTTTTAGCCTGTTCTAGTATTTTTTTTTTTTATCACAAAAGAAAATTAAAAAATCATAAATGCAAAAAAGGAAAGTGTTAAACAAATAAACTCATCACGCCTGAATTTGTCAACAAAAAAGATGAGT
The DNA here is from genome assembly GCA_963932375.1 of Phania funesta. Lineage (NCBI taxonomy): Eukaryota > Metazoa > Arthropoda > Insecta > Diptera > Tachinidae > Phania > Phania funesta. Next base: position 8,567,975 of record OZ010652.1, read on the forward strand.
AAAAAGTGAAAAAAACTGTTGTTAAATATTTGTTTCTTAACCAATTTTGAATACAATGGGCCACAATTGCCTGCCATAACGATGATGTTGTACATGAGTTGTACTTTATGGTGACAACAGCAAAAACATGAGCCTAAATTTGCAACTATGCCACATGCGAAACATGTTAACGGAAAAACCTCGCACCTATTTTAAGTTCCAAAAAAATAAACAAGCAAAAAACTTTTCAACCCTTTATTCACTTTTCAGTTCATTTGTTGATGTGTGAAAAGGAAGAGGATAATAGAATTCTCAGCCAGTATTTTGGCTTCTTTAGCGCATTGTTGCTGGTTGTAGTTGTTGTTGGTTCATGATAAATGCAAAGTACTTTGCATACTTTTAGGAGTTTCTTTTTTATCAAATTTTTTTAAGAGCAAACCCAACAAACAAAACAGTTGGCAGCAATGTTGTCACTTCCTCTTTTTTAGCTTCCTCGCCAAACTATATGTTTTTGATTATACATTTAAGGAAATATCGGCATTTGTAATGAGGTTGCTTGTTTTATCATTCTGTAACTTTATATTAATGGTTTTAATAGAAAACAACATTTGAAGTAGGATTAAGCCTGATGTGCTATAGCATTCTTTCTGGTAACTTTTCTGCCAACACTGATGACAATGGACAAATTCAAGGCAAACAGGTAAACTGACCGGAAATTGCGCAACATTTTTTATATGGAATTTGACATTCAATAAGGTAAAAAAATGTACTCAGCTGCCCTGGTGAGTTTACCTATATAGTCTACCCTAGACAAATCCGTGTGCTAACATGTCAATGTTTTGTTTTCTTCAGACATTGTTTTCAGCACATTTGATTGCTAGTCACTGCTTGCTATTAAAAATCATTTTAAGTTTGACAGTTTAAATTTTGATTTAAAAATTTATTGACTCAAAACCGATGCCACATTAAAAAAAAACACAAGTTTTTGTTGCTGCCTGAACAATTCAATGGCTCATTAAGACGAGGTGTAATATTTTTTTTTAAATTCATTCCTGTGAAGATGGCCACACTACATATTTTCTCAAGAACATGGTTTCAACAAGGCGGTGCCACTTGACATAATTTTGACCTATCAGTTGCTGCGGTAACCGTATTATTCATCAACGAAGAAGGTTTCACATAGAGGCACCATTGATTGGCCTCCCCAGAGTACCGATTTTAGTTATACATGTGAAGGTGTGGAGGTCCACTTTAAGCTCCTTTCAATAACCCTGATGTTAAACAAAATGCCGTGTACAGATCGAACTATTTTCACCTGGCATGTTAATTATTAGCAAGACACATTTATACACATTTATATACATATATTCCCATAGCAAGGAGTTTCATACTGCCCCATTCTTTTTCTAAATTTGTACACTGGGTTAAGTGAAAGGATTTGTTAAAGTGTGTAACTGAGGGAAAAGGGGCGCCGCTTTGGCTGTGAACAAGAAAAAACAAGACACATGAATACTGCAAAAGAAGTAGAAGACAAAAAACTGTTGCTGCAGAACCACTTAAGACAAATTGCGGGTAACAAGCACCATTCAACACGCAACTGAAAAAAATTTGAAAATATTTTCTAAATCCTTCAGCAACAGCATCACAGTCACGAAAAAAAACATGTAAAAGATAAAATGGTTACAAACAACAACAAGCAGACAAAACAAAAAGGAAAACTGAAATAATAAACGAAAGGATTTTCCCGTTGTTACCAGAGAATGAAATGAAAAATCTGCATATATTTAGCAACTTTTCTGTGCGCGTTTACTTTTTGCTTTCATATATTCATACATCTCGTTGCTATGCTTTTTGTTCTCAACCAAATGATTTAGTGTAAACGGCTTGTTGTACAACTTTGCTGGTTGTGTGGCAAACAAATGTGCTACTACGAGGAATTTCTGCCCCATTCAACAGACTGGAGAGGCACCCTTCTATAATTTTAAAGAGTTTTTCTTTTGTTCGAAAAACAAATTTTTACACGCGAAATGTGCTTGAAAAAAATAGCTTCTCTTTATAAATAAATTTCAATTTATTTGCGGTACTTAGGCGCCACTTTAGCCTGAAAAATGTCATGTTAGTTTTTTCTGTCAATTTCTACAACAATTTAATATTTGAGCTTGTCTTTCTTTTAAGGCTTTTGCTGTCAAACAAATTGCAAAGCCAATGACAAGTTTTTCGAAAGGAAAGTGGGGTGAGTGTTACTCAAGTAAATTTAAAAATTAAAAATGTGAAAGGTAAAATATTTTCTTTTTGCTCCTTGAATCTTAAAGTGCAGAAATATTATCTTCGGGTTTTTAACAAAAATCCATTTATACTTGAATTCATAATTTACACTTCAAAGTAACACTTCATATCTTGATTTCCTTTTTTATACGTTTTGCAAATGTGTTTAATGTTGTGTTAAAATTCCAAAGAATTTTTGCTGTCTTATCTCTGCTACATCAACAGAAATTGGTATCAGTGTCAGAATAAAATATATTAAGTGCCATTTTCAACTCACCTTGTAAAATAGTCAAGCCATTAGAATGATTAGGTTCAGATGCCAGTGTCACTTAAGACACCTATTCCTAAGTACACAAGCTTTAGGAAATTGTGACAAAATACTTAATTTTATGCAATTTTCCACTAAAAATGACTTATTACAAAAGGAATTTATTATTGGTTTTCATCTTCTCTTAGATTCTTAGTGTTCCTCAAGGAAGTATATTAGGCCCGCTACTGTATATAATTTACACAGCAGATATGCCAACAAACTCAAACACATATATGCCAACCTTCACAGATAACTCTGCACTTGTAAGTGTAAATAAAGACCCGATGATTGGTTCGGAGCATCTACAATATCATATTATCAAGCTAGAGGATTGGTTAAAAAAATGGAAGATAAAGGTTAATCCCTCTAAATGCGCCCACGTAACTTGCACATTCAGAAGGCAAAATTGCCCACCAATAAAATCATCTGATGTCACTGTCCCAGCAGAAAACCGTGTGAAATATTTGGGAATTCATCTCGTAGCGACGCCTAACTTGGTCCCAACGTATTAAAGCAAAAATAACAACTATAAAACCCAAAACTGCTGCATTGGCTTATAAACTCCAAATCAACTCTGGCCCTGAAGTATAAAATTATCCTGTATAAATCCATTATAAAACCTATATGGACATGTGGCATCCAGCTATGGGGTGCTGCTTGCGTATCAAATATTCAGAAGTTACAAAAAAGACAATGTAAATTACTACGACTAATCGTCTGCGCTCCATGGTACATATGAAATGAGACTATTCCCTAGGATTAAATATTCCCACAGTCCTGGAAAAAATTCAGGTTACGCCTTGACTTCGAAGTAATACAATAGTCACCAGAGTGGACATTTCTTCTTGGTGATCTTACCACCATGATGTAATGATGAGGGTTATTGTTCCAGGTGGCTGTGGTTAAGACCCAAATCCCGGTAGCATTATTGGCCATGATGAATGTGTTAGGGAAGGAGATCAGATAACTAACCGCCTTTGGTAAGAGTGCTTTCGAGATCTATGCTTTGATTTCTGGAATCATGAATGGGAATCTAGGGAGTCGGCAGATAGCGTCGGAAGCCATGCGTGATGAAAAATGTCCGGAAGAGTTAATGTTAACCTACTTTAGATGTACAAAAGAGGGGCACCGGTGGTAAGACCATCATCGTATTGATGCGAAATACCGACGTGGACGTTCGCCGCTGTGATAATATTACACTAACCATAGCTTACTTTACGATACCCATTTTAATTTAGTAATTTATTTCTGTAGCTGTGTGTTAAATTCTAAGAGCCCTTAACCTTAACGACGGTCCTTCAAAAAGTAAGTATTTTCTTATTTAAGAAAATCATGAAAACAAGAGTTAATAAAGAGTCTTAGCGACTCAGGTAAATGGAGCTTAGTTTTTTTTCTAATAACAAAAAAATACTATTTTCAACTTGTTAATCACTTGTAAATAATTTTCTATCCTTATATTTGTTCTCTTATAAAGTGGCCACCTCTTAGATAACAAATGATTTAAAATGCAACCAACATCAGTAAGAGAACATTTCATTTACTTCGTTTATACTCCCATATTTGCGGTAACAGAAAAAGGGCTAGAAAAAAAGCCAGTGTCGAATAAGAAAATGAAGTGAAATGGAAGAAACCAAATTGAAAATCTCATTAATTTCAATTAGGCATTCGACCCTTGGTTGTATTGACACAGCAGCCGTAAACTTTTTGCATCCCTGTCCTTTTGTTTTCATTTGACTCTTTCTCTTCTCTATATTTTTTTGTTGTATCTTTTTTATAAAAAAAACATCTTGCTGATGTCTTGTTGAGCACAACTTTGTTTTGGTTAAGTCATAAGAAAATAGAAAAGAATCACATCTACTAGGACAGAAGATAAATGCTGTAAAAATCCAGAAGAAAATTAAAGAAAAATAACAAATTAAAATTATGATGTTTATAGCAACACATGTAAACATACATAGATACTAGCTTGTTGGTAAAATGGTACAACTGTACAACTGCATGCGTATGACTTTGTACATTTCAGTTGGGGTTCTTTATTCTCCCAAAAGTTATTACAAATTTAAGAAATAGAAAAGCGAGGTATCATGACAACATTAATAACAAAAACAATAAAATGAAATAAATTATTACGTTTTTATGTGCCAAACACACAGTGAACATTTTGCCGGCATGTCCGATGTCATAAATTAATTGAAATTCTACCAGACAATAAAGCGAGTTGTCCAAATTTCTCTTAGACTTTGATGCGAATAGTCAGTATTTCTTTCATTACCCATTTCTATAAATTTTCTGAAATATCGACTGGTGTTTTGGCCACTTTTGGAAGATTATTTAAAATTTATCTTTTCTGAAAAAAATACGATGAATATAACGTTAGTGTGTCGTGACAACCACAGATTATCAACAACAAAACCGAAGACATTCAGATTGAGTTGTTGAATTATTTCTTTAATTATTATTATAATTATTATTACTTTTATGATTTTTATTGGAATTGTGTGCAAGAATGTGAATTATTTTTATTTTTTTTATTATAACTCGTTAATTATACATTACTATTAAACTGAATTTAGTATTTTCTATGGTAACATAAGTCACAAAAGTGAGATTACGACTCACGTGAATATTTTGAATTAATTCTCTATAGAAATGTCCATGTATAAAGTTAGCCTTAAGAAATGCTTAAAAAATTCAGTGAATATTTAAATATTTAAAGTTAACGGTCGTAAGTAATACTGGCACCACCTAGGAATAATTTTACGAAGTAATTATTAACACAAACACGTCTTTTATACAACCATGATAAGCAAGTACTAAAAGATGCAACTAATTTTTGTAGACACAAAAGGGGTATAAAAGACCGTGTTGTGATAGATTTCGGGCAGTCTGCGCTCGGCTGCGATCGAGGTAAGAGCTTAATATTGATGGTGTCTCCCCTTTAGAAAGTTATTACCAAGATTGAGTGGGAATTTGGAAGATAAGAAATTTAGTGGCGTCCACCATTTTTCTTATTGTACAAATTCTCTATTCCAGATACTGGTAGGGTACCCGTGGTGTCTCCCAGGTGCCATACGTACATCTGTATCATGTAAGAGCCCATCTCGTCTAACTACGTTGAGGTATTGTGTCCGTGGCGTTCCTAGACTCAATGCATCAGCCGTTGTTAAAGAGAGCTTTAGCTAACGTTAAGAGAGGCGTAGTGTCTCCCATGGACAATTCACCTATCTTAAGCAACCGCTCAGTTCACCGGTCGGCAGAAAAGCTTCTATGACATCGCTGTAAGGTGTGGTAGTGTGCAGGTGACGTCCTTCGGTTCACTTCTCCAATTAATTATCGAAGAACGTGTATCCTTCATCAAGGGTCCAGAAATATAAATATTCTGTGACAGAACCTCCTGGAGCGACGAGGTATACCACAGTAGAGAAGCTTCGTTACAGTGTTAAAACATATTTTTCCCATATCATACAGAAATATACAAAATTTCGTTAGAATTTCTCCAACAAATTGCTACAGAATTCAATAAATCGGACATGGTTTCCGAATTTCCGCTAACAAAATGTTACTTTTTCTTAATAAAAATATTTTTTCAAATTTATTTTAAAATTTTCTTCATTTGCAGTTTATTTGATAAGCTAGTTATAAGATAGTTTCTATGTGTTTTTCGCTGGATACTTAAGCTAACCCCTAAAGAAACCTTCACCCAACTTTCTGGAGAAACTTAAATATTTTATGCTCAAAATTCTTGAAACCAAGCCAGAAAGCTTAAGCTTTGTTAAAATTTTCATATTTTCGGTCGGAGGTTGTTTAAGCTTTGCCCTTTCGTTTGGTTTGAAGAATTTCGGGCATAAGATGTTGAAGTCTCTTTTAGAAAGTTGAGTAAAGGTTTCCTAATGACCTGGTATAACCAAATTACTCTTTCTTATTAATCACTCATGTTACTTCCGGTATGCTCACGAACAGAATACGAAATTGGAAACTTTTACAGACTGTCTGTAAGAATTCGGCCAAATATGTTCAATGGGTACATTCTAGATAAGCAGTTGTGTGTTCAAATGTATGTGTTGCATTATGTTTTATGTACTTAAACTGTTGCTTACTGGCTTCAAATTCTAGGGAACAAAATATGAAACCTTTTTGTTGATAATTTATTTGAAAATAATTCGAAATTAAGAAACTCTTCGAGATGACAAGTTTTGCTGGAAAATATATTCAGGAAATTATTTCAACAAAAACACGGTCTATTTTTTGAGATTTTATAAGTAATGAAAGTTATCGCTGGAAGCAGAGTTTAAAATGCAAGCTGCGAAGTAGCAATAGCACAGAAAGAATACCATACTATATCCAAAAACAGCACTAGCGCAAATATGGCAGTAAACACATTGACAGCATTATGAAAGGGTACAGCAACTGTGCTTTGCACTAATAAGGAATTTGATTTAATAATCTTTTAAAATTATTTTTTTGTTTTTTTTTCCAACGTATTCAAGTAGGTAAAAAATCAACCATTACCATTCAAGAATTTATGACAGACCATAGTCAACATGTAGGTATACTGAATTTGGTTAAGATTTTTAATTATAGCCTTTAAAATTTAAGAAATATCAAGAAAAATTAAGAAATATCAAGAGCTAACGTTTGGTCTTGCCGTGCTGGTTTCTTCTTTCAACAGCACAAAATCAGCGAAAGCAATATATGTATTGGGAATCGCCCAATTTATTAAATTTAAACTTTTTCCCCCATCATTCTTACCTGGTCACCCCATACAAAAATAATAATCACTTTAAGAATAAAGCGAAAACTCCATGACCTTACAAACGCACCCACAACAGTCGTGTGCCTTAAACCTATGCAACCTTTTCTTCAATCATTCTTGTGTTATTTACTTTGACTTGAAGTTCAATATTTATGTTCGCGATTTCCTTTGATAAAAGTTCTTGGGCAAACGTCAGAGGTAAAATCCAAAGACAAATGCATCATATGTATACTTCTGCTTAAGTACATTTTGAGTGGAAAAGTTTGTTCGGGAAAATATTTTATGACAATGTTTGCACACCAACACATGAACACGAACCACACATTTGCGGCACGCTGTTGCTACTTGACCAAATTTAAGAAAAATAATTTATGGTGATAGACACACTGCTAGAGACGAACAGACATAGAACCAACTTACTGAACGAAGTTTTGAACAAATCCACCCAAAGAGATTGGTAGCCCCACAAGTAAAAGATATTCCAACAAAAAAGTTCCTCGCTAACACAAGAGTTTGATGTGATTTGGCACGTGTGTTTGCACGGGAAGGTGTCAAATGTAAATATAAATATATTGCAGCTGCTAACAATGTACGCAAACATATAAGTACATTTTGCTGGTACTTCTTACAAAGAAATATATATTGAAAGAAATTAGTTGAAAGAAATATTGTAACCAACCATTTTATGAAACATTTTCATTTTTTTAATTTAAAGCGAATTTCACCATTTACTACCCGGGAAACATATAGGTAAATATTACGAAATAGGCTATAGTATCTATTACTTTAACACTTCGAAGTAAGCCATATAGAGGGTTTTCAGATAAGGCCGATATTTAGTCATACCATTTTAAGTGAGCACATTTAAAAGAGAAAATATTATTATGAAAATGGGTGTGCGTTAGTAAAAATGTTGCGTGCGTTGCGTCCCTTTTACGGTAGACGTGATGGCCTTCATTGTTGATGCCACAAAGCAGCGTTAAGTCTGCAGAGATCGTTGTTTCTGTTCGTTACAGTGTTTCGCCAGAACAAGGCAGTGTTTCGCCAAGGCAACCGATTTCTTGAGTTGCCAAAGAACTTGGATTTTCATGGACTTTAACTTGGCGAAGATTGTGTCGTGGCTAGGACGTGCACTCGCTCAAGATCCAAATAAACAAGGAGCTCAAAGTAAATCACCACACGAGACTTACCAGATGGCAATGAATCCACAAAGATTTAGGGCACGGATATTCGACCATCATTTTCACCGATTCGTGCATCTTTTACAACGTTAGTGAAGTCACTCCGTACATGTACTTGCAAGCACATGTCGTGTACCGCATGTGCTTGCAGCAGAACAGCCCTACATACTATACAGCAAAATCCATTATACGCATTTCACATGATCGATCCTCCATTATTAAGATCGGTTTTTTTTATTGTCATTGAGAAATATGTTAATTAGTGGCTATCTAGCAAACACTTAATAGCGATTCGCCATTAGTAATAAACTTAATTATGCAGCCTACATTACTCGGTAGTACACGGATATGCTTCTTATATGATTACAAGTTCTTATCTTATAAAATCTTATAAAATAGCATGCTTTCCATGTATTATTTTTATACTTATACTTTCTTCAATTGCTTTAAAAATATTATAACGTCTATATGTTATTTATACTTCAGTTACGCGTTAAAAGCTTTTGGTTTAGAGAAATACAAAGCCGTATCATTGCTGTGAAACAGTCGACCTTTTTCGAACTTTGCACGCAGTCTAACGTAATTTTGTGTTTCGTGCTGTTAAATTGTTTATAGATACTGATGGCGTGGTTGACGGCTCGAGATCTGGTCCTTCGCTAAGTGTGCGACCTCCTATAGCTATTAAGGCTGTTTAGAACCTAAGTCGTAAAAATCCACTCCGAAAGCAGCAAATATTCTCGCGAGAAATTAATTTATTAAAGGTTACAAAAGATCTAACGCACATCTACTTGCAGCGGCATTGAAGCAAAAACGCAACCAAAAATCAAAAGCAGTTTTCCAGCAGTACGTGAATAACATCCTTAAAAGAATTTCGTGTTCAGATGAGAATATTTTCACTGTGGAGGAGTCGATCAAAAAACAAAATGGTAAAGAATATGCTAAGTCATCTCTTCAAACATTGCAAGTCGTTCCTAGAGTACAAAGAGGTCACCATACTGCTTCTGTAATGATGTGGTGGGCAATCGCTCCAAGCTCCATTTCTGTAAAAAAGGACATTAAGCCTCAACAATGGTGTACCAATCTGACGTTTTTAAAAACGTTCTGAAACGATTGAACAACACAAGAACGATCCATTGACCTAACAACAGGACCCAGCCCCCGCACATAAGGCATAAATGTGGTTAAACAACAATTTACCCAATTTTATTTCAACTAAAAATTGGTCTTCCCGTGGGTAGTCCAGATCTAAGTTCGTAAGATTATAAGTTGTGATCTGATTTAGAGAGCATGTTCTCTACTACTAGTCGCCCGAATTTGGAACCAGAAAGCGTAACCTAATCCATGCACTGAAAAAATTGGCCTGTCTGTTTTCGGTCGTTCTGTAAGGAAAACGGCGGCCATTTTGAATAGCGTTTATTTTTGTATATTCTCAAAAACGCATTAAATCAAAATACAAAATAATATTCAAACAGGCTTTTGTCGTCATGATTTATCGCATACTAGAAGTAACGATGCCAAGATATAATCGGATTGCCAGCGAATTTAAATTTGGATTAGTTTTAAAAGGTATTCGTCCTTAATTTTCGTGCCGGTTATCTTACCTATATTTCCACATTACTGAGAATAGAACAGAGTCGTTGGTGACAATCCGTCGCACAGCACCAAAATAATTCGTAATAACTTTTGTCAGAAACGTTTCCCGGATTTTTGGCAGACAATTCAAATTTTCATATGCTTAAGACATTTGTTATTGTATAATCTGAAATTTCCCAAATAACAAAGTTGTATGGTAATGGATCAATAAATTTTGGCATTTTGATATATTCGAACTTAATTTTCAAACATAATCTATGCTATAAATATTGCTCTTTCTCCACAAATAAGAAAGTTGTTTATAATATTCTACCTTAAAATGTTATGATCTACCTAAATTCGGAATTTCGAAACTAAGTTCGAAATTTCGAACAAACGCCAAACAGTTATATTTTTCCATAGCTTTACAGGCCTTTAAGCTATTTATATTTTCCTATATCTAGATAAATTATAATTAGGTTAAAAACTTCATAATATACAAATGAAATAAAACTGTCAGACAAAACTGAAAAACTTTCTAAAAACACGAACTAAAAGACAGAAAAACTAATTTAACTAAAAACTAATTTATTTGTTCATTTCATTAAAAATAAGTAACTAAATAAAAAGCAAAGTTAAAAAATTTTTCATTCAGTTTAGTTAAATATCGTAATAAATATTAATTAAAATTTTCTCTCTGTTATGAGTCGAAAATAACTACGTTTTTCTCTAAAGAATGACCTTTTGAAGAGATCAAATTCCTTTTATTCCATCATTTATGAAACTAAATTTAGCACTTCAAAATATATTAATAAAAAATCTTCACTATCAAGTGTCATATTCTGAAGATTTTATTTATCATCATCAACAACTATACAAACAATGGATAAAACTGTTCTTTTGTCTGCCAAGTGCAGTCCTTTAAATTGAATTGTTCAGTCAATTTTACTTTGAGTCAGGCCAAAAGGGAACACAGGTAAGGAAAAACATCTCTTGCACTCAGAGTCTTTTAGTATTTCTTTATTGCAAGTTATTTATTATTAATATAAAGAAACAAATAGAATAAAATAACAGCACAAGCATTCTTTGCGTGAACTGTTCTTTTATGGGCCGCAAGAAACATTTTTGCTGCCACGATCTTCAGCTTTAAACAAACTTTGGAGTAAACGCTACACATGTACGAGATTGTAGCGCACAATAAAAAGGGTGCGTAATTTTAATATTTTATGTTTGAGCAGTGGCAGCACAGAAAAATTTTTATTTTATGTGACTGAGAGAATTTTCTATGGCACAAGTATTTGCTGTCTATTGGGGGGGTTGTTTCGTTTAAGAAAAAAGTGTATATACAGCTCATTTATGCAACATATTCTTAAGGTTTATTTGTTTTTATTTAAAGCTCATACTTAGACATTGTTTTACTCCTGCAGCGTGCCTATAGTTTATTACCGCGATTTGTCTTAAGCACTTTCTTGTACCTTTAGCCTTTATTACTCGACTCCTTTGGTTTGTGTTTCGCATTTTTTATTTATTTAGATTTGTTTTCTTTGTTTGTTTGATTGCTATTGTTATAATTTTTATGATACTTATAGAATTTTTTGTATAATATTCTAGCAAATACAAATTTCGCAGAGTTACAGTAGCTTGTAAGAATTTCCCATTTATGTAATAAATTTCACGAATTACTTGATTTGAGACATTTTCGAAGAGGTCTTTTGTATAACGAATTACATTAATTCAAAGTGTTCTTACCATATCCCGTGATTTATTTTGCTTTCCTACTTTGTCGCTTTTCGACACTTTTGGCATTTTTTTATTTACTATTATGAGGCATTGTCACTATTTGTTTTCATTTGGTTCTTCTTAATTTTATTGTTTTGTTTTTGACTTTCCAATTTCAATATTTTCAATTTCAATGTTTAGTTTCGACGTTTTTATGATTAACCGATATTTTTGTTGCTTTCCGTAATTTTGTTCGTCCTTATCGAATTCTCCCCGATTTGATTTCAGCTTTTTTAGACCGTTTTTTTTAGTTTTCCCTCTTTTTGATTTTGACTGACTGTTTCAGATTTCTCTGCTTTTTGGCATTTGTTTCGAATTAGATATTTAATTCACTTTAGTCTCGGAGCTTTGGAGGATTCATAAACAAATTTTAGTGATTGCACGGGCTACCATAAGTTCCATGGATCATATAATGTGTAGCATAACACCAAAAACTGACGAGAACTAGGAATATAATTTATAATGTGACTTTGATTTCTTTTACTTTGAATGCCTAATATTGCTTGTGAAGTCCAAACTCCCTTAATCTGGCCTAGAGCCCTAACCATAGTGACTTTGCCTTTACACCTTAACGAACTATTATACTAAGCCCCTGTCCAATATATGAAATGCAGTTACATTAGCGAAACAAATATTTCTGCGTAACAAGCTGACGACTTAGTTAAAAAAAATATTTAAAAATAGTGGTGACAATACGAATTATACACCTCGCTACGTGAGTACGACTACCACATGATGTATTGCTAATCGGGTATATGTGACAAAAAGTCTCCGAGGCTTGTCTGGTGCTTGCAACGAGTTTTGCCAAGTAACTAAAGAGTGGTACCACGAAAACCTTAGTCTCATCGCGGTCATAAGTTCTGACCGGTTTTTGCTGAGACTCCTTCCAAAAATATCAGACTATGGTGCATGTTCGATGCTCTGAATAAAGAAGCTATTAACAGCGCGAGGTTTAATAGCTCCGAATTTCTTAGTAAGAGATAACTATAAGATTCAGCCAGCTACGGCCCTTAAGTTGCTACCTTTACATTTTATAAAAGCGTTGCTGGTCGGATTATGTTCACCTGGTACCACGACCACCTCCGAAATACAGGAGTCGACGGTAGTCTACACATATCTGCCGCCTGAACCATTTCCGTTCATATGTCATATCAATTAAATCGGGTCATTATATTTTAAATTATTATAATACAAAAACATTACATTTGTGGTTGTCAGGAATAACGGCCTAAGTCGATTTTAATTAATAATGGGGTTTTTTTTCATATGGGCCACGAAATATTTAGAAAAATATTAAAATTACTGAAAATCAACGTGATAGATTTTACCACAAAATACAAGCACATACATTATTTCTTAAAACACTTGAAAATAAATTTTCGATTATTTCACAGAACTTATAGTTACTGAGTTTGTGTTTTGAAATGCGCTTGAGTGGTTCCGTTGGTAATACATATTCTTTTCCCAAGAAAAAAATAGTGTTGACATAAGTTGTTTAGACTGCTCTGTACGTGTTTTTATCAAAAGATTTGTATGTAATAATCACAACTTTACAGTTTCGTCACAGGTAAGAATGGTATTCGGTGTTTTAGTACATTATGGAGGTCCGTAACTATGGATTGGTTCAAATGGTCTGCTCATACCCGAAATTTGAAAAACATAGAATTAATTTAAGTTTGTTTTTAAGCTGCTTGCACTTGTTTTCTACAACATAATGGCAATTGAAGACGAATGGAATGGCGTGCTGTTTTAATACGCCTTCCAGATATAAACGTTGTAGAAACTTTAAAAATGCATCCTTGTTTTGCTTTACACTGTAAGTATCCTATTTATCTTATTTCTTGTTATATTCATACATACGCATATGGAGCAACATTTCTTTCACATTTTAAATAAAAATAATTTCCCGTTTTTCTATGTGCGTGTGTGCCAGGAAAACGAGTGCATGTACTTGATATTAATGGCAGGTCGGTCTGTCTATCGGTATTTTTTTTTTAATTTATTTAAGCTTTTGTTGTAAATGCAGTAATATTTGTGTATTATTTGTTGTTATTGTATATAATATTTCTTATTTCATTATTATTATTATTTAAACACACACACATACACAGACAACAGCGCACTTACTCTTAACTCCCTGTTGAGTTCAAAAAATTCTTCATTTCCCCTTTTTTATGTTGAATAAAACTCGCTGAATTTTAACATTTAGTAAATTTCTTGTTATATCTGGTTCTTGTATTATTTAATGAAAATTCGTAAAATAAGTGGAGTTGATTGTTACGCATTGTTAAGAAAACTAAATAAAGTAAAGAGAATCCTTTGAAATTTTCCTAATTTACGTGTTTGAAAAATTTCATAATAAAAAGCCTTTTGTTAGTTTTACAACAGCCATTGGATAAGAAAAGGAACAATAGGAAAATATTGTGTTAAGGTTTTCTCAATAGTTTGTTATGTTTTCATAAATTTTCATGGCCAATTAAAAATAAAACAGACTTTGAAATACTAATGGTTTTATTGACTATATTAACGAACTTTCCTGAATATGCTTAGGCCCCAAAAACGATTACGATTTAAGGTTCCGCCGAACAAATATTACGAGAAGAGATTTTTCCATTACAAACTTAAAATAAATAGGAATTCAGCTTTTGTGTCGGCTTTTTACAGCGAGGTTTTTAATATCAATGAAAATTATTTTACAAATCTCAGATTTATGTGTTTTGAACACCATTGTCTATTTATGCACTACTACTCATTTTAACTTATTACGTTGTTACTAAATGGGTTTCTAATAAGAGTGGGTAGATTTTGTAGTATAAAGAAAAGCGGTGAGTGAGGTATTAACGGAAGTATTATTTATACTTTAAAGTATTACACTTTGACAAAAAGCATGGTTGCATGTTCACGACAACCATATTATGTTTGCTACAACCATATGTGGCATTAGAGTAGCCATATTATGGTTATTTTAACCATTACTTTAGTTGAGATACACAAGAATTTTTTCGTATTTATTCTTTAAATAATTATTATCCATGAAATCCGGAACATGGTTGTGATGGACAATAAAATTTTTACTAAAACTCGGTTTGTTTAGTTGTGCACTCTCTTAACTTACATTATGGTTCTAAGAGGGTATCTATAATGGTATCTATCGTAATAATATGATTCGAAACTAATAATTCATTTTACTTTTAAGAGCCGTTTATTTTGAAAGTGGCATAAGTCACTTTTCAAACACAGTCCAGTTAAAACTTACAAATTACTGGCACCTTTTCATGTTACAATAATTTTCTATCAATATATTGAGAATTTGCTACACCACGGTATAAGAAATCGGTGTTTCTTGAAAGTGACATAATTTTTAAAAAGCTGTGATCAGTGGACATATTTTTGTAAGTGGGAAAGAATAGTGCAGTTAAGTAAATTATATATTACGAGACAGTGGATCAGATAAGATATACTCATTTTTGCAATGTAGTTAAGTGACTTTCTATGCACAATAGTATTTTATAGAAATAATCCTTGTTTTGCAACAACATAAAACAAGCAACGGAAACAAAAGGAGTAGAAAGAATAGAGTATCCACTGAACCTTAATAGATATAACAGAAATATAAATCAGCAAAATATAAACTCATGATGGACTTGTTTCGTTTGATACCCCCAATATAACGAATTTATTCAAAATATTGGTAAAAATATGATTTCCGAGAAATTCATCATTCCCATTAGTGGCGACGATTAAAGTGAACTAATGTAATTTTATATGAAATAATTAGAAGAAACTTATTTCTTAAGTCTACAAATTCCAGTAAATTTTATGTTGCTCTACAACTGAAAGTTGTTTCTCAGGTATCTCCTTTATTTTAAATTGCTTATAGTTTTAGAGATATATCGTTATGAGCTAAATAAAAGTAGTTGCTCGGTATACTTGAGCCAAACTAGAGTTTAATGAAAAATTCAAAAATCTACAGTAAAATCATTTTTAAAGTACGCCGAAGATGTTTTTAAATCTGCTCTGTAGTTGTGGAAATATCGTGGAAATTGTGGCACAAACTTAAAAAAAAACAATTTAAAATCTTTGCTTTTTAAAAATTCATAATAAATGAAACAGAGATATCAAATTATGATATGTCGTATTGAAATTGTTGCAGAAGATTTGATTTTATCTGCTTTATTGTGACGGTACCTAATTTTGACAAATATCTTTTTGCAATCTTTTAGAATACGACAATTAAAAAGTACTTTTGTAAAATTTTAATTACATAAGCGAACTATGCCACTTTCATAATAAAGTGCTCATATGTTGCACTTAGATTATGGTTACCTCAACCATGTCTTTCCTTTGCTTTTATATATGCAACTCTGTTAACACATCCAAAGCGACTTTTTACTGTGGCGCTACATGTCCAACTTTCAATGACTGCCGCATAGATATGGCTGAGTTTTAGCAACGTTCTGACTTATGTTAGCTTTAAAGTGAATATTAAATTAGGATTTATTCACAACGAAAACCTGTGACTTTAGAAATCACTGCAGGAAATAGTCTAGGATATTCAAACCGCGAGAGCTTAGTGACCAATTGATGGTAGCTCTGTGAGGGATAATCGCTACCTTGTACCGCCCAATTCGGATTAAAAGAAATTTGTTGTTATTGATCTGTAGAGCTTCCCATTGAGAGTGATGGTCTCAACACCGTCGAATGGACACCTAGTGAATCTCTTGAGGGTTAGCTTTACTTATTACCATGAACCTCGTCTCTAGAGATATTTTTTTACCATAATCAAGGTCGCTTTCCAAACGATTCTGTTTGCGCGCTGGTCAATCGTGTAACTTGTCACGATGATTTGAAATCAGTGTCACTTCTAAGGCAACAGCCTCCACAAACTGTCAGAATCGACCAGCCCTTATTGGACCGTAAATTAATATAAAAATATTAATATTAAATATTTTACTAATGCAACTCAACAAAGTATTTAATACAAATTAATAACAAAATTCCTGCAAGTTCTACGCAATTAACATTTTTATGAAATTCTAAAAATAATAAGTTTTTTTAATGTTTGTATTATTGTTTATTATAGATTTTTACCGGCCTTTTTTTTATATAAATATTTATTAATATAATTCTTTTGAAAACTCATGAATACAACATATTAATATTGTCAATTAATTAATGTGAAAAACAAACAAAAATAAAAAGAAACCACTTAGGTTTTATTTTAAAGAACAATAAATGTACAAGTCACTTCCATCATTACCCTTGTAACATCCGATTAATAAAATTACAATTGGGGTCAGGCTTCATTGAGCATCATTTGTCTTTTTTATTGTGTGTTTCATATTTCCCTTCACTTGCCTTTTTTTATTGCTGTTCTTTTTTGGCATTTTTTTTTCTGGCCACAGAAAAATGTGGAGGGCTTGAGAACGCATTTAGAAGCCTTAATATTTGGAGACCATTTATTTCGACATACATTTTTTTTGATTGTTTTGTTTTCTGCTGGCATGGCGAAATAATATATTAATCATTTTCAGTAAAAATATATTTGCTTGTTATTGTTCTTTTTTTATTCTATTATACAATCGTTTAGAAACATTTGTAAAAAAAAAGAAAATGAGCAGATGTCATTTGCACAGATCATTTGCAATGTTTACGCTCCTACAGTAAATCGTGCGCTAAGAAATTTTTAAAATTTTTCTCTCTGTTAGACCAGGTTTTGTAGAGGCAGTGTTTTTTCTTCGAAGCAGGGAAGACAAGAAGGACGACTTTTTTTAATCATAGACGATACAGCTACAGAAGGAATGACCACGTGATCATAAGTTGATGAACATTTTATTACCAAAATTAATTATACAGGAATTTATAAGGACTAGCAACAAGCTTCCTGTTTCATCAAATAAGTTTTCGTAGTTATTAGATTGTTGTCATTTGCCGCCTCAAGTCTCTGTTACACAAGTCGGTTTACTTCACTGCAGCATTAGAGATGCTGAGTGAATGATCTACTTGACTTGATACCTAATTAAAATATTAACAGCAGCAAGAATTTTCAATTCCCACGTCTGGATAGAAGGATGGAAGGAATATAAAATGAGTCTAGTACAAATTTGTTCAAAAGATCTCTCGGTTAGAGGTTTATAAAGATGGCGAACCCATTATTTGTTAATAGAACTCCTTGGTATGGATAACAAATCAAAGGGTTGGTTGTGAAGAATTCGGAAACCACCAGGACAACGGCATTCTACATAAACGGTGGTCTGCATGGAACGCTAGTAATAAATATTAAGACTCTCTGGAAAAACTTAAAAAATGAGATGTACCTTTAAAGTGGTCTAGTATGAAGTAGTATTTGCAATCCATATATTACTTTCTGCTAGAGTCTTTATTATCAATTACTGTGTTTTAGAATTATGTGTCATATATACAGGGTGTCTGCCCGGAATGTGTACTATGTTTTGCCGCCATTTTCGTAAACATTATTCTTGACAGTTCATATTTGGCAGTCATGAAGTAGAGACGTGGCATATTTATT
Source organism: Phania funesta (assembly GCA_963932375.1). Lineage (NCBI taxonomy): Eukaryota > Metazoa > Arthropoda > Insecta > Diptera > Tachinidae > Phania > Phania funesta. The sequence goes on from OZ010652.1 coordinate 8,586,343, forward strand.
AAAATCAATCATCGATTACTGTGACGATGAGAAAGTTACGTGAAATTTTTTGGAGAAACAATGTGCCAACAAGACGCAGTATTTATCGACGCAGTATGATTTCGAAGGAAAAGGGACTGCAGCCGATAGGCCCAGGAATGGACCACAACGTACTGCAAGATCCGCTGAAAGCATTACTGCTGTTCAAGAAAGTGTTCAAAACAATCCATCAACCTCAAGTCGACACCGAGCTCAGGAGCTTGTTCTTCAAAGAACAACTTTGGCCAAAATTTTGTTTCCATTTAAGATTCAGTTGACACAAGAGCTTCTTCCAGAAGACCATTTACGCCGCCGTACATATGCCAATAGGATGCTACAGCTCGCCCATGATAACCCCGATTTATTATCATGAAAAAATCATGAGTGACGAGACACATTTTCATTTGAATGGATATGTGAATAAACGGAATAATCGGTTCCGTGCAAATTATTCATCAGTCACCTTTGCATCCATTAAAAGTGACAGTCTGGTGTGCAATTTGGTCAGGAGGAATCATTGGACCTTTTTTCTTTAAAACTGAAAATGGCGTAACGGTAACTGTCAATGAGGGGCGATATGATTGAAAACTTTTTAACGCTACAACTGTATACACATTTTGATTGAATTATATGATTGTAAAGAAATCATATTTTTATTGTAAAGTTATTCTCTTAGAGCGATAGAACACCAAAAAAATCATGTTATTGATTGACCCCGGTTGGAGGCACGATCACTGGCGATTAAATTCAGCGCTAACCACTTAAGGCACAGCGCCCTAATACTTTGCTGAAACATCAAACGAATTTTATTTTATATGTCTTTTAGCAACTTTGTATGGTTGGAGTTAATATATTATTTTTGTGCAGTTAAAATACGTTGTATATGGTTTGAATTTTAGTAAAAATCTCGACCGTATTGCAGTTTTATGAATATGGTAATGTTTAAAATGTTTTCTAAGAACAATTATATAGTTGCCACATTTATATATTATTACGTGTATAGAGGTCATAACATTTTTGTCGCGATCATAACCCTGCTGATTCTTGGCGTGAGTGCACTACGCTTTGAAATGCGGAAGAATATTTTTTTTTATACTCTATACAATGTAATAACTAATTTTTTGTATTCAAATCTTAAAAATCTATCTTCTATTGTGTAGAGAGAGCCGCCTCGCCAGGCTCAATGTGTCAGTTCTTTTTAGTCTCTGGTGCCCGCGAAATTGTAATAATTTTTGTACAAGAATGTTAGGGTGGACCTCAAGTTTGTTTACGTATTTGGACGTGTATATTTTAACTACTTCCTGGACAGTGGGAACTTTTAGATCCCTATGGATGTTCTCATTTCTTACGTACCAGGGGGCGCATACAATACGACGTAAAATCGTAGACTGTGTTCTCTGTAATTCTGTAACTTTGATGCACAGGCAGTATCCTACAGCTGAATACTATATGATCATATTGGCGTTATAACGGATTTGTATAAAAGGACTTTATATTCCAAAGCCAAAGTTGAGTTAGGACTTATTAGCCAATGCAGTTGGTTTGTTGGAAGCTTTATGGACGTTATTTTTGCCTCAATGTGACGGGACCAAGTTAGGAACCGTGGTATTAGTTATTGTGATTGATGGACAATTTTGCCTTCTAAGAGAAAACGTTACATGAGCACATTTCGATGGATTTACCTTTATTCTCCACTGTTTCAGTCAGTCTTCTAGCTTATGAATATGGGACTGCAGTTTTTCAGATGCATCCTTTGGATCCTTACTGATACTTATAATTGCAGTGTCGTCTGCCAGGGTTGATGTATATGCGGAAGAATATGTTTACAAATTTTGACAGCCCTTTTAAAATTACTTATTACGAACTTGAGTTATTGTTTAATCACTTAAGTTATTAACATTATAAAGGAAATCCGAATTCTTAAAATTTCAACATTTCATTTACACACAATTTGAACTTTAAAAGTTGTAACGTTGAAAATAATTTCTTTTTTTGCTTTGAAAAATACCAAAGATATCATTTCTGAGCCTCGGGCGGCAACAAATTAAAAACATATTTATATTGGTTAAAACAAACATTTCCTCCAAGGTATAAAACAAATGAAGCAAACAGATCGCAAAAGGAACTGTATTAATCATCAACAAAATGCTGCCTGATACAACAAATACTGCAGCTACAATAATGACAAAAAGAATATAATTCAACACAATATTTCTCTGGGTGGGTTAAAAACATTTCAACACAAAAAAAAAAAACGAAACGAAAGAATTAACAGAAAAGGAGGGAGAGAGTATATTTTATGTATTAAATCTTAAACAAACCAGCACTAAACACTATTCATTTTGCCGCAAGAATGAGGGGGACTGTGGAACAAGCCCCAAACTAAAAACACAAATAAATTATAATTTGTTCCAATAGATAAGCTGAGAAATTAAGTTTAATTACAATTAATAATACCCATACGCCACGCCACATATGCTTGTGTGATAAAAGAACAATGAAAAATATTATTAATCATACGACAGGGGGGTAAATTCCTCAAGTATTTGTAACTCAATTAGTGTGTATAAAATTATCGTAATTAATCTATGTAAGTGTATAATTTTTAGAAATGTTATTATAGAAAAGTATCGATAAATTCTCATTAAAGAAAAGAAACTTTTTCAATTGTTTGTTAAATTTTTTTTTCAACAACTTGTTCCACTTGCAAGGATTTTATATAACATAAGTAATCTCATGTTTTGAATAATTTCCTGCAAATGTGTTTAACTTCAAGCCATAACTACTTTGGCTTTATAATATTATCGCATAAAATAGGAGTTAAAGTCATTTCAGGTACTTAAAAAATAATAAACTGAATAAAATTGTGTGTATTCACCCATTAAATCATGCGATTACATAGAAGACAACGATATTCAACAGAAGTTGCAAAATGTTGTATTTTTGCATACGCCACCATTGACTTCAACAAACACAAATAAACTGCCATCCTTAATCTCTAGCACTGACTGCTAAATAAATCAAATAATAAAATATACTTCCTTCTTTGCTAAATTGCCATAGGAAAGGAGCTGCTAAAAAAATAAAATAAACTGATCGCTTTTTGATGGTATTAAATAAAACACGTATTCATTCACATTTGAATACAACCACAGCATTTGTCATTTACAAATACGCTTTAGAATGCTGGTATATTTTATTTCACCGCCACTCAGCAAGCAGCACCTTCTCTGCCTCGCCGAAACCACATCAAACTACTAAAGCTTGTGTAACCATTGCCACTGCCACCGCTGCCACATTTTTTTATAAAGAATGCAAAAATAATGATGTCACACCGTATGACAAAACAAGACATAAATTACTTGTGCTCGTAGTGTTTGCAACAGAAATAAAATAAACTTGATTTGTGTTTTGGTCTCTTTGCAGCATATTTATGATGAATATAAAATTTTGCAAAAGCAAAAAAAAACAAGAAAACAAACGAAAGTCTTACCGCACTTAATGGGTTTAAATAACAGTAATATTTACAAACAAAGTAACGTATGCATATGTGTGTATGTTTGCGTATACACGGACGTATGTGCAGAAAGTATGAAAAAATTTTATTACCTCTCGTGCGTGTGTAATTGTGCACTCACCCTTGTTCCCGCTGTTTTTGCTGGCTGTTTTCCATCTCATGGGTTTCAGATCATGCATGAATGTCACGATGATATTTTTTTTAATTTGACACACATTCAGAGTTGACATTTACACACGTGCATTTTCATACTGCCATTTGGTTGTGTCTTAAATATGTATTCTTATGTCAAATTAGATTGTCGTAAACTTATATTGAGTGATTTTTTCTTATTTAGAGATTTTCTAATTAAATAAAAGAGCAACAAAATAATTTCATTATCCACGAAGCTTTGAATTCTTCTCTGGTTGTGTGACAGGCCAAATCTTTAATCAAAGATTAAATAAAGAGAATTCTCGAAATGAATAGAAATGGCCTACAACTTCTTGTGGGGTTTCTGTCCGTTCATATTCCACTACACTGTCGTAGGCATATTTTTACGCTTAATTTTTGTATTTGAATGACGCTTTTCCAAATTATAAATAGACTAGGAATTGATCTAAGGCACAAAAGATTTATCAGATATCGCAGTGCCGGTTGGTGGACTAGATCGGACTCTCTTAATAATAAAGCTATAAAATTCTCTTTTCAGGGCTCCAGGCGAAATGCACGCGGAGAAAGACCACGGTTATCGCATGATCAAAACAACTATACTATGTTTTAATGTTTGTAATTTCCAGGGTAAATAAGTTAAATATTTTAAAATAATCCTAATATGTTTGCCACAATAATGTATTGTTTTACAGAACATAGTATCGAATAGTTGTAGTGAAGATGCCACAGCAAATCAGTTTTACACGCATTTTCCTATGATTAACACCGTTTAGAGTCACTGCCGATTGTTTTATACCGGTACTTAGGGGATGTCCCCTACTCGTGCAATGGCACTGGAGAGAAATGTTATCAGGAATAGAATTTATGGATATTTGATTTAAATTTTCCTATATTAAAAGTGGTAGGACAAGTTAATGCAGAGTGTTTATTGCACAAACAAACTTTACGGCTAAAAAGCGAATATTCACTGTAGTGTGTTATGCGGTATACTCCCCAATCTACCACGAACGTATGAGCCCTTAATGAGGAACGTGATAGACGCACATATGTATCTGGTATCTGGAATAATACCCACATTGTGTCGATGTTCCTGTGTGTTAATAGAAATGAATACCGCACTGTCACCAATAAGCATCTTTGCCCTCTCTTGTATGCGGTCGAAAAGCTTTAAAAATATATTTTGAGAATCCGTCCCATTCGGAACATTCACGGGTGACAGCTGTTAGTTATCATAGTTACCACTTGTCCGAAATAAAAATGCAACTACATTTAAATTTTACCTTCCTACCGAGGCACCCTATATATTCATTGTGTGTTTTAGTTTGTATTTAGAGTAGCTAAGATTTAACACAAGCAAATTCTAATCATAAAATATTTGGAACAGTTCGTATGCTGGCATGACTGCACCGCACTTGACACGACTGCCTGATTTAATTGCGTTTGATTGAATTTGTGTGACTGTGATTGACACCCCTTTACAAAGTAAAGAAACCAATTAATTATGATTAATTAAGCTGATGTATTTTCCGAAATTATTATTATGGCCGTCATGTGTTACATATTTTATTAACGAAATACAAACTATTGCCAATCATTATGCCATACTGTGCAGCATTTAACTGGCCTCGTATTCGTTTAAACAATTTCTTATCTTACACTTCTAGGTAGCGTGTTAAGCACCCAAATGCTACGAAAACTTGCCAAGTACTTAACCATTTGTTTATTTATTTACACCATATTTTAAAGCGAGTCGTTATAAAATACTTCTTAATGGAGTAGGAAACTGCACTCAAATATATTGGCCATCACTTAGAGAAACTGTAATTTTACATCACCATAAGGAGGGAAATTGATTGTGCAGCGGACCTTAAACTATTTTCTTTCATACAGTTCCTTATCATCCTTTTAATTTTAGCATCAAATTACACCTTTAGGAATGGCTGAAAATCCTGCAGCAAATATGCAACAAAGTGACAAAAATGTGAAAATACATTAACTCTAATGACAGACGTAAAGAGTCCATTAGGATCACTTACTGTCACTGGAAAACACTTTAGCATTCGTTTGACATTTGGCTAAATAATATAAATGTCGTGCAATAGTTTACATTTTTTTCTTTCTCATTCAAATACGAAATTTATTTTAAAAAATATGCACAGAAAAATCTTGCTGCTTTAAATGTCAATAAATGTTATTTCTGTTCTCATTTAATACTTTCTGATATTCTGTTTAAATTTATCAAGTGATGGATTGCATGTTGTTTTACGTCATTGTGTATAATTGTTTTTTATGTGTATATGTATGAATCTCTAATATTTACCACAAAAAAACTATAATATTCTTTTACTCATGTATGTATGCATACACCCGGCCGGACCAAAGAAAAGGCAAAATGGCACATTTCAGCCTCTTTTTTGAAACAGGATTTGAATACAAACGAAATTTAATTCTTTTTTATTTTCCTCACCCCCCTTTAAACTTCTAAACTAGAACCACCCCTGTATGTGTATGTGCTCATTACACACACTGCCAAAGCTAAAATATACATGGAAGTCTGTGTGTGTTTAGCAAATGTGTATTTAAGTTACGTTTTCTGTTTCTGTGTGTAAATATTTCCTTTTACTGCTTTGATTTTTTCACATTTTTCTTTCACCAACTACTTTTCTTCTCTTAAAACAAACAATTTTCACAAATTAAATGAAAACACCTGGTGTTGATGTTGCGCGATATTTGTACAGTAACGGTAACACAATAGAACAATGTAACGCTGCAACATGCAAGAAATGTAAATAGACAGGATATGTCAATAAGGACGCCTAGATATTGAAAGTCTATGGAGATGATGTTGTTGTTATGGCAGCGGATGTCCAGTGTGTTGTGGATGGCACTGCACTATAGGCAATATGACTAATGTTGGGTCCAAAATTAATTACAGCCAAATAGTTGGACGGATTTTAATAATTTTTTGAAATCGCGTTCTGAAAGCCCTCTTAAGGTGCTCAAATTTGTGCATCAATTACTTTTACAAAGTTAACTCTAATAAAAAAAAAATAGATTACACACGTATACGCGCTCTCACGTGTGACAACTGAAGTGCCATAAAGTGCACTAACACCAAAGCGTCATGGCAACTTATATCAGTGATACACCTTTGTTTTTAAAATAAGTGTCCGTTAGTACAGAGGTGTCACGCCACCAAATCGTTTTTAAAGGCGAGATACATTTTGGTTTGCTATATTTTTACCCCGACCCACACTGATTTCACCCACCTCGGCAGTTAGTTCGTACTTCTTTGAAAGCAACTTTGCGGAAGCCACCACTGTCAGTGATGAACTTTAAAGATCAATAATAATTAATATCTTTCAGTCTAAATTAAACGATATAACCGCGGATTACGCAAGACACAGCTAGATGCCACACAACGAACTCCAAGCTGATCGTCATGCATTAACGAAGCAACGATATAGTTATCTCTCGCAGAAGTGTCGTAACCTGACTACCAAGATTATGCGATTTGACCAAGCTACACTTTTTCCTCTGCGATTTTTTAAAGTCTCAGCAATATGTTAATAAGTCAACATAGTCAGAATCATTTACTATTCGCAGTCTTGTTACCATGTGGAAGCGCACCAGGTTTAGAGCTTTATTACATTTAAATAATGAGACACATGCAACTTTTAAATACCACAAGAGTCCCGTTAATCGCACTGTCTCACAAAAATCATTTTATACCATTTTAGTATCTACCCGTTCTTACTGGAAACCGTTTTACATAAATTCATACTTGTGTAATAAAAAATCCTTTTTTGAACAGAAGGAGGCACGTTTTAAGTGAAACAAAATATTAAAAAAACTAGACTTTTATAAATTATATTGCGAAGACCAACAAGAGAGTGCCATCATTTACGTCGGTACCAGTCTTACGACTTAATCTGAAGGGGTTTTAATATGTGAACTCTAACATCCCTATGTACACTCGTATAAGTAGCAATCGAACACCATGGCTGCTGTAACCTGGACCCACCAGTTTCTGACGGGTTTGGAGCCACCCATTCTCCTACTGTCAATATCTATTCCACTGACAGTCTGCGTTACTATGCAACGCACCATTGATCCACACCAAGATCTTCCCGCGATTGGGGTATAAACCACAGCCATCACGTGCGCCCCCGCAGGAGCCTCACCTACAACAAGTCTGGAATTTGCGTGGCAGGGACTACGGATTTCCGTGGTACCAGTGCTTATATCGTTACTGATTAAAGTTTGAAAGTCCTTATATTTTCCAGGCCACAGACAAGTCTCTGGCACTAGTTTCCCATCTCTCCCGCTAACAATACATCAAGGTGGCAGCATTACCAAGAAGACTTGCTTCCGGGGGCAAAGGCTGCAGATCTGCCATGATTAACGTCAGCACCTGTCTAACGACTTTATCCGACATCTCCGGTGCTAAGAACCAGGTGTGTTAACGACCACCAACGCTACTATACGCACTGATCCCACCTCCTGCTGAGGGGTTAGGAGATACCCATTCACCTCCTGCCAATATATATTCTATGGGCAGCCTATGTTGCAATGCATCCAGTGTTTATATCGTTACTGGTCAAACTTACAAAGTCCTACCTTCTTTCTGTTTCAGGGTCTAGACAAGCCTCGGGGACTGGTTTCCCATCTCCCCAGTAGCAATAAGTCAAGATGTCGGGATCACCGCTATGGTCCAACTACGTAATGCTCTTAAAAGCTTTAACACGATTGTTTTTGCTACCAAATATTTCAACACACTTAAGTTTGATTTCCGCAGTACGATTGTCAAAGAAAACTGTTGAAATCTTGATTCCTAAAAGATTGTGAATTTTTATATTTACGTTTTGGTTTATGCGGGAAGTGTTGTTAGTTGTTATTTAGTTCCGTTATCTCATCACCTCGGTGCATCAGTAGTAATACTTTCGAGAAAATGCTTCCCAACGAAGCTTTTCTTTTCCATCAAAAATTCTATTTTATGCACATGCACAGAGTTCTACACCGATTCCAGACAATTATTAAGATTAGCTGTTAACTGTATAGGTTTATAGGGAACACTACGGGTACATATTAGCATTGCATATTAAATGGAAAGCAAGATATTTGATGTTTTATGACCCATAAATCCATTTTAAAGATGGAGGAGAACTAGAAATAACTTTGTTAAAGCTTTTATAACGAAATGATCCTTGTTACTCTGTAAATGAAAAACACTTTGGCAAAATTAATTCAATCTCTTTTGGACATCCAGCTCATAAATGAAACAATAGAAATGTGATGTCTATTCCATCAATATAAGAACTTCTTATTGTTTGTTTGGTATGAACACTTTTTTTAAAATGTTATTTACAACAGCTTTTCGCTAATTTCATGCCATAAAATCCGACTTTAATTAATATTCTTTTGACCAAACAGATAACTTGAGTTAGTACTTTATAGTTTTTAATAGATTCGCCAAGCAATCAAGGGCCACTTTTATATTTACCAGACGCTTTCTTCTAAGATGGATACGAAAAACATTCAAACGCTCACCATCATGGAATCCTATTTGGCTTTCAGATTTTAACTTTGCCCCAGCTAAATGGTCTATTCAGTTCGATAGGTACTTTACATATGGCTTGGGTCTTAAGTGAAGAAAATATATGACGAGATTCAATCCGCTACCAGTATCGGTTTAGCTGTAAAAACCATTGTTTAAGTAACGCCTCACATCTAGTTTGATTGTTTTAAATTGTACTCTAACCCTGCCTTTACACATTAAAGTACTTTTTTGAAATTTTTTTTGAAAATTGGAAGTTTATTTTAAAAATATTGTCAAAGCGAGAAGTTACTTTCATACAGGCTAGACTAAACAGTTGGAAATAATTATTATTGTTAATTTTTTAATCAGATTATTATTGATATAAAAATATATCTGATTAAAAAATTAACAATAATAATATTTAGAGAATAATTATTTTCATAGATAAAGAAAATAAGTTAAATTTAAAATTTTATTTTACCACAATCCTGTAAACTTGTAGACGTCTGTTAGTGGGCAACAGCGGTAAAAAAAATTCTAATGTGTTAGTGAAGAAGTGTGAATGTATTGCGATTTTCATGCATTTAATTTCAGGTGTAAATGCCAGGTAAATAACACCATTTGAGTCACGCAAATATTGTTTCCTCAAAGCTTTCGGTGGGAAAATTAGGGAGTCCCCGAAAACTCACGTAAGACTTAAATTTAACGATACTTTTACTTTTAAAATCTGACAGTTCGGGTTTATTAAAATTGACGAAAGCCCAATGCGTTTTCATTGTTGAAGAGTATTTCACAATATTATAAGTATGTTCTCTGCTGTTTGCAAATTATAATAGCTATTGAGCGTTGATTATTGTAAAGAAAGTTTGTGAAAAATCCAGGGAAGCTGGACCAATTAGGGATGCATAACAATTCATTCAAAACTTATTTGTCAAATCGAAACTAGGATTTCAAATTACAAGTAAGAATTGAAATTAAAAGATGTTGCGAAAGAGAGTTTGTTGAACTGACTATCTGAACATTACCAACTGAATGTTGTGTTTAGCAACGTCATTCCTAAGTTAGCGTTAGGTTGAGAAGAAAAACAATTATTGTCCTCATGCCCATAGACGTACACTCTGAGGAACTGGCAACCAGGTGATGCGTAGTCTCCCTTTTATCAAGTAGTCGCTGGTCGTTCTCTTGTACTCAGCTGAAACTCATTTAGATATGAGTACAGATATTGACTTCTGTTGGCCTTGCAGACTGAGTGAGCCATTCTATACACTTCGTGATTGTCTTGACTTCATATTATTTAGGTTACTAGTTCCTCTATAAAGATTCCGATTCCTATTTTATCATCCTAAGCGATGAAGACAATTGAAAATTGTCGCATTTATTGTTCCGAAGCCCAGCGAGTAAAAATCTACAAAAAAAAATGCAACCATACCACTGTTTGGTGTAAGTTTTGGCTTGCACCTGGTTACTGACACGATAACCAAGTTCTAGAATTTGGTTTTATCAGGAACGAGCGTCATACTACAGAGCTTATCAAACAATTTAATTAATGCTAGAGATATTTTCTGGTCATGTTTTCTTCTGTTTCAGCTAGCAGAACTTCCCTATTATATAGTGCTATTTGCCCTTTTTCTATGGGGTTGTTTAAAGTATATATCAGATCCACCCGTACATCGAGGGAGAAGATTTAAAGCTGCAACACCAAATGTCAGCGGCAGTTATGCCAAATGGTAATGGAAAAATTTAAAAGCGGTAGTTTAGCTTTGATGTCTGGTCTAGTAAATACTCATATCACTCCTTGTCTAAGTTTTATTTTTTATTTTAAAACACGAAACCCGAAGGATATACATCACTTGTGGTGTGCGAGAAAAATCTTACCTGTGCACTTAATTTATATACGAAGGAAGAGAGAAAAAGCAACCAACTTAAAAACTGTGTTGTAATTAAACTAATTACAAATTACAACAAGCAGTTGAATAAAATTTTTTTCCGTAAAGTAACAGAAAAAAAACATCATTGAAATAACTTCTAATTGAATTTGATCACCTCTCAAAATAATATTAGTTACCTAGAAACACATTTAAAATAAAATCCAAAATGTCATCAAGCAATCAAATCACTTGAAGATATTATCTTACATGTGTTTGTAAATAAAATAATTTTTTTTTTAATATTTCTTATTACATCCTAAAGGAAATTGCGAAATAAGTTGCTAATTCCTTTCACAAATTTCACTTATTAAATTTTCCAAAAGTTTAGAACTATGAGTTTAGAAGTCGAAATTATAAACACATTTAAATCATTTAAAAAATGAAATATGTCATTGAAGGACTTTATTAAAAACAAATTGTATTTACTACTAACGAACGAAGTTTTTTAATTTTTTGGAAAACGAAAAAACTAATAGGAATTTTGTGAGCCAAATGTTAAGGACAACTATGTGAAAGTATAATATGGGTAGTGCTAAGGTATTAAATTAAACTATGAAGTAAAATCAATAGTTTAGTTTACCAAGTATGAGTTTAATACCTAGGTAATACCAGATAGTACAATGTGAAGTTATAATATACGAAAGACATTAATGTTCCTAGAGGAAACACGGAAATGACTCAGAACTTGCCACGCAACTGGTGTCTTACGAGTTGGAACAGGTTCGAATTCCAGGACTTTGCCTGAAAGCGACCTGGTTCTTTACGCCTTAAGTACCCAGGTGACGCCACATTATTTTGAACAATAAAGGGGGGATATTGAAGCAGACTGCTAACTTTATGAGTCCCTTTTCTATCCCTTCTTTCCTAGAATTGATTTCAGCCAACCGGTTTGTAATTTACGATTATCTTACTCTCATTCATGTCTCGTCCTGCCACTAGGACTATCGCGATTTTAGATTGTCTTATGGTAACTGTCGACCTTCTTCCTCGAAACGGAGTCTCTTCTTAATTGCCAGCATATGTCTAAGGCATTTACACTTAACAAGTATCTGTCCGTGGTCCTAAGCCTTATGCTAGTCAATGCTGGACATTCGCACATAATGAGTGCTACTGATTCAACGTCTTACTCAGGAGTATTATTGGATGTTGTCCTGACCACCCCTTGCGAGGTTTAATTGTCCAACTTTTCAGAATTCCTTTGCCAATAAACACCAGAGTTCCTACAGAGATTAACATTTCCACCTTTTGCGAGACTTTACTGTCCATCGCTGTCGGAATCTTACCGTCCCACGCCTTAGAAATTCCTTCAAAAATTGACCTGTCACTTCCTTAACCTCGCCGCCTCTTGCGAGGCTTCCTGATTCATCCTTCTAATGGATAAAGATATTTCCATCCACACAGAGCTCTATATGCACGGGTAAGTCTGTATTAAAGCTGGAAATCGACTGGTATCTTGGCCACGAATCCCTAGCGTATGCTGTTCCACCGCTCGACTTATTTAGACAGACTGCTTGCAGTAACAGGAATCTGTTAACGGCCGTCACCATGTGGAGTTATAACCCAGAACTTTTGACAGTGCACTAAGTTACGGCAAGCCATATCTTTGTGCCTTCCAGCTGACCCACATTTTACTCTTTATATTTAGTATATAGTGAAGAAGTAACGTAATAAAACTTTTTAATGTTGTTTATTTAAAATATTACATTTCTGGGAACAGAAACAATTTGTTTTTATTATGAGATTAAAGAAAATATTTTGACACATGTCAGGAACTTTCAGGATCACTGGCATTACAGTGTTGACAGCAAGTCTTACAGTGCTTGACATGTAAGTTTACGATGAAAGAAAATGGCTAATGTTTTGTGAAATCATTTTATGTCCAAATATTCATGTAGAATGTGATGTATTTGCTCAGTTAGGATGTCTGCAGCTTCTTCCGCTCACTTATACCCCAATCGACGACTTCTTTTGTCCTGATAACCTCTTTTGGGCAATTCTAACATTCGGCCTTACTTGTCCTGGTGTGACCATAAACAGTCCACATAGAATTTCTAAAGTTATTCCTTGGTTTCGATGATTGTTTTCTACTCAAAAAACAAGGTTTTATAATTCCATTTTAGTCGAAATTGACAACATTGTCAGTTTCCACACAATGTGAATGACGCCGCTTGTTTAATAGTTGTGTATTTTCTTTTTTCCTACTAGGTTTAGTTATTGTCTCTTATAATAAGATTAAATCTATTCAAATTTCGAAATGACTTTATAATACACTAGAGAGATTAGAAAATAGATTAAGTACCATAAGCGTCATTATGTGTAGCTGATGAATTGAAAGCACATAATACATTCTATCCATACAATATAAACAACTTTAAAAAACCCAACACACACCCACATACACTGATGTATTTTAACACGCAAACACTCACAATGATTATGTGGAATATGGCAAATAGAAACTAAGTAACAATTTTATGAACGAGGCAAGTGTTATTTAATCTTTTAAATTCATTAATTCGTGATTTTTATGGGATGCGATTTTTCATTTAAAATTTGTGTTTCCCAATTAATTTTTCGTTTTTTATTGGCTTTCACTTTTCAACTCTTTTCATGAATTTATATTCAAAAGCAACAAAATATTTTTCGAATATCTTTTTAAACCACCCTCGTTATTACGAATGTATGCTTCTGCTTGCCGATTGTACTTTTTTTACTCAGATAACAGTATAATGCAAGTGTCAAATACTCTTCAAATAGAACAGAGGAAGGAGTGAGAGGATATTCTGAAAGGCCTATTTTACTGATTCCTTTCGAATCAAGTCCTGATATTTTTGTATTAGAAGAAACCCAATGCGTCCAATTATTCAATCGCTCAACCTTTTAAGTTCAGATGCGTTCTCAGACACTTTGTGTATGTGATTACCATTATCGTTCAAGATCTTATTGCTATAATAGTAAGGGCGGGCCGTAAATAGTTTCCGGAACTCTTTATGCCCCTACCACAGCGAAGTATCATGACGATGTCTCTTATGCAATGTGTCACCTACATTCCGTATATTAGAATCCAAGGCTCAAGACAAAACCAAAGTCTGAGGGTTTCATATAAATGTCTTCTTACATATAAGTTCATACCTTCACCCCTCCTTCTATGCCAACATGAAGTGCTTGGCTCCACCCCACAACCCCAGTTCAGCAGTACATATCCAGTCATGCACTAGAGGCGACATTATCATTATTGATCTGCAAAGCGATAACATGTCGCGACGTACGATGTCCAAGTCCAGAGATTTTGTAACTAGCAAGACTTCCAGTGCATCCTTTGTCAGGCTTTATTCCAGTCGCCTAAAGACCTAATTGTTTCCTAGTACATCATCGATACCGACTCACTCCTTAGAATATTTTTGAACTTGCCCATAATGATTGTAAGCCTATCCTTAGCCTGAGAGACATGACAAAACTCAGCCTTCGCGGATGGTGGATCTCAGTCCCATATCTTATGATGCCAGACCGAGGGGAAGGGAGGATGAACATGTCGTGGTCTAGTCCAAACGATCTCCCATTTCTAGTTGCAGTACTTATGCCATGATTTGCAAATTAGTTTTGATTAAATAAGAAAAAGTATTTACGTTAAAGAACTTAAGCTTATTTACCGCTAGAGGTGCGTTTAATAAAAATAAATAAATATTTTAGCCCGCTTCATTTTCAGTCAGCTTCAGGAGAAAAAATAAAGCAGTACTCGAAACATAATTGATTTTCCGGTAGAGTGTCTTTTGGGAAAGTCAAAATACAAAGAATATACGGGATCTCTACACTGATGGCCTTGTGTATGTAAATTATTTAAAACCTCAAAACCACAACCTACCTCCGCTACTGCTTGCCGCCTGCTACTACGCTACTTCACTCATAACAGAACAGAATGTTGCTGTAGTACGTGTTCATTTGTGTATGTAATTGCAAATAAGAACTTGTAATTGTTCAAAAGTATTTGATATTTAAAATCGAGTCGTTACTTGCAAACACGAACGGGTGTGCAAGAACATATCAAAACTGTAACACATTAAATTTCCAAATGGATTTTCACACACGAACTTTTGAGTGATCAAATATGGTACAAATTTTTTCGAAAACTCTTTAAAACTTTTAATTCCTTTGTGGATAAAGTAGATGACGGAATTGTTTTTATTTATTTTGTTTTGCCATCTTTCAGCCAATATGCGCCAAAAAATTATACAGGGTTCTCCAAATTGGTTTTCACAGTTCAAGGCGGTGAAGTTTTTATCTGTACTTAATTTTTATTTTTCCAAAAACCTTTGTGGCAATGTTATTGTATTTCACACATAAAGCCACTGGCATGACTTTCACATTGAAAATAAAATGCTCTGATATTCCCGCATGCAACTTGTTTTGTTAAATTTTAACACTTACCCATCCCTATTCTGGCACAAAATATTTGGTATTTAGAAACTGGCCATCATACGATACATACCCTCGTATAAACACATCTAGCTATGTATGGTTGCAAGCTGCAACCAAATAAACGCTGCAGGCCTATGCAACTGAAAATATGAACGAATATAAAACTGAATTAGTAGCACATTCTACAACTATGTAGCACTTTGCTACTTGATAACACAGACTTCTAGTTCATGCCACATGCAAATTAAATAGAGTTACATTCAAATGCCATCAACGAAAAGGCACAATAGTGGTGAAAATGATTATGTCTGGAAATATTTGAATAAACTCATACATCTGAATCAGTAGAGGTTGTTTAAGTTAAAGATCAAATGCATGTTCTCATTTGCTATATATATTTACAAACATTCATGGTATAGCATTGAAATTTGTACGGTCAAAGAAATGGTTGCATAAGAGAGCAGTTTGAAAAGGAATCGGCCAATTCAAGTTCAATATCTCCTGCCAACGAGGAGATTATCGATTATCTATATCCGATATCATATAAGATGATCAACAAGAAGTTAAAAATGGTTTCGATATGCAGAGATTGTGAAACGAAAATAAACTATCGAGACCCGATTATTACACTCATTAGACCTCACATGTCATTAGTACAGTTGTCGCCGAATCTGGTAACCTTATTACTATTGAAATTCATCAAACTGACCTCAGCTTCGCTTAAGAGTAATATAATTGGTGACAGTAAAAACAAAATCCAATAAAAAAAAAGATCAGCGTCATCCAATATTTTCGCTTTCCGTTCCGATTGAAGAGATTTAAACTTCTTCTCATAATATTTAAGTTATAAAATTTTTTTAACAAAACATGCGTAATCATGCCTAAATATTTGAGAACGAGTAAAGTTTTACTCAGCTTGCCCTCGTATTTATGTACGAATTCCAGCAGCAATTGTGTTTTCATGAGTGCTTTAGAAATTTCATTTTCAATGTTTGTACTTTTATGCCTTGGGGTCTAATTAATTAGTACGTCTATTTTACTGTTTTATTTTTCATCTATCAGAGGGGAAAATGTACGGTCAAAAAAGCTGTTTCTGCTTTATTAACAATTTTTCTTGTTTTAAAGAAATTTTTGTTTTTAAAACTACAGCCACTACAAAGCTACGCAATTATATCTATTGGTGGATGCCATTGGTTAGTATTTTTATGACTCCTAATATTTTGTTCTGGGCAACAGGACAAAGCTCTTTGCAAAGGTGGAACAGACTTTATTTAATTGCGGGTTATTTATTACTGCCACTGGTGTATTAGTGACATAGTTCTCCAATAAGGAATAGTTGATCGTGTGTGTTATTTAACCACTGAAGACATGTCTTAGATAACATGGTTGTACGTTTCAGCAGCACATTCAAATTAACGCTTGGAAGACGAGCTCGATATAGGCCACAGCATATCACAAAAACTTACTGCTTGCTACAGATTTTGGACCGCCGGCATCATTGGTCTGTCGTTCCACGAAAACCACTTTTCTGAGGCCATCTACGACGAGCACTACAAGTCAATGTTAACCACTTTATTTTGAACCAAACTATATGAACGTTATACAACTACTGCCGCGCGAAGGAGATTGTGCATAAACGACATGAATTGGCCAACAAGAACTTGCGATTTGACACCGCTAGACTTTTTCTTGTGGGATTTTCTAAAGCCTGCGTCTCTGACACAAAGCTACAACTGACCAATATGCTAAAATGCCAGCCGAGAGTAAAATGAGATCAAAATCTATTCATATGTATGTCTATAGGGAGTCTCAATAATTGTGGCATTTTTCTCGTGATAGTGCCAACTCTGATATTTAACAGCAATCACCTATGACTGTTCCGATTAATAAAAATGATGCGGTGCAAAAAGAAGAAAAAGAAAGAATAACTCCTGGCGAAGACCCATTACGCTGAGACCGCTCGCAAAGCTTTGCGGAATTTTCGATCGAGAGAGTCCAACTAATAGGTTAACAATCGAAAAGTAGTAAATTACTTAAATAAACTGGGTCGATTATCAATACCAAGGCTCCTTTGGGTCAACGTACCGATTAGTATCTCAATATTGCTGATGTAATCGAGAGTATCGCCAAAGCCCCATAAAATATCAATTTGGCAGTAACTTTGAACGCATTGGGTTACAGGAACGTAATAACGAATTTCTTGTCGCCTCAACTGAACGCCAACTATATTCACTAGAAGTAGTTGCAGCGAGACGATGCTACCTGTCACTTCAAGCAATAACCTGCCCTAATGCAATTACTCCCACCTTCTGGATATATTGTTAGCAGAGGAGATGGGGTAACTAGTCTCCCAGGCTTGTCTGAGGCCTGCATCTGGAAGACGGTAGGGTTTTCTAAGGTCTAATTGTACCGCGTGAACCAGTAGCTTTTGAGACGCAAGTCCCGGACTGTTAGTACTTCTTCTGAAGTACACATAGTGGCTGTGGTTTATAGCCGAATCGAGGGAGGATCTTGTTGCAGGAACAATGTGGCACAGCAATTCAACGCAAGTTGCACATTAGGAGATTATTTAGTTCTGAAACCCTAAACAAAGACAAAAAGTCCACACAGGCATGGTCTTCAAATTATTTCATATACGAGTTCGTCTAAAGGCGTTGGTCGTCATATTATAATACACCCGGTGGTAAGACCACCTTCGGTTGTGTCGGAACACTGGTACCGACGTAAATCACGGCATATCTGTCGTAGTGCAACCTAATTGGGTCACCCTATATAATGGACTATATGGGCCTTTTAAATAAAAAAAAAAAGAAATTTGCTGATTTTTCCCCTTTCAACGTCGTACGCTCTTGTTGGAAGATTCTTCCTTTTGTTAAAGGCGTATTTTATTGTGGTTTAATTCTTACGGCCCTGGCAATCGTAACGAATTTATCTAAGAAGAAGATTCCGCACATCTACTCTAACAAGTAAAATTTACTCGAATTAATGGCTTTTCCACTGTACGAACTGGACTTTTTATTTATTCCGCACAACAAAGTAAAAACGCAGGGGAAAAGTTTTGGTCAGCAGAACAAAAAAATACGCATTACAAAACCAAACATTAATGCATGCGAAGGTACACTGACCATAAAACAGAACAATTCGAATAACAATCAAGAAACTTTAAATAACACAGGCTCACAATAAAAGTAGTTGGTCTCGTAAAGCTAAACTGCTAATTGAGACTGTAATTATTGCCATTTTTATATTCAATAAACTTCCTTTATTGAATAGAAAATAATGGAATTTTTAATAATCATAACAACAATTACATGACTATCAACCATATAGAGATGGGAAACATACTAATGGGAATAAGCACTCTGCTAGAACAAGTGCACAAAATACAATTCTTTATCGAAGTAATTTTAATACATTTTTATTGCTTCTGCCTTTCCTGTTCTGATCGATCATCATCTCCTTTACATGTTTCTTGGGTTTATTTGGTTGCCTTTTCTATAATCTTGCTACATGTGGATGATTATGTTTTTCTGCAATTCATATCCACTCATTTGGTAATTTGTATGCAAGTCAAATCGCAATTCTTTACATGCTTGTGTATAAGATGAACAGTGCTTGTGTGGAGTCCTTTCGAAGACTGCCAATGCGAAGAGTGCCAACAAACAAACTAGCAAACAAATAAACATTCATACATGACCATTTTTTCTCCTGCGGAAACTTTTTGAAGTTTAAATATTGTTCCTTTATTCATTCGTTCATTCCTTGTTGCATTCAATTCATTCACTACGTGCAACACATTTGCAAAAAGCTCAAGTAGGTTAAAAACTATCAACATGTGGTCGAATTTTTCTTACGTTCACAGCTTTTCTAACATCTTCTGCATCGTAGTGCTAAATGCTTTTAAGACAGACAGTAAACAAGTTAATGGCCGGAATGCTGCGAAGCATACACAATTTGTATGGAGAAAATTGCTCTGATCACATCTTGAGACAACAATTTAAATTGATAAAGTTTTTTTAAGGAAAAAACGAAGATGAACACAAACACACAGCCGGAAATAAATAAATAAATGAGATTAAATTTAAATCAGTAGAACTAAAAGTTGTAAGTAAGTTGTTTGGGAATGTGTCGGAAAGTTAAAATATGTTTGCAACATTTAAAGTGAAATTCGAGTTCTTTTAAGTGAATTAAATTTTGATTAATTTGCAGGAGATGAAGAGAATCATCTACAAATAAGGCACAGATATAAATACAAGTAGTACGAAGCAGTTGAATTTAAGCATTTTTTGTTGTACAGCAAATTTAAATTTACTCCATTTCCTATAGGGAATAAATTTAAATAAAGCAACAATCACCCAACATCTCTGAACTGAAGTACCAATGCAAGCAAAGAGTGAGGTTATAACTGAAAAAGGAAGGCTAACAAGCCGCGCGTAACACAAGCTTCTCCAACTCCACTGCGTTAGAAATATAAAGGATAAATATGTGCAAAATATTCATTTTAGTCGGGGGGTTTTTTGAGGCAAAAAATGTTAAAACGGCCACCATGCTTTCTGCGACGATTGATTGATTATTTTGGGTTCAGTCCTTAAGAATAGTCGCACGCCTGAGTGATTATAGCAAATTTTTCAAATTTTTGTAAACATGGTTTATATCAAGATAACCTTTGGGCATAACTATTGACCATTTTTTAAATAATATACTGATAATGACCCGAGTGCCGTGTCACGGTCATCGTAAGCAAACATTTCATTTCCACTGATATTCAAGGCGCACGATCACCGTTCTTGTGAATAACACGATAGAAACCTCGGTATTGATCTACAATTTAATTTCAATAATGAAATATATCAACAAGAAGAGTTGCCAGATTTGGTGAGAGAATAATTCACAAGCGTTTTGTCGGTCTGGCATACCGCATTAGCAAAATACATAAAATCATATTCAAAGTTTAATGCCATAATTTTAACGATGAAAGTCGGCGAGATGCGTAGTTGTATTCTACAACAGGCACCCCCTGAACCAGGATCTATACCTTAAGTATTGAGTGACGTAGCGTGTTCAAAATCCATCACAGTAACGCAGTGTGTCCGTGGTATCCCACAGGGTACCTACGCCGACTGTGACGTAGTGAGAGTGCGCTCTATCTCGAGAAAGATGTAGTTAGTAGTCAATGAAGCAAATTGTATTATGAGCAGATATTAGGAAAATTTTTAC
The DNA here is from genome assembly GCA_963932375.1 of Phania funesta. Lineage (NCBI taxonomy): Eukaryota > Metazoa > Arthropoda > Insecta > Diptera > Tachinidae > Phania > Phania funesta. The sequence continues at coordinate 8,607,131 of OZ010652.1, forward strand.
TGCTTCAATTTAAAGCTTTTCGCCTCAAAAAACACACAATAGCCATGTTCGTCCTCTCAAGTTATATGGTAGAAGTTTTATTCAAGCAGACGTGGCAGAAAATAGGTATTCGGAAAAAATTCAATTTCATGGTCAGCAATGAATTTGATTTTTACCCTTCCAAGAAAGCACTTTGTAAATTGGTAGCCCCGATTCTTCATTTAATATCATAGATACAAAAAAGGAGTTTTACCTTTAATGTGCAGAGTGATCTACTGGCCAATTGAGCCAAAATTTATAAAATCCTACAAGTACACAAACCCCTACTGATATCAGTAACCAGTTCTTTAAGTTTTATTAAAACACTTTCCACTGTAGGATCAACAAAACATGGTTTTTGCTATCCCAGAGAAGTATTTTCATTCTCCTCCATACGGTGCATCGTATCTTAAAGGCTAGAATGAATACAAATATGAAAAGTTAATGTCATCTATGAAATTAAAAGTAAACGATAATTTAGAAAAGAATTAAAAATTGAATGAGAAATTATGGAAACTTAAAGTACTTTGAAATTAAACTTGAGCTTCACTCACTCGTGTTGTGCGACTTTAAGACAATAAGTTTTAATACATCTTTTTTAGTTTTACCATCCTGTTTATTTTCCTGAACAAACAATTTTCATATTCCCATTTTCAAACCTTCCTCTTGCTTTTCTAACTCATTAATTAGCGGTGCTTCCCTTACCGTCCGTCCAGTACAGTCTGACTGACAAATGTTGAAATATAATTTTTTATCCATGTGTAACTGTAATGAGGGTTTTTTTCACCTGCTGTAGCAAAGAGAAGAAACTCACAAGCACACAACTCATGCAAGCAAATGTTGAAAAAACACAAAACTTTTTTCATTCATTTCTGCAACACTTTTTTGTTTTGGGGAAGAAAACTGGTAACAAACTATTTACAAAGTTAGTTCTTTTTTTTTGCTTTTTGCTTTTTGCTTTTAATCCCAACAAGTTTTTTACACATTTTAATTAATAAGTCGTTTGCATAGTAAAAAAGGAACATTTAATGAAGCTAAAGACAAATCGACACAGGAAACTAAGTATTACTTTTTTAAAGAAACTGTAGGGTGACACAATAAGAGAATACTACGGAATATGTGCTGCAATAAATTCAGTGTTTCATGCGCGTTGGGGCAGATGACACCGTCCTGCTGAAACCACAGGTTTATGCCGTCCAGATGAGGCCACTTAACTGAACTAAAAAAAATATTTTTTTATATAGTTAAAAAAAACCAGGCCACCAGGTGGAAGGAAAAAAGGTATGGCTTGCCATAACTAACTGTACTGTGAGAAGTTCTGACTTATACCTTCTCGTGGTGGCGTGCCGTAATAGGTTCATGTCTCTGCTATAAGTCGCTAAATAAGTCGAGCAGAGCTTGGTCACTAGTTTGCGAAATCTGGATACCAGTCGATAAGCAGATTTAATATAGACTTCCCCCGTACATATGGAGCTCTGTATGGGCGGCCGTCTTCCATTACTTGGGGGAACTACATGAATTGCCTGAAGGAACTCTGCTTCTAATAGGCCAAGGAAGCAATCCGGAAGAGATGGACTAGAATGCCTCGCAAGGGATGGTCGGGTTAATCTTAAGCGTTACTCCCAATGCGTTGGTCCGTGACATTTCGATAGGAATGGACAAAGAAGCTGCGCATGCGGCGAAGAAAAACCTGGTGCTTATTGATTCTGATGAGATGGCCAAAAAATCTCGTAAGAGGTGGACGGTTCAGTCTCTGAAGCTATTCCTGAGAAAGAGGCTGAGACGGTAGCGTACATTGTGTGTGAATTTTTGGTACTGGCTAGCATAAACCACAAACAGACTCTTGTTAAATGGAAATGGCATGGGGTACCTAAGCCTTAAATAAATGCTAGTAGTTAAAAGAGCTAGTAGAAAAGAGGAAGAAGGTTGACAGTTACCAGTTAACAATCTGTATGCGCTACAATCAGCAGTAAAGGCTAATGTTACCAAGAGCCTCAACGGTAGTAAGGTAGTCGTAAATTAGAGGACAAAAGAGGAAAGAAGAGCTTCGAAAAGACACCCATAAAGTAAATATAATATACAAAAACCATAAAATGTTTATGGTGACCACCCTAAAAAGGTTCCGAACAAAAATCGTTACTCTCGAAAAAGTAATCGTAGTTAGACATTAAAATGGGAAATATTATTTTAGTTTTAGTGACCCCCACATCCATCGCGTACAAAAACTTAATGTGACCCGAAAGAACTGAATTCTGATTCAAATTCGGAAATTTCAAAAACATTAAAAACCACCATGAAACCCTACAGAGGTCTGGGACAGTGTAATCTAAACATTCAGCAGTAACACCAAGTTGCGACTTTCACGACAAAATTGGCAAAAAATTTAAATAGTTCATTCTTATTGACAGACCCTATATAAAAGCTCTAGAAAACACCCATACTAATAACATTTCCGATTTCCGACCAAGTGCTTGCAGAATAAGGGTATCATTTAGAGCATTTTAAATTCGACTACATTTTCTTTCTCTCATTATCCCCCAAATACGACCCAATATTGTAAGCATTTTAATTTTCATTAGCGTTCTTGCTGCTGTCGTAAAGCAGCCGTAACATCGTGCTGTGCCATTTTAGTCAATGCTTATTTTAATGATGCTGATCACATTTATTATATAAAAATAGCGACTCAAATTGTATTTAATAGACCATAGAATGGGACACGACATTTACAGGCCGCTCAAAAAAAAAACTCACTTCCAATTGTTATCATATTTGTAGCATTAAAATTTCTTGCTTTTGTTTCTCTTTAACGGCATTTTGGAGCGCGTATTTTCTTTCTTATTTCCGCTATAAATATTTAATAGGACTAAAAACAATTACAGTTATTTTCGCACACACCTACACATACCTGTATAATTCTTTGGAAATGTTAAATCACCCTCTTAAATCAACAAATTGTTTATTTATTTTTACATTCCTTCTGCATTAAAACGTTTATAAATTCTACACGTTTGAAGTGATTTTTTATTTGCCATAAGACGAATTGTAATCAATTTATTCTATTCATATATTCCCCCTATGGGTTGTTCTAGGAACGGAAATATAAGTGTTAGAAATTGTTTATTTATTAAGAAGTAATAACATTTTCACGTAATTTGATAATTTTTTTCTCTGATTAAAAAAATCACCGGTTTTTTGGGGGCGGGTTGTAAATTTAAATGGGAATGAAATATAAAACATATAAATCTTTTGCAATTTTAGAAGAGATAAAAAAATCCTTCCTTGTGGTATTTAGGCGGGCAAGAAGTGGTAAAACTATACACCTATTGTTTGCAAATGATTTTTTCCTGCTGCTGCAACACGAGGACGAGCAATGTTTTGATGAAAAATTTAGTGTTGTCATTGACACAGTTTCTTTTCGTCTTTTGAGGTCTTCCCGAACGATTCTCATCCTCAGCATCCAAATCACTGACATCGAAACGCGTGTCTACAGCTGGTTTGAGAGCCAGCATGTTGGGCGTAAACTTTTGAAGAACTCATTTTCTTTTCGGTTCAAAATTTGCCCTTTATAGTGCAATAAAAATCTACAAATGTTGTCACGAAGAAGAAAAATCACTGTGACAGATGACAAGATTTTCCGATGAAAAAAAGTTGTATCAATGAATTAGTGTAACATCGTTTTGTCGTAGGCTGAGCAAATTTTGTTGAGTCTACGGTCGAGTTATGGATCCACAAACAAGCCTTGTGAGATAACACATTTAATTCTTTATATGTACGTTTTTATCCCTTTTACTTTCAACTTATACAGACGATTTTAACAATAAGTATTTATACTATTTTATTGGAGTTTCTTTGCAGATGTGCACAATGCGCGTTATGTTAAAATCTATATAGTATTTTAGCAGCTATACGAGTTTAAAATTGCTACTAATACTTGCACAAATAATACACAATGTATGTGTAACTTTAAGTTATATAAAATAATAAAACATGCATGTGTGCTTACACTTCACTGGTTGTTGGCGTAGCTAAGTCTGGCACAAAAGTTTATATGTTTTTCTTTTATTTTTATAGTTAATTTTCCTGCCCACATTAGACGAATGTGGAGTCTTCGAATTTCGAACAGTAGGTAAACACTAGTACATATTAACAAACCGATAAGAAAATAGCTTTGAGATAAATTATCGGCAGTTAAAACTATTCATTCGGAACCTGTCGGCAGCTATACTCAAGTTTTTGAGGAACTGGCTTCCTTAGAAATGTATAGGCAATGCTCTATTGGATTTGAGGTGTTCGAGAACTATCAGTGTTGTAGTAATCGTGAAATATACTTAAACCAGTTTAAAAATCTTAAGTAAGCACACAGTCAGTCGAAGATGCAGTGTCTAAAATAGTCAGCTTAAGACACCGTAATGAACAGTTGGGCGAAGCTACTGTGGCTCAAGTCGTTGGGTTCTACCCCTTTAATTTCCTAAAACTATTTGGCTCCACAATAACACAAATGTAAATTGCAGATTTTAGAATTTTAGTAGGGTATGCGCCGCCACGAATTACTCAAATCTTTCAGAGCCTATCAAGACAGAATTACGAACTAAATGAGAGTTGTAACCAGTACGTAGGTGGTATATATACATATATATAAATTGATGATTTTTTAATAACTATACGTGCATGCAGGTGGTGTAAAAGAAAGAAAGAACAGGACAACATTTTGGATCCTATTCAAAAATAAATGCCCATTTTCACTGCTTTCCAACTCAATTGTAGAAAATATCAGCCTTTCTTAATTTCCATGCATTTCATAATAATTATTTATATCTTCTACCTTTAGCTCTCTACTGGACTTTGCATTAGTGAATGAAGTCATTTAATATTTATATGCGTTTCAATGAACATTTATTATTAATTTGTATTATAACAATTACAAACAAATCCCAAAAGTAGCATATAACTACCCTTTGCTGTTGTTGCTATTGTTATTGCTGTAATTTCATGTTTTTGTAATAACGAGAAACATAAAGCCAGAGAGGAAAAAAGCTGAAAATGAAATTAAATTCATACTTGTTATTGGCCCAAATAACAATAACATTTTATTTTATTAGCATATGTATGTGTGCGTATTCAAACGTACTCTTGTGTGCTTATGTATGAATTGTATTTTTTTTTATTAATATTCAATAATACAATATGATTATGTTCGTTGCATGCATGTAATCTACATGTGTGTGATATAATTTTCTTATCTAATAATAGAATTTGTTGTAGTTTGACCTGTTTGATTTTGTTTTTTATTTTTTTTTTGTTTTGTTATAAAATTATTATATTAAAAATTCATAATAAATTTTTTCCATGATTAAATTAACACAAGGTTGCAAATTAATTTTGAAAATTTAAACCAACCCTAAGAGACTTAGTTGAAAGGACATGGAATTAAAGTTTTATTAAAAGTTAGATAAGTTTGTGTGAAGTATTGTTTTGAAATATTTTCAGTGTTTTTTAAAAAGCTGTGTTCAGTAGAATCATTCCTAAAACGGAGAAAGGATACTACATTTTCATTTTTGTGAACTATATTATAGTAAAAATTATTATATTACACATAATTAACACTGTTTTATAAAAAATCAATATAATATCAAAAATAAACATTATGTTTATATACTATTACCAGACAGTGTATCAGATAATATATACTTGGCTTAGTTATGGAATTAAGTGGCTTTCAAAGTACGGACGGTATGACTTATGTATATGGCTGTAAAGGGCATCAGTTGTGTAAACCTACGACATTGCAAACACACGCAAAGGAAAAACATAATTATGGCATAATCACGACAGCAAAAATATATTGTTGTAGAAAACATATAATGGTTATTTGACCACTTTGATACTACTTTTAGTTGCAATAAACAAGTTATTGTTTACGTTTAATCGTTAAATGATTTACATTTAAACAATGCAATTCTTACTACTTTCTTATCAGAACCAAAATACTTTAACTACTCAAAAATAATATAATAATTGCAATCATAGAATGTTATTATTAAATATAATATGTACAAATTGTTTGTTTTCTAATCAATGTATGATACTTTAATGTTTTTCTGAGAAGGCACATATTATTATTACCTACAATACTAATATAATTTTGATTCAAATATATAAATCAATTCCTTTATGTTTTATTTTTAAAAACTTAAATAAATTTTTTTTTGGTAAAAATATATCGAAATTTCAAATTGAAAAAAAATCGAAAGATATGGCATCACTGGTTCCACTTTATTTTGCAACTTATTAATTTAAACGAAAATTTTTAAGGTTACTAAAAATATAAAAATAATAATGAATTTAATAACAAAATTTATTAAATAAGTGAAGACTTTTGTTTACTTTAAATGAAGGAAAGGATTGATTAAAAAATTGGTATTAAAGAAGGCTCAAATAATCTACTAAAAATAATTAAAAATTTCAATTAATTTACTTTAGTTTGGGAAAAAATAAAAATATCCGAAATTTATTTTCGTTATTGGCAGCAGTTGAAAATTGTACGGGGGCAACATTTAAAGCACAGCCGTTTTGTAACTACAATCAAATTGAAATCGTTGACTAAATGGTTAAATTCTCATCCTTGGTGACTTTTCTAAATTTTTCATTATAAAAACTCCTAATAAAGCCGAACAAAAGCCAATAAACCGCACAGACATAGTACTTCTGTATATCAGACTTAAAAACTATTTCAAACAAATCAAATATATATAAATATATAATATACGAGTAAGTTTACCATAATGAATTAAAGTTGAAACTCACCTTCTTGTAGCCCCTGCTACGGCTAATCAAACAATCAATCATTAGATAAATATTCTTATAAAATATTGATAATAAACAGAATTTCACAACGAGGGCAACACCCTGTTGACACCTCGACATCTGGAACACCTTCCAAATAAAAACTCAAATTAAAACTGACGTAAAAGCAACAGCACACAAGTAGCAACCTTAGCCAAAATTGACGTACCTACACACACATACATAAATAAAATAAAACAAACGCAATACATATGCGACAAAGTCAACAGATATTTGTCCGCACAAAGGAGACATTTCAATTTCGAACTGTCAAATATTTTCCACTTCCATAATGCGAGAATCAATGACAGATTGGCAAACAAAATGAGAAGACAGCTGGCAAAAGAACTGGTTTAAGGAAAACAGAATACTATACGAGTATGATGTGATATGATAGGAGGGACGTGTGATGTAGGTCTCAACAATTTCCTATTTTCATGAATAACCGAGTATGTTTTAAAGAAATAAAAAGGTTTGTTGCAAACTGTTAGCACGATATAAAATTTCCGGAATTTTTTTAAAGGGGACAATTATAAAATGGTCAGATCCTAACAAAAAATAAATTATAACCTGCACCGATAGTGCCAGCAGATAAAATCATCAGATTTGGGGAAGAAAACTAAAAAGGCAAATAATTATCTAACTAAATGTAGGTCGATATACATACATATATATTATGTACATGCTGTGTTAGTGCCAGGAGCGGATTCAGGGGCCGGGGTGTGAAAAAAGGGAAATTATCCCCTTAAAATCCATTAAAACTTAATATTTTTCCATTCAAAAAGTTTAAAAAAATTAAAGAATTCTATCTTTTCATTAATACTTTCTCCAAAAACCGCGGCTGATTAGTGTTGATACGAGTATGTATTAAAATAAATTATATTCTATTAAAAAAATTGATTTTTGCGTTGAATGCAGCTTGGCACCAATAACTCTCAAACTTATCAAAAGCTGACATACACAGTTATTAAAGAAAACCAAAATTAGTTGCGATATTATTTTAATTAAAGAATATTTTATTAAAACTCATGCAACGACCCCCGTACAAACGAAAGTATTGCCAATACATTAATGCTCAATGGCTTATAAAGGTACAATAAGGCTCAGACAAGACAATCCTCTTTTACAACACAATCATAAAAAAGGGGGGGAAACAACAGGCAATTGACCAAACAAAACGTTTATTGACCAAAATCCAATGCGACATGACACAAAACCCAAACGAAATCTATAACCAAGCAACAAGCAAATGAACAAACACATACATCCACACACATCCATATGCAACAATGTACGATTGTTGATAGAAAAAAAAAACACCTACAATCTTTATCTAATGCTCGTAGTTTGTTCAGTTTACGACGTGAAGGATGAGTACCAAACACATTTGAGAATTGTTGTCGCACATTTACCAGGCTTTGAAAAGGGAATTTTTTACATTCAAAACTTTAAAACGAAAAAATTTCACAAAAAATTTATTTTAATTTGAAAGATAATTTTTAGTCCTTTTCATTTGAGTATGATTTTTGGAAGATGTGAATACTCGGTTAATCGTTTAAGCCAACCCGAGCCATTTATTTTAAAATTGATGTAAGTCACTTTGCTTGTAAATTAAAATATTTAAATTAAAAAAAAATTGGATTTCAAACAAAATGTTGCAAAAAAGTCGCCACAGTTGAATAAATTTCTAAAAACATTTTTTTCTTTTCGATCATATTTCTTCAAAAAATTAATCGATTAAAAATTATTGAAACGTTCGAAACGAGCCTAACTTCTATTCAACGTCGTTTAAAATTCTAAAATCGGAACAAAACTGACGTAGTTTTTCCACGAAGTCGCACAAAATCGTTTTTATCGATAATTTTCGATTTTAGGAATATAATCGACTTCTAAAAATTACAAAATTATCAACTCAAGTAGACCTATAAGCTATACTAGGGCATTTCAAGAGTACATTTTTACTGTCACGCTATGTATTTTAGATCATTTAACGCTGGTCATTAACGAGTGCGATTAAGTGCCTGAACTTGTATTTTCTTGTATCCTTCTTAAGGTTCGGAATATATTTTTATTCGTTTCTAGACGTTTTGTAGTATTATTTTCTAATGACTCCGTAGAAGTTAAAAACACTGTCATTTGTCTTTTATTCTGGTTTTTAGTTTTAAAGATTACATGGATTTTTTTAAAATAATAACGCGCTTTGAAAGCCACTTAACTTAATTCTTGACCTTAACTAAAATAAGTATGTCTTACATTAATAAAAATAATGCTAATTATGTGTGATAAATTAATAACCGCTATAATAAAATGTACAGCTCTCTTTTCCACTTATAACATATGTCCACTGATCAAAGCTTTTTAAAAAATACTGCAAATAATTCAAAACAATATATCACTCATACACTTATCTCGCTTTTAATAAAACACCAATTCTATCTCTTTTCCGCTAAGCCCCTTAATTAATTTGCTTAGTACAGCGACTGGTGCCACTTTCAAAGTAAAAAGGCTTGTTATATCGTCAAGTAGCAAAAAAATTTTTAATTAATTTTACCATTAACTTAATTTTTTTTAAAGTGACTTATGTCATTTTCAAAATAAACGGCTCATATAACAAAAATGCTTCAATAAGTTCGAAAAATACAACCGAACTAAGTAATTTATCTATTGATCTTAACAAGCAACAGGTTAATATCTAAGTGATGGGCCAGCACTGTTTTTTCTAGCTACTCATCAGGGGTTTTTATGTGCATTACCCTGGGAGGGAATTTTCAACCAAATTTCTGGTTAAATTAAATAAATAATGCTGTTGAAAAATCTAAAGTTAAAGTTTTCTGCAGCGCCACGCCATGACCTCCCAGTCCCCATAATTCAAAATTTTACAATAAGACGCAACACTTTATTCCATCTCCAGACTTTCCACAGCTGAAACAGCAAGCGTTTCGTTCATAAACTTACTTTTATCGCTAAAGTGAATAAGTAGGGCGAAGAGACAGCGTTAAAAATCGCAATTTCAATAGAAATTAAGAGAATGTTTCGATCGACATCGAATGCCTTAATTTGCTTTAATGGTCTCCTAAATGACCAGATTCGTATTCCACATTGTTTTTGCTAAACTTAAACATTTAATTCCATCGACTTGTGTAGTAATGGATGTTTAAAATGGGCCACTCACATAAATTCCCTGGCGTCTGTCTGTTGGCCACTGTAAGCATCAACAAATTAATAACCAACAAATGACATACTATGCTCTTCCCAATCGTACAGTTATTGAACTCCAAACAAATTTTGCAAAAAAGCAACAGTGAGTTCTGTAGTCTCCGACCGTCGCTCAAACAAACAACCAAACCAAAAAAAAAAAAAAAATACTCATCACTACCACTGACCAGTTGATAAATATTTTTACAGAGGTTATATCCAGGAGAAGGTTGAGCAATAACTTGTTTCAAAATTCATTTTGCCAGTGAACATGACAGGTTTGGCATTAGGAGGACACGTGTGATATGACAATCACACCTTGGCACATTTCACATCAAACAGAATACAATAATTTAATTTCAACACCCAATTACAACCTGGGTTAATTTGTCGTATTTTAAGCTTTTAAATCTCAAAGTGAAATTTAATGTCTAGATTTTATTACGGTATGACTTTAACACGTTCACTCATTTTTAAAGGACATGCATGCACACCAACACACATACAATCAAGTTACACGTACAACTGCTACACAGTGAAAATATAATTGACACATAACTTTTGAATGGTAACAGTGGTTTGTGTTTAGTTAATTTGCAGTATTGCGATTCACATTCGTATGGTCTGCTAATTTTGATCATTTCAAAGGCGGCAGGAGAAAAGTTAGATGAATGTTTAGCAATTCAAAAAAACGACTTTGGTCGTAAGTCAATTCCAAGTGGCTTTTTATGTTATTGGCTTAAACACTGTTACTTTTTTGGATCTCAATTGAATTTCACAGTTCATCAGATTTCACTTAAGAGATCAAAAGTCTTCCTGTAAAGTTATCCTATCCACACTACAGTTTACACTTTGACACACAAGGTAAATTTATTTGTATTAAATTCCATTACTATTATGTCTAATGCAGTGTAAATGTGTATGTGTGTAATGCACATACATACATACATAGATAACAATCGATATGAGTAGACATTAACTGTCAGACTATTTTAAGGTTGATAGTTCAAAAGGAATATGACAACCACAAAACCAAATGACACCATCATACATTGATCCTACTTTGACCAATTGTCCTTAGCTTTTTAAAATGAGCTAATTTGACATATGTAGTGGTGCGGAGCAATAATGGCATATATATAACGCCTCATATGGACAACGCTTTACATGAGCATACACACCTGAATATGCTTATTATACAATACAATCAAAAACATGAACTACTTTTGTGCACAAGTGTGTCTGTGTGTGTGTGCAGATATGACTATTTGTAGATTTGAAAGCACCTGGGACTTGAAAATGCATTTCAAAGAAGCACAGTACTTGGAAAATATAATCAAATTACCTACATTCCAAGGAAATTACATGTAAGAAATATGAAACGAAGTTTTATTAATTGTTCTTAATTGAATTTAAATAAGAGGAAATTGTGTTTTGATTGAATGACTTTAATAGAATGTTCAAATAAAATTCACTAATCAGAATGAGTAAAACTTAATCAAAAAACAACATGTTATATAATTTGATTAACTATTAGAGCAGCATGAGAAGTCCGTGAGATTTTAAAGTTTCCGTCGTAATAAATTCAGAAGCAACTTTGGTCCTGTCACCTACAATCAGTTCGTAGACTTATGTAAACAAGTTGCGTCATTAACCTTGTGTTTGTCAGCAGCTATTGAAAGCAGGCAATCAGGTTAATTTTAACGATAACCGAAAAAAAATCATTTCATGTGAATAGAAGGGTTCATAGGAAATCTGCATCATAAAGTTCAATGGTAAAAAGCAGTTTAATGATTTCCGTTATGGTCGTAGTAGCACCAACGACGCCAAATATTCACGTCGCTCAAAAATAGTTGATAACATTTACAGCATACTATTGGATGATAATAGAATACTTAGTGGGTATTGCTCACACTTGGACATATGCGCTACTGCGTACCCACTGGGTAACCATTTAAAACGCGTCTTTCGCAATTTTCCACCGTTATATGAAGTATGTTTTGCATTCTTTCCTAACCATGAACCCAACCTAGATCTATTATAACCCACTAGAATCCAAAAAAGAGTCAAAACAGTGAACTTCTCCGGGCCAAGATGGCTGTGCCAGCCAACAAGTCTTTTTTTATGCATGCGGTGTCATCCACCTCGATTACATTAAGAACGATACAACGATTACTGGCGAATTTTATTCACTTTATTATCAAGTGTGGGTGTTTCTTAGTACAAAGTTTGGATGCGAAAAATCATCCTTAGAAAACAAGCTTACTTTGAAGCTTATATGTCACGATGCCATCTCATATACCACTGTTTGCGAAGAATTTTACGGCAACCGTCATAATTCCTTCGATAGCAACGTTGGTGCGACCAAGCACGTGCGCGTTCGAATAGAGACCAGATAAGAACGATAGGAAAAAGATTTTAATAAAACAACAACGGTGTGAGTTATCAAATTGGTTCTGGCTTTGTTTGTAAAACACATTTATGCCGTTGTGTATGGAATAGCACATTATGCCAATAGCCGCTTGTGCTGGCACCGCTAGGCTATTTTTCTCACCGCCCAACTGCCAATTATCGAATTTACGGTGCTGTCTATGGTCAACAGACTTTAATTCTGACATCAGAGCAATCTTATAGGGTCAATTTAGTTCACTGAAGCCATAATGACGACCGACCACATAACACGAATTTACACCTGAGCCGGAGTAGCGATAATATTTTTTAATAATTTCCACACGTTCGGCAGGCCGGACTTATGATGCAATGGCGAAGCTTATTGAATAATTTGACAGCATCTAAAATATAACATTTGCAAAAACTGACGTAATTATAATCACACTCTATGAATGCGATTTGAAGGCATGATTATCTCTTAGTGACCAATATCGATTAACTTGAGCACGCTACACTTATTATTGTGGGGTTTTCTGAAACCGCAACCGACTGATGCCGTAAAAAGCCAACATAATTAAGACCATCGCTAAAACTCAACCGAAACTATGCGGCAACTATTAAAAGTGGAATTATTAGATTCAAGCCACCAGTCGAAGCAGCTGCGGATATTTGACCACAGTGGGCATTTTGAATTGAGAAGAATTTCGTTAATATCTAACACACTGCTTGCACTATTTTGTTTTACCAACAAACTGTCCTTATTGGAAACCTCTTTATAACGATGTTTTTCGAGAGTGCACGTGGTGGCTGTAAAGAACCTACTTGACGCAAACCTCTAACAGCTGGACTTAGCGTATATTATGTAGCGATACTGCTTATTTGAAAGCAATGATTCGTCTTTGAACTCTTAAAAAGCTTGCAACTCATCCGCTGTATTCGACTAAAATTTGGAGTGAATTTGGTCAAAAGCACGAATTGCTCCATATTTCTTGAAAATTTAAAGTGGTGAAAACATAATTGCGAATGTCGCAAAAAAAACAACAAACAATAAATAAGTTATTTTTGCGGTCTAAAATTGCAGGCCATGAACGGTATGGCTCCCACCAGACGACTGCACTTTACCAGTTACAAGCCAAGAGTACTGGCTTTACTCGCCAGGCGTGAAACATTAGATCGGACTATATTCAAGGTATTTCTATAGGGGTAAATTTTTGCGTGTTTGGGGATAATAAGAAAGAAAGAAAGAACATATTTCAATAAAATCGATTTTACTGAATTTCAATATTAAAATACTTGGCAAATCAAAGGATTTTCCTTTCACCTTTTGAAATTAATAAAGTCACTCTGTAAACGAGCTGCACTAAATTACAAATTAAGTGAACTTTTTCGGCTAAAGGAAAATTTATTTTTATTCATTTTTTAGTTCACAAGAACTTTTAATCATCGTAGATCAACGTAAGCCACCTGTATTCACATATGTTGTTTTATTGCACCGCACTTTGCATGGATCTGCAGAATATGAAAATAAATCATATTCCATCTATAAGAGCAAGACTTGTAATACTTTCCATTCACAATGAATTATGCAGAGCAAATAAACAAAATATAAAAAGAGAGAGTTCAAAATTATGATCATTGTTGTTAAGCTAATTAACTCAACTCAATTAAATACTTTGTGTTTAACTTGTTACATTTTATCCTTTCATTACTCGCTGATTTTACTAGTGATGCTTTAAATTCACACAGCAGAATGTAATTAACATTGTTAAAATATAATTAAAACTCTACTCTTCTGTTTTTATTCCAGCTTAAAATAACAAAGTAAAGAAATGAAATAAAAGAATCATTTAACGTCTCATTTTGAGAATTCTTGCAGCATCGACTAACGCCATACAAAAACGCAATGCAAAAAAGTAATTTCTAACAAATGTTGCCAAAAAAAAAAAAAACTCCCCACAAAGTAACACCAACAGTTAAGTTAAGAATTTAAAAAAGAACAAAAAAAACACTTAAAATGAAACTTAAAATAATAAAAATTATCAACTCTAATAAAAGCCAATTAAAAACGCATTTCTGTTAAGGACATTTTCCCTTGCAACACTTCCTTCTCTCTTCGTTGGTGACTCTCCTCGCATTGGCTTAATTGTGACCAGCTGTAGTTTATTAAATAAAACTGCAGTTTAAAGCAGTCCACAGAGAGAGAAAGGGTTGGTTGTAAAAGTGGGGTCTGCTGTTTTTGTTAGCAGCAGTAGATAATCATTTCTTTAAATTGGACGTAATCACCAAAGTGATTCTTGAACAGGGCTTTTTTCTTGTTTATTTAAATAGTACTTATGGGGATATAATAGATATTCGAATATATGGCCCTCCATCTAAGAGATTTTAGGGGAGAAGTCCAAAAGGTCCAATTGTAATTTTTACAAGAAAACCGTGCAAATAATTTAATGTGAGTTATTTATTAGATTCTGCCCTCTTAATAACAACGTAAGTTCGTTGAAATCGTTTCAGAACTAACAGAATATGCCGATAAACATTTGGAGGCTGAAAAAAATTGTTCCCTCGAAGACATTACTTATTCATTGTTATGAATTTCAAATATTTTGCGATTATTTTACATTCTTAAATCTGCATGGGAGGTTGCCTTAGTGGCTATATTTGTTCAAAAACTGGCCACATATGTTGTTTTATTAATACATTCTTTTAATTTTATTAATACTTTTTTAATGACCGTAACACTTTGTTTTTATACTTATGTGGAGTCATTTTAACATTTTGTGAAAATTTTTAATTTCTAGAAAAAACATGTTGTGACATTGTTACGTATGTATATTGGTGAATACGTTGACTGTTAAGTATTCGATGGCTTTAGTCGCCTGTGTTCGTACCTCATTCGCTGCCAATCAGTAACACACATTTTTTTGCTTTTGATTCGCCCTCAGAGAACCATATTGTTTTTATCTACAATAATAATATGATTTGCTTACAACCATATACATATTTTTTTCATAACATATTAGTGAGAGATTATGATGACTTCAAACATGTTTTTGCTTGGCGTTTATTCATTTGGCTGTGTGAATAATTCTGGTTCTCCTGATTTTTTATTGAAACCGCAGATATATGTATCTCAATATCAATAATTTAAAGATTATATCATAAAATTTTATTGGAGTTAAAATTTTCTTGAGAATCTGTCTCTAGGGTAATCGACGTTACTATTTGACCTGTTATCCGACCGATTTGACCCGTTATCCGACCGGGCTTGCAGCGGTCACATCTTTTGAAATGCCGATTTTGCTTTAAAAATCCTGGATTTAGGTTTTTTTTCTTTAAATAAATTTGATTACTTGACTGCAACTTATAGCACAAATTGTTTTTTTTAATTCGAACTATTTGTAATGCGTTTTTTTGAAAATGTGAAAATATCGTTCACGTTAGTTTAGCACTGAAAAAGCGTTAATCTCCATTAGTGATTTTAGAATTTATTTTTAAAACCAACCGATTTTGAATATAATTTTCATGTAAAACATATTGAAAAGTAATGACTCAACACTTATACACACTGTTAAGCACCTACTAGGGAGGAGTCTGTTGAACGAGAGCTATCTCAACAAACCCCGATAAAGCTGAAAACTATTTCAATTAATATAAAAGATACGTTTTTTTTCACACATATTACGACACAAATGCAGGGCGGTTAGAATAAACAAATTAACTTCAAATACACAAAAATGGGCATAAGCAGTTCTTCAGCACAACCACAGAAATATCGGTTAATTGAAAAAAGATTGATGCAAATTTTTCCTTCAAATAACACTTAAGGATGAATCACCTAGTTTGCTTAACACAAAAGTCGTAAGTGCTTGAGCAAATGTTGCAATGATTATGGCTTTAGAAATATCCTTTAAATACTTCAACAACATTTAATTGAGTAATAAATAAAAAACGCTTTCACATTGTTATAAGAGCAACAAACATTTCTTTTTAATTTTAATTCACAATTATTTGCATAAATACCGAGTATTACTCGTCCCCATGCTGACAATACGAAATGATTTTAATTTTCCCAGCTGCTCTAAATAAATGTTTATAAGTCCGCGAGTCAGCCAGCCACCAACACCAACTCCGACCACTTCACATTATAGACCATCACTACAATCATCATTATCATTATTATTTGCTACGACTATTAATGCGCATCCCTTTTATATCCGTTTTAATGTTTTAGGGAGAAATGTGGCATCAACTTAATGCAAATCAATTCAATTAATTAAAACGTACATTTTCATCGAAAATCACTTCCACAACAAGGTGTACGATTTTATAGATTTTTCGTGTTGTGGGTTCTCATGTTTGTTGATGCTTGACAGAATGATGGTGATGCTAATGCTGATTTCATGGTTGCTATTTAAGCAGAGCTTATTGATGTTTCCGCATTTTCTTCCTCGACATAAAATCAAAAAAAAAAAAAAAATCATGTCTTTGATTTTCATTTAATTTATACAATTTTCATTAATTTGTAATGGTTTGAAAAATTAGATTAGAAATAAGCTGTTTAAATGTCTCATTGGATTGTTGATAAATTAACCAAAATGTGTTCAATGTGGTTAAAGAAATTACATGAAAAATTGTTTGTCAATGGAAAATCGTCAATAAATGATTTAACATTTAAATATACCACAATTAATTGGTGTTAAATAAAATAGTAGTGTCAAACTCACACATTTTCTGTAGAGGTTTGCATATGTAAACAATGTGCAGTGCCCTATAAACTATTCACCAATATTTTTTAATTCAAAAATGAAAACAAGTTTGAAGTCAAATAATATACATATGAACATTATATGTGCTTATGTAAAACCCAGTGATATTTAAAGTGTGGCATTACATACTATAATTTGTATCTCAAATCATAACTTTCGAAATGAATTCATACTATGTTCAGATATGCACCTTAATTGAGTTATAGCCTTTGGTCTTCACACATATGCAATTTAGCTCACTCAATTAGCATTTGACAGCTGAAAATGTGTTTATTTTGTTCATGAAAATTTGTGTTTGGAAAAACAGAGAGAGATTCTACTTTATTAATTATTTTTAAAAGAAATTAAATATATTAAGCGTATCTTCGTTAAACATTTTATGAAATATTGCTAACCGCCAATAATGTGAATTCGACTCCATTAATTGTTCAATTAAGTACTAACCGCCAAATTTATTAATTCGTTATAGCGTATTTCTTCTAATTTCGCAATTACGGCGCTTGTTTGAACATACAATTAGAAAAGTATTCTGCAGTAAGATGTTTTAAGTACGCTTATCTAACAAGTAGTTTAATGAGTAGTTTTTTTGGTTTTAAAGTATTACCAGGGTTTAAGTATACACCAATAGCAACGTCTTTGTTTTATACGACTATGCTAAATGAGAAACTTTTATATGCATATATATTATAAATCATTATTGTGCTACCAAAAAATTAGTTCATGTTAATACAAAAAATTTCAACTAGTGTTTCTGATTTATGTTAGCAGGCGCGAACATTTAGACAAAAATCCACATATTTATTTTGTACTGTGGGTACGAATATTTTTGAATCACTGTCACTAGCATTTCCTCCTATTTTGCTTAGTGCTGCTGCGAACAGCAATACAAATTAGCAAATTAAAGCTACTCGCAAGTAGAGAAATGAAAATTAGCTTAATGCTATTTGCATCAGCATAGAAATAAATGCTAGCGACAATAATTCAAAAATGTTGCTGTGTTCTGCTAGAGCACTATAAAAATATGTTGAACAATGTAAAAGAAAAGAATTGTGTGTGCTAATAAAAATAGAAACCGACGACGCAATTTTTTTAGTAATTTGCGTACAACAATTTGTAGCAGCAGTATTAATGAAAGTAAACGGGTTTTCATATCTTTCACATGACGATTGATAAATATGCATATTTTACACAAAATTGTGACTACCATAGCAAGAGTTTTAAAAGCTTCTTCTGAATATTAACAATACGAAACTCGATAGCTATATTTTACAATCAATTTAAGTCTCTCAAATAGAGAAATAGAAAAATTTGGACAATGCTGTTTTGACGGGTGTTAATTAAAAATCGTCCAACCTAACTAATTCTCAAATAATCGCTAACTATCAAATAGCCTATCAATGATACCAAAAAAATTTATCAATCTACAACAAAAAAAAAAAAGCCGGATGTTCATATATTAAACACACATAGGCCGATTTTCGAGTTGTTTCATAACGCCGCTGCACCGGGTGTACTGTCTTGACGAAGATACCACCAGCTATTTTTACAAACTTCTTGTCTCTTATAATGAACATTTTCCTTATTTTGTCTCATGGGAGAAATTCGGAATTTTATTTCGAATATGTGGTGATTTTAAAATGCTCGCTATGGTCTTCGCTTCTTTTAAATCAAATTCTAGCGTTTTTTCTCTGACTTAATCAACATGCTGCAAGTCTTATAGCATATCTCCAAGAAAGTAAAGAAATTCGTAAGTATAGACGCATTTTAGTAACTCAATCCGCATATTTTGAAATACGAATAACAAGTTATTTGCAAATTGTGTCTTATTGACGCAAAATACGTATTCCTGGACTTTTTATTCGAATCGTTCTATAAGCCAAATCTATAGTTTCTATAGTTCTTTATAATCAAAAATCCCAATTAATAAAACCCTTTAACGTCCTCCTATCACAGGAGCATTACTCCAAGACTATTACATGTATTTAAACTCACTGATAATGATAAGTGCTTTTTTTTGCCTTTATGTTAAGAAAGTACTTTAACCTCTCTAAATATTTAAGGGGAAAATGTACAAATAAAAAACCTTCCTTGAATCCTTAACGAATTCTCTGCAAATGAGGCTTAAAGAGTTCAGCAAATTGTTCTTATTACATAGAACTACAACTACATTACAACGCATTATTTGCCAATGGAAATTAATCCAATGCTTTAATGCTTTAATTTTAGTAGTCATTTTGGGTCTAATTGAAAACAATGTCTCTCTTTCAGCTTCTATTTTTTCTTTATATCATAATTAACAATAATATTAATTTTAGTCAACACAAATACTCACCAACACCAAGTAATCCGAATTCTTTATTGCGTAAATTTTGGCTTTGTTGAAAATAAGATTTTAGTGTTGATGTTTTAATAGGTTGGCCCTTTTAATCGCAATAAGGAAACTGATGATTGATTTGATAAGGTTGTCCTTGAGTGATTTACTAATGCACATGTATATGTACATACATATTAAACAGTAAAATAATAAAAGAAAGGACTCCGTTTACCATACATATTTTAAATCGTTCATATCTATAAGATTCTGCAATTACTTCGTAGGCCATGTATAGGAATATGAGGCACATGAAGTACTTTTTCTACATCACTTTCACACAAATGAAAGTATCTATCAAAGTTTGAAAAGTGGTCGAGACTTAGGCTTTAAGAAATTTTGGATTTTCTTGACCTTTTTTTAAATTCAATTTATTAAATTGTTCAAGCTTGAAGGTCTTTTTTATAAAAAAAAAAATTTTATAGCGGACAAAATATATTTTCAGTATGAAGAAAGGTTTTAATGTACAAAAGCAAGGACTTCCGATGGGCTCTCCCGCTTCTTCAATTATAGCAGATATAGTTATGAAAGAGATATTAGCTTCGTGTATTGGGAAATTAGATGTAAAACCTAGAATATGTGAATGATAGTTAGTTTAATAATAAGATTAAGTTTACAATATTTAAAGGACATAATTCGAAACTTTCTCATTTAGATACTTGGACTAAGAGGTGAAGTAACGGATTGGTACCAGAAGCCTACAGCTTCGGGCAGGATTATTTATTATTATTCGAAGCACAATAAAGCAATTATTATTAACACAGATAAAAGTTGTATAGAAAGATTGCGAAAGTAGTAAGTGAGAGGGAATTGAAAGAATAAGAAATATATAAGGCGAGGCTAGTTTTTGAAATCAGCTTTTATTTATAAATTAATTAATTAATCAGTATAATGTTAGAAGCGAAAGTAATACGAGTGATGCATTGGAATAGGAGTACAAGACTTTAAATTATGTACCAGGAATTTTAGAACGGTTGAAAAAGACTAAATTTTATGATAAGGAAAAATATAAAATGGCTTTCAAAAGGCATAATACTGTTAGGAAGTAAGAAACGAAGATGTTTAATTAAATCATAAGAAAATAATTGGCAGGAAGAAATTGGTGTGAAATGACCTATTGTACAAATACGCAATGTTATAAACATAAAGCAAAAACAACAACCTAGAGTAAAATTCTACGAATCGCGTTTTAATGTAGAAACAAAAACATCTAATACAGAACAAAAAAGTAAACAGAAGATACATATACAAGACTACTAAGCCAGCAAATGAAATAAATTATGCGCATTATCACTTATTTCCAGGACATTTCAAGAACCGGCCGAGATTTCTATATAAAGGCGCAGAGAGTAGAGTTGACTTTGAGATTTCATAGAGTGAATATTTGTGTGTACATAAGAGTGTTAAGTTTACAGTCTAAATTAATACTGAAGAGTTGTAAATAAGAGTAGTAATTGCCAAATAAATTTGTGTATTGATAAAATCATTAAGGACTGTGTATTTTAATTCTTGCAATTAAACGAACCATACAGATTAATGTTTATTGTGGTAATAAATGTAACAGTACATTGAATGGATTGTTTAGTAAATCTAAGATTTATAAAATTGTTCAGGCTTGAAGGTCTTTTATTATAAAAAATTCTTTCATTGCTTTCGATATTTCGCTACGCCGCTACCCCAACATTTTCGAATTATTTTTAATGTTCATGTTATTTGTGTTATCTGTAAATATTCGAAACATTTTTGAATTGTTGTGACAAATATTTTTTTAATATACATACATATTGTTACTTTGTTATTAAATATTAATGAAAATAAAAGAATTTAAAAAAAAAAAAAACCTTCAAGCTTGAACAATGTAATGAATTGAAGTCCATATTCCATATTTATATTGTGAAAAATTCGCCAGCAAGTATCAAATGAAGGTTTAGTAACTTTTGTCTAATATAACAGTAAGAAAAAATTTTTGCTGTTTTTGCCGTTTGTTCAAGGTTTTACTGTACCTTCACCATGCTATCGTTACAGATATTTGGAGCAATATTTTTTCCTGCCTTCGCTGGGCCACAAAAAAAAACAAACTGAATTAATTATAATGACTCTGAAGAAAAAAAGCAATAACGTTATTAACAACTAAGAATAGCCAATAATGCATAAATTGATAAATATATTAATAAATTAACAAAATTAATTAATTCCCCCTGATTAAACATCCATCCATTTTTTCGCTGCTTTAATTTTTTGTTGCTGTTTCGAGCTAATTAATATTTTATAAGTGTTTTGTAGATTTGCGTCGGTTGCTAATTTGGATTCTAGCAATATTCATTTCAAATTGTTTAAAAGCTAAAATTTATTGAGGTGGAAATATTGTTTATTGGCTATTCGAGATTATAAAAACAGGAATCTATCCTGTGAAAAAAATGAAATTTATTTATTTAATTTTAAGCTGATGTAGCATATAATTTTTATATTTAAGTGGGAATACAAATCAAAGTTGCAGGGGCGAGTGAAATGGGATACAAAAAAAGGAACGTTTTTTTAATAGAAAAAACATTTTTAAATTAAAAACTTGTAAAATTTAAGGACGATGCATACGATTAAGATGCGTGATTATGACAAAGTATTATCATGTTTAAAATAATTTTTAAATTTGATTTGAAAGTATTGTACTTGTCATATTTTAGACTGTCGTCTTCAAAAGTAAATAAAAACAACAACTGTAACAGAACTTGATGCGACTTCGATATTAAGGATTAGTACAAAATTGTGATTCTTTTCAATAAAAGTAATTTTTTAGTTTTTTTTTTTAGTTAGGTTAGTTTTAACCTGATGCCTGCAAAACGGGCTCATGTGGGTCCACTCATCCGATTATTTTGTGTTACCTTATTGAGAGAAGGTTCTAGAATGAAAAGGAAAAGGAAAAGGTACGTAGAGAAAAGTAAAGGTGAGTCGAAAAACTATAAAAGAGGAGGTTGTGAGAATTGTAGATTTATAAGCCTGCAATTCAAGCCGAGAAAAAGGGCTCAATAGCTTCTTTGCCAATGTGAAGACAATCAGTTGCAACTCTCACAAAGGAATATATATCTCTTGTTTTATCTCCGATAGCTCTAACAGACTGTCGAGTGGCCTTTAAAAAACTGTGTCATCTTCATTAGGACAACTTGTACAGAACTGATTTGCAGGCATTATCAGCACGTAATTGCCAATTCGGCAATGTCTGGTATTCCTCTGAAATCCTAAAAATATTAAAAGGGTAAAAGTAAATGTGTAAAGATAATTCAATACAGGATCGAAGAACTGATTGATCAATGAACTTCATCGGTCTCTTAAAATTCTAAAGTCCAAATCGAAAGCATTTGTCAAAAGAAGCGCATGAGTATCACCAAATGAGTAAAAATATTAGCATTTTGTAATCTGCAATTCCTGTTCTGGACTCTCACGCACTGCACTCACTGCTTTAATGTTGTCCTTTGAACGCCTTATGTTTGGTGTAGCCCCAGTTGGTTTAGTTCTCCCGAATAGTTGCATTTAGTCAAGTTGAATCAGTATTCCTAACAAATGAGCTAGAGATTCAAAAAAGAATAACGAACAATTCAAAAGCAAGGAATTGTCAATAACGAGTAGGTAATGCAAGTCCCAAGATGCGAAAAATTTTCACACGCACTGCTCGGAACATAGCACATGTTTATTGTACATATGCGAATGTATGTGTGTCAACACAAACTGTAACTTAAGCTTGAATACATAATGCAATTAATTATTTTGTTCAATTAAAGCTAGAAATTGAAAATGACAAATAATACTTAAGAGCTTAGTGTGCAGAAAATTACATGCAGCAGAAAACAAACACACTATTGCATGTTCCTTTACATCCCAGTAGTTCTAAAACTGACAAAGTAAGGATCACCCTGTGGTGTGGTCGTTTTTTTTAAATTATTAGACCATAATGTCTCTTTGAAATAAAAGAGAGATAGGAAAAGAGTATGTCTCTCTTTAGAGGTAGACGTAGAGATACAGCTCGAGATAGAGGTAGAAATTGAGGTAGGGAAAGCGATAGAGGCAGAGCTAAAGATTGCAATAGGGATAGAGAAAGAGATAGTGATAACGATAGATATAACGAAAGGAATAAAAAGAGAGAGAGCGAGTAAATTTAAACATATGTTACTTGAGAAATGTATCAGCTACTTGATGGGCCCTTTGTAATCTACGAAGAAGCCAGTTATAATTTGAACAAATAATACGAAATTACTAAACCCATGTATAACCTATTGCCAGTAGCGATTCTTCCTTGCTGTCCATCAAATTACCAGTACTGCAGGACATTATATTACTAATATGTGAATTAAACATGCAAAGTATACTTTCATACATAAACTCAACATATGTGAGTATGTAAGTGAAAGGGTGTATATTTGTGTAATGGCAAGCAATAGTGCTTCCATAATCCTCTCTATGCTTCAGCGAATACTTAGAAATTTATTATTTAAAATTTAAAATTAAGTTCCAAGTGTATGAGAAGTTATTAAAAAGGACAAATTACTCTTATAACAAATGATTTCTTTGTTTTCATTTATTTCGAATAATTATTGACATTCTAAATTATTTATGAAGAGTTCAAAAGTGCAGACAAAAGCGACAAACAAAGGGAAAATTAATTAAAATTTATTTTATTGCCTTAACAAAAGAAAAATATTTAGGCATAATTATATCACTTAATTACAAATATTCTTAAGGTATTAAAGAAGCCAATTAAAAGCATTATATTCGCATATAACACAATCTGTGTGTGAGAAATTATTTTTGTTTGAAGGACCCCTGAATATAATTATGTACAAAAAATAAGGCGCGGATCCAAGAGGTCTAATTAAGAATCACTGCCCCATTCTGCCGGCTGAGGTAATCCATGTAGTTCCAGCGAGTTTAATAATTCAATGGTAAAAATCCACCACCACATCTTGGTTGCTAACTGCGTCACCTGATTAGAAGGAATACAACTGTCACGGAATAAAGTTTTAATTATCGCATTGCTTGTTCACCTAGCGAATTATGATTTTTGAATTGTTGCGCTACGTTCGGTATAACTCGCGGAATGAATTATTCAAGTGACAGGCATCTGGCCATACTTCGGTCGAGGTGTTAACTGCGACTTTCCCATTACCAATGCCTAACAGTTGCTTCAAAAGTACATCTGCGCTTTGGTATTAACTTTCATAGAACCTACTATTTATATACAGGGTGTCCGCCGGTATACTACTTTGTTTTGCCGCTATTTTGGTAAACATTAGTCTTGACAGCTCATATTTGGCAGTCGTGAAGTAAAGACGTGGCAAATTTATTATGGAAAAATATTCGGTAAACCAACGTGTTTTAATCGTTAAAACATTTTATCAAAATCAATCATCGATTACTGTGACGATGAGAAAGTTATGTGTAATTTTTGGGAGAAACAACGTGCCAACAAGACGCACTATTTATCGTGTAGTGAACGATTTCAAAGAAAGAGGGACTGTAGCTCATAGGCTTAAGCATGGACCACAACGTACTGCAAGATCGGCTGATAATATTACTGCTGTTCAAGAAGAAACAATCCATCAACCTCAATTCGACACCGTGCTCAGGAGCTTGGTCTTCAAAGAACAACTTTGGCCACAACTTCGCATAAAGATTTACATTTGTTTCCATTTAAGATTCAGTTGACACAAGAGCTTCTTCTAGAAGGCCATTTACGTCGCAGTACATATGCCAATAGGATGCTACAACTCGCCCATGACAACCCCGATTTTCATGAAAAAATCATAATTTGTTTGTAGCAATTACCTTTAAATTCATTTGCTGCGAACATATTGAAAGTTTAGTTTTGTTGTCATAACTTCCATTTAAATTCCTTTAATTTGGAGTTATGAAAAGTTCTTCTCTAGAATCCAGTATTAAATTAAAAAGCTTTTTTCTTTCATCTCTCATTTCTCTGCACATTTTTTTTCAAAATTTTTAATTAAACTTAATATTGAATTTACCTTCACTTTACCGTGAAAAATTGTCAAAGGAATTGCCATAAAAATATAAAGGAATAAGAAATATTAAATTAAAAAAAAATTAAATGAAAGTAAATGTTTTCATAATTCTATCTCCAAAAGTGAAGAATAAGAAAAACGTAAAGAATGCAATAAAATTTCATTTTTATTGAGTAAACAAAATCGTTTAAGAATAAATGCTCCAAAGCAAACTAAATTCAGAAGCAAACAATAAAGCAGGAGCATTCCTTTATTCCGTCTAAAGGAGTGTGTGGTTAAAGATATGAAGCTAAGTAACTCTCATAGTGCACACACATCCTCAAGTTCTTAAATCTACCACCGCAACATTAGTTTAATGTTTATTACACTAAAAATACTTACAAGTGAAATTTTTTCTGAAGTTAAATGCTAAAAAAATATGTTGCCAGAACATATTTTGGCATGATTGTTTCTGTTTCATTCATGGTTATTCAATATTGTCACATTGTGCTGAAATGTAACAGCATGAGAAAATGTGAAGAGCATTAAAAATTATAGCACGAACATTTCAGAAGCCAGGGTTTAAAGCGAGAAGGAGCAGTTTATACTGAACAGCATTCGAGTATTTTAAAGTCGCCAGAACAACTTGCGAAATATTACAGGGTTCCACTGCAGACATCTTTAAAAAGGGACAACTCCCATTATTTATCTCAAGGGGCAACAGTGCTTAAATTTCGGTTTATTTCAGGTCGACGTATTTGTAAATGTTTTCTCTTGTTTACACTTGTAAAAACGAACTAATACCATTATGTTTCCTGATGTAACGAATTCGCCAGCCATTGGCCTCTTTGAACTTCTTTCTGTTCTCGTTGCTAAAGGAACCCATAAAAATCCTATGTTTCACCAACATTTCGAGACTTTACGATGACTCGAAGAAAGCAATACATTGATCTATGAAATTCCTCATTAAATCGTAGTGAAATCATTCCTTCATTCGTTCCAAGAAATCTTGAAGTGATTGTTTTGCAGGAGTAACTATTAAACGCGTTAGACAAGGTGCCTTACGCCTGCCAAACACTTTATGGCAAAGTGTGGTGACTCAAATCGGAAATGATACATTGAACTTTTATCAAGATATTAAGATCAATACTGACCTATGCTGCCTTGGTTTGGTGGCTGAAAATGGAACAGGTTATAACAAAAGCAGCGTTTGACAATGTCTGTCGACTCATCTTCCTAGCAGGGACAAATGGTTGAACCAATCTGGGTTTATGTGGTTTACTGACGGCTGCAAATAGGAAGATTGCAATACTAAGGGCGGAAGTAGTTGGACCATATTTCCAGGCAGCTCTTTAGGCGTTATTATAGTACGAAGTAAGGTTAAGGGTCGTCATTGACTACATTAATTCCCTAACTAAGCTTGGTAGTCGCAATAAAATCGAATTTGCTGTGTACCAGGAATTGTTAGGAATGAACTGCAAACAGAGGAGCCCAACTTGTCTTCATAGAGTCGGAACCTTTTTTTAATTAATAGTAGCTATAACATTGAGTAAACTAGTTTCTGGATTCAGCAGGATTTTGAGCATCAGAGAAGAGCTATAGACAGACTCAAGCAAGCAAAGTAGTTCATTAGTTAAGTTTTCAGTTGGAGAACAAAATTACATTGAAAAAACTATTTTAAAAAGTCTTGCTTGTGTAAATGGGAGTGTAATTTGTTGCTCACATTAGCTTGCTAAGACAAGTTTCAAATTTAATTTTTCCCCTCTAGCAGTAAAACAGTATACAAATGAATCGATTCTCTATTGATGTATTGAATAGTACGTCCATTGTGTTTTCAAACACAAATAATAAACAAGCGTTACGCCCCATAAGAATACAAAAGTAAAGGTGTACAACCTCCTCCTTACGAGTACCATACATTTTTTAATTTCATGTGGAAAATTAATAGAAAAAATAGAATTCAATCAAAAATTGTTCTCCCCATTATTGAGGGAACATTCTCTTCTTTATTGTGCTCTCTTTTTTTTTCTTTTGCCTTTGCCTTTCTATCAACTCTTTTTACACTATTATGTTATTTCAATTGGTCGCCTGCGGTTTTAATAGACATGGTTGACAAGAAAAAAAGACTCCCTAAATCGATATCTTTGTAAGGCATGAATAGGCCACACGAATAGAATTCATACATACAGATTCATAGGAGGATACATCCTCTATAGGAACGTGTGGGCTTGGCAATTTGAAATTATATGCCTTTAGAACAAATTTATACATATATTGACATTATTCCTCTTCTCAAAGTTTTTTTTTTACTTTAACCATCGCATAAGTATAATCGAATAAAATTATTGGCAAATAATAAATCCATGAGCATAACGTAAAATATATGTGTGTGTGTGTGTTTGTGCATGTGTAAAGAAAGAAACTCCACAGGTTTCTTGTTGTAATCTTGTCGTCAAGTGAAAGAATAATGGGAAAAAGAGGTTGCCACAGTGGTAACTAAAATGGAGAAGGTGGGCCACATACGTTACCATAACTGAAAAAGTATTTATCCGATTGAAATAACAAAATTTTAAAAATTTACATACATATCAATATTTTTCCAAATATCAGCTACCTTCGCAGCAACCCAAAATTTTTAAAAAATGGAATCATTTCAAATATCGTTTAATTCGCAAATTTTAACTAGCAGAATTTGTCGAATAACGGAAATATTTCCGTGTTGAAAAGTTTTTGTAGGCATCCAGGAAGTTTACTCGTATAAAAAACCTCTACCAATCGTGATCCACCAATTCGAATTTATGCTCGAAAATATGAATATCAGAAAGTATAAGTTATATGTGTAAAAAAAAGTTGTAATAATAAATTAAAAACTCTTTTGAAAATATATGTAAGTGATCAGAACGATTAAAAGAGATGACAATTCAATTACAAAAATGACAATAAAGTTGGCACAAAGCGAAAACGGGTTTGTCATCAAACTTGACAAGAGATGACGAAAATTCATTCGAAATATCTATCGAAAAATCTATAATATATTAATTCAGAGAAAAGAGAGAATTTCACCAACGCTAAGTGATGCGTTCACTAATTGCCCGTTTGTGGCTCATTCATTCATTCATTAGTTCCATTTTAACTACAGAACCCAGGGTGTATCAATAAAAGTGCACTATTTCCTGTAAGGTAGACATTTTTTCATGAACTTTTCAATGAAAAAATTTTGGCTGTATCACACCGAATAAAGGTTGAATCTCGGTCTTCAGCTTTATTTTTTAATTATTTCCATAGATCAGCTATTATACAAAACCTTAAAAAAGGAAATCACATGGCGTTAAATGTAATGGCGTTAATTCGCAAGATACATCAGAATTTCGTGAGATTAAATTAATCTCGAAATCGTCACTGCAATTAATCGATTTTTATGCGCGGTGTGGCAAGTAGCAACATCCTGTTGAAACCACATGGTGTCCAGTTGTGGTCACAGGAATTCCGTTTTTATGTACTTGTAACGAATATCGATCCGTAGGGGGCATGTCTGCTTAATAATTCCGCAAACTAGATGTATTGTCTGGGGCCTGAAACTGGAAGAAGGTAGAACTTTCTAAGTCAGACCAGTAGCAATATAAACGTAACCAGTAGCCTCTAAAACGTAAGTCGCGGACTGGCAGGCAGGCAGGTAGTGTCTACCATTTGTATCCAAATCGCGAGAAGATCTTGGTTTCGATCAATGTGACTTTGAATTGCTATTGATAGCAGGCGATTTCATAGCTGGAAAACTTTCAGCATGTGGCGTGTACTAGGGTCTAGAAAGCTATGGTCCCAAATTATTACCTTTACACGTGCGTAAAGCACTGTTGGTGGTATATTTTATAACTGGCAATAAAACCATCGTCGGATTAACAGGTGCCGACGTTCATAACAATACAAAATCCGTACCAGCCAGTTGCTCCCTGTAGATGCATTTGTTGGTTTCGAATTTCGAAAGGAAATGCACTTCGCCAGTAAAGATGTTTTTTATTCGAAATCAGCATTCACTTCACTTTGTCCCATTACAAATGCAACGAATTTCTGATGCTTTGCGTGGTCTGATGGCTATAATGAAAGTCTTTGGTCAAAATTCGCTGCATAGTGCTTCGTGAAATTTGAAGCTTAAAGGGAACGGAGCTGAATTTATGTTTTCGGGTTTACAGCAACAATGTTTTCATCAGTGCGCCGACTATCGACCCAGTTTCTTAAAATTTGTTGTCAAATGTTAGAATTGTTGGCACATTCTCGAACCAAAATTCTCATTTAAAATTTTTCAATTTCCCATTTTCAAATGTTTTTACAGAGCTAAATTTCTAATAGTAAAATCAACTATCAGATGACAACTGTCAAATATCAGAGTTGGCACTTGCACAAAAACAAATCCCACAAAATTTATATAATGCATTCTTATTGAGTCAGCCGATATCAGTGTTTTTTTCTATTGAAAATAATTTTAATAATATCCGTCATTGAACGAAATATTTTAACGAACCAAATGTTTTATTTGAATTCTGTTGTTGATTCAAATTAATAAAATTATAATTTTTTGTTGCTATATATTACACATTTAAACCACTGTGCTAAGCAACATCAATATTGAATGTTCTGTCATATTCGTTGGCTTAACGTACGATGTATACACTCACGCTTGCTCGCTGCACCTTGCTGCTGTAAATAATCTTCTTTATAATGAGTAAAAATGGTTTATTGTCATCCATTTTTGTATTGACAAAAACATTTATGAATTTTATGAAAAAAGGAAAAAACAACTATTGAGTGAAGTGCATAAAGAATGTTGTTATGCTTTTATTCGTGTTTATCCTTTTTAAAAATATGTAATTTAATTAAATTTAATGTTCACATTTTAGTTACATCAACTCAAAGGAAAACTTTTGTGCAAAAATGCTTTTGTTCTGTTCTAAAATTACGCACGTATGATTATGAATAAAGGAAAAAGTAAATAAAAAAAGCAATTTGCAAAAAAAAAAATCCATTTGCACTATTTTAATAAGCAATACAAAGAAAGCACAACAGGAACATAAATAAGTAAATAAACAAATAAAGAAATCGAGAAATGAAATAAATAAACACGAGTATGCACTCAGCCAGGGAAGAAGAAAAAAAAATCAGCTAAAACTGTTAATGGTTCGTTAAAAGAAAAATTGTAAATTTATTTTAACTTTTAAACAATTTATTGGAAGAAGTACAATTACCAACATGAAGATAAGTTACCAAACAACGAATATCATAAATATTTCAACAGAAATGCAAATGGAAGTGACATTTACTTACGCTCTTTGCTGCTCCCGTCTCCAGTAAACTTTAGACAATGTCAGTTTTCCATTTTCCCCAACAAATCTAATAGAAACACTAGCAAGGAGAAAATAATATAAAACAAATCGCAAAGATTTTGTAATGCATTTGAAAAAACTAAAGTGCAAAGGTAAAAAGCAGGTGCATTACACTATCATGCCAAACTGAAGAGTTCGAAGCACCATTCTTTTTTTTAATTAAAATAAAAAGGTTTTGAAACGTTTAGGAGAAAAATATATTTTTAAAAAAGTTTTCGTAAAAATTAAATTTAATCGAAATAGCAAAAAACTTGTTTCTAAAGTTTCTGCAGGACCATTTCCTGGGAACATCCTACATACACGTTTGTTACATTTGAAAAAACAACATGATAAAAGTGAAAACAGAAGTAAAATCCCACTACAGTACAACGGAAACTGCAGAATTATATGCTGCATTTCATTTAAAAAAAAATAGAGAACATTGCTACAAAGCTGTTGCAAATGCTATTGTGCATGTGTTTGTTTATCTGTATGCACAAGTATATTACAGTCGTCTATCTTGTAAATACGTCTATGAATTCCCATATCAGCATGAAAAACACCTGTGTCCTGCCATAGAGCTCTTCTACTTATTGCCACAGTTACAGGAAACTACTCTCCAAGGCCAAATGGTCTCGAAGAGATGAGTGTGCATGCACCTTTTGTATATCAATCAGAAGGTTTAACTACTGAAATTTATGCACTTGGGAGTTACGTTAAGAAAAAAAGAAATAAAAAAGGAATAAATTTGTTAAAACGTATATGGATGAGCACGCTATAAGTGGTTTTAATTTGAAGAGGGTTGATTTTTTAAAGGATCCACAAAATAACTTAGAGAGAGAGAATAAGCTTGCTATAGGAATATCTAAACTTGTTCAGGTTTTTCTCACCAAATAAACAAGGAAGCCAACACTAAGTCAAAATCGTCGAAAATAGTTATACCCGTTTATTCCTGGAAAACAAAAGTTTTTAGAAATAATAAAAAGCCATCAATTAATCAGCACTGCTAGGTGAGTTATTTATGTAATATCTGCGCATGGCTTAGCTAAATGCTTAACAAAATCTTCCTGTAGCAGCTTTTCTAATCGAACTTTATTCCCATGGAAAATCTATACATTGCAGCGTAAGCAGTGCTGTTGCCACATATCCGTTGCAAGCTTTTAAATCTGTCAACAATACGTATAAATTGAGTAAACGACTAGAGATTTAAACATTAGAACATGGCAAAAAGGAATCCCACCTCTTGATACAGTTTGTTTTTACTGTAAAGGGGTTTTAAATAAAAGGCGGGTCGTTGCGAAAAGTTTGTGGTAGCCAGGTTTTTTAGAGAGGGCTGTGAAATCGTTGTTTATTATTGTTTAGCAAATGAAGCGAAATGACTAAGACAAGTCTTGGGCACCCACATGAGTGTTTTGCTGAAAAACCATCTTAAGCCACGAAGCGCTCTTTTGGATTAATAGTTACTTTAGTGAGCAAAATCTCGTTACATGGACGACGCTGAACTACACGAGCTTCACCAAATAGCAATGCATTCACAAAAGATTACCACTTGTTGTCGATTTTGGGTCGGGCATCACTCGTCCGTATTTCTTCGACTACGAAGTTGCACGAACGCTGCAAATTAATTATGAACAATTGCTTTTGGGCCAAATCAAACGATATGGATCTGAACAAAATATAGCTACTGAAAGACGGCGCTCCATGACACAATAGCTAGACAAATGCTTCAGAGTCATTGAAAATTAAAATTCTTGGATCCATGCCAGCGTGAAAAACTGCAGCGCACAGTAGAAAATCGCCTTTTTGTCACTGTAAAAAGTTTAAAAATCGCTGGCTTACGAAAACCATACCTGAGAGCAACCGGGTGATATATTTACGAAAAGGCTTGCAAGCTATCGGCACTCCCGGGAATTGGTTAGGCACTGGCTCTATATATCGAGGCAAAGATGAGAAAACATTAATATAAACTAATAAGACCACCTGTAATGGAAATTGTGCCAACATTTATCCTTCCTATGATGAAATAAAAACAGCAAAGAAGCGTTGCGTACCACTCTCGGATAAATACGATAGAACGACAATTTCAGCAGAAGTACTACTAGATATAAACATAGCAACAAAAAGCTAGATTGCTCTACAGAGGGGGTTACGACGGATCAACTGACCAAAGCTAATAGAAAAAGTAATTGACGAGGCGTTTGATATTATCTGATAAATTGCAGTCCTTTATCGACACTGACATGCCATCGACTTCTTTAGGAAATATATCAGAAACATCAAAGAATTTATGGGAAACGCCATTAGCGCCAACTACCAAGTATTGCCGTCAAATAAAATATCTGCTTAGAACAGAAACCACGGAAGCTGAGAAAAGAAGAAATTTGTTTAATAAACTCTAAAATAAATAACTAAGAGGATTCTGCATTTGACTACATGGGAAGGGATATAATAGTCTAGGATATAATAGTTTACGATAAAGGTCCATGGCAAAATTATGCAACTATCTGCGAAGCAATAAGGAAAACATTGAGCGACATTCCTAGAAAAAAAGACGATATTTTCGGATGATATGAATTCGGTCTATCTACATTACATGCGAAAACCGAATTTTATCGAGCACATTCTGGAAATATCGTATGACCTAGATTTTTGTGGAAAAGAAATCTTCAGATGTGCTGGAAACAGGGTTCTCAGGGAACGAAAAATTAAGAACGGCTTAAGCGGAATTTAGGAGATGAAGAAATTATTAATGAGCCAAAAGTTGGCGCTGAAAACACAAACGATGACAACAGGGCTAGGAGATTTTTTGCCAATCGAAATATCACTTCACGAATTACTGGAGTCCACTTAAATATAATGCATAAAGTTAAGGTTATATTGCAAATGATATCGCGTAATTTTAATATAAATGCTTAAAAACTTGGTAAATACGCTAAGGCCGCTCCGGACCTACATAATATATTGTATCCATGTAGTGCTATGACTACCAAAGCTTAGAAGGTTTAAATGCATGGCGAGCAGATTATAAACCACAAGCTATTAGAATAGGCTCTAGAAATACGAGGGAAAGAGAGGAGCATGAGCACTTTCTCAAAAACGAGAAAGTATTCTCAGCAATGTACCAGCGAGGATTTGTTTAAAATTCTGCTTATCTCACAGACCCTTCATTAAGGAAAAATATATTAAAACCCCAACAGATTTAAGAAAAGAAGCAGCAGAACTAGTTCTAAAACTCATAGGCTCTTTTAATTGTAAAGTCTATTTAAATAATATACACGGCAGAATTTTGCTTTTACACAATGTTACTTCATTTATTGTAACACTTTAATTTAAAACGGTTACTGCTTTGCAATCGTTGTTTACACTATAACGTGTCACTCTAACCTCCAAGTCGACCATCCAAGTCTTTTTAAAGTGGTCGTCTAGGTTCCAGAAACATGTAGAATACGCAAGAATCCAGTAGATACTTCTTTAGCTCTAAACATCTTTTGCGTTGTTTTTTCATTATTATGTTTGTTTTTGTAACTATTGTCTGCTTTGTTTCTTATGGTGTTGGTTTTGTTTATTTATACTATTCAATTCATGGTATTCGTCCTTACGTGTTTATGTTATATTGTTGTTGTTTTACTTTCCTTTCTTTATGTATTTACTTTCCTACCAACTTGGCTGAGCTTATAGGTCTTGCGTTTTGTTGTTGTTACAGCGCTGTCTGTAGAATGGATGATAAAATGTGATCGCACCATTAATTTCTGGAACATTTTGCAGAATGATTGACACAAGTATTCATACCACTCAATTCTTACGGGTAAGAATACTTGTTCGCACTTATTATCGTAACAATTTGTATGTATTTATATAATTTATATGTGTTTACAAATATTTGCAACTAATTAAGAACCCAAAAGCTTTAAATGACTTCGAGTTTTTATGGATTTAATTTTTCCAACGGAAAATGTTGCTTTATATATTAAAAATCTTTTTCGATGCTACTTTCAGATAAAAGATTAAGATTAAGTTTGGGAATTATGTAAAAATAGAAAAAGAAAATTTGATGCGATTGGCACTTCCCCACATTTAGACACATGTTTCTTCTTTTATTTGCAAAAACCCGTAGGAATATATCTCAAGCCATTCAAAAGTTACGAATACTTGACAGTGAAAAATCAAAAACAGCAACTGTCACCAACTCTGCGGCGTACATTTGAACGATGTCGTATTCCAAACAAAATATCACACTTTCGGATAAAAAAAAATTGCTCCGGCCTTATTGCAACCCCCTTTAGTTTTGCCTGTTACCATTATGCTTGGTAGCTTTTCTCTCTCCTTTTTTTATTTAACGCAAGAATTGTATTATTTTTTTCTTGCTCCTCTTTATCTTCGTATTTTATGATTTTGTAAAACTATTGGTTCTGCAACAAGTAGCATGCTGCATGCGAATATATATTGAAATGCATTAAAAGTTGATGCTGCTGATATATAAAAGGAATTACAACAAGCTTCATCGCAAGCATGTGTGTAAAACGTAGGTAACTGCTCCATGCATTTATCTATTTAAATGTATGTGTTGCATGTTATTGTATTTATTTATACCCAAGTGTGTGTTGCTTGTAAATTTGCAACAATCATTTTAGTTTTTCTTTTTCTTTTTTAATAAATGTGAAAGCTTTATTTTGTTTTAGAATATATGAGGAGGTCGAACGTTGTATCGTATAACTTTTTTGTGTTGCATATCCTTAAAGCCATTTATCCTTGCATAAAATAATATCATCATATAATTACATATGCAAGTATTTATGCATCAACCCACTTTATGCAAGACAATACAAAGAACTGTATACAGTCAGTTGCATGTCAAGATTTACCGTTTTCTGTTCCCATATGAATGTGTGAGTATTAACATTTGTTATTTGCATGTCATAGAAAAGGATATTTTCTACATGTTCTTGTTTTTTTGTTAAAAAAAAAAAATTTTAAAGTTTTTTTATTTTATGAAAAATAAAAAAAGTGGTGCAACGCCATGTGACCATCTACAGTAGGAGGGGTTCAAACTATAAGACCAGGAAAAATAGTATTCCTAAAATTATGACCAAGCAAAAGTTTTTAGTGGGTGTTTTTTTAAGCTCGATAGAATTTTAAACTAAAAAAAATCAGACAAAAAATCAAGTGGCTCCTTAGGCTAAAAACGGAATCATTAAAATAAAATGGCAACACTTATGTTTACGGTTGTCGCTTTTATTACGTGGATTCTGCCTCTCTCAAAGCGATTAGCGGTTAAAGTTACTTGATTACTTTTTGTATAATTTAAATTGGAGTGGCTGGACTGATTGCCCCTGACAAGTGGTTATTATATGAAGTGAATTGTAAAACTTAGCGCCCTTAAAACTTGTGCAATCAAATTTTCTGTCAGTGTACGATTCCACTATTGCAATAGGCGAGATCTTCTGTTTTAACAAACTACTTTCGAGGTTTCTTGCTAATAAGCACTTTTTGTAAAAACTTAAAAGACAACCCTCGTATATTAAAGCACAATAAAACAATAAAACAAAATAGTTGATAAACTAATGTATTTTTAATTTAGAAATATTTTAAATTTACTTCGTAAGGCTTAAAGAAACAACGCATGTTTTAGCTACTACTCCGTAAAACTTAAAATTCTCACACAAAGATTCTTCAAATACTTGGTCTCATTGTCCATCCTCTTTAGATCTGCACTTTAATTTACATGTAAGTGTTTTTATATTAAAATAATATTAAAAAGGAAAAAAATATAATAAAAATAAAAACAAAGCAATTTTATATATTTTTTGCATAAATAGTATGAAAGCATAAATATGTTATTGTTTTCAATAACACGACAATAATAGTAACCCAGCAAATGAAACTATTTAGCCGGAAGCAGGAACTTTTTGTTATATTATTTATTTTGTTAAGTCCTTGATTAATTGTCTCGTCCTAGCACTAGCTTTTGCTCTTGACTGTAGTGACTGTCGACTGATGTAAGGCTTAGGTCCATCCTTGCATCTACATTTAACAAGTGTCAACCCATGGTACTAAGCCTTATGCTAGCCAGTGTTAAACATTCACGCACAATCTGCGTGACCGTCCCAGCTATTTCCTCAGGAGTATTTTAAGAGACTAACCCGTAAACGAGATTTTCGTCGTCTTCACAATTCCTCCAGTGGTCAATAAGCACCGGCGTTCTTGCAAAGATTAACATCTATATCTCTAAGGAGGCTTCATGAATGGACCGCGAGATTCCGATAGGTCCACGGTCATGGAGAAAAAGATGTCCACTCACACAGAGCTCCATATGCACAGATAACTCTGTATAAAGACTGGTATTCTACTAAATACCAAGCACCCTCTTGGCCAAGCATGTCTGGCGTATGCTGTTCCACCGTGGATTATTGATATTTTATACGAGATTGGTAACTTTTCTCCGTTCGAGTTATTTAGCAAAACTCCTTGCAGAGACAAGGAGTCAGGGAGAAGGTATGTCAGAACTTCTAACAGTGTCAAGTGCGGCAAGCCATATTTTTGCGCCTGCCAGCTGACGGCCGTTTTATTATCTTTCTGCTCATTTTACCAAACACAGTTGTTGAACTAAACTTCTGTCGTCAATTTTTGCAACGCATTTCCGACATCGGCATCCAATAAAATGGTTCTTGAGAGTTAATATTTCTGTCAATAAGGAAACAATGTGAGTGATTTTATCGTTTTACGAGAGAGGAATTTGAAACTTTAAAGTTGATTCTCTAAAAAAAACGTATGTTCTGTCAAGGTTACTGTTCCAAATAAAAAAGATTAGAAGAAACTAATTTCAATATAAACCTCCCGAAAGTGAAATTTTGAATTGGGAAATCGCTATAGGGCTATTAATTAACTCGTTTTCAGCTTAAGTCGACTTAAACAATTATTACTTATTGCCACAGATTTTATAAAACAGATTTTTTTGTTAATTTACAAATTTATTAATAATATATTCTACAAATATTCACTAGGTATATACTTCAAAATGGAAGCATTTCCCGTTTCTCTTAAGCTCTTCAAGACACAACAGCATGAACCAACAAGCATTGATTTGCTGGGCGACTTAAATCAAGTATGTGTTTCCAATACCTTTGTGTAGATTTACAAAAATAAACTAAAGAGATTCTTGACTAAACGGCTTTAGATTGCATAAATTTAAAGAAAATATA
Source organism: Phania funesta (assembly GCA_963932375.1). Classification (NCBI taxonomy): domain Eukaryota; kingdom Metazoa; phylum Arthropoda; class Insecta; order Diptera; family Tachinidae; genus Phania; species Phania funesta. The sequence goes on from OZ010652.1 coordinate 8,645,252, forward strand.
TTTGCATCCTTTTTAACTTTCTAATGATTTTTGTACTCCATTATATGATGCTTTCTAGCACTTATATATTGCAAAAATGCTAATATTTACAAAAAAAAAATATGAATATATCTGTCATTTACCAGTGAACATTTTGTGATAACACTATAAAATCTATTAAAATCCTTAAGGGTTTTATGTTAGACTATTCTACATGTATACACACCGAGACTCGGTATTAATATGAAACTGAAACTTGTTACTGTGTACCAATCTCCGTGATACATACACTTTGATGGTTCATAGTAAACTAATATGTCAAATGTAAGTGCTCACTGACACATCGAACAAATTTAACTTGCAACACGACGTCGAGCACAAACAAATCGCACGCACAAATCATAGGTGTATGGGCGTCTGAAGAACTCACAAGTTTAAATTTAAAGCAGAAATTATATGTTATTACTGACTCAAAATATAAGTGTTCGAAAGCCAATGAAAATAGAATTTTAATTAGCAAGCACTTACATCTAATAACAGACTATTGGATAAATGATTCTTCGGTTGAATGCATCAATATCAATACTTTTTGGGAAAACGTATTAAGCGGAAACTACTATATTTGCTCAATTAATAATTTCATCTATGATTAATTTTATTATTAAAGAAGCAAAGGCTTAGTTAATTTATTAAAAAAAGAATTTTGTTTTAAAAATGATTTTAATTATGGTCAGTTACTACTTATTTTTCTTAATACTTTTGATGTTTTAACGCAGTTTTATTTCTTAACTAGAGTTATATTCAATAAAGGTTTCTCTAAACATCTGCCTCCTTCAGTATATAGATGATATTGTCTTAGCACAGCTACTTTCTAAACTAAACCAACTAGCTTACAGCAAAACTACGATCATTTTGTGGCACGAGAAAATACGAGAGACCTTTTAATTGTCTGCCATAATAAGATAAGTACAAGATTACTTAGAGAGACTTTGTGTTTGATAAAATGTGAGTAAGATATATTTAGACCTTATATTCGTATACAAGACGACTATACCATGTTAGATAAAAGATCATTTCTGGAGACTTTGTATTTGGTAAAACTAATATATGTGGTTCTATTAAGTGGAAATGAAAAATCGGTAAAGCTGTCAGACTAAAATTCAAGTGGTTTGCTGGCAACTGTAGTTCGTACGGTAACGATAACCGCTCGACTTTTCATGACCAAACTTCTGCACTATATCCGATATTTGTCATAAACTAAGTGAGAATTTCAACGTATCAACAACGTGTATTTACTAAACTTTGTGTCTAAAGTTTGTTTCATTCTGAATAGTTACTGTGTGTTTTACGTTCTTAAACAGATGACGCTACATTCCAACCTGGAAGTTAACACCGGAAACTGCTACAAACCTAGCAACAATAATAACTCAATTGAAAAATAGTTAATTGAAATGTCACTTAAGTGATAGTAGGTTCTAAACCGCTGGAACTGCTAAAATTATTGCCAATTTAAAACGAAGCTTGTTTGACAGCATATCAGTGGTGGAAAAGCCGTAAACACTAATAGCGACAACTCTTGATGAGCCAGTCTTGTCTATTCAGACAAAAGGCTGGATCATATATCCACATGTGATTGGAAAATCTTCCGTACACTTGTTACTGTACAAGTGGTTAGAACGATTACGAGAAGAAAAGAAAGAAAACCGTCAGGGGTAACCATACATACTTCTTCAGGATCATCACTTACAATGAGGATGTAATTTCTTCGTGTAATACTTAGTTTCTGGGCCAAAAGTTAATTCCATTTCCTAATCATTAGTAGACATTTAAAGCAAAATATCACTGATCACAATTAACACAATGCTTTCGTTAAAAAGCACGAGTTTAAGCCAGAAGTGTAGCTAATTGATGGTTTAAAAAATTAAATTCAAAAATGTTAAAGAATTTCTCAACAAAAAAAGTTTATATTGAAAAAAATAAAAATACTTCATTCACAGCCTTTTAATGTTTTTATACAACCCTTCGTTGCTACAATACAATTTGTGTTTTAATTATTCATTTCTCCAAAGAGCAGTTGAGAAGGATAATAGTACTCAAGTACTATTTCGTTGGTAGATCCTCATGTTGTACCACTCTCTTTCTACACAAGTTTTCATTACGCCGGTGGAGCTGCATGCAAAATGTTTAAACAATTGTTATTGTTACTACTGTTGCTTCTTGGGTAAGAGCTGACCACAATGGTAACAAACAGTACAATGGCAAAAACGCAATTCAATCGAATTGAATTCTACTTAATATGCTTCGGGCATCATTTCTTTTACTGTGTTTTTGTTAGCTTTTGTTTGGTTTGTTTTTTTGCACCTCCACCTCTGCGCCTTCCTTCTCGGTCTATTTTCAATTTGTTGATTTTAATGTGGTTTTCCTACTTTTGTTCTTATTGTTGTTTTATAGTTTTTTTTCGTTTTTTTTGGTTTTCAATGTTATTGTTTTAGCTGTTACTTCCAACCGGTTGAAATTGCCAAAAGTAATAAGCTTTTGATAATGGACATACCATAAAATGCACACACACCCAAGCACAATAACTCTGATGCATACGTTATTTGGATAATCAAAGCCGAATTCAAGTGAACCCCTATAGACTCTTTCGTTGTATTTGCTTAAGTCAGATCTATAAATCTGTGATTGCCCACTGAGCACAAGTGCTTTCACACACGTCAGTAGAGGAGTTAATATGGCCATATATATTGGCAAAAGTATTATAAAATCGGACTGATTAAATTGACCATGTAACTCGTAGCCGCGGCGAACATATGCCGGAAATCATATTTAAAAAATAAATGCCACGAAATGATGTACCAGATTATAACAGAAAAAAATTCATTCCAACAATATTTCTGTCTTGTGATTTTCAGTTCTCATGAAGCTAAAAAAAAACACCCGATACGTTAGGTTTACTTACACCAGTGTTACCAACTCGAAATCTGAATACTGAATAATAGCTTCCACCTAATTCTCCTTTGAAACCCAGGTAGATCTATCATCGATATTTTTCTTATTTTTTTTCGATTGAATAAGAAATAATTTTTAGGTAGCCGAGGATAAATCTGAAATACAAATCGGGAATACTCAAAACGAAATTATGTCCAATATGGGAGGATCGCAAGAAAAATTATATTTTCTGACGACGTTGTTGTCAGCAATCTGGCGGTAACTTGCCTTACATACAGAAATGTATATATATAAACTTTTTCTGAACAGTGATTGTGGTGATAATTGTCATTCGGCTGTTAAGTTGATGCACCTAGTCATCACTAGAGGCGCTGCAACACTGTTGCTGAAATAAACAAACGAGCAATTGCAGAGTTGTTAAAAATTAAACGTTTCTTAGCCTTAACAACTATCCTGTCTACGGATTTTAAAAAAGAAATTGTTTTTAAATTTTTCCCAATAATCTATGAAAGTTTTAGAGCCTGTTTCTGTATTCAAAGCAATATAAATTTGTATGAATTCCACTAAATTTTTTTAATATTTCTAAGCAAATATTTTACACGATTTGAATCGTTCAGAATACATAAACTGGCACTTAATAATAAGATTTTGCATAAAAATGTTGAACATATTGCCTTTTTAAATACTTGTATAACTCTCCAATTACTTCCTATTCGGTTTTTCGATTAATCGGATAACCACTCCAAGAGCAGTCCAAAAAGAAAAACACTTCAAATATGAAAAATACTAAACAACATTTGTCAAATTCTGCCGAATCTGTATTAATAAAATAAAAATCTTTAAACAAATATTTTAATGTTTTTTTTTAGCCAGTTATTCCTCTGTCAATAAATTTGGCAAAATTTTTTTGTAACGCAAATTTATACTTAATATTTCTGTACGTCTTGTAGCATCATCAGGAAATAAATTATTTTACAAAACTTCAATTAGCAATCAAATATGACAAAATGTTTTAGAAGGAAAAAAGTTTTTAAATTTTTAAAAAACAAATAACATAAAAATTTTAATATTTTATTGTTTGGCGTCACTTTGTCGAACTACAACTATTAATTTTAAATAATTTAATTTCTAGGCCCAAGTTCGACTACTTTATTTTTTATATTCAGAAAGAAAATTTTTGTATAATTTAATAACTAGCAGAACGGGACGAATTCTCTATGCCGCTGTGCACGTTTTCAACATTATTTGTGTGTTTTCTACTAATTTCGTGTCAACTGTAAACATTATCTAACACACACACAACTCTAAAGACAAATAAAATATGAGAATGAATATTAAATTTTCATGTTCTTGCTTTTTCCTTGGGTGAAAACGAAGTTACACACTCTATCTTGCTTGTTATGGCTCCTATTTGGATTTTTTGTTATATTCGTGACTAAATTTAAAATATTTCTAACAAAAAATTGTTATATAAATAACATCACAATTGCACTTGTAGATATTCTTTGATATTTTTTATTCATTAACTAGTTGTTTCATTTTACAACTATTCATCCAAACTCTAAGAAATTATTATTTCAAAGAATTTCGGGGCGTGTAATTTTGTATGCGATTAATCGAATATTTGCATAATCGGTTTTACGAGTAATCGTAAAACCTTAAGTGTATTAACTATAAATTTATATAACAAATAGTTAAAATGGATAATAAAATATTTTTTTTCGTTTAATCACTTAGCCAGTAATTAACAATGTCATTGCTTAAAATATTTATTTATATTTGATTTTCGTTTCACCAGTTATTCGCTTGCTCGATTACTTATCGAAATTCTTTGAAAAAATTATAAATTTGCTTTTTATAATTTTTATAAATTTTTTTACATTACATATTGATATTCTGTTTTTCAGAACAATTACTTTAATTTAATAATAACACATGATATTATTAAAGAAAGGAAATATCTGATCTCAATATCTCAAAAAAAAAAAAATTCATTTAAATTTTTTCTGTACTATTGACTTTATATTTTGTGGACATTTCTATAACGTTTTCAAGTATGAACTAATTATATCCATCCAAACTCTATAGCATACAAAATATAGCAGAAAACTCCCTCTTATTTATACACACATTAGCCCACTTCATCATACATACATACACACATACATGCAGCAATATCATTGGTTGAAAAGAGAAAAGAAAAATTTATTTAAAATTACTTTTTAAATTTCTTAAATTAACTAACGAAAACTTATAAACTTTCTCAAAGTTTAAATATGATTGACACAACTGTAGGAGTATAATTACAACAAAATATATCTCATAAGACACAGAGAAATATTAACCGAAAAACCACAAACTAAAGCTGCATGTTTGAACAAAAAACATATTTGTTGGTTTCTAAAATCAAATACTTTTCTGAAAACTTCAGTTTTCATTGATAATAAATCCCTTCCAGCTGTCATTATTGAAACAACATGCTGAGAAGAAAGTACAGTTTGTTGTAGAAATAACACAAAACCTTGCGGGTGCTCTTTCAAAGCAAATATTAATTATACCAAAGACAATTTTCATTAACAATATGTTTAAGGGAATTGAATTATTTTAAAAATCTGTTTATATTCGGTTTTCTGCACTAGAAATAGTTTAGTCAGCGAGAGAAATTTCTTAGACCTAGAAATAATTTAGAATTCTCTAAGCGTTTGGTGTTTAAAATTCTTTATTTGATTTGATTATTTGTTTAAAGTAAATTTAAACTTAATATAACAAGCGCCTCAGCATGAAGTAAGCAGCATGTAGCAAGCTATCGCTCATTTGCCTCAAGACTGCAAAAACGTTGCTCTAATTAAACTTTTCTCTGGAGAGCCTACCTCTACTTATTATTTCTGGAAAAAAATTCATGATTTAGATTTTTTATATTAATAAAGTCTAGGAAATGTTCCTTTAAGTTAAAGGCTATTAAAAAAAAAGAGCTACATTCGTAAGGTCCTTCTGAAGAGAGACATGATCAATATTGACGTCAATAAACGGGTTCGCCTTATGAAACTTTCACTATCATGGCTGGCTAAATCACAACTGGCGAAATTTTTCAGCTTTCGGTGAATTTATACATATATTTATTTTTGGCTAAAACATAAATGTTTTGGTAAATTTTAGTTTAGCGCCGAAGTGTTAAATTCAACTTTTGTTTTTTTTTTTTGTTGTAAATTTTAAAATTTTGGCATATTATTGAAATTTTCTTGTATTTTATTTCTTTTTTTTAATAAAATTTCTCAATTTGATGGTGAAATAATTTTTTCAGGTTAGATCGTGGAGACGGAAGATCCATTCCCCTACCCGTAATAATACATCTAAACCAGCCCGTTATTCTTTCTCCATTAGAGTAGTGTCTGCAACATTCATGGGAAGTCTGTTTCTTGGTCAAACCACATCGAAACCTCGATAACTCTCAAATAAGTCACGTCAATTAGAGTTTCGACCGCGAAATATCGGGTACTTTGCTGTGCGCAGGCCGGGGAGTGGCATAAGAAACGTTCCATCGTCGCGACTTCCTCCCTACATGTCTTGCATTCGTCGCTCTTCGCACAGCCTATACAGTGTAGATGTGTCTCTAAGCTCGAATGAGCTGTCAGTACACTCACCATCTTTCTAATTTCAGATTTGCTCAGTCTCTTTGTTTTATGCCAATTTGGATCTCCCCATAACATCTACCGTCACTTCACTCCACAGTGCTGTGTGAGCCATCAGTGCCGAAACTTTTAGGCCCGTTCAGACACTCCGGGATCGCACAAACTTCTGGTTGGAGGATCGTATACTGATCCCGCAGTATGTTTCCGTCACTCGTGCTTTAATACAAATAAACTTAGCTTGGCGCCGTCTGTGAAACAGCATATACCCTCTTGCATCACAAATACAAAATATATGAAACTGAGATTTGCTAACCTGGAACAAATATGCAACACAAAAACTGCAAATGTTGCAAAACAGCTGAGTTTTTCGTTTTACCTTTACAATCAAAACAATTGGAGATTTGCACTCACAAAGTTTTATGATGGCTCACAAAAACTGCCTGTGGTGGCTTTAAATTGAAGCAAAGACTACTTGAAGTAATATTGCTGTTAAGTAAAAATTAAAACATCAAACGAAACTCCATTAATAAATATGCGTTTTTAGATTTTTATACAAAAACTAGATGCTTGCTTTGCGTAAAAATTTTAGCGGTGGCATTGGCGGCGTTCAAATATTTGCTGCGGCTTAGGTTATTACATGCGGCAAAGTTACTTCATGCAACGCCGTAAACAATTAAAGAATTAACTTGCAACAGCTAAGAGAAAAATATATAAAGTTTAGCAAATGAACAAAAAATTGCAGATATGCAACGAAGATTGATTTCCGCTATAGATTTTCTTGCGATTCATTCTGAAAATATTTTAGTTTTTCTACAATAAATTTGCGATTTTTTGTCAAATTTAATTTCTTTGGTGAAATTCTGATTTTTTTGTGAAATTTTCGTTTTTAGAAGCCTTTAGACTTTTCCCGAAATAGAGATGTTTTGTGAAATTTCCATTTTCTTGCGGTTTGTGCTGAAATTATGATAAATTATACACATTTTTTAAGTAAATTTTCGTTTGCTTGCTGAAATTTGTATTTTTTTTGTGAACTATAAATTTACGATTATTTGTGGATTTTTTGCCCTTTTTGGCGGATTTTTTTTTATTTCTTAAGCTATTCCGGAAGCTTTCCTGCTTTCCTACCTACAACAAACCAGATGCAGTGCATTAGGAAATTTGTGTAAAAAATGCAGCTAATTTCACTCATTAAGTTTCAACATTTTTTTTAGCAATATTTCATGCCACAAAAGCATATTTAAATAGAAATATGGCTGGAAATTTGTTATCATATGACAGTTTCATAATAAAGGATTTAAGAATTAGTTATCACAATGCTTTTGTATGAAAGCATTGTGCTAATTACTAGGAAATAATTTAAAATTTTTTTGCTAATTTTATTAAAATTACAACGAGTTAAATTTATAACAAAATAAATGTAGAATATTAGATTCGATTTGTAAATGTCCATTAGGATTTTTTCGCTGTCAGGAGTAGGCAACTCATTTTTGCTTAGTTGCCAGCTGAAATAACCAGTGGCCATTAAGAACTCTATCCTTTGGCAATTTTCCTTCAGTCCGTGTACCTTTGTGGAAAATTATAACAGAAAATGATTTTTACAATAAAAAAGAAAATTGTAAAAAGTTAAGCTGATTACGACCCATTAGCTTTTATTCTTGCACAATATTTCTTTTTTGTGGCTGTAGTAGAAACAACAATACCACTAAAATCAGCATTACAAAAACATATGTGTGTGCAAAGGTGAGAAAACATTAGTGTATGTATGCATGTTTGTGTGTAAAAAATATAAATAAATATTATGACAAGGGTTTGCAAATCAAGGGAAATGATTTTATCTGCAACCTAAGTACACACGCTCCCACTCATACAAAAGTATCTTTGCATGTATTTGAAAGGGTTAGTCAAACACAAATTTTACTTATTTTTCAGCACATGCAGTTGGGGTTAATGGTATGTATGTACGTGAGTATGAGTGTTCAAATAAAAACAAATCAGCGAGTTTCCCACTTCAAATTCCAACTTTTCATCCGGAATTTATCTGCACAAACCTTTGTTTTTTAATTTTAAATATTTTTTTTTATTTCACATAATGAATAATTAGATTTATAAAAGTTATTTAATCTGTACCTAAACCTGAATTCAAGTGCAAATAAATAGGTCGGAGTTTGCCAATTATCCATAAACCACCAACCAGTCTTTGTGCATCTGAAATGTTTACCAAAATCATTTCTCTAAAAACAACAAAGTGGCATTTTCCCTCACTCTAACTTTAAATATGACAAGCTTACAATTTTAAGATTCAATTCCCACCTGAATATTAAGCAAAAACAAAATATTATGCGAAGCTTTTAATAAATTTCGACAATTTCAATTTGTGATTAAAAGGTTTTATTCAAATTTTCCCCACTCAGGCCCCAGGCCCTTTGAAACATATTTATTTATTGCTACCTTTTTTGCAATTCCTTCAAAGACAAACAGCCAGTTTTTGTTAGATTGCTTTTTTATTTAATTTTAACTTGTTCCAAATGTGTCAATTTTTTTGCTTCTAAAGAAATGATGGCACAGTAATGCTGGTGACATGAAAAGTATAAAAAAATAATTGAGGGAATAATTTATTCAGGAAGAAACAAGGGTTTCAATTAAGAAAGAAAAATTAATTTTTTTCAATACGGTAATTTTTTGAGCAGTGAAAAAGTTATTTGACATCACCAGAATGTATTTTCTGCACCGCTACGAACTTCATCATAAATCTCTATGTCTTTCTACTGAGCAGTGTCTATTGCAAGCACCATATATGTAACCCACCTAATGAAGGACCGAGCGACCAAGGATTCTTGCTGGTTTGTTATTATTTTTTGTTACCCCTTACCTCATTACATTTGGAGATTGGCAAAAAAAACATTCAAGATAGGAAGCCGAGAAAATTAAAAACACAACTCATTTGTTAGGGCTTTGTTAAAACTTTGATATTTTTATTTGAATTTCATTCATCCTCTAATTTGGTTTGTAGAAATTCAAGCTTAACACATCTCTAGTTTTTCTAAAAAGTTGCGAGAACGATTCCTTATGAACTGGCCTAAACAACCAGCGAACAGTCTATAGAAACTAGCTTATCACCCAACAAATAAATTAAAATTAACTTAGTAAAACAGAGAATAGAAATAGCATATGAATTTATTTTTAAATCATATTATTATTGTAAGTGAAAAAAATTATGTTCCTGAATTTTACCGAATTGTATTTATTAACACAATTTTATGATTAGAGTTATTATATTATTTTTATTGCTTGAAATACTGTGTGGAAGGAATTTTAGTAAAAATCGGATTGCAATTTTTATGGGTGGAAACTAAGATTATTGTTTAAAATAACCATTATATGTTTGCCATATTTTTATATGGTTGTAGAGAGCATAATATCGTTGTCGTGATCATATATTTTATTGATGTGCATCATTGGGTTAAATGACTTAACTGGATTGAAATAATGGGCCTTTTTAGCCAGTAGCAAGTCGATGCTGAAAGGCAGTTGTAGACTGATCTGACTTATTCCCGATTAAATTCCTGTTTTCTTCTGATAAATTTCTAAACGCTTTTAAGAACTTGTATCACAAAAAATTCTCACTGATAATCAGTTGCCTTGGGTGGCAGAGCAAATGTATACGACGCTAGTATTCTTTAAGATTCCAAAGGATTTTAGTTGCTCTTTATACTTTTGCAATTCTACTGAATTTTTCCATTTTTATTACAAGGCGAGATATAGTCAAAATCGGGATTTCTGCTGATGTTGAGTATTTGTATGCGTTTGACCAATTTTCATTTTCTTTTCAACGGTTCCAGCTTCCTATCCGACTTTGTGTCGTACATTACTGCCAAGGAGAACCCGCGAAATATGTTATTATTGTCGTGCAGCTTGCTTCCATGGAGGTTCGTAATTCTATATTAATTTTTAGAATTTATTACCCAGAGAAACGAAGAATGTGTTTTTTTTAAATTATTTTTATTAATTCCTAGCAGGTGTGCAAATTATCAAGGATCTTCCGAAACTCAAACACATAACAATAATTCAATTCACCTACTTATGTTCCACATAACTGAATTGTGGATTTTGTTTTGAGTCTTTAAAATCACTGTTTACAAGCAAACGAGTTTAAAAGTAAAATTGTTTGTTTTTTCAAGTTTCTTCAAACTTTTCTATATTTATTTATGTAGATTTGTCTTAAAGACTAATGTAAAATCCTAATTCATTCTCATACATTGATGTTTGTTTTGATGCCTTAAGTTCCTCTTGCGAAAATCTAAAATCCATTTCTTTTAATGTGATTCAAACTTTCAAATGTGTTAATTTATTTTTATGTTGCAAAGATAAATATTATTAAATTTTACTTATGTGTCTTAACTTTAAACGTAATTAATGTAGGCATTTCAGAAGAAAAAAACAACCTCTTTAATTTATAAATCATAATTGAAGAACTTACGACAAAGATGCATAATTTTTCTTGCTGGTTTTTAATTAAAAAACTGCCCGGACATTTAAGTACACGCAATAAAATTAAATTAAAAACTATAATAAAACACATTCATTATTTTTCTTTTTGTCCTTTTTGTTGTGAGAATTTTCTTAGTTTCATCCTTTGCTGGCGCAATATGCGAAGTATGGGCCGTTGGGGCATAAAGGAAACTTGAGTCAAGTTGTGCAGCTTTTGGCCTGTTTAACAAATGACCTTAAATTGCATTAAATCTTGATTAACGCAAGATGACACTTGAGGTTAAATGCTCTTGTCAAGACAATGGCAAATAATCTTTTTCATTAAGATTCTTGTTCTCTTATGTTTCTTTGATAGCGCTGGGCTTTAGTTTCAACTTACGCTTGTATTTTATATTTAAAAGAATGTTTTTATGTGACTAGATGCTTTAAGTGGTTGTAATAGCGGTTAATGAAGTTTATAATTATAAATATGGCTTAGAGGGGGAATTTACAACAAGGGTAGGCCGATAAACACAAGTGGTGGAGGCATGCTGTTATGGGGGGTCTGTCAAATCTATAATTCTGATATAACACTGATGACAAGTCACCATGACGAGTTACACGATTTAGCAACACGTCGAAATTTAAAAAGTTTATTATCAAAATGTATTTTGGTTAGTTAAAACTTAGTGGTGAACTTTTAACGTCGACTCTTCTACGCCTGGTGATCAAATTCGAAACGACAGGTAGAGTAAAAAATTATCCAACACTTGGACGTCAAAGCAACGCCAGATCATTAGAAAATATCAATGTTATCCGAGGACGCATGCAATCCGGGGCAGATTCTTCGTCGTGCAAGGGAACTTGGACTGTCGCAAACTTTAATTCGGCGAACTTTGCATCAAAACTTAGACATTCATACGAGTTTCCACTAATAGAGGATCTCGAGAGTACGCTGACTGTTCGCTAAGCGGATTTCGAAAAATTTAGAAGAAGATCGCACTTTTGTGTATAAAATAATCGTCAGTGACGCGACCCATTTTAAATGAATGGAATGACAAAGAAGATTTCTATATAAGGAAGGAAACTAACCGAAGTGTGACTACGAGTCAAACAGCGAACGCTGTAACGGAAATTCTACATTCGGTTTTAAACAAACATGAACTGGTTTTGCTTTTGAGTTAAATTTGAAATATTCGCAAGATCGGCTCTTTTTCAATGTCTTTGCAAATCAGCTAAGAAGCCAGTTGTTGCTTGGCTAGGACTAGTAATGTTAATCGAAGAACGATGGACCGAAATGTGCTTTCAATATAAAAAGCTCCTTCCTAAGATGGCTCACTAAAACGACAATGCCAACAGAAGTCAACATCTTCACTGGTAGCCAAATGACCATCAGAACGTAACGTTACTGGACTGCAAGAGAACGATCAACGACTACTCTTAAAAATGTTGTCCACCAACTAGGTAATGAACGAACAAATACTCTGCCAATGAAACCGAGAGGATTACAGGATACAAACTTAGATAATAAGAATACTAAAATCAAGTTAAGTCGCTCAAATGTGGGTAAAAAAACCTGCGAAAACGGGCAAAATTAGTAAGCGTACCAACGCCTCTGCTTCGAAGAGGACGAGCAAACTATAGCGGGTGCAGGAATCGCATATTTCTGTGCCATTGTCCAAACTAACCAAAGAGACTTTGACTAGAGAATTATGAGAAATTCGGCTCAGAGTATCGAGCCAAAGGTATTTTTTTTTTTTTTTTGTTCACAATATAGAACGCATAACATTCCGAACCACTAGATAAAATGTATGTTCACGGCCCTCTCCTCAACCTAACCTACTTCACTAGTTCGGAATAATTCAGACGATGTACAGTAGTCATTGAAAAGCAAACCGTTAACTAATTAAATTTTAACGCACACGCCAAACGTTGTTAAAACTCTAAGCCACATACAATTGAAAATCAACGATTGTAACGTTGGCTACAGTCAACTAAACATTCTGACTTCCGATAGCAATTCAAAAACCCCGTGATTTTTTTAATAAAAAACACTATATTCATAAAAAAAGCATTTAATTCCTTTCTTTAGTTCGACGCATTTAATCCATCGTTTTTTAAATTTTTTGTTCCTTCCAAGTAAAGGTTTTCTCAAGGTACTGAGTGAGTGATGACCTCAAATGCCTTTCCGCGGAGCTATTTCTTGAAGTTTAAAATAGGAATAGGATAGTCGCCCAATTAGGAGAACATTTCAGATGCGGTAGCTGTTCACAGCCAGATGTACTCGTATAGATTCTTGCCATGCAGAGTACACAGGTATAAACAAACCGTGACGTAGTCAAGGTAGAAAGGCTCTTACGAATGATACCGAAATCAACGCAGAAAACTGTCGCCGACATACATACCTTGGCCTGCATGGTAGACTGCGTATCTTTTGACCGCGGGGCCTCTATAGTGTGGTTAGAAATGAACAATCAGACAAGTAAGATCAAAAAACTCCCGGATGTAGGCTTTAGTGGCATGAAGCTATATGAGGCCGCAAAGGCCGAGCTGAAAGTTTGGGCAAAGAGGGCCCATAAAAAATGTGGAATGAAGAGTCGGTGATTTATCTATGTTTCGTCCAGTTACGACACGGCCTAAAAACTACTTAGGATTAGGGTTGAATAATGTCAAACACGGTTGCCCTTGAGCAAGAGTGTGAGTGTGTAAACCGCAACACCTGTCAACATTTTCATTCTCCGAACGAGGATTCCTAGCGTGATAACCTCTTGATCTAACGGGGACACTTTTTCTCATTTGACCATAAGTAATTAAGTAAACCACTATTCCACCATTGCAATTGGTGGTATATTGTATTTCTGAAACTATTTTTTGGTGTCTGTATTGGTTTCTTACGTAGAATGTTTTATTAGCACACGAAATTCACTTTTTTCCGTTTGCCTTGAAATTTGATAGGTTTTCTGCTTTCAATAGGTGCCAAGCACAAACTACATGTCGATGCTTGCTTAAAAGCTTACAGCGCTTTATTAATGGATTGTACTTGAAAGGACTTGGCCAAAAATGTTTTGCTCCCCACTTTGCCAACAACCGAAAACTTCGCTTTCGAGTTTAATAGAGAAATATTAGGTTTTTTTTAGATTTACCTATATAATAAATCTTTGTCTTGTTTATTATTTATTTTTTATTATCTCATCTTCTTTTTATTATTTATTTAACAAACCACCTTCCTTTGTTTATTTAAAGAGCGAATAATTTCCATACGTTTAACAAGCGCCACAACTACAGCATCGTCTTACAAAAGAACTTGGAAAAATGTAACTCCACTCGTAAACCATTTTTTAGCAGTAAAGAACCCTCATCTATCTTTTATTTTATCCTCTTTATGAAACATCCAAATGTGCACCTACTCGTATTTTATTTAGTATTTAATGTAAGGAAAACTTTTCTTTTTTCTAACTCAATTATAAAAGACGACTACGACTGTTACTGCCTTCGGTTATTTGTGCTAAGTTTAATGGAATTTTCAGCAGTTGAATTGTAACAAAATGAGAAATGTGCAGAAAAAATCCTTAAGAACAATTTCAATCTTGTTTTGAGGATTGCTAACTTAGCAATTTTAGTACTGTTGTAAGGGATTTTTAAAAAATTTCCCTACACAAAACATTTTGAGCTAATACCGAATGCTACTTTTAGCTTTTCAGCATTTTTAGAACCTTTTTCAAATGAAAACTTTTATTTATAAAATACTAGATGGCATAAGAAATTTGACTGTGCAGTTGATATATACCATATCAATTGATGCTGAGAAGGAAATTATACTTCTAGCTTCAGCAAAGCGACGCACTTGGCAATAAGAATGGTTGTGGTATGGTCACGACAACTATATTATGATTTCTGAAGAAATATTTTTTTGTGGAAAACATATAATGACTATTTTAAAATATTTTAAACATTACTTTAGCGGCGATAAACAAGTTATTGTTTACATTTAATCATTAAATGATTTCTATCTATAAAAATTGCAATATGGTTGAGTTTAACATAACAATCTTTGCTAAAATTGTAACCGCAAACAAAGTATTTTAAGTATATAAAATAATATAATAACTATAAATAGTTCTTAAAACAAAATTATTTTGGAGTTTAATCAAAGTATAAGGTTGTTGTGGCTTAAGTGGTTAGGGATTTGGCTATTAAGCGTTCGATGGCTTTGTTGGCCTGTGTTTGTACCTTACCCGATGCCAATAGTAACATAAACTTGTTTGCTTTTCTACAGCAATAATATGACATGTTTACAAGCATCTAATTCAACCATAATCTTTTGGTCTTAGATTACGGTTACCTCATTCTTGTTTTTCCTTGCGTTTACTAGATTGATGCAGCAATTAAGCGGATACTTAGGTCTATCTTAAGTCCATCCTTAAGCATCAAATTGCATTCTGTTGATTATTCGCAGCAACCGAAGAAATAAGTGTTCAAAATAATGACAAATTATCAGATTTCAAAATATTAACTACATTATGGTCGGACATTTGTGGTGATGACAAAATAATGGACTTGGTTCTAAGCATGTGATATAATTGTTAAAATCCTTTCATTACAGAACACACAAAATTCAAAGAAATTTATGCGTTTCAGTCCCTAGCTAAATTTCACTGGTAAATAAGCCAACTTATTATGAAACTTTTTCATACATTTTTTCGAAGAGCTGAAATATCATATGTGTGGAACTTCACTAACCACATGAGAATTATTTCCTTACACTCCTAACTCAAAATGTTATTGGTTTACAAAACGTTTCGTAACTGAATTCTTTTCTGAACTTAAGCTTAAAAATAAAGTTCTGGAATATAAGGTTTTTCTTAGATTTTGATGCGTTTTTGATAATTAAAAGTTGGCAACACTACTGGTTTGGTATACTTTTTTACACACTGTATGTTGAACTTTTTGCTCCAACCTTGCAGCATATTTCTTATAGTACGTTAAAAAGGGAGAAAATTGTGAGTAGCATTGGCTTGTCCTTTCATTTGTAACTATTTCGAAAATAAGAAATATTTTAAGACTGTCCCTGGATGTGTAATAAAACTGGATATTAAGAAGGTTAACATACTAAAAATTACAAATTATATCCTATTGGATACAAAGCTTTATTGAGCTGCATTGGAACTTATCATGAATTTCAATGTTCAAGATACAGAGGAAATTTGAAAATTACCATAGTGTTAGTTTAGTATAAAATATTAAAGCATCCCATTTTATTCAAAGGCTTCAAACTTAAAAACACTCCATATTAGACATACTTATGTCGATTTACAGTACGACCTAGATATCATATAAGTTTAATAATATACTGTATTTAATTAAAACATTATAAACACCGGCAATAACGTCATTTTTTTATTGCGATTCATATCTTACTAGCCCGAACGTTTTAATGCGGTTTTAGTTAAATTCATAAAAATATAAGAAACCATTGAATAAAAAAATGTTCCCCTGGTAACTCTTCAAAAACCAGATTTTTATTTCAAATGGACTAAAGAGGTTAAAGAGCTCTAAAAGAACAACCACGACCCAACAACAGAGGCAATAAAACTCCAGGGAACACAATAAGGATCGGAAATGCTCTAGCCACGGAATCCAATATCGTTTTGGGAATAGAAATGGAAGCATGTTTACGGGATATGGCAACTATATGATCAGTGTGAAGACACCTATGAGTATTTTTTGAAGACAAAAAGTTTTGTTACTCTTATTATAAATGAATGATTTTGGTTCTGATTTGGATATTCTCCTTGAAGGCAGCAAGGATCTAGGGTTTGTTGACATAGCTCGCGGTTTCCAAAAACCCCACCAAATGCAGTCAGGAACTTATCAATCGGCCGATCTTCTCGAACAGTGCAAATCGTTAGAACGAGGGATAAGACATCCCGGATATGCAGCCTTCAGAATTTCGGTTATGGTTCGTACAGTATACGTCGTGTCTCCATCCTGTTCAAACCACAAGTTCACCAGTTATAATTCATTTAATTGAGGAAGGAGGTAGTCGCTGGTTAAGTAGTCGTTTGGCCCTTGGCGCCCAATTATGGCTGCCTGTAATGGTGCGATCTACGAGGACTTTCGGTGCTCAAGAAGCGAGAATTTTCCATATTTATACATTCACTGCGATGAAGAGGGTCTCGACGTTCATGAAAGTTATCTTCGTCGTGGTCGAGATCCAGGATGGCTTGAGTGTAGGTTACACGCGCTTGGCGGCCAAGAGTTAACAGCTGATGCACTATCTGTAAGGTATGGTCCCATACTCTTTAAGACCGGAGTCTAAACGCTGTGGTGTTTGTCCAATTGCTGTCGGACAATCAGGAATTCTACCTTTAAAATTCCTAACAATTGTTCCGCATTCTTGAGGCATATATCGATCGTTGTTATGTAAAACGAGTCTCATAAAATTAAAAACCAGAAAATTTAAAGAAACGTTAAATAAACCATAATTTGCAGTCCACCCTCGCTGAATAAAACAACAGTATGGAAACATTTTTTTTATAACAAACACAAGTATCTACATTTTAACCAAACAACTCTATTTTACAATATTCTGTAACTTAACAATTCGGCGCAGTCATGTACTTGACGTTTATATTTTTTCGTACACTTTTGTTCATAAAAGAAAAAAAATTCTTGTTTCACTTTTGTAAAATTAAAATACAAAGCCAGTGTTTTAGTTAATAAAAAGGAAGAATATCTTTTGTCGAAACATTTTGGTATGATTTTAGAGCAATTACGCATGAATGTATGAAAAGTTTTGAGGGAAAAGTTATTTCTGTTTTTTTTTCCTGCCAAAAGTAAGTAAATTTTTAATGAAAATGAATTGAATTTTATTTATTAAAAACTGAATAAAAATTCATATTTTTATTAAAGTAATTTTTAAATAATGAAATAACTGACAAAGAGACTCAAAGGCCACCGGACGTTTATGAATGAAAATTTGTACATATTAATTAAAACATTTACTTAAATACATCAAATGGGTCAAGTTTTTGTTTGTCAGTTTAGAAGTTAAGGAGTAAATTTTGCATTTATTTGTAATGAAATATTACATACTCGCATTCGTCCTTATTGTTTGTAAATTTATCAAGTAGTTTAGTTGTGTAATATTATTGCAAATTATATAAATTCAATAACTGGGCAATGAAATTAACATTTAACAAATTTTAGTATTGACAAGGTTGCTATGAAAAGTTTTGTCTACATCGTTTGCTGGCAGGTGTATAGTGACGGTGGATAATGCCGAAAGTTGGGACTGAATGCAGGCTCCTACAGCTGGTGCTGACTAAATAATTCGGGCACGAAGAAATAAACTAACGCTAGAACAGCATACATTAAATACATGGTACGTATTCGCCAGAGGCTGGATAAATATCGACCTCAAATTAAATACGGACTCGCAAACAATGAAGCTTCACAAGAAGCGAAGAGGTGAATCTCGGAGGTACCTCCCGTCAGGGATTTGTGTACGCGGAGTGGACGATATTGACTAAGTTTAAAAGACGTCAGTATTTACAAAGCAAGCTCCGAACAATAAATCATATAGGTGGTATACGACTTCAAAAGTAGAGGGAAAGGTAAAGAGGTTTAAGGACGAAAACTCGCAGTTACAGAATCGAAGCAGTATATGAGGTTTCAACGCACCTTTTACCAGGTGAGAGAACTCTACGAGAACTCTTGATAATAACACGAAGTCGCAGACAGTGAAGCCTGAAAAGAAACGAAAAGATTAATTTCGGAGATAACTTATTTCAAATACAAATTTGTGTCAGCCGAGTGGATGATACTGACTAAGCACGTTGCGAGAGGTCAGCTCTTATAAATCAAGTTCAGAAAAACGAGCACTATAACTGGGGGAGGACTTTGGAAGTGATGGGAAACGAAATGGCATGCTATGGTTGTACTCTATAAACCTGGGAAGTTGGGCGGAGACCGTTTTACTTTTGTATAACTGCTTTGGACCCAAGACTAGGTGACTGCAGCCTACACGGTGCTAAGTGATAACGAAAGAAGCCAACAACTACGAGTTGGCATTAAGAAATGCGAAAACACAAATGCAAAAGCTTAATAATAATTAGCTCGGTGATGAATACGAAGGTCGACTCTATCAATCGGCAACTGCAAGTCCCTAAATTACGAACGATGTAAAAATTTACCCAAAACTGAAGAGATGTGCTTTTGACCAAACTTTAAGTTACAGTAAAATATCCTTATTAAAACAGAATTCAACGAGAGTTTAGATGGCAACAATTGAGAAAGTTGCCGTGACAGCACCGATAAGAATTCAATGAAGACATTTTTGTAGGATCTGATAATACGATAAAAAGGAGGAGTAGTGGCCTGGCTACACTGCCATTCGCTCTGTCTATCTCTCTCTCTCTCTCTCGCTCTAGAACAGAAGACACGTAGCATTTTCTAGGTTTTGGTGAATTAGTTTTCAACTCGATGTCTTTATTCGTACATCATAGTGATATACTGATGCATTTGCTCTTTCCTTTTTCAGATATCACAACAATATAATTTATAGTTTAGCAACAGGTTTCTAGCGAATTAAATTACTCTAAAATATTAACACCGGTTAAAGGTCAAGTCACAACGATGTGTAATATTTTCACATAATTTACACTTCTACAATTAAACTATTATCTTGAATACTTCGAAGACCTACCCACGTTCTATTAAACTTGCACAATATGCAATGAAGTTTATCCTTTAAGTAGGCAGAAATCATAATACTCAGTTATTAATACGTAACATTGTTAAATCATATTTATAATATTGTGGTCGCCATCAAACGAAACTGTATTAGAAACTCTATTATAGACAGATTTTGATAAGTACAACGAAACACTAGTCCAAACTCAACCTAAATACACTCTCAAATTCATTCAAATAAGGATAAGGGAGTAAAGCAAAGATTGTTGCATCATCATGTACTCACTTGTTACTTATTTGTAAGATTTATTAATTTCAATAATACTCGTAATTTACTGAGAGTAAAGGCCAAGTTGCTTGCAGTTTGTTGTTATAATTTAAGTTTTAGGGTTATTATGAATTATGTACGTTAGACATCAGCATCATCTTCATTGTTTTATTACGAGTCGTAACGTATTAAAGGCATGTATTAACTCAACAACTAGTAAAACAGGATAATAATTTCATGAATAGAATACAAGTAGAAGCAAACAATCTGACTATTGAGTAGAATAACAGAGCTTATATAAACAGCTCCTTTTGATCCTTCATATGTTTGAGTATTAAAACCTTATTATTACAAACGCCCACATACTTGCATTAATAAATTTATACAAAGGCCGAAACATTAAGCTGTTTTTTTGTTTTCTGTGGTATTTAAAGCAAATGAATGAATTGAAAATTAAAATATCAAATTAACAATAAATAAAATCAATTATTAATCAAAATAGAAATAATACCTTCGGGCATAAAAAGAAGGAGACAATAATCACATTCCATCAAGCCAATCTTATTTGAATTGTACAAAATAATTAAAAAGGAAACATCTGCAGCAGAGAAAACAAATTTGTAAATTCTCTGAAGCTTAAAGCAAATGTTTTACCTAGAGTATAGCTTGGCTTTCTAATATAAATTTAAAGTATCTGAACGATTTGATAGAAGTAAAATATACTATATTCCATAAGGTATCCCACTCCATCCCATTGTGACGTCTTTACATAATTTTTCTGTCGGTGTTAGGCCACTGACAAAAGAGAGGCAGCTTGACTGCATGAGAGAGCTAACATGGTCTCGTTCAGCCGGACTCTAACTCTCAAGCAGACTAGTTGGACAGGCACAGAAGGCTGTAGGTACTGCAAGCTAATAATAAAACGCGAGTTCCACGAACCACGTTCCATGGAGCTATAACGTCACGCCCAGGGAAAAGGCACACAAGTTAGATGGTTGCTGGCACAGTGGACTTTTCTAGGAAATTGGAATCTGGATAACCTTGCGTTTGTCCTGGCTATATACGTGAGCTGGAGTCGTTTCACCACTATTATACCTATAGAAATTTCTTTGTGGTTAAGCTGTTTACTTTTTAAACGTATTATTTTTATTATCTAGGTTCTACTTTCTACGGCCAATTGGATCATATGTACGACGTTTAACTTTCACTGGAAGAGATTTAGGCTAGTAATAAAGCTACGAGTGTCGAGAGCGGAACAGTCGCAGAATTAATGGTCTGATGTGTCATTACATAAGACGCAGAATTTGAATTTCATGGTCTCTGATGACTTAGCCCGCAGTGTTCATTAAACCATTCCGTGATAATCCTGAGCTCATTCTTATCTAGGCTTAGAATTCATTTAGGCTTTCCCCCGAGGGAACTAATGATCCGCTTTGATTGCCTGAATCCCCCTATTGCTCTCTAAACTCGAGCAACTTCCGACTCATTCCGGAAACCAGTTTCCTCTATAATATAGTAACTATTTACTCCGAAGTAGTTCCGGTCCCAATACAACACGTTGGGCTCCTATATGTGAGACTATGTGCAATCAATGGTTACCCCTAACTACACTTCATACGATAGTAATTCATTTGCTATACCCCTTATTCTCTTCCTTATGCATTCCTAAAACTAAACTGCGTTAAACTCCCGCTTTAATTTAGTACCGATTTTCTGGATTTTTAAGTTAGAACTTTTATTAATGACAGCAAATATTGTTGCTTAGATTTATATTATAATAATTCGCTTGCTGTTGTTATTTGATTAAAATGTTAATGTTGTTAGAATTCATTATATTATACAGATTTTCTTTTCAAGTTCAACAAATCCCAAAAAATAAAGGAAAATGAATTACCGAAAAATAAAAACGCTTGCAGCTAAAATTGTTTAGCTAAACAAATTTTTCTCTTTGCAATATTTTTACCATTCGTTTATTTGAGCTGATGGCAAAACAAAAAATAAATTAAAACGACATGGCCAGAGCTGTATAAGGAGAGTTTTGTAGAATTTATCACCGTAAGCAAACCTCGTGTGTACTTTTGTGCAACCAAAAAAAATAAAGCAACAATTTCAAACTTCACATATAAAAAAAATCACAACGAAATATTATTGTGTTACCGGGAAAATATTAAGCGCGTATGTACCGCCAACCCGAAATGTTAACATTTCAAAATGCGTCAAAGTTCAGCGATTCAATCGATAACACCACCTTTTGGCTACGCTTTTGTTGCAAGAAAGAAGGCATTTTACTCATTCAGGTTTATTCTTACAATTTACAATTGCCGGAATGAAAAAAAATAACCAAATAAAATGTTTCATAAACAATAATAATTTCATTTCACTTGCTCCTTTTCCGCTTGTACGAGTTACCCATTCGCCATTTGCCTTTGAAAATGCGACAGATATTGAAATGGGATTCGCAATTGTATGTTTTCGTTTATTTATATTGAAAATACCCTGAAGCGCTTAATTTGCTACCCGCTTTTTAAACTTGTTCGAAAATATTTCATTTAAAATTATTGGAGAATAACGAGAGTAGTAATTATATGTTGGCTTCTAGGCATTCTTAACATCTGTAATGCAATTATTATTCTTATTCTTGGATTCAAACATTACCGAAAAGTTGAAGACTTAGCTTATGTTAAAACATAATACCATTTTACTAAAGGCGATCTCTTTGAGACTTTAAAGGTCCTGTTTATGTTTATTATCTTATAGTTTTAGCCCACTTTTAATTGTGAATTGCTGATGCTTTTTATGTGACCCCAAAATTTATCTGAAAATGGTCTTAGCATTGAGAGAACACTATGTGTGCAGGGATGTTCTTAAGTTCGTTTCAGAATAGTGATGGCAAGTTTTGCTCCATTATTGTTTGGAACATGTCTTTATCTCTTGCTAGAGAGTTGACGGCTAACGAAATTCCTACTATATTTTTGGCGGCTTCTATCGTAATACAACACCACATCGAGTGGTTACACTTTATTCCTACGATTTGGGTCTGGTATCAACCACAACCTTAATCTCCACGATGGCTGCCACCAATAGCTGATCGCAGAATTATAGCACTTGGATCTATGGGCTCTTTTGTTCCAGCTACTCATGGTGCTAGTTACATAATAGACGGGTCTCGGTAGTTCTCTGTTTTCTATTTTCAGAAAAAGTCGGCAATTTTTGTTCAAGTTTAGAAAGAGATAATAATCCGTGGGCTGTAACTAATGTGAGGCGGCTTTGTATGGAAAAAATTCCCACCTTTAATTTAATGTGTTCAAATGTTTGCCAAATGCACTCTTTATTTATTTCAGTAACAATATTCAAGGGATGTATGTGGCGCAATTATTTTGGAATTTGCAATAAAAATCCTGTTGCAGATCAAACGCTCATGGCTTCTGTGAATACGACTACCGTCTTTCACTTGACTTCCAGTTAAGTTTTATCGTAGCCATAAAATATTGGGTTATGGGAATTAGTGTCAGAAGTGTTCTCGATTAACGTCGACTTAATTTTTTCGACATCATCCGGCGGAGGTCGGGGGAAAACAACCACTACGCTATGTAGCCACCTCTTGCTGAGACATTCGGCCCTATCTAGTATCATGCTGTCAATAGAGTAGCTATTGCTATTTCTATAGCTAGTTTCAATGCAACACCAGAATGGTGAAGCCCCAGGATCTTCCCACGATTTGGGTTTGAACCACAGCCACCACGTACACTCCCGAATAAGGCTTACAAATAACCACTGCGGGACGTCCGTCCCGGAGTATGCTTTTTACCATGCTACCAGTGATTTAATAGTTATCTGTCAAACTTAGAGAGTCCTACGTTCTTCCAGTTTTAGGCCCAATACAAGCCTCAGGGACTGGATTCCTCATATCCACCGATAACAATACACCAAGGTGGGAGTTATTAATACATATGTTTTTTATTATAAACAAGCACGGCCCACATATATCGCTCAGCTTTTTCATCAAGTCAACCGTTCTTTCAACAAGACTGGAGTAATCAATCACCTCAATTGGTCACAATAGTCGACGTTCAATACAACATGAGTCTCCTCCTCCATTGTATTAAATGTTATATATTACTTTAAACCCTCTTCACCAATCCTTGAAGTAAGTCGCACTTCCATTATTAAAATCATTTAGTTAATTTTCTTTGCACTAATAAAAGTAATTAAATTTAAATACTTTTAAATCCATAATAATAGGAAAAAAAGACATTAAATAACTCTATAAAATATTGCTGTAATTATTAGCCAACCAAACAGAATGAAGAGAAAAATACAGCGAAACGATTAAAATGTCACCATATTAATGTGTGCAACATTTAATTGTAATGAACACATTCATTTATGGTTGACTTTAAATGACCAACATTAAAAATTTCTGCTAAATTGTTCACATTCATTGCATTCAAGCCATTCTCTTCTCTATGATTCTAATAACATTGTATTTAAATCTCTTCAAGTCCACGTCATTCGTTTTATTCTAATCAGCTACATTAGAGGCACATGGTTGTGCTTGTGTCATCACTAACGAAAAAACCGAATAGGCAAACACACTGTGCATTCAGAGAATAATACAAATTTCTATGTGCTTGAAGAAACCAAAGAGATTTTGTGGGAAAAAAGTATTATTGGACTTAATATTAATATCCCCTGAGTTAAATGAAATGTAAGTGCATTTTATGTTTTAAGAAACTCTCTTTAGTTTTATCCATTCACTGCGTAGTGTCTTGGTGTTGCACACTTGGTGTACGTGCATACTGTGTGTAATTAGTCAGCCTTTTTTTGTTGCAAGTGTAACAGGTTAATTGTAGCACGTTACGAGCATTAAATTGTCCGGCAAGGACAATAGTTGGCGAAAAGGACATTTTGCAAACTGAATACAAAAATTTGAGTTTAATACGACTTCAGTGTGCCGTATTGCTTCACTGAAGTTATTTATCAAATGAAACTTTGATAATGAAAAAAAAACAATAGAATTATTATTGAATAAAAATGTGCCTACATTTTTTAATAAAAGGTGCACTGTTCAGGTGGAGTATCTGGCTCCGAATGAGGTATACAATGTGGCCTTATAAGGGGGTGGAAAGGTTAAGCTCTGAGCTAACACATTGGTAAATGTTAGCAGAATGAACGATTCCGTCCGTTCCTATAACGGCAACTTAACCTGAACAAGAATTAGCTGAAAAGATGGTAGGGACAGATACATACCGACAAGCTGGAAATGGGGCTCAAGTAGCCCTTAGGCAAGAAGGCGAAATCACCGTACCGTAAGCTGGATAACTGTTGGAGGCTGATAAAAAATCGAGAAAGATGGTGTTTGTCTGCCGCACTTAGAAAATACTAAGACGGCAGCGTATGTTTGTCAGAATGTCATGCTCGGGCTGGCATTAGACTACGAACGCCGACACGCCCAGTTTTGAATGTGATGGGAATCTTTGCCCTGTAGCTGGTAATTACGGAAGCTAACAGATGAGAAAGGTGATTGCCAACTACAAGTCGACAGTCAGTAATAAGGAGAGCCCAAAACAAATTTTAATAATTATACGGGGCATTGATATGTAGGGTGGACGACATAATGGCAGGCGCGGATCTAGAAGGAAGAAAATTGGGATATTCCTCTTTTGTAATTTTGAATTATAAAATTGTTTCCCAAAAGAAAAATGTTGATTTTTTCCTTTGCATTTTTTTGCCAATCTGGATTCACGTCTGTATAACGGTAAACTATTTTTCGAACATTTAAAATTCAGTGAGATCGATCACTTTTTTGAACTCTAAGCCAAATCTAAACATTGCAGTTGTCTTTTATACTTGAGATTAATAATGTTGCCACTTTTTACTAGTAACCGTTTTCGTAACCATTCGCATATGACTAGTTAAAAAAGGATTAAGGATTTCCAAATTATCTCACTGCCAGAGGCATATCTTCTTGGTGATCCCGCCAACGAAGGAGATCGGGGAATCAGTCCGTGAGGCTTGTGTGCTTTCTGTAGGGAAACTTGAAAAAGCTAGAGCTTTCTATGTTCTACTGGTAGTCGGCAACCAGTAGCCCCGAGCAAAGTCCCGGACTGCTGGCTGTTTTTTTATACCCAAATAGCGGGAGGATCTTTGAGCAGGCTCAATGTGGCGTTGCACAAACTTTTTTGAACATCAAGCATTGTGTGATGGGTTTAATTAAACACCAGCTAAACTTCTACGTTACGAACATTTTGTGGTTAGAACTATAACATTAATTTGGTTGGGGTCAGAATTTTAGTGGAAACTGTATTTGCAACTCAATCATGTTGCAATTTTAGGGATGGCAATCATTTATTGATTAAACGTAAACAATAACTTTTTCAACGCAACTAAAGTAATGTGTAAAATATTTTCCAAAAATCATAATATGATTGCCACAACAATCTATTGTTGTAGAAAACATTATAAAGCTGTCGTGATCATGTTTTTTGTTTGCGTGTAGTTCATACTATGTGTTAGTCTGAAAGAAATTGTGCAATATATTTTATTATAAATTCGCAAACGAAATTGTTTTTGATCAGTCGCAAGCCTCTTGACAAACTAATTATTTACATCGTAGTGACCAGAAGTGATGAGGTGGGTTATTAAAGAAAACACGAAACATATGCCTGTGTGAATGTATAACACTTTTCCTGTCACAGCCCACTTACCTAGAGCACACGTGTGTGTGCATTTTTTGCAATAACAATAAACCTGTGCAACAATACAATAAAAATGGCACATTTCCGCTTTTAAAACTCACTAAATCCCTTTTGTATTTTGGTTCACTATTTTTAATGTCACCAACAAGAGCTGCCTACTCGATGGCTTGTGCAATATAACTGTGATTTAACGACAACAACAACAATTACAACAATAGAACAACAACATGAAAAGAAAGAGCAACTAGCACGAGTAGTAGCCTTAATGTACTGGTACTTTTATTGTAAGTACAATATTTTTGTTGTGGTTCTTTTTGTTTTTTTTTTTTTTTTTTTGCTACGAGTATTATTTGGCAATTTCCATATAATTGTCATAAAATTGTAACAACCAGCTTTGTTTCGCTCAGATATTAATCCTTTTTTCGCCGCCCTCAAGTCAACAATAATGTTCTTTGCGTGTTGCTGGTGTCGTAGTTGAGTAGAGTATATTTTCACAAACAAAAAAATGTGTTCAAAAGAATAGTCTCCTAATTGCTGGTCATTTATGTTTAAAAAGTACGTGTGTATATTTGGCTTCTATGTTGAATTGTTCATTGTGGTTATTTTTATTAATGTTTATGTTCAATTCTTTTCACTTTAATGTTCCTCATTGTTTTGGTTTATTTTAATATTTATTTTTTAAGTTTTAGAATTTTTTTTTTTTAGATTTATGACACTTAACAACTGTTTTGCGGTAAATTTTTTTTTATTGTGATTTTATTTTCCTGGCAAAACAAAAAATTAGAAATAAAATAAACAACCGGTAACTGCCAATGGATTTTTTCGGTTAAAGGTTAATTGAATTTTATATTAAACTTTGCTACTGTGGCATATCTGTAGGTCATTAATATTTATCATGTATATAAAATAACAATTAATTATAATTAAGTACTGCATTTAGTACAATAAAAATAAGTGTTATTTCAAATTAAAATTTACACCCGTATGAGGGCAATAATAATAAGCAGGCATAAAAAATGTAAAAGTTACTAAATCATCATGAACGCAAAAAAAATTTAATTATATTTATATACATACTATATATTATATGTGGTGATAAACCATAACATTAACTGATATAGATTCTCTTAACATTTCGAAATTTGTTTAAAACGGGCTGATTCATATTATTGCTATTAATAAGATATTTTGTAACTATTGTTCCGTTACAAAAGTACCTTGTCCAAGTACATTTTTTCCCCGTACTTTACTTCCTCCCATTGTAAGAAAATGCTAGTTCGGTTCCTGCTTCATTCCCAAATGTGCCTATGTGTCTTTTGTCCCACATTAACGTTAATTTTTAGAACACATTCTAGCTCTGGTTTGCCTCTCTTACCTTATGCGTCTTATAACCAACTGATTGTCAAGTGCAATGTGAAACTTTCCTTCATACTCTCGAACTTCCAGCAAGTCAGGACCTTGTCGCTCATAAGCAAACCATCAAAAAAAAATGCTTCTGTCGTTCTCCATAGTCTCACTGTATATAGCACCTTGCGCACTAAGTGTCCGCTACGGCCTTTCGCCTACTTTTCTTCTACTTATGCGTTCCATCGGCATATGAGTCTGCCTAACCTCTTTTTTAACTAGATCCACAATACATTTATGCCCGATGTTCGGCCTATGCAAAGCTAACATTACGGCCGTTAACCTAAAAGATAATTACAATGGTAACAATCCCAGCAGCGCACCATTATACTCATAAAGGCAATCCTTTGAACCCCATCGAACTTACGCTTAATTGTAGTTTGAGACGTCTTTGGCCATCAAAGTACATAAGTTGTTATGGGCCGCATCAACGTTGTGTTAATCCAGAATGTAGCCTTTGGCGAGATTCTCTAACTACGGGCACACACTCGTTTACATTTATTCAAAATCCTTTTTGCTTTGCGTAACTTCAATTCAATGTGTTCGTTCCAGATAAGTTCCTTATCCAGAGTAACGCCCAAATATTTCACTTTCCAACCCAAAAGTTTAGAAAATAATCTACCAAACGAAAATGTGCAGTAGGGTCTTAAACAGAAGAACTCTAACTCTTTCGCAGACTTCAGATTGGTGAGTTTTGCACTGGGTTCGCTTACACAAATATTGATAGTGGCTGAGGTACGAACACAGGCGAACAGACTTTATTGTAACAATTTGTATTTTCTTGCTCAATAGTCAGCGCATAGGCTTAATTTTGGCTAGGCTGACCGAAACAATAAAGCTTGTTTTGCTGCAAAGACTGATAACTTTGTAGATTTTGGGAACGAATTTCCGTCATCCCTTGTCCAATTTGCTTTGGAGACAAACCGGTTTCGTCTATGTACCATCTTCAGTGTCATTTTTCAAAAATCATTTTTCAAAAATCATTTTTCAAAAATCATTTTTCAAAAATGACACTGAAGATGGCACATAGCCTAAACCGGTTTATCTCCAAACCAAATTTGACAAGGGATGACGGAAATTCGTTCCAAAAATATACATCAAAACACCCTGTCGGAATATCAAATCAAGAATCAGTGATGACTTTATTGAATTTGTTTCTTAATTTTTGTTCCTCCTATATCGTAATAGTTTTCTATTACATGTTGTGATATTTCTTAAACAATACAATAACTTATTGTTTTTATCTCCGTAAATGTATGACAGTTTTACTCTTTTAATCTCTTTAGAACAAAAAACTATTTCCGGTAATGAAGTTGTTTCCAATTCCTACCCCCACTCTTGTAAGCGGAAGTACAATGAAAGTTGTTGTCTAAATGGACACAAAAAAGGAAACATGTGTATTATCATAACAACCGGAAATTAAACAACTTTTAGTTTTCACTAAACCTGCAAATACACATACGCATAACAACTCCATAAAGTAATTTGAATTAAGCGCATAAAGGACTCTATAAATAATAAATCGTTCGTTATCTGATAAAATAAACGATTTTATGGAAGATTTAACTTTAATAAATTATTGTATTAGAAATTAATTTGCAAATAACGATTACACGCTTATTTAACAGAAAAGTAAAATTTAGTGGTTTTATAATGAGGTTTCCAATGAGGGCAGGTGTAAGTGGAATGTATGTATGGGCCATGTTGTTTGGTGGCGTCTGCTAAATGTTTCAGATGTGAGTTCATCATGGCAAGTTGCTGAATTGAACAGTACGTCCAGATGATTGAACTTTATTATTAAATTGAGTTTACATTAGTGCTCACGGTGGCTTTTCGAAATGGACTCTCCAACGTTTAGTGCCGCAATTTAAGATGACGGATTCAATGAAGAATCAGCCGAAGTTCGTACTTTAAGGTAACACCACATCAGTCAAGAACATAACCGCTGTCGCGAATGTGTACAGAAGAAACCGATGCAGCCGATTCCTCCCTTACGTTAGAACCCAAAAATTTGCGGAGGTCAACTTGACGCATTTTGTGTGGGAACTTGGGCATAAAAATAAACAGCCATCGACCTATGTGTGACGATGTCAACCCACAATAGGTACCAATGCAACGAAAAAAAAGTTCTATTTAGTGCGGTCCTTTATTCTACAGAATCATTACTCCGTGGTTATCAACTGCGAGCGCCACCAATCAATTATAAACGATTTCTTTTACCATGATTATATGCAGCATCAGCTGAACAGCACTGCGAGTATCACAATGAACGCTACGTTAGAAATTCTGCAGGAATCATTTGAGGACATGGTTACATCCTGCCAAGATAATGTCAATTGGGTATTAAAATCGTGCGATTGAAATCAGCTAGACTTTTTATTTTGAGACTTTCTGAAGTCGTGGATGCTATTGAGACTCATTTAACAAATGCATTGATCTACTTCAGCCAGGTCTATGCTCAAGTCTTTGACATTTCGCACCTTTCGAATGCAAGAGCGAAGCTGGCGCTGCCATTTTTAAGAGTCTTATTCCTTACATAATATCATGCATTGGCCTTTCAAACAAAATAAAAACATACAACTTGTTTAATGGCATTTGACTGTACTTTTTGAAAGAGCCTTTGTAGGAGGGAAAATAACATATAACTGCGAAATTCTTTAAAACTTTCGCATCAGAACTAAAAAAGTCTTGATTTCTTTTATTTAATCCATCAGTTGGAAATGCATATATTTTTTGCTGTAACTCCCAGTAAAATGAAAGTTTAATTAATTTCTGCCATTCCATTTAGCTTTCAATACAATGAAGAATTAATTGTATTTTTTTTTTCTGAAACTTTTCTTTAGATACTTGTAATGTAGTAGAAAGGTTTTCTTTAGAATTTCTCGTTTCATAAAACATTTATGGTTATTACGATTACGAGTTTATAGATTAAAAATTTTATAATAATAGTTGCAATTATTTAATGCTGGGTACACGCAGTCGATTGTTATCAAGCAACCTTTGATCGAGCAGGTTCCAAGTGAATAATAAATAAAAATTACATGTCGTCCTTGTACATATTAGGCAGGTACTTAAATATTCAGCCAGAAAATATGTTTCGTTTTAAATTTGTTAAAAAAAAAAATATTATTAAAATATTTTATGTGAAAATCTGGAGATATAGTATCCGGACTGAAATTGTGCAACTTTCGATTGAATGTGAGAATTTCAAGAATATTTAAATTAAAAATTTTCTTAATAAAGTCCTATTTTGAATTGGCCAAAATTGGAGTAATTATCTTGAAGCGTTTTGATACCATGTCAATATTATCTCAATAAAAAATCGTTCATATTACGACACCAATATATGCTCCTGTATACAGAATATAACATTGTTGAAATGTCCGTTGCTACTTCGCAATTTGGTATGGATCAGAAAGCTCCAATTTCGAATGACTGCCATATAGTCCTGGCAGAATTAAAGCAATGGCCTTGACATTGAGGGCATCGGTCGAATGCGGCTTATTGGCATAGATACGAAGTTTTAGAAACCCCCCAAGAAAACGCCTAACTGGGCCATATAGCAAGTCATTTCCGCAAGTGTTAACCATGCCCTCAAACCGTTCTTGCAGAATGCAGTGTGGCACATAGCAAGTATTAAATCCACTATAAACAGCTACTTTTTGTGATAGCGGTGTAGTTTAGCAACTGTTTATATACTACAACATTTCTTGTTAATATAGCCATTTAACTAAAAACGTGACTGGTCACTACAGATTATTTTTCGGCTGAAAATTGGGGCCCTCTTCCAATCGCTTTGAAGTGCATTCAACAAATAAACGGCGACGACTATTGCCACTATTGCCTTAAATCCAATTAGTTCTGGAATTTTGGCCTCGATATGCGGCTTGATATATCACCAGCGAATATAATCTACTCAAGTCTTATCACACGAACAAATGCATTTTCATGTCTTTCAGTCTATTGGTTGAAACCACAGATCTGCAGCATAAATTCCTTCCAATTGAGAGCGAAAGAGACTCGAAATGTCTCTCTATCGCCCAACTCTCACTGGAAATTTCTTAATATCATAATTTTTGTAGACATATAGAGCAGTGATTGCTCTAGCTGACAAATCTTACCGAATGATGACTTTTCCGTAATTAATAGCATTTTAAATGTGGCAATTCTGCTTAGTGAACTGGTTTTTGAAACAATATTTTTCTCGTTGATTTTATCGAATGAAAACCTGCTTTTTCAAAATAAAGTAAAGCAATTTGCAAACCCTACCGCAGAGTGCGTTTCCAAATGACTTAAAACTTTCTATCTGCTGTGTTTCAAATATTGGCAATTCCCATTCTTTTAAATTAATTACAATCCTCTTAAACGAAATTTGAGTATTTCTAATGAGACATCATCTTCTTGGAAATGGACATGAATCTTCATCAAGTAGCGCATTTAATTATTTATGTTAAAACTTTTGTAACCATCTCGGACGCTCTTCGTCTTCACTTTCACAAAAATACGTTTTTATACATTTTTTATAAAAAATACACTGGAAAAACATGATTTCTTCCAGTTCGAAATATTGATACACAAAAATTTGTGTGTCATCGTCAGCAATATATCACAAGTGGAACCATCTGTAGAGCAATATTCAAACTAATTTTTAATGCATGTTCGAATGGGTGTTCGACGAATTCGTGATACAAGCTTATTTACATTTTATCGAATAATACAATGTTGAGTAATTATAATCTGATTTTGGAAACATATTCCCACTTAATCAGTACTATCGTCGAACTCGCTTCCGTTACTATAGCAAATCCTTTTGCTCTGTCTAAAATGATATACAATTTTCCATAGTTTTATCTATTGGATTACGCTTCATAAAAGTGCAACCTTGCCCTCACACATTGTAATAAATCCATCCAAAATTATAATATGAATTTAAAAAAAAGGATCAATTTCTGCATTTCTATATCTATGCTACAGAAGATTTTTTAATTTTAATTTCACCCTAATACTTCTGTATAGTCTTACCTTTTTTTCGATATGAATACAAATGCCAACAAAAACTTTCTAACGTAATGAACATCAAATATGTCAAATGGTTCAAAAGGCACAAATATTACACTGAAAAGAATAAACAAAAATACTAATGAACCTGCGCAAAGGCTTAGAACACTTAACATTGTTTAAGAAATATATTAAATTTATTACCTCTTTAAATTGAAACTAATGAAACGAACAAGAGCAATTTTATTACTTTAGAAGTAAATGTGACAAAATTTCTCTAAGTGTACTTAGAACAGAAAGACCTTTGTTAGTATAATAAAAGGGTTTTGTTGCTATTGTTTCCATTATTTTGTAATACATAAGAATATCTAGATATTCTTCTCTATGTTCTTTTTTTTTTGCCTTCAACATATTCAATGTGTATTGAAAAATTTTACATAAAATATAAATGCATATTCATGGTGATTATATTCCATTGAATTTTTGTTGCTTGATTTATTATTGCCACACGTAGCTAACTAAATACAACCTCCAATGTCCAAATGTATAACCCAACATATGGGCAGCTAAATGTACAGTGAAGACTTCACTAAATCCTTTAATCAAGAGCTTTAGATGAATCAAAAATTTGATTTTATTTGATGGTAAAATTCAAATGTCTTTAATACTTTTATTAAAAAAGCAACGGGTTCATTTCATTTCTAACGCTACTTTTGGTTTTTTTCGAAAGCTAAATTACTTAAATTAGGCAATTTGCAATAATTTTCATAATTTGTTTTAATTTAATTAATGGCTAGTTTTGATATTAAATATCAGACGGTATTATATACGAAGGTTGCTATTTATATTTTACGAAAAACATATCGCTCATTTATTTAAACAACGTCATAACTCAAAAAATTACATTTTGCGTTTGAAGTTTTCAATTATCTCCCATTACCTCTAAAAAATAATCGCATATTCTATTCAAACTTGGAAAGAAGAGAGATATAAAGATGAAATTTACACACAATATAACCCATGATATAACGAACAATTTTGCATCATTAACACGAAAAATTAATTTTTTGAGTTATTACGTTGTTTGAGTAAGTTTGTATAAAACAGACAATTTTTAATAAAAATAAACTTACAACTTTCTAGAGTATTTAGGGTCAACAGGCCGCCAGCAAAACAGGCTAGCATGGGTCCGTTGATTCGGCCTCTTTCAGTAACTTGAGTGAGAGTAGAATAAAGAAGAAAAGTAAAGTAAGTTGAATAACTGAAAAGTGGAGATTGGAAAATTTTAAGATTAGTGCAGAGACGAAGGTGCTCACTACAACTGTGCCGATGGGAAGTCAATCTTAAACCAGTTGCTGATCCTTGTGAAACTGACGAAGAACCTCCGCCAGAGATGAATCTGACGTTGGTCCACAACTGCAGGACAGAGACATAGGAGATGAAAACATGTCCCCTCTTCATTGTGACATATTCTAGAGTGAATAATTGAAGCCAATCCCATTCACTGCGCGTTTTCCAAATCTGCAGTATCCCACCATCTGGCCTGAGCCATGTAGTAAGCATCGTTAATTGGCTTTTTACAGGCAGAGAGGTATTATCCACAGACTTCTTCAATGTGTGAATCCTGTTTCATTGCTCCTCTCTTTTCCAAATTATCGACCATGCACCATTTACGAATTTTTTCAACATTTCTTTACAATTACATTCAAATATTCGACCAATATTAAATTTAAGGTAGTGGCACTGTTGCCCAAGAATGCCTTAATCTCACTATATGTCATTTTCCGGGCTTACATTATCAGTTGAAAAAGCAATAGTTTTTTAACGGCCTTCACGGAATTCGTCTTTGGGCGAATGGGGTCCACGATTAAATTCACCGCACCAATTATACACGGTGGCCATATGCGGTGCTTCATCGCCGAAAATCGACACAAGTTGACTAACACATTGTTGTTGAGTTAATATACTTTTAAAGATTGCTTAAGACGCTTCGAAAATGGTTTGACTATCACAGGAGAGCCGCACAATTAATGCGTTTGAAGAGATCAATCATCGAAATAAGCTATCAGACCCGAAGCTATAACTTTGCATCATTCCAATCCTCGTCTTTACGTTCCTGTAGCAGTAAACTAATTGAAACACAGCAAATGGGAAGTTTTACCGTATTTATTTGTATCCATGTAGAACAGCCAAGCTGACATACGAGCATATTTCATCTCAATCGAAGGTAACAAAAATTCGCTTGATTCGAGTCTGGCTTCTACACATGAGCAGTTCTTTTGGTGCGAAATCCGCTTTTTGCCAGAAAGAAGTTACAGCTAACGATGTTACATACTATCAGTGATGCAATGGTTGAAAAGTTTATTGAATTAAAGACATATTTTTTGCCGAAAACAAACTGCTAAATCTTTTATGTACCGTCAATAGTATATTTAAAACGTGATTGCACCATTTAGCCACAATTTGATTCTTTATTTAGCACTTTAATTCAATAATATGAGGAATATGTTTTATAAACATCAATGCAGTCATCTAAATATTTTCAGTGCGACCTTCCTCTAAAATATCAAACGATTGTGTTTGTTTTGGGTTAAAAATTCCAGTTTTATTCAAAAAAATAGCCTGATATGGATCATTTCGAGATAAAGCAAATATAATCCAAGTCGTTGTAATATCTATTATTTTATATTCTTGAGAGTTAATTCTATCCTGACTGCACTGTACTTGATGTGCAAGTTCATCGTATGCAGATATGATAAACCGTAAACCAACTGTTCGAGTGTATTTATGAATATTAACCAAAATGTATACCACAAATCCTTGGTTAGCTATTGCATTAGTTAGTTTACAAAAAAGGGCTGCGGAAAGGAAAGAGCACAAAAATATGGAAGACCATTAAGTACCTTTTGAATGTAAAAATTTTGCATATTCATTTGTAGTGAAAAACAGTAACAAACAAAACTGTGGCATAATTCAGAATACCATTAAAGTTTGAAACTTTTGCAAAGGCTTGTCTCATATATTGTTGATACTGTTTCGTCCTACACTGCATTTTCATTGAGTATCCTGTTGTACGATTTTTCACATTCTTCTGACGGTTGATTTTGTGACGTTGGTTTTTAATACAAAACGTGCTGTTAAATATGCATAAAATTGCCTTTTGGCTACCAATAGTTTTTTTTTTTTTTGTTTGTTAAGCAAATAAAGTAAATTCATAGTTATGCTTGGTATTGAATTCTTGTCATATTTGCACCTAAAACCCACTAACTCTGCAGGTAAAATGGATCGAATGAAAGATAAAACCTGTCAGGCGTTTAGCTGCCACACGGGTATTCATTAAACGAGCAAGAACTATACGATTTTTAAACGATGGTTAAAGCGAAGTTAACATTTTATTTTCCAAGGCTAATAAAGTCTACTAGGAAATTCTGTTAGAAATTCAAATGAGAAGCTTAACATTACTTTTGTTGTTGTTGTTTGGAGCAGCACTTAAAGGACGACCTCTACTCATTGTATTGGAACTAAGTTGTTGGAAATTATGCCACCTTAAAAGTGACCAAATAGACTTCTGCAGAGAGTTTATTCCACATTGGGGGTATACGGCTAAAGAACGAGTTTTCTCTGTAGTGTATTGTGCAGTCTACTTCCCAATCTATGACAAACGTATGAATTCTTAAGGTGGATTCTGAAGGTGATTATTTAAACATATATTCTGGTAAATGGACCTAGTTTCCTAGTAACGATGAAACACTATAAGCAAGTAATCATTGGGTCTAACGTGCATTAAAATTAACCATGCTCCCACTACCCCATTCAAAGATTTCGGTGAAGAAGAAGTGTAACATTCACATTCTGACTGGTGGACCCAAGCTTCGGAAGTGAAAGGTAAAAGCTGCTAGTATCGGAAAAATAATAGGTAGGGTTAGGAGAATTGAAAAATGGACATAGAAGGTTATATAGAAAAATAAGAGAGAGGAGGAAGTACAGAGCACTCAGCTACCTCTGATTTTACATTGACCTGAAACCACATGAATAACTTGTATAGTCCGATCCCTATGAAAGTTTGATACGAGTATGAATCGAGAAAAGTCCTAGCCCACCCCAAAAGCAACATATTTTGACATTAGTGCAACATGCCATCTACCAAAAGCCTTAGAAATATTAAGAACTGCCACCTTACTTTCGTGCAAATGTCATATGGAACGATACCACCTTTCCGAGAGGAAAGCTAGCAGGTCTTCCGTAGAGCGTCCTGCACGAAAACCATACTGGTGCTCGCTAAGTAAATTATTAAACTCTAAATATTACCAAATACGTAAGTTTAACTTTCGAAAGTGCGGCTTCGGCGGTAATTTTAAGGGTTGTCACATATCCCAGCGTAGCGCAATCTGTGAAAATAGTTTGCTAATGGACATGCTACCATCGAAGAGCACTCTTTCAGGGCCGGTGCTGGAATACCGTCCGATCCGGGAGAACTCTTTTGACTCCATGCGCTCTAAAGGTTAAACTTGGAATAATTACGGTTATTTTCTCGATTGCGTGGTGGTTGATTGCTTACTGGCAAGTAAGGCTTACTTGAAAATAATTCAGCCAAGAGGTTAGCTTTATTCGCCGCGTCAGTGAATACTTGATCATCTTTGAAGAGAGTTGCATTTAAAGAACTATCGTTATCCTTTACTCTTTAATAAATTATCAGAAGCCCTTACTACACCAGCTAGAACTTTGGAACAAAAGCGCTGTACGGAGAGTGCTTTTTCGCGACATAGTACTTTTGCGTAGCAAATCAGGAACAAAATGGCCTCTTTGGATGGAACTGCCATTTTACACGTCCTGTTAAACCAAGCCTTCAAATGAACTCTACTAACTGTTTCTGACTCTCCTTTATGCTATGCTGTGCTTTTCCATTACATTTGAAATTAAATTTTAAAGAAATGATTTAGATGACCATAATATGATCATAATAAATATCCTTATATGGATTTCTATACTGTACTTTACTCTACACTTTACCACTTTATGAACATTTTAACTGCTCTAGTGTATTCTGCATTCTTCCACTTTCTGCATTCTTCCACTTTCTCTCTGAACAAAGTTTCATTATGACAACGTATTCATTATGAATACGATGAATTCGTAACTACTATTGAACCCTACTTAAGTGTGAGTTCTTTTCTCTGCGTTATGTATTCTACTTAATATCCTATTTGATCTTATAAATGAAGTTTTTGTTGTACTTTTTGTTGTAACGTTTATTTAAACATAAACACTTTTTTCTCTAGAAACCCATTTAATCCTTAATCTAAAGATAATTCAGCAGCAAAAAAATTAGTGAACATTTTTACTTTTGTGATTCTGTTTTTGCTCTTTATGTATTTTTCAACTTAAAAAACATATGTGAGTATGCGTTTTGCTAAAGCGAATGCGAAGTGTTAATTATTTCCGTGAATAATTTCAAACGTTGGGATAAATTTTTAAATAATATTGAAAAGCATAATTTGTAATTGAAGTATGTTTCGAATGAATTATGTTACAAAATTGTATTTACCACAAGGTTTATGTTCGAATGTTCATAAAATATTCCTTGATGTTGTATTAAAATCAAAATAATGGGAGTTGTAGTGGAGAAAAAAATAAAGTGAAGTTTTACTCATAATTAATACAATGACTTCCAACATGAAAACTTTTATGTTTAGGATTTCTTGTAATACATTTTTATTGTATTTTTGAAAATTTCAGATTTTATCAAAGTCTCCTTATGATTTGCTTCTGTATTTCGCTTCAGAAACATCTCGCTGTAATACCCAACAGTATCTGGTTTTCTTTAAATATTTCGTCTTTTATCAATAGCCTGATTTGAAGGCAAAAAATATTCCTGCCTTCTTTAATTATTGCATCACTCAGATAAGGATCTAACGTGCGGTTTTCGCATTCCTCTGGCGAATAGATACGAACTTTGAGGTGGTTTTCGTACAGGCAATTCTCTGTGAAAAATCGGTATTGCATTTCATTTTATTTAATTGTAATACCTTTCGTATCGTTAATAAAAAAAGTAACAGATGAGATGTGTCATTCGTTGGTTCCGTTCAAATCATAGGAATTGCAAAAGCCCTAGACCGAAATATGTGCACCCTTTTAGTTGGAAAACTACGCTTTGTCTTGTTGACCTATAACAAAGCCAAAACAATGTTCAATTAACTGAACTACAAATGCCTTTACAATTCCTCACTTGTCAGGATAGTTTTAAACCTTCTTGCTGGTACCGCCATCCTGATGTATGGTTACCGAGGGAGATGGAATAACCAGCCCCGAAGGATTGGCTGGGCTCTGAAACTAAAAGAAGGAATATTTTTTTAAGTTCGGCCACTAACAATATAAACACTGGTACAACGGGAACCAGTAGTCCGATAGTCGGTGAGGGTCCTTCGGCAGTGCACGCGGCGGACTGTTAATAGGAACATGAACAGCTCCAACCCTCTTACCAAGAGGTGGGTACTAGGCTCTAGGCAGCCATGGTCCTCAATTACTACCTATACAAGTGCGTATAGCACTTATATTAATACTCCGGGTGCTAAAACCACCGTCAGATTGTGTTGTAAGTCATATCTTGAAGTAGAATTTTTTTTTGGAGGTTATGCCTTGTCAAGTTTGGGTTAGAGGCAAATCCAGTTTCGGTTATGTGGCATCTTCAGATTTTTAGAAATCGAATTATCATTATCACCCTGTCGGAATAGCAAATCAAGAATCATATTGAAAAGCCAGTTAACTTGGGAAATATTAAACACAACCACGCATATGGTGGTAGGATGCGGGTAGGCAGGTAATTAAAAAGATTAGTAAATACCTTTTTTATTAATTATGATGATCATGTCAGTGCTTTTTAAAGTGAATATTGTCGAATTGGCTTAAATGACTGCTAATGCCGAATATTTATTTCCTAGGTAATTAAATGGGAATGCTGTATAA
This sequence comes from Phania funesta, assembly GCA_963932375.1. NCBI lineage: Eukaryota > Metazoa > Arthropoda > Insecta > Diptera > Tachinidae > Phania > Phania funesta. Next base: position 8,685,301 of record OZ010652.1, read on the forward strand.
TAATTTCATGAAATCATTAATATATCTGGGATCTACTACTACGCATCTATTTGTTGCAATATTTGATATTTTACTCAAAAATCTTCCATAAAGAAAATCCAACGCCAACAAATACACCCGATTTTCACTTTTCAACTTTAACGAAATATCAAAAATGTGTAAAGTTGCATGAATGAAAAATAACAAAAGAAGAATATTAAATTCCAGAAAAAAAAATATAAATAATAAAATTGAATACAACAATATGAAAATTGTTAAACAAAGAACATTGTTTGTGTATTTAAATCATGTTAAAATGCTAACATACGAGTACTGCATGCAAACATAAAAAAGATTTTTAATAATTTATTTTTCATCAGTTACTTTTCTGACGTTACTTAATCCGAGTACTGTGTGTTCATCGTTACCATCATCATCATCATCATCCGTAGCATTCTCGGCAGGTTCATCAGAAGTATGTAACTGAAAAAGTTACAACATCACTCACACATCCCCAAACAATGTACTATTAGCTTCTAAGAGATAAAAGCATGTTAGTATGTACGAGGGCAGACTGAAAAGATTAAACTTTAAAACTATACAAACAATAAAGCTTTATATCAGAGCCATGGATATTGTTTGCTACATTAAATGTTTTATAAGTCAACAATGCAGAATAATTCTCAGGTTCTTAAAATAAAAGTATTCGCTCGTGATTAAAGGGTAATTTATTCATCGTGGTCCTCAAATGACAATAATATTCAACATTATCGAGGAGTAATTAAAAAATTAAACATTATCACCACAAAAAGCTTTAAAATTCTACTCAAAACACACCCTCGGTTTTAGATGAGAAATCGACAAGAGAATTTACCAGCACTGTAATGTTTTTTTGGTAGCATATTCAAGACACGGAGAACTAAATTTCATTTACTTTTCCATTAGTAATAAAGGTTTAGGCTAAAATTCACTCCACTTATCCTAGCTGACGTTTTAAACAACGCAGAAGATCTTTGCCTCATGTCCAAGATAAAGTCAACAGAGAGCACGCAAATAGTCTATCAGTTGGTTTAAAAGTGAGAATTGCACCCCCATAAATGTAGTCAAAGGAGTTCAGTTACCTCGGTAGTGCCATGAGACGGTGGAGCTGAGGCTGATTTGAACAGCTGCATACAGAATTGTTTCCAGAAAAATAAAAGGCGGTGAAACCTCACAGATATGGTCGGCTTTATTTAAAGCTTTAAAAGGTCTCTGTTCCCAGGTTTTCCACTGATCGCTGGGAAACCTCCCCAACCCTCAGATAGATCAATACATATCGACATTGTGGTTAGTGAAATGAAAAGGGTATTTGATAGAAATGCGATAGATTATAAACAACGATTCGGAATTGCTGTGGAAGAGGGAGTAGTGCACTACTACGTCTACTATCGGGTAAGGGACCCACTATTTGATTCCAAATACAAACACATGGCTACTAAGGTGTCATATTAACGAGGAAGATACCGCATGATCTTGCCATTTCAACGATTCCACTTATATAAGTGAATTTGAATCGGAAAATATAATTTAATACATGCTTCAGAGCACGAAAAATGGCAAAAAAATATCTGTAACACGAATCGAGCAGTTACGGAGAACAAACATAAAATTGCAACCACGTTGATAGCATGATAGCTAACCTACCCCTACGAAGTAATATTTCAATCTCGTGGAAGAGGGTGGCAGATGGAGGGTGTGGTTTAGTAGGTAGGAGGCCGATACGTGTCTTTGTACAACTAGCCTTTTCAAACCTCAAATAATCAAAAAATAAGAATATTAATTTCAGCCTTACGGCTGTGAAAGTTACGATCTTAATATTGAACTAGCTACAGGTCTTCATAAATAAATGTTTGGGAAGAATACTGAAGGTCTCTTTGCTGACCCAAATCAGTCACCAAGACCTGCTAAGGATGTGTGATATGAGGCCAATAGATTCTTACATCAGACTACGTAAATAGAAGACACCCTACGACCTCGTTAAAATATGCCACCAGTGGAGCCCACAACAACGTAGCAGTGGCAGCCGAATATACGAAGAAAGGACTAACTTGACCTGAAATCGGAAACATTGCTCATGACTGAATAAGATTTAGAAACTTTATAGAAAGTATGTAACTTGCTTTATGTTACTCTTCGTTTTTGACTAATATAGTTAAAATAATTTTTCCATTGCTACTTACAAAGCCATTTTGAGTTATCTCTCGTATAAAGAAGTTCATCTTGAATTTATATGTAAAATAAAATCATGTTCGTTTGTATTTCGAGTTTATGTAGTTAGTAAAACATTGTTAATCCATAAAATAGCAAAAAAAAAAAACTGAAAGAGATGTTTTGTGTATCAGTGTAGTGCATGTATGTATGCAAATGTGTTACAATGATACAACAATATTTCACTAATGAGCTGCTACAATAATGATGGACGTTTATATTTCTTTCCGCTGTATTTATACGATTTAAAACTGATATTTTTCTCAAATTTGTTTGTATTATTTTTAATAGTATTGTTAGAGGGGTTCCAATGTTGCAAGATTTATGAAGAATTAGAAAATTCAAATACCCTGGTGTAGCCAAAGGTTTAGATGTCTACACCTAAAAAAAAGTACAAGTGCGCTTGTGGCACCGTTATCGATTATCACAACCTTTACACCCTGCATTAAACCCATTGGAAATACGGCTATTCGAGACGATTGCTTATAAAAAAAACCGAATCAACAACCATCATAATCAAACCATTAGCATCGGTAATATAGCTGGTTTTTAATTATTAAGAAATCTACAGAAGTATTAATTGAATCAATAATCTGGCATCACTGATAGCAAACACCATACCGTACTACAAATATCGCAGTCGCTCTGAGGTTAGAACCAATTAAATTAAGTCGACGAGAACTATGATGTTGCTTTACACAATAAAAAACTGCTAAGGATGGGAGGAAGCGACAGTCACGGAAAACAATCAAAAAGCGTGTAACAAAAGCACAAATAAACTAAAGTTATTAAGCGCAGTTTGCAGTTTGGAAATTCAACTGCAAAGTTCAAAGATCTGAAGGGCCTACATACATATCGCTTATTTGCTCAAACAACATCTTAACTCAAAAAATGCATTTTGGGAGTTAATGATGCAGAATTGTTATATTTTTTTTTCTACTTTCCACGTTTGATGAGAATTGGGAAAAGGAAAACTTCAACTGCTTTTATCTCGAAATGGAATTTTTTGAGTTATGACGATGTTTAAGTAAATGAGCGTTATATATGTACAAGGCATCCGCCACACACACTTTTTAAATGTTTTTATAATTTTCTGTACATGCATGAGTGCGGCCTTATTTCAATAAAATATAATATTACACGCTGAAATATTCATAATAATAGAATATATTACAACCGTTGTCACTTTTCTAACAATCTGTAGGAAAAAGATAATAAATATTAGACTGTAGCCGGTATAACATTATGAAATGAATAGAATTAATTTTGACAACTTTGATAACAATACTTTTTTAATCATAGAATGTTTATATGATGTTAAAACTAGCTACTTATTTAACTTCTAATTTGAATTGATAAGCGTTGGCTTTTTATATAAAATACTGCAATAACACACACAGAGTGAAGAAATGTCAGATAATCGTTTCCCTAATAATTATTTCAATAACTGCACCGAAAAAGAGTTTTTATTACTAAATATTCTCATCATTAATATTAGGTAGATATTGTATTCCAATCAATAATAATCAAACTATTTGTTATATTAGTTTAAAGTAAGTTTAAAAATACGTTTGACAAGAAAATCAATGACAGTAATCGAATAATTTAAAAAATAGCGAAAATTTTCAATAACATTTTAAAGCAGATAAAGCAAAAATACAGCAAGAAGTAGGGGAGTTATCAAAAACAAGTAAACGCAAATTATGGAAGGATCAGTCTTACATAAATGACTTTCTTAAAAAACCAAGGGCTTAAATGCATTGTATATATTTTGAGGTCATTTGCAATGGTCATCCAAGCTCACGAAAAAGTGCATATCAAATTGACAGCAATGAATAAAATTTTCTTACAGCTTTTCGAAAGACATAAAAAGACAAAACACCTAAGGTTTTGCAAAGATATGGTTTGCCGTAACTAAGTGCACTGGCAAAAGTTCTGGCTTATACTTCGACGTGGTGGCGGCCTGTAACAGGTCCCTGTTTCTGCTAGGAGTTTGGCTAAACAAGTCGAGAGGAGAGAACTTAACACTTCTTTTAAAAAATCCCTAATCCATGATGGAATAGCATACGCCAGCAGATGCTTAGTTTCTAGTATGCGAACTCTGGATACTAGTCGATCTCCCGTTTTAATACAGACTTACCTAAGCATATGGAGGTATGTATGGGTGCACATATTTTTCTTCATTAGAGGGATGAATCAGGAAGCCTCGCAAGAGGCGAAGAGATTGATCTCTGAAGAAACTTTGGTTTTAATTATCCAAGGGAGAAATCCGGATGAGATGGACAAGACTGTCTCGCGAGGGGCGGACGGGTCAATCTTTAAAGGCACTATTAAGGCGCTGGACCGTAAGATTCCGATGGGAAGGATAAAGAAGCATCGCAAGAGGTAAAGTCTGGTGTTTATTGGCCAATGGAGTAGTTCTGAAACGATGGAAAATAAAACCTCGCAAGGGGTGGACAGGTCAGTCCCCAAGGATACTCCTGCGAGAGAGACTTAGACGGCATCGCACATTCTGTGTGAATGTCCAGACTGGCTAGCAAAAGGCTTGGTACCGAGGGCAAGCACTTGTTAAATGTAAATGCCTTAGAAAAATGCTAGCAATTAACAAGAGAAATTCGGTTGACAGTCGTCAGTTAAGATCCCTGATCGAGAGAAAAGGCTAGTGGTGGCCCGAGACGAGACAAGGTAGTCGTGAATCTAAAATCGTATGCCTAACATCAATCCAAGGAAAGAAGGTATCGAAAAGGGACCGATAAAGCTAGCGGTCTGCTTCGATATCCCACCTACATTGGGTTATGTTTATTTTATTTCTTAAATTTTATTCTTTAAGACGAGCCAAGTGGCCGACACCAGATCATACGAGTATATGACTATACCGGCCAGATTGATGGCATTTTTCATCAAACTTGACAGTACTTCTGACGAGAGGTTTCCACATTCTTAGAGGATTTTCACTTTGAGGGCTTCGAGAGTCTGTGGTGTGTTGTTTAATGATTAAATCAGGAGAAGTTGCCGGGCAAAGTGATAGATGAGGCGACCCAGAAATGCAACCTTCAGAATTTCGGTTGTGGCTCGTGCAGTATTCGCCATGGCTGTAAATGTTTTGCAGTAACAATTCATCCAATTAAGGAAGTACAGAGTCGTTGAGCCATCCAAAATAGTAGTCAGTACGAACGTAGTGTTATCGTGGGTTATACTCGAAATTTCGGTACCCCAGAAACGATAATTTTGCTTATTTACACTGAGGTGAAAATGGGACTCATCGGTTGTGACGATTTTCCATGAAAATTTGCCTTCCTTGTGGTTGATATCCAGAATGGCCGTTGATTGATACCCGATTGCGTCGCATAGCCTCTGGTCGATTCTCCGAGGTCCTGTGCGAAATGTTAAGCCACGATATTCTGCCAGCATCTCGTGTCGTCGCATACTCTTTAATGCGAGTGGCTAAATGCCGTAGTACTTGCACAGTTGGTATCGGACAACCAGGCAAATTATCGTCAAAATTCACGCTGCGCTTACATCACTGACAAATCATAAAAAAATCTAAGCAATTATTAAGCATTCTAGAAGAGTACGGCGTGCTGACGAATATCAATTTACTTTACAAATTTCAAGGCAGTGGAATAAAGAAAAATTTTAACAATATATTGTAGATTCGAAATACAGAACAGCAACGAGTGAACAGTGTGAGAAATTAGTAGCAGCTTGCAAAATAAAACTGAGCTCAAATTCTGATAAGCTCATAGATTTCTGTGCACTGTATATGTTAATACTTAAGGTTGTCGCTCAGACTACATTATTTAGCAAACAATCCTAATGCTCCTTTAATTCTTGAATTGTTGCTTCGAAATGCCGCATTGATTCGAAATCCTTTTTAATAGAATATCTTAATTCATATGGTGGTACAATTTGGAGCCTTTGATGTACAAGTTTTCGATTCTCTAATAAGTTTTTCGAAAGTATCTGCTCAAAATTTATTAACATACATGTTAGTAAATGTATGTATGAGCATGTTAATGAACTTTACAGCTTAAATAAATGAACATCAATAAATAAAAATAAAAGTTTAGTAATTCAAACACTTAAGATCCCATATGTCCTATTTAATTGCCAACTTACAGGTTTACTTTTAAATTGTTCTAATAAACTCTTTTATAATCCGACAGCTCACAGTGGATGCTTTTGATTTTAAGAAAAACAAACACATTTTTGGATGAAAAATGTTTATTTTTTATTGATTAATTGACTTTAAGCAGTTGCACAATTTTCAATTAAAAACGAAAACATTTCGCCAAATATTCTTAAGCTCAGCTATTAAACAAAACAAAAACGATACAATTTAATCAACGAAACAAGGTAAACGTAACGTAGCCGTCATACCTTTTAGTGCAAACAGGAGCGGCTCCAACTAAAGCCGTTGGTGGGGAAACTTTTAAAGGAGACAAAAATATGCAAATTTTCGCTTAAGAAAACGCAATTTTTTTTATTTTAGGGGGAAATATTTAAATTTATCTGCCCTTAGATTCGCGCTTAAGTGCAAACGACTCGCTAAATATGAAAAAGAAAAATTAATTTGTTTTAAAAGTTTTTGGTTTTGAGTTTCTCCCCCTTCTCATTACAGTCTAAATTAATTTGCAACAACATCCGGAGTTGCTTTTCATGTTGTTGTTTTTCAATACATTGAAGTGAGTTTCGATTTCTTCAACAAAAATAATTTTTCAAACATGACTTGTTTTTTGGATGATGATGTTGTTGTTGGGGTTAGACTAATTGAAAAGTTCAAGTTGTGAGAAATGAAAAATAACAATAACAAGATGTAGCACAGCAACTACAACAACAATACAATAACAACGGAAACAACTAAATTTGTGGCCTCAGGTGAAAACCACATTTTGGTTTTTAATTGAATATTGAAGTTCCTACAACCAAACAGACGTAACCATATTTTAGTTTTAAACAACTTTACTATACATTTTCCAAGATGAGTGTTTAGTGCTGAACATTTTCTTAAAATAAATTTGTAGTAGTTTATTTTCCCAATGTTTGATTGAAATGAAAAATTTTATAAAATTTATAGAAATTTTATATGAAAAATAAAGATAGTAAATGCTACATCTGCATAAAGTTGAAAAACGATTGTACTTATTCTGACGCAACATTCAACTGCTACTGAGATCAATGATTAACGTAAACAAGCAATGGATATTAATATTGATAAGTTAAGAAATATGAAACTTTGTGAAATTTCCAAAAAGTCTGTTTCAATCAATGTTGACATTCTGTGGAAGCCATGTTATTTTGATGAACGATCGCCGTGAGAGGACCCAGTTGTAAAATTCTTCCCCCACAACTTCGAGCGTTGTGTTTCTTGTATGAAATGTTGTGTTATCTTGTTAGAACCACGTCCGGGTTATACCGAGTTCTGAACACAAAAAAGTCAATTAAAATCGCTCGATACCGAGAATCATCAATAAATCCTTCTACACTTCGAAAGATGCCGCCATACCATAAACCGCACCAAACAGTCAAACTTTGTGGATCTAGTCTAGCACGATTGACCACTTGTGAATTGAGTTTGCTTCAATAACGGAAATTTTGAGAACGAATGGCTGGCGTAATGTACCCATCATGACGACCGACCTCAGGACGGAAGTCACGTTGTGTCTTCACAATGAGCCGGAACGTACGTCAGACGTAAAACGATGCATTCTGAAATTTTAAACCTTTAGTAGAATTAAAGCAACACATATATATTCTGAAATATGTTAAACAATTGAAAAAATTCTTACTATCTGGTCACCCTATGCAAAACATATCGTCATTGAAAGAAAACTTATTTGTTGCTATTGGATTTGTTTAGCAACTTTTATTATTTTGTTAGCGATATCCAAAATGATGAAAAGTCTAAGTAGAGATTAAGCGAATGCAATTTCGGTAATCACGGTAATCATTCAATTCAGAGCAAGTCCGATACAAATGGGTTTTCTATCAAATGTCTGACAAGTTTATTAATCCAAAACGACCAACAATTCAATTAAATAATTAATTCAAGTTCTGAGATCTAAACAACGCAATTATTATTTTGACTAAACTAAATTTTAAACTTCTTACATAAATTTCACAATACTGCTTAGAGAGAGAGAGAGATAGAAAGAAAGAGAGAGAGAGAGAGCTAGTAAGAGTACATTTATCACTTGACGTTTAATTACATTTAACAAGAAATTTTCAATTGAATGACTGCAATAATATTTCTGCTGCAGATGTAGATGTACGCCGGCGGCATTTGAAGTTGCTACCTTTTCACAAACTTAAAGGGGGGACTCAACTCATACTACACGGACGTATATTAAGTACAGGTAAATATGTTGAACGGTTGAGAGTGTGGAAAAGCGCATACAATACTATATAGCATCCTATAATGATGGCAATAAAACAAATGAAAGCAGCGTGTTATACCTCACACTCGTCCTTATGCAAGGACAAATAATGAGTACCAAACAAGGAGAACTATAACAAAGAGAAAATCCAAACGTAAAAAAATAGAATATAATGAAAAGGAAAATCACCCTGGGAGTTTTATTACAATTGATCACCTGTTACGCTGATTGGTAATTGCACTTTGAGCTAAAATAAAGTTCATATTACATGTTTACTTTCCTTACCTTTATCTCTACATGTGTTTGCAAAAGGTTGTGGAATAAGCGCAGGTCGATTTTGAAAATGAAATAAAACGTGCTGTGTGAAATTTCATATTTATTTGAAGGGAGAATGAACGCTATTTTGAATGGAATATGATGTCGTTAAAATTTACGCTGCGACTTCGTACGGATCCAGTTTTCAACAAATCTGTCTAATAGATGAGCCTGAATTTACTTGATTTTCTGGTTACTTTGACTTTGAGAGCATTGGTCGATTGCGCTTTATTAGTATAGACCTGTCACTTTAGGAAATTCCACAAGAAAAAGTCAAACATTATCATATAGCCCCAACTTGGTGGCTCATTTACTTCAGCTCGCAGATCAATATCATTCATGAAATTGAAATTGGTTATCATAGTATTACCACCTTCTAAAACTGGTGTGGATAAACTTAATTTCACATAAGGCAATACTCCTCACACTTAATATGATTTGTCGGCCTAAATTGGAATCCATTTCCATACGCTTCAAAGCACGGTCATCGAACAAACTGGTCAAATACATCGACATTGTGGGTAAAGCGAATCTCAAACAATCACAAGCACTTGTTGCGAAAGTCCAAGTCCTTATGATCTTCTGCACAATTTTCCGAACAGCTTTGTTTTTCGATTGTAGACTTAATAAGATTTTGAGGCGTAAGCTACGACAATATTGGCAAGGCAAAAGAGACGACCACCTGTCTCGGAACTGTCGGTGTGGTGTATTGTGTTTAGCAGTAGTAAGGGTAGGAATAACGCTAGATGGAAACTTTGTCAGTCCAATTCGGTCCCTAATTGTTTACCGAACTGGTTAGGTTTAATTAGGACCTTAGGAGTCGACTTTGAAATGCATCTGTGCCAGTCTTTAAACGGTTTAAAGGTAATATCCTAAGGCGATTTGCTAAATAATAAATAACAAATTTGAGAAACTTTGCCAAAACAACTTGGCTACCACAAATTGCCAACATCAACATGCCGTTGTTGGAAGCTCCTTTTTTGAAATTCTTCATTATACATTCAGTCTCTAAATGTGTGACTGGTCGGACAACAAGAGGGGCAGGGTTAGCGTATATGACCATTACATACCTTTTAGTATGCGAGGCTTGTACAGGAAGTTTGTTATATTTTAATTTTATCAAAAGCTTTTTTTCAGAAAATTGCCCTATTTAGAATGGAGATTAAGTAGACCGTTAGTAATATGTCTAAACATCTAATTAAGATCCTTTAAATTATCCCAGCCATGTACGGATTAGTTATCTAGAACTCAAGCTTTAGGAATATGAGTAGACATAAATAAATAAATTTAAATGTAAAATTTAAGACTTTGTTGCTTAAGTTCATAAACTACGCATGACAACCCCTCTATTGACGTATGCACTCGCTATTGCAAACAATATGAACTCGTTTTGTTAGATGAAAACCCTATAGTATTTGTTGAAAAGTACAAATATGCACACATAAACATATGTAATATACATAGACACATACATATAGAAGTGTGTATTTGGGGGCTCACAAAATGTCGGTGTATGTAAATGGAATAAGAGGATAAGCTTTTTGTTTAAATTCTTACGTGTTGAATTTTTGTAAAAATTTTATACGATATCTTAAATCTTAGCCAGATATATAGTAGTATGTGAACTGACTCGCCTTTTGACCTCCACGATTCACTTATAGGCCACCCACAGAACACATCATATGATTGAAAGGTCGTCCGTATCACGTGGAGACAGTTGTACTCCTTTTTTTTTTGAAAGGCCAAATTTTGGCGTTAACAATAACGAAAGTTATTAAAATTACTTTAGGTGTCCGTAGTGAAACACAAAATCCGACGCTAACACAGATAGATTGCAACTTTCATAATCTCTGAAACCCATTATTTTTACTTTTTGCAAGCAGAAAAATGCTTAGCCCACACGGTCATGTTATTTACAACTATATGCTGAGTTTCAAAATTAACTCGACATGCATTTTCATTAGATAAGTGTCTTATTATCCTATTTAAAAAAATCGAATGTCAGGCCTTTTAATTTCTCCATCACTATAGGTTACGGAGTGGTCCTCTAAAAATATGTTGATAATGTCTTCAGGAGCCAACCCACTGCTATTCAGTGGCCTCTTTTAGTAATAAATCACTTTAAAGGCTGTTGCTTAACTAGTTGACTATTGAGCATTCAATGGCTTTAGTAGCATCTATTAATACGTCAGCCGCTGGTAATTAATTATATACATCTTGCCGGTGTCGCTCTATAACACTTAATCGTCAGCGAAGTAAAATAATTAATAAAACGGTTATACTAGCTTTAGTTAAAGCGCCTACATAACACCGGAGGCTCTGGAACATTATTCAAAAAGTAAACTTATCACACAATTTATGAGTTGATAAATATTGAATATTTTCTATCCCTCTTCCTCATTACCTGTCTTCTCTAGTCCATACACTTTCCAAGAAAATAATATATTGCACGATTTAATTGGGGCAATTAAATTTTAAATTGACCTGCTATTGACTTTAGCTTTCACAAATATGCAATTTAGCTTTTGATAGCTGAAAATGTGTACATTTTGATCGTGAAAACTTATGTTTGAGGTAAACTTGTCGAATTAGAATTATTATACTAAGAAATTAATTGTCAGGCTTAAATTGGTTTTCTATTATTTCTGTTAAGAAACAAATTTTGTTTGTTAACCAGGCCATTAACTAATTAACTGGACGGTTATTCTGATTACAGACACAATTCCATACGTTTGCACTGTCTCATTTAAAAATATTTTTATAAGTTTTACATTAAAAATATGTTTTATATTAAAAAGATTCACATAACTTGAGTCCTTCTACTATGACGTGTGTACTATATGCGTTTTTAAAGCGGGATGTGTGTGTGTCTGCCATAAAAATGTTACCATGCTGTTAGAGTTATCATCGACACAAACGACACGATACCTTCTCCACTTCTGCCCACAAATATTTGAAGCGTAGTATGTGAAAAAATAAGCAATAAAAAGCAAAACAAAACCCCTTATAAATTCAGTATGTAGTATACGTGTACACCTGTAGCAAGAACAATGATATTACTGTAGCTGGACTAGCTGCATCTATCTGCTACGTGTATCATCTATCTCTGGGGGCTTGCAAATGACAATAATACCCAAAGCAGTATTCGTACTCGTATGCCCCTGCCGTTCTATTGTTTGTGCATGAGAAATTTATTTAAGTTTTACACACATTGAGAACGAATCAATTGGTTTGATGATGGTTGAATGAGTAACTCAATGAATGTATAAATGGTTTTTTGGCCTGGACCCCTACATATGCACATGCCCCATGCTCACACATATGCCCTTGATGAAAACATATACATATGTATGTACTCTATTGCCCTGGGTATATTTTAGACCATCCATAACAGTTGAGCAGATCTTTGTTATTTTAAATTCCGTTTTTTTTTTCTTTTATTTATTGTGAATGATTTTTTTCCCCATTTTTGTTATTCTGTGGATTAAAACACGAGTTAAGCTTATTTCATTTGTTTATTGTTGTTTTACATATGAAGAACTTAGTCTCAGTCCATTGATGTTGGGTAGAATAAAATGTTATGGTAACTCATTTCATAGACGGTCAATAAATTGTACCTCTTTTTTTATTGATATAGCAGTGTTTAAAATATTGACGCAAATGATTTTTTATTCTTAAAAACAAATATTATTTTATTGTAAAATAAGTCAGTACACAGAGAAAACAAATATGTTATGATAATCGAGTTTGTTGTGGTGTTTGAAATAAAATTTCGATAAACCCAACTATGTTTTTATTTTTAAGAATTTCGATTCGAATACAAATACGAATTGAAAATGGAAACCGTCTTTAACCCAATTTTTTTTTGTGTATTATAAAAATTTGGTTTGATTCAAACGGAACCTAAGGAATTTCGTTTAAAAATAACCGATACTCAAATCCCATCTATAAGGTCATGTTTTGTTAAGAATATCTGATGCCTTTACCTTGGCTTAAACGCACTACTGATGACCACTTTGATTCATGTTTCAAACAATAAGATTCATGTTTCAAACTAGAATATTATGAGCAGTATATTTTACGTCACTTTGATAATGATTGTAAAACGAGGCGACCTTATTCTTATATTCTTCAATGGTTCCGCAATAAAAAGCATTGCGTGCGTTATTTAGGAAATTATATATTTCTTAGAAAGGCCCAGGTGTGCCAATATGTATTGAATAAAACAAGGTTTAAATGTCCTCTGCGTCTGTCCTCTCTACCAAAAGAAAAATTTTTTCATGAATTTTAGTTCGCTATTAGAGTAGTGTCACAATAGTCCTCGACTAGACCGTAACGAGGTTATACAAATCTTATCGAAAGTCTCACTTAACAATCAGAACGAGTTGAAGTCGATATGGGAACCGATGTTCTAGTGGCAGCTGTTCCTGAAGGTTTGATTTCTGTGGTTGGCATGGACTATTCAGTGGCCCGCGTTGTCTTATTTGTTAGGGGTAGTGTACAGTGATTTTCATTAGTCAATGTTTATAGCAGAAAGCTACTCTTGGGCGATTGTTGTTCATTAACCATATACGCCAGCTTGAGCCTGGCGATTGATACGTGAACGTCCTTGCTATCGATTTTGTTGCTGAAACTTTTCTCTTATTATCTACAACCCGACCCGGAATTATTTAGCAGAAACACATGTGCGCATGTGTCCATGGCTGGATTTTTAAATATTTTATCTTTGCCATGTTACGTCGTTAGCGGAGGTTAGTTATTTCCCTTGGTTTTTATTCTCACTACATGCTGTCGACCAAAAAATTGAGCTGGTCTACGTAACGTGGTAACTAGAACCAATTCAGCCGGAGAAGCCTTAATATCTTTCTTTTATGTTGATTGAAGGTCAGGTAAATTAAGTGGCAAACATTTGAACCATCGATTCTGGTCGTTGCACAAAATTGTTACCGTTAACATCCTATGCCTTCTCCTAATGAGGACAGTATGGCTAGTATGAAAACGGTTGATGCCAAGGTGTCGTGTTAATTCATATAAAATATGCGACTTAAATCGTTCGAGCAGAAAGCCTACATGTAGTGGTATTCGCTGTACGATAGGTAGTGGTGTCCACATCGTGCGATTTGGTCTAAAATGATATGTCTTATTGTTTAAGATGATTTTTCAGTCTAAATAGGATTCCTCTTCTAAACGCTCTTGGATTACTTGAATCTTTAACGGGTGCAGGCCCAAGTCGCAAAGCGAAACTCGCCAAGTCAAGGTCTGAAAATGTCCGAGTTCTTGTGCAGGGCAAGGATCTGACTGCTTGGAGTTCTAATGCAGACAATGATTTAGTGGTTAAAGAACCGATTGTTTCGAGAGTCATTAAAGAGTTTACTTTGAAAGGGCTTCAGATGTGCACTTAAAGTGGCGGAACTCGCACAGAGGTTGCTCAATCAAACACTTAATTTAATCATCACATTTTATTACTTTTGAACGTGTAAATCGGGTAACTTGTAATGTTGATTTGACATCCCTGACTTGACAATTAAAAACAGATTCGGCAGACGCCACCAAATAATATGGAAGCCACATACTGTCAACTTCGACCAGACTTTGTTGAAGAACCTAATGAATAATTTTTTCTCGTAAACTCTCGAGTATAACCACGGTGAGCCTTTGTTACTAATAAGAGATTTATAAGGCAAAAAATGGAATTTGCTTTTTTTAAATTTCGTTCGTTCCTATCTAAACTTATTTTATTATAATAACGCACATTATTTGTTAGATGTGATAAGCTAGCCACTATGATATTAAACAATCTCAAAACAAAAACATTTCGGTTTTAACGAAAAATCCCATCAGCAAACAAATTATTATTTTATTATTCTTATTTGTTTAGTTAATGACTTTAGAATTTCTCGAAATATATGGAATTTATACTCCACTACTGAAATTATTTCGATACATCTGTTAGCTTAATTTGCTTTAGTTTTTAATCTTTAATTTTTTCTCCTTCATCTTACATTAGAAGTTCCAAAAAATATTGCCAATCTTGCTCATTATGATATTATCTCATATTATCTATGTTCCTTTTTTTCTGTCATTAATTTACAACCAGCAAATAAAGTGACTACAAAAGAAATTGTTAATGCCATTCTTCGCTAATAAACTAGTTAAACGACTTTAAGCTGGCAAACTTTTATCATAAAAGCATGAAGACTGAAAGCCCAAAAATCTGAAATAAGACAGCATAATGTTCTTTTTCTTTATAATTTAAACCATGAAAAAATTTCACACATCATTTAATAAGAGTAGGTAAAATCAGAGAACCATGACGGGATATAAGACATATAAAAACACATTTTAGTTTCCTTAAATTTTCATACTAACTCTTGCATATGACGTACATACATTTGTGTAAGACAGGTGCGGATCTAGGAGATGAAAATTAGAATACTGCTCTCCCGCCCAAAACGACATGAATTTGAGTGTTTTCCCATACAACAAATTAAAAATTAGCAGCAAACGCCACCCAAAAAGCCCAAGCTGAATGCGCGCCTGGTTTATGTATATGAGGAAAAAGAAGGCTTAATCATTTTGCTAGATTTTATGACTTTCTAATATGAATGCAACATAAACAAAGTTACGACGTCGAATGGCAACAGAATTCAAATAAAATCATCATGGTTGGTTGAGTTTAACGACAAGACAATGAAAATGATGAAGGTTCAAAATACGAGATATTAAAAATTTTATTTTTTGTTTTCATTCCCAGAGGTGGGGATGTTAAATGTGTGAAGCAAGTGGCTCAGTCTGAGAGTTGTGCTGCAGTTAACACATCTGCAACCTCTTTCTGTTTTTTCTTTGAGAAATAAAAATTTGTAAACTTTATTTATAATTTATTTAAATATGACTCATTACTTGCAAAAGTACCATCAGAATGATAACCTGGCAAAGGTGTTATAGAAATTAAAAGTGCGTGCCGACACACCTTTAGGGTGTCTCAATAAGAAAGTACTATTTAAATTTTGTTGTATTATTTCGTACAAGTGACAACTCTGATATTCAACAGGTTTGACCTGTGATGGTGCCAATTGTTTAAAATGGAACGTTACACAAAGAAACACGCTTTATCATTGTGAAACCCCTTACTTCGCAGAATTTTCGGTCGCAAAACATTGTTGGTGTAAACGCGAATGTCTCTATAAGCCCGAAAACATCAATTCGGCAGTGACTACGAATTCATTACTGGAACGTTATAACGAAATTCCTTTAGTCTCAACTGGAATGTATGGATCCGGGCAACATGCGGTTTTAGCAGTTGACCGCCACCTGTCACACCGCACATGAAACTATCAATTTATTGCAGCAATGATTTCCATAGTGCACTCTTATTGAGACACTCTATAGTTTTTATTCAACAAAAATAATTCAAACTTAAGGCGAAAAAATCAAAATCAAAACAGTTTACAGCATATTAGGAATTTTCCTATCTTTTTAAGTAATCGTTTTACTAGAAACCTGATCACAGTGGTCAAAGGCACATTGAGTTAGCCAGGCGTGTCTCTGATACTCAGCATTTTGGTGTAGAGCCAGTTTGTGACATACATTTTTTAATGGTTACTCCACTGGTCAGATGTGTAAAACTATTGACCGCAAAAGAAACTTGGAATGCTTCTCAGTTGAAATTAAATAGCAAAGTCTTTTGACTTTCATTGGTTCTCTATCTGACCATATTCAACTGGACTATGCTCTGTGGAATAGAAATTAGATTAGTTCCTCTTTATGTCGTTTATGCCTTGAGGAAGATAAAACAACAATACATATTCTTTGTGAATGTATCGTGTTAATTAATGACAGAAGACGAGTTTTAATTTTTTCTTAAATTTTCTTTTTGTAAATCAATCCATTTAAAAAGAACATAAAAACAGTCCGAAAATGTCCTTTAAGTTTCGTTTTATTGATAATTTGTTTGGCAAAAAAAAAACCCCGTACAACTTAAGTAAAATATGATTTAAATTTATTTACTTTTGAGATAAAATCATCTTTATTTTTCCTACAAACAGATGTGTCTGCAGTTTAAACAATAAAATAAAGTAAAATAATAATATTTTTCTAACTGATGTCCTTTGCAATGATTACAATTTAAACTTCTTCCCTGGCATGGTGCTACTCCAACAAGGATGTTTCTAGTCTTTGTTACGGTTACTTTTTGTTCGTTCGTTTATTTGTTTGTTTATTTATTTGTAGAATTTACTTGCAACAAGAATAAATAATAAACAGTGGAGGCAGCAGCAACAGCATTTGGCATTGTTTCAAAGTTTTGGAGTTCTTCTTTTTGTTGGTTTTCATTTTGTTGAAGCAACAGTTTACTCTGGCGTTAGTAGTGATACAAGTCACTATTGTCAACAACTACCATCGTAGAGAATCATATGAAACCAAAATGATTCTTGTAGCACACACACACACACACACACACACCCATACATACATACACTGAGAATAGCAAATTGTTTTCATAAGTGAAATGTAAAAAAAAAGAAGTAAGCAGTTTGCTTATTGTTTTGTCGTTTAGCTCGTATTTTACCACTTGCAACAATTATAATTCCTTTAACAAATAAAACAATAAAAACCATAAAAAAACTTTTACCATTAACGTCCACAGAAAGAAAAACTTATTTTATTGTACCAACTGCAAACAGTAAAATTATACAAAATTAAATAAAATCTTAGTGTAGCATTTTTGTGTACATTTGGTCTTGCAACTTGTTGCATACAATTATTTACTTAAGAAAAGTAACAAAAAGAAATTTATAAGCAGCTGGAATATTAATCTTTCTCTTTTCTATATAAGCAGTTTATTTTGCTTAAAGTGGCAAAGTAAACAAACTAATGAACACAGCAATTCAAGAAGATAAAAATTAATTATACTTACGTTGAGCACTACGTCATTTAATATTTACGCAAAAGTTTGGCATAACGATTTACTTTTTTTTCATATTTCGTATTAAATGTAGTAATTGTTGTGACCGAAACTATTAGATAAAATTGCTAAATGTTAAAAGATGTAATATAAATTAAACATTGTTGTCTACCCCAATAGGAAAAGGATTTAATAATGTAAAATAAAAATATTTCTCAAAATCAATTTCCTTCAGCTGCCACAAACTCAGTGGAAGGGCTAATGAAGTATGTAGCGGCCCGGAAACGCATTCCATTTTGCTTGTATCTAAAACAAGACTGCAACTCGGTATATTTCCCTTTCGTTTCGATACGAATTATAAAAAATAAATTTGATTCAGTAGACATTTGAACAAGGACGAATCTTAGAAGGCGGCCATGTAGTTTCAGCAGCGTCTGTCTGTTCTTTACTATTCAGCCATTGCTACCAAGTCATGCCAAGGTACACATTCAAATGCTAGTTTTTTTAACAAAATTTAATGGAAAAATCACGTTTAGCGACAATGAGCATTCTTGGATGAGTGACATGTTAAGCAAAATTGTCGTATACAGAATGAAGCCAACGTACGCAAAGTTCACCAGGTGGCAATGCATTTACAAAAAGCATCTGTTAAGTGCGGATTTTATGCAGGCGGAACTACGTACTTTTCTAAAACAACGTAGGTGAGCCCCCACCATCACCGGTGGGGTTAAATAAGGTTAGTTAGCACAACTCCCCTTGTGAGACTATAGACAGAAAGTCCTTGAAAATTGCCGCTACAGCTATGTGGAGCCACTCCCGAACGAGTCGCTACACCTGATGAAGGAATATAATTCCTGTGGCTTTAGCTCCGATAGTTCCGAAAGGTTGACGAAGGACCTTTCCTTGCTTAGGCCCCTGCGTAGGTCATCATGGACAACACAGAGGTAAAGGATATGTAATACTATCCCAGTGTTTGAGCGTGATACCCAAATCTACAATGACCACAAGCCGTTGCCACGATATCCCATAATCGTTCCGCTATTAAATGATATGGGTGCGGATGGCATGTGGTCTACACCGTAGACATTTTGCAGAAACCATTTGAAGATATTGTTATCTGTTGCGGATATGACGTGAATTATTCACCAGTGCCATGTGATGCCTATACACTTTTGTCTACAGCCGCGTGTGGCGAAGCCACATAATACATACAAAATGCCATACATGGGTGTTTCAAACAAAGCAAAGGTGACTCTTCCAAAAGTGTGTGGAAACTTTAACGGCCGTATGCACAAAAATATTTTATTTTTGGGTTGAAGTACATAGTAGTTAATACAGTTATGCTTAACACGGGTTTACAAGGCTTTGTTAAGTTTTTTTGCATACTGCCGTAGTTCCAAATCTTCAACTTACGCAATTTTTCACCAAAAGGAAACACCGGCACCCAAGAAAGCAAATCAAATGACGCATAGGTCACTACGTTATACCCAAAATTGTGTCCTGAAATCATGGAAAGAATTCTACTATATAAAACAAGGCCTTACATTTAGTGCTATGAAGTTAGGAATTCAAATCAAAACGAAGACACTTTTCAGACGGTGTATGCTTGGACAAGGCTGTAGAAGTTTTCCCCAGACATTAAGTATATCCCTTTATTGTTTATATATTATTTTTCTAATTAAATGAATCATTTTTTTAAGCTTAAGCTCGTTTTATATTCTTTATTTAGGTAGGAAGGTCGGCAGGACGCCTGTTACACAGGCCCACGTGGATCTGCAAGTCCGGTATCTTTGTGTTACCTGAAAATAAAGGAATAGGGGAAAAAGAAAGTCGAAAAATTAGTAGTAAGGAATAGAGAGAAACAGTGTGAATAGTAATGTGGAATTAATCCCGAACAAGTCGCTGCCGTTCATTCAGTGAGTTGGAGGACTTCCTCCGATAAACGTTACCACGATATCCCATAGGTACATCATCTGAAATCTAAAAGATATCTCTAAATCGAACCCTGTTTAAACTGAGGAAGATTATCGTAGTATGTCTGTATGCGAATTTCTCCCATATGGCCTCAGCAATATCATATAAGACATTGTCAATTTCCATTTTGCAGGCCGAAAGAGGAATGCCAGAAAATTCGTCAGCACTTAAGTTCTTCAGCCTTGCTCCCCTCTTTGCATGCTTATCGCCTATCCAGTTCCGGACCATGTCCAATCACCAGTTAAAAGGTGATTCATGAATCTCTCGCCATTTAATTTATAGATGACCGGCCTTGCCGAAGCAGCCGGATGAATACCTATCAGAGACCTAATTACGAAGCCGGAGGTAGTGAAGATCCAAATATCTCCATCAAACATTCTGTGGTGGCACAGTAGTAAGCCAATAATACCGCCGATATTTTAGCCTGCATAGCTTAACATTCGTAGGTGATTTTTAATGACATATTGAGGCCTAGTTCCCCTATGTAAAATACCTCCGTCTACTACATTATCCTATTTGGAGCCATCTGTGTATATATATCCACATACTCGGAATTGAGTAAAAACCCCTCGAGAAGCAAAGTTTTAGAGTTTCCTATTTCAACAGGCAGATCAATCGAAGCCCTCACAGTCTACAGTTCCATTGATTAGTAGCGATTAACCGCTTTCTGGAAAATTTGGATCCCGTAATTAGATTCGCCACTAGTCCACGGTTTCATAATTAAAACTGATTTTATAACCGCCTCGAACAGCGAACAATTTACTTTATAAGAGTTAATACCTCATGACGTTTCCCTGGCTTTCCTGCATATGTAAATAGTTGGCATCCAGGATAGTTAGCTATCCAGAAACTCGCCAAAACTAACACGAAGTTTAGAATCTTGTATCTACCGGTGAACACTACAAGTTTCAAAAACGAACTTAAGCCTAAATAAAATTTATTCATTTAACATAATTATAATTACTCAAATTTCAGTTCGAAAGTTCGTTCAAATATATTTTCTTTATATATTTAAAATTCTTGGCCTTAATGACACGGTGCCATAATGTCCATGAACCCCACCGGAGACCATTTCGTTTGAACTCATAAATTGTGAATACCTAAAAACTATATGAACGCATATCATATGTATAGCAGTTTCCCTGCCTTCATTGAATTTTACTCAATAGAATAACTCTGTGAACGCTACCGTTAACTGAACTGTGTGGTTTTAAATGAACTTTGCAGAAATAAATTAACGCCTAAACAAAAGCGGATATTAACTAAAACTGATATTAGCAGCGTTAATAATACGAGTAATTGCTAATAGCTTTAAACTGTCCTGTCATTTTACGCATTACAAGTCGAGAATTTTCAAAGCAAAACACTTATAATAGAAAATGATACCATCAGGTTGTATCTGCAGGTAGATATTACGAAACCTACTGTTGACTTTTCTAAATGTTTTTAATGGAGCAACAAACATTGTTGTTGTTGGCCAACCCACATCGATGCAAAAATGTTTAACTTCCGCTTAAATACACACAAATAATGGACAATATCTGTATGAATATCAAAAACTGTTTCCATAAATTTTTTGTCCATCTATTAGTTTCTATGCCCGCAAATTAGCAAAAAAAAATTGTTGCACAATAAATCTGTTTTTATGCTGCAATTTCATTCAATTTGTAATTCAAATAAACTAATATGAGTATGAATTGGTGGTGATGATGATATCGATGATGTTTTATTGATATTAATATCCACCAACTAAGCGACCACCATAACGGCTACAATGTTTATGGAATAAATTACTTGGAAAATATGTTTTAATGTTTATCTCTGGGTTTGTGTTGTTGCTTGTACAAGTTCGAGTACTGAAATGCGTATTTAATTTATGGTTGAATAATAAAGTCAAGTTATTTCATCTATTACTTGCTGTGTTTGTCGAAGCAGAAGATTCAATTAAGTTTAGCATACTGTGCACTAATTAAAATTATTTATATTTTCAATTATTATTTTTATTTATCGACGTTAGATAAAATTTTCTGCGCTATTATGATCACCGGTCACGTAATTAGGACGGTCACGTGAGCTTGTATGTATATAATGTCAGCGGAAAGGTCGAATTGATTTTAAGAGTTTATGGCGGCCAAGCTAATTAAGTAATTATTCAATAACCAATATCAATATTTTTCATTTGGAACATTAACTTAACTCCACGGCCGTCACCTGACAGACACAAAGATATGGCTCGCCGCAACTAAGAGCACTGTCAAAAGTTTTGACGTGATAGCGGCCGGTAAGAAGTTCCTGTCTCTCCAAGGAGTCTGGATAAATAAGTCAGGCGGAGAAAAATTAACACTCTCGTATAAAAAATCCCTTATCCACGCTGGGACAGCATACGCTAGCGATGCGTGGTCAAGAGGGTGCTTGGGCTCAAGTGTGCGAACTCTGGATACCAGTCGATCTCCAGTTTTAATACAGACTTACCCGTGCATATAGAGCTCTGTGTGGGTGGACATATATTTCTCCATTAGATGGATAAATCGGGAAGTCTCACAAGAGGCCAAAGAAGCAATACGGAAGAGATGTACTAGAATGCCTCGCGAGGAAGGGATCAATCTTTAAAATCTTTAAAGGTACTTCTAAGACGTTAGACTGTGAGTTTCCGACAGCGATGGACAATGAAGCCTCGCACGAGGTGGAGAGTTTAATCTCTGCAGGAAATCTGCTGTTTATTGGCCAATGGAGGGATTTTGAAAAGTTGGACAAGAAAAACTCACAAGGGTTCGACGGGACAGCTTTTAAAGGTTTTCCTGAGGAGGAGGCTGAGACGGTAGCGAATATTGTGTTTAAGTGGCCAGCACTGGCTAGCATAAGACTTAGGACCATGGGCAGACACTTGTTAAGTGGAAATGCAATGGTGGACTTAAGCCTCAAACAAATGCTAGCAATTACAAGAGACGCCGTGATGAGGAAGAAGGCCGACAGTCACCAGTCGACAGTTTTAAATCAGTATAGTCGAGAGTAAAGGCTGGTGGTATGAAGAGGCTTGATTGAGAGTAAGGTAATCGTAAATTTCAAATCGCTTGCTAGAAATTAATTCGGGCAAAGAAGGGGATCGAAAATGGATTCAAAAATTTAGCAATCTGCTTCGAAAAAAACCTTACTCCACATAAAATTTCGTTAAGAATACGATTTTACAAGAACCTACGTTAATTTTTTTAAACGTGAATTATTAACTAAAAGAGCGATAATGTTTAAAAAAATCAAATTTAGAGTTTAAAATTGCTGTCCTGTAAAACGACAAAATCACACTTAAGCTCTTTTTCCTTATTGACACAGATATTATTTATGGGATCGCAAAGCAGTATTGCGATTGTCCAAAAACATAGTCATATTAGTACCTTATTAATCTCTGTGGTTAAATGCATGAGAACGACAGTTGAAACAATGCTAAAGCCCTTGTATCCTTTTAAATTAATTTAAAAAGTATTATTTAAGTAAAATATCGATCCTTCAAATTTTAACTGAAATAATTGAAATTATTCGCAATACTTCTAATCTTCTTATGTTACTGAAAATATATTTTTAGCACCTAAATAAACTATCCAATTCATAAATGGTTTCCATTTCATTTCGTTGCAACAACCACAGAAGCCAGTACAAATACTAATCCGATTGATGTATGTGTGTAGCAATTTTTTTTATAATATTCATATTAATGCTTCGATATACACACATACATATGTAAAAATATGTATGTACGAGGGCATTAATGACAATTCGTTTAGTTGACTTTAAAAAAAAACGGTTTTAATTTCGTTAAATTTAAATTCAAAATTTATTAAAAAAAATATCTGGATATTCCATTACGAAATTATTAAAGAATGTATTGGGAAATACTTGCAAATATCTCTTTCGGAGAAATACATAGTACTGATTTCCCTTTGTATTCAAAGTGATCACCAAATATTTGAATCAATACTGACTATTAATTAATTTTGGACTACACTAGAGCTACATATACAACATCGCCACATATATGAGCTTAACGAGGCTGGTAATCAACGGATAAATATCCGGTTGAAAATCTCCAAAATCATGTTCAGAAGGTCATAAGCAATTGATCATCGACTGTTATTAAATATTTCCGCAGACATGAGATTCTGTCGATGTTCGTAAGAAATTTATGCTGTGATGGCGGTGGGATTTCTGATCACTCTTCTTACCTCCTTGTGTAGTATTACAAGACTGTGATTTAACAAAGACCCAATTGCAAATTTCAAATTTTACGCACGATTTATAGTGCAGTTGTTTTCAATATATTTTTGTTAAATTTTAGGTTTGAGGTTTTCTATTTCAAAGCCTTTGGCAATTTGCACTTTATATGCTTCATTTCATTGTGATTGTTATCAAATAAAATAGAAACGAAAAACACTTTGTATAAAATGACCGCCATAAAAATAAACAAAATAGGAAAAAATTAACAAAGAATTTAAATTAACTAATAAATTCCACTTCAAATGGTCGTGTGTTTGAATTAGAGGGTACCCCAAATAGCGCCATTATGAAGTTCCGTCGAATCGGCAGTACTTTATGTATTTAAATTTAATTGGGATTCGAATATGCTATTTTCTTATTTAGAAAATTTTGAATCGAAAATACTAATAGATGTCAAGCCAAGAAAATCGATGAAAGTAAAATCTTCAAAAGTTGAATTATCCCTACAAATGGATCTAGTAATAATAAATATCTCAGAGACTTATTTTATTGTCTTAACAAATAATATTAATATATATAAATGCTACGTTAGTACAACTATTAGTGTACTAGTCTATTTGTCTGCGGGTTGTGTATTCGATTCCCATCGAAGACTCTGGTGTGCTTCTCTACAACGCGCGAAAGTTTACGTTTCTATTGACGATAATTTAGGAAAGAAAATAATTTGAATTTGTATTGTAACACTTAGTAAACAAAATAATAAAGGTAAACATTTTAACACTGATGTGGGTAAGAGGGCATACAGACTCGAAGCAGAAGCTTCGAATTGAGGCGATCGGCAATGACTTTCTACCTAGCCGAAAACCAGAATCATAATGAAAATTAATAAAAGAAGAGGCCTGAAAATTGTTGAGGTTGAACATTGCTCATGAAGCCAAGGGTACTTATAAGCAATAGAAATAATCTAGGCTGGATAACTGCGCTAGTAATAGGAAATGTCAACTATAACTATATCTAACCATGCAAAGGGTCTAAGACGGCTTCAAAAGCTTCCATTATGCTGCGCCCCAAAGGCAGACACATATGGCTTATACCATAGGCCTGAAGCATAATCGAATCTTCGTGATTACATGGGCCTAAGTGATAAGAAAGTATGTCGACAGCCAGTAATCGCTAACTCCAAGACTAAACGCTTGATGATTGTTCAGGGTACAGAGATGAGTAAAGTTACTGAATCTGCAAGCCGCCAATTGGATTTTT
The DNA here is from genome assembly GCA_963932375.1 of Phania funesta. NCBI lineage: Eukaryota > Metazoa > Arthropoda > Insecta > Diptera > Tachinidae > Phania > Phania funesta. The sequence continues at coordinate 8,710,561 of OZ010652.1, forward strand.
TTAAGGAACAAAGGCAGCTGCTTTTATGAACCTAATATATGTAAGCCAAATGCCTAAAACAAAATGTTTTGCCTTATGATTTAAATGTTTTTGTGGGAACAGAGTCAACAATTTTTATAGAAATTTTTTCATAACAAAGTAATTGACACTAAAATTTTAAAAAATATTTGAAACAATGAATAAATAAATTTTATCAGGACTGAGTTTGTAAAGCGGTAATTTTCGTTAAGAAATTTTCAGTTACCTTTGTATATCAAATATTGTTCTCTATACGCAAAGAAAAAACATGGCGTTGGCATGGTCACGACTACCATATTATGTTCTATACAATTATAGATTGTTCGGCCAAGCATATAATGGTTATTTAAAAGCATTTTAAACATTACTTCAATATATCAAAAGCAAAAATACAGAAACAACTGCGTACAGTTAACAGGATTATCCACATAAACACATCGTTAACACTTGCACACATACATTCAGCAACACACACTCGAATATCCTGATACACATGCAACAAATAGGATTCAGTTGCATGAAATTCGTTACCGCTAAAATTACAAATAATTGACTTAAAATGTATTTTAAATGTCAAGTCATAAATTCAATTCTATTTCAATAGAGATCCTTTTTTATTTTAAATATTTTTTCATTCCTTTTATCTGACATATTTGATTCTTTTACAAAGTTTCTATTAACGCTACCGTTTTTATTGTTTTTTTTTTTCACAAATACATACAAAAAATTTATACATACACGTATGTATGTACAAATGTGAGTTTAACTGTGTATCTAAAAGTTTCCAAATGATTACGTTTATCTAATTTAACTCTTTGCGTGTGTATTGTTCGTTCAATGCCCAAATATTTATGTTAACAGAGCCAAATATTATGTTAAGTAAAAACCCCAATTTAAAACAAAATAAATTGTAGCACATACATACAAGTTTTTATAGAAAGTAGCCCACCCCACCTACTTTGGCATGTAGTTATTAGAATTGAAATCGAATTTTACTTTATTCACATGCATGAGTCATGATCTTCGGGAAAATGTGAAAATCAAATATAAAGATTATATTTGACGAACACAAGAAGGCAAATATTTTTATTTTCAGCTACAGTGGGATCGATAAATGAAAATTTTGAAAACTAAATTAATTTTGATTTCATCGATAAAATTATACAAAAATGTATGGAGGACTTTAAAAAACCCTTGGTTGACCAGATAGTAATGATAGTTTTACCAATTGTCATTCTGTTTTCAGTAAGGTTTACCATTTCATTTCCCTCAACTGAAAGAAATGTTAGCCGTAAGTCCAGATTTAGATAAAAAAAAATCATATGAAAGTGCTGCCAGCGAAGCCGAGGAAAGCCAGAATAAATTTGAAATTTCAACAATTAAATTAAATATATTTTCCATAGTGAATATCTGGTCATCCTACACTTAGAGAAAACTGCTTGAATGCTTACGACTTTAATGTTCTTTTACGAAAACGTCCACTTAAGTAAATAATATCTAAACAGCCGTTCGTGTTTTTTTGTATGTAGTAGAAAGAAGCCAAGTCTGATATAGTTGACATCTTTAATGTATCCTCCACTGCTCCTATTCTTTTTGTAACAATTAACTGCTTGTCTTGTAGCCACATCAATCACGCTTAACAATTTTCGTGCTTTTCACGGTTTCCACCACATATATGATTGGCATTGCCATAAAATGCGCAGGTAAAACACATGATGGCGGCAAGATCACAATGACCATATAATGTTCTTTACAACAGTATATTGTTGTGGAAAACATTTAATCACCTTTTCATTATTTTTTACATTAAATGATTTCCAGCGATAACAATTTCAACATGGTTGAGTTGAACGATGACTATTACGCCGCTGCCAATCAGAAACATAATTTGTTGGCTTTTCCATTGTTCTAAGAAGATCATCTTATTTAATAATGTGATTTGCTTACAACCATATAATTAATTTTAATATGTTGCTTGAATTTAATTTCAATTAGTAAGTTGGCCTTATGATAACTTCTATAATTGGTGAATTTCCATTTAAAACTTATAACCCAAAAAAAAAACACTATTTGTCCCACTTTGCAGATACATATACATAATCTATATCTACATATAATCAAGATCTATATTCACGTGCTAACAAATAAACAAGATTATCATTTCATACATACTCACACACTCTAGCAAATAACTCAAACAAACACACAACGAGCACCACTATTAACGTGTAGCAAGCCTATTACACGTATTAACGTATATGCACTGAATCCGAATCAATGTAATAAAAGTCATGGCATCGGAAAAGGAAACTAAACACACACAGCCACAAAAACAAAAAGAAATACAAAACTTATCCCGTTGTGGAAGGCGTTTATTATAAAAATATGGAGATGTGTGTGTAGCTGTTTATGAATACAAAATATTATTATAAATTGAAAATTGATAATATTTTGTTTGGCAAAAGAAAAAGCAAATTTAACAACAGACCCACTAACGATTCAATATACAATTCAATTGAATTTTGCATCAATTTAAAATAAATATATGTCTCTAACAGTAAGCAAGGCTAAAGCGGAGCATCAGGAATTTGGAAAAAAGAAAGTATTTAGCTACAACCTCAATTATTCGAGAAAATTGATAGAAAAATTTAACCAAAGTTAAAGAAAAGCCAACCTTGATGAAAACTTTATTATGATGCCAGTTAACATAAAGCGTCCATGTATATCTTCAGTCATATCTTGTCTTCATATTCTCGAGGAAATATATAACAACTTTTGTAAATAAGCCTTCTTTAGAAAGGCATGAAAATATAACACGCGTTTTAGATATACAACGTTTTGTTCGAATTCATTTATCAGTTAAGTAAATATTGTGTGAAAAACAAAATCAACATTCATAGTAGTGCATGTTTGAAGGTATTGGTTCATTTGGCATGAGTACTGCTTAAGTTAGGTTATTATTGCTTTGTTATGCAATTAGTGCCCATCCAACATACTTTCTTTTCTTATTTTAACTGATCTGTATTATTTTATTAAGAAGAACTTTCCACAAACCTCCTTTTAAAACGGTATAGAAATAGCATTTTCATTTACGAGTATGTTTACGAGTATCTAGAATTGCAGCTTTTTTTCAATTTTCCATTGTAACAACGCTTAATTAATAGTCACTGGTAGTGTGGAATTGTATAAAATATGAAATTGAAAAGTAGCTTAAAACTTTAGACTTTACCACCCACTCAATATGGAAAATTCAGTATATTGAAAATGTTTTACCTTAAAAAAAACCTCATAAATGATGCACATACTTTAAAGTTCTGACATCTTAGAAGTTTTTGAAACACATCATGCAATTTATATTTGCTTAACACATTACCCAACGATGGAAATGGGAGCAACAACAAGAACAACAGCTTTCACTACAAAAACTAAAGCTTATTATACCCTTGAGTAAAATATGTATTGAATCGTGTAAACAAAAAGAATTGAAGATTTAAAATATTGAATCTTACGTACAAGAAGTATACGTATGTGTATGTCCGTAAGTAAGTACACTTACATATGTGGGTATGTACGGATGTGTTTACATACATATATGTATCTACATGCGTATGAATTTTGAAATAAGTCTATCTATGTTGTGTAGCTGAACTGATGTTATTGTTTGGCTTCTTGATTTTCCCTTTTTATGGCATTATATCTGTTATTACTTCCTTCGCATATGTATGTACTAACACATATGCATCTTGAATTTTCTTTAATCGCACAAAATCGAACTCAAAAACTCACCATCTCTTTCAATAGCTTATATGCGTGTATGAGTGTGTGTATCTTTGGTCTGACTTTTTCCCCCAATATAACATGACTTCCCTATTATTCACTTTTTTCCTTTCAGATTTTGAACAAAAGCAACAAGCTTTCACTTTTTTGTTGTCGTAGTTGAAACATCAACAAATAGAGACACATCCCAGTGACAACAAAAAAATATAACGCTAATCCTTAAATCCCTTATTGAATTCAAGTCGTGAGGGGTTATATTTTTTAAATTACATATTTTCTATATTTTTAAATACTTATGTGACCATTTCGTTTCACTTTCAAACTGCCACTTGACTTTATTTAAAAATAGAATAGTAAGATTTAATTTATAAATAGTAATGAAACGCACTTATTTTTATATGAATCTGGCACCGATAAAGCGTTACATATTATCGGTTTCAAGTTTTTGACGTCTAAGCGTCGCTTAGGCAACATAAGGATTGCTGCCTTAACATTTTTTCAAGATTTTTTCAGTTAAATGCTTTGGAACTATTTTTTCACTGATATACGAGTATCCAAATATTTGATATTCTTTTAATAAAGTATTTCTAATGAGTATTCCATTAGACTTTATGTAGCGACGTCAGCTTAATCTGTGGTGTATATTCAGTCACTATTGCCAAGGCAAAATCGTTAGTACAAACATAGAACGTGTTGCGCCTGTTTTACGGCAGACGTAGTGGCCCTTCAAAGTCGAAGCTCCAACGTTTCGTGGCCATAATCGAAGACCGGTTATGTTAACAATCGGTTTCGTATGTCGAGTGAATGCCAAATCGACCGAGAATATTGGCGCTGTCTGTAAAAATGTGCACGAGGACCCGTGGCAGTCGATTCCTCTCCGTGCATGAGAACCCAAATTTGGGCCGTGTTAACAAACGAAATTCTAATGTATGTGACGATACTAACCCTCATAAGGTGCACGAGCTGGAATTACATCTACAAAAAGTTAATATATGGTGGGGATTTCACGAAGCCATCATTACGAACTCGTACTTTTGAATTGATCGATATTAACGTGGAAAATTTTTTTCGACTATATTCGCCGTTGGTCTTAGAACCGGGAGAAAATAATGGGAACAACAAGGCCCCATACATGTACATATGACAATTGTTGGCGCATGGCTGCCTTGTTTGGATGTTCAGAGGGTTCTAATATCAATCAAAAATATCTTTCCGCGATTTGGGTCTCAGCCACAGCCACCACATTTATCCATAAAGTAGCATAACCAAGAACCAGTAACGTTAAGTTACTGGTCGAACTTCGAAAGTTCGTTTCTCCCCGTTTCAGGCCCCACATAAGAATCGGGAACTGGTGCCATGGTCATTGCTCTAGTTGAAACGGCGGAGTCGATGAGTTTTGGGTCAGTGGAACTATAGGAAACCGAGGTGGACAGTTTCAGAAATTTATATTATTTTTAATTTTTCTCAAAAAGAACCCGAATTTGCAGCCAAAAATGTATCTTAAGAACTTGTAATTTTTTTTATTTAATACACCTGCTTCATTCATTTTTAAAAAATTATTCTTAACACGAACTATAGGAAATATTAAATGATCCATTAAATAACCCCAGCTATATAAGAGAGACATTTTTCTTGTGGTATTTAATTTTTTTTTTTTTTGTTTGGCAACTATTTACTTTGATGTGATATTTTAATCCATTTTTAACACCCGCATCACCCGGAACAAGTTGCTTTTTCTTATAATTGTTAATCTTAGCGTAAGTGGCTAAAAGTTTGAGTAGATGAAATGATTTTAAGGTTTCTTAAGTTTTCTAATAATTTCGAATAATCTCTTTTTCACATCAAACACAAGGAGATACAAATAATCCAAGGAAACTTTTAGCAAAGAAAGAAGTAGGTAAAAATACACTCAAAAAAAGGACAAGACATTTGTAAATCGAAAATAGTTTTTTTGCCGTTTAAATTATACAAATTTCATATCAGATATTTTTATCTTTTAATTTTATTATCATTATCATAAAATATTATAAAAGTATATATTATTTCTATTCTTCCAAAAATTTTGTTTGAGATGTTCGTTCAGCAATTGCTTGAGTTTTTTTCGAGACTATTTAAGAAATTTTGCAAAACTTAGCAAGAGTGTAAAAACTTTTAACTGAAAATTAAAATCTCCACCCAGTCTTGAAATAAATTATTTACTGTTGTTGTGGCTGTTAATTGTTGAAATCTTAATTTCGTTACACCAAGGCATAGTAGTGGACATTTAAAAGAGTGCACTAGTGTATAAAAAGAAAATATAAAATTTGCTTGATTTGGATGTGATCTGTCAAGAAGTAGGTTAAAAAGTTATGGAGGTTTCTAAACATGGCTGTGATATTAAATGAGGAAATTCTATCAAAGTTTTAAATGATTATTTAAACCAAATATGAGAATAAGATGAGAGATGACCATAGGCCAAAAAAGATTGCTCATTGCAACAAAAGATAATTGACGAGAGTTGAAGATTATAAAAAAAATTTCTGTTTTTATTGCCAGAGGTATACAAAGGTCGAATCAGAATTCAGTTTATAGACATTCAAGCTGTGCTTAGAGTCTTAAACTTGAATGATATAATCTCTATAGTGGTAATGGGCTGGTTAGGTGGATATCCGAAATTCCTGGCCTTTAAGGACCTAAGGTGTACCGATTTAGACATAACGCCATTTCAAGAAAAACCGTACAAGTGTATATCGCTCCATAAGAGACATTCGGCCATTGGGAACTAAGATACCACCATTTCAATATGAAAAATGCTAAGACTAAGCAGTGTAGATTCTATGAAATGCACAATAAGACTTCCGATTATATGCTCTGTCACTACCTTTCTCTCTTGGCTCACAGAGCAAAAATAGTTAGTGGTACTCTTTACAACTGGCTTCATCCGGAGCATCTACTATACTAAATGGACTCAAATGCTATAGAGCCTCACACTAACAGTGCATTTTACTTGCGGAGTAATATTAAAAAAAAATCCAGCAAAGTCATTCGAAGCAGTCAATCTTATTTTCAACTAGATAACTTTGAAAGGTGCAGAAAACCCATAAGCTAGTTACAAGGTAGTGTTCGATACTGCGATATTATAGACGAGTTTACTTTTAGTTTTCTGCTTGAGCGTATTTTTTATATGTGGCTCCTACAACGCAGTGCGAAATCTAGTTCAATAATTGCATGAGTTTGTACCTGCAGTCATAACTATCATTTTAGTGTTGTCGCAATAGCTGCAACTCTGGCGAATTTATCATACCCGAGCTGCTCGAAGAATAGTCTCGCTTCTTTAAAATAATGCTGTAGTGCAATAAATTGTCCTTGAAGTGCTCTTAAACGAGCAACACACACTTTTCAGTTTAAAGTAAAAGTTTTAAAAGCCAATATATAAATGATGTTATTATTGTATGAACCATTCAAATAGATTTACAAAATTATATCGTGATGTTCAAATGTATGAATCTATGCATGTGTATGTGAGCAAGTGTGTTTTCAATTTTTCGTTGTATTGGTTTCTTTTTAACTTTTGTTGCTTTTGCATAAGAACTATTGTATCAGTGTTAGTATTGTTTACCCAAAACAATACCTGCAGGGGCTACCAGCGCCAACATTAAAAGCAGTGTTGACTATTATGTGCCAAATAACAGGTATGTTACTTGCCAACATAAAACTTTTACTAGTTTTTTTTTTTTTTATTTTATATTTGTATCTCTTATTAACTCCTTAGCCATCATCATCAAAACTATACAAATGCAAAAGTTCGGTCTACTTAAAATAAGCTGAGCTAAATGGGTTGAAAAAGTTTCGTTTGAAAAATTAATATCAAAAAACAACAAAAGAACAATCAAAATGTATTTTAAGAGCAACTTTGTTGTGGTTTTTATAACTTAAATAGTTAATTTACTTTACAAAATTTTATTGTGTTTGATTCTAGGCCAACAAACTTAAATACATAATCGCAACTGCACAGTTCTTAGCTGGTCAGTCAGGCAGGATTATTATAACAGTGAAGTCATGTTAATGTGAACTCAAAACAGAAACGAAATGTATTCACTTTACTGAATTTGCTTACGCTAGCGATATCAACATTAATTGCAGGAATTTTCGGATAAACTGTTTATGGTGCCTAACAAAAAAATACTTTTTTTAAACGTCAGTTGATTTTAGGAACTAGTGCTTTCTGCCGACTTTGGAATAAACATAGGCTAAATTTGTGACGCGATGTGACCTAAACTCGTGCTTTGTCCTGTACCGAAATTTTTTTTCGGCAAGGGTGATGAAGACATTTCACCTATTTGAAATTTTAAAAGCGACTACAATATTTATAATGTCAATATCCTGACGATTTGGTGTGAGACTCAAATCTGTTTTCATTATTAAGGATGCACATTTGAAAGCCTCGGTTGAAGCGTTTTTAATCGCAGTTGTCCTAATAATCTCAGCCAGATTTTTGTGGGGGTATCATGCATAATTTTTTACATAATAAAGTAAGTTTTTCTGGGGGTTCACGTTACAGAGATGTGAATAAAAATAATATATACACCTTTTTTTAAGTTCGTTAATTTGCGCTGGTGAGTACGGATACCTAAGTATGTCTCAATTAACCTGTCTTTCGACATTATCTGATGGTGATCTTAGCATCAGGTGTAAATATTGCGATATTGACTGCTGTCAGTAGTTTCTTTATGGACAGCTTACGTCGCTATGCGATGCTACATGCTCTTCATTTTCCTGCGATTAGGGTTTAAATCACCCGCGCGCACTCTCGAACGAGCTTCACCACCACTCATTTCGAGACGTATGTCCTACGAGTACTGGTTCCAGTGCTTAGTTACTGGTTTAACGGAGAAAGTTCTTTTCTTTTAGCATTAACTTTCCACCGGGTGAAAACTTTGCGTCTACTCAGCGCAACATTTTATTTATTTAATGTATCACCACGGTTGCATGTCTCATTAACTTATATGGCCATATCTTTCCCCCTTTGAAGTCTAAACGACAGTCTCCTCAGGGTCTTCACCAACAACCAGTTCGGTTATCTTCCTTTGGGCTACTAATTTTGATTGCTGCTGAAACCTCAAAGGATATCAAGGTGACGGGATCGCCAAGAATACTTGCTCCCCGCGGGATACCATTGGCTAAAAATAAGCGCTATCCAACGCCCACGCAGTTGTTGTCACGCAGCCACAGCGTCAAACCACTAGAAACCTCACCAACAATTAGTACGAGGCTTGTCGGTGGCTACTGGTTCCAGTAGTAACATTCATTTAGTTACTGGTCGAACATCGAAGTCCCCAAACAGCAATACATCAAGGTGGCGGGTTCACCAAATATACATATCTCCGGCAGGACAAATGCAGACAATCGAAAGATATTAAAGTCTAAGACAAATGGAGTTGCAGAATGTCAATGCAACTACAAAGTTTAAACACAAATAGACTCCAAGATCTATGAAATTAAAATCGGCAGCTTTGCTTTTGCTATTTTGTAAAAAAAAGTTTTATGCGAGAATAAAATTTTTGCTAATTGAAGAAAAAAGTCTTCTTTTTAACCTAAATTGTTTTATAAAAGTTATATAAATCATCAAAACCCATCTTAATACTTAATTGTAGATTTTCAATGAATTATACAATTTGCATTAATTAATTTAACTCTTTTATTAGCAAAGATACTCCTTATTCATGTATTGTTGTTTTAAACTTCTCTCTAGCTGTGGTTACTGAAACCTTAAATTCACTTCCTTAAATCCACCCATACACCACACATTATTAATAAATAGTCTATTGCGTTTCTATTAACTTAGCAATAAATTTCTTAATACTTAAAAATATAAAATGGCTCAACTTGCAGCATAGAAGACCAAAATGCAAGCTATAAACAAGACGAACACAAGTTACAATTCGTAGCCTACCGCTATTCGATTGCAGACATGTTTAACTCAACTGTTGTCTTATTTAGTGGGAAAATATTGCACAAAGTGTAGGATTTTCGAAGCGAAGTTGACAGTTGAAGCATGAAGTGAAGTTATGCAGTTATTATGCAGTCGAAACACCATTTTCCAAAAGAGCGTATAAAATCATCTTCAGCGACAATGCCAACTTCTGAATTAATAGCTACGCAAACGCCGCAATACACATTTTGCATATATGAAGAAAGAAACATGGTTGAGTTAACCATAATCGAAAAGCATCATATTATAATTGAATTATTTGATTGTAAACAAATAATATTATTGTAAATAAGTTTTGAACAACGGAAAAGGAAACAAAAAATTATGTTATGTAAGCGGCTGAGTCAACGTGCTAACCACTTAAGCCATAACACCCTCATATCTCGATTAACAAATGTCTATTAAGCATATTTTATGGTTAGAGTTGTTATATTATTATTAAATAGTTAAAATACTTTGGTTGTGGTTGGAAGTTTAGTAAAAATTTTACTTTTAACCATGATGGAATTGTTATGAATGGAATTAACTTAATAATTAAATGTAAATAATAATTTGGTTATCGCAAGTAAGGAAAATGGTTTACATATTTTCTAATAACCACTATATCGCACCCTAAATATGAGTACAAAACGGTCACAACTCAAAATACTAAAATTTTCAGGATAGACAAAAAACTGTTTATGTAAAAATGATTGAAATATTTAAAGAAAATATTGTTCCATTATGAAAAAATTCAATATTGAAGAAGGTTCTGCTATACCTTTTTCAATTGTATATTATGTTTGCAAAAATAAAATAAAATTTTAATTTATGACTCAAAATAATTCTCTTTAGTTCATCGTGCAGAAGCAACACACTTAACATAAAAATAGACATAACTGTATTTTTCCAGTTAAAGAAGATAGTGATGTGAAAGAAATTTTTGCTGTAGTAACAGATATGTACTCTGAATTAATTTGTGGAAAAAAGTCAGTTTTGGAAAATTTTGAGTTTTGACCCTTTTGTATTTAGGGTGCGATATGTTCGTTACCACAATATATCGTTATAAAGTAAAAAATATAGTTCCCAGGACGATACCACAGCAATTGTTTTTTCTTTGCGTGCATGACTGATTTGACATAATGCTTTTTCCCATGATTTCGGAACGTGAAAATCTGGCATCTTGGATCCCAAAAGTATTTTAACTTTTCCAGCAAATTGTACAACCTTCTAACATACGTCTTATAACGGGTATGTTTTTAGTAGTATAGAACTTTAAAATGGAATAAAACACAGGCATCAAATCGTATTAATTGCCATGAACTTTCGAATGATAATATGTGCCATTTTTATTTGCAAATGATTTCCGGCAAATGATTTCCGGCATATATTTCCGATCAATTCTTGCAGCAATGGGTTATGTTATGTTATCAGTGGGTTCTGGACGTAGACACAAGACTTCGTATAGCTCCACAAAAATGAGTCCAGCGGTGGTCAACCAATAGATCTTGGAAGCCATTACGCGATATTATTCGTTTACCACATGGATCCTTCACGCGCTGTGTGGCTTGTTGCACCATCTTGTCGTTATCACAACTCAGTGATTTCACTAATTCTTGTAGCGGTTACCATTAAATTTAACGTTCTCGCCAGAATCGTTTTGGAAGGCTTTTTGATTTTTTTTAAGCAATCGCTTGTAAATTATCTTCATTTCAAATCCGGCAGTTTGGATCAGTGACTTATCCATTGAACCCAAAAATGGCTTCATCTTTCTTACGAAATTCAGGATCAAGTTCATTCAGGACTATCGGCCTTATATTTTCTTTTACTACAATTTGGCTAGCAGAATTGTGTGTCATATAATCCTTAATTGGTATCAAGTAGTACTCCCAACTTTAATGAAGGGTTCATAAATTTAAGAAATATATGCAACCTTTAGGAAGGGTATTTCATGCTGTTGACACAAAAACAATTTCTTAAAGTTGTCCTATTTGATTTCTAATATTTGCGTCTAGAACTCGCGCTCCCTTGCCAGAGCGCGTGGGTTTACTTTCTATCAAAGACTCTGGTCGGCTTTACTACAACAAGGGAAAGTCTTATGTTACTATGCTCGGTAATTTAAGTTAAAACATAATTTGTAATTGCATTACAACGTTTAATAAATAAATGTAAGAAGTTGCAAGCAATTTTGTAATTTTGCTTTATAGTTTCACAATGTCCTCCTTTGTGTATTTTTTTATATTTGCTATAAAAAGTGTATTTCACATTTTAAAATATAATTCCATTGAACTCGATTTTTTGAGAAGTTTTATTTCAAAATCGTTTTGTTACTTACGCAAATATTATTTAATTTAAAAACTTATTTCAAAAGCTAAGGAAAAGAAACAAAATATAAGTCCAAACAAACAATTCTTTGCATTTACAACAAAGTGTATCCTTTTTAAATCCAATTTAAATAAAAAGTAAATAAGGAAAATAAAAAGTTTATGTTGTTTGTTTTAAAACAAACATATCATACATAAAATCCAATTATCCCTTAAGACCCATAAATAAATACGATAAATAAAATATTTATTTATAATATTTTAAAGAATTGCAAAACGAAACATTGGAGAAAGAAGCATAAAAGTCTTATGCAAATCTTGAAAGTAAATATTTCTACTTTTAGCATTAATTTGATATGAAAATTATGCACAACGTTATCGCTCTACAAGAAAATTGTGTATCAATTTTAGTTTTTCTGCATCAACTTTAATCTTCGGTAACGACATTATCGGTAACACCAACACAGTTTAAACGTGACATCGAATCAAACTGAACGTAATTGACAGCAGCAACAAGCTGGCAGCAGGACGGCTAAAATAAAATCCGCCTTTAGGTATAATAACAGGAAGCCATAGTCCAATATTAAATTGTGTGACAAATGAAACATTAACAATTTCACTAAACTATTGCTGGTGAGGAGCAGCAGCATATCTGCCAACACCATCTACATTCTAATTTCATTCTTTGTGGCAGTCTTGCGGGTTAAGATTTTTGGGGGTGGTGCTGCCGTTGAGGAGGCATAAATACTCTCTTGACTTATATTTTCAACTGCCACTTAAAGAAGCGCACTCTAGTTTAAATGGTATTATTATTGACTGTTGATACTTAACAGCTAAATACGGAAACTACAGCTTCATCCTAATTGGACATCCGTATCCGTGTTATTATCGCTACTAAATATAGGTTTTTATTTGCCACCTTCTTCTTGGTGTTTCTTTTTTGAACATTTTTTTATTTACAGTTTGTTTTGCTTGAGTTTCTTTTCAATGTTTTTTACCTTTTTTTCTCTGTATTTTATAGTATTAACACCAGCTAACCATCCATTCATTCAACCAACAATAAGTAACACTAAGCAAAAGGTAGAAATTGCATTATTAACACCAATGAGCACAAGTACCACCTGCACATTGCCTTTATGAACCATTACAACAAATAACACGAAAGACGAGAGCTGAATTAAAGGAAAAAAGCACAAGAAATAAGACCGGAACAATCCAAGACGTTTATTCATTGCAAAGTAGTTAATACATTGTGGATTTCATTATGGTCATGTCAAGACATTTAGAGCTTTATTTAATTGAAGTCAATTACACAGCAGCAGAAAGAAATACATTTAATTGTATTTTTCACCTGTACACACACACACACACATACACGCGCACACCCCACATGCAGTCTATAACAGTGACCTTTGGGCTGTCGAGAAGATCTTAAGTTTGAAATACGCGTATCGTTCCTCAGACTATTAAAATAATTGCAAGCAAAACTTTAAGAAAAGCAGAATATTATATATGCCAATTTCCACCTTAGCATTAGAGATGGCACGGTTAAGCGGAAAATTATAATTTACCGATTACTTTGTTGAAATTTAATTGACGAATCGCTCGAATATAAAATTGATGCCACGGTTTATTTGGCTGGTTTACCGCCAACGATTTGGACTTACTTTCCTTTCTTTAAGTTCTTGTTTTACGAGTATTCTTGTCTTATTTTAATTTATTTTTCTACTCAGGCATTGGCAGCAATAACAACCGGCACACTTTGTCAATAATTTCGGCAATGAAGTGACTTTGATATGGGTTAAACAATACCAAACGATATTTCAATTGTAATTGATTTCTTTGTCTCTCAAAGTATGGAATTGATATGGCTAATTGTAGTTTAGGTTAAAGTGTTTGCACAAGTCATACTCGTATACAAAACAAGTGTTTTTGTGTTTTTCTTCTTTGTTCTTTTTATTCATAAAATATAAAAAAAAACCAAAAAAAACTCTCATGAATTTCTTTTTATTGTTGGAAATCGCCTTGATAAGGTATTATTTCTTGCCAAAAACAGAGGGTAAAATAACCGGAAACAAAAGACTTCCTGTTTTCAAAGCAGCAGCAGCATATGAAATAAAGTGTCTTTAAATGGGCCACTCGTGGTCTGCTGCTAAAAGCAAAGCAAAAAAAAGTACACAAGCCGCAAACGATTGTTAATGGGAGATGATAAAGTAATTCCAATATAAAATGAAGGCATTCAATTTGTCCAGTAGGTTGGGTCTATTTTGACAGCCTTTAGCCTCCATGTTGTTTTGGCATCTGCCAAATCTGTTGCAAAATCACTATAGCAAGTTACAATATGTGAGAGGAAGAGAAAAACAAATATTTCTAGAGAATAATTTTAACAAACAAATAGCCGTATATGTCGCTAAACCTCACGAAGTTCCTTAGGTGGCAATGCATTCACATAACGTTACTGTTTGGTGCAGATTATTGGCCCTTACATTTCCGAAAGCAATATTGGTGAGGTCATTACCATCAACGAGAAGCGCTGCAGATCAGTGCCAACCATTTTGCTTTGTGCGCATTGAATGATATAGACGTGGAGGGCACGCGCTTCTAGCAGGGCGGCGCTATAAGTCACGCCGCTAGTTCCAAAAGGGACATTCTGCACAAAAGTAATGATGTTATGCTTATCTTTCGTAGAGGTGACGTAAATTTTGTGGCGTTCTGAATTCGCAGGTGTGTATCAATTCGCAATTGACCATTTCCCTCAAACATATTCCAGGCCAGCAGTTAACTCAAGCAGGATCTATGCGGTAGATTGAAATTTATACTCTCGGATACATGCTACAGCGCGAAGCCGCTATCTTGTACGATGTCATACTAAATACCGAATGGAATACGTGGATTTTTCAAATAACAAAAAAAAAAAATTTACTACAAACATATGCCCGTATATATAATTCAAATAATATTCCTTGCAGTTCGCCCGCATTACAATCTTAATCATTGGTCCCATTACACTGTGACCACAAACGTACGTATGTATGTATGTCTGGACAGTAATGCGGATGTACCGCATTACTGTCCTCTACTACACTACAAGGATAAGAACCATATCTCTAACAATGACGAGAGTACGTCAAGTGCTTCCCGTTGTTTTCAACGTTAGCTTGTAGTTTATTTTTATCCTCATTCGTTTGTTTTCTTTTTATATTTCAAATATTCCAAAGGAAAGAACGCTCCTAAGCTGTAGCGGAAATGAGAACTTTATGTTATTACTATTCATGAGTTTCGGTCTATGTAAGTGGTATTTGACTTTATGATGCAATGTTTACGAATACAATGCAACAAAAATAATTTAATAAAATTTCAACATTACAATAAAGACATGAAATAAAACTCTTGCTTTTATACGCAAAGTAGTTAATAGAATTGTAAAAAAGAGGAGTGTGAGTGCGCAAAAAATGTTACATATTTGCCAGTTTTTTGTGCAACATATTACGAAAGGAACATATGTATGTAAAATTTTTGTCAGAAAGGAAAACGTCCACAACATTAACACAGATAAATGTGATTGAATATGTCTATAAAGTAAAGTAAATTGTTCCTTGATTGTTCCACATTTATATTTATAATATAGTACCGTGTAGGTGGTATTCCAAACATGTATACTGAACAAATCAGCTCGGCTAAATGGAAAGAAAATAAACTTTGAATAACCAGTGTTAATTAAGAAAAATGTTCATGGTGTGTGGCATCACAAGATGGTCATGTGTGTGATGGTAAAAATGCGGAGTTCAATATGTTACGCCGTAACGGTTGACGTCGTTACATATGTCACTGCAAAGTTGGCCGTCAGCTGAATGGCACAAAGATATCTCTTAACTGAGTGCAATGTCAGAAGTTTCGACTTATATATAGTATATATAGTATATATTATATATATATATATATATATATATATATATATATATATATATATGATAGTTCCTTAGTAATTTCTTGGACCAAGATACTTTATTATTCTTTTATTTTTTCATTAGATGTGAAGAAAATTGATTATATTGATTTTACTTACCGGTTAATAAAACGGTTTAACATACAAGTAACACTGGAGCAATAAAAAAATGTTTTTCCTTAATTCCGACACTAATTCCTTCAGTTGCTTACCAAAACCAAATAATAATAAATACAAAAAGAATAACAACACTTTAGCATAAAATGAGCAGAATTTTTTTCTCTTCACTTATTTTTTTTTTTTTTTTTTTTTTTAAGAAAACGAACTCCGAGTAGATACACACACTTTACCTCAAATATTTTATTTAAAAACAGGCCATATACATATTTATTCCGACTCTTTTATACATTTTTATTTTATATACATAAATATTTAATTATATTAACCATATTATTTCACTTTTTCAACACTTCTTATGAATAATTACTTAAAACCACTTTATCCACCATCATGCTTCAGCACAACGACTGCGTGGAAAACTTACGGAGGCCACTTTCAACTTTATTATTTCTGAAGTCACTGTGTTACTTTCATTTATTATTATGCTAAAATTTGATTTGCTACACAATTATTAACATATTTGCACCAGATTTTTTAAACTTCATATTCTATTTAACACTTTATATTAAATATTAATTTAATGATCTCTTCTTAACTTTTTACACTAATCCAAACTTTTATTTATGTAAAAGTAACGAATATAAGAAGAGAAAAAAGTGATGTCAATAATGTTAGATAATTAAAAAAGCTATTTCGGAAGTAGTGTATAATCATTTAAATAGGAAAATATTTGCAAAACACATACAAATATTTTGGCGTCGTCAATTTTTATAACTCATTCTTAATTCGTTTTCGCTACGTATTTATTACTATAACAGGTAATACCAGAATATTAAGCCTTAAAAAATTCTACACATTATTCTATATTTAAGAAAACACCATTATTTCATATTTATTTTATAAATTTTCCAAAGCCCGAGTAATAACTACACAGTCTAAAAAAGCCTTGATTTATCGACCCGCTGGCAATTAGTTTACCAAAATAATTAAGTATGTATCTTAAAAATATATGTATATGAGCCATATTCTTCGTGCTTAAGGCCGTCATTCACTATCCTACAAATCGTACGATCGTACAATCAGACAAAAGTCGCAACAAATGATTTATGGATGACATACTTGGCCACAAAAAATATACGAACACAAAATAAAGCCCTGGTCGAATATTTGTGACATTCGCAAATCGAACCTGCACACAAATATACTTTTAATCTACACTATCATACATTTTGAGTACACATATGGCTTCCAACAGATATAAAGACCATATCATGATCTTTCAACGTTGCTGTGGCTTTTGTATGATTGGGTGTTTCGCATCCATTACATTTTTTGTGGAATTCGCTTTATCTTTTGTTGTTTGAAATTTTTTTATTATTATTTAGAAAGCTATTTCGATAAAAATTAGATAAAGCACCATAATTGGATTCGAATAGATTTTTTTAATTATATATAAACATTTTGCAAATGTCTAAATATTTATAAGAAAAATGCATCAAGGTTAGTAACATCAATTAAAAATTTTTAACTCTAGATAAATAAATAATACTATGTATCTATTACAACTTCAATTTCCTACTGTTATAATGCTTTACTAATTTTACCACAAGTATACGAAGAAATAGTTAAATTATTACGAATTTAAAAAAGCAACAAAATAACTAATTTCATTTTACTCAAGAAGTTTTCACTACATCTATCCATTTTTTTTTTTATTTGTTGACCTTTTTATCTAAAAGTACAATATTTCAAAAACATATATTTTTCTACCATGGCATAATAACCAGGTATGTACGTACATACACGGATCTGTTTAGCTGTTTATTTTTTGTTTTAATATATCGCATAAAATAAATAATATATCGCATAAAATAATAGCAAAATCATATACATTTGCAAAAACGCTTTAAATTTTCTACCTTATAAAATTAAAAAACTGAAAAAGGATTCGATACAGACAGGACAAGTTGTCCCTTTCAATTTATGGAATAGTACTCTTTATGTGGAAAAAATTCTTTTCAAGTTAAGTTCAGTTCCATTTTAGAATCTTGAATTTCCATCACTGCTATATGGTCAATACAATAATAAGCACAAAATATAAAGAGGTTACACAACTGCCTCTCTAACGTTGCAACTGGGTTAGAACTTTCAAAAAAATCTAAATTTGTTGATTTTTCGTGCAACCAAGACGCAATTTAACACAACGAGCCCACAAATGTTGCGATCTCATGTATAGCATCCTCATGTTGTTCCAACGGTCCCAACGTCTATGAATTGCTTTAGGCCATGTTTATTTACTATTTTTGCTAGAAAAAAAAAGCACACAAGGAGAGTTGTTATTTAATACTGCAAACACTTTTATATTGCATAGTATAAATAATAAAAAAAAGCGCTTAATTAACATCATTTAAATAAAGGTTCTTGGACTTGCTACGCTGCTGTGTTGCATTTCTCACAGTAAGTGGAGAGAAAAACCATAAATCTGAGCGAGTGGCTTACACAGTTCTATTCAACAACCAAAGGAAATGAAATTAGAGGAAGTAAACGTTTACCTAGCATTTGAATTAAACGGAAAACAGAATTTTTATAATTTATATTTATTTTACTTGTTATTCACTTAATAAAAATATTAAAAACATAATTCTGAAGTAAAATAAATTGTCAAATACAAACAACAATTTCTTATAATCAACTATTATTTATTGTGTTTTCTTGCTGTTGTTGCTGTTTATTTATATTTTTTATTATTATATTTGGAATGCTTATAATGCATATTCAATAAAGAATGTAATATGTATGAACAATTTTATTGTTGCTGATAATTTTTATAATAATGCATCTTCTCTTATATAAGTCGCTTAAATAAAATGTTTTATTTTTTAGTGAATAAAGCTGTTTTGGTAATTGCAAAAATTAGCTTAACTATGCTATGCTTGTTGTGAATTTCTAAAACGTTTTCTTGCAAGTTTTTTGTTTGTTGTAACTTTTTTTAAGTTTTAAATACATACATATACAATTACATACATAGTTTTACATATAAAATATTAAATTTCTGTTTCTTGGTATTTTATCAGATATTTGTTTCATTTGTAAATGCCAACAATACGTTTTATATTGTTTTAAATTTATTTATTTATTTTGTTATCCTTATCTGTAACATCATAAAAAATAATAAATATAATATTTATTTAACATTTCGTTTATTTTTTGTAATTTTTTGTATAAAGATGGTGGATATTTTTGTACGGTTTGACGAACTAACATAAACTGGAGTATTTGGAATAGAAGTATTAATACTGTGTTTGTTTTTTAAACTTTTTATTTTTTTAATGTTTTATCATAAATATTTAAGCAATGAGAGGTACCTTTATTTTGCATTTTTTTTAACTTTTTATATCCACAGATGTTTTGTTTCTTTCATACGAGGGGTTTCTTGATAAGTTTGTATGTTTGTTTTAAGTTATTTGGTGTTCTACAAGTCTTTAATGTTAACCCTCGTTTTGTTATTTCAAAATTCGTGACACGTGTTGGACTATTATGGTAAAACTAACTTTAAATATTGTTTTTTAATTTAATTTAAAATGAAGAAAAATATTACTAAAGCTTATTAAAAAAAATCAGTGACAATATTTTCTATATGGACATCTACAATACATACATATGTGAGACAATAATTTTGTTTATTTTATATTTTCCTTTGCATGTCTAACAATATATATTAATTATTTCGAATTGAGTTAGGAATATTGACTTGTAACGCAAGTATGTATATTTAATTGAAATTGTATCAAATAGATCTCTTCATCTTAGGAAGAAGATCCTAATTCTACCGAAAAATTATGTCAAGGTCGAAACTCATGTCGAGTTGAATGCGTTTATCAGCAAAATTATGCAACTTGATCTGATGTTACCAAAGGCAGTGCAAGACTTGTCAATGCATGCAGCGAAATATGTACTTTGTTAGGTGTAATTAACACGATGGCGATAACAAAGTCCATGTTTCCGTCAATTGCACGCGTAATATCAGTCGTCTATGCTGAGAAACCAGGTTTGCAAAAGCCGTCTTGCAATAATATTATCAGAATTTTATTTTGAATTAAAAAAATGCTTTTCATAAGAGAGTTTCAAAAATCTAAAAACTCTGAAAATTGTTTGAATATATACAAATCTTTAAAGAAAAGCTTCTGAATTTTTCTTGGAACTGTTACTGCTGTGAAATTGAATTTTGAAAAGCACACTTTTCATTTTAGATGTTCTGGAAAAGTAGATTATTATAGATATTTGTATTGAATATTGAAATTGAAATGTAAAAAGTAGAGTGCATAAGATCAGCAACTTAAACTGAAGTGATATGAAACGGATTCTACTTTAAAGTAGAATGTGGAACATACTTATATAATAATTCTTTTAGTTCCATAAACGCAATATTTGAAAACTAAGAAGCTTTGTTGAGAGAATCTTTTCTTATTTTAATTAAATTAAATTGAACTAAAAGCTTTAAAAATATACAAGAGTAAATGAAAATAGGGTGCACAGGCAGCCTATTAGTCTGCGTTTTGTGCTTTCAAATCTCACCAGAGACTCTGGCCTGTTTCGCTATAACATTGAATATATGTATGTATTTCGTATTTCAATTCGAAAATCATTCGAATTTTGAATCGTAATGCAAATTAGTTAATTAAATTTAAGCCGACATTTTTTTTTAATTTTAAATTAAATGTTCATTACTTATTACAATTGTGAAGAAATAATTTTTTTTGTTCTTTTCTGTACAATATTTGGTCAATGCTTCTTAATAATTTTGTAAGTCATAAATAAAGTATAAGTTTTGTAAATAAAATATAATAATTTTGTTCATTTATATTTTGAAATAGAAAGCAAAAAGCGTTAACTTAAAAATTACATTAAATAGTAGTAGTTAAATTATATACATATATGTATGTATATATGTATAATAAAATTAAAATACGTATGTATTTCTTACAATTATGATCATAAGTTGCACATATTTATAAGACTAATAACATCTATTTATTTTAAATTTATCAGCTCTAAATAAAATTCTACTTATATTAATTTGATCATTTTTTTTTAATTTAATTTTTATAATAGTTTAGGTATGGTTTAAAAGCGTATAAAAGTTTTACTTTGTTTTATTATTCCTCCTCAAATTTTGGAAATAACTTAAGAGTTTAATCCCTTAAGGTGCCAACAATTTATTTTATGCCAGATATGAATGGCCGGTTAGAGGGGAGCAGGTGTAGTAACATTCCTTTAAAATTTAAAATTTTTATTAATTTAAGATTAAAATTGCTTAATTTATCATCTGCAAGGATGCATAATAGACGATTCGTTTAACGTTTCCAAAAAAAAAGAAAATTAATATAAAAAAATATTTCGTATTTTAATGTTTTAAAAAATGTGTAGTGTTTATTTTTTGTTTTATTTGTATTTGCATAAGTGTTTAAATATTTTTAAATGAAAAATGTAAATATTATCTATGCAATTGGATTACACATATGTACATACATACATATGTACTAAAAACTTAAATGATAATTATAAATAAACATTTGCTTCTTAAAATTATTATAGTTGTGAAAATGGCAAAATAATTTAATTATGATTTCAAGTTTGACATTTTTTTTTATTTTGTTTAATGGCCATATTTATTTATTAAACACTCCGAAGTGAAATTGTAAACATGGAGAAATTGTATGTGTTATGTGATGATGCATTTGTTTTTTTTTTTTTCAAGAATCACATAAGTCGGCTGAAGAAAGTAATCGAATCAGGAAAGTTACTGTTCTCGAATCGCAAGATTTATGTTGGAAACTCAATCGCCCATGATCTGATACTCACACGATTTCAAATTCTCGTGCAATTTTAAAGACGTCAAATTAATTTTTGCATGTTCTAACAGACAATTAATAAAATCTAAACAAATTTGTAGCTTATATTTTTAGCTAATAGTTCACATTTCGAACCGAATCATGCAAATAGTAATCAATAAGAAATGCCAGTTTTCACACCTCATATAATAAAGCTCCTGACTGCTGGGTTGAGGGTGCGAGTATAGGATGATAACCTATTACAGTTTTTGTTTAGAGAAAAAAACAAACGATTGTTTTATCAAGATAAATGCATAGCTAAAATCAGTGTTTTGAATTGGAACTGCCTTCGCCTACTTTTGCAACCGCTAAGTATTTTCTTATTTCGTTAGTAAAGGAATTTACAACAATGAAAATGATAAATATAATACTGAAGGCAGCTTTAGAAATTTTGAGATTTAAATATAACTTTTTGAAAAAATAAGTAGATTATTTTCCGTTTTCCTTGATATTTCTGATTTTTTTTAAATCAAGAATCAATTAAATTTTCTTTTATAAATAAAAGAAATACTTTTATTTTATTTACCAAGAGAATTCTCTTAATTTTCTATATAAGTCTATTTTATCGAAGAATTTTATTCATTTATAATGCATAACACATTTTGCTCTTGTGGGACAAGTTCAACACTATACGAGCATTTAATTTTAATTAATCAAACTCAAAATCTCTACTTTATCAATTTACTACTCTCTTTAGTTAAGTTATATTTCATAAATAATTATCAATATTTTCGCTATTTCAAATATTTTAAATAATTTTTCCAAATTATCAGATAATAGCTTTTCCATTGTATTTCTGTGTAAAAATTGTCTTGCTGCTAAATAATTATGTAGTATTTCAAGTGTATCTTTGTGTTTATAATAAATTATTTTTAATATTTATTTTATTTTAAAGTACAAATTATTAAAGCTTTTTAATTGAAAACTGACTGTAAATTGGCTGGTTTATTAATTAAAAATGCTGTATAAAATGTGCAAAAGGTTTATTTTTTGTAAACTTATTTGACTCTAATTTTCGTATGAATGTAATTGTATAAATGGATTTTTTAATTTCCTAAAAGAAATTCGTTTGTTATATTTTTATAAAATCTCCAAAAAAAAAAATTGTTTCATTATTAGAAAATTTTAACTAGTTCTAGAACACATGCTGAGAGCGCTTTCCAAACTACTACTACGGCATACCGTGTATTATCAGAATATTGGGCTGACTTCATGAACGCTAGTTGCTTTGTAGTAATACACTGCAACATATTCATAAATGCAACCCTTAAAATTTTTACGATGTATTTGTGGTTGTTTTAATAACACTCAAAGGAAAAAGAAACTAGTCATCTATAAAAATATAGATGCAAAGCAAACACACAAAGTATTATAATAGTAACAACACAATGAATCAATACGGTATTAGATTGTTTTGATGCATTGTAAAGGAAGTCACCTTGGTCTTAACAGTTCCGATTATATTTATTTACTAAATGTTATCTATCCTTCAAAAAATTCTCGGTCACTCATCATCCGAATTTTCAATTAATTTTGTTATCATTTTTTATTATTAAATGTCTTAACAAACCTGGTCAAATTGTTCAATAACTTCCAAATATATTTTTTTTTTTTTTATTTTGGCTAAATTTTTTGCCTTATTTCCAAAAAAGTACTATAAAGGCTTTAAATTTCAAAACAAACTATGTTTTGTAAAAGGTAATTTTTTAAAACTTTAGTTATTATTCAAAAGCAAAGAAAGAAACCTCGATAGAAGTAAATTCAAAATCACAATTGTTTCTACAAGCGACTACATTTGGTGGTTTGCACAACATGAATACATGTTTAATCTTACGTATATTCTCATCCCCATTACATGCGTTATAGAACTAGAATAAAATAACATCTTCGCAGAGTGTGTGCTCTTAGAATGTTTTCTTTTAAAACGAATTGAAATATATTTAAGAAACATTAAATTTAATAACAACGCTCTAAAAAGGTGGCTGAAATGATAGTAAATAAAACTTTATATTAAAATTGCTATGGTAAAATGTAATTTTATTAGTCAATATTTTGTGCAATAAATATGTTCTTGATTTCAATTTTGAATTCTATTTTAAAATCAAATAGTAAATGCCATTGAAAAGTTCTTGATTTTTGATTTGATATTCCGACAGGGTATTTTGATGTAGATTTTTGGAACGAATTTACGAATTTACGAATTTCCAAATTTCATTCCAAAAATCAACGCCATTGAAAGGATTTCTATTGAAAATTCAAAGCTGTGAGCAGTAAGAATTAAACAAATTAAAAAAACACAATATTCTTTTTTTTTTTTTTGAAATCAGCTGTGTTTTTAACTCATATAGATTCAATTAAACACATATTTGCCGAACAGGTATTTCATTTTAATTCCTTTTAGTAAATAATTGTTTGGCTTTACGAGTCAATAACATCTTACAACAAATTTAATAAAGTAGTAAAGTTAAGTAAAGGTTAGATTTAATTTTGTTCCTTAATTTAACTTTACTATTACAATATATGCACAACTTAATCAAAAACAGTTGTCTCCCTAGATTCTTAAATCTGAGCTCTTGCTGCTTGTTTCGATTCGAAACAAAATATTTTTGAAACACAATACATTAGTCATACGAATTCGTAAGATTTTCTTTTCCAGTTGATATGATGTTTTTAAATTAATTCCTTTTGTGGAAGAAATATTTCTTTAGTATAATTTTGGTATTTATATCAAAGTAAAAAATGTAACACAATTTTGAAATTCTACTTAATATGTACGACAAAATAAGCTGTCTAATTGCACTTTAAAAACGGAAAATCGAAATGAAATATATTTTCGTGCTTATGTCTAATAATTCCTAAAACATATTCATCTAACTTATTTTTAGTAGAATTAGTTTGAAAAAGGCATTGATTGCTTCGGTCGAAAATCTGAATATCTGGCCAAGTACTTTTTAAGGAATTTATTAATGATTTAGAAACATTTAAAATTATTTGGCATGCTATTTTCATTGACTTAAACAAAAACGGTGAAAATACAATTTTTTTTCAGAAATAAAAATGTAATAGTGATTGAAACAGTTGTTAAATGCGTGTGTTTGCGTAATTTTTTTATTGCGTGTTCCACTATATATATATATGTGTAAGTGCATAACAAAAATATTATAAAAATATTTAACTTTGTGTGTCTTAAATATGAATTGCCATGAACATAAATAATTACAATTGCAACTTTAAAGAAATTCTTTAAATCGATTAGTATAAATTAAATCTTACAGCATTAATTGCAAATCATCCTTTTTAGCCTTCAGATATTTTAATATAACATTACCAATTTATGTTGATAAAATTAAAACAAATATAAAATGTAGAATCATAGATAAAAAAAAAGAAAAATCATAAATTATAACTTATATACTAGACACATAAAATACATACATAAATATTACTTTTTAGTTTTCCCCATGTTCGTATTGTATTATATAATATCTTTATATATAGAGTATAAACATAAATACATAGATAAAGACATACATACTACTATGGTCATTATCATATTAATTTTTTTAATGTAATAATCTTGTTCTTTGTCAATTCATCGTCGCCTTCAATTTCGTTGACATCGAAACATTGATATATATTATTGTTTTTGCTTTGTGATTTTGTTTGCTGTTATAATTATTAAACACATAATTAAATATTAATTACTAAAAAAAATGTAATTAAATGCTAGGCCACTTACTACTTTTTTTTTATTTTCAATAATTTACTTCTATGGAAACAAAAAAAAAAGAACTTAATTAAACGTGGCCTAAATACAATATTCAAACGATCTTTTTGTTTTATCTAAAGATGGAATTTTATCTAAATATGGCATTTTCTTTACTTAAGCTTCGGTTTCAGCACCTTTTAACCGTAAACGGGCAAAGTCTTCAAATATAATATCATCATCTTGAGCATCGTCATCATCTAGTTGTATAAGATTTGTAGTTGGCACCTCTTGGACGCCAGATGTGGTGGAATTCGAGTTGGCGTCATCGTTGGTCACCACTACCAATTGATTATCACGTATACTTTGTCGTGGTGATTTATCACTCAGCAAGGGATTATCATCCTCTTCAGGCTTGGGATGCATAAGAGTAAATGGCAATTCGGCCACCAAGTCACCACCCAACAATGGCCCACTTATTAACAGTTTCACTTTGACTTTGTAGTGAACAATTATGCCTAGACTTTCGCGTTGTGCTGGATTCGTGATCAGAGTACTGGAAGCCAGATTAGTATCCTCATGCTTTAACTGACCATCCAAAGCTAGGCCCCATTTATCCTTGTTATTTGCCAGCAAGGGACACAGCTCGAATACCTTAGATAGTGTAAAACCTGGCAATACTTGGCAACCATCTTCGGATTCTGTTTCAGCCACCACCGATTTGTATTGGGCCGTCGAAAATAGACAAATATCGGCAAATTGTCTAACATAAACTTTAATTTTTTTTACCGTCCGATTTGAGTTATTAGCCACGTGCACATTCACCGATATTTTTTCGCCATGGTGATACAGTTCCTTGTCAAGACTGGCCTCCAAATGGATTTTATTAGGTTTCATCATAAACTCTTTACTCACTTCAATAGAAGGTTGTTCGCCTACTTTCGAGGGGGCGTACATCACTTTGCGTATTGTCAAACGAACGGAATTACGTTTATGGGGCTTATCTTCGATTAGTTCGCCTGGAAAAACATGTGGAGAATTTTTAATGTATGATATTTTATTATTTCTTTATTAAAAGTTATGGATTTTGGAATTCGCACATCCTGATTGCAAATGCCACAACGGCCGATAACGCACGACAGAAAATTTTTCGTTGTTGATTCTGACAATGTCAAATTCCTTAAAAGGATGTTTTTACACATTTTGAACTTTACAATAGAATAAAATTGAATTTTTTTAAAGATGTAAATTGTATGATTGGTACAATTTACATCAAAAGTAATCTAAGCTGTATCTAAATTCATTTCCAACCACTGCACTGCTTTTTAGTGAGAAAGTCTACAAAAAATACGCTCGTTAACTGTTGCAGTGTAAAAAATATTTGACGAATTATTTCTCCTTTTTTGGCCGATCTTATTTCCTGTGTCTGTAACACAAACGAGTGACACGTCTAGAGAATTTGTATAGAAATCAACAACCAAAAATTGGTGTTTTCATATAAAACATGTTAATTGAGGCAATTAAATTTTAAATTGAGTTATAAAATTGAGTGTTCACACATATGCAGTTTACCTTATTCAATTAACAGAGCTGAAATATTTTCATGACCCGACAATGCTGTTTGAAGAAGCGTGTAAAATTTCAAATTATCACTATATGGAAGATATAGCTAAATTGGTAACAATACGATTTGTTGTTCCTTTCATTTCATTTTCTTTCATTTTCTGCTCTCTAACAACACTTAAATTGTAAATTTGATTCAATTTGTGGTATTGTAATTAAGCGCCAATTGCTCGATTTATTTATAATTGCTCAATTAAGACGCAAGTGTGAACATACAGAACGAAAAATGATACTGAAGATGGCACATAGCTGAAACCGGTTTGTCTCAAATCAAGAATGTGAACATACTATTAATTTGGTTTTTGCTTTAACATCAGGTTTTGTTAATGCTTTTTCGCTTATATACGGGCATGTTCTGACACTCGTAAGATTGTCAAATCGCATGCGAGTAGCAAATCGCCAAACTTATTTTTGCATGTTCTGCAACTCACGCGTTTTACTTGCGATTTGCTTTTTTTTCTAACTTGTGTTTACCAAAACAAAAGCAAAACAAACAGAATAAATACAGAGGCAAAAGTTGCAGAGGCAAAGAACGTTTTTAAATTTCATGTTTTTAGAAAACATTTGTTACAAAATGTCATTAGTTTTGACTAAAATAAAAAGAAAACACTATTAATTTAATTTATTTATAACTTTGTAGTTTCTTTAAAAACTAGTTTAGTTTAAATACAGCAGTTCACTTCAGTATACTCTTGCGACTTGAACTCGCCAAAACTCTTGCGAATGCGAGTTACATAACACTACAAATGCAAGTTGAAATCACAATCGCAAATTGCGAGTGTCGGAACATGGCCGATTAAAAAAGTATTTTATATGCATACAAAATGCTTAAGCTTTCTCAGGATAAATTACTGAAATGTGTGATACGCGAAAATTGGGCAAATTAACAAAAAACTGTTCTCCCGCCATCTCTACTGAAACTATACCAATTTCGAAGAAAATTTACGATTTACTGAAAAATTCCTAAAGACGTTAATTACAGTACAAAAAAACATGAGAATGTTTTCAAAAGTACAGGGGATATTTCTACTCTGTATTTCGATTTGAATATAAACATTATCGAAACACAATATATTAGGCATACAAATGCGAATGATGTTCTTTTCGAATCGAATTACATAGTTACCCCTCAAGACTAATATTAAAGTATAACTACTAAAACATTATATCACCATATAATTTTTAATTTCAATCAATATGTTGTGCAAACTTATATAATATATATATAACTTATATAATATAACTTATATTCTGAGAACTTTATTAACATATGCGTAAACATTGACTAAGTAATCCCTAGTCGAAAACCTGTGTTGTCATGTGTAACAAATATTATTTTATTATTATGTAAATATAATTTATATTTATTTGACACCTCCAAGCTTGTGTATCCATTAGCACTCACAAACAATTATATATAAGTATATTATACAAATATTTCTTACTGTTTACAAAACAATTTTAGAAACTATTTTGATTAAAAATTAAAATATATACAAGGTGTTTTAGGGAAATATGACATCTGTTATTATGATGAGGCGAAACTTAGTTACGAGTTAAATTTATATTAAAATTTATATTTATTCGACACCTCCAAGCTTGTATGTCTATTAAGGGCCTCTTTAGCCGAACTTTAAGATGATCGCCCCGCAATGTATGATAACTTTAGAACGTTTGTACTTATAGTACATTTTAAAACATTCCTTACGCCATACAATTAAAGTAAAAGAACACACACATAAGGTGTGTTAAGCGAGGTCTACCTGTATATGTTTTTTTTTTGTTCAATATAATCATCAACTGTTTTTAGTTCGAAATTATCTTTGGAAATAGAAAGGTTAATTACCAAATAAAATAATCACAATGAAACGGCAGCAAAAAAAGAGTAAACAAATAAATTTGAAGAAAATGAACTCAAGAGTCAATGACAATTAAACAAACATGTATTTTCGTTCTCATAGTCCATGAATATGTATGACTTCATTTTTGTGTACATATCTTCATACACATATGTATATGTACGTACATCCACAAAAAAAAATTTAAATTGAAAAAATAAAAGAAAAATTAACCACACAATATTAACCTTTATAACAAATTAGGGTGTAACTTAATGGTGTGTCTAGCACTCGTAGTTGAACTTGTCTAATTGACACAAATGGAAAAGGAAATATTAGAAATGTGCTTTAATTTTTAGACTTGGGTTCATGCACACTTGAGAACAGAAAATTTATGATCACACACACTTAAGAAGCATTTTTAAATTTCGAAATTGTTGCGTTAACTAAAACAGTTTGTCATTCCTCATCCAAAAACATACAATTCCATATTTTTGTTATGCATAGCTAAGCCACAAATGGGCTGGATCGAAGCAATTGGCATCCACCTCCATTAAAATTAAATATTATAAATATATTTGTATTTTACAGAAAACTTATATTTTATTTCGTTTAACTTTAATACAAAGATGGGCAGGCCCAAAAAATACTGATCTATTTATGCTTGATATTTAAGATATACAGAATCGCGGGTGTTTCTCCTCTGAGGAGAAGTAAGAGTTCCAAAATGTTGTAAATAGATATGTAAATGTTTAATTTCAGAACACTACCGTTCAGATGACATTCATATTTCTTTCTATTTATACATTATATGAATTATTTGAAAGTTTTTTTTCTAAATAAAGTTTTCTTTAAAAAACCGATTATGTTTTCATATGCTATGTAGGAAATGTCGTCCTTGCAAATTATATATGTAAATATTATTTCGGAACCACCTCAATCTTGAGAAATCCAAACGCAATATTAAGAACAAACCCTTATGTACTGGTCATAAACTTTCTTTACGTTTAGTTACAGGAAAAGTTTTTATTTTTGAAATGTAATAAAAAACACGAATATAAATTTAAACATTTTAAATACAGCACTAATTTAATTTTTATTAAAAATAATTTAAAAAGTGCTCAAAACATGCATTCGGTTGCAAATGTTTTGCCCACTACTGTAAATGAAAATAGCGCAAAAAAAAAAACGTTAAATTATTTATCCAACTTTCAGACAAAGACCATGCATATGCATAACACATACGTACATAGATTAAAAGGCATATTATACGTATGCATGTGTGGTATGTGCAATAACATTCTGAAAATCAATATATAATTGGGGAAGTGTTGAAAAGAAAAATAAATATGTAGTACAAAATGAATAAAATTATTGCAAAGACTTATGTTCCTCCCTGTTCTGTATGATAAGTGTGGAATTGTAAAATCACTCGGATTTGATTAACTCGGATATTAGCTGTTCTGCATTCCATATATTTTCTTCACTTTCGAAATTGTTTATGAAAACACATGTTGCCGCTTACGTTAATAGGCAAGTGTCCTCAAACAATAATACAAAATTGTCACTTAACATTTAAATAGTTTTTATCGAAGCAAACCTGATTCTAATTCAACCCACCCTTTTTTATTCTTAATAAAACGAAGGCAATTATTCGGAAACGGAATACAGAACTCCTAAAACATTCGGAAATTTCCGCAATCGAATAAAATCTTGCGTATTTGGAATACAGAACAGTATTGGTTGTTCCCAAAATAAAAAAATTAAATTGTATTTGATATGAAAAAACTTTTGATTTTAATTGAACAAAACAAAAATAACATTTTTTACATAAATCATACAAACATATTTGATATTTTTTTATTTTTATGAGTTATTTACTTCCGCAAATAAAAAAGCATAATACATAAGTACAGCAACAACTTAAATACACCGCGGTGTAAAATATATAAACATATAGTACAAATACTCATCTTCAATTGATTAGACCAACATCATTTGTGTTACTTAACAGACCGCATATTTTGATTTTTTATAGCTAGAGCAAAAATTCTATTACCAGCGGATGATGTATTTAAATGAGCCTAAAAACCATTTCAAAATTTGGTTGAAATTAAAATGAAATAAGAAAAGAAAAATTTATTTTGTGGTCATTGGATTATATACCCACCCGCATTGCATTGTAAAGCTTTTTTGCTAATAATAAGCCTTGACTTGCACATTAAACTGCACGCGGATGAAAGTTTTTAGTTTTTAATTAACAACTGGTAAATACGGGAAAACAGTTTATTTAATCCGTATAAATACAATAAAATGTGTGTGAACAAGCTTCTAATGTAAAATGTATTATTTCATTAAATAAACATTGTAGTGTATAAATATCTGCTAATTTAAAAATAATATTCAATGTTTACATAAAAATTCTTGATATATGTATATTAATAAAAGTAGCGCATAATAATGGCATAAAGTTGAAAACTTCCCTGTAGAATCATAAAAAGCTATCTACGCTAACAAAAGCTTACTTGACTATGATGCAATGGCTATATAAGCAGATTTCAAGGCCAAGCTGGAAGGCTCTTAATTCGGTATAGGAAACATTTCTGCCTGGAGCAGGTCTGGTTGCCGGAAATAATAATGCGGACGAAATAGCACTATTTGCAATCCGTCTTCACAAATGGGAGACAGACCAAATAGTCTCAGATCTATTAAATTACAAAGCAAACTTTTATAAACTGCGCACACCTTTTTAATCCCATTATTATTGCGTTCACACTGCACTCTGGTGGGAGCTTTTGGGAAGCAAATATTTAAGAAATATCCGCATTTCTAAAAATCCCCAGCAGGTAATGCAAAAGGGACGTAATCAGAGCACAAGTAAGACGAAAGTAAATATCTACAACCTAACTTGTGCGTACACATAAGCATAGAAACAAATACTAAAGCCCCTACAAGTGTTTAGATTTTCGTGGGATTTTTTAAGAGAAATAAAATGATAATCGTGCTGTCTGTCAGAAAATATCAATGTGTGTAAAGATAAGTTTAAAATTTTATAACCCTAGACACAAACCAGATCTATTAATTATAGAACTCGGTTATCGTTCTAACATAACTTTATTAGACATATAAAATTTGGTGTATATGCTTTTAAAATAGAATATAAGTCAAATTTTTGGACAAAATGTGCCAGAAAAAGTATACTAGCTGGCGTATGCCGCACTATTTCCAAACTTAAAGTAATAATAAAGAAACTTGTACATATATAGATTTTCACACGTTTGGAAAAATAATATTTTCCATAGCAAAATGAATAGAATTTGTGAACAATGTCGTGTTTCACCACCTTTTTCACAAAACCTATTCATTTTTGTTCACCCACACCATCTTGTTTCCATGGAAAACAGGTTCATCCATCAGAGAACCTTAAATTTTAAAGTTTGGGAAACTTCTAGAAACTCGTTTCAACTTGCTTTGTTGAAGGTTCATTATCGATGATAATGAATTGCCACCTTCCTTGTCCACAAATCTTACTCATTTTTTTCCACCCACGTTGCTTTGTTTTTATGTAAACGAGACATATCTCGAAATTAGTTCTTTTCGAACGTATGAATATCTATGTATAGGGTGGCGCAAATGTAATGACATAATATGATTTGGCTGTCATTTTTCCAGATGGCGCCAAATGCCTGTGCTTGGACATTTATGAGGTAGATATATCGAGAATTAATTGTCAACAAGACATGGAACGATACACAACTCAAATAAACTATTTTTAACAAAATTACATCCAGGTCGAATTTTAACAAACAAAGTTATGTTAACATACTAACATGTTAATAGCGCTGGTTTGTCTAGGGTTATAAATTTAAATATCTGCGGATTATTTGCATTTAAACAAGAAACTGAAGTTCAATTATTGCAAATCAGGGGGGTTACTGCGTAATTCGATTCGAAAAGAAAATCATTCGAAATTGTATGCCTAATACATTGTGTTTCGAAAATGTTTTCTTTCGAATCGAAATACAGAGTAGACCCCTAGTAAAAGAAAATGTCGACTATTTCTCTTTAATATTTTGAATAAATACTTTGTGTTTATTTATAAATAGATCCCACAATTCAAACGTTCAATTAAAATTGAACCTGCTGGCTTTTTGAAAACAAATTTGAAAACTAGAAAGTCCATATATGTTAATATGTATACATACGTTTTTTTGAGCAAATGCACTTGTAGCTTTTAATTTGTTAATTAAACACATTTAAAAATGTTTTACGTCAAATTCTTAACATACTCGTACATATTAAACAAAGCAACCTTCTAATTATTATTGGCACAATAAAATTCAATAATGTGAAAACATGTTTAAACACATTTTGAAACTAATAAAATCAACAAACGTCAAATTTAAACGATAAACAATGATTGTAATAATTTTTACATGACCGTTGTTATGATATTTCTCTCTATAACTAAATAAAACCAAAGTCAACAGATACAATAAAGTTCATATAAGTTCATATAAAAGTTTATAGGGGTGCATGGAAAAAAAATTTATCTGTTGGGGAGTAAACTATGCACGTTTCGCTAGTTGATTAAGCCAGCTCTTCAGGAAACCTCTTCCAAATTTTTGGAAAAACCAGAAATGTTTTCTTATACTTGAAACTCTTCAAACCAAATCAGATGGTTAATGATGAACGAAACATTATTAAGCCATTATTTTATAAAGCACATCGCAACGTCAGAATTTATATTGAAAACAAAAACATAAGTTTTAGAAGTTTTTAATAAATTTTATTTACGTCGAAAAACTTAAAATCGCAATTATATCAAAATTCGATATTATACCAAAAAATCCAAAAAAAAAAAAAAATAATAAATATATAAAATATTTATTTTAGTATAAATCGAAAACACACCAAAAAAAATGGATACATCACTAAAAACCGAAATTTCACAAAAAAATCTAATAGAAATTCGACAAATTTTGAAATTTTACCCAAACGACGAAATTTCACCAAAAACTCCAAATTTTAACTAAAATCTAAATTCCTTAAAAACCCAAATTCCATTATTATTAAAATTCACCAAACAATCGTTTTCCATGGGTTTACCGAAAATTGATAAGTTTTCAGAGAGAACGTAAAACATAGTACAAACAAGTTAAGGGAGCCGACATTAAAAAACATCTATTAACCGATTAAAAATACTTATAATGAAACAAAAGGCGAGTTAAAATGTCAAACAAAAGGAATAAAACCGGACGACAAAATCAATAAAAATTTGTAGTACTCCTACAGTTCTATTCTAATAGTTCATGCTTGGGTGAAGGGTATATAAGATTACGCATAGTTGAATGAATACATATCTCCTCTTTCTCTGTTTTCAAAACAATATTTAAAAATTTTAAATAGCAGCGTAATTAATATCTAAAATACCGAAATCAGCAAAAAAAAAAAACATAATGGGTGTAAATCAGCAAGTCATACAAACAATTTTAAAAAACAACAAAAAAATCAATTGCAAAGAATTTGGCTTTACTTTGGAGAACAACATTTTGCCTGCATGCCAGTTTGTCAGTTTTTTGTCATATTCTTTCGCCGGTTAAGATATCCCTAGGAAATTTAAAAAAAAAAATTATTTTTGTTATATAAATAAAAAAAATGGGGCTAAGGATTTAATTTAATATTCCACATAACTACTTTCTACATTTATGTAAATAAATACTTTCGTAATAAGCAACATTTTTTAATGCAATTATAAATTTTGATTAGATACACATATTATTAATTACATATGTATATATTAATGAATAAAGCTAAAGTTTAGAATTTGTTTTGGCGTTATCGACTTCATAAATAGAATATTTTTTATACGACTTATTTCATACCTAATAAAAATTTACACAATAAGCTATGTACTTTAATTGTGTTAAATGGTTTTAAAAATATTGAAGCACTTTTGGCGCAAACTGATTTATGATTCAGACAGAAAGCTTCCATATGTATGGAATATGTATTATAAAAGGAGTTTATCGTTTATGTAGTAAGAAATAGGATTTGTTTGCTAATTGGTATATTTGCAATAATTAATCTCAAATATATAAATAACAATGTATTGAAAAAACAATTAAGTTTTAAAACAATAATAGAATAGTAATAGATTTTAAAACAACAATAGAAACATAATAGATAGGAGCTATGCTAAGACTGTATTGGTTAAGAAAAAAAAATGGCCGAAATGGAGGATAAAATTGAACATGATTTTATATGGAAATTGACATGCAATTAAAATAATTATCAGTTGGGCTGGTGAGTGAGTTTACCTGTTTTAATAAGCTTCGCTTTCCATAATAAATTTTAAATGAGACGTCTAAACAGATTTTTTTGAGAACTTGTGCTTATTAACGTAACGACGATAACATGTGTAATTATAAAAATTGTCGAATAACATGTGGAATGCAAAACAGATAATTTGCGAATTATTCAATTTCGATTGTTTTACAATGTATGTTTTATATTTGCCTTTTTGAAAATTCGATTTTTCTTTTTAATGTATAACGTTTGGAAATGTAAAATTATTCTTAATAAAAAAAAGTACTCAAATTAAAAATAAACAACTAATTTAATGCAGTAATTAGGTTTCTGTTTTAACAGTTGATCAAGAAAATAATTGATCGAGTGTGAGGTATAATAGTTTAAGAATAGGTTAACATAAAAATTAATATATTTTATAAATTAATTAATATAAAAAATACAAAAATGTATATAGTTACATATGTACATATACATATGTACCTATATGTATATATGTACCTATATGTACATATACATAATAGAGAATAATTAAACATAGGTTTAATTATTCTCCCTCCTCAAAAACTCTTTTGCATGAGCATGTGCCTTTTTATATTTTATGGTTAAATAAAACACAAAAGTGTTTTTTTAAAAACCAATGTAAATTCTTTCGCCGTTTAATTGTCAGCCAACAAGTGTTTGCGAAAGCGAAGTAGCAACTCATATTCGCAAAAGCACGTTAAAATGTTTCCTACCTTTTATTACTGTTTTCGAAATACCAGCAACACTACAGATTTGTTATGTTACATTTTTGAGAATTAACCATTAGTATATAAAAAAACTTTCCATGTTAAAAACGCTTATTTCATTTACTTTAGTTTACCTATGGATGAAGGAGGAAAATATTTGCTTAAAGCAAGTTATAAGACCATGCCATTTTTAACTTCAATGGTTTGGATTATACAACAACTTAATAAAAATTATTGTGATGTTTTACAGTAACGAATAAGTGTATGATAAAGATGTTCTTCCTCTACGATTTCAATCTAGTTACTGCTCTTCTTTTTTCCAAAGTCCATCAAGAAAGCCACTTGTATGATCTTGACCGAGAATCTAGACTCTTAAATTCATGGGCTTAACTTTTCGTATCAAGATTAAAGAATGAAATGATAAAAACCCTAAAAAGAGTCATACTTTAGAAATAATGTGGGTCACACTTTAGAAATAAAATGGACTGATAACCACCAGGAAATCATATAAGAAATTATTACTGCTTAAAAAACTGTCTCTCCCTTTTTTGGACTCGCTCTTGGTTATTTTTTCTGAAAATGGTTTTACCAAGTTGTGTTAAAAAAGAATTATAACGCCTATAATTGAAAATGGTTAGGAATGATTGCAGATTATGTTGATGGATTCGCCGAGAACTCTAACCTCAAACAATACAAACTAAATGAAACTAGAAGAATTATATATACCAAAACTTTTGAGCTTACAAAAAATTATGTTTATATACCTAGATAGTATATCGATATCGGAGTGACTGTTTTCGACTTAGACATATGCCACGCCCATTAAAAAATGTGTACGTGATAGAAAATAAATGAAAGCATATATTTGTTCAGCACTTGAAATATTTCAAGTTCAACCTATTTTTATTTAAAACGTGGATTTTATTGCAGAACACTGTAATACAATTATTTCGTGTAAAAATTATGCCGCAAAAGCATTTTACCCCTACCTAATGCGTTGAGATATTACTGCTAAAACTTACTCATAAATAAATCCTATAGAAATACACGCTCACATACTGACATTCCTTAACCAATCTACATGTTGATCGTAATGACTAAGCGCACATTTGGAATGAATAAAATTTAGCAATAAACAATATCTTATAGGCGCGCACTGCTTTTACAAAAAATAGGAGAAAAAACTGTTGAACAAGCAACAAGAGGGGAAACTGATGCTGCCCCTGTTTTTAAGGAGAACAATGATGACACATTTATACAAAGATCATTTTTAATTAAGACAAGAATTAAAAATAAAAAATTCAATAATCAAATGCGGTGTTGATTGATTAATTAAAGTGTTTACTTCTGTGCTATTTTTAAATCCCAATGTTGATTTTATGACATTTTGCTCATACGGTGGCCTTGATCATTTGGAAAGAATGCAATTAGAAATTAAACTAAAAAATTAACTTACCAACAAAGGCTTTTAATTCATAATCTACGCCACAGGATTTTCCAGTATCTCCTGGGGCAGGTTGTAATGATACTGATGCTGGACAGTAGGGAGGAACTTCAAAATAAAATGGATATGCATTTGGCCCCAACTTCTTTATTAGCCTTTCTTGTAGCCTTGTCAAAGGTCTCTCTAATGGCGCTGGCGGGTAGATTTGTTCATGGGCCAAGTACAAATCTTTTCGAAATGTCAAACCCAATACGTCTAAGTCCTCGCGACCATACCTGAAGGCAGCTAATACCTGCCCAAATACTTTGCGATCTTTTACATATTCAGGATCTATAAAAACTACACCATCGATGGGATCAACATGAGTGCTATGATCTACAAAATCACGTTTTCCCAAATATACGGTAATTTTACCATTGGAGGAGCTCTTCTTAAATACCCGTGTTGCTTGGCGCCTAGAATTGGCATCCGTATCACCACCTGCTGCACCGCCAACACCAGTTTCGTCATTTGTTGAAGAAGGGCGTATGCCAGAATCATTGTTAGCACTATTGCTGCTACTGTTTCCACCACCTCCACCACCATTGCTAGCACCAAGATTATTCATTATGTTGCCGATATTATAGCTATAATTTGCACAAACTCGTTAAACAATATTTTTATTTTTATTTAATCTAACAAATGTTCTTTAAAATTTTAATAATTCTCGTTGGCCGGCACTTGATTTTATCTTTTCGTGATTTTTTCTTTTGTCTTAATATTTATTCATTTAATTACTTGCTTAACAAAACTTTGTGGCTTTTTTCAACAAATTATATATTTTCTACAAATCAGTAAGTAATCGTTCAGTTGTTATTTTTATGTTTTCATTTTTATATAGTTTTTTGATGTAATGTTTGTAGAAAGTTTCGTACAAAAAAATTAAACAAGCAATTAAATTCTTTCCAGTAAGAAAACTGCGTATTCGTCTTGTTATAAAAGTGACAACCTAAACGTCACTTTTTTTTAGACGATTACCATTTTTTTATGTATACTGCAAAGTGGCGCGTTTTTATTTTTCTGGCAGCATAAATGGAGGTATTATTCAGATAACAAAATTTAGCGATTTTTATAATGCTATATACACACGTAGGAACATATTAATTTTCTTTTCAATGTCTGTTGCTATGTTCCCTGTTATAATATATATATATATATATATATATATATATATATATATATATATATATATATATATATATATATATATATATATATATAAATATATATATATATGTACAAACAATTAAATTAATAATTAAATTAATCACAAAGAATTTTAAACATATTCTGAAAAAGTACAAAAATAAACGAATGTAAAATTAGTTATTTCCATATCATATCATAAAAAAACATTGCATTAAAAAGCAACAAAAATTTTTATTACAATTTTTATAAATTTGTCTGTTGCTATGTTCCCTGTTATAATATATATATATATATATATATATATATATATATATATATATATAAATATACGTATATATATATATGTATATATAAATATATATATATATAAATATATATATAAATATATATATATATAAATATATATATATATATATATATATATATATATACAAATATATATATATATATATATATATAAATATATAAATATATATATATATATATATATATATGTACAAACAATTAAATTAAAAATTAAATTAATCACAAAGAACTTTAAACATATTCTGAAAAAGTACAAAAATAAACGAATGTAAAATTAGTTATTTCCATATCATATCATAAAAAAACATTGCATTAAAAAGCAACAAAAATTTTTATTAGAATTTTTATAAATAAATTAAGCTCCCTGATTTGCTTGAGTCATCCTGCCGAAAATCAATTTTAATAAAATTGTCTTCCTTCTGCTTTTCGCCTCAAACAAATAAGTTTATAATAATTTCACGCGTACATCTGTACATAAATAAATCACGTTACTTTCCAATAGTTTAAAAAGAATAGAGTTACAATAAACATACTGATATCACAATCAATTTCGTTATATTGTCTAGTTGTGGACTTTAATGATAATCGGGGATTTTGCTGTGATAAGTTCCTCCACCAGTCATGTAGAACTCGTTCCGATCATTGGATATTGGTATTTACGCCTTTCGTTTCATATTCTTGTATTTATCCTTCAGGTTTTTTGACAAACTTACAGCGTGGCATTGTGATCCAAACTACAATGCGATTTTTTCCCACATCTTATTCTTTTGCTGTCAACTCACTGCGTTTCTTTTTTTTGTTCTCCACTATATGCGAGTATTTCTCCACCAACGACGTCAACACATTTTCCTCTTGTGATGTAAAGTTTGAGGTTTATAAACGTAATTTGGTATATCTCTATGCTTCACTTTTATAGATAAACACTTACCTTGCATAAAGTAAGGAAATATTGTTTCTAATGAAAGTTATATGTGACCAAAAGAACGCCTAGTGAGGACGTCTTTTTTGTAATCAATTCTTTTTTGAACACAAACTGATGGTATTGTTCAATTTTTAAAAAAATTTAATTTAACAATTTGGCTCGTGAAAACTGTCGATTTAATGGTTTGTTCGTGTTCAATTACACTACATCTTGACTACATGTTCACACCGAACAGGAACATCTCATATTCTCCACTCAGGAAACCACGAACACTTTTTTGTCGCTATTTTACCGACGCTCTACATGTGCGATCAAATTTGTGGCTACTCAACACGTAGTGTTCGCGAGATTATTTCAATGTTCTTGTACATTATGAAAATTTATTTGCTGACGAAGTTTATCGAAGAGGCAGAGTGTGTAGTACACTATGTCTCTACTAGGAATCATAGACTGGACATTTTTTCTGTATTATCAATTTTAGTTGTTTCTTATACTACATTTGCACCTACGCAAAATCTGGTACTTATGAGATTTTGAGCGAAATCTAGTTCATTTCTACCAGATTAACCATACAAAACAAAATCTACTTACGAACTAGATTTTGGCAAAATCTCTCAAAATCTTGCAATACTGAATGATGCAACTATGAAATATACAGCGCTGAACAAGAAAATTTTGACATTTGTAACAAAAAAAAAAAGCGCGGTATAAACAAAATATTTGCAGCAACATTAAAAAATAATAAAAGTTTAAAATAAGTGGTTTCAAAATGGATAAAACAATAATAAATAAAGTGTAAGTAATATTACATATGTAATTATGTGTATAAAAACAATTGTAGTACGAATTTAATTAAGTTTAGAGCCAATTTTTTATTCTTTCTTCAGTCAGCTGTTTTTGTTATGAAAATGAAATCCAATAATACGTCAAAAAGCTGTGGTGTAAACGGCAGAGATTTTCTTCGAGATTTGAGCTGAAAGCTACTAGATTTTGCGATGGTGTAAATGTAGTATTACATTATAATTTTAAGTTGCAAAACAAAAGAGATTTGCAAATAAACGCAACTCAGTATCACGTTCCATTCTTCATTTCCCTCTCACATAGTACGTTTTGCTGCTCGCACAGAAATTTGGATAGTGAATAGAAGACCGTCTCTGTTGATTGTCAGTTACACAACAAAATACACAAATGCAAAATAAGAAGCAATGCATATTTAACGAGGTGGCATCACTACTGCAGGTGATACTTTTTTGCTAACATTTCATTTTTCTTTGTTTACAGTTTGTTAATGTCAAAGTGTTTGGTTTTGTTTACCAACAAACCTTTTTTAAACTATTTTCCTTTTAATTTGCTTTTTATTGTCACATGTTTTTGACAGTAATCATTGATTT
Source organism: Phania funesta (assembly GCA_963932375.1). Lineage (NCBI taxonomy): Eukaryota > Metazoa > Arthropoda > Insecta > Diptera > Tachinidae > Phania > Phania funesta. Next base: position 8,752,045 of record OZ010652.1, read on the forward strand.
TACACAAACAAATTTACATTCTGTTGTTGTATTGTTTTATTTGTTGTCGTAGCAATGGCACCCCTAGTTATATATGCCTTGATAAGAAGTATTTATTTATTCGTCCGTAAACATCTGTACATAAGCTATGCTAAAAGCATCCATATAATTTCGATGAGAGACAAAAAAATAATTTCTAACTGAACAGGAACATTCATATATTTTGAAGCCATATTCACCATAAAAATGCAAACGAAATCAGCTGTTAATGTTACGTTTTGTTCAGAGTATAATTTATTCACATCGATCGAGCCGTCGCCGCGCTAAAAACAGGCGACACATATCTCTGACTAAGAATATATTTCCACGTGTTTTATACTTTGACTTTGATTTGCGGCTGCATTATACATAAAATTTTGTTCAGCTGTGAATAATTATTGAAAGATTCGTATATATTTGATAATTTGTCTGTTGAATAAAAATGAAACGGAAGCAAGTTAAAACTTTCAACAAGGGTGCGAAACAAAACAAACCGACAATAAAAGCATTACCTCAAACACCTCAAAAAGAAGTGCAAAGGATTGTCAAAACTAAGAATAAAGTGTTACCTATCAAGAAAAATATTGTGGCAAAAACATCGGCTAACAAAAAAAACCCTGCTAGAGTTCAATACGTCGTAGAAAAGGTTAAGGAAGAAGTTGAAGATGAAGATCAAGTAGAAGTAGATGATGTCCAACCAAATGAAAAAGATGGTTATGGCCAACTACAAGGGGAGGAAACTACGGGTGATGAAGGTAATTAACCTTATTGGTTTTTAATTTTAATAGTGCGTTCTTACTATATCATTTTCAAACTATAAATATGTACATAAGAGTAATAAAACATAATTTACCATTTCCATATCCCAAATTTATATTTTGGCATCAATGCTCTTATGCACCCATAGATTATCCAATATAATTTGATCTCTTGTCTATATTTGTTAATAAGGGACACACCACTTTCAAATAATATACATATTATGTATAGATGTGTGTACATATATTTTACCCTTTTCAAATATTTAACTTCATCTAATATAAACGCAAACACATGTATTTTTTTAATTATGTGGATGATGTACTTGATGTTAAAGTTGAAAATTTCTAGGTATTCAAATAGTTTTCAGAGGTTTCGAACATGAAGGTATTATATTCAATTCATTTTGCATGTCTTAGTTTTACTGCAAAACGTAAAACCAACATATCTAAATAAACTCCTCGAACTTTTCATGTTCGTCTCTAAGTTTTTTTTTCTCACATGTGTAACCTCAATATTTTTTTCTGCTTAGAAGACAATGAAGAGGACGAAGAAAACAGTAACGAAGACAATGAAGAGGACGAAGAAAACAGCAACGAAGACAATGAAGAGGACGAAGAAAACAGTAACGAAGACGATGAAGGACCTTCAGAAGACGCCATTGAAACTGAAGAGCCCACAATACCGTCTCAAGTTAAAAGTGGTCCGATTCCTCCTACTGTACCAACAAATAAAATTATCCATATTAAGAAATTGCCGAAAAGTAAGTATATCAAAAAGTACCTTATATTAGCTCGTTATTCTCAAAGTTTAAAATAAGCAATTTTATATGTAAGTATTAAAGCTGTTTCCAACGTACAGGTAACGTCATAAGGGAAATCGAAAGATTTTTTTTTTAAAGCTACCCAAAATATGAAGGTGTCAAAAATCCATGTTGTAATACCTATTCACTGACACACTCGTCAATATCATGGGGCACTTATCCATAAATACAAATATGACCATTTACAAAAAAAAAAAAAAAAATTAAAACCGGAGCCAGATCCGCACAAAAAACATATACATATATGTGAAAATAAGACTAAATCCTGTCCAAAAATTTCGTCCGTTAAAAGTACTATGATAAAAATGAGCACCAAGTTCTTGATATATACAATAAGTAGAAGTAGAAGATATTTCCAAAGTAAAGAATATTTTTAAAATATATAATTTTTATGATTCTTGTTTTGATATTCCGACACGAACGAAAAATGACACTAATGATGACACATATCCGTAACCGTTAAAAAGTTAGTAATTTCTCAAAGCCTGTAACAAAATAGCGAAATAATTTTATGAACAAAAATTATGTGTAAATAAAAATTTTATAGCTGCATATTTACATGAACCAATATAATTTTCAGTTTAAAAGCTGTGTTTTATGTTATATATGCAATATATTTTTTCAGTGAAAAAAAAGAATCTATCTTTCAAAAAACCTAGTTTCCACGGACAAGGAACTATAAACCTAAAGTTGAAATTGTACCGAAAACTCAAACTTTTAAACACAAATTCGAATTTTAACTAAAAAATCCAATTCCGCTAGTATAGAAAAATCACAAAAAATCGACCATTAATCAAAAATTTATACAAAATCAAAGAAAGGAAAAAATTAAAAGAGCCGTAATTAAGAAAAACCATTTCACCAATTAACCGATCGAAAATGTTTATATCAAAACGAAAGGAGGATTTAAATATTAATTAAGACGGATAAAACTGTAGGCCAAAATTAAAGATCGCAAACATTCCTTTGCGACGGGATAAAATGTAGTACATTTTTTGTTGTTCATACTTTTTTTTGAAGGGTATATACATTTTTGGCACTGCTGAATATAATTCTTACTTATTACTTACTAGTAGCCTTTATTACATATTTAAGTTTATTTCTAAAAATTTTCGTAATTTTTTTTTTAGATTGTAAACAAATTGACATTGTTGAGGCATTTGCAAAATATGGAGCAATTGACCGAATAGAAATTGTTAAGACGCCCATTAACACAGTCTACGCTAATGTTGCATTTAAAACCCAACAAGCAGCCCTAGCAGCAATAGCTGGCAATATAAATGAAAAAAAGAAAATTCTTGGTTCTTTTATATCGGTCACCAAGAAAAACGATCCTAAAAGAATTAAAAATTTATTAGATCACGACCGTACCGTTCATGTCAAATTTTATAAAAAGGGTATTACTTGGGAAGACGTAAAGCAACATTTTGAATCATGTGGTAAAGTTGAGAGTGTCGATATAATTACTAATCACAACTCTATATTTGCGTATGTTACATTTGCGGATACGTCAGCTATACCGGCTGCCTTGAAACTTCATAACTCACTCTTGAATGGTGGTAATATTAGGGTAACTGAAAGTAAGCCTAAACCCAATCAAGTGGACCAACTTCATAAGGATCGGTTTTCGGTAATATTGAAGAACATAGAAAACTTAGAGAGTATTGATGTTGAGAAACTGAAGGCCATATTCTCCAAATGTGGAGAAATTGATAATATAGACATAGTGTGCAAAAAGAATGTGTTAGCTTTTGTAAGATTCAAAACCGAGGAAGCTGCACAAAAGGCCGTTACACTCAACGAAAAAACTGAACAAGGGATTAAATTGGTAGTGGAATCATACAGTTCTACTAAAAAGAATACCTCCATTTACGTTTCTAATTTGCGTAAGGGTAAGTTTTATATCCTAGAATTTTTTCTCGTAATATATATGACACGAAATACGTTATTTCATTTTAATTATAGATTGCACTGTAGAAGATTTAACAATGTGTTTCTCAAGAGCTGGGGAAATTGAAAAAGTTGATCTTAGAGAAGGTTATGCCATTATCCGTTTTGCAGATTGCGACGGTTACTGTAAATCGTTTTTGTATAATGAGAGTTTTATTCGTGGAAAATATATTTTTATTCAACCCTATTCATTCCGCAAGAAAGCAGTTCCCAAGTACAAGACTTTACATAACAAAGGCTTTAAACGGTCAGCCAAAAATGGTCATAGCGTGTTCAAGCCTAAAAAAGCTAAATTTCAGTAATTTTTGATCAATTCAATTCTTTTAAGTCAACATTTAAAATTGGTGTAGCAAAAATAGAAATAAAACACCAGAATGCAACACTTTAATGCATTTTTAGATAACGAAACACATGTCTTTAATTTTTTAGGATTTTAAAGAAAATTTTTGTTACATATTTATCCACAAATCACAGATTTTATGTTACCCCATTGAATTAAAAAACGAGGCAACGGCATAAAACAGGAAGCGCTGATTTCCTTTTCTATATCAAACAATAAATTTTTTATTAAGTACTTGAAATTTGTTTTATATATAAAATCTCGAGTCTAATCGCCGCTTGTCATTGATCATGTAATACGATCAGGTCCGAGTGATTTCACTATATATTCACTTGTCGATTTTAATAAAGATAGCCGAAATGTCATAGGATTAATGACAGTGTCATTGATATTTGGAAAAGTGGAACTAATTATGCCATGTGGTGTGAAAACCATTTCTAAGTGATTAGCAAAGGCATTTTCCTTTTCTATGCGCATGTGCGGTAATCAAGTCGTAGGTCCCTTTCCATAGGCTATTGTCCGTGTTATTTAAATTCGTAATTCGCTATGCTACATGATTTTTCGATGTCACACTATCATGTTAGGTGCACACTTTGTAACTTGTTTATGCAACCAGACATGCTTCGTAGTTGGTTACATAGTGTGTAGTCATGTTTATGGTTTCAGATAATGTTGCACCGAGTTTTAAAAAATATCAACATATTTTAATATTTTATGGTTGCATTGATGTTGGTTGGTTGGTAATGTTTTTTCAATTTTCCCATAACTTCCAAAATAATAAATGCTGCTATTTCACTTATCTCACCCATCATTTTTTAAACTGTTTCTCATGTGTTCTCAATGTGAATGCAAATCATAAAACTTATGTTGCTTTTAGGGTTTAAATATTGGTTACAATGTGTGTGTCAAAAAAAAATGCAACATGAATGATAAACGTGTTGCGTAGACATGTTTAAAAACGTGTACACCCAAAATGGGAAAAAATATGCAGACCCAGGAAATTTTACATTATAAAGTTTAGCAAATCTCTTACCTACCTACATACAATCACTTTTAATCCATACCATCATTTTTTGTGCACTCATACGATTTTTGACAGATCGAACAGTTAAATCTGATAGCAAATTATGACCTCTACACTACGTCTTAACCAGCAATAAATTTGTTCGCACATTGAGGGAGTGTATGCAAAAGAAATATTGTTCGTGATTTTCTGTTTGGAGAATACGTGCAGATGTTCATATAGTTATTTCCCTTGTGTGAAAAACTCATAAAAGTAATCTTATTCGTTCCTGCTCTGTGTTCCGAGTGGCTTGAAAACGTGTGGAACTGTAAAACACTCGGAATAGAATATTAGATGTTTTGCATTCCACGAAAACCTTTCATATTTTAATATTTAAATAGTTTTATTTGAAGAAAAACTGATTCTAATTCATTCCAGCAAATATTTTATTCTAAATAAAACGAAAGAAATTATTCGGAAGTAGAATACAGAACAGCTAAAACATTCGGAAATTTTCACTTTAGAATAAAATGTTGTAGATACATATATGTATAATACAGAAGTGGACTGTTTGTTATGTTTCTAAATCGATGCAATATGTACATTTTTTTTCTGGGAATAATGGGGATCATATATGTATATCACTGTAGCGATTCTTGAACTTTGCATAAACTGGGTCAAATTTGTTTTTTCTGTGATAAGCAAGTATGTATGTATGTATGTATGTAAATATGTAGGCACAAAATATTAAATTTAATATCCCTGCTCGAACACACGTAAGTGTGTGTTTGTTTAATTCTGTATGCATATTTTTAAAAAGCACTTGCAAAAATGAGTTAAAACGATCAACACTTCCATAAATGCAATGGCGCAGGTATATATGTATGTGCATACATATATATGTATGTATAAATTATCGGGGTAATAAAAAAGGCTGTGCACGAAGTAAATTTTAATTGCAATGTACCTACATACACATGTATATATGTATATACATAAGTAAGAGCTAAAGTCATATTTACAGCGAAAGTTCGATTGTTTTATTGCATATCTTTATTATTTATTTTTTGAAATTGACATCCAATGCGACGATTAGTTCATTACTTTTTCGAAATACTTTATAGCAGATAAACATAATTAAAAAAAAAATCTTATAATTTTAAAAAGAATGATTATTACAAGTATATGCATATGTATGGATGTAGGTAGATAGGTATATCCTACCATTTTGTAGTGTTAATTGCTTTGTTAAGAATATGCCAAATACATACACTTAGGGACTTAAGTCTTCATACATCCCCATAACTTCTTATATTCGCTAATCAAAGAGTACCAGAAAAAACATTTCTAAACCAAAATTCATTTCCATATTAATTACTCTTACAAAGCAAAAAATTTTATTTTCTTTAAAAATAACGGTAAATATGAAGAAAAATCTAAAATAAAGAGAGACAAAAGTGTTCATACACTACATTCTCTTCTGCTTTATTTATAATTTAAAAAGAGTTGTAGATCAAATTTTTGTTAATTTTTTTAAATTATGTAGTTTAGGTGACTGCTGAATTACGTTTTAGCAGTTTATTAGTAAAATAAATTTTTACAAATTAACAAGATGGGCCCGCGTAAAGAAGTTAGTATCGATGAAAAAAATCTTATTATTCAAGAACACAAAAAAGGAAAATCTTACCGAGCTATCAGTAAATTTTTTAACAAACCTTTTGCTACGGTTCAGTATATTATAAAAAAGTTCAAAACTACTGGCTCTGTAGAAAACAAGCCAAGATCAGGGCGCCCAAAGAAACTCTCCAGGCGAGATGTCAGTCTTATTTTAAGAGAAGTGGACAAAAATCCTAGAATTTCAGCGCCCAAATTGGCGGAAAGCATCGCAAATTCTACGGATAAAACAGTTCATCCAAAGACTATTCAAAGGGCATTACGTGGTCAAGGATATGCAAGCCGAGTTCTCCGCAGAAAACCGTTGATATCGGAAAAGAATCGAAGACTTCGGCTCGAATTTGCAAAAACATATTTAAATGAAGACATCAATTTTTGGAAACGAGTTTTATTTACTGATGAAAGCAAGTTTAACTTGTTTGGAAATGATGGACGAGGAAAGGTTTGGCGTAAAAAGAACGCAGCACTGGAACCAAAGAATGTTGTGCCAACAGTGAAACATGGCGGAGGCAACGTAATGGCTTGGGGCGCAATGGCAGCATCTGGAGTTGGGCGGCTAGTGTTTATAGACGGTATTATGGATCGATACTACTATAAACAACTTTTAGAGCATAATTTGCAGCCATCGGTGGATATGTTGGGTCTTGGCCAGAGTTGGATATTCCAACAGGACAACGATCCCAAACATACCGCGATCATTGTAAGAGATTGGCTGCTATATCATGCACCAAGGCAATTAAAATCCCCACCTCAATCGCCGGACCTGAATCCTATTGAGCACGTTTGGGATGTTTTAAAACGAAAAATTGCTCATGTTGATGTTACCAACAAACAAAAGCTAAAAGACGCTTTACAAAAGTGCTGGTCCGAGATTACCCCTGATGTGACCGAAAATCTTGTTGCATCAATGCCAAGACGTCTGCAGGCAGTAATTGACGTTAAAGGTGGACCAACAAAATATTAATTTAAAAAAAAAATTAACTTAAAAATTATTTTTTTTATTATTATAAGATGGCTTTTGCTATGTATGAACACTTTTGTCCACTCTTCTTATTTGTTTTCTTTTGTTTTTTTCTTTGTTTTAAAAGTAGAATGAAAAATTTTGTTTTCGTATATTAATTAAAATAGAATTGAATTTGCTGATTTAAAAATTTTTTTCCTGGAACTCTTTAACTGAAAATATGAAATTTTAGGTATGTATGAAGACTTAAGTCCCTAAGTGTAGATATTTTCACAATGTTCTTTTCAACGAGTGCAAGTGCGCTCAAATTAATTTAATAGTCTTGAGGCCTTCTAAAATTCTAGCATTTTTATTGAATTATTTATGTGAAAACAATTTAATAAATACAATTCATACACACATACATATCTACATACATAGGTATATGTATGTATATAATACTAGATTTTACCTGCCGCTTCTCCTGGTATCCTTCGGTTTTACATTTTATGTACTTTTTCTTGGTGGCCACTATTTTTCGGCAAAAATTTAGCTGTTAATTTTAATCGTTTTTTTTTTAAATTGATTTTGCCTAAATTCCTTTACCAAAAACCATTCAGGCGCATATGTACATATTTGGAGTTTACAGTCTGCAAAAATAAGGTTTATGTTATAAATGCTTAAGACCGTTGTTTATTTCCCTGCTTTTTCACTGCCTCTGCACATGTTTTATTTAACATTCAGTCAGTCGCATTAAATATTAATTGTTAATCAAATACTGCCTGCCATTCAGTGGCCATAAAAAAGTAAATAGGTGTAAGTCTTGTTCAATTTTGTTTGTTAAGTTGGCCGCCGCTTGGTATTAGCAATCTCGTATGAGTATATACTTGTACTAATTTGTTAATTGAATATCCTCGGTCAATTTTTAAATGGTTGGTTTACAATTTTGATTAAATTTAAAACACGAATTGTTTCCTTTGTTCAACATTTATTAAATTTTAATATGTTATTATATTTTTTGTTGAATATTTTTATAAATATGTTTTGGTTTTAATTTGATTTCATTCAGTTTTTCACCTACTATGCAATCTGCTTATGTATGTTTGCAGTTTTTTATTAACATTTCTTCGCCTTTCCATTTAATATTGTTTTCTTTGGATCTACAATTTAATATTTTTGATTTTTATAAAAAAGAAAACATTTTTTTGTTTCCTCTTATTCAATACATATTTTGGTTTGTTTTTTATTGTGCTGCGTAATAACTACATACGCAGTCTTTAATTTGTATTCTTTTTATTTATTTTGTTAAATTAGTTAAAAAATATCTAAGTAGGTATAATATAATATCGGTATGTATTATTATAAAAGAAGAACTCTGAACTATACTTTCAAAATGAATGATTTTCAAATATGTAACTTTATTTTACCAAGATTTCCAAATGACCTCATGAAGCACTAATTGCTTGGTGTCGGTTTCGTTTCTAAATTCGCCTGCTTAAAACGAATGAGTTATCGAAAACAAACATTACTAAAATCTGGCAGCGCTGCAATATTTTACGTTACGTTTTTTCCATTATTAAAAATTTTTGAATAGTTTTGTTCAGGGTAGACTAATCAGGCAAACTCACCAGCGTAGCTGAGTACTTTTTTTAAACTGATTGGATGACAAATTCGATTTAAAAAAAAAAAATGTTTCCCATTTCTGGTACATAGAGTTTGACATACGCAAAGCAGCCGGAGTACTGAACTTCATTTTTTTAAAAAGATTTTACGACAGAATGTTAAAATCTTTGCCATCCCAGATTCAATGTAAAAATCGTTATTCTAATTAAATACTAGAAGAAATTCATCCAATTTAAAAAGGCTGCAGTTACGCGAACAATATAACTGCGACTGCTCTGGGGTTTTTTTTTCGCAAGGATCATATCAACTAAGTGTTGGGAATGATTTTAATTTGCCTTTGGCTCAACCCACGGTTAGTAAAATTTTTTTTGAAGTTTTGTACGCAATGCAAGCCACAATTTGCAATACAAAATTGGGTTAAATTTAAATTTACGGAAACTGAAACAATGGAGTGCAAACGTCTCAATATTTGTACTACAACAGAATAGGCTGCTTTCGTTCTTTGACAAGGAATGACGGAAATTCGTTCCAAAAAGTGTTAAATTCGTTTACGGTCGTGCGAAGATGAAAATACAAAATATGCAATCCAATAAAAAAATTCACAAAATTTTTATCGAATTTAATAAAAAAGCTACGATATTTTGCATTTGTAGTTTTGCAATAGCATTTGCACCAAGCAGTGAATATCGCTATTGATTTTAGTGATGCTAACGCACTTAAAAAAAATTCGTTCAAAGAAAAACATATTTAGCAATTCCAGATAAATGAGATAACCAAAATTCTTACTTACTTTAACGATCTCGGATAACTTATATTTCCCGTTAAAAGAATCACGGATAATCGATGCCCATGTATATTAAGATATGTCATCATAAAATGTATATACGATATGTAGATGCCAGATATCCAGACTATGGCCATGTTTCCTTAAGTGGGAATACCAGCCGGTTAAAAAGGTTTTTACGAGCAAAGTATGACCTTGGTGAACATAATTTGTGGATTCTTGGTATGAAATTTCAAATAAAATAGAATCAGTTCAATATTCAAGGTTATAGCATGTGAGGGATTTTATTATATTTCAGTAACTAAAATTTCATGTTGCCGTAATGTCATTATTTTTATTCGTAATTGATTTTATAACTGTCACTGCAACTTCGATCGTCCCAATGACGGCGACGGAAAACTTACGTTTCTTTGTTTCAAAAAGGAGAATACCAATCTATTTTCGATAAATGTCGGTAATGCCAAAGGCGGCACCAAATTGTCGTTTTTATTTAATCTTCAAACGACAATGCCAAAGGGAATAATATGCCCGATTACTATCTTTTAGGGCTTAAACATAAATTCTGGATTTAAATATTTTTAATTATCATATCTTGACCATTAGAAATTACATATATATGTTACTAAGATAACACTAGTCCTTGTTTTATCAGCTGATATTTGTTCGCAAAAACTTTATTCGAATAACTGAAATAAGGAAAAAAAACCTGTTATTCACTTACAGTGGTAAAAATTTTATAAAATATCTTCTCAGTTTTATAACAGTTTGAAAGTATAATTAAAAGTTGGCTTTAGCAATATTTTGACTAAATTTTTTTCTTCTTAAAAAATTATTTTTTTTTCAATAAACACCTGTAACTTTTAAGTAGAAAAAACTATAAATATATAAATACTTTGTTAAGGTAAAGAAATGTAAATATTTGATATTTTTAGGGGTTTTCATATAAAACCAATAAAAGTACTTCATTTAGGAAGTGTATAATTAAGTTTTCAGATAAGTTTCGGTTAATTGATAAATATTTTCAAGTTTTTAATGTCAAGTTTCTACATTTAATTTAATGTTTTGTGATCTAATTAAAATTTCAGTCTCATTTTTATGACAAATTTTGCAAAATGTGCTGAATATTAGGGTTTTGGTTTGGGTGTTTCATTATTTCGTTGATGCAATTGGGAAGGTGAATTCATGTGAGGCAAACATTTGACGATAATAAACCTTACCACTAAATATTGTAAACTTTCTTTTGTTTTAAATAAGTATTCATTAGGTTAGACATAATTAAAAGCTAACTTAATAATTTAAATAAAAACATTTGGCAAAAATCATGGTTAAAATTATTTCGTCAAATACTTTCCTCATCTGACCTTGCATTAAGGGAGCTACTGCAGGCAATAAAATTGTGATTGAGATATAAAAATGACAATGGTGTTTAGAAAGATGATTTAAATATGTACAGCATGTAACAAAAGTATGTCAACGATATCAAATTTGAACTTTTCTATCGAATTAAAAAATATTGCACGCTGTTTTAGTTATTACTTTTATATCATGCCTTTGAATATGTAACGGAAATCTAATTGCGACCGGAAAAGAATAAGTTCCGTTATGAAACGATAACGTTTATGTTATCACGTTTTCTCCAAAAGTGGGTTCTTTCACTAAATTTAAATGTTAAATTATTGTATTTTTTTACAGTTTTAACTTGAAAATAATTACACAATGTTGTAAGCAAATTTAAAAATTAAGAAAATTCAACGCTATCGGCTACTGCTAAATGCAACCAAGAGTAAGGCGGTGCTAAAAGCTTAATCAACGAATTCATAAGAAATTAATACGACAAGTTGTAAAACATCTAAAAACTAGTGCTTTTAAACTCGAGAACACTCTGCGCGATACTGATGGAGTTGATGTTGATTTTTTTCTCAATTCATGGTTAAAAGCAAGACTCGTTTAATAAAAGCCAATTATATACAATATAACGGTTCGAAATAAATGATCTCCAACTATCAGATTCACTCAGCATTTATGGTCTCATTTGAGAACGTTCGTACTATTAAAATCGTCTTGCTCAACGAGACTAAATATGCCCTGAATTAACAAAAAAAAAAGTGATACTGTGCTTGTGTTTTTTACACTTTTCAATACGGAAAATTTATATTTTACTTCATGTCAAATATGACAATCGTATGTAAACTTTTGCTACATGGTGTACATTATTTTATTTGTTTTTCCTTTGTTAAATTTATATTTGTATATTTTAATAATTAAATTCATAATCATGCTGCAGTAATATTTTGTTTTTTTTTATTTTTGTTAATTAATTGTTAAATTTTTAAGTGCTACGTTTTATTTAATATAATAATTTTGTTTGGTTTTTGTGGCTAAGGGTATACATAAATTTTATATTTTTAATATATTTTGTTTAATCATTAATTCGAATAAATTTAAGGCAAATCAAAGTAAAGGGCACTAAGTAAATTTCTGGATGCTGGGGGGGAGTGATAATTTATTAAGCAAAATTATAACTTGGAATTAAAAGGCAAATGGTATAATAAATTCGTTAATGTTTCATTGTTTCAAAGAATTAACAGTTAAGTTCGTATTGCAATTGAAATAAATTAAAAAGAAAAAAATAATCATAATAGATTTATTTGAAAAACATGAAAGCCTCATATAATAATATTATACATTTAAAATTATTATATGATTTTATGTTAAAAAAGTTTTCTTAATTTAATATAAATATGTATAATGAAATATTAATAAATTCCATTTTTTTTTAAATCAAGCGCTTTTAATGAAATATCCTAGAACTAATTTTCCACATTTTTGTTTATTTCAAATGCTTCATTGAAGAAAATGTTTTGTTTAGTTATTGAGATAATGAAAGTTTCACTAAAACACACACTACACTACTGAGCTGTTAATGCGTAATTCGATTGGAAATGAAAATCATTCGAATTCGTATGCTTACAAAACTGTGCTTCGAAAGTGATTACTTGCGAATCAAAAAGCATTAACTTTAATAGCTTATTACGCCGAGCTGGTACCATTAAATACATAGCATGAGCCTAGGTTTGACTGTTCTCGTTGGCGATTACGGAAAATTTTTTCCATTTTGACATTTAAAGCAATAACTTGCAGGCGTGCGCTATTGAAAATAATTAAAGCATGAGATGAACAAACAGCAGCAATTCACATACATATGTAAATATATATGACACCTCTTCCCTCCAAACTTCAAATAACAACTCGATTACTTTAATGACATAAGGACCGGCTGCTCAGCACGTTTTAGAACTCAAAAATTATTTACGTACTACTTGAAAATAAGTTATAAAGAAAATGACAAATAAAATATTAAGAAACTAAAAAATTAAACAAAAATTCGTTTACATTTTTTTTTTTATTTTTATATTTTATAAATACTTGCAAATACAATAATAATAATAAAAAATGATTTAAATTTTATAGGAAATAAGGTTGAGCAATTTAAAAACATGTAAAAATAATAATAAAAAAATAATACACTGGGAAGAGATATTTTTATAAGAAATTCTTTTGTTTTTGTGTTTTTTAACTTAGCAGGAACAAAAAATATTTTTTTTTAATACACAATAAATTTAAAATAACTTAAAAGAAATAAACAGATTTCATCACGAAAAAAAAAATAAAATGAGGACAAAAATAAATAGCCATTAAACATAAATTAAACAAATGAAATGGAATTGATAGTTATGAACAGAAAAAGACGAATTATTTCGACTGAGACTTTGTTTTTTTTCTTTTTAATTTTTTGGAATAGCTTTTTTTTTGGATTTTCAAAAGTTTGACAATATTTTCTTGTTGATTTGAAGTATTTATTTTTTGCATAATATGTATTTCCAATGAGAATTTGCATTTATATAGTTATATTATTTATTTTTATTTTTTTAATAACAGATATCTAATTCCTGCTTGAAATTATTCTTTCAATATATAGTATTGTTTGTTTGTATTAGTAGTAAATATAAAATATATGCTTATATGACGTTAAGTATATAGAGCATGCATATAAAAAATATAAATTGGAATTTTTTTTTTTCTTTTCGAAATATTTATGTATTTTTTTTTTTTTTGTTTTCTAGACAGACATAAAAACATAAAAATTAAGAAAAACAAAACTCGTAACGAGAAAAAAAATTAAAAGAAAAACTTAAAATTTTCGAATAAAAATACTTTTAAAAATTATTGTAGAAAGAAAGAGTGTTTTTTAAATACTTTTACATTGATAATTCTGTTTGATTTAAGAACTACTATTAAGTAAAAAAAATTGTGTACACACCATTTGCCTACAAATAGTAAAATGAGCAAGAGCATATCAAATTATTCAGTAAATTTTTTAATATAGATGATTTATTTACCTCCAGAAAAATTTTAAAACATAAACAAATGGTGCATTTTTTAAGGTTTCACATACATTCAGGCTTTTTTTTTATCATTTTAAAAGCTTTATATGATTTTTGTTGTTGTATTTTTATTTATTAAATACCCTCGTTTCGAAAGAAATAGTTGCGTGTTGAAAGTTCGAAAGTCTTTGATGCTTTTTATTCAATTTTATTCGTTTAAGCATTTATTAAATCCATAGGTTCTAGAAATGGCGACTGTTGCTCTTCAGTCTGGTTAGGAATACTGGAATCACCATTTTGTTGTTGTTCTAATTGTGCGGACGTAGCTATCTTTTCAGCAGTGCCATTCAATTCCTTGTTAGGATTGACCTCTCCATTGGTAACAGCAGCAGTAATATCTACAGGCTTTCTAATTGGAGCCGGCTTAGCAGAAGGAGATGTTTGTTTGCTAATAGGAGCTTTTGATTTTAAGCCTGCAGATGTAGGTGTTGTCTTTGATGTTGTCTTCCCGGTGGCGGGTTTAGTTGGTGAGGACCTACGCATAGGACTGCTAGTTTTTGTAGTAGTGGCAGAAGCTGTAGTAGAGCTACCAACTGTTGAACGTTTAGCTGTCATGGTGGTAGTAGTCGTATTTGAGCTACTGGTAAATTTAGGAGCTGGACGTGCTGTAAAAGGTTTACTAGTTATTCCGGCTGTGCTTGATACTGTCGATGTGGTAGTTTTTGTTCGAGAAGCCAAGGTTGAGGAAGCTGATTTAGTGACACTATTTGTGGTGGTCGGTTTAACAGGGCTCTTGCCTAAAGTGGTTGCTGGAGTAATTTTCCGTGCTTGCGAGGTTAAGGTAGCCCTGGGAGATGTAGGCTTTGTTTTGGGGGCACCATTTGTTGCTGGTATACCGAGAGTAGTGGGTTTGGTTGGGGCTGTTGCTGGGCGTGGTTTAGGCAACGGTCCGTTTGTAGGAGCTGGTTTTCGAGTTGCAGTGGTGCTTAAAGGCAGCGTGCGTGGTGTCGTGGTAGGTTTAGAAGTAGTTGATGTTTTAGAAGTGGATGTTACCATTCGTGTAGTTGAGTTTACAGTGGTAGTTTTAGCCATAGCTTTAGTAGCTGCAGAAGTTGTAGCAGTTGAAGGTTTGCGAGCAGCAGTGCTTGATGCTGTGATATTAGTCTTGCCAATTGGCTTGTTATCAGCAACCGTACACGCTGATTTGGCTGAAGCTACACGAGGCTTAGCAGCGAAACCAATTGGTTTTTTACCTGCTTCTATAGGTTTTTTGGCAGCTGGTGCTGAAGCAACTTTAGGTTTAGCTGCTGTAGCTGTGTTATTTGCTGATATTTTTGTAGTTTCAATCTCATTTTTATTGGGAGAGGAAGCTACTTTTGCCGCTACAGCAGTACCGGTAGCAACAGCTGCAACGGCAGTAATGATTGCAGCTGTAAGTGGTACATCTGAGGCACCAAATACTTCTTTCTTTACAAAGTATTCTGCCTTCGCTGGCGTTTCGAATTCGTTAGAACTTTCAGCTTTGATTTCATCGGTTGTTTGATCGTTCTTTACAATTTCAGTCTCATCTTGTGTGATCATGGTTATTTTCAATTCTTCTTTTTCCTCAGTTGTGTTTATAATTATGCTTTCAGTCTCTTCGTCAGTGAAAAGTGGTGCGGCTTCGTTAGCTTCATTTATTGGCTTTTCAATAAGGACCATTTCACTTTCTAATTCTTGTTGATATTGCTGTTCTATAGGAGTCTCAATAAATTCATGTACTAAATCAGGTTTAGTTTCGGCTTGCTGATTGTCTTCAATAACTATTTCCCGTTCGTGTTGTAGATTTTGTAGGTGCTGTTCTAGGCATTCCTGCTCATGTTGCACGAATGAGTCATCGACAAACAACTGCTCTTGAGTGTTTTCTTGCTGCTGCCGTACCTGGTATTCTCCGTCCTGTGCAATGAGATTTTCCGATATATCTTCGATGGCGGTTGTAGCTGTTGCGCCGCCAACTTCCTCTGCCTAAAGACAAAATAAAAATAATAAATATAAAATTGTTGAAGATTGATAAAAATAATTTGACTTTAGGTTCAGAATACAACAAATAATTACAACTATCTTGGGAAAAATATCTGATATTAAAAAGTCTGTTTTTAGAATTTATATTTTTATTTTATACAATATAATATACACATGATAGAAGAATAGATGGTAGTTTTTTTTTTAATTTTTTTGAAGTTTGTTTTTTATAAAAATTAAAAAAAAGCGTTGCCACATAGCTGTGAAGTAAACAAGATTATTTACGGGAGAAGATTATTGTAATGCAAAAGCAATACGCTCTTATAAATATTCTGAATGTAACGGCAATATTATAAACTTTAGCAGCATATACCTAGATACGAAGACTACCAGGATTTGGAGAAAGAATAGATCGGAAAAGCAACAGTTGGCAACAATGCAAATGTCAGGTGATATAAAATGCATCACTAAAGCAAATGATGGGCAAACAAACATCAAACACGCATCGCAGCAAAGATACTTAATGCAAGTGTTTAAATTGTTATTTATTTCTTTTAGTTTGTATTTTTTTTTATTTATACAATTTTAGAATAGAAATTTATGTCAATACTTTATAAATGTATATGTACATATATAATTACAAAAGCGCATCAGAGATAGCGTAGAGATTCATTTACGAATAGGCCCAATATATTGTTCTGCAGCAATATATTGTACTTTCAATTATTCTTCAATGTTCAATTATTCTATGATTGTTACGTCAACTTGAAACAATTTACGTTTAATTGCGATAACGAAAAACCCGTTGCTTAGTGCCACAGAAATTGCAAAAAATTGACGCGCGCCATGATCAAGGGCTTTCTAAACGCGCTATAGCCAGAAATTTTGGTCAAAGACTGAGTATGTTACAAAGGTGCAAAGGGGAGACATATCAAAAAATGTTTCATCCCGAGATATACGCAAAATTTTCCAAATAGCTCCAAATTCATCTATGAGTTTAAGTAAAATTGAAGCTGCTTTCGGAGTCATAGTGAGAGAAAAAAACAATTTTAAAATATTATATAAAGCTCGGAAATCTTTAAAAGAAGCCACCATTGAAAGCGATACATAAGCAGCAGAGGTTGAAATTTGGAAAATACCGCATTACTTGAATGGCACAACAAGGTTATCAAGGAAACGATGGGCAAAAAGAGTTATTTTTTCCGACAAAAAGCGCTTTAACAGTGATGGTCCAGACGGATGTAATTATTATTTTCACAATATAAGGAAGGAGGAAAATTGTTTAAGCCTTCACCATAGCAGAGGGTGGCCTATTGGTCTGGGGCGCTATCACGTATTATAGCGCTGTCAGTTTAGTTTTTGTAAATGATCGAACGACGGGAATTGGTTACAAAAACTTACCCCCCTTCCTTTTATTTTTTAAGATGACAATACACCCATCGATACTGCTCGAGTAGTAAAGAGCTGCCTTCAGGAGCAGAGAGTAGAAATACTATCGTGGCCTTCATATTCTCCTGAGGATGGCTAACGCGCAAAGTTTATGTAGGAGGAAGGCAGTTCTGTACAAAGGAGGAGCTAATGGATAAATTACATAAAATCTCTCTACGATTCAATGAAAACCCTAATTGTTAACGTTATTTTAAACAAAGGAGGTTATACAAAATATTAAATATTGTAAAACAATCAAAACATTAAAATAAAAAAATAAAACTATTTTAAATAAAATAACCAAGTTGCGTTTTATTTATTTTAACTGAGGTAAGGTGAATGCTAATTTAACATTTAAAAACCTCTTTAGTTTGAAATAAAGCTTTATTTTATATTTTATTTGAGCGGTTGCTGGATCATTTTTTTACGAGTCACTAATATCGCAGTCATTTTATATGTATGTATATTTCAGCTTGGCCAGATTTAAAAATGTTGCAGCTAAATTGGCTTTAAAATATTGCTAAAAAATGCAAAAAATAAATATTTCTGGTGCTAAAAAATTAAGCTAAAAATTTTCAAATTCCGTTTTGTCTAAAATATCTCTATAAGTTGCGTGTTTTTCCCAAATTCACCTAATAATATTCAAAAACAACCAAAAATAACGTATTCAACATTAAAAATCTTACAACTATAAAGCAAATTTACCTTCAGCCTTCATATATAAATATTACACACACAAAAAGTTAAAAAAAAAAATTCAATCTTTTTAAGTCACATTTAATATAAAGTACCAAATTCATTTTCTAAGATTCATAACACTAAAAACCTTTTCCACTTCATAAATATAC
Organism: Phania funesta; assembly: GCA_963932375.1. Lineage (NCBI taxonomy): Eukaryota > Metazoa > Arthropoda > Insecta > Diptera > Tachinidae > Phania > Phania funesta. Next base: position 8,770,621 of record OZ010652.1, read on the forward strand.
TAATAAAATGCTAACTGCTAAATACAGCATTTTCGGCTAAGCCGAAATAAAAAATGCTAAATTTAGCTGCAAAAATGCTAATATGGCGGCGCTGGTATATTTTGATCGCAATTCTTAAAGCAATTGTTCAAAATATAATTTTTTCTGGAGTTTTTATTTATTATGCGGGTTGTCTGCTCCAAAACAGTTGTTAACATTTTTTTTTGTGAATTTATTGCATTTTTTTTAAAATAATTATAAGTACATACAAGGTTTGTTCGTTTACTTTCCTAGCGATAACTTAATTTATTTATTTGCCTAGCTGCCACAAGTGCCATAGAATGAGCGGAAACCTCTAAAGTAACGTTTTCATAAATCCAAGGGGTTTTTCCATGTAAAATTCCATGTAAAAAATTACAAGATTCTTATACACAAATAATCCAGTAAATTTAGCTCAGAATCAGAAGGGTGTTAGCAACTTTACAACATTTACAAAAACAACAAGCAATTGTTGTAAAACAGCTACCATATCTCTTCTTCTTAAATAATCCATCAATTAAAGGCACACAACTCTCTAAGAAACATATCATATAATGTTGCATGGTCAAAAGTTACTTTGGAACTTCTTGTGTAAAAATTGAGAATCAATCACATTAGTAGCACTCAAAAGTTCCAGTTTTAAGTTCTTCAAATTGAATCTTTTTGAAAATATGGCACTACCAGAGCGACAACCGACTACTTTTGATAAACAAAAAACGTACCTTAGTGGCACAAAGTAGTAAACAGAGGTGAAACGACAGTATAGTGATCTTTTTCGCTATCGGTCTCGTTCCTTCAGAGCCTTAGTTTTGTTTTTAGATTTTTGTTTTTATTTTGATTTTCTTGCCATGTTTGCCTGTATTTTTTCCTGTATTTCGTCACAAAATGCTATATTTGTCTCTTTCTAACAGAGCCCATAGTAAAATAAACTGAGTTTTTTATTTTTTATGTGTCAAAGTCTTCACCTCTGGTTACCCTGTGTTAGTGGTAACGACGTAGTTTTCTTTACATCACAGAATATAAACAGAATACCCAACAATGACATTTGAAAAAGCGTGTAGATAGGTGTCATGCGTTTTTACGTACAAAATTTTAAATTAACCCGATTATATGAAAGAGACAGCTTAATTAGAAACGATAAGTTTTTTTATCTCTCTTATATAATCGAGGTAATGTTGTTGTGAATTGTCGCGTCTAGTTAGTAGTCTATGATTTACATGTTGACTTGCAAAAAACAAAGTTTTCTGTGATATTTTGTGTTTCGCCATCGAAGATATATAGAGAAACTATATTTATTGAATTTATTTTGTGCCAAAAACTGTAAAACTACTTAAATAATTAAATGTTTATTTTTTGGTTCGTTTTGCTTTAAAATATGTCAACATTAAGTACATAAACCTCACGTTAAAAGTTAAAGGTAGGATGATCTTCCTGTTAGCTTATCGGACATATTTGTCTTAACATACACGCTCATAATAACGAAAAACGAATTAACTGTCCGATAGGATCCTACCTTTAATTATCGGCAAGTTGTTATAATGACCCTACGTGTTGTTATGTTTAATATGCAGTTTAGAAATTTCGTTCTTAAGACATGTTGCCAAAACAGCTGTTTGAATATTTCTTGCAAAAATGTTTATTGCAAATTTTCTGAAGCCCATGCAGACTTACTATTACGTATCTTGGCTTAATGTTGTATCTACATACATACATACATATATTGATCAAGTTGTTTTGAGATGCCGTCACATTTTTTTGATTATTTTGATAAATAACACATTATAACAAGAAAGAAAAAAAGATAACTTTCGATAAAATAGATTACATTTTCTGCATGATAATAATTTTATATTTTAAAGCATTTTTTTGATATCTCGCGTTATTTCTTCTCACAATCAAATTAATTTCTTTCATCTCGGACGAAAAATATATGTATATGTATGTACATATGTATTTAGATATGCATCGAAAATGTTGTAAAAGTTTTTTTTGTCTAATTACAACAAGTAGTATAAGGAGAAATACAGAAAGGCGTAGTCAACTGAGTCATTTTTTTCATGTGCAAGAAAAAAGAAGGAAAAAAAATTAAAATAATGTATGAAAGAAAATGAAAAATGAAATAAAATCTATTTTTATCTACATCTGCAGTAATTGCTACTACGCGGCTACTGACCACTATAATCCATATTTAGAATACTTGATGATAAATTAAAGAAGAACTGAAATAGTCGAAATGTTTGCCTGTGATTATTAATTATTATTTTTCATTATTTGTTAATAGTTTTCGATTGAAGTAAATCGCAAAATTTTGTTCGATTTAAGAACATTTTATTTAAAACACTTGTGTCATAAATAGGAAATGAAATTGCATTAAGATATGATTGAGCTAAAATATGTTTTGAAACAATTTTGGCGATCTACAGCAATTATAAGGAAATTTAAAATTCAGTCAGACCTCGCTTAACATGTGCGCCTTATAAATAACGATTTTTTTTGCGCAACATTTTCGGCTAACTTCTCAAGTGGTAATCGCGAGTGTCGCTCGGAAACATTTTCTGCGGCAAATTCGCCAATAACGGGCAATGCCGACCGCATATTCAAATGCTTGGTGCGCTTTGTAACCCAAGTGATTAGTTACTGTTTGACTTACAATCTGCCATTGACAATTTCAACATTATTTTCAAGCTTCGAAATTGGTTTACTTTACATCGAATTATTAAAAAAGTTTTTGTGGCTGCAGCCTTTATCGTCTTAAATGTAATTTGTCGCACTCGTATATTATTTATATTCTCTTAAAGTACACTGGATAAAATACATATGTACATGAATTTAATGTTTTTGTTGCACTCATGCTTTATTAGAATTTTTCGCAAAACTTAATACACACGAGTATTCAATTATGCATGTGAGTGTTTAAGTGTGTGTGTGTTTTTGTATTAACTTAATAGTGACTGCGAAATAAAGAAGGGTTAATGACATTCTTATTTTTCTTAGGTTTTTTCTATATTTTTAATGCTTTTGTTGCTTTGGTTTTTTAATTTATAGTTAGTTTTTGTATTTGATTTTTTGTTTGTTTTTGCAGTTTTATTTTTTGAGGAAAAAGAACTTTCCCAACAGATAATTATTAACACATTTTTGTTGAGAGTTTGCAGTTTGTGTCATAAACTAAAGCTGGCATTTTGTTTTTGTGAGGAGTAGTGAAGGTAGCGTGAGGGTACAAGCATTTTGCAGTGTGTGTAAATGTGTGTAAAATTTTACAGTTGGCCAACTCTTGTCATTAACAATAAACACTACGTACTACCAACTATAATGACAACAAAGGCAGCGTGTATTTATATCATAAAACTGTGACTGAATTTTAAAACAAAATGAAAAAATGTAACAAATAAAAATCGGTCAATATACTTTCTCAAAAAATGAAAATAAAAACAACAAAAATTAATTAATTTTGCGGTTTCGTTAGAAAGTGAAATAAATCCAGTTGTTTTTAATCAGTCGTAATGTTGTTTAGGTCGTTCCTCTAGTCGGACGCATATAGTATTACATTTTAATTGTCATTTGAATAGAGTTTATATAAGCACATACATACATAGATATATATGGATGTACAAGCATTCAGGTACTTTTATTAATTATAATCATTATACATCATAAGTATGTGTGAAAATAGAAATTTAATATAAAAAATGTCAACACTTGCGGAGCGATTTTTATATTTTCTAAAAAAAAAACTCTGGTTTTTATGTTCATTTATTAAATTTTAGTACAAAGCAAAAATGTCTAAGGATATATTTCCCGGACTATAATGATAAGCAGGGTACGCTTAATATGCAGAAGAATATGGGCAAAAATAACACAATTGGGCAGATTTATTTGTAATTAAAGATAAATAAAATAAAAAACATGATACGTTTGATATTTTAGATTATTAAACAAATGAAGGTATAAATATTTCTCATATGCTGGAGTGCTCATATACTTTGCTTGCCCTCTACCACTTCCATTTCACAAGCAAATACAGGGTCTTAAAATGACCTTTGATAATTCTGTTTATTTAGTTGGAATACATTTTCGTATATATTTTTCTTTAAGCCAAAGTGGTTTTTTTTATGTACATAGCTTTTATATACATGGCAACATGCAATGGCTTCCTATCTATATTTCCTTTTCATTGCAGCGTTTTGCAGCAGAGAAACAAGTCGACCCAAAAAAGACAACGGCTTAGTTAAAATTACTTGACGGCGGCTCGAGTACTCGATAAAGGCACGGCGCTGGCTATTAGCCAACTTTGAGCCTATTGATTTTTTTTCCTGTTTTGCAAATTGCTCTTTAACATCTCTATTATACTTTTTAATTATCTTCGTTCGCTAATTTATAATTTATTTATTTTTTAATTTTAGTTTAGATTTAAGTTTATTTCAAGAGATAATCCCTCTAATTATGTATGTAAACCTCGGGAGCAAGGTCGCAGTAATCAAAAGCCTGATGCTGATCAAAATTATTGTACAATTAAAATAATACATTATAGTCTTTAGTGTTCTTTTATTGATTAACAAAAACTTTTTAATTAATTCTTTAATTGTTGTTTTTCTTCTTATTATTTTTCGCCCTGATGCAGTGTTGTATTTTATTGGCATATAGAGATGGTTTTACACATGGAAATAAAAACGAGCTTTGATAGCCAAACGTATATACGGTTTACATATGGTTTGTAAATAATTAAATTTGAATAAGGATTACAATGTATGTAGAAATTCTAAATGTACAATATTTATTGCAGACGAAATTCAAACCAACAGATGGTAAACTACAAAAAGTTTTTCTGTAAACAGTTACTTTGGCTGGGCAGAATTAGTTCATTACAAAATGAGAACTGGCTCAATTTTCCTTGTTCCGAAATTTAACGGTGCCTATGCACTGTTTATTTGTATTGTATCGACAAAATATTTTTGAATATACTTTCAATTTTTAATAAAGATGTTTTTAATCACAAAAGCAACTAAATGTTTAGGCAATCGACAAACCTTTAATACAGGTGTTAAAACTTCCACCTGTCAGCTTTGTTTGTCGAACATATGCAGAGTTTTTAGATTAAGCCAAACATTCTTGTGTTTGAATTTATTTTCTCTGTACAATAATTCCAATAGAAATAAAAACGTAGTGTGTCTATCTTTTATTATTTATTGTAAAATATATTATGTTAAATATAACACGGAAACACAGACATAAATGTCAAAACAAGAAAGAGATGATTTGGGTAAACATATTTCAAATTCATTGATTTTTTTTTTTAAGTTAACGGATTAAAATCCGATATTCTAGTTAGCAGCTCGTTATGAACTCGGCTGTAAAAATTAAAATTTTATTAAATAAAAGACTCACTGTACATGTACTCCTAAGATAGATTGTACATTGACATTTAATTACTTGAATATCATTATGAGAATATAAAACAAATTATTTCATTCTTCACGTTGTAAATAATATAAATTAGATATCTTTCATATGTAGACTAAAATTATATTGAAAGAAATGACTGGTTTAAAATAACTCCAAATGTTTTTATGCATATTTCATGTATATTTCCCAGCCAAACTATTATACAACTTAAAATTAAATTTGCCTCTCACTTTCGCTTAAATTCATGGCCACATTTGAAATCTAAAGGAAAAAATACAACGCCTTTAAAAACTTTAATTTCAGAATAGTTTTGGTTTCTTAATGAGATTTTTTTTTTTTGGGTTTTTAAATTCGTTTATCCATTATTTAAGTATATAATTAACTTTCTTTTTAGTTTTTTTTGCGTACTTAGTTATAATTATATGTAGAGTATGTTTATATTTTTCTTAGTCTTAAATTCTGTATTTCAATTTAGTGGTTTAATAGTTGTTTCTTAAGTTTAGCGCAAGCTAAGGCCACAGCACTCTTATATTTGTAATTATTTTGTCTTTACACTTATTTTAGATAATTTTTTTTAAATGCAATCTATCTACGAGTATATACAAAAAATATATTTAGTGCTGAAGACAAAATATTAAAAAAAAAAAAATACAAAGAAAAGACAAGAAAAATTAACAAAGTATTGTGTCGATATTTTTGTAATCGTTGTTGTGGAACCATATTGCAAAATAAAAATAGTACGTCATACAGCCAATCTTAAGGTACGGACGGTCAGGTTAGTCAAACATTTCACGTAATAAGCGTAACCACTATTTTTTATACATACATGATACAAGCCGACGTGCCCCATATACATAGAATAAAATTAGAAAACTATAAAAGTGTAAAAAGTTATGTTAATTAAAAACGTATTTAAATTAATGAAAAAAAAAACACTTTATATATCTACCTACAGGTGTAGGGTGTATTTTAAATTGTAAAAAAAAAACACAAAATAATAAATTTGAATAAAAACAATTTTTTATTCGAAGGATTAATACATGACATTAACATTTAAAGATGATTTCGGCCATATGGCTACCGCCTCCAAGGCGTCAGTTGTTGCTGATTTATCAGCATAGAAAACAATCAAGTGTTGTCAAATCGTACGAACTTGGAGGCAAATTGCCAGTTCCATTTCGCGAAATCAACATATCGCCAAAATTTGATTTACATAAGTCGATGGTTGCGGTCGCCATGTATCACCATCGTGTTGAACCGAGCGAGACCGAATCAATGTCATCTATATTTTCAAACAAAAAATGATTGATCATGGTGCCGTAATGATCTCCATTAACCGTAACGCGAGTTTTAGCTTCATTTTTGAAAAAAAATAAGATCCAATGATGCCACCACATTTCATTTGACAAGTTATATAAGGCTTAAAAACACCCTATATATTATATAGTGATGACGCTTATTTTGTCAAATGTTTGACTAATCTGACCGTGCCGTAATGATCTCCATTAACCGTAACGCGAGTTTTAGCTTCATTTTTGAAAAAAATAAGATCCAATGATGCCACCACATTTCATTTGACAAGTTATATAAGGCTTAAAAACACCCTATATATTATATAGTGATGACGCTTATTTTGTCAAATGTTTAACTAATCTGACCGTATCTTTAAACTAAGTTATTGCGTGTTGTAAAGGACAGGAGAACTGGTATTTTAGTTATTTGCTTTCCAATAAAAATTAATAAATTGTAAAAAAAAATTAAGTCATTTTACTACTCACTCTCTGAAAAAGTTGAAAGTGCTCTGCGATTTAGAGGGAGGGGGACCTCTAAAGGAGAAATGTTTTAAGTTTTTGGTAATAAGTCTGACTCTATAACTTTTAGCAAAAATTTGGCATATCATATTTAAACCTGACAACATTTTCCACCGTTCCGTTCCTACTTACTTTTTATGTAAGATCCAACAATTTTCTAGTCAAGAAAATACGGAAACCTAAAAGAAATCAGAACCTCTTGTGTTTGGAATATATGAACGTTTTACTAATCCAACAATCTGTTTTTGACTGTGTCTCTGCTTAAGGTTTTCCCCATCTAGTTTTAAATATACTACTGTGGGCAAAAAAAAAAAAAAAATTGTAAGACTGTTTATAATTTTAAATTTCTTTATTTATTCTGCCAAATCTATTTCGTCCCCCACAAAGTAATCCCCCCCAGCTGCAATGCACTTATGCCAACGTTTTTTCCAATCCCCGTTAAAGTCAATTTCCGGAATAGTCTTCAATGCGCGTAGCGAGTCACGTTTAATGTCTTCAGTTGACTCAAAACGGTTTCCCCAGAGCGGTCGCTTGAGTTTTCTGAACAGCCAGGAGTCATACGAAGCTAAATCAGGCGAATACGGTGGTTGTGGAACGATATTGTTTGAATTTTTTGGCGAAAAACTCACGAAGAATCAATGTGATTTTGAACCCAATCGTGATTTTACTTTTCTTAGGCCCAAATGCTCTTTCACTGATCTCTCCGATATTCCAGCGATATCAGTAAGGTCTCTGACTCTTAATCGTCGATTCTCGAACACCAATTCCTTGATTTTATTGACGTGTTGATCATCAGTTGATGTTGATGGCCATCCTGAACGTGGTTCGTCGTCAACGCGTTCTCGATCCTCTTTGAATAATTTATACCAATCGAAAACACTTGCTCGCGACATACAATTATCACCGAAGGACTTTTGCAACATTCTGAACGTTTCGCCACCAGAAATTTCATCCCTCACAAAAAATTTAATTGAACTTCTTTGTTGAATAATTTCACTCATTGTAAAAATCGCCGAATGCATTTGTTGTACTTCAGAAAGACAAGCGTATACTAAACACTAATGATTACTTTGATGTGATATTTGGAACAGATGTCACTGCCAGTCACACCCACGTCTTACAATTTTTTGCCCACAGTAGTACCATATGCCCTTGCCCTGTCCCATTTCCATTTCTTTACAATGTAATGAACATAAAATTATTTTCTTCTATTTCTTGAATTATTTAATTACGATACTGCTACTGTGCAACTAAATTATTTAATTGGTTGGCTTAGAATTTTTGCTTTATAATCAATTATCAATTTTCAAAACTCATTTATGACTTGGCATAAAATTATGGAAATTATTAAGAGTTCAAACTACATGTATAATATTGATGGGAAAAAACGCAAGAAATTGAAATATGTCTTAATTAAATGCAGCAGCAACATTGCACAAAAACACGAAGAAATTATCAGTTCCCTAAACATTTCTATTCCTTCGAGATTTTTATGGTAAACGACAAGGTATTTCTTTTTATACACTTTTAATTACTGCTGCTACATCAATAGTGATGATGACAACGTTATCATGCCCGATAAATTCAAATATTTAACAGTTAACAACAAAAAATGCCACCAGAGTAAGCGAGTTAATTTTACCGTTGTAAAGGACAGAGCCGTCAAATAAAATTGTACAATAAGAATAAATGAATATTAGGTTCTATTGAATAGAAAATTAAGGGAAACCCACCTATCGATTAAAATTAATGAAAAATTTACAAGGTGTCCAATTTCTCATGAAGAGTGTATGATATTGTAAATAAAGAGCTTTCCAGTTGAGATAGGTAGATGTGGAAATGGAACAAAACAAACTGTGTGTGAGCCATTAACGAAATTATTCTTTTATTCAATATGATATTCTTAGATGTCCGCGGCAGCCTTGTACTTTCGTATGGCTCTTAGAGGCCCAATTTTCAATGATTCTACCACAAAGGGTCATGTTGAGTATGCGGACAACGGTCGATTGTGGCTTGTTGATATATATCATAAAAACCCTCGCCAGAAAGAGTCAAGCGGGACCGAATTGCACAGCCTCTGTTAGCAATTCACGTTGTCTCTATGCGAACTAACTATATCCCAAAATGTTTTTCATGCAAAACTTATATTATGGCGTCCACTGTCTTGCGCACACCACCGTCTGGTGCATCGAACGTTCACATCTTGCAATTCGGGCCACACGAATTTGGTTGATCTGTATCGCACGCCATTGACGGCTGGCTTCATCAACCTGCTGGCCCAAAATCAGCAACGACGAGTAACTTTTTGTGGATGCATTTTTACGTGGTAACCCTGATGAGGGTTGATGTAGTCCCACATATGGCAATGTTGCTTCTTAACCTAGCCTTTCATCCAAAAATTTGTCACATAGCTAAAGATATTATTTCGACCAAAATTGGGTTCCGCTAAGCGAAAAAAAACTGAGTTATCCAGTGTCATTAACTTAGAGCTTTTAAGTTAGTTGGAACAGGTGCAGGTCCGAACTTTGCGAAAGTCCAAATCTTGTGCACGGCAAGGAATAGTTTGTTTCGTGTGCTTTCATGTACAGCGGGGACGATTTTTCGTACCTTTACCTCGAATTTTCCCACTAAACAGTGAAGAGCCGGTATTGAAGGGGGCACCGTCCACAACATTTGCACTAGGGCACAACTCTGGTGTATACTCGCATAAAGAAGTATTATCATTTGGGCGTGCTAGCCAATAGTGAAACTTGCTAGGATGATTTGGCATTAGATTTGATAGACATAGCCCATAGCAACATTGTCCCCACAGGTTGTCAACATCGACTCGTCCTTATTGGAAACCCTTTCACATTTAGAAATGGCTTTCAATAACTCTAGCTTAATTCAGTAAATCTCGTATGAACAAAAACGTAATAAAACAGAAATATTTTTGGAGAAGAAAAAAAAACAGCAACACACCACCATAACCGTGTTGCAAGTTTGTTTAACTGTAAACCATTTAATAGCAAAAAAGTTAATAATTTATCTGCTGTTGAAGTCACGATCATAACTTTTTTTTTATTTAATTTATTTTTATTTTTATTTAACTTTGTTCCTTTTTAATGATTTCTACGAACGTCGGTCTGTTTTACAATTTATATTTTGCTTTTAATGTTTGTCATAATTATGAATTATAAATGAGCAACAACAGCAGTTGCATTGAAATGGTACAATAAAGTGCTGTTGCAATTGAATGCAACATGCAACAGCTGATTAACATAAAAACTACAACTTACTAGTACTCTGTGGTTTTTATAGTGTATTTTTTATAATTATTATTATTATTCATTTGTACTTCTTTGGTTTTTGGGCTATTAAAAACTTCCCAAATTGATGTTGAAATACACATTTTTCAAAATTTTTATAACGTCACTCCACTCGAGAGTAATTTTCACTCTATTTCCGACACACAGCATTTTCTAAAAAGCCTTCTCTTTATCACTTCCCATTTTTAGTTTTTTTTTGTTATGTTTTTAAAAAGAAATAAATATAAATTTGAAAATATGAGAAGAAAGAAAACTAGAAAAAAAGATGGTCGTTAATACAGACTTTGATAAATTTGTACTAAAAATTAAATGAAGCATGCAAGTGCTAGTGTTCATAAAACACACGTTTCAATTATATTTAAGACCATCCAAACACGATAGACCATGGTATTGGTTAAAAGAGATGATGGCACACGGACGGACGGACGAATGAAAGCCAGCCGATTCTTTTGTAAAATATGATTTGGTTTTCTTGAAGTTAAGAATCGTTGCCAGTTTCTTTTGTAATAAAATATTATTTTTTTTTTTTGTATATCAAAGAACAACTTTAAATGAATGCACTCGGCTTGTAACATTAAGGAAAAAATAGCCTTTATATTCGCTCATATCTACACAACCGCATGCATCTGGCTCAAAATTAGCGATCACGACTTCAAACCGCATAATAGGTGTTCTGTATATCACAGTCGCAAGAAGTTTGAGAATTTCAAGTGAACTCATGTATTAACAGATCTTTGCACACAATCGGATAGCCAGCCCTCCTAAAACTGTGTATACCTGGCGTTTAAAGGATTAAATTTTTTTACCGCTCTCAAATACCTGTGGGAGGTACCCGTATCGTTGTGCGACTATTTTCCGAAATTCTAATTTTTTCCCAGCTTGATAGTGCAAACAATCACACCAATTTTTTAAACCTAACTTTTCTCCTTCTATTTTGCTCTACTTTTATTTGACAACAAAACACTGTGCTCCGCTCTCACACACAAACATAATAAAGTTACTTGACACGTTGACTGTCACGCGCGTGTTTACAGTAAAATCTCCTTCAGGCCACTCGTACCGCTGTACGAAGCGTTTATATTAATTAATACTCTATTATAAATTAAAGTTTATATTAATTAATATTCAATAGTTTTGTTACTTCCTCAGCGAAATATCTTTTTAAACACATACGAATATCCTTCACAAGTAGTCAAATAAGCGTCACCCCAATACGGGAGATGCGACCCGATCAGAAACTTTACTATCACCCGAATATGGGGTGATAAACAAATTATATTTCCCATTAAATTTTGTAGCTTCAAATAAATTTATTTTATAAATATTTATGGTATGAAGAATAATAATTCAATGACTCATTTGAATAATTGTTTGAACGTTCTAATAATCTTTGCTTTTTCTAATTTCAGAAACAATGTTTGAGAGCAGCATGTATTGCAAACAAATGGTTTTGCTGAAAGATTAAAAAAAAATAATAGTTTCTTTCAAACAGATGTTGGATTAATTTAAATTGTTTAAACACAACGTATGCGGTCTATTCAAGTTAAGACAGATGATGACTGCCCTGCATCAATTTTTAAATTAAAATTACTTTATTAGATTGAGAATGGGGCAGCAGGGAAAATATACGGCAACAGTGAATATCAAGCTTTTTAAGAATTTTTATTTAATTACTCGTAAGTAGTGGCAATTTTTTTATTTAATGCACTAGATTTGATTATCGCTAGATTTCTAGTATCGCTTAAATTTCTAGTATCGCCTAAATAATGGCAATCTTTATAAGTTTCTTTATGAAATCAAATTTCAAACGACACCAGTAGATTATGACTGTTTGCACAAATCGTGAGAATGGAAAAATTGTTTGCACCAATTTGAAATGTGAACAGTTTGAAGAAAGGAAAATTATTTATTGTTTAAAAAAGAAACTCCATTTGAAATGTTAATATCATGCAACTGATAAATAAAAACTTTCATTCAAAAATATACATACAACTTCTGTACATACTTACAGTGTACATATGTATATTTTGTATCTCAATGTTGATGAAATTTTGTTGTGTAAACTTTTGAATAAAAGGGAATAAAAATAACAAATATTATGGACTTAAACAAAACAACCATAAAAACTACAAGTTTGTTGTTAAAATTGCTCAAGAGTCATTAAATGGAATCGAGAAGACTTAAAAAAAGATTGCAATTTTATTTGAGGAAAATAAAAAAAGGTTTAAAAGGCACTACCTTGTTCAGGCAACGAGCGATACAATGTACGAGTATACAATGTGTACACTGACTGAAGTAGAATGCTTTAAAAAACATAACAAACTTAGATCATCCTATGATCCGCCTCCGCCCTAGAAGAGTTCTTCAATAATAAATTCAACTCAGCCTATAAGAAACACAATTCATCTATTGGCAGCACAATCGATCTATAATATTGTTAGGAAGTAATAATCGAAGATGTGTGAAATAACCTATTGTACAAATACGCAATGTTATAAACATAAAGCAAAAACAATTGCGTAGCGGAAATTTCCCGAACCGCGATTCAACGTAGAAACAAAAACAACTTCTACAGAAAGAAAAAGTAAACAAAAGATACACACAAACACCTATACAAAACTACTACGCCAGCAACTGAAATAAATGATGCGCAATTTCGCGTATGTTCGGGACAATTCAAGAAGCGGCCGTGATCTGTATATAAAGACGCCGTCCACCACAGAAGGGATAGTTGACTTTGAGATTTCATAGAGTGAACAGCTGTGTGTACATAAGCGTGTTAAGTTTATAGTGCAAATTAGTACTGAAGAGTTGTAAATAGAGTCTTAATTGCCGAATAAAGTTGTGTACTGATAAAATCATAAAGGACTGTGTATTTTAATATTTGCAATTAAACGAACCCTACAAATTAACGTTTATTTTGGTAATAAACGTAACTATATCTAATGGCGCTTTCGTTTCCTGAATAAGATGTTGTCCTGTTAACTAATACATGCTATACTTTACCATATTATTTGGAATTTTATACAGATCATAAAGGGCAATGCCGAAATGTTAAAATCTAAAAAGAAGACCATCTTTTGAGGCCGTGTTAAACATTTTTCGAGTATAACAAAAGGTCAAAAAATTTTAAATTTTTTTCTAGAAATGAAAACACCATTAAGGAACTTAAAAATATGTTTGTTGTGCACATCATTGACCAAATAAATACGAGTATTAAAAAAGGTTTATAGCAACTAAGACTAATGACAATGCATAAGTATATAAATGTTACGTCAATAAATCTGCTGACAAGACATTCGAAAATCACCTTAAAACTTGTGCGTGGACAGGGGACCAACAAAGGCAGATGTATGTATATCTGATAATCTGGCTAAGAAGGAAGCAATGCTGTAGAACTCGCATATTGACGAATTTCGGGGCATTCCCCTTTCGGCCTGCAAAAGGCGAATCGATGCTTTGTATGATATGCACAGCTCAGACTAGATGGTGGAAAGAACCCACATGCAGTAACAATGCGCTAAGCTGTCCCAGATTGAACTGGGGTTTTAACCAGAAATCTGCTAAGATTTTGGAAGACACGCAATTAAGTACCAGCAAACGAATACTGTAGAAATAGTCACAATGAAGAAGAGGGAAGAGGCAGTATTCCATATCCTATGCCTCTGTCCCGCACTAGGAGAACAACGCCTGGTTCATCTTGGCAGGCATCTTCGTCAGCCTGTCTGAATTATCGACAGAAATTAAATTACTTCATTAGGGGCAGCAACTGCTTCGGGCTTGAATCCCTACCGATGCAGTTATAATGACAATTCAAGCCCTTCCTCTTCACACCCTCTCTAATAAACTTCCATAACATATTTAGTATTCTTCTTTCCGCCTTTCGGCGGGCCAACCTAAGCCTGTCTGCAGGCTGCCTGTGAACCTAAACTGTCATTCCTATTGTTCGGTTGTACCATCCTGCCAGCAGTGAACCAGTAAGTCCAGTTGTCATTGTAATAACTTTCAGTCATTGTATGATCAGCCTAAAGTAGATTTACCAGTCAGTCGTTGAAACAAGTTGAAGTTAGGAATTTTTATAATATTATTTATCTCTTAAGACAGCTATTTCGAAATAAACCTTAAATTAACTTTACATGTGTGTATATATTTAATTCAACCTCTGCTTATAACATCATTTCTAAAGTTTTTATTTCTTTTGTATGAAATTCGACTTAAATTATTTGACACTTATTTCTTTTATAAAGTTCAAGCGGATGTTAAATGATTCTACTATAGATTTGAGAATGCATCGGTTTCAAGCCACTTATAAATTATGTAATATCAAAGGGCTTTCTCTTTGTTCATGCGCATATCAAAATATACGTGATAGTGTGAGTACCGCACCAGCAGTGTGTAGTTTAAAGAAACATCTTATATTTTGACTCTTTGTAAGGCATTCGAATTTTATCCACAAATTTTTGCTTACTCAAATCTCAAAGTTAACTCTCAAAGTTAACGTCTCTGTAGCAGTTATTGAAAGGTACATCAAATGTGTGTATGTATGTATGTATATTCTTTTATTGTTGCAAAAATATACATTAGACCAGCATTAGTCATATTTTGTGCATAATACAGTACAGAAATAATTATTAAACAAAACACCAAGTGAGAAATATTTTCAAGTGAAATCGACTTCTTAAACAATTTTAAAAGGTGCATGATAAGAACTTGAAATGATTTTTGAATTGAGATTAATTGAGTTTTTCCAATCAAGGCCTTACTAATCGCGTTCATTATTTTTATTACCTAAAAATCTCGAATGTTTAAAATATGCACCAGATCTCTCCCATATTCCGTTGCACTTACTTTTAATGCTTCAAATAAAATTTTAGGTAATTTTTTAAATGTATTTCATTCATTAGTAATTAAGTAATTAATTTAACAAATTTTGTATTTTGCTTTTTAACAAACTCTTTTAAAATACATATCTATACTCGTATGTTTAAAAAGAACATAAATAATAACACTATGTGACACAATGGAGTTAAGTGGATGTACTTTTCAAGAGAACTAGTGTAGGTTGTTGTAGGCCTGCTTGAGTAGATAATTTTGTAATTTTTTGTAATTCGATTACACACCTAAATTCGGAAGTTGTCGATAAAAAACGGGTTTTTATGACATCGTCGACTAAATTATTTTTGCACCGATATTTAAATTTTAACAGGGGTTAAATAGAAGCGAAGTTGAGCATTCGTTGTTTAAACCATTTTGAATTGCCTAATTTTTTAATGAAAAATGGTAAAAAAAATTAAAAAAAATGTTATTTGTATTTTCCAAGTTTGGCGGCTTTTTTGCAACACTTTGCTTGAAATCTTTCCTTTCTTATTTATTATTTAATAGTGAGTAAAATAACACCTCCAGTTTTTTTTTAACTAAAAGGTATTTCTGTAGATTTATTTCGTTTTCAGTAAAAAGATAAAATATACAGATACTTTGCAGTGCAATTTCTTTGTAAGTATTAATTATTAATCACTTTTGTTTAGAATTATGCAAAATATGGAAATGATAACATTTATTTTGTTAAGTCCTTAGACAAAAAACCTCGTTTTCAGTTCAAAACTAATAAGGGTGTGGTTAAGGCTTACAACTGTTATTTTTATCGCTCGCACTGCGTTAGTAGTTGATATGAGCCTAAATATACAGGGTGTCCGACGGGAAGGTATACTACTTTGTTTTGCCGCCATTTTGGTAAACATTAGTCTTGACAGTTCATATTTGGCAGCCGTGAAGAAGATATAAACCAACGTGTTTTGATCGTTAAAACATTTTATCAAAATCAATTACTGTGACGATGAGAAAGTTACGTGAACTTTGTGGGAGAAACAACGTGCCAACAAGGCGCACTATTTATCGTTATTTATCGTGTAGTGAATAATTTCGAAGAAAGAGGGACTGTAGCTGATAGGCCCAAGCATGGGCCTTCAAAGAACAACTTTGGCCACAATTTTGAACAAAGATTTGCATTTGTTTCCATATAAGATTCAGTTGACACAAGAGCTTCTTCCAGAAGACCATTTACGCCGCAGTACATATGCCAATAGGATGTACAGCTCGCCCATGACAACCCCGATTTTCATGGAAAAAATCATAATGAGTGACGAGGCACATTTTCATTTGAATAGATGTGTGAATAAACAGAATAGTCGGTTCTGGGCAATGGAAAACGATCAAATTCTTCGTCAGTCACCTTTGCATCCAGTAAAAGTGACAGTCTGGTGTGCAGTTTGGTCAGAAGGAATCATTGGACATTACTTCTTTGAAACTGAAAACGGTGTAACGGTAGCTGTCAATGGGCAGCGATATCGTGATATAATTGAAAACTTTTTAACGCCACAACTGCATGCTTTGGGCTTGACTAACATGTGGTTTCAACAAAACGGTGCCACAAAGTATACAGCCACGATTACTGCGAGACCTCTTTCCACAAGAAATTATTTCAAGGAATGGTGATGTTGATTGTCCTCCACGGTCGCCTGATTTGACTGCTCCGAACCTATTTTTGTGGGGATATCTGAAAAGCAAGGTTTATGCAAACAAACCAGAAACACTGGAGCAACTCAAACAAAATATACATGATGAAATTAATGAAATACCGCGTGAAATGAAAAATGTGTTCAAAAGGGCACGCATTTGTGAGGCTAACAGAAGCGGTATTCCATACATAATTGCCGACATTAAATACAACATTTATCAATATACGATCCATTCTCTTTCATTTAATCAAAAATTATAAACAAAGTAGTATATCTTCCCGCCCTAAACAATGGAAGTCTGAAAAACTGACCACAACAGGGGTTTTGCCTTTTTCAAAACCAATGAAATGACATCATCAAGCATAGCATAAAAAGGAAGATTACTACTTTTGTCAAACAAATTTAGTTGGTAATCACTACAAAACACGTGGCCGTATACTATATAAAAGTGTTGCAACGGCAACAAAGCCGATGCTAATAAAATATAAAGGAGGGAACTTTGAAGACTTATCCGTATCAAGATTCCTTTGTTCTAACTGAAGTATTTGATATTAAATATAGGATAGTAACTAAAGCAAATCAAGGATTTAGCTTCCCGGTTGAAGCAGTGGAAGGTGTTAAAGAGCGATTTTGAAGTATATTGGGCAGATGTAAATGAAATATTTTCATGTCTCAACTATAAGCATCAATCAGAATATTAGAGATTATTCTTAGATGGATTGAGTAAAAGTATACATTAGGCGAAAACAATCATTCAAAATGTTACATCTATCTTACCTCTGAATGCAGTGTTATTGCACAAAAAATATATATCAGTTACAGTAGCGTGCGCATACTAAATGTTGTATATCTTAAGTATTATTATAAATTAAACCTTTTACAAAATAAAATATATCTTGAGAAGTGCCAATACGATTTTACCAAATCTTGTCTTGTTTTAATCTATACTAATATGCCTAACTAAAATTAAAAAATTTCAAATTCGGTGCAAAAGCCACATTGTTGGTTAAATATATTATATCCACGAAGTCGGATAACTTTCTTTTTCGAGGGTAGAATCGAATTTCTAAAGATTACAAAATTATCTACTCAAGTAGACCTACAGCATACTCTAGGTTATTTCAAAATTACATTTTCACTGCCACAACGTTTAGTTAAATAAAAAAGAACTTGAACTAAATTTTACCCTGAAAAAAGTCATGGGTTTAACATTTTAACAAGATTATGCCCAACAAATGTATATCTTCTATATCAACTACTCTGCGAATTTAAAGATAAATAAAGCTAACTTTGTTGCAGATTTTAGCAACATATGGCGGTTCACTTAATTGATCCAAATTAAATTTCGCAGTCATTCCTGTATTCTTGTGTAATCGAACATTCGAATGTAATAAATTCATAGAAATTTACAAATAGATATGAGCAGTTCGAACTCTTAAAAATTACCGTGGGTTTATTTGGGCGGCTATTAGCCGCCGCTGGCCAACATTTTGCAACGAATCGGGCCTCTAGTGTATACATACGTATACTTCGTAGGAAAACAAGTGTCACAAAGTCACTATTTCTAATGCTTTATATGTTCTGAAATATATTTTAGAAAAATAGTTTTCATATAAATTCGCACCTATGTATATTGCGTTCATAATTTGTCATAATTTTCGTTGTCGTTTGTAAAACTATTAAACGATTGATCGTTCGATCGTGTTGACTAAATGATTTCTGATTGTTAGTTAGTTGTCGCTTTTATTTTTGCTTGCTTCGTTGTGGTTTTTAAAGTCACCAAATAATGACACTTCTTTTTCATTAATAAAATTTAAAAAAAAAAAAAACACTAATGCCACTAAAAAAAAATAAGTGCGAATGAAAGAATGAGTATGTCCGTGTATCAAGTTACTATAAAGTTATATGAAGAAGAATCGAATTGGCAATGGGAGAAGAGTGTTGTTTAAGCTGATTTTTTCATACTTCATTTAAATGTGTTCTGTCCATAATACTTACACACTCATTTAATTTAATTATCAGACAATTTATAAAATTTCTTAATTTGATAAACCACCACCACCCCCACCCAATCCCTCTCGCTTTGTCTTGTGTGTTTGTAAATTCTATAAATGATATTTTTAACTTGCCGCATTATTCATGATGTTCTTAAGAAATTCTTAACATTTTATAAATAATTTAATTAATACGCAATTATTACTTTTACCTCCATTGTTTTCTTTGCGCATACGAGAGAGTCCCATATGAATATTCAGACCAACCAACCAACTTATGGGGATATGTTTATTAATAATTTTTACAATACCAAATATGATTTTTTAAGCCTGCCATAGTTGGACACTAAAAAACCTTTGTCATTCGCTTCGTCAACACAATGGCCAAATTTGTCACCGGCGAGGCTTTATTATTTTTAGTTTCTATATGTATTTAATTAAGTGTTTAATTTTATTCATGTAAGCAAGTGTGTAAGAGAACATTAAAAGAATTAATTCATACACAAATGTATATGCATGTATGTATGTATATGCATGTGTATGTGTACATATTTTTTATTATCGAATTTTTGAAATTTTTCGAAATTACCGAAAATGAACACCGAAGTTTTACTTGATGTAGTGAAACTAACCAGAGTGTTTGCTGGGAATCGAACCCACGCCTCCAGTCTGATAAGACTAGCACACTACCCACTAGACTAAAAGGGATCCCTTAGTTTTTCTGGTAAAAACTGTAACTGTTGAAGAAAATCGTAACAATATCATTTAAGGCCAAATGTGCAATTTATAGTACTTTAAAAAGTAACGTAAATTTAAGGCACTAAATAAAAACTATAGAAATAAACTAAAAAAAATGTTGAATAAAATCCAAACTAATTCTTTCAAATACATCTAAATTAACTATTGAGAGCACCGGACTTTATTCAGAGAACTCATCCATCAATATAGCTTGCTAAGAGATTATAAATCTGAATAAATCTTCGTAAAGGTTCACTTGACTTTTTCGTGGTCTTCTTTTTTGTGTCTCATGACGAGCGAAAGTTAATGTGAAAATGCAAGCAGACTAGTTGTGCCAATTCATTGTGTTCAAGAAGGTTGAATCTACTTTATAAGTATGTACTATAGGGCCGTTTTTTAAGCCCGAAAGAACATTATGTTATGTAAATAAGAACATAACAAATTTAATTTTAATAAAAAAAATGTTTATGAGGAAGATCAATACATCGTATTAATAGATATTTGGAAATAATTTTTGCCATATGGCCACCGCGGCTGTTCTTAAACATACCACCAGCCTGTAAAAACCGCAACAAACGGTGAAATTTTCTGGTCGTAGTGGAATCTGTTATGGATTGGTATCAATTCATATACAGTAATTTTATTTATTAAAAAACCCGCGAAGCCAAAAATGAAACTCATTGCTAAACACAATTTTGCGTCTATAAGTTGCGCGATATGATGACTGATTTTCAAAGTAAGCCTGAATATTTTGGTACCGTTGTTCAATCATCAATCTAATTATGATGATTTGCCAGAGTATACTGATCATAAATGTTAAAAAGTGATCGTTAACCTTTAAGTTAACCCTTTCGTTAGTTCTATAGGGCTTAAAAAACCAATTAATACTGCTCCTAAAAGATACCATGAATTTTAGTTTGTCGAATGAATAAACAACACAGAAATATTTCTTGTTTAGTTGTCTCCATAATCGTTCAGATAACAATAACAGCTGATTTAACGATAGCGAATATTGTTTAAAAAAGGTTACTGAATAGCAACGTAGCTACATTTTTTTAACACTACGAATATCGTTAAAAAATATAATAGTCAATTGCTCTACTGGGTAGTCTGATGACCTAGTCTCGCATAGTACATTTCCTTAATAAATGTTCATGAAGAACAAAGCGTGTCAATATTGCAAGTATACCGCTCTGCAAATACTTTAAAGTGGTATATTTTCCTAAATTTGTTTCCTTAGCATTCATATGCTTTTTCTTTGTTTCTGCGCACCATAAATAGTTTGATGTCGATTCAAATTGTTGGATTTTATAACTCGGCTTAATGCAAAACTTTTTATTCAAATTAGTGAATGTCAACTAAATTTTGTAGATATTAAAACTATTAAATTTGTACCACATGGTCAATCAAAGAAAATTAAAAAATAAATGAAAAAAATACTTAAAACTAGTTTTTAATACTGATTGCATAGAAAACACGCGCTAAAAAACTGCACTGCAGCTGATAAATGCACTCATTTGCAACTCTGGCAACGTAAAACATTTATACGAGTTGGCCAAGTATGTGTGCGTTTCTATTTTGGACACTCATTCTCTATTTTACTACACAACTATGAATAACTACTACCGGGGCGGGGCGTCAACGTCTTAACTTTTTTGTTCAGAGTCTTAAATACATATTTTTTGGTTTGGCTTTAATTTATTCGTCTGTGTTGTGCAGTTTTATATAAGAATGTACATATGTACATGAATTTATATAAAATTGCCGGCATTTAAATGTTATTAACTGAGTATTGGTTGCGTTGTTGTCTGCTGTCGGCTTTAGTGTTGGAGAGCGAACGCAAAGTACCAGCAGCAACAGTTGATGTCATCATATGGTAGATTTTGTTTCTAGAATAATTTTTTTTTTTACTACATTACTACATATATTCACTTGCTTATGATTGTGCTTTACCAAAAATAAAAATTTAAAAAGAATTGCAAAAAAAAAATAGTATTTTTGGAACGCTGCGTACAATGTGTCGGGTCAAATGAATCAGCTTGGATAAATATGTATGTAAGTGTGGTAAAGTTGTTTGCAATTATCTTTAATACAATATCTTTTTCTATTTTTTTTTTTAATAAAATAAATAAATATGTACGTGACTGCGTTTTTATAAACATTTTAGCTTTATTTATATATTTGTGCCTAAAAAATATTTGCAATATTGATGGAAAATATATGTACGAGTAAGTATATTTAGTTGTTATTCCTTTTTGTCATCAAAGAGAGACAACTTAGTTTTGAGCTTTGACATTTCTTTATATGACTGTTGTCTTATTTCTTTGTCGATATTTAAGAGAATACACACATATACAAATTTTAACACTTTCTGTTACAAATTTTACAGTGTTTTATTTTTTATTTGATACAATCGTAACTCTGGAAATGCCACGTTCCATAGAAAGTAAATAATAGTACTTCCATAGAAAAAATATTAGATAGAAATCGGCTTTAATGATAAATATTTGGCTTCTTGATTTGTTATTCCGACAGGGTGTTTTGATGTAGATTTTTGGAATGAATTTCCGTGATCCCTTGTCAAGTTTGGTTGAGAGACTAAACGGAAAAATCTATATCAAATATTTTATTAGCTTAGCCGAAGTCTTAATAAAAAAAAGCATTATTATTTTCGAGTCCAGGTCCTTAAAATTAAAAATTTAGTTGGGTTAACCGACGTTTCGTTAACAAATTTCGTTGGTGCCTACAACTAAATTAAGAATTTAGAATACGAATCAATTTTCTCTATATATAAAAAAAACAACATGTTTAAATAAATCCTCTTTCCTTCGCTTTCGTTCAGTCAGAATTTTTGGATTTGCCAGGTTTACGCTTGATTACGCCACTAAGCGGAATTTGAGTGCTTCAAAACTTAACCCACAGAAGCATTTTTCAATTTTATATAATTTTTTCTTTATTTAAATAGAAAAAAAAACAAATAAAAATGCTCTATAACGAATAAATAAATTTTATTAATTCACTCTAATAAAGAAATCTGAAACCTGCTTTCATTGATTTATACAAATAAAGTAAACTTTTGCGTTACTTTTCAAGCTGGCACAGCAATACTAAGGACACATCTACATAAAAAAAATTTACGAAAATATTACCATTTTAGTAGTTTGGCTAATAAAAGCTAAACTATATTTTTCAAACCAGCTTCCAATTGATTTTTCTTTCAATCTACCAATGATTTTGAGGTTTCCTCTAAAAGAACCTCTTTTTTCTTCGCATTTCGTGTTTTCTTACATTTCTTTCTTAAGTTCCACCATTTTTTGGGTTGAGGTCTGAACTGTATGGAGTTGTCACAAGCATATTTGGAGTGTTATACAGAAGCCACATTTTCACATTGTGCGCTGTATACTTTGGGGTCGCTGTTTTGCTGAAAGTAGTAGCTGTCAGAAAGGCTCATTTTTGAAGCTCTGTTCTGAAGGTCATTCTTCAAAATATCTAAATTAGACATACTGGTTCATTACATTTTCCACAGACAAAACTTCTAGCTTCCGATGTTTGGCATACAGCACCATACCATAACAGCTTCACTTCCCTGTTTAACCAACCGTCTTTACTGTATTTTTAGGGTTGAAAGGCAAGCTTTTAAACGTTGCATCAGAACTAAATATTATACTTCGAATCGTCCGTAAATATCTTTACCCCAAAACTCTTTGGAGCTAACTTATATAAGTTTTTGCAAAGTCTATGCGTTTTTGCAGTCTATGCGTTTTTGCAGTCTATGCGTTTTTGCATGTTGACTTTATTTAGGAGTGGCGTTTTTCTTGAGACACGTGACCTAAGACCTTGAATATTTAAATATCCCCGCACAGTATCGGGTGAAACTGTTGTGATATTTTTAAAGTTTAACCGCTATTTTTGTGTCAATAGCAAATGGATTTCTGTCAACGTTCCGTTTTATATAGCGTTTATCTTTTTTCAGCCGGCTTTGATAGCCGACCACTCACAGGTTTATTTTCGATTCGATTTTTATTTATTTTGCGTTGTACTACTTTTCTGATAGTGAAACACCTGTGGGATAGGATTTTGCCCATTTTACCATATGATTTATGTTGTTATCGATTATAATATAATTTTTCTATCCTCGATAGTAATAGATAGCAGCTTACGGAGCATTATTGTAAATATATTCAAGTATTAATTATATAAAAATTTTCAGATATTTATGGCATAAAACATAAAAACTTAGAATCTTTTTAAACAAAAATAAGGGGAATTACTAAGTTAAAATTTAATGTTGGGCTTGAGTTAATACTTTTGCTAAAACAAATAAATTTGGAAACACATGATGACGTGTCCTTAGTTTTGCGGGCGGCTGCAACTATTGTGCAAATTTTTTTTTTATATTCACTTTTTAGAAAAATCGCCATTTAGTATTCATAGCTACCCACTGTAAAAATTGACTGCAGCTTTTTTTGCCAATTCTTTTTTGTTGATAATTTATATAGTTTTTTCCCCATATACCTTCAACGCAAAATAAAAAGTGTTTTGCTTCTACTGAAAAATTAAAATTTTAAGCTAATGCAACACTATTGTTGCACAAGTGCCATTTGTACGCATACATATACACCATTTTATTTATTTAGTTGGTTTGTGTCTTAGGAAAAATAAATTCTTAAATCTCACATGTTTGAAATTGAATGCACAATAGATACTTTTGTTTGTTTAATTGGTTTACATTGTAATAGTTCTAAACCATCGCTCTTAGTAACTATAATCGGGTTATAATTCGTGAAACCTGCACAAAATTTAATTGTCACAACTAGTGAAGGGTAAAAAAATTATTAATCGAACCGAACAATTTTTAATTGCATTTCTTGGGAAAAATGTAATAGATTAATCGATTAATTTAGTTAATTGATAATTAACATACAAAATAGGTGCAGTATTAAAAAACAAAAACTCATAAAATGTCATATCATTCTTTGTTTGGTTGAGTTTAAAGGATTTTCAAATTGATTTGGTTGCGCCTGATTTGGGAATATGATGGGACAGAAGTTCCAATCAGGGGGTGCAATTCGATTCGAAAAGAAAATCGTTCGAATTTATATGCGTACTACATTTATCATTTCATCACATGAGCTCACCACACATCTTTTTAATTCGAGAGCTGGAGCATTGTAAGCCAAAGACTTATGGTGAGAGAACGTGTGGCTTCTACTTCCAATACTGTCGCCTGAACGGGCATTGTCAACCATTTCGCTTCTTACGAGTCTCATAATTGCAGATAGCGCTAAAGCATCTTGGAAATAGCTTTTTAATTAGAGTTGCTGCTTAAAACTTTTGAATTTTTAGTCAAAATATTTATTTTTAATCAATTTTCCATCAACATTTTTGGCGTTATACCAGAAAAAACTTTAGCGGCATATTATAGGGCTTTATTAGTTACTTATATTTTTACTGTTTTGGAAATAATCGGCTAAGCTCAATTAATCGCAAGAGAAACGTAGATACATTTAAATCGTTTTCGATTAATCTTGCCATCACTAGTTATAATGACTCGGTTTTTTTTTCTGCTTAGACAACTAAAACAGTAAAAGCCTTCAAACCTTGTTTTGGCAACTTAATTATTAAGCTGCGTCTTTGAACTAATAACTGGCCAGCTTGGTCCTGTAGGCGTGGTACCCATCGTACGTAGAAAATATTTATATAATAATGCGAATGTTTGAACTTCGTAATGCGGAACATTTTTTTAATTCGATTGGGATTTCGTAATATTACAAATTTTAAAATTAAAAAATGCTTTTGTTTTTAACTCCGATAAACTTCTAATTTGATTTGGAAAATTTCAAAATTTGTTGTAAAAATTTGGGCAAGGATTTCCTGATGAGGTGACTTAAGCGGTCAGCGAAGAGCGCATATAGACTAGCTCGCCCCCCAACGGTTAATTGTAATTCAATAATGACGGAATAGGCAAGAGGAAATTTTAGTAATGAAAAACATATCTTTCGTAACTATTAAGTTTTTTTGGAGCATAAATAAGTTATTTGAACTTGATTTGATTTTGACGCGAAATTAGTCATTTAATGATCAAACCAAATTTAAATTTCACATATTTTACTTTGCTATGAGAAAGTGGAAAGGGATCGAAAAGCTTAAGATTTTTAAGTGCTTTCAAAATCATCGAATTATAACGGTTTTGAAACATTATTTTATTTGTAACAAAAAAAAAAGTATTAAACAACTTACTAACAATTAAAAGCAATTTTGGGAATATAATTTTTTTTTAAAAAATGTCGGCATGTAAATGAGAAGCGAATTATTATTAGAGTCTGTATATATTCCAATTGAAATCTAAGTATGTACATACGAGTACATATATTTAAAAAGTATTGCACGCTAAACAAAGAAAATATGTTAAATTTGAACAACCACATTGTGTGTGTGTGTGTGTGTGTACAACACAGAAAACTTTACAGCATAGCAAACTTCAATAACTGCATTCTGCAGCGACTGGAGAATAATCCAATGAAACGAATTTTTAAACTACTTTGCATTGTGAAAGCATTTTACAGGTGCTGCAACAACTACGGCAATCAGTGCAACAACAATAGTAACAGAAATAATACAAGAAGAAAAGGCTGACAAACTTTGGGAAAAGCAACAAAGATGTAAGTAAAAATATATAACAACAACAATAGAAACAATAGTATAAACAAATGTTTATGTTATCATAACTAATGGAAAATAACAAAATAGAATTATGAAAGACAAACAGACAAGAATCAGAGTTTCTTAAACTCACTGATTGATTACGAAGTCATATACACCACAAGAATATGACCAATATTGTTAAAATGGCTTGCCAGGCTCGGCTCAGTCATATTAAAATTGGTGGTAGTACACAACAGCAATCTGCTTGCCTGGGTAAAGTTCTTGATAACAGAGGTTTAAAATTGTTTCAATAATACCGAAATGAAAATCATTTAGACACGACAGTATGAATGACTTACAAACGGTTTTTGTTTTATTTGGTAGCTTTAAAAGTGGTTACTAACACATATTTATATGCATGTACATATATCTAGCTATGAATGTAAAATGCACCTAGTGCGCGAAAACTTGCTTCACCTCACTGGAACTTCCAGCTACTTGTCCTACTTCCACACATCAGAATTGACCTAAATCTATCGGGTGATTTTTTTTTGCTCTTTGATTTTGCAGTGGTAAAAAAAGATTCGTGACATGTGGCAATGCCAAAAATGCTCAGTAAGATGTGCCATTTCACCATGAATGGACTAACAAACGAACAACGCATGCGAATCCTTGAATTTTATTATCAAAATTCGAGCTGCGCAACAAACGTGTTTCTTGTCGACGAAGCTAATTTTTGGCTCAATGGGTGCACGTCAAGCAAACAGAATTGGCTAATTTGGTGTGAAGAGCGGAGGCAATTCAAAAGCTGCCAATGCACACTGAAAGATGCACCGTTTGGTGTGAATTATGGGCCTGCGGCATCATTGGACCACGGCAGGACCACTTATGGCATAACCGCGGGCAATATTTACAGGACGTAATTTTTCAAAAGCAAATTGGAGGCATTCATTATCAAATAAATATTTCATTCACGTTTGCAAATTTCCTGTTTTTTTTAAATTTTCAAAACTCAATCATTTAAAAAATAATATTGCAACGCGGTTTTATTTTCTAGATAGGGTCGCGTTCCGTATTCCCAGGGTTTTACTAAAGGGCTGCTTCCTTCAATATGCAGATGGTGCTGTTTGTAAAGAAACTATTACGGTGTCTACTAGAATACAGCAAATACAAGATAATTTCGGTAGACCTTATATTCGGCAGAATACGATTCAATACGAAGAATATAAGATAATTTAGGAAGACCTTATATTCGACTGCAATGCGAATAACCTTCGGTAAATACAAAATAATTACGGGAGACCTTGTATTCGGTAAAATACGATTCAATAAGAAGAATATAAGATAATTTCGATGGACCTTATATTCGCCATGCAACTAAACTACGACTAATACAAGATAATTTCGGGAGAACCTATATATATCTACCTCGCTACTAATCTACGGTAAGTATAAAATAATTTCGGAAGACCTTGTTTTTGCCAAAATACGATTCACTACGAAGAATATAAGATAACTGCGGGAGACATTATATTCGTCTACTATGCGACTAATCTACGGTAAATACAACTTAATTCCGGGAAACCTTTAATTCCACAAATCTACGGTCGAAACAAAATTCGGTAAAGCTCAAGTGGCCTGATTGTAACTATAGTTCGTATGGTAGCGATAACTGCTCGCCTTTCCACTATATCCAATATTTAGTATAAACTAAATGAATATGATGACATTTTAACGTGTATTTTTCATTTCTTAATATACATATGTACATGCATTGGTTACCACGTACTAATAACGTGTGTGTGTGTAGTTACAATATATTAGCCGCCTATAGCTAATATTTGTGTTTGCCTATCGATATGTTTATGTTTGTACATTTGTAACGTCACGTTACAATAATACACAAAATTTTAACTTTCAGAAATCTGTCTTGCGACAACGTAAATTTCTTCCCTGAGTGTTTGCAATATAAAACATTGTGAATCGCTTAACGGGCAGAAGATGTAAAATCTATCGATATGTTTATGTTTGTACATTTGTAACGTCACGTTACAATAATACACAAAATTTTAACTTTCAGAAATCTGTCTTGCGACAACGTAAATTTCTTCCCTGAGTGTTTGCAATATAAAACATTGTGAATCGCTTAACGGGCAGAAGATGTAAAAGTAATGCAACACCTGCTGCCAGCCAGTGAGTGTCCGCTGCTCCAAAAAAGTTAAAAAAATGGAAAATTTTAGTTGTTTATTTTTTTTAATCTGTTTAAGCCGGTCGTTAGAATATCAAGAAGAATTGCTTCTTTCAATTCTAATAACCATATTAATTATGTATACAACATTGTACAACATTTTCCGTTGTATTTATGTATATTTGGTTCCAGTAGGAAAAATTAAAATTAGTTATGATTTCATGTGTTTTACAATATTTGGATAAAAATTGTGTAATGAAAGAACTGGCGACTGGCAAGCCATAACAGATTTAGCAAAATAAATTCAATTAACTGAAACATGAGTGTGCAAGAGAGCAACAAATTAATATATTCATCAAAATTTTAATTTTCAGCGTATTTGCAAGAGTTTTGTAAGTGAATTCATTCTTTTAAATGCATTTTTAAGTATACAGCTGTTTCCAATTGACCATTGTAAAATGGTCATTGGCATTCGTGCAGATGCAGTGTTAGTTTTTTTTTTGGTCTTCGCAAATATTGAACTTTTACAACATTCTCTTTTTTGTTGTTAGACCAACCTATTTTTTCTTTTTCAAATGTTTATTGAAGAACGAAAACTAGCATCTGCCAATAAATGAGATGTAAGTCCGATAAAAGAAAATAGAGTGGCGTAAAAAATGCTTTCAGCAATAGTAATGCCTGTCTAGTTGGCTATTTTCTGGGTATGATAGCCTGAAGCATTTTAGGGAAATATCAAATAAGGAAATAATTAATTTTCACTATAAAAAAAAGTTTGAAATTAATTAAAAAGTAAAAGAGTGCGTTAAAAAAAGCCAAGTTTGCTTAAGTGTGCTAAAACGCCAATAAAACGTTAGTTATCGTGAACGATAACTGTCTGTTTTCGAAACCAACAGTTGTGAAGAACGAAAGAAAAGTAACTGAAATATTGGGCAAAGTCACGACTAGAAAATCTTCAAATCAAACGGCTAAGAATAAAAACATTTGACCAAATATGGGCCGAATTAATAAGTTTTATTTTTATTTATTCCAACACCTGGTTGTAATTAATAGCTCCAAACCAGAGGTCCCATTTGAGCGACTCAAAGCCGACTTTGTGCCATCGTTAACAATCGCCAATGTAAACCGATCGCATCGACTAATATTTGTCATTTACAACTGGTCGTTTGAACCCCATTTACAACACAAATATATGTACATAAGTTATATTTTTTTGTTGCTATTTGTATATTCGTTTGTTATCTCTGTCCCTATACGTTAAAATAACTTATGGCGCAAAAGTCAGTAATGGTAACAAGATAAAAGAGATTTTAAATCGTTAGAAAAAGCCAGGTTCAGAACTACTACTGTTCTTTCTTTTGTTTTACTAATTTTTATACCCTGCACAAAAAGTGAAAAGAGTATAGATATGTATATAGGTTTGTCATTCCGTTTGTAATTTCTACAATATTCATTTCCGACCCAACAAAGCTATAAAGACTCCCTAGAGAAATTATCACCCGATGCCCCGAAATAACTTACGAACCTAAGTGTTGAACCGAACAAATTTTTTTTTTTTTTTTTCAAAACCCTAACAAAAAAAAACAAAAACCAAAACTTTACAATTTCAGAAAATTCTAACTTCGAAAAATTGGAATGAAAAAAATTTAATTGCTAAAACATAAATATTTAGTTTAAAAAAACTAAAATTCATAAAATTTTACAATTTCAACACACAAATTTTGTAATTTGACCAAAAAGCCGAAAATTCATAACAAATTAATATTTTAATGAAATATTTAAAAAAAATCACCACAAATCGCGAATTCACCACAAAATTTAAAAGTCATAGGCTTGAAAGTTTAGCAAAAAACCAACTTTATCTGAAATGAAACAAAAAGAAAATATACCACAATTTGGGAATTCACCACAACAATACGAAACTATAGTAAAAAAATTTTATATCATGTACCTAAATAACAAATTTTTCAAAACAACTGAAGTTCCAGAAAAAAAACGGAATCGCGGAATTGAGA
The DNA here is from genome assembly GCA_963932375.1 of Phania funesta. Lineage (NCBI taxonomy): Eukaryota > Metazoa > Arthropoda > Insecta > Diptera > Tachinidae > Phania > Phania funesta. The sequence goes on from OZ010652.1 coordinate 8,801,250, forward strand.
AAAATTCGAAATTTAATTGCCAAAAAATCTATATAAAATAAATACCGCAAAAATAAAATTTTGAAATTTCACCACAAAATTTTTTATTTCACCGAATTTCTAAATTTCACTACAAATTGCACCTAAACTTTCAGTTTTAACCAAAACCAGATTTTTTCCAGATATGTCGATATTATAGTAAAAATTTAAAAATAACAAAAAAAAATCCGAAATTCGAATTAATAATATTTAGTGCCACAAGACCTATATTTTAGCAAAAAACCTAAATTTTACAAATAACCCAACGAAAACAAACTTCGCCATATTTTTAAATCTAACGACATATTTCAGCAAAACTTATAAATTGTACAAATGATTCGAAACTTCACCAAAAATCTACATAAAATTATATATTACTATAAATTGACAATTTAAGCAGCAATCAAAAACTTTACCAAGAAATCGAAATTTCAAAAACAAATAATAGAACCATATAATTTCAACAAATTTTATCCAAAAGCTGCACTTTCAGCCAAAACTCAAAACTGTATAAAAAATTCGATATTTTACTAAAAATTAAATTTCCTTTTTTCTACACTTCACCAAAAAAAATCGAGAATTATAAACAAATTAAGAGCTGAAATTGAAAAAACAAAAAACGTTTCCCCTATTAACTGATAGAATATGCTTATATTACGAGTAAAACCGTAGGCCAAAATTAAAAGTCACAAACAATGCTTTGCAACGGGAAAAAATGAATTAATTTTTCAGTAGTTTATACTTGGTTGAAGGGTATATAAGATTCGGCGCAGCCCCATTATAGTTCTTTTACTTGTTAAATCATATGTTTGTCTCATTTTTTTTTAGCACTTGGTTATCGAAAACTAATTTCTTGTCGGCTAACACGAAAATCTTAACATAAATATAACTAACAGAATCAAATGAATGGACTGGACAGTGTCCTTTTCACACATTAAATGAAATAATGCTAATAAAACAATAAATTATTTACATGATTGTTTTACTTGTAGAGAAGAAAGTACGTTGACATATAGCGACATAAATCGGAATTAAAAGGAGACGCAAATCAAATTGAACAAAATTAGAAAAAAGCGAAGCAAATCGGTGCCATAATATATTTGATAGTTAAACAAACATGTATGCAACATACGTGTGTATGTATTTTTCAACTCTTTTACTTTATACAATAAAATAGGTGTAACGTAGCACGCCGAATGTGTTTAAATGAATAAATAAGGTTGAAATAAATCCCCAAAATAGGGTCTTTTGATGTTTTCTACACACATTTGAGAAAGATGAGGATATCGTTCCTGAACCCGAATGAAAGCTACTGTTTTATCGAAAAATTTTGACTCACCTTATTAAAACTTTATCTATTTTAATAATTATTTATAATAACAAAAGAAATTTATAATATTGTTTTGCAGAACAAATTTTTTTTTTATACATAAACACATAAATGTTAATACTATTGTGCGTTTGCTCATCTAAGTTCCAAGAATAGAAAATTATTAAAAAATATTTTGTGTGGCTTTCAGTGATTTCGTCGTATATTATATGTAAGTAATGATAATAAAACATTTCAAGACCGAATTAAGAAATTTAAAAATTATAGAAAAAAACTAAAAATGTCGACAATATTCTTATTTCCGTTTTGACGCTTATTCAATATCGAATAAACAATTTTTACAGTTAAAACTTTTGTGAAAAAAATTACTAAAATGGCACGACAACGAATTATTAAAAAAAAAATTTAATCTTTACCCTGAACAAAAAGAAAGCTACATATATACTATGTACATAGCAATACAATGAAGGTACTACGAAAGAACTCCCCATGAAATTAGTTAGTCCCAACAAAAATGAATAATATTTATTTGTATATAGGCAAAGGTTTGAAAAAGAGAAATTCCCGCTCCAAGACTATTAAAAATCACCATTTTCCCATACAAAAGGTTTACGAAAATTGGAGCGCTTCATTTGCGTTAATACTTGCCCCTCCCCCAAGGAAATTTATGACTCGGTTTACGCAAAACTCGATATTCGGAATAGCCCACATTTCTCTTAGTTACGTTAAGCGAGGTTTCTCTGTAACTTCATTCATGGTTCATATCCATAATAAAATGATTATATGTGCAAACATTTAAAAGTCTATTTGCAGATTATAGCATTTTCCATTTGGTTTCATTCAAGACTTTTGGCAAGTTGAAGACACCAGGCTCAAGACCCAATGTTAAGTGCTTAGTCACAGACGCAGGACAGATTATATTACTTCAGATGTAGTTATGGATGGTATAGGTGTTAATGAAGATCTTGGACTAAACACATTTCTCATATCACCAAAGAACACGTTCTTCATGGAAGATTGGCCAGGGGCCGCGCAACCCACTACAGAGAAAACTCGTTCTTTATCCGTACTGTTCGTGTGTGGAATAAATTTCCGGCAGAAGCCTTTTTTACCACTTTCAATGTAGAAAATTTTCAATCGAATGTTCAAAAACACTACTCCCGCTACCCCCTTTAACATTTTTTACTAGTTCCAGCACAACGCACTGCAGAAGTAGGGGTCACCCTCTAAGTGCTAGTGCATTAATATGTGACCCAACGTCTGTGTAAAAGTAGATGCACCGACTTGCACTGGATTGCTCTTTGTTCATTCCTTCATTAGAATATTATTGCGCCGCTCCGCCTCATCTTCGTCTCCTACCTTTTTAAAGAGATTCTTTCAAACCGTAGAAATATATTGTAATATTTAGCCGGTTGAAAGTTGGTATGTTTAAAGAAACACACACTGATTAAGTGCAGATCGGAGGTGGTAGTTGTATGCATTTCTATGCTTTTGCGCTAATTAAATTAAATTGCACTTCAATATTTATCTTAAATAAACATCCCATTTAAATTCTATTGAGATTAACAGCATCCATAATACGTGTACTATCGAAATTCAATTAAATTTGTATTTAATATACTTATCGGCCAGAAAAAGATTAGCTCCATCGTCAAATGCAAAAAAAAAGGCGAAATTTTAAAAGAGATTGTGTTCCTTTAATTTCCTTAAGGCTGAATGGATAAAAGAAAAACATTTAAATTATAGATAAATTGATTGAAATTATTTTCCAATTGAATTACTTTCAACACAAATATGTAGATGCCTACACTACTGCTGCAGTTGCTGTTGTAAATGGAGCAGCCTGCAAAAAGTTACAAGCAAACATTAATCTCTTTTATGGTTTAATTCAACTTAGTCTGCTAGTCAGACAACCAGCTGTTTGTTCTTGAGTTCGAATGGGTTTCTTTCATTTACATTTTCGATTGCACCTCCCAAAGAATCTAAAACGTTGTTCGATGACTGAAAACTTTTATATATGTATTTCGCAAGTTACAAAGATTACACGAGATTATATTTGTATCTGAGAGTATTTAGCAAATAAGAAAGGAGGAAGAAACTGAGAATTATGGGAGACTACATAATATCTTCTGCTTTTTTTTTTTTTTGGTATTATATTTTTACAGTTTTCTTGTGTGTTAAACATAACTCAAAATAAAGAAAGGCAGACAAGCTGACTGAGTGACGGGCGGGCAAACTAAAAGCTGGATAGTTGGGGAGAAAGGTAAGCAGACAAGACAAAACAAGGCGTTGTAGAAGTACTCGCAACTTGAACATTTGAAAAGTTGCTTCTTGGTCTACCTGCCAAAAACCCAAAAAGAAAAATATAAAACAAAAACTAAACTAAAGCTTCCAAGCTGTAGTTGTAAATATGGAGCTTCTCTGTGTGAGTTGATGTGGCGCACACAGTCAAATTCAAGTGAAGCCATTAAAAAACAAGTTTCATTTGTCGCAATACTTGAGTGTTTTGCCCAAAATATAATGGGAAAAAAAACTCATGACAAAATGCAAAAATGAAAAATTAAATAAAATAAATACACATAGATACACACACACGCAAACAATTAATGAATCAGGTAAGTACCAGCTAGCGAATGTGTGGGTTAACTGGATTTATGTCACTTCATGCATAAGTTTGCAAAAAAAAAAAGAAAAGAATCAATAAAATTTCGTGATAAAAATAGTATATTTTCCAAATACAATAACATCCTTCTATTTTTTAATGATTTAATTTGTCGGATATGAAGAGTAATAGAAAATAAGTTAGTAAGCTGGCCCCGCTTATTGAAAGAATGCTAAATCCAAATACATATTTAAAAAATAAAAGACATTCCCTGATAACATTTGAGCATATTAAAAAATATAAATCCAAGCAGATTTAATTGAAACTGAATATTTACAATGGCCTTTGTTGAGAATAATTTGTAAATGTTAAAAGCGAGCGACAGGTTTCTTGGCGAACTTTTCATCTCCTGCACAAAATACCAATCGATTTTTTTACAATATACATGAAAAAGAATTAGAGGTGATTTTATATTATCTTAAATATCTTACTTTAGGTAAAAAATAAAGAAGACATTTATTTGAAGGAGTTTTTCGCATTATGATACCCTTCATTAATTCGCAACAATTTTCATTTGCGGCTGCAATAGAGAAGATAACTTCTGATCAAGCGAAATAGCAATAGCACAGAAAAAATGCTGTACTATGCTATAACTTCTACAAGTCTTATTAACAATAATTGTGCTGTTCTGTGCTGTTGAAAATAGCTAAAGCAAAAAATCAAAAACGTTATTTATGCTAAGCTCGAACTGCGGAAAAGATGACAGTATGACACCAATTACATTGGCAGCATTGTGAAATAGCACAGCAACCGTGCTTTGCACTAAGCGAGAATTTTTAAGTATACGTAAATTTGATTTATTAAATTTTAACTACCGAAAATTCCATTGTAATGTTTGTTTATCCATTAGTCTTCTTTTCTAAGTATTTCAGTAGATAAAAAATCATCCTTTACGTTATAAGAATTTAAGACAGGACAAAATGAACAAATAGCAAGAGCAAGAAATGTGGCAGCAATCATTTGGTATTAATGTGCTGTCTATTTTTGAAACTCAACAAAAACAGCAAAAGCAATATTGAAAACATTTGAACTTTGCTGCTGCTGTTTAGAAATAAATTTTTTTTTATGTTTAATTTGCTTTCAGCATGCTGTTGTTAAGTGATTGCAGCCTAGAAAAGCGCAGTGTTTGCTGTCATATTTGAATTGTTGTTATTGTTAGTGTTGTATTTTTTAAACAAACTTTATAGTAAGAGTAAAAGCAATTTTAATCTATGTTCTTTACCCCGAGCAGAAATACATATCTGTCAATAGTTTGTGAGTTACGTTTTTTAAACAAGTTCATTGTCTGTTGATTCCTACAAAATTTTGTTAAAAAACACTGGATATTAGAAAAATAAATTATAGTATATAATACGTCCTCGATGATCATTTTGTGACAGATCAGGGACGAATCAATAGCCCACAAAACAAAAAAATGGCGACAGAATGGAACAGAAATCAAGATTTTCTTTAATGCAGGCGGTTTGGTCTATGTATGTACTCCAAATGTCTTCCTCCTACTTGACTATGTATTTGACAGGTATTATTTACTCCCCCTACAATATCTTGTGAAATTTTCCGATTCGAAAGATTAAAGTTACTATTTTGGCGAAAGCGTTTTCAGGCATTAAAGTAAAATTTTTGTGTTCAACACTGCAAAAACAAAACAAATTTCTCGATTCTCATTATTTTATCTGGTTGTTTCTCTTCCAAATACTTTTATTCTACCAAAGCGCAAAGAATTGCTTGTACACATGACAACAATTACATGTAAAGATCTTTGTTTTACGAGTACATATTTATATTGTTTTTTAGTTTTATCTTATTTTTATGGCGTCGCCGATTTTGCTCATAATTTACAACAGCAACAAGGAGCAAAAAAAGATCAAAATATTTTTTATATCAAATTAAAAATTTTCTTAAATGTCAATTTTATCAGTGCATCTTCGCGTTTACTTTCATCATTAAGATCCTCTGAGGCAACAATCGCCCAGCTAGTCAGCTAGTCAGCCAGCCACGCAGTGCAGTAGCAAATGGCCTAGACCATCGACTATTCTTTATAGTTTCTTTTTAATGCATCTTTATAAGCATTTATTTAATGCGTGTGTGTACAAGTTTGAAATAAAATGTGTATGCGCGAATCTATATTTATATATCTTTTTCTCAAAAAAAAAAAAATAAATAAATAAATAAATAAATAAATAAGTAAAGTTCAACAGTGCAACAAAAACAATTTACATGATTAAATAAATAAAACAAAATTTATAGCAGAAAAAAATTCGAGTAGGACTGCAGAACATTTGTTTGCACATTAGTATGTTTATATCTGGGGTTCCTTGAATAACCGCTTTTGTTTTTTCTTGCGATTCATACGGTTTCTAAGTGGCTCTCAAAATGTTTCGAAAAACTTGGAAGAATTAAATTAAAAGGTAGCTGATATAATCTGCAAAGATTTTGGAAGACGCAATTAGGCGCTTTCGTGGAAACGGGTACTGGACATTGCAGAATTAGCAATGACGCCAAAAGAATGGGGTTGCCTGCAAACGACTACTGTAAAAGCTGTCATTTCCTATACGACCACACTGCACTAGAGGACCAACGTCAGATTCATCTTGTGGAACCACAAGAATTCTATTCTGTAGATGTTTGAAAGAATCTGTCATCCCTTCGTTCTGAAAACGAAAAATGACACTGAAGATGGCACATAGCCGAAAACAGTTCGTATCCAAACCAAACTTGACAAGGCATGACCGAAATTCGTTCCAAAAATACCAAATCTAGAATTAGAATTATATTCATATACCAGAAGCAGCGATTGTTTCGGTATTGACTCTACTTCGGAATGACATTTCAGCCTCTTACTCCACTAAGCTCCTCTAATCTATGGACGGGATTTGCGCACACACGTGAGCCTGTGCTTAATTAAACGTAGAAGCACATGCGTTGTTATGGCAGAAAATAAATTTCTGAGAACTTTTCAGTCATAACTATGTGTTTGTATGTTCTAAATATGCATGGATATTTGTAATACTGCTATTTCTGTTCATCCCGAACTACAATTGTTTATAAGTTGTTGTATATGCACGTTTTTGATCCCATTCTCAGGCTATTTTTGCCAGAAAATTTTACATATAAGGTGGAACCTGTATTGATACCAACTAAAAGTTACAAGAAAGTTAAAGAAATTTCATACTGAGCCCGTAGTTTTAATTAGAGATGCATCGATACAACTTTTTTTTCGATACGATACTCAAACAAAAGTATTGGCGATGCCGACATGCTAGTGAATTAAAATTAAATAAAATTTATAGTGTATCGCACACTAAATCAAAACCAATAACCATTATAAACGTTTTTATTTTTCTTGCTCGTCAAATAAAGAAAATTTTTTTTAAATATATCGTATCGACAACAAAAATATTGCCGATACCAAATATCGAAAAATCAGAAATATTTCGGATATGTCGGTATCGGCATCGGAGAAGTTTAATTATCAACTTAAATTTGAAAAAATCACTTAAGAAAAAAAATCTCCATAATAAAATATTGATATAATTTTGGGAAAAAGAGTTGTTAACTTAAAATGTTATCTTACTGTAATAATTTAAACGTCCTTACCAATAATAAGCTTCGAAATTTAAAAGACACATACCTGAAAAAAATAATAAGAACTTGTTATTGTCATAATAAATCAAATTATGGATAAAAATATATGTATGTAACTTCTTTTTTCGGTTTAAAAGCAGTTTTTGTAAAAATTTTAAAAGTTTTTAACTAAATTAAAAATAAAACCGACATATAAAAATATAATTTTATCAACCACCAATGAATAAAAACACATACAATTTGCTAACAATTCCATTTGTTATGTTCAAATTGCTGTGTGTATTTTACTTAATATCCCAATTTTTAGTTGCGTAGCACAATTTATTGGCACTTAACCATATTTTAAGCACTTTTTTAGTTTTTGTTTCTTTTTTTTCGAAATTTGCTTTGACATTATTGCTGAAATACTTTAGACTCAAGAATTAAATAAACTCAAATACGAATATTTAAAATACTGACTGAAAAATCTTATTTCATGTTAGTAAAATACGCTAAAAAAAAGATTTTAAGCTTAAAAATGCTTTGTTAAAAATTCGTATTCATAAACAAATTTTATTTTTACTGTTTTAAAATAAATGTACTTTAGTTTTTTAATAAAAATCGTTATAAAATGTTGTATCAAGTTAAATGAACAATAATAAAATGAATACACAAGAACTCCCACCACTTACTTTGGTAAGGCATGAACATAATTATTCGAATAATGGACCTTTATTATTTGCTTTGAAAATATCTACATCACTAGAATAATATGCCTATTTGCATTAATTTTTTTGTGAATTCTATTGAAAACCAATAAATTTAATTAATTAATGAATGATTGCAAAATAAAAAAATTTAACATTTCAAATATAGAAGATAGAAGAAATATTTATACTGGGTAATGTTATTCCCTTCTGGAATATATTATGTACATACTTCTAAACCAACGTTTTCCACGAACAAATAAAAATTTCACTTTAAAATAGGTTTAGTTTTAAACTGGCAGTGAAAACCCGTTCAATGCAACTAATAGAAGCTTGAGCAATTGCGGAAATCGAGCCACAAATTTGCTTAATACATACACATTGAATATTTATTATTCGCCTAGATGTGCATCAATCCTATTTATGGACTTTAATTTTTTTTAATTACGCTAAGGTTTTGTATAAGAGGCAATTGTAATCATTGCTTAAATTGTATATTTTTAAAACAAGTTGCTATTCTTGAATATTTAAAAAAATTCTAAAATTAACCGCTAAATAAGTATTTATGTATGTAATTTACAATGGAATCGTAAACAAAAATAAATAAAAAGAAAAGCAAATGAAGACCACAAAATTTTGAAAGCAAAGTTGAGTGAGGTATTACTGTATTCCAAAATACATCCATAATAATCGTTTTTTAATAAAATTTCATTTTCTTTATTATATGCCTGCTACAAGTATTTATGAATAAGACCGTAAATATGTATATTATTAATTTATTTAAAAAAAAATTGTTTAAATTCAAAACAGAAAATTAACGGATTTACGATTAGAAAATATTCCTTAATACAAAGTAGGTATTAGAAAATTATTTTTAAATTTAAATAAAAAACGCACTTCAAAACCTATTAAGTTTATTAAGGACCATATTAGTTTGTATTCGTACTTTAACTTTGCATACTGCTTCAAAAGTATCAGGGTTTTCCATACAGGAAATATCTGTATGCAGATATTATAACTTAAAAAAAAAAAATCAGCAAGTTTTTATGACAAATGCGTGCTATTTTTAAATTAAAAAAAATACTATTCTTAATGCTATTTCTCATTTAAAACGCTGCTCTGCCAGTGAAATTTTCTGCTACCGCTAGCAAATGTTGAAGCGACTGCAAGTTTATTTTTATCTTGACATTACAGCTTATATCAATGTACGTTGTTCGTTCATTTATATGTAGTAGTACACGACTATGACAAAATAATATTAACCAAAAATACTTTTTTATTATAATAATATTTCCTTTGCAGTTTTATTCGTTCTTATTTCTTGTTTAGTCATCAAGTGCCAAGTTCAATATCTTTTCTTTGCCTTAAATATAATGTGTATTCACATACACTAATTTAAAATTAAAGGCATTAGCAGAAACATTTTGAATACATACTACAAAATCATAGTCAAGTTATATGAGCCACACCACACATGTGTCACCGGCTTATAACGCGACATGACATGCTGCACCCCAAAAACTAATATAAAAGTAAATAAATGGGAAAAATGCAGTACGTACTTTAAAATGAAACAGCCCTAAAAACGAAACACGCTTTCGTTGCAAACACTTGAATGTGTTAAATATAAAATGTTATTTTATTTGGTCGTTGCACTAAAGACTAATGTTGCATGAGTGTTATATAAAAAACACATACTCGTACACACAACACACCATTGTGCCACCGTCAGCGATTTGAATTCATTTCTAGCAACTAACACACCACAACTCCACACTCTATTCAGCTTTGATACCACACGCCAAAGTTGACAAACAACGGATGACTCCCAAGCAGCATGCAGTGCTATGAAGGATTTCCTATTTTAACAGTCAAACAACCATACAACCATACAACTACTAAGCCACCAAGCAGCCAACCTGCCTACCTTTGGCAACATATCTGCCATCCATATAAAATCTTGCTGTTACTAGGGAGTTGCAAAGCACAACTCACACAACCGCACTCCATTGTGACATTTGAAATTCATCTTTCTCTGCCTCCTGCCAAGTAAATTGCGCATAATTACAATAAATAAAATACAAAATGAAATGTGGAGGCCGTGCACCATGGCATGAAAATGTTGTAGAACAAAAATTATTGTACGAAATCATCTTTAACCAAAGTTTTTCATTTGAGAAAAACAACGAGAATAGACATATTATATTTAATTCCTTATTAATAGTCGCGCAGTTTTTGTATTAAATTTTGGTGTTTGCGGCCAACGCTTTGCTTTGCCAATCAATTTCGATGAGTTAAATAAGTTTTTATGCACTTTTTATCAACTTTTTTAATTATAAAAAAATTAAGTAATTGTATAATTAACGAAATAATATAAACCAACCGCATTCAATCGTATCGGTAAAGAAATATGCATGTAGTTCGATATGGTTAAAAGTTTGTCTGTGACTTCTTAAACGCATGTTGCTATGGCAACTTATTCGTGAATGCAACCCTTAAAATGTTGACCCCACACACATCAATGGTGTTATCGATACGAAAAGAAAAGCAAACTACGGATCGAAATAAAAATCAGTTGCAAATTGTACACATAACCCTTTGTGTAACAACACAATTACCGAATTCACAAACTGTCATAAAATGATAGATTTTATAATAGTAACATAAAAAATATGGCTGTGGTGAACAACCACTAATAATTTAGTGATCTATTAAAAAAAAAACTACAAAATGTTTAAATAAAATTATACACCGAAGACAAAAATAAATGTAAATTTTTAACACCAGAAATAAACTTTCCTGTAACAAGCAATACTAGCAACTAGCAAAAGGTTATATTATTTTAGGACGTTTTTCGTTTGAAACCCAAAAACAATATTTTTAAGCTACGATACAATATTAGGACATTAAGACAAATTAATACAATACGACATGACGACAATTTTACAACGCCGTATTAATAAAAGGTGTCACAAAATTTTATCTTTGCCGCCATTTGCACAGTAGTGTTAGCGATACTCAAAAAACGATTTGACAGTTTAGGGTTTGTAAAAATGGAATGTTACACGATAGAACGAACGTGTTTTCATTGTTGAATATCTCATAAATAACGAAAAATTGGCGGCCACAGTTCTTTCTGCCCAAATTGAATAATACTGACTAATGGTGGAAATTTGCTGGTTGTGTACTCTCCCGTTTCGGTGATCAATGATTTAACAATGTTCGATTTCTTTTCATGGGGTTACTTGAAGTCAAAGCTCTATGTTAACAAATCCACAATCGTCCAATATTTACAGAAAGATATTAAACGCTGCTTAATAAATAAATAAAATGGTCATTGAAAATTTCGATAAAAGAGAGCGTATGTGCCAAGCATAGCCGTGGAGTCCATTTTCCCAATGTGTTATCCCATAACTACAAAGGATATTTTATGATTCAATAAAAAAAAATAAACTAAAGACTAAAAACCGTGTTTTCTATTTAATTCCAATCTTATATTTTTTGGACGATCTTTGCATTGTAGACATACGTTTACGAAGTCAGCCATTGGCTCATACTATCGGGCAGAGTTTTTCAGGCGATGTGAAATTTAATATAACAAATTTATAGTGCCATATTAAATTGACCTCGGCACTCTCTCTCTTTTCATTTTGCTTTCATCCTTCTACTCCCTCTTTTGCTCTTCTCACTCTATTTAAATAGGTTTTAACTGTATATTGATGGCGTGACATTGAAATGAAAGTACATATGATTAGGCTTGGTCATACTAATGCCATTTTCTTTTCTTAAATAAAATGTTATCTTGTTAAAGGGTACATACATGCCTTAAGACACCCTTATTATTTGCGATTTTATATACATCACAAAGGCAATCAATCCTTTCCTCACTATTAAACGTAAAATCTTACTAGTATAACAATGTTATCGATAGTGTACACGCACGCTGGTCTATTAGGTTCATCAAATAGGATTTTTTTGTATGTTCTGTCTAGGGTTAAACTAAGCAAGCCGTGCTTAATTGGCATAACAATAGGCTGGAAAAAATATAAATAGCACTTACATATATGTATAACTAGTTACTTACTGAACAAATTGGTTCAAAGGTTATATTATTGCTCTAAATTTGCTGACAACATTTTTTATGCGAAATCATTCAGTTTAGCTCGGTATTTATTTTTATTTTCATACAAATATAAATACTCTGCCTGGAATGACCTCTGCACGTGGTTTATTCCAGATTTTCACTTTACACACGACCACAAATGTATTTGCTCTTCATTCCCTCATCAGCAGGAGCTCATAGAACCAGCCGTCTTGGACAAAAAATATGAATAGCACTTATATAACTAGTTGCTTACTGAACAGATTGGTTCAAAGGCTATTTTATTGAAAACATTTTCAATGCGAAATATAAAGATATTAAAAAAATATATTTTTATTAGACAAATACTCTGCCAGGAAAGACCTCTGCAGGCCATCTTTAGTGCCATTTTTCGTTCTGAAGATAGCACAAGGGATAGCGGAAATAGATGACGGAAATTGGTTCCAAAAATCTACGTCTTACATACCCGTAACTAGAAGATCTAACCTGCTGCACTTTATCGATGAACTCCAAAATTTACTTTAAAGCAGCTGCCAATATTCCATTCCGCACAGAGTGAAGTAACATTTCTGAAAGCATTTAAAAAAGCGACACAGGAACATGCATGTTACTTCAAACGCATATCGTACAAAAACATTGAGGCTTGCAAGTATTAAAATCTACCGCGAAGCCATTTTTAAGCTTGTAAGAAAATCTTTATATAATGTATGATTCAAGTTTTATCTCGCGGCCCAAATATTTATCAAGCTTAGTTTTTTATTGAATAATTAAGTACATATGACATTATTATAATGCAATAACCTGTTTGTTTATGACTAGTCATAATTAATATTTAAATTAGAGAGAAAAAAAGTTTGTTAATAAGTTTATTCCTTTTTGCGAGCTCACAAAAAATTAAACAGCTTTTCTAAAGACAACAACAACAAAATAATTATTATGCGAAAAAACTAATAAAATTGCTGTGAGTCACGATGTCTCATTTTCAAAGCTTGATGAACAATCTCTCACACATAATTAATCTTGTATGATTTTGTATAACTGTTTTACATTTTTGAAAAAAAAAACGTTTGCCAGCGTTTGTTTTGCCTGTGTGTGTGTATGTTTTCCAAAAATAATAATTCATTCATCTAACTGACTGGCTGACTTGTATGTTATGTCTATTTATCTAAACACATATCTATCAAACTTGTCAAAAAACAAAAACAAAGACAAAAAAAAACAGCAACAAACTATCGAGTGAAATAAAAGCTGTTGTTTTAATTACATACTTGACTAAATTCAGTGCATGTCATTAATATTTTATCGCAATCATTTGATATGCCTGAATATATTGTTTTAACACAAAGCCAAAAACAAAACGAAAACAAAAACAAAAAACAAAAAACAACTGTAACAATGCAACACTCAATACATTTGAATAATTACGTTCATACAAATGCACATACGAGTATATATGTATGTGTCTATGCATGGACTTATGTTTGTACAAACTTAAAGTTGACAGTACAATAGTAGTATAGTACATGCTAAGTTTGTATGTTAAAAAAAAGAAGAAATAAACATACATGTGCACACATATTCAAAATTATACAGACTGACATCAGCTTGAATATCATCTAATAAAGACATAAATTATATGTTTTTATACACTTGAAATGGATGAATAAATAGATTGCTATTTAGATGATTCGAGTATTAAAATTAAAAAAATGCCAGAAAACTGAGAACTAAATATTTTCATACTACTGCCAGTAGTACATACTAATTTGTTAATTCTAACATATTGATACAAATTGTAATAATTAAAATAATTGCAACAAATTATAAAAAGTGTCATAGAACACGACAAGACTGTTTGTTAATGCTTTAACTGTATATAAAGGGTGTTGCGATAAGGTGAGACATATTGTTTTCTCAGCTGCTTTCCTATCATTAGAAATTATGATAACCAGAGTTGTTAATGCTGTGCATATTGACCTTATGGGGCAATTAGGACCTGTGCATAAGATCGCGTACTATCTGTCGCCTCTTTAATTGAAATATTATACAATATCGTCTTTCGAACATATGGTTATGCCGACGACTTTATCTCAGTAGTAGAGTGAGAATATGAAACTATATCGGCAAGGATACAGCAAGTGTTGGACCTAACTGTTAAATTCCGCCTTTACACATCACTACTAACAAGGAGACCTGCAGAAGAGCATTCCGTCTACCGGGCATCTCCAAAATAGACTGGTGACTCGATTGAACGATTTTGGATACTCGAACTCTTTAAAAACGCGGCATATCGGACTACTTAAACCCAGCCTTGGCTGTACACAGGAATTTTAAAATCCTCATTCTAGACGCGGAAAATGGCCGACTCGAAGAGGCTCAGAAGGTTTCGTTCAAATTTAGCGGCAAACACTGACACTGCTGCTAGGTAATACCCAAGAATCCTTCAATCACCAATCTATGCCTATTTTATTTGTATGAAGGAATGTTTGAGTAGAAGGGTGATGGGTATGAGAATATATATCTTGCTCGACAGCCAAGATGCGATGGAAATTTTATCGTATGAGAAAACGTCGAGAGTGATTATGGACTGCACTACATCTATTAATAGACTTATAGATTTCTGAAGATAAGGTCAACATTGCTCCTGCTGTTAAATCACTAACAGTGATCTGTTGAGTGCTAAATCAGCTATGATAAAAATTTGGGTTTGTGTCTCTGCTTGTTAAATTCAAATTTATCTTCACACATATACAAAAACACCCGACCTGGTACCTTGCCCCAATTACATATAGCTACGTGATAAACAAAAAAAAACTGCATAAAAACATTCACCTGACATCCGCAAACACTAATCCCAACGTAATATATAGCAATAAAACAGTAACCACTAACGTCTACCACTCCTTACAAAAACACCCGACCTACGAGCAGCCTTACCTGATAATCTGTTCACATGATAAACAAGGTTCACCTGTTACTAGCTCACATCACAAATATATACTTGACAAACAATGAAACGCCAACGAATTGAGGAGAACTTCTCAGAACGAAAATTGATACTGAAAATGGAACATAGACGAAACCGGTTTGTCGCCAAACTAAACTTGACAAGAGCATGACGGAAACTTGTTCCAAATATCTACATGAAATCACGCTGACGGAATATTAAGAATCAACTATACAAATGTTATATATAATGTTTTTGACATTTAACTCAATTATATTTAATCGTTCGTTAACGTTTGCTGAGATACTTAAAATCCTCTTTCACACATGTTGCAAATTCGTATGTATACTTTAATGAGCATCCATTTAATCTCCATATAAAACAGTTTAATTTCTACTTTTCATTTAGTTTGTAATAGAAAAATACAAAAACAAACAACTTAATATTAAAAAAAATTTTATTGTTCACAAAAAAAAAATTAACCTAAATGCAAATTTACGGATTATTATTTAAACTTTTTTGTTAATTGAAAGCGACTGTGAAACGCAGAAAGCCCACATGACAACAATTTTAGTACTAAAATGTTGAAAGTCGACACATAAATCTGGCACACGTTTAACTAAAGCTCAATTTTGTCTAGACTCGTCTCTGCTTCTGTTGTTGCCATTCCTAAAGCATATATGGCATATCACCCACTCTTTACAAAAATATTATATACGATTAGTTTTATTAATTTTTCTTTATGTAGTTTAATGCTATTGAATTTTTTGTATCGATCATAGTGATTGTGAAGACAATGATTGATTTTAAAAGCGGAATAGAGAAATTCGTCTAAATTGTTCAGCTCTATTCATCTACTCACTTGGATCTGATAATACATATTAAAACCAGCAAAGTTAAGATTTTTCAAAGTTTATAATCAAATTAACAACAAAAGTTAATATCAAACAGCTATACTACTGTGGGCAAAAAATAGTAAGAATTTGTTCATAATTTTAAATTTTCTTTATATATTCTGCCAAATCTATTTCATCCCCCTTAGAGTAATTTTGCCGAAAAGCTCACGAAGAATCAATGCGGTATGCGACGGTGCATTATCGTGGTGCAAAAACCAAGAGTTTTAGGCCCATAATTCCGGACTCTTTTTACGAATAGCTTCACGCAAACGACACATAACACTCAAATAGTATTCCTTGTTGACAGTTTGTCCCGTCGGAAGGAACTCGGAGTGCACCACACCTCGATGATCGAAGAAATCTGTCAACAAGACCTTGATTTTTGACTTGCTTTGACGTGTTTTTTTCGGCTTCGGCTCACGTTTGGCACGATATTCGGCCGATGTACATGCTTCAGAAAGACAAGCGTATACTAAACACTAATGATTACTTTCATGATATATTTGGCACAGATGTCACTGACAGTCATGCCAACGTAGAAAAAAAAAATTCGATAAACGGATTTCCGCGCGAAATTTAAATTAAAAAGTCTTACTATTTTTTGGGTGAAAATTTGGCCTTTGCGTTTGTTTCAGTAAATGTAAGTTGCGATCGAAATAAACGTCTTCATTAAATCTGAAATTTTTCTAAAAAGATTCAACATCATAATAGAGGTAGATGAATGCTTTGCATTATTGCAGAATCTTTGGGGTGGACTTAGGACCGTTAGATGATTATTTATTACATTTCCAAACAGCATTTCTAATTATCAATTGTCCATTCGAATATACATACATATAAAATAACAATTATTCAATTGCGTCTAATTTTGCTTAACTTTCTAATCTTACTAATTATATCATTAAGAACAATCTAATCTAAATTTGTTTCAATTTTTTTATACTTAGCTTTTCCCCTTTGTAATACAAAAGGAAAGATATAAAAAAAAGTATACAAATCAAAACACTTGTACTATCTGACAAAACATTTAAATTAAAGTGCAATTAGAGCCATAAACAAATAATAAAATCAGGAAGAAGCGGTCGAAATACACAATGAAACAATGCAACAAACACTCGAACGCAAGTAAACAAAAAATAATTTTGCTGAGTTATCATAAAAATTATATATATTTTTTTTATTAATACGATTTGCTTTACAATTTTTACAAAAGGAGATAGAATGAAGTACTTTTGAGAATAAACTATGAAAAATATTTATGCAACAAAATCGGCAACTTTTACGAGTATATGAAATTCATACAAAGAAAAATAAAGCAAGAATGAAGCAAAATGTTGCTCTTTTGTTGCAGGAAGTTTGATAGTGATGACCCAATTTAATGAACCCCATTAACTGTGGCCGTGTGTGTATGCAGCAATTGTTTTCATTTTATGCTATTGCAGTTAATGTTGCACATACATACATCATATACACAATGTAACACAATGGAAAAACATAGGCAGATGTAAGAGCTTAATATAGGCTTGTACCTGCAAACAGAACTTTGAAGGAACAAATTGTTCAATGGCAATGCTATGATTTGCCTTTTTGGCAGTTTCTTAATTTATAAATATTAACTTTTCATGTTAAAAATTTCATATTTCTATAATTAAATGTATTTATCATATCAATAAATTATTATTTTCTATTGTTGAAAGTAATTTAAAAATTAGTTTTTTAAATTATATTTTTAAAAAATTATTTAAAAATTCTCTTAGTATCATGCAAAATGAAGTGTTTTGAAAATATATATTTTTTTAAAATATAAACACCATTTTACAAAAAACTTTTTACAAAAAGAGCTTTCAAATTAAAAAAACTAAAACAGTTTTAAGGAAAAAATAATTTTTAAGTTTAAAGTCGCAAACTTTTTAAATAATTACTCTTTACTTTAATACGGCACCTTTAAAAAAATGCCTTTTTATAAATTACTTTTATAAAAAAAGTTCGTTTCAGTAAATGTGGTCAGAGCGCGAAGCGAATAATAATTTAGCCGGCAGCTGCTAATCAAAATATTCGCAGCGGCTAAAAGTCGAATAAGCCATATCCGGCAGCGGAAGCACCGAAATTATTGGGCTACGTTCGACTAAGGCAGAAACTGCAAAGAACATTCATAACTAAACAAAAGGTATTATTGGTTCCGCACGGAAAGGAAAAATCAACGTTAATAAGTATAGATGTGCAAATTGCAATTATTCATTCCTGCGATATAAGGTTGCAACGAACTTGATTAACCCTCCATGTTTTGAATAATTGTGTCAGCTGGTGATAAGGACAACATTTTAAAAAGATTTTAAACATTTTTTTTAACGTAAAAACACTCTTTTATACGTAAAATATGTACATATTTATATATAAAATATCTAAATGGGAAACATATTTAGTACATCAATGTAATATCGATAGCAACAGTTTTTTGGAGAATAGTAGTGACGATGATTGATTAGACATTCGGGTAGAATAGTTGTTACAGAGAGGAAGTTGGAGTGAAGAAAATTTAAATACACCTTTACGCCCCGCTTGTAATTTGACCATACAGGATGATTTGATATAAATTTTTTCGAACGAGTTTCGTCATCCCTTGTCAAGTTTGGTTTGGAGACAAACCGTTTTCGACTATGTGTCATCTTCAGTGTAATTGTTTCAGAACGAAGAATGAATCTGAAGATGGCACATAGCCGTTCTCAGAACGAAAAATGACATAGAAGATGGCACATAGTCGAAACCGCTTTGTCTCTATACCAAACTTGACACGAGATGACGGAAAATCGTTCCAAAAATCTATATTTTAAATATTATTAAGCAAAAATTAAATAAAACTCTATTTAAGAACGATTATTTGGAAGTATTTTCAAATAGGTTAGAATGAGGTATGCACCTACAATAAACTAATTTTAAAGTGAAATTTTTGCGGAGAGAAGAAGCACTCATTTCTTAGAAAATTCATAAAAACTCAATGTAAAATGAATAAACCAATAAAAAAGGCTCGTTATTCGAATAATTTTTTTTTCATACCTTGCAGAAAAATGAGTGATTGATGTGATCATTTTATTATTGTTACGGTTAAAACAACATCTATGGGAGTTTCTGAAAAACGTTACGTTTTGTTATCGCCAAACTTTATGCACTCAAACAGTCCTACTAATCGGACGATATAGTACCATTAGAAGTTCGGATGAAATCTCACATATATGTAAAACATAAAAATCAATTAAAAACCTGAAATTCTTTTCTGAAATTTGGCGATTTTAAAAGGACGAGTTTTTCAAAACATGCCCGGACAAGAATTTATTTAAAAAACAGAAGTAGATTTATTTCAATCAGTATTTTATTTTTATCAATTGCAAAATTGCTGCGCAATATTAAAAATGTATATTCGTCAAAGTTTTCAATTATTTTTCTATCTATTGTTGTTTTTATTTTATTATAATTTTTTTATTATGATTTAGAAATTTACTAAGATGATTCGAAATCTTTTTCAGTAGCTAAAAAAAAGATTGATTTACAAACTTGATTTCGATTTCTCTTTTGAAAACCATGAAGTTCTTGACTTTCTGTTACCAATTTAAATTCGTTGGTCATTTTTCGTTAAATTACGTTGAAAATTCATAATTTTAACTTAGATATGCTGACGAGAAAACATATTCAGACAGCTTTCTGTATAGATTTTCTACCAAAAAAAATAAAATTTCGGCCCTACAGCCCTAGACATTCCCACTGTACTTAAATGAATGATGAAATTACCCACAATTTATTAGAACTTATTGCAATAAGTAGATTTCATATTAAATGAATTTTCAGCTGTTCAAGGGCGTGGTTTTCATAGACATCATATGTATGTAAGTATAAAGTTCTATAGCTCCTTCAGTTAGCTGTTTAAATGAATGAAGTTGAAAATTGTCTTTGTTTTTATTTTCCAAAATTTCATACCTGCAAACACAGTTTCTGAGTATTTTTTTATGCTAACAAGTGAAAAGTAAAATATACAAAAACACCATTTTAAGCATAATGATATTAATGAGTCGTTACTAAAACTGTTGTGGTAGTTAGTTTAGTTGTTCAACACAATAATGACGTTATGGATATTTTTATTAAAAAAAATTAAATATGTACATACATATGTATGTATTCCTTATTTGCATTTAACATAGAAATTTTTATATTTTATGTCATATTCCCTCCCTTTCTGCCCCTGGCTCGGCTCTGTTCTACTACTCTTGAAAACCAACATGTATGCAAGAAGAAATCGTAAAATCGAAATTTCTTATGCCTACGTAGTAGAGTACATGCGCATGTGGGCGCAATAATGAGCCAGCAGCCAACAAGAAAAGCAGTCAGCAACAAACATGATTGCAATCGCAATCGACAACATCAGACCATGTTGTAGACGTATACATCAAAAAGAAGAAGATACCATATAGACAGACGTAGGTGAAGAGAATTTTTTTTTTTTTTTTTTTTTTGTGAAGACAATCAAATGCCGAACAATTTTGATAATTTCATAATACCTCAACTATCCAGAATTCATATCTAATCATTATTCTCGATCCAAATTTTCAATACTATTAAAGTGGCATTTGAAAGATTTATTTTTCATTATGGAATACTTCAATGACTTTTTCAAGATGGCCGAGAAGACGTTCAAGATGATTCACGCCCGGGTCGCCCTTCCACGTCGAAAACGGATGACAATATCGAAAAAATCGGTAATCTGATTCGATCTGACCGTCGGTTAAGTATTCGTGCGATTGCTGAAACTGTACGAATTGTTAAAGAATCCGTACGGCAAATATTACATAACAATTTTATCATTCAAAAAGTGTGTGCCAAAATGGTGCCTAAAATTCTCACATTTGAACAACTGTTAAGAGGTTTCTAGCCAAATTCAGCATTCCAGTATTAGACCATCCGCCTTATTCGCCGGATCTTGCGCCGTGCGACTTTTATCTGTTTCCTAAGGTGCATTAAAAGGAACAAGATTTGAGTCTGTTGAAGCTGTGAAAGAGAAAGCGGCACGCGTCCTGAAGGAGCTGACAGAAAAAGACTTCCAGCACTGTTTCGAACAATGGAAGATTCCCATGGAGCGTTGTAGGAATAGAGGAGGGGTGTATATTGAAGGTGATAAGTAAAAATGTATGAAATAAAAATAAAATGTTTTACAGCGTCAGTCTCGTTATTTAATAGCCACACCTCGTATGGTGTTAGAATTTGGAGTCCTCATCTCGCCGTTCATATTAGGTGTATAGAAAACTTCAAAAACACATTGCCACATTCATATTATAAATTATATTGATTCCAGAACAACACAAGAAGATGATTCTTTATATCGCGGCATACATTCATATGTATGTATGTACACTAATTCATGCACGTTGCAGATATAACACATGTATGTGTACATACAAGTTCGAATAGTAGGCAAAACGATTGAACTTCAGCACATGCTCAAATGCAATAGACGTTTTTAAAATCACATGCCCGATTAATCGCGTGATTTTTTGCAACTGGGGGATAATAAATAATAAGCGTTACGAGTACATTTAAATGCATCAGAAAACGACTTATTTAGTCCAATTTGGGAACATGTAGACGTGCCATGTGTAGTGTGTTTAAGAACTTGCTTTGCCGGTAGTAGTCGATTTGGCGAATATAACAAACGTAAGAATGTGTTATTTATTGTTGGAACATGTAAATAGGGGTTGGTTGTCGACTGCCTGCCAGTTTACCGGCAAATAAACAAGTTTTTGGTTTGTTTTTATTTTATTATATTTTTGTATAATCATACAATTCTTTATTGCTGTTTTATGCTAGTCATCGTAATCGTATTCATCACCAACATCATTATTGTGTTTTATCACAAGTTGATGTTCTACACAAATTCATTAGAAGCGGTATATGATTGACTCAGTTCTTTTTCTATTTAAAATAATTAAATGACCAATGTTTTTTCTTGTGGAGATATTTGGGGAGGTGAATTGTTTGGACTTATTTATTACTCATAAACATGTAAATATGATTTGTTGATTACATACTATTCTATTTTGCATTTTCGGTAACAAATCTGACCTTGAACGGCAATGGCAATGATCGCAGCATATAATAAATAAATAAAGTGAATGTAAAAAAATAAACATTTTGCTGTGATTAATTTTATGCCATGGGAAAATTTACTGATTTTCTTATGATATCTTATATAGAAAAAATTTGTATTCATTAAATTTTGCAAAACACAGCATTTTAACTTAGTAACTAAGATTTTTACAGTGCTTTGATGTGATTGATAGGACAAAAGTCATGGTTTTTAAAATTTCGTACACACTATCATAAATATGCTTCAATTAAGAAAAATAATGATTTTTGGTCAAATCGTCCAAGGACACGCCCATCTCCCTTACATATGTCCCTAAAATTCAAAATGTAATTTTAGATAAATGTGTAAATGCAAAGTTATAAAAATCTACACATGTGATACAAATAACAGCAGCAATTAGGCTGCATATTTTCAAGGCAATCGCAGCAAGGATTCTAGAATCTGTCAATTGTTGTTTATGCTAAAAATTCTATGACTCCTACAAAACTTATAAAACTAAAATATATATTTAGTTCATGTTCCCTCATGTTGTAACCTATCCAAGCGTTTATGATTTAGTCAGCCGCAAATTTTTTATTTTTATAAATCCATTTTTTAAGAAATATATTCAGCTTGAACAGCTGATAATTGGTTTTGAAATCTCAAAGAAAAAAATTACCGTGAGGCAGATAAACTTGATATTAAATAAAATTTATAGTAAATTATAAAAAAAAAACGTTATTCTACGTTATTTTTGAATCTTAAAAATAAGATAATAGAGCAAGGAATGTCATTAAGATATTTTATATACTTATTTCCAAGGCTATACTGAAGTTTAAGACCTGACACACATCTACTTTTTTCTATTAATTTCAATAAAATATTTAAGATTAAACCAAATTAATAAAAAAAATAATAATAATTAATTCACTCATTTTGTATTTGAAATCTAGTTGAAGCGGAAATTACCAAATTTAAACAAAATATACATTTTAATCGCAGGAGTTTAAGTTAACATTAACTTCAAATTAAAGAAATTAATAATCGAAATATTTGAACATGGCATATTCTCGTATCGACTTTAAAACCAAAATTCTGCTTTTAATATAACCCATTTATATTTGCAAAATAATTAACATTAACATCCACGAAGGACATACCTGTGGAAGATGGTCATCGTCGTTGTTTAACATCATTTCATTCATTTGTTGTTCCAAACCAGATATAGAAAACAATTGTTGTTCCTTGGTTTCTTCAAGCAAATGTTTTTCATCCGCTGAAACCGGTGTTGTAATGACGACATCATTTAAATTGGGTTCTTGCTGTTTTACAGGTGCATCAAAGTTAAGAGATTCAATAGCATTATCAAAGGGTTTTAATGGTGCAAATGGCTGATCTTTGGCATCTAAAGAGTTTTCCAAGAAACTAACATTAACAAATATGGAGTTTGTTGTATCAACCAATACATTTTCCTCAGCTACTTCGACTGGGGGTGTAGCGGTGATTGAATTTTCATCATGTTCTAATTCAATAAATTTGTGTGATGGTTCTTTATCCGGATTTTGGTTTTGGTCATGAAAATGAAGCTCTTGATCTTGTTCTGGACTTGGTTGGACCTGTTGTTCTTGTTCCATATACATAGACTCTTCCATGTTATTTGCATTATCCATATCAACGGGTAATGGTATATCTTTATTCGAGCAATCAATAGTATTTTGTAAGTTCATTTGAAATTCCTCTGTGGAAGGTGAATGGGAGACATGTTCCTTTTCTTCGATCTGCAAGAGCTCTTTGTCAACAGCAAATTGATTTGTTGTGAATTTCGTTGTCGAGTCATCAGAAAAAGAGTATTTTATACCGTCAATTTCTGTTGGAATGGGCTGTACGCTATTCAAAACATCCTCAATTGCATCGTCGCTGGCAACATACATTGATCTCTTCATAACATCATCTTGGCCTTGTAGGGTAGATAATAAGTTTATTGGTTGCACAACCAAATCAGCCTCAACATCGACGCATGTTTCTGGACCATGGTCGATAAAATTTGAAGTCTGAAAGTCAGTTGAATCTGCAGGAGGTTGATTTTCCTTGTCAAGTGTCTCAATATCATCCAGTCTTTGATTGAAGTCGTCAACACCTTCAGGTTCATGGGGTCGTTTATCCGCTTCTTGTTCGAATTCAGACAATGCTCTGGGCAAAGGCACTGCATCCATGTTATTGACCCCTTTTCCCTTGCATGGGCTTTGTGCCACAAAATCATCATCAACTAAAAGGTGTCGTGATACAGCACTAGGAGCTTGACCGAAATACATTTCAGTTTCCATGATTTCGCTCAACACCGGTTCAGTTTGTGGTAAACCAGTGGCAAAAGGAGATGTGGGTGAAGCAGGATTAGAACCAAAACTTGGTATAAATTCCTTAGCATCGGGATTAAGCTGGGAATATGATTGATCTAAATCAAGCTCAATTGGCCTGTGCCGTGTAAGGTTATCATCTAGCTCTTTATCTTTCAAATCTTCCACAAAATTGTCAAATGTGTTGGCTTGAGGAGCAATAGCTGCGGATGGGAGAACATTTTCACTTAAACTACTGGTACCGTTTGTAGTGTTTGTAGCCAAAGAAGAGGGCTCATCTTCATCGACAATTTCTTGATTTTCCACTTTTGATTCAACTTTAACGTCTATTTGGGGCACAAAACCATCCAAAGATTCTGTTGCATTAGACGTAGAAGAAAAGTCCCCTTCATTTTTAAAACCATCTATTTCACTTTCCATCACATCTAGTTTTTCTTCAAATCCTGTGGAAATAAGGCTACCATAACCTTCATGGAAATTGGCATCATCATGACGATTAGTATCATGGCCATTTTTAATGTTGAACAAGTCATGACGTTGCTGCTGTGGATGAATTTGATGAATTCCACCAAAAACAAAATCCCCATTTCCATTGCCGAATTCAAGACCGGCACTTTTGATTCCTTCTTTTTCTACTAACTCGCTACTTTCACGTGTATCATCATCACCTAGGCCAAAGTTTTTCAAATTTTGCAGCTGTTGTTGCTGCTTTTCGCTCTGCTGCACTTCTTCAGCGTACTTTAATTCATCGTCATCTCCAACATCGTGCTCTTCGTTCTGTTCATCGTATTTCCCACCTAAGATCTCATCGGCAACTCCACTTACAACTTCTGCTTGTACTACTCCTACTACACCATCACCGACACTAGCAACAGTCAAATGCTGTATACTGTTATTATCCATCATGTAACTTTGCTTGTTTTCCATGATTTCTTGCTCCATCTTAAAAACTCTTTCTTTAAAAAATAACTTTTCTTATTATATTTTAAGTGCGCACAACACAAAATATTTTTTCCAAATTCTTTTTAGACGACTATGTTTCTTTCTTTTTTAACTCCCTTTTTTTCTCTTAAAAATTCTTTTTGTTGTTCTAATTTAAAATAAATTTCTCTTACTGTCCTGCGCTAAAATATTTAAAGCTGTATTGGTGTAATATTTTTTCTTTAGTTTCTTTAACTCCTTTTTTAAATTTGTCGTTTTTTACTTCACTTTGTTGCTGAAATAGAAATATTTTTTTATTTAAATATACATAAGTACAAAAAAAACTGAATTTAGATCTATTTCTTAATTTTAAATTCCACAAAGATTCATTTTTTTGTTCAGTTTGCACGCGTGATTCACCTATTTAAAATTTTTCAATTCTCTTTTGAAATTCCTTTTTATTATATCTACTAATTACATACATATATTTTCTTTTTTGCAAACTTTTTTGTAGGCAAAAAAGTATACAAAAAATATGTTTAACTCTAAGATCTGCAAAAATAAATCACATATTCGTGCACAAACAACAAATGTGGAAATTGTTTTAAATTTTTTTGCAACACATACACAGTTCAAATACTCTGCTTTAACTTTTTTTTGTTGGTTACACAAATAAAGAATGCCGATTATCGCAGCTGCCGTCCAATAACTTCAACGAACGCGAATCGAATAACATTTTTGACAGTTCATTTAACTTTCCAGTACAACATAGCTTTCCAGCCATTAAGTTTTTGCTTCACTGTTTAAACACCTGTGCTTAGTGTTGCCAGAATTTTTAAAAGTTAAAACTGCAAATATGAATTTTTTTTTAATTCATTTTATTTACAATCTATCCAAGGATAATAAGTAAATTTTATAAAATAAAAAATAAGAAAATAACCTTCATTGTTGAAATCCAATAAGAACGACAATATACAAAAACAATAAATGGTAAAGTTATTTCACAAATTCATAGCATATACATTATATACAAAAATCTTAAAGATCATGAAATTTTAAATAGAAAATCTTCAAAATCTACACTTTTAAAAAGTTTCAAAACCGTACAACACAATTTAAATATTTCCTTGTATATTATAAAATAAATTAATTCAAATCAATGTATTGTAATATTTAATTTTAACATTAATATTTATTTTTATGCATAAATACTGCATCAAATCGGGCGGTATTAATAATGTTATTACAAACATAATTGTTAGATTTTAAATAAACTTTTGCTATAAATATATTTTTCAAATGCTTTAGAACTTTTCTTTTACTTATGTTTAACCTTATGTAACCAAAATTCTCTTGACATTTGCCAATGAATGTGGAAAAATCACAATATATTAAACGAACTATAAATTTTAAAATACATAATTAGAACCATAACTATTAACCACAAAAAAACTACCTAAAAATTAACAAAATAAGTTATAAAGTAAAACTTGTTATCAGATATTTAGTGTTCAATTAAATATTCCAAACTGAATAAAGTCAGATAAATCATTATTGTTTCTGTTAGCCAATTTTATGCTTTTGCGACTAAACGTACACTACGTCTTGATTAGCCATAAGTTTGTTCGCACATCGATATCAGCAAATTAAGGAGAGAAAATATGTAGAAATTTGGAACGAATTATCGTATTCCCTTGTCAAGTTTGGTTTGGAGACAAACCGTTTTCGGCTATGTGCCATCTTCAGTGTCATTTTTCGTTCTGAGCTCACATCACAAATATATACTTGACAAACAATGAAACGCCAACGAATTGAGGAGAACTTCTCAGAACGAAAAATGACACTGAAGATGGCACATAGCCGAAACCGGTTTGTCTCCAAACCAAACTCGACAAGGGATGACGGAAATTCGTTCCAAAATTCAAAACACACTGTCGGAATATCAAATCAAGAATCGAGAGAAAATGTTTTCCTTCAAATGTTTCAAAAATATGTGTAGATCCTGTGCAGTTTAGCCATAATTTTTTTGTCTCTCATTGAGATTGTATGGATGCTTTTGTATAGTTTATGTACGAGTGTTCACAGACAAGCGTACACACATTGCATACATACTTTTTATTTTTCCTGTGTATTTTGTTTGAGTAATGTCATAACAGAATTGTGCGAACTATGATCAGACATCTCTGTTTCAACACGACGCGACCATGAACAGCAACGGGCTTGACTAGCCATTTTTCTGTGCGAGTAGTAAAATGTGCGATGGCTAAACACATTTATAGCCAGACAAGACGCTATGTTAACACTAAGTCTTGCCCAGCCATAAAGTTTCCACATTAAGAGAGCGTCACCAAAAACATGCAAGAAAATGTGTTCGTGGTCTTATGTTTGAAGATCACGTGTAGATTTTCCTGTTCATAATTTTTCGTCTCTAATCGAGATTGTATGGATGGTTTTAGCATAGTTTACATGGCTCTTGACTAGCCATAAATCTGCCCAGCCATTGCACATTTTGCTGCTCGTACAGAAATTCGGCTAGTCAGTACCATTGCTGTTCATGGTTGCTTCTTGTTCAAACAGAGTAGACCGAACAATAGCACAGATTATATCTGTGACAATAGTTCGCACAACTCTGTTATGACATTACAGAAACAAAATAAGTAGTATGTATGGGTATGTGGGCTCTTTTGTAAACACCCGTACATAAACTTTTCAAAAGCATACATACAATCTCGATGAGAGACAAGAAATTATGCTCAAACTGAACAGGAACATCTACACGTATTCTTCAAACAGAAGATCACGAACACATTTTCCTGCATGAATTTGGTGCAAACAAATTTATGGCTAGTCAAGACGTACTGTTATATAGTATATACTTTTTAATGCATCTGGTAAATAGCCGCAATACCACACATTTAAATTTATGTAATGACAAAAGCAGGGTAGACTAAACAGATAAAGTCACTAGCGGAGCTGTGTAGATGTCAAATTCCATATATAAAATGTTTCGCCATCTGTTAAAAATTTCATATGTATTAGGAGCCTGACATCGGTAGGAAGCCGGAAATACTTTGATTTCGGCCGTGAGTCAACCTGTTATCAATTTGTTGAGTGGACCAGCAGCGTACCACTAAACTTCCGATAGTACGCAAATTGGTACAATTGTACTACGAATCCTGACAGTAGTGCGCACATGTGTTTTATTTAGAGTTTCAAATATATTTTATCGAATCTGGTAAAAAATATTTTAAATAGAAATGAAGAAAGTAAAAAATTCTGATTTAAAAGAACATAATTCTTCATTGAAGAATGTAAAGAGAGGCAAGGTTAAAAAGCATAAACAGAAAAAGAGAGTTGAAGATGCAGTTAGTAAAATAAAAGATGTTAAATTGGTTCAAAAAGCCAATAGCAATTTAGAGTCTAAAAATAATGGTGTCGGTAAAGTAAAAAATAAAAGTAAATCAGCTAAACAGGTAGAAAATCAATCATTCTCAGAGGAACAGCTAAAAGTCACTTATAAAGAAATGAAAAAGAAGAACAAACCCAAGGGCCTGAAATATAAACAAGATAATGTAGAACCAGATACTCCGTCAGTGGAATTTACAGAAGTTAAAATCAAAAAAACTGGGAAGAAAAAAGTAAAAAAATTAAAAACGAAACAAAAGAGAGAAAGCCAGGAGCAAAACATAACGCCTAGTGACACCACAAATGGAATAAAAAAACTAAAGGAATTGAATACGGGCCCTACTAATACTGTTGACGCTACAAGCAGTAAAGTGTTGACGAAAAAAGAGAAAAAGGCTAAAAAAAGACAGGTCACTAAAGAACAAAATCTTGTCGGTAAGACTTACCTTTAAAGGCATATACATTTTGTTTATATATGTTTTATTTAACAGAAAAACAGTCTCGAGACCCGGCCGTAGAAGAAGCTACAGTATTTGTTGGAAATCTGCCGGTGAATACAAAACGCATACAGTTAATACGTTTATTTAAAGATTTTACTCCCGTTAATTCTATACGACTACGGTCTGCTGGAGGGAATATACTATTTAGGCATAAGCAGCGAAAGTCCGCAGGTTCCTTGAACGCGTATGTAATACTTAAAAACAAAGAAACTGCCGAAAAAGCTGTATCTTTAAATGGTATCGATTTTAAGGGGCACCACTTGAGGGTCACATTAGCGGCAAAAAATACTCTAAACCAGGAGAAAGAAGGTGCGAAAAGAACTGTGTTCGTAGGCAATCTTAAATACTGTAAGTATATTCAGATTTTATTTGTCATATTGACATTATGATTGTTTTTTAAGCTGCTACTGAGGAAACCATACGAGAAATTTTTAGTACTTGTGGTGAAATAGAATACGTACGCTGTATCAGAGACGGTGATAAAGGTTGTAAAGGCATAGCATATGTCTGCTTTAAAAAAGTTGATGCAGTGGGTTTAGCTTTGGAACTTAACAAAACCATTGTCGATGAACGACCCATAAATGTAGAACGTTTTATGGTAAAAAAATTAGGCGCAAAAAAAGAACGTGAAGCAAAGGCAAACTCAGAAGAGAAATCTAAAAAGGGTGACAAACATAAACTAAATAACGTTAAAGGGCAAGAGGGCAAATCGAAGAATAAAAAACCAAAAAAAAGTGAATTTAGAGGTGTCATTGTCGATAGCTTCAAAAAGAATCAAAAATCAAAAAAGAAAAAGTCAAGTGCTCAAATGGTGCAATTAGCTAAGAAAATTGCTCCTAAAATTAAAACTAAATAAAATGGGATTTATTTTAAAACTATCATGTACTATATTTACATAAATATAATTTTTTATTATAAAAAATATCTGAATGGTACAATTTTTAGTATGTAGTTTGTTAATGAAATAACATCTAAGTGAAAGCCAATTGTTTTTTTAATTTTTGTTGGATGTCCAGTGGGAATGTGGTTGCTACTTTTTTAACACAACTTATACAATAGGTGTTAATATAATAGAAACTACATTCAATATCCTTACACACTACATTATCGCATAGTTTACAGTGTGCACCAAGAACCACAAAATATTCGGCTTTTGCTTTCCATCTTGGCGGAGGTGGTTGAAATGGGTCCCTTATTATGTAAGTTGGCTCATTGAATTTTATGCCAACTGCGAAACTCGGCTCCAAACCAAAATAATGGACCATTTCCTGCATGTCACAACAGACACAGCGGAAGTTAATTTTAGCAATTCGTTCGTCATCTTGAGCAACTTCAACTTTGTCAATAACTTCAGTACTATCTGTTGATTCTAACAGTTCGATTTCGGCTTTATCATTTCTAATGTATAATTCCAAATTATCATCATCGCTCGGAGTTGTTTTTTTATATTTTTCTTTCAATGTGCTGGAACAGGAAGATGTTGGCTCTTCATGTAGCATTCTATTTGAGTTGGGCTGAACGAGAATATTTATTAAGGACAAAAATAAAAATAATTAAGATTTTCAAATTGAAACTGCGTACTTTTGTAGAATTAAGTGAATGCATTACGAAATTAGTTTATTGAGCAAAAAGTACTAATAATTCAAATACGATATAGCGAAATCGCTGTTGGGGCAAAACGTATGGAGAAAACCGTAAAAGTTGTGATGGGCGAACATTTTTAATATATTTTTATTAATTTTTTAAATCGGAATTTTA
The DNA here is from genome assembly GCA_963932375.1 of Phania funesta. Classification (NCBI taxonomy): domain Eukaryota; kingdom Metazoa; phylum Arthropoda; class Insecta; order Diptera; family Tachinidae; genus Phania; species Phania funesta. Next base: position 8,832,523 of record OZ010652.1, read on the forward strand.
TTGTTTTGCCTTTCGGTGCGCATTTAGAAAATGTGAGATTGGTTTCAATATTTTGAAAATCTATCTAGATTAATTACACCATTTGGAAATATTCCATCACATACCTTATCGTCATAAGACCAACTTTCAAAATAAAAACACTTCAAAATTGAACAATTTTGTTTAATAAATTCGGCCAGAAATCATGTTTTTCAAGTTAGCTGCTTTGTACATACGAGTACATACATATATTACCAGTATATAAATCCACCCAATAAAGAACATATTATCTAATCCCAGCCCATTTTTAATAAAAAAAAAAATATTTTTGAGAAAAAATTTTGAAAACTACGTCGCTTATTATCACTTAACCAACGATATACTGTGTGTTAATTTGAATATAAATAAAAAAACTTTTAGCAATTCAATAATTAAAGTTTTTTATTAATTTCATAACAAGATCTATTTATCTAAGGTTTTTGTATTCTTAATTTGATATCAACCATCTTTCCGATTATCTTTCAAAACGTTGGAGTGTAAGTCGTGAGGCCACCATTGGGGTCGCTCTGTAAAACATTTTCTCCCATCCACCACTAATTCTTTTGCCTTAAAAACGTGTTCCACACGTAATAAACCAAGGGCATGATCAGCTGTGCTGCCATAAATGATACCACAATTTGCCCCTGCTTCATTTTTTACTATGATTGTGTTGTCTGCTTGCAGAGGGGCTGTTAATTTTACAGGCATATGACGTTTACGTATCATACCAGTATGATGGATACGGGCAGTTAATTCTTGGCCTATATAACAGCCTTTGTGGAAACTAATACCGTTCAAAATATCACAATTAGCTTCTAAAGGAAAGCATTTTCCTGGTGGCATATCGACTACACCCTCAGCTATCCCCAGGCTATATCTGAATGACCGAAAGTTATTATCGTCAGAGGCATTGACAAACTTATGTTGTTTAAATATTTTAGAAATATCTGAATATGTCTTTTCACTACTTGCCAGTATTCGTATCCCCAACTGCTTAAGCCTTGGATCGGCCGTGAAGACTAAATCACTTATGCCTTCGTAACTGCTTACATCAATAATATTTTGCATGTGTTTATTAGGTTTAAAAGCTTGCCATATCTTTAATTCCTGATTGAGGGTATCTATGTCGATTTTACGTCTGACTCTATAAAGTCTTAAATGATGTTGCAATTCATTGGCTATATTTTTGTCACATTCTATAAGAATCTTTGTCGGTTCTGAGGTGCTATATAAAATCGTATCATACATAATGCGTCCAGCTTTATTTAGGAAGAGTGCATAAATGGCTTTATTTAACGATGGATGTAAATGTTTAATATCATTTGTTATAAGACCCTGTAGAAATGGTACAACTTCATCACCCTTAACCTGTATAACTTCTCTTCCTATTAAAGGTTCTAAAATAATATTTTGATTTGCTTCTACTGTTGGGGATGTTTGAATACATCTACGAAATAACCATTTACCAGTAAACGATGACACCCAAGAAGGTCTGCGAATAAAGTTCATTGTGCAGCACTTCGCTACTACGGCAATAATATTTTTAGAAAAGTTTGGTAGAATGGGGTGGGGTGAAATAAGCTCAATATTTTAACCAAAAATTTAGGAATATTTTAGATTTTACTTACATTTTAACTATGTAATTATGTTATAAATTAAATATGGTTTGAGAGGTTCTTTGATAAAATCCACAGACGTTTTAATTGTTTTTGTTTTTTGAAATTTGTTCTTTGCTATTCAACATCTGTTAACAGTGTTGCCAAATATTTAAAACATTTGCGGTTGTAACGTTATTAACGTAACAACATATACATAAAAATGTTGGAATACAATATAATTTTTTCAGTTCATATTTAAAGTTCGAATTAACATTGTGATAAATAGAAACCATATTTCACAAAATATTTTCAATGTTTTAGAGCAAAATACACAATAAAAATAAAATGTATCCATTTGTTAAATTTTTACACAAAATTGCTTTTTTATCGATATTTCGCTACTCGATTGTGTAGCAATAAATAACGCTTTATTAAATAAATATTATTTATTATAAAAAATATTTTTTTTCTAACGATGTCACCAAAAAACTAGCGAAATACCGATAAAAATAATACAATTTTTTTTATAAAAAGCGTTCCAACTCGAAAAATGTAATAAATTGAATTAAAAAAAGGCCAAGAAAATCTTGATTTAATATTCCGACAGGGTGTTTTGATGTAGAATTTTGAAACGAATTTCCGTCATTCCTTGTCAAGTTTGGTGACAAACCGGTTTCGGCTATGTGCCATCTTCAGTGTCATCAAATAACACTGATGACAGTGAAGATGGCACATAGCCGAAACCGGTTTGTCTCCAAACCAAACTTGACAAGGGATGGCGGAAATTCGTTCCTAAATTCTACGCCAAAAAAACCCATAATTTGAATAAATTGGATCTTTATTTCAAAACAAAGTACTCAAACGCATTTTTAAGAAGAGACAAATTCTATTTATATTTTATTCCTGTGAATATCACTTTAGAAATTTGCGAAACTTGATTTCAACCCGTTTTTCTCCTCAAAGGTACAAATATCAAGAAGTTACTAGGAATGTGACTGCTTGTTTTTTGACTATTTCTTTGTTTTGGAAATATGTTATCGATTTTATACGCTTCTACTCTCATAGCGATCAAATTGCAAAAAATCCCTGTTTAGTGGTTCTACGTACTGAATTTCAAGTTTATATCTTCAGGCGTTTTGGCTTGGCAGTAATGAGTCAGTGAATGAATGAATCAGGACTTGTCTTATATATATGTATATGGCGGTACTTCATTCTGACGAAAATCGCGATACGCAAGTTTTTTTTTTTTAGCGAAACCGAAGATATAATCACCCAGAAAACTGCTGTACGAAAAAACAAGGTAAATGACAAGTTGACTAGCCTTGGATGTTTTGTCAAAGTACATATTACTGTTTGTTCACCGCACAGAGGTTCACATAGAAATTTGGCTGCTCGTGACACTAGGTCTTGACTATCCTCAAATTCGTTCGTACACGTATTTTCCGACATCCTTTCCATGTGCGAACAAATTTGTGGATAGGCAATACGTAGGGGAACGATAGCTGGTCGTAGAGCTAACATAGAGATATAAATCGTTGAGACACATCGCAGGTCGCTTATGCCAAAAGATTTTTAAGCAGAACCATGTGTAGCGTACTCAACATGATGAACAGATGTAACTTAAATACAATTTTTACTGATTCTTCCATTGTAACTTCTTTTAGTACAATTATTTTACTTTTTCTTTTATATTTTTATCCCAATAATGGCATAAATATTCCATGAGATTCGGGCATCAAGGAAGAGTTGTAGATGTGTAAATGTTTCTATTTTTTATAAATACGAGTTCGCCACCAGCGTATTTACCATTTTATAGGTTTCTATTATATTTTATATAAATACAAGTTCGCCGACACCAGCATATTTTATTGAAAAAGCAATATACAAATTAAAGTGCTTTAAATAATTACATATGATGTAGGTTTTCATACATAAACTTAATGAAATTACATTTCAATAGTTGAGATAACATTTTATAAATGATTTAAGACTCCGGATTTTATTATGTAAAAGAATATTTACTTGTTGGCTAAAATTTCAAATTTAATGCCATGGTCATGTTTCTCCAACTCACTTATCAAATTTGTTTTGGCAAAGGCAGCTCCAGGAGATAAAACACCCCCTGAAAAAGGCATTTTATCACTCTCTTTGAGTATGGTAATGGCGCTGCAAAGCACAGCCACGCAAGTGGAACCATAGCCGGGATTAGGACCAGATACCTTAACCATTAATGTTTTAGTAGGAGGGCTGGTGTATTGATCTGTAGGTTCAGCCAATTGCTCGGACTGTGGCCAACCTAAAGCTTTCATAGTTATAGAAAAGTATGTTCTCTCCATTGCAGCTTCTGATGGTCCTTCATGGGATACTAAGCCCAAAGAAAAAATTTTAGGATATTTCAGCAACAAACTACGGCCAAAGGAGAATTTTGACATAAGACCAAAAAATATCGCAAAGAGGGCCACAAAGGAAGCAGTAAAATAAGATCCTAATGCAACATAAGCATGCATTTGTACAGGACGCTTGCGTTCTTGTTCGTAAAGAAATCGTTGGGAACGCATCACTACCGAACGATCAGAACCGGGAAAAGGCAAACACACACTGTTAACTATTTCAGAATGAAATATGAGTGGACGATGTTTAAGAATGGGTTGAAATTTGGGAAGTTTTTCACTGTATAACTGGCTACGTATTCCGCGCAACTCGCTGGCATAAGCTAATCCATAAACAGCACTTTCCCAGGTACCATAATGAATCCCAGATGTTCTTGTTGTGCCGCCTTTAACATGTGTCTTCAAATAAGTTTCAACCGAGTTCACTACACCATCAAAATTCTTCTCAACAAATATGGCGCCCATATCGGCGGGAATAGAATCAAAGCCACATGCGGATATAATGTAAACGTTCTTTTCTTGTGCTTTGGTATGATATTTCAATTGCATTGTTTCCATATACTGCGGCTCACCGCTAACGTCTACATGGTGCGTACCAGTCTCAATGCAAGCACGCACAACTTGCTCTCCATAGAAGCGATATGGTCCACATAAGTTTACCACAACACGACAACGTTTAGTCATTTCAAGGAGAGATTTTTCATCGTCGATATCAGCAATTATGATGGGTATATTCATTAAATTTCTGTTGGCTTTAGAACCCATGTCTCTAAGCACTGCCTCCAACTTGCTACGATTACGTCCGGCAATCCCCCATGTGAGGTTTTCCAACACAGAGCAAGCCTCATACACAGTATATTTGCCGGTAAATCCGGTGGCACCAAATATGATAATATCTAATTTCTCTGAAGTCATTATATTAGGTTTTTTATGTTGTATGTTTAACTTTTTTCTTATAGCTTGCTGATAAATTTCTGCAAAAACCACTTTTAACCTTATTTCTAGTACGCGATTATCTGGTTGCAAATTCACCTTTGACCAGATGTGTGAGGGTGCAAAAAACTGAAGTTTCGTGTTAGTTCCAGTTGAAAATAAATGTACAATTTTTAACTTTGATTACCTTAAAGAACAGACTGCTGAAGTGAGTTCTACTATAAGTGATGTTTTTGGAATGCTTTATAATTTTTTTTTATGATTTTAGTTTTATTGTCGTTTAAAGAACATTGGTTTAATAACTCCCATTCCCTTTTAAAAGTTCAAGAAGAATATATTTCAGTGATGGAAAATTCAATACTATTGTGATTTTCCGGCTTTTACTGGAAAAGTAAATTATTACAATCCTCAACGTTTTCCACACTATAAACAAATTTATTTTCTTGACGCTAATTCGCGGAACTGTATTTAAGCAAAAAAATATATACAATTTAATAATGTATGTATGCATTTAATTCAATTAGTTCAGTTATGTGTTTTAAAACAAAACAAACTTCGTTTAGACAATATTTTTCTGAGTATTTTAAAAAAATTTTAAAATGCCTAATCCAAATTATATTTTAGTTCAAAAATTAAGCATATTAAGTAATTTGAAATTTCCAAATATCTGGGCAATAACATGGTTTCTTGAATAGCCATAAATTTGTTCAGCCATCGTACATTATACTGCTTGCACAGGAATTTGGTTAGTGAACACCGTCGCTGTTTTTGGTTAGTTCGTGTTTAAACGGTTGTCCGAACAATTGTTTGCAACAAACTACAGCATAACTCTGTTATACCATTGCACAAACATAATACACACAGGCAAAATAAGAAGTATGTATGGGCTTGCCTTTGTCTGTTAACACCCGAGCATAATCTATGCTGAGAGCATCGCAACAATTTCGATGAGAGAGACAAAAAATTGTACTCAAAGTAAACAGGTTCATCAACAGGTATTCTCTAAACAGAAGACCACGAACAAATTTTTCTCCCGACAGACACTCTCTTAATAAGCCAACAAATATATTGGCTAGTCAAGACGTAGGGTTAGATTTAATTCACATACATGTGTTAATGTAGATGTTTGTCTTGGCTAACTTAAAAATTACAAATATATCAATGCATAAACCATTGACAGTTGGACTGTCTATCATTTTTCCGATGCAACGGAATGCAATAGTTGCCAAGCATAAGTATAGTAATTTGGGCTGTTAGATTAGTTATTAGTTTCTTTTAGTAGAGACAAACAATTACTTTCGGCCGTCTTCTTGAGTTTTTAAAGGGTAGATGTCGCCTTCAACTCTAATTTTTATCGGCTTGAGCTTTTTAAAAACCAACCATGATTCCCTTACAATGACAATAAAAATACAACCGTGTTAGTAGTCCATAGTTTTTTATGTCAAACACAAAATTTTTCTTGGTTTAGATTCTTTTCGTTTCGTTTAACATTTTAGTTTTTATTAAAATTTGTTTATTATTTTTATGTTAAAATAAATGAAATCGTTTGCAGCAAATAAACGAATTTGTCATAAAGTGTTAACGTTTTGAATTGTATTATTTAAAGTGATATGTTACTAATAGAAATGTGTTGAAAAAGTAAGGGTTTCAATGTTTGGAGTAATTTTTTATTGCCGATGATGATGGTGCTGGCTGGTTTGGTTGGTGGCTGCTAATTTTTTTAATCAATGTTATGTGTGAAAGAAATCGAGCAAAAACAAAGCCTCCGCCTTCTAGAAACGCGTTTTTTGTGTCTGTGTTTTTATTTTGTTTCTGGTATTGTGTGTTAATTTCGTGTTTTTTTTAAATTCTGTGTTTATACTTGTTGGTTGTGACTGGATAGAGTGACTGTTTGTTTGCTAGCTAACTGGATACGGAACTGTATGACTGACTGGTGTGATAGTTAGCCAAATAGAAGTTTGTAGCCTTTATAGGTAAAAATAAATACAAACATCACTACTACTATAACAATAATCTACTCTAGCTTAATGCAAGAAAGTGTAAGCTGCTTTCTGCATTTATATATTGTAGCTAGTGCTGTAGCTTATTCTCTACTTATAGTCTGCTACTGCAACAACATAAAACCAAAAACAGGATCAAGATTAATTTAGCAGCTAACATAAGAAAAAAAAAAACAATTTCAAGTTTACTTCGCGTATATAAAACGTACTACTTTTTACCTGTGGACAAAACTTTGAAGAAGCAACCTACGAATTGATATTTATTTCTATTTTAAGATTAGGGAGAGGTGCAGTTTCTTGCCCACTGCGTGGAAGTAATTATGAGTATTATCTTTCGTGATAGTTCTCTAAACGTAAAATGCAATATTTGTGACGCACTTGTTGGCAAAATATTTCGAATCAATCATCAATCAACCAATCATAAAACAAAAATGATGGATTAAATTAATTATATAATTCTTTTATCATACTTTTCAGTTTATTTGTTAACTTGGTTAATGTTGCCTCTTAAATCTCTGTGCTCTTATGTGTTTGGCCATACTTTGTGATTGTTGATTAAACTTTCGTCTTTGTGTCATTGTTGAATTATCAATATGCTACGTTTTCTAAGTCGTCGTAAAGCGCGCAATAACTTCTCCGAAAAAGGTGCCGGTACCAGTAGCAGCGCTAATGACCGTATAGAGAATAGAGGCCTCTCAGTATTAGGTGGTGGTGCTTCTTCATCTCATATAAAACCTCAACGTATACCAGTAAATAAAAATAAAATAGATTGTCGCGTAATATTGTTGGATAATACTGATCTATCCATTGAATGTTCGGTGAGTATAAACAAAAATATTTTTATTGTAAGTCTCTACAATGAATTAAAAGCAATGTACATATTTAATTAAGAATCATTTTTAAATGTTTATATTATTTCACTGTTCTGTCACACAATTTGGTTTCGTTTGGAACCTTTGTACACCATATTACTGTTGCCTGTAATTTAAGTTTTTTCACGTATTTTTCTATTCTTTACTAAGGATAAATTGTTTGTATAGTCAAAAATTATAGTTGTTGCAATTTGTTGGTAATTAATATCTTCACTGTTACGATAAAATCGGCTCTGGTATTTTCCTAGGTATTTAGGAGGCTGAAACATCGTTTTATGCCGTAACCTTTAGGTACGGTTTTTAGAGTCAAACGTTATATTGCAATTACTTTTGTATTAATTAAAGTATTTATTAGACAACAAAATGAATAATTCGAAATGGTGGAGATATACAGGTATGTGATAGAAATCGATGGATTTAAAACGTTTGAACGATTTTAAAATTACTTTAAATAAAATGCAAACCAAGATATAGATATTTTTCTAATAATAGGCCTAAAATAAACAAGTTAGTAATTAATGTATTTGATTAAAAAAGGAATTCTAAAATAAATGCAAAAAATTAGCACATCACAACATTTTTGGTTTTCAATACCGATTTCTGTCACATAATTGTGGCTCTAGCAACAATTCTACATGCATTGTTGTATTTTAATGTATTTTACTTGTAAACTTTGGTCTTGTATATTTGAGAAATGGGCCCCTGATAGTAAATAAATAATTTTATTCGAGAAAAAATACATTTTTTAATTCAAAGAACAAACGAACCAAAATTTTAAAAAACATGTACATATATGCTTATTAATATATAATTGTTATAACCTCTTGGCAGTGTTTAGATTTCCTAAATAGAAGTTAATTATAAATATTACAACTTCCGTTTAGAACTTAAAAAAACAGAAGTTGCAAATCTTCTAATACAAATGGAAGGATCAATGTAACGTCTGCATATTCTCAAACAACGATCTCTAGAAATTAGAGTTCTGCTTTAATATTTAAAATTTGGTAATAAATTATTACTCATGAAGTTATTGATTATTTATTATATTTTCATATAATAAAAAAAAGCGTTAACTTTTAATTATTTAGTTTATTATCGATTTATTTTGCCTTTTTTTTATAGTATATTAAAGAATTATCCAAAATTTCATTTAAAGACATAAATTTTGAATAATTATTTAAACAATTTTAATTTAATATGTACAATATATATGTATGTATATATAATCTGATGCACCCGAACAAACTGGCAAACTAAATTAAAATTCTCATTACATACATGTGTAAATAAGTTATAATAAAAAACTTTTTATCTTATAAAGAGTAATATCTTTTAATCATTAAACAAGTTTTTGGTTAATTATAATTTCAGAAAAAAGTTATGGGTAGCTTCTTGTATGAACAAGTATTTTATAATTTGGATATAATAGAAAAAGACTATTTTGGCTTGCAATTTATGGATGCAAATCATGTTAAACATTGGTTGGATCCTACAAAGCCAATTAAAAAACAAGTTAAAAGTATGTCTGAATAATTTGCCAAGGGTTCCAAAACTAAGATTTAAATAATTTAAATTTTCAGTTGGTCCCCCCTATACATTTCGTTTAAAAGTGAAATTTTACTCATCCGAACCAAACACTCTACGCGAGGAGTTAACGCGTTATTTATTTTTTTTACAATTAAAACATGATTTGCTTGAGGGTCGTTTAGATTGCCCTGATGATAAGGCTACGGAATTGTGTGCTTTAGCTTTGCAATGTAAGTGAATATTTCGTTAATAAAATTGTAATTTCTTTGTAGAAAATAAAAATAAAAAAATTTAAATTTCAGCTGAATTGGGTGATTATGACGAGCACATTCATACAGCGGCTACCGTGTCCGAATTTCGTTTTGTACCCGAACAAACGGAGGAATTGGAAATAGATATTTTAGAGGAATATAAAACCTGTCGTGGTTTAACTCCGGCCCAAGCTGAAACAGCATTTTTAAATAAAGCCAAGTGGCTGGATATGTATGGTGTTGATATGCATACAGTATTAGTAAGTTTACTTCTATACTTTTTTATTGATTCTGCTAATTGACAGTGCTTTTGCATAGGGCAAAGACGGCTGCGAATATCATTTGGGCCTGACACCAACAGGCATTTTAGTCTTTGAGCGAGACCAAAAAATAGGCTTGTTCTTTTGGCCTAAAATAAGTAAGCTCGATTTCAAAAAGAAGAAATTAACACTTATTGTTATCGAAGACGATGATGAGGGTCGTGAGCAAGAACACACTTTCGTTTTTCGACTGTATAATGAAAAAGCCTGCAAACATTTATGGAAATGCGCAGTCGAACATCATACTTTCTTCCGTTTACGAGCGCCGGTTAAGGGACCTTCGGCACGTCAAAACTTTTTCCGCATGGGTTCACGTTTTCGCTATTCTGGACGCACAGAATTTCAAGCCACTGTGCAAAGTCGTGCACGACGTACAGTACAATTTGAACGAAGACCCTCACAACGTTTTGCCAGCCGTCAATCGCATTTGTTGCGTGATCGACAAAAGGCTTCCCAAGAGAATGCTACATCTGCATTGGCCTCCGTAAATGCCAGGGCTGCAGCAGCAGCTGCAGCTGCGGTATCTGCTAATACTTCGACAACTCAAACCCCTGAAATCTTAAATAAAACTGTAGATACCGTGCTGTCGTCAACTAGTGTTGATAATCATCCCACAATAAATACCATAACTCCTTCTCCATCTGTACAGACTGTCATACACAATACGCCTGCTACATTCGATGATGCCATATGTGGCAGTTCCATACATTCGGGTTCACAACAAAATGCATGCGCTTCATTAGGTCGTAATTCGATTCGATCGAATTCGAGTACTGATGACCCTGCTTATTGTAAAATTGGTTCATTCGGTAAAGCTGGTCTAACTGTGAAGTAGGTTTAACTCTTAATTATTACATTAAGAAATAAATATTAAACCAATTTCAGATTGGATACTGAATGTGCTGGCAGTAGTAATGTCGCTCCCTATTCACCTAATAATATTAAGAACTTTGAAGAAACAAATCCGTTCCGTAATAATGCATCGCATAACAATTCATTTGGCAAAGCTTCAATACATTCAGGACTAAGGTAAGTCTACTTTTTTAACCGTTTCACTCTACATCAGCTTTTATGTGTGTTTATATATTTTAATCACTAGTACATACTCCGGTAGTAATAAGTATCAGTAATATTTTTCATAAGTTAATATCTTTGTAGCTCTATTTAATATGTTAGTTGTCATTGTTATACACCAAAAAAATTTTCTGTTACTTGTCTTGTATTTGTATACAGCATTAAAAGTGGCATATCGGATAAAGATAAAGAGCTAGATTCATTACTAAAGTCCATAGTTAAAGACCCATCCCCATCTGTTTTAGCCACTGAGGCCATTAATGACGCTAATAGTATAAGGTACTATTTTTATAATAAATATACAATGTTAACACATTTAATTTCGTTATATGTTTTCTTAAAGTTATAATAATCACAATATTTTTTTACCTTTACACTTTTCGTTTATCTTAAGGGTTACTATAAATAAAACCTTTGATATGGATCATAATACGGAGACTCTTAAGCGTTTATCGAATTCGGAGAAACCCAACAATCAGGTGAAAATGGCCAATGTTGGAGCGAGTGCTTTACCCCCAGGTCATATAAAGTGTAATATATTGAAAGGTGAGTTAGATTTTAGAATTTTTTACATTTTGATTAAAACTAATAAAAGGTGTAAAATGCGTTCACTAAATTGTGAGTCTGATATTAAGAAACTGTAATTAGTAATTGACACTGTTGCGTGCATTTGAACTACGAATCGGGCAAAACTATTTCAAAAGACAGGGCTTCGAATGCATTAGCGGATCGTTTCACTGCACGCAAAGCAAGAAAAAATCATTAAGTGTAAAGACAGATCCGTACGCTGGCTGTTCCATTAGTTCGATCTTTCGAGTACTCAAACAAGCCAGTGTGCTCGAGTTGGTATGGTGAATAATTATCCGTTTTTAGGGGCTGGTTTTCATCAGATATTAAGCGCAGATTATGTGACATGAGGATCTTGCATTTTCAATGGGGGAAATACAAAGTTTTATAAAAACTGAGGAATTTTCTACCTTGATTTATATTATTACAAAAGTCATGCTTGGAATTAATTGGGGAATGTTTAGTATGTACACGTATTTAGAACATGCTAATTGGTTAAAATGATGTTTCTTTGTCAGCATTTAGTATTAAATACTAGCGGAAATTCTATTCAATTTTATTCGAAAATGATTATTATGAACATATTTTAAAGTTGCTACGCACCTATAACCTATTTGAAAGTAACTCTTTGATTTTTACGGGGAAAAAGTTGTTTTAGAAGCAATATGCTTCCAGAAACGAACAGCAATAAATATTCTCTTAGAAAAATAAATCGTGTGAGTCCGGGTTTATTCCTTTTAGTTTTGTTAATTTTATTTTTATATTTATAATTTGTTTACCGTATTCAAAATAATATATTCGTCAAATTTTGTTAGGAACAGGAATTTTTTAATGCTTTTTTGGGCTCAACATGTTTTTTTATTTTAGCAAATTTGTATATAAAACATGAAATGAGATTTTTTATGAATTAGGCTCATATATGTATATCACGCTTTGTACGGTGATGGTGCTCCAACTTTCTTAAAACATTTTGGCAATAATATTCATTCTGATAATCATATACATTTAGATTTTTCAAAATCGTCATAACGTTCAAATAAATGTATTTTTTTTGTAGATTTTTGGAACGAATTTCCGTCATCCCTTGTCAAGTTTGGTTTGTCGATAAACCGGTTTCTTCAGTGTCATTTTTCGTTTTGATTTCTAATTTTTTTAGCTAAACACATTTGTCAACAAGCCTTATAATGTATATGTGTTCTTCTATTTAAATCAAGTGAACACGTATTGCAGGTCTTCAAATTATCACTAACGTGAGAAAAATTACCTCGATTACATGAAAAATAACAATGGCATTAAAAGTATGGCTTAATAATATGTGTGATGGAGAGAAGTTACCACAAATTTGTTGGATTTATTTTGAATGTTATCTGCGCAATAATAATACAAAATACAATAATGCAAGTAACATTTTGTATAAGCTTGCATTCTTCATTTGCGATCTTCAGCAGCCAACTAAAGTTGTTAATGTTATTTTTGGCGTTGATTTCGTATCCATACGTTGGTGTTTTCATCAGTTAAGATTTCTTAAATAAATGAGTTTTAAACAATAATGGTTTTTTTTGTCGGTTGTTCTTTTTACATATATGGAGAGGCAAAATTTTTTTTATTCAAATCTTCAAACATGTAATGCAGCCTTCGCTCAAGTTATATAAAATTTACGGATGTTAATTATATGTTTGTATATGGTTACAATTGGCTTCTTCGCCTTTTGACGAATTGCAATGTCCACAATATGTTCGAAACTCCAAATTTTAACAATTGTCAAGAGTTTTTTTAACAAATGGACTCAATGGACTTAACGGCGGCACCATAAACTAAAAACTAAATGGGCTGTATTTATGCGGTCTCCAAAAAATTTCAATGTGCGTTTTAGATTTGTCATTTCTTCTAGGGGGCGGTTGGTGCAACTTCTTTTTGTATGGGGGGTAAATTCGGTCGAACATACACTATGCTACAAAAGTATAAGGACAACCGCAAATGTCAAAAATTGGGCCTTCGACTTCACAAAGGATTACATACGACTTTGTTTTTGTGTTTTTACTGCCATAACGCGAAAAGTTTCAATAATTTTTTAAATCAAAGCAAACTGTAGTAACAATTGTATTCGATTTTAATAAAAAAAAATTTATTCAATTAATTAAATGATCGAAATAAGTAAATTAAAGAGCGGAAACAATTTTTGTCCGAAGTTGGAAAAATATTTTATTTGACCACAGTTGATACTACAATTAGAAATTATAATGCTATCGGAATATATGTTAGCGCGCCCTGGAGTGGCCGTTACAAAAAAAATAAATAAATAAACAAGCGATCTGATCGGGTGATATTCAGGAAAATGGCCAAAAATCCTAAGTACAAGTAAAATATCAAAAACATACTGGAATGTTTGGAAATATTCGAATATTCATTTAGAAACCATCCGTCGTTTGAAATAGAATGTTGGTGGAACAGAGAATTTGCACTCATCTGTGAAAATGACGCATCTAAATTATCTGAATTATAAATGTAAACCCTTGCAAGCTAGAAATTTTCATATGTACATATTTAAACGAATGCCCATTATTATATGAATATATTATAGCTAAGAAAAAGTTTTCAATGTTTATATTATAACGCATTAAATTGATTTTTTTTATTACAACTATTCTTTTTATCTGCTTGATTTAATAGCAAGAGTCGAGGAGGAGCTTGGAGCAAGCACAAATGCCAAGTTAACGAATCAAATGTTTGTGCCGGCAGCAACTTCAGTTAATGCTACGAACAATAACAATGTTACAACGAATATTCTACAAACAACGACAGCTATTCATCATAATGACGGGCCAGACTCACTCAATGCCACCTACATTTCAGTTGTAAGTATTAGTTTCTTTTTAGCTGTTCCTAAGAGGATTTTCTTTATATACTTATTTAAGAGCTAATGTACATTTTTCATAAATTGTACATACATACATATATAAAATGTGGACTCGTTTATATGCTAATGACATTATTTTATGTTAAATGTAAAAGCTAAAGCTTAAAACGTTAAGTCTTAATCTCCTTTTTTCTTATTCACATTTTATTGAATTGTATACGTATTTTGTTTTGCACTCTCATTTTATTTACGTTTTTGTTTTTGTTTATTATTATTATTTTTATTATTCTGTTTTGTTCTTTCTATTTTACCTTCCCTCCCAAATGTATGTGTGAAACTTACTCAAAACCTTCGTTTGTTTTGTAAACTTTATTGCACTTTGTGATCATGAATTTGGGTAATATGAATCTTCGATGTTTCTTGTGTACGTCTAATGAAATTATGTGAATTGAATACTATTCCAAATGGATATTAAAATAAAAAAGGGTGGCGATAAATTGACTTTGAGCATCACTGAACAAAAACCCTCTATGGCTGGCCTACAAAATTCGGGTAATAATATTTTTGGTTTCACAAATATTCATAGCACGGCAAGTTGTAATAATAATAATGGAAGTAACGTTTCGACACCAACATCTCCATTTGCCAATGCAACTTTTCTATCAGAATTTGACACACACACACCACCAACTACATCCCACCAGACTTCTATACATGCTGGCAATTATCATAATTTTAATCAATCTCCATCCAATTCATTAAGCATTATGAACACAAATACCATTATACCAATGTCCACATACCCCAATGCTAATAATAACAACATATGCTACGCATCCACCGCTTCCTCCTGCTCTCCTCAAACCAACAGCACATCAGCAAATAATATCCTTTACACAACTCCATCCACATCTGCAAATACCACCAAAACTACTCTTTTACAAACGTCTGCAATACAACCAAATCCTAATTCTTTTTCAACAATGTCCACACATTCCGCCGCTGGAAACTTGTCGGGAAATTGTAACAAAAATGAATCAACCTTTTCTGGCCCCATCCTTCAAAATAAACCGACAACGCCAACTTTAACCTCTACGACAGCAGAAATGTTAATAAATGAGATTTTTATTAACAATATTATCAATAATAATTCAAAAGCTAACGCAGAAAAACATAGAAATGGCAGTTCAGAAGTGGATTCAGCAACAACGCAACAAATGTCACAAACACCTTCGGTAGGCACATTATTGTTTTCCACGTTGAGTGAACAGGAACGTCAGCAAAAACAACGTGATGCCATCAAACAGCAGCAGCAACAATTGTGTAATAATGATATTAATGAAAGTGTACATGAAAAGAAGGTTTGTTTGTTGTTCCTTTTATTTGTTTTATTTTTAAACACTTTTCTTTAATTGGTTTATTATGTTTAATTGCTTTTGGTTTTGTTTATTATATATATGTTTCACAAAAGCTTTTTAGTGTATATTTTTCATAAAACTTTACAATAGCTATAGTCATCTTAAGCAAATGTAGTAAGAGTTATTATTACCCCATGACATTAATTTTAATATTGAATGATTGGTGTCAGAATTTAATATATAGCGCGTTCTAAATATAATTTGTAAATATTATAACCCAAACCTTTTTTAAAAGTATATTTAAACAAGTAAGATGCGCTATATTTAGCTATGCGAATTTTATATACCCTTCACAAAACTAAACTATTATATATATTCTACAGCTTTTTCCCGGTGTAGAGGATTTTTTTTCATATTTGATAAAATTTAGAGTTCTCGGTGCAATTTCAGCCTTCGAGTAACTTTTTTCGTTAAATTTCAAAACTTATTGCAGCTTGTTTTTGGTTCCTTCTTTGTTTGTGAAAATTTGTAAAAATTGCGACGTTAAAATACAAATTTTTTTCGCAAATTTTAATTTACTATTAAAATATGGTGAACTTTAATTTTTGTGGTATTTTTTGAATAATTTGGTCAAGTCCGGTTGTTCGATTTTGTGGCGAATTTTCATTCTAACAACACCGCAGTCAAATAAAGTTCATTTAACAAATTTGTATAATTCAAAATTTTTGTCGATTTTTGAAATTTTGTTGTTGTAAGTTTATCATCATTATGTCATTATTTACCTTAAATTTAAAATGAAGAAAGAAATTTAAAGACAATATATGTATATGGATAATATACTACCCCGCAAACTTTTGCACGTGTTAGAAATCTCTTAAGTTTGAATTAAGGTATTATTTAAAACTAATACATTTATTTTTTGTATTTTTTATGTTTGTAAAACTTATGAACACAACATTAATTAGCAATTAATACTTGTCCGTGAATATTATTAAAGTTTAAGTACAGAAGTTTGATATAGGGGTACGAAATTCAAGTTGGCATTGTAGTGTATCCCTTATCAGGGTCAAGTCGTTCGTAAATGAAAATGGATTTAGGAAAAAATTTGAAATTCCGTTTTCTTTTCTAGAAAAAAAGTAAAATTGTTTGCCCAGGGCAACATCTTATTTATGAATCGAAAATGTCTTTCTTTTCATTTGTTTCAAGCCTTAATGTTTCATGTCCCACCTATCACAAACTACTGTCTCACATGTCCCCATCTACAAGAGGAGTTATTTTGAAGAATTAAGCGAACTTATAATTGTAATTGATTTAAATAACTAATAAATACGATTTCAGAAACATTGTATATAAAATTTATTACATTGATTTTCGAATTGTACCTATTAACTCAGACAAGTGGGTCCATTGGGTGTCCCACCCGTCCTACTTCTAAATGTAAATAATAAAATTGATAGTTTATTTATTGCTTCAAGTGGAAAAATTAAAATACAAATAATTTAGCAGTTAGAAAAAATTTGTTCTAGTTTAGTTAAAAATGGGTAGAATGTCCACAACCGTCCCAATAAAATTGCCCTTGAAGAATATTTTTCTATTACAAACATCAAATTCTAAAACACACTTTTGTTAAAAGAATATAAAATAAAAACGAAAGCGGTTAGAAATGTAGAAATGTTTTAAGTTAACCCATTGTCCGAAACTGTCTACAGAAACTCCTTCAAAAGTTTTTTAGAAATTACTTGTTAAAGAAAATTAATCAGCAACTTTTATAGAGTACTCTTCCAAAAGATTCTAACACTTAAACTGTACGAAAATTAGCTAATCAATTTATAGTAAACTAGGTCTAACATATATATGATTATTGTATACTTTAAATCCTACTTTTTACTACTAAGTTTTATTAACATGATTGATTTCTTTGCTCGTTTTAAATTATGCCAATGACTTTTACTTAATAAGATTTTTATAAAGAAATAATGAAAGCATTTCGATAATAATTAATTTGTTATATCGCTTTCTCCGCCTTTTTTAGCCGCTTTCATACAAACCACAAAATAATCACCATCATCATCATTCAACACAAAACGACGCAATGGTATCACCATGGCTGGTATCCTCGGAAGTTGTTTCGGCGCCTAAAGGTAAGGAACCATCGATTATACGAAAATCCGTTATTACAACGCAGTTGTAAACAGAAATTTGTTTTATTTTTATTTGCCTAATTTAAATCGTTAAACAAAAGTAAAGTAATTATTTGTTACTTTTAAAAAAATATAATTTATACTATCACCATTTACTTACTCGTATTTATTTCCATTTAAAACGATCTTGATTTTTAATTATTAAATACCTTATTATGTTATAAATGTATTTTAACTAAACTAATCAAGCATATAAAAATATAAAACAAAGAAATTAAGACAATGAAAAACACAACGCAACTTTAAAAAAGTTATATTGTTTAGTTATAATAAGTGCCTTGAAATATGTTTACCGATATATACTATATGTAAAATCAATAACAAAAATTTTTATACAGCTTATTATATGTTATGAATATAAGTACTTAAAACTTAAACATAATTAAGACTTGAACATTTTCGAGTTTGTTAAAAAAAAAACAGAGTTGAAAGGGCATTTTTAAAAAAGAAGTTGTATTGTTTATTTAATAAGTGTCTCAAAAATATGTTTACAAATACGTATATGTGAATAAGAAATAACAACAATATTTTTACAGTTTATCATACTTAATTAATTTACGAACTTAAAGTTTAAACATAGTAATTTTCCAAATTTTTGAAATCCCCATCAAGACTTGACAATTTTCCACTTGTTTGTAAAACAAAAACAAAACCATCGTTCGAAAGGCATTTATATTTTACATTCCTTGACAATTAGAAATTATATTGCATGTAATTATTTTTTTCGATTCCTTCCATTTATATTTTATAAGTAGTCAATACTTTTTTTAAGCTTCTGATAAGAGTAAAAGGTTTTTAATAATATTATACATAGAAAAAAGGCGTTCTAATTTGGAGTTGCAAGCAATATTTTATTTGTGAAATTATAAGCACTTCCACAGTAGCTTAATTAAGCTAAGACGGTTCTGGAATGAGTTCAATAACTAGAGCAAAGGATAAGTTTATTGAAAACACTGATTGTGGTAGTGCTTGCAACTCCACTACGTATATTCTCTAAGAAACTTAAGTCCTTCTCATTATATACATTCTTATTAGGAAAACTAACCGGCATGTTCTGACACTCGCAAATCGCCAAACTTATTTCCGCATGTTCTGCAACTCACGCGTTTTACTTGCGATTTGCTTTTGAAAAGTTTTAAAAGAAAACTCTGTATTTTTAATATTTCTAATACCTGAACCTAGAATATTACAAAAAATTCCCCGGCATTTCATTTGAATTAATTACAGCACTAGCTGCATATATTTTTCGAAGATGACTCGTATTAACTGTTTATTGAAATCGCCAGTGCAAAAGAAGAAATACGGAGGCAAAAGTTGCAGAAGCAAAGAACGTTTTTAAATTTCATGTAGAAAAAAATTGTTACAAAATGTCTTTAGTTTTGACTAAAATAAAAAGAAAACACTATTAATTTAATTTATTCATAACTTTGTAGTGTCTTTAAAAACTAATTTAATTTAAATACAGCAGTTCACTTCAGTATACTCTTGCGACTTGAACTCGCCAAAACTCTTGCGAATGTGAGTTACAGAACACCTCACATGCGAGTTGAAATCACAATCGCAAATTTTGTGTGAGATGCGAGTGTCGGAACATGGCCGTAAGTTTAAATGTGTATCAGTTTTAAATAGTATTATTTTTATGGCAATTATAATCGTACAATAATATATTAATATTGAATGATAATTATGCAAATAATTATGTATGGCAATTTTTTTTAATTAAAACGAATGATATATTATTCAATATAATATCCTTTACAATAAACAACGATATTTTATGTATTTTTAAGTCTATTCTATACATATTTTATTATAATACAATAAAATTATATTCAATATTAAAAACAAATATAATTGTATTTATTGCGTTTTACTAAATTGAGTTTGAGAATTACTAGCTGCATATATTTACAGTTAGTCAAGAAAATGTTCTGACATTGTACAAAATTTGTATATTTAATATTGCAGTAGCAAATATTATGTCTCGTTTATTTCTATAAAATATTTTATTAGTAAAATAATGTAAGAAAATGTAAAATATTGCTGCCAAGAAAGTGTTTTTACAATTTATGGTTTTTTGTTGACATAATGTCGTTTCCTCTATTTCTTTTCGAAGTACCCTTAGTTTTTACTGTCGTATAATAATTTTTTTCTCTAGCTATGGGCATTTGATTTTTAGTCAGTCTATGTTTGTGCTTTGTTGACTAAATACAGTAAATTGATAATGCCTGGCAAAAGAACATCAATTGATGTGATTCAGTTGGTTTACTACAACCACGCAATTGGAAAAACTGTACAAGAATTATCGGAAATGTTTTCAATAACAAGACAAACTGTCTATAATATTTTAAAACGCGTTACAAGTGAAAATAGACTAGAGTTAAAGATTCCAACCGGGCGGCCACACAAGATTTCAAAAAGAACCGAACTTGTTTTACGAAGAAAGGTAGACGAAACCCTTTTTTTGTTCACGAGAACGCTCGCAAGTGAGCTGAAAGAAGAATGTGGTGTGACAGTTTCCAACGAAACAATAAGGCAAGTCTTAAAAAAAGCGACTATTCTTCAAGAGTTGTTCGAAAAAAACCGCTGCTTATTGTGCAACACAAAGTAAAGCATTTGTCCTTTGCTGTAACGCACATTTCAAAATCTGATGACTACTGGAATGATGTAATATTCTGTGACGAAACTAAAATGATGCTCTACTATAATGATAGGCCCAATAAAGGCGAAATTTCTTTTTATTAACAACACCATGGATGCGGAACAGTACCTGAATATACTGAAGTGTCACTTAATTAACAGCGCCAATAAATTTGGATTTAACGCTGGCAGAAGGCTGAACTTTAAATTTTACTAGGATAATAACCCCAAACATAAGGCGCTTTTGGTACGGACGTGGCTTCTTTTCAATTACGGCAAAGTGTTGGATACTCCTGCTCAGAGTCCAGATCTAAAGCCAATTAAAAATTTGTGGGCTTACTGCCAAAAGACATCCAAAAACCCAAGCAGAATTAAAAGCCGTCATTTTAGAGGAATGGAATAAAATTCCTTCGGAATATGTAAAAAAAAGAGAACGAAAAATGACACTGAAGATGGCACATAGCCGAAACCGGTTTGTCTCCAAACCAAACTTGACAAGGGATGACGGAAATTGGTTCCAAAATTCTACATAAAAAAATAATAAATTGATGAAAAGGCGTCTACAATCTGTGATTGATGCTAATGTTGGCCATACAAAGTATTAATTATTTTACAATTTGATATCTATCCTATTTGCCGTATTTTATATTTTAGATCATATTAGAATGTAAAAACAATTTCTTGACAACAACATTTTGGAGATCCTTTTGTTTTTTGTTAGTTTTCTTATTAAAATTTTTTATTTTTTCTTTCTTTGCTGTTTGTTAGTTAATATCTCAGTAAAACTGAGTTAATAAAAAAAATGAATTTACTATTTTTGCTATGTCAAAACACTTTCTTGACAAACTGTATTTCATCGAGCGTAAGATACAAATTTCAAGTCTCAAAATTCATAAAATTAATTAGCAAAAATATTAAACACTTTATAAGAAAGTATTATATTTTTGGAAATAATTTTTATACATACACATACATACATACATACATACCTGTATAGCATCATTGCAAAAGAAGTTTCTATTTATCCCATATTATCGTTTTTTTTTTTTGGTGTAGCCAACTGTAACAACAACCATTTCAGTGAAATAAAAATGTATGTAAATAGATTGATGAGATCAAAAAGTATTTATAGAAGCTGGGTTGGAAAATATCCATACGATTTGAATTTTGTTCTTTGCTACGAAGACACTTGAGAATATAATTTTTATGTGGGGGTCTGCTGCGTTCATATCATCCTCCTCTTTTCTCGGCATTTTAATAATTTTATATGAAAATAAAATCGAAAGCCTGGTGGCAAGTGGCATTAGTACACTCATACTAAAATCTATTTTCTTTTAAATATTTTTTACAGCTGCTGTTTGTATTTTCTTAAAGGAAATGCCAGCACCTATCTATCTACTTATAGGAATGAAATCAATATAGTAGGTATTGAAAACGATTACATACATGTACATAAGTATATTATGGTAAATTACATTGCAGGCAAGACAATGAGTAAGAAGTGTAAGTGTAAATGATGTTTACTCGTATGCTTTATTTACACACTAGACTATGATTTCCAGCGATCTTGTTGGAGGGGGTCATAAGAGCCTAACATCTGGTTGCCATATTATGTTTTATTTTTATAACTTTTAGTGCATATAAAAAGCACCCCCTTCCTTATTCCTAAACACAGAGAGTTCAACAGGATTTTGTTGTTGTTAAATAAATTTATAAATTAAAGATTTTGAATTGAAACTGCTTGTGGCTGGCTGACTGACTGCTGTTTTACTATGTTAATGAAATTTATATTTACCCTGTAATGAATGAAATAGAAATTCAATTTTCTTTTGTATCTATTTTTATTAAATGATATTTTCTCGTATTAACATATTTTTCATCTCTCAATTTATCTTAGTTTTTTTCTTTAATTGTTTCTCGTATAGTTCTAACAGTTTGCAATATATTCTTCTTCCTTATCAAGTCCATGTATAAATAGTTGCAATTCTTTTGATTTTAAACTTAAATGATTATAGTAACATATAATAATTAAAAAGAAAAATTATAATAAAGTATTTAAAATTAAAATGAAGCAAGTAAGTTTGTTGTTTGATGGTACGATGGCGATTGTCAGGATTGACAGAAGCCGCCGTTGAATGCAGCTGGGCGTGTCGCTTAGAAGCACTTGCGGTGGACAATGCCGGGGCCGGATTCGTCGTATTCTTGTTTGGAGATCCACATCTGTTGGAAGGTGGAGAGGGAAGCCAAGATGGAACCACCGATCCAGACGGAGTATTTGCGTTCTGGTGGGGCAATGATTTTGATCTTGATGGTGGATGGGGCCAAGGCAGTGATTTCCTTTTGCATACGATCGGCAATACCAGGGTACATGGTGGTACCACCGGACATGACAATGTTGGCATACAAGTCCTTACGGATATCGACGTCACACTTCATGATGGAGTTGTAGACGGTTTCGTGGATACCGCAAGATTCCATACCCAAGAATGAGGGTTGGAAAAGGGATTCTGGGCAACGGAAACGTTCGTTACCGATGGTGATAACTTGACCATCGGGAAGTTCATAGGATTTCTCTAAGGAGGTGGAGGCAGCAGCGGTGGCCATTTCTTGTTCAAAGTCCAAGGCAACATAGCACAACTTTTCCTTGATATCACGAACAATTTCACGTTCGGCGGTGGTGGTGAAGGAGTAGCCACGTTCAGTCAAGATCTTCATCAAGTAGTCGGTCAAATCACGACCAGCCAAATCCAAACGGAGGATGGCATGGGGCAAAGCATAACCTTCATAGATGGGCACGGTGTGAGAGACACCATCACCAGAATCCAAAACAATACCAGTGGTACGACCGGAAGCGTACAAGGAAAGTACAGCTTGGATGGCAACATACATGGCGGGGGCGTTGAAGGTTTCAAACATGATTTGGGTCATCTTCTCACGATTGGCCTTGGGGTTCAAGGGGGCTTCAGTCAACAAGACAGGGTGCTCTTCTGGAGCGACACGCAATTCATTGTAGAAAGTGTGATGCCAGATCTTTTCCATATCATCCCAGTTGGTGATGATACCGTGTTCAATTGGGTACTTAAGAGTCAAGATACCTCTCTTGGATTGGGCTTCATCGCCGACATAGGAGTCCTTTTGGCCCATACCGACCATGACACCTTGATGACGGGGACGACCTACAATGGAGGGGAAAACGGCACGGGGAGCATCATCACCAGCGAAACCGGCCTTGCACATACCGGAACCGTTGTCAACGACTAAAGCAGCAACCTCATCATCACACATTTTGGAGTTTTGGTGTTGTTACTAAAAGTAAGGAAAAAGAAGTGACAAAAATAATTATTTCGAATGACGGGGGAGGTTGGGGGGTTGTTTTTGGTAAAAAAGGAGAAGAGAGTTATCGTTTGAATAACTAATAAATTATATCAGAAGTGTGTAGCGAATTGTTTAAAAGTTAATTTAGCGAATAATTTATTCAGGCTCAAGTTTATAATTTATTTTTTCGATTAAGAAAAATAAATTTATTTATTATTATTATGATTTCTAAAAGACGGAAAACGATAAGTATTAGACATTAGCAAAATTGAATCGTGCAATTTCTGTGCGGCTACGCACGTCATCAGCATTCTCTGTGTCTTTCTACTGAGTAGTATCAGTAGTATTTAACCCATCTAATAATGCAAATTCAATACGATAAATTTTCATTCCTAATTGAAAGAATTAAATATGAACTTGCGCCTGAATAAATTCTTCTCGTATTTTTTATAAAAAAAAAGTATTTTGTAAATTTAATGATTTGAAAATTTTGCATTTAATATTTAAATTAATATTTTCTTTCATAGAATATATTTTAATATTAAAAAAAATGATGCTGCAATTAAATAAAAATAAACGCGTATTAATCAAAGTTTTTTTAACGGAAGTAACACATTCAGGCCTATTAATTGTTTTTGAATAACTGTGCTACTTTCTTTAGACAGGGATATACAAGTGAAGACAGGAGTGTTCAACAACTCTGCAATTGCACTTTATGTTTGATTTTTAAAAAAGTGTTGCAGCGCCTCTGGTGTTATGTAGGCGTGTTACTTGAGGCTAGTATAGCCGTTTTATTAGTTATTTTACTTCAGTGCTATAGAACGAGAGAAAAGAGCACTGTGCTACTAAATGGTGTTTTTATAAGCCTGTCAAACTTTTATAAAGAGTATACTCTGGCAAATCATCATAAATAGAATGACGCTTGAAAAATGCTACGACCAAATATATTTTGAATATCAGTCATCAACTGAACCAATATTTTATAGCAAAATTGTGTTCAGTGATGAGGCTTAACGGGTGCGTTAATAAACAAAATTGCCGGATATGGAGCGAAACCACTCCAATCCTACATCCTCAATTACATCTAGAAAAATTTACCGTTTGGTGTGGTTTACATGCTGGTAACATGATTGGATCTTATTTTATCTGGACGTTCCGAAATAATTTTCAAATGGAAATACCATATTTGGATTTTTCGAAAAGAAAATATTTACTATTGTGTGTTATTTTTGAACATTTAAAATTCTATGGGGCTTCATAGAACACCCTATAGTATCAATAAAGAAAATCTCAAGTTATTGATTTTCAGCGACTGAGATACGAACCCAGCCGACTAAAGCCATCAAATGCTTAACAGTCAACACGCCTAACTACTTAAGCGACAGCCCCCCTTCAAATTTGTATCTTTTCTAGAAGTTTTAAATGCTTCATGTATTTTCTTTCACAGATTTTAAAAACTTTTGATTTGTTTAAGCACATTTTTGATTATATAACTTAACAAGTTTATCTTCGTATAAAAGACGATTCCCCAAAAAAGTTTTGAATTACAACGTTTTTACGTAAAAGTTGATATTTTAAGTTCAAAATTAATTTTAAAATTTTAAAATAAGAAACTTCAAATAACAATTTTAATGCTGCATTCTTTTAAAAATTATATAAACTTGTTTTACTTTATCAGCAAGTGTTAATTGAAGATATTGAATTCAAACCCTCAAATGTACGAAATACTTTTAAAAATAAGATCACAGTTAATTTTAAATTTTTTAATTATTTTTTTCAACACGTATTTTCTTGGATTTTTGTTTAAGTTTTAATTAAAAATCAATTTTCTTTAATCCATTTAATTTGAGCAGGTTTATCGTTTATATTCCAAAACTTTGTATGGTAATCCTTGAAATAGGGCAAATATACACTTGCTTATTCTTCAGCACTTTATATTCTTTCAAAATCATATAATCACTTTATTTATTGAATATTCAGATATTTTCAATACTAACCGTTTCAACAAAAAGAAAAACTAAGAGACTAAATCAACACTTTCGCTGTAGAACTGCGAGTGGCTGCTGGATTCTGTTGTACTAATATTTATACTAGGCGTTGGAATCTGCATTTATGAACAGTTTTGAAAATATAATTTTGAAAACCACTACCAAATCGAAAACACACATACCAATGCACTTAAAAAATGAGATTAATACACAAGTAAGGGAAAAATGCGCAGGCGTTGCATAGTTAAAGGGGAAACTTTTTTAAAATAAACAAAAATATCTCAAAATTGTTATTGTATCAGAAAATCCATCTACTCCTCTTCTCTCATTTATACAGACTCTCAGTTATTGTAAAAAAGAGTTGTAATACATACATACATATACTCGTATACATACATATGTATGAGAAATGTATGAGAATTAAATTTGCTCCTCTTATAAGAACCGTTTTTTTTTGTTTTTTTGTTGTTTGTTTTTATCCTCCATGTGGGATTTTGTTGATGGTTTCACTCGAAACACCATACAACTGCATTTAAAAATATGTTATTTTAATAAAAAAAAAAAAATATACATACATACATACATATGTGTGCATATTTTTTTGGTTAGTTTAATATTTGTGTGAAGAAGCTGAAATAAATTAGGGGCGGGGGGTCAAGGCAGCAAGCATCATTTTCTTTTCTTTTTTTTTCGGAATATTTATAAATCTTGTTTTTATTTGGTTGTCTCTGCAGAAAAGTACATGAGTTTCGTTGTCTTTTTTTTTAATATTTTCAAATCATATTGGTGGAATCTCAACCCATACATGGATTGGGTGGAAATTCATAAACAGAAGCCAAAAAAGAAAGAAATACGATTTTTTTATTTAGAAAATTAAATTTAAATAAATCGGCCAAAAAGCGAGAAATTCAAAAAAGAAAACCATAACATTCGATTCAAATTCAAAGAAAATTTAAGAAAAAAAAAGAAAAAATTAAAAAAACAGAATTTCTTGGCAAAAAATAAGAATTAAATTTTTTAAGTAATTTCAAAGGGGTTCTAAATAAGAGCGGATCGATGTTGAAATGAAGTAAGCCGGTTCAGTTGAATTTGAACGATAGAGCTGGGTTCTGTTTAGCCTTAGTAACTCTATAAAAAAACTCTAGTCCGGCCAAGATCTTGCTTTATAATTTACATCACCTCAGCCTGAGGTCACCATGCCATTAAATCTTTCAGGTGGAATATCTACCGTGGCGTTTGCTGCGTAGCACGTAGCATTATTCCCCTGTAACCAATGTTATCCACGCCATTATTATTCCATTCGGGTGAAAATAAATTGCTTATAATTTATATGTGGCGGTCGCCATTTAAAGTGATAGCCTGACCAATATTGTTCTCGAAGAAATACGGATCAAATCCGCATCAAACAGTAAATTTTTGTGGATGCGCTAACACCTAGTGAAAATTGTGTTTGTTGGGGCAGTTTCATACATAAAAACTTTGCTTCTTAATTTAACTAACTAACTAACACTAACAAGCAATCCCACTCACCGAACAAACGAAGTTTTCTATGGTCTAGATTTTTGGAACGAATTTCCGTCATCCCTTGTCAAGTTTGGTTTGTAGACAAACCGCTTTCGGCTATGGTGCCATCTTCGTGTCATTTTTCGAAAAATGACACTGAAGATGGCACATAGCCGAAACCGGAAATTCGTTCCAAAAATCTACATTAAAACACCCTGTCGGAATATCAAATAGAGAATTTTCTACGGTCATTAACTTCGTAATGCTGGGCTAGTTGGGTCGTGTTCGAGTACTAGTACATTTTCCGCAAAGCGACGTTATTTTCGGTCGATCTGGCTTCCTTTTAACGTACACCGACCTTCCCGAATTTGGTCACCAAATGTTGAAAAGTTGGATTTGAAAAATCACGGCGTCTGCCAGAAAATTGGCCTACAGCGTGTAACGTGTGCACTTAAAACCATTCATTTTGAAAATAAAGATTCATTATCCGGGCGTGCTGCCTAATCGTGTTACCTGCTATGGTGGCTGGAAGTTAGTGACTGAAACCACTTAGTCGCCACAAGGTGCCTATTTCGACTTGGTCTTATTAGAAACCCCTTTATTAAAAGCCCTTTCATTCGAGCCATAATAGGAAATGATTATTAAGCTATTTTGACCAACACCTGTTGTAATTAGGAGCACCTAAAAAAAGGTGCATTTTTTGGTAATTTTTTCAAAAAATAGTTCTACATCGCTTTTTAATGGAAATCTGTTGCATGTATACATAATGTAATCATACATAGGCTAACTTCCAAAACGTCAATTGCTTTGTATTCGAACAAGGTATAGTGTTTCATAACGCCGCAGTACAAAAAATTAACAATGTAACCTTTTCAAAATGTCGTCGACAAGTTTTAGGAACGGAGTTAAAACAAAGTTCTCTCACTGCTGCAGTAATTGTGGCATCCCCATAGTGCGAGAATAAATGCAAGTTCGTTAAACTGCATGATATTTCCTTTACAATGACCCAGCATTCTCAAACAATTTCTAGTTTAAAGCGGCAAAAATTAAACAATAATTTCCAAAACTAATTTGGGCAAGCTTTAATTTTTTAATAGTTTTGAATGGGTGATTATCCTAAAAGTCATTGGTGGCATTTTATGCACCGTATAAAAAATAACACGGTAAGTAGGCATTGATCTAAAAAGCAGCTGATCATTTATATTTATATCGCCCTCTTCATCAAAAGTAGTTACCACTCAATAAATCCTAAATGTTCACGAATGGCAAACATTTTTGATTTTTTTAAAGTGCCCAACTTTAAATGCTGCACCAGCGCCAGAACTCAAAATACCATTGTTTAGATGAAAAAATTACTCAATTATATATACTATATATAATAATCTATGGTTGAAGCAACATGAAAACAGTTTTAACGGTACTTTTCCAATCAAAGAAGACAGTGATTGAAAATAGTTCTGATAATTTTGAGTTGTGACTGTTTTTGTTCAGGTCACTGTCAGAAGTTCTGACTTTTACCGCCACGTGGTGACAGCCAGTTAATGTCTCTGCAAGGAGTCTGGCTAAATAAGTGGGCCTGAGAGAAGTTCACACTCTCTTATAAAATAATCCCTAATCCTCGGTGGAACAGGATACGCCAGGGATGCGTCGCCAAAATGGTGATTAGGCTCTAGTATGCATACTCCGGATATCAGTCGATCTCCAGTTTTAGTACAGACTTATCCGGTCATATGGAGCTCTGTCTGATTGGACATCCTATTCTCTATTACAGAGATGAATCAGGAAGCTTCGCAAAGGCCAGAGAGGTTAATCTCTAAAGAAACTGAGGTTTTAATTGGACAGTGGAGGAATCCAGAGAAGATGGACAAGAATGCCTCGCGAGGGGTAAACGGGTCAATCTTTAAAAATACTCATAAGGCTTTAGATCGTGAGATTCCGACAGGGCTTAACAATGAAGCACGAGGTGGAGGGGTTAATATCTGTAGGAACTCCGGTGTTGATTCTGAAGAGTTTGATAAGAAAAACTCCCAAGGGGTGGACGAGACAGCTTCGAGAGATACTGCTGAGGAAGAGGCTGAGACGGTAGCGCACATTGTGTGCGAATACCCAGTTCTGCCTAGCATAAGACTTAGGACCAAGGTCAGACCCTTGTTAAATGAGAATGCCATGGTGGTGCTAAGCCGTAGACAAATGCAAGCAATTACAAAAGACTCTGTGACGAGGATATCCGGCACTTTTCTATATGCAGTTTGACATTCGCAAAGAAGCCGGAAATACTTCGAATTCGCCCGTGAGTCTACCTGTTAGCTACTTGATTTTCTAGCACAATACAAACTAGTCACGCTCGTCAAATAATAAGTAGCATTCTTACAATAAAAAATCATTGGCAAATAACTTCAATGTAATTTTTATACATATTTTCATTAATAAAATTCCTACAATATTTTTTAAAAATACTTTTTTTAAGTAGGTGGTTGTGCATTCAGCTTTGTTTTTGTTTTGTTTAATGAAATTAAAACTTACTAAAGCAAACCAATACTGAAAGAAATTTGTAAAATAAAAAAGAAGGCGCAAAGATTGTTATTTTAGACAAATTATAAATTTGTTAAAAGCTGGCACTAAATTATGTGTATGCGTGTCAATGTGTATATTTTAAAATAAATGTCATATTTGGATTATAATTTAATGCTGTGAAATAAAAGAGCAAAAGTGGTTGTAGGGTCTTCGTTAACGTCGGCTACAGTTGAAAAAGAAAAACATCAAATTGTAGGCCAACTCGTATTTTTATAAAATTTCACTACAATACGATTTATAAATGTAATTCCCTTGAATTCTAAGAAAAGTTATTCTTTGTTGGTTCTACTAATTGAAATATAATTTTGTGGCAGATTCAGTTCACCTACTTTTTCTGCTCGTTCAACTGCATTTCACATGTAGGCGTCGGCTAGCAAATTTCACATACACCTAAGGAAAATATTACGCCGATGTTAGACCACGTAATCTTGCGATTCAACTTATAGGACCAACATGTGTTTCATATAAAAACAAAAACTTGTTTTGGACCCAGACGCCGGGCTATATGCCAAAAATTATATTTTAAGAATATTTGCGGACAATTAAATTTCAATGATGTTGATAAATTCATTTGTGCTTTATATCATTTTAATTGTATGCACGTCTAAAAATACACCCTTTTTGTGGGCGATTTGCATTTTTTGCAAATATACATATTGATATTTTTATGGCATGGCCACCTGTTCTAAACAATGACTCATAACATTTCTGAATTAACTGAAGGGTTCTAAATGTAAAGGATGTAATTGAAAACATTATTTCGACCAATTAATCTTTTAAAAGTGTGTTTCACTCCACTCGCAGTTCAAAAATTGTTGTAAATATTGTATCTTTAGTAGCAAACTGTCTAGTCAATTTTCTTTCTTACCTTCATCTCGTTTGCTACGGCATAACCGGAATATATTTCAAATTGTATTGGACATTCATAGTCACGAGGGCGGATCAATAAGTCCGTGACTTTTTGAATGAAACACAGTTTTTTTTTTGCAAAACAAAAATTTTTTTTTCGACATAATCTCCTTTTAACTCTATACACTGAGTCCAACGTTTCTCCAGTTTTTATATCCCTTCCAAAAATAGGATTTTTCGAGGTCCTTAAAATAGGAATTTGTTTGGTGAATAATTCATCGTTGGAGCTAAATCTCTTTCCACCGAGCCATTTCTTTAGGTTTGGAAAATGGGAAGTAGTGGCGGGGGGCTAAATCCGGAGAATATGGCAGATGAGGTACCAATTCGTAGCCTAATTCGTAGAGTTTTGCCATTGAGACCGCACACGTGTGCACCCGTGCATTATCTTCATGAAAAAGAACTTTTTTCTTGGCCATACGGGGTCGTTTTCTTTTTAAATCCTTATTAAATCAGTCTAATAAGTTGTCATAATATTCGCCGTTTATTGTTTTTCCCTTTTGAAGGTAATCGATTTGGATTATCCCGCGGGCATCCCAAAAAACTGTTGCCATCACCTTATTGGCCAACAAACTTACCTTGGCATTCTTCGGAACAGGTTCACCCGGAGAAACCCATTGTTTTGACTGCTGCTTGGTCTCCGGAGTACAGTAATGGATCCATTTTTCATCCACAATTACAAGACACCGCAAAAACTCATTCGGATTGCGGTTAAACAACTCCAAACAATCCTTTGAAGTTGTCACACGTTTACGTTTATGTTCAATTGAGAGCAAACGCGGCACCCATCTTGCAGATAACTTTCTTAAACCCAACTGATCATTTAAAATCGAAACCACACTGCCATATCAAATGTCTATGGCATCAACAATCTCACGCACTTTTTCTCTTCGATCGGCCAACACCATGTCGTGGATTTTTTCGACATTTTCGGGTGTACTGACCTCAATTCGTCGTCCAGAACGTTCAGCGTCATTTGTACTAGTGCGACCACAACGAAAGTCAGTACACCACTTTTTTACCATTTAAATCGATGGTGCAGAGTCCCCATAGTATTTATCGAACTTTTCTTGGTTTGATTGGCGGTTTTTTTTCGCAAAAAATAATGTTTAATGAGCCTTCGAAATTCGATATTTTCCATTTTAAGAAAAATACACGAGGTCGTATGTTTTGAACAGCTGTTAAACGCAAAGTAAATGACGACACCTGCTCAAAACTTGACAGTAGTCCATTAACAGATGGTACTTAATGGGAACAGTGTTGCATTTCATATATCTACGAGGAAAGTTCGAAAAGTCAGGGACTTATTGATCCGCCCTCGTAATATGAATAATTTATTCAGACTTAAGTTCGTTTATTATTCTCTCAACTAAGGAAGAAAGTTACTTTTAGTAATAAAAGAATACAAATATGGTTCAACTTGCAACGTACATACTACGTACATGCAATGTTCAACGTATGTACGAAGAAGCAAGAACATGAAAACTGAAATATTCATTCTAGTATTCTATTTTATTTTGACTTTAGTGTTGGGTTAAATAGATGATGTTTACAGTTGACACAAAATTAGTACTAAAGACAAGAAACATGTTGAAAACGTGTGTAGCGGCATAGAAAATGCATTCCATTCACCTAGTTAATAAAATTTAAACTTTTACTGTATTCCAAGTTATCATATCAAATAAAATCTCTTTCTGAATAGGAAGGATAAAGAGAACGAACTTATGCCTAAAAATTAAATTACTTAATGTAAATATTTCTACATTACAGACTTGTTAAAAAGCGAAAAGGTCGCATAAGAATTCACAGGCCATCAAATTATTATTGTGAAAATTTTCTTTTTGCAGTAAGAGTATCTATCGTGAGTCTGAAGCGCTTTATTACAATTAATTTGAATGAAAATTATTATACCGTTATCATTTGGCATTTTACTATGTATGAAAATGCTTCATGTAGTAGTAGGAATCCATTTTGCAATGTTGTTTTTATACAATCTGTACACATACATGTATGTGTTCTCCATTTGTGTAAGTACAATAAATACGATGCCAATATTAAATTATTTCCTTTGCATAACGCATAGTACATTTTAAGATATTATTTCTTATTAATTTTATAATAAAACTAGCTTTTACACGCTGCTTGGAAGTCATTTAAAAACGCCATAACCTAGAATCTTTTGATATTTTCTTTTTTTCCTTTGGAAATTCCTAACGATATTTCGATTTTAAAAATAATGAACATTTATTATTTATTTAGAAACAAAAGTAAAACAAAATTGTTTTTAGCATCTAATCATAATTATTTTTAACGTTTTTCCCATACGTTGTTGATTCTTTATGGCTTTTTTATATACATGTGTATATATGTATGCATATATGTATGTATATGTGTGTGTTTATGTTTTTTGTTATTGTTGAGAATCTGTGCTGTGTCGTCTAAACGTCGTGCTGATGAGTTGGTTCATCAGGTATGTGTACATACATACGTGTGGATGAGATGTTGCACTTAGTTGTTTTCAATTTGGTGCAACGCATCCTTAAAAGGTGCGCTGTTTGGATCCATCATGTTGATGTGATTTTTTAATAATTTTCTTTTTCATTTCAATTTACCTCAATTTGTATTATTTGTTTTATTTATGATTTTTTAATAAAAAATTTCTTGATTATTTTTATTCTTCTAGAAAGTTGTTCTTTTAAAATGTTCAAAATAAAAGACGCATTCTTTATGTCAGTTTTTTTTATGTTTTCAAAGATATTTTTGTGGTTGTAAAAAATTGTGAATAAATGACAGGAAGAGTGTTTTCAATAAGATTTTAATTAGTGAAAATCTAATAGACTACAACAACAATAATAAATATGTATGTGTGTGAATTAATTATAGAATTCGAAATTATGTTGAATATTCATTTGAGTTGTTTTAATAAGATTGTAAATGATTTTTTTCTTTAAATAGTTTTATGCATCATGCATAATTTTGACATACAGTATAACGACTGAAGGTGCATGACAAATGGCCAATGACCATAAAATTGCATGTGTGCATTTAGAAAGAACTCAGCTAGGAAAATTAACGACACAACCTATTGACTTTCTGGGCAAGGTGAAAGAAAAAGCTTTCGGTTGTTAGAAAGATAAATATGTATGTGGTTTTCGTTATTAACAGCGTATGTCCATTTGTATTAATTTTGATTTACTGATGCGATATTGTTTTATTTTAAACGCTCTTCATATATAGAACTACAACTTTTTTCTATGTTATGAACCATGACTCCCATTTTTATTAATAATAATTTTATTTCAACATACGTTCAGGTCTGACAAACTATTTCCGCATAAAAACCCCTATATGGACATAAGTTGTTAATTCAAAACTCTCGATTAGATTAAGTTTCAGTTTGTAGGAACTTCTATATGTTCAATGAAAACCGCCTGTGTAGACATAACTGGTTTACCTCTTTATTGCTTTATTTTAAAATTATTCAAAGTATTGGTCATTGTTAGTTGTGACTTTTTCCTATCCTTCTGACAATAGATTGATTTCGCGCCAATAGAACTGATCGTCCTTTGAGGCCAACTTTTTATAACTTCAACTGTAGTGAAGCATATTAAAGAAAGGTTGTTCTTCATTGAAGAAAACAAACAGCAGTCGGACAGAGAGTCTGTTGTGGATTGGTTTAACTCCAAATGCGGCAATTTTGTTTTTTAACAAGCCCATTAAGCCAAAGATGAGTCTCATCGCTGAACACAATTTTACTATAAAACAACAATCAGTTGATGACTGATTTCCAAAGTTTATCTGTACAATTTGGTAGCATTGTTTTTCAAACGTCAATCTATTCATGATGATTTGCCAGAGAAAATTTTTAAATATTTGGTTTTTAAAAATGCATAGTTATTCAGAATAAAACAAAGCTAGTATTGTATGTTTACGAGCAGGTACATACAAATATATTCCGAACAAAATGAGCCCTTTCTCATTAAAATTGGTGCAGAAGTTTTGATTTTATACGCAATTAAGGGAAGGATTGTGTTGCTTGATATACATAGGTGGCGTTAGAATGCGACGCAAGCTGTCAATATAGGAGCTCTCTTTGCTAGCAGAATCCTACATGACTATATGGTCGAGGCAGCCATGGTGCTAAAATTGCTCTTTGTTTAAATGCTTATGTGTAGGGGCCTTAGTGGTCGCATTATTTTTACCCGGAGCTAAGACCACTGTTGGATAGTGTCAAAAGACAGGTGCCAGTGTTAATAGAGACATATGCACATATCTACCTACCTATAGTTAGTCTCGTGAACTATAGCGATACATAATATAACTAACCAAGTATGCATATACGTATTTCTGTATGTACATATCAATGAATGTGTATATAATCTCATTGCAGCCATAAATAAATCCATATTTACATGTATCTATGTATGTACGAGTATGTACACATTATCCAAACAATTGTGTAAAAATAGTTTTAGCACAAATATTTATGAAATTCTAAGTTTTAATAAAAATATCGTTATCGTATGTACATAAGCACAGGTACAAATGTAAAATTTTAATATATCTGTGAAGATGTGTGTATCTACACATCCATATTCATATAAACTATTGTGCATTATATCTATGAATTTAGCGGGAGAAGCAGCCACAGCAAAAAAAAAATTAAAATGGAATCTCCAAGAAATTCTTAAATTATGAAGAGTATGGCGCGCATGTCTATTAAAAAATTCGCTCTTAAGATCTGCGATGAAAAAAAAAATACAATTTTCTAAATAAAAAACTTACACTAATGATCTCCAAGTGCTGTGTACATTCATACAATAATTAACACGCACACACACTCCCCTAAGTGCTGTGTTCATTCATACATTAGTTTACACACACAGACATAATGCTAAATTTGAAATTTTCCTTTCAGAAATAAATGAAATGATTGTTGTGGATGTGTGAATTTGCTTTTATATTCAGTTAGACTTATGTTTCTTTATTTATGGAATTATTCAACAATCTTCAGCGCGCGCCAATATTTGTGCGTTTGTCAAGTTGCCTTTTTTGCTTTTTGCTACCAAAGAAACAAAAAAACACAAACAAGAAGAATTTTCAGTTGTGCTAATGTGACTGATTGTTTTTTTCTTCTGGTGTTAGTAGCTATTCTTATCTTAGTGTGGGTGTTTTATTTCTAAACAATCTCTATACACACACACACACACACACTAATACGTATACTAAAAAAACACAGCAACTAACAGATACACGAGCCTTTGTAGATTCCTTAAGTTTTTCATTATTGATTTGCTGAA
The DNA here is from genome assembly GCA_963932375.1 of Phania funesta. Classification (NCBI taxonomy): domain Eukaryota; kingdom Metazoa; phylum Arthropoda; class Insecta; order Diptera; family Tachinidae; genus Phania; species Phania funesta. The sequence continues at coordinate 8,868,715 of OZ010652.1, forward strand.
AACATCTTTCTTTACTGCTCAAGATTTTTATTGAATTCTCTGTTCTCTTTTCTCTCCCTACTACATGCGCCCACACGTTGGTCTTATTGGTTTTTTTTATTTCTTTTTCGCCATTAATTTAGGAAAAAGTGATTTTTGGAAAACAGCCATCATTTAATGTAAACATTTATCGATAACAAGAACTGCCGTAAAATATAATTCACAAAAATTATTTACTTTATTTCTGGTGTAATTAGAAAAAATCAATAAAACAAAACAAATTTGGAAAAAAATAATACCCCTGAAACTGGAAATCTTAACAAAACAACGGCTGTGTGGAATTAAAAACAAATATTATTTCGAAATACAAATTTTATAAAAAAAAAAAAGAAACTTAAGAAAGGATATTGAATATTGAAAATTAAGTGAATATGCGAATCCGGACTTTTGAATTTTTGTTTGGCTACGTCAACGAATGTAATTAAATAATAAAATAAAATTCCTTAGTGCTCTTAACGTGATTTAAAGTATTATAGTGCCCTTAATTATAATTCACTGATTGCGGAGACTGCAGCAACGGAAAGTTGTTTCTAATGTCATTTGGGGTTTTGAATTCTGAATTGCTTCTAGCGTTCGAGGTAGACCGTTCTGTCAAAAAGGAAGCAGTTGTACGGCAAATATTAACATAACTGGAAAATGATTTGTCCTATTCGATTAAATAAAAGTCCGAAACCGACCATAAATTTTAGTAATTCTACAGTATACATAACTTTCGGCCGTTTGGGTTCTGACAATTTAGTCAGATTATTACCAAAACACTGAACTTATATTTTCAGCCATAAAATGAACAACAACGGAAGCGAGAGGTGCGCCATAGTTACTGTTTTGCAGGAGCTTTGTGTTCAACTGAACTTCGTTTCTGAAGTCAAATCCAAAGATTTAATAATGTTTCGGCTGCAAGCAAAAAACACATGTTGCATGTTTCTAATTTAATTACATTCACAAGCTTCAAACATGAATTAACTATACAGTGGATGCTAAAATTAATACTCCATTCTTAAATTGTGTATATTAAGAATTCAGTTTCTTATTTGTATCAATCGTTGGGTATAAGGTGTGTTCAGCACTTTTATATAAAACACTACGAGGAACATTTTTTGTGTTAAATAGCGACGTAGCGGGCTGAGATTTATTAAAAAAAATATTTATCATAAAATTCTTGCCTAGAGCTCCACGTTCTTTATATTATGATGAGACGGAGGAGCTCTAGGCATAAACCATATCTAGTATATATCTGCTATAAGAGAGTGACAAATTTTGTCTTGCCGCTCTTTAATAGGCGCACATGTCTGATGAAATTGTTCTTCATGTTCATCGGATTCTGTTGCCAGCTGAGAATTAAAAAAAAATTTTGTTATCACCTAATTTTTGATATGAACACCTAATATTCGAAAAGCTCTCAGCATGACCCAAAGTTACACGAACTTTTTCTTTGGGTAAGTTCGGATAAGAATAATTTAATGAGCTGTTTCTAATTGAAAATCAGAAAATAATTAAATACTCATGTGATTTGCTCGTCTACTCCCCATACACATACGACAAATCATTAAAATCTAAACTTCAACAAGTAAACATGAGTAACGAAGGGTATGATGTAATCTCGGACGAATGTTTGTTAAAGAGCAAAAAGAGTTCACAAACATATATAATAAAAAGTATGGAATTGTTTACTTGTCATCTACTCGACGAGTACACTTTAATGTTACGTAGTAAACTAACATGAAAAAGTGCTAACCTGCACGCGCAATTCACATGAAATTGAAAATTTTCAGTGACTAGCCCATGCACATCTAATATGACGTCGAACAGGAGCAAATCACATGTGTATAGCGATGGCATAAACAAATTTTAATCGAACCGAGAAATTATTAGTTGCAATTAATCGGAAAAACAATAATCGACTAATCGATCAATTTACCTAAGGTTGAAAATGATCAATGCTAACATAAAAATTATTTACAGTATTTCAAAAACATAGATAAGTGTATTAAAAAATAAGAGACTAGAAAGGCGCTTTATAATCAATGCATCCCCTATTGCCGTAGCGGGTGCGCCTGCTTTGGAAGAAAGAAGTTCTGATGGTTAAAGTTTCAATCAGAAAACAATATTTTTGTGTAAGTTTGTAAAGCTTAGGGTAACACTGTTTTCATTTTATCACTGGCGTTAAGCAGATGCCGTTTTAATTCGAGAACTAGAGCCTGGAGAAAGAAGCTAAGGTTATCTCCAAGATTGCTAGCCATTCTTCTCCCTTTTTTCGCTTGTGGTGAGACCATAAATCGAATACAAAATCAATAGATGACGTGTTGCTTCCACTTCTAATACTGTTCTCTGGACGAGCATTTTCAACCATTAAACTACTTACGTCATAATCACTGATATCGCTAATGGATCTTGGAAATAGAGAGTTGATGCTGCCAGTAAAAATTATTGTATCATATACTGGCTCAGAATGGTTATTTTTAATTAATTTGTCAGCAGATAAAATGCTTATCTGCATATTATTGTTTCTAAATTTGTTTCGATTATTTTAAAAATAATCGATTAATTAAAAGAGAAACTTCGATACAATTAAACCGTTAATCGAACATTTTCGATTAATCTTGTCATCACTACATGTTTACGCCCAGCTTAGCTTTGATAATTTGAGAGAGTAAATTCGTTTTAACTCTCAGTTGTGGGAACTTGCCCAAAAAATTCTGAAATGGTGATCATATATTTTAAATGGCAGACATTAGCTAATATAAAAAGATAATATGATTTTATTGCGCACTGTAGCCATGCTAACATTGTTTCACTTTGTTGCATTTTGCTGAAGTCATTAGAAGACAATTTATTCGATTAAAATCTTTCTTTATTTGCCAAATAATGCACGTAAATACTTCTAGTTAGTTAAAACCCAAAAACCCTATTCAAACAAACATTGTAACGAGTGTAAAGATTTTTGATACAGTTTTGTGTTACTTCCGAAAATAAATTTATATGCACTTATATGCATGTGCATATGTATGTTTGTATTTGACTAAGCCACTCCCTGGGGTATTTTGTTTGCTTGATGCAATTAAGCCAGCTGGCAAGCAACACATACAAATCAATCGAATCCAAGTCAATTCCACCCAAATGAACCTTATTATAAATCTTTCGCAAACAAACAAAACAAAAATTCGAAATAAGTTTTGCTAAGAAAAAAAAGTATTGGAAATGTTATGGACATAACCACAACTTGCAGGCGGCCAGCCAATCACTTATACGTTCTAAAAGCAAACCTACGAGTGTTAATTAATATCTTTTGCTGATACTGGAACCATAAAAATGAAGTTGGCTTTTATTTAATTGTGTATTAATATAGAATACGTAATTTTTGTATATTATCTAGCTTCACCACCGCTAAGCTTCGCTACCCCTATCATCAATTAAAAAAAAAAAAAAAAAAAAAAAATGAAGTTCCAAATTTAGTATCTTAAAATTGTCAAAGTCTAAGCCAGGGTGAGAAAGGTCACCACCAATTCCAACTATTCTTTAGTAGAGAAGAAGACCCTTGTGATCTGCTGCGGTACTGCTATGCAGAAAACAAGCAAGAATCTAAGCCAGTGGTCAAATTCTCTAGATATATGAGAATTATTATTTACTTTGTATGGGGGGTGCCCCTCTGCCAGCTAATACTCGTCCAGTACACGACTGATTTTGAATTTCACCCATACATTTTCAGTTTTTCAGATAAATTGAAATTAATATTTACTCTATATGACAGGTATCCTTCATCCCGCTTCTGTGTCATCAGGATTGTTATTAAGTATACACTTGGTGTCCCAAATACCTCACACTAAATTTTGTGAAGTTTTACCTACTTTGCGTGGGGGCATCTCTGGAATGGAATGCATTTTCTATGCCGCTACACACGTTTTCAACATTGTTTGTGTCTTCTCTACTAATTTTGTGTCAACTGTAAACATAATCTATTTAATCCAATACTAAAGACAAATAAAATGCGAGAATGAGGAATATTTTCAATTTTCAGGTTTTTACTTTTTCCTTGGGTGAGAACGAGGTGTAAAACACTTTAACTTTTTTGCAATTTGCTTTTAGCCAACCATTGGTTAGCAAAAAAATCATTGTATGTATGTTGAAAACGCGTGTAGAGACATAGAACATGTATTCCATCCATCCAGTTGTCTAATAAAATTTTAAATGTAATTAAAAGTTACGAGTATAATATCATGGGCAGCTGTATGTCGCTTGTTCGGAAGCTATCATAATTGTATTTTATTTTTCAATTCAATCAAGTGACATTGAATCCATTTTAATTACAACAGAGCTGCATTCAGCAACCGAACAGTGTTTCAACCGTATACGCAATCCAGTCAATCAGGGAATTGGATCTGCAGGTCATCTAGTTAAAAAATAAATTGCGTGCTCAATCGGAGTTAAAAACTTCTTTGAGAAATACTGTTGAAGTTTTTTAAAACAATGAAGATACTTTTAAGAACTACCCTCGTATACACAAAAATGTAAGTATAAGTATCACACATCTTGTTGTACTTTTACTTCTATTGACTTTTAAAAACTAAATTTAAACCCGTAAAAAACCAGATCCACTTGAAGTGTCAAATGTCGCAAAATTTTTTCTAGGCCTAAATTTATTTGAATGTTCATATCATAGTTCGTGTCTATGACGGTAAATTTAAAGGTTTCTGCCATGAATATAAACATTAATAATGAACTGTTAGCTTTAAATGTGATATAAGTCTAGTTTTGGGAAAAAGGAAGATATACATAAAAAGTCCTTCCCTACTCCACGTTATAAGATTTATAATTTATAAGAAGACCTTGTGGTGGTTAGTATGCGAACTAGGGATACCAGTCTCTTCCAATGAAACATTGGACACAAGAGGCGTAAGGATTGATCAAAACAATGAGCGTGGGGAGAGACGACTTCGGAAACGGAAATATTAGAAAAGAAGTTTAACGGTGACCACTGTGGAAATTCCAACCTAGTCCAACTACGGATTTGTTAATGTCCCAGACAGGTTGGCGGTACTCACAACCGCTGGCAGACACATGAACAAGCTGGGTGTCATTAGGAACATTAGCTTTAATGCTTGCGTTGCGGACGGAGTGATGACAAATCATACGTCGAAAGCCAAAGAATATCATTGCCGCAAATCGCGTAGAAGCGCATCGCATAGCGAAGGGCATTTCATTTGAACTAATTACAGCACTAGCTGCATATATTTTTCGAAGATGACTCGTATTAACTGTTTTTTGAAATCGCCAGTGCAAAAGAAGAAATACAGAGGCAAAAGTTGCAGAAGCAAAGAACGTTTTTAAATTTCATGTTTTTAGAAAAAATTTGTTACAAAATGTCATTTGTTTTGACTAAAATAAAAAGAAAACACTATTAATTTAATTTATTCATAACTTTGTAGTTTCTTTAAAAACTAGTTTAGTTTAAATACAGCAGTTCACTTCAGTATACTCTTGCGACTAGAACTCGCCAAAACTCTTGCGAATGCGAGTTACAGAACACCTCACATGCGAGTAGAAATCACAATCGTAAATTTTGTGTGAGATGCGAGTGTCGGAATATGGCCGATAGACTGAATTATACGTTTTTTTATTTTTGTTATGTTATGCTTGAAATTGGTATAAGTCTATTTGAAATAAAAAAAAATATTTCACCTAAATTCATTAACCACTGCCAAGGTTTTTAAATTTATTCAAATTTTTATTCTCAAAAATATCATTATATCAAAAACGGACATATCCTACTTATAAAAATAACAACTCTAGATTTTGAATTGTGTGTTATATTCTTTATTTACTCGCTAGCAACTGCAAAAGCTGCCTTTTTGTTGCTTTTCATTTAAATTCTTAAATCATGCAACCGTTTGCAAATCGCTCAAAGACCAAGGTACCATTTAAGCAATAACAAATAATTTAAAATAAAAAAACCCGTTTTTTTATATTGTTTGAGTAAAATGTTAACAAAAAAACGGAGCAGAACCGTTCTCACTACGAAATGTGTCCCAAAATGATCCCAAGATTAAAATTTTCCGCCATTGCAAAAACAAACTGTTTGCTAGGGGACACTACAATATGGAGGGAATACAAATTGTTTTTATTGTTCTATTAAAACATCGACACAGTGGGCGACAGTGTTGGTAAAACTTAAGGAATCGTCTTGGACAGCGAATAGAAGTCGTTGAATGGATTACAAGTAATTGCTGATATTTCGAGCAATATTCTGAGCGATAAAGCTTGGTTCTAACTCTAAGACTTCGTTAGTCGTAAACATTTTATATGTGTATGTATAAAACGTTTGAGAAACAGCTTACGCTACGCTCAGACGATGCAATTTTTCTTGCAACAACCATCGGCAATTCACTATTAAACTTTAATTTGCGGTCAGCCTGAAATATTCTTCTCTACAATTTCGCTTATGTTTCATTTTTGTTTTAATTTCAAAATTTTTTGGTTGTTGTTTAAAATTGCGAATGAGAAGACCAAAACGAATTGTGAGTGCAGGCATTTTAATTTTCTCTCACCTATAAATTCGACTTATAGAACTTGAACTGTGGAAGTTTACCTTTGACAACACCCAAATACGAAACCAGCATATCCCGAAACTCGGAATTATGATGCAAGTGTCTTATCTTCTTCAATGTTGTAATAACATGTTGCAATAATTTGAATCAAACGTTTTCCATACTTTTGTACGCAATCGAAGAAGTCAAATGCGTATTAAATTAAATTCCTCATTTGTTTGCTTTCAATTACGGGCGCAAAAAACTTCCAAGTGATATTAATATGTTGGCAATAAATTTAAATGCATGTCCGTTAAAAAGATAAGATTAATTTTTGTAATATTTTTCCGACAAATCAATGAGAAGACCAGATATTCGCTGGTAGTATCTCTAAATTTTACATTCGTTTGCAAACATAAATGTTTGGGTGGCTGTGTCGATTGAAATACGGATGTATGAACTTGATTTATGCACAGAGTTGTAGTGACCGATTACATGTTTTTATTTTATCGGGGAAATTGTGTTTATTTGCTTAATTAATTGCCTCTTGTAAATCGTTATGTTTTATTATTTTTTTAGTTTAGTTTTGTCATTCGAATAAGAAATTGTCTTTTAACAAGCGAAAACTAAAACTAATGGTGTTTTCTTTTCTGAAACAAATTTTGCATTTATTTTACACTTTTTGGATATGTGTGTAAATTACTGGAAAAGTTCAAGATCGTGAAAAAACAGCAGGTTTTTAAATTTTCCCCCGAAGAAGCGTAAAGAAAGTAATGTAATTTACCCTCAGTGCTCTTTAAAGGGTACTATACTACTCTTTTTTACAACTGTAATCATGGTCCAAAAGTCGATTTCATGTACAAAATACGGCGCCACATTGTGTTCCGCCGGTGTTTTCTTCATTTTAATAAACATAATTTGTTTCTTGTAATCGGCTTTCGTTAAAAATGAAATTAAACCAAGGAAAACGCTATGAATTTTTGAAATCGTTTAAGCGATTTTTTTTATATTAAACAGCGTTTTTTAATCCGAATTCGACTTTATATCTTCCAAATAATATATATTCCAAATAAGCCGGAAACATTGATTTAACTTCGTGAACTTTAAAGTGAGTAATTGAACAATTTAGGGAAACTGGGTTATTTGGTCATGCGAAACACACTGGTCGCCCGTTAACAGGCCAATCAAATTATAATATCAAGCCTAAGCGCACAATTACTGAAGACCTGAGTCATTATACTTATACATTTTAAGTGACTCAAAAACTTTGCACTTATGACTGACAACTATTCGTAGGGAAGCGTGTTTATGAAATGCCCCATTAATCACCAACTGGTGCAGAATAGACGAAACAGGTAAACTCACCAGGGCAGCTGAGTACTTTTTTTTAAACTGCTTGGATGTCCAATTCCATAAAAAAATAGACTCCCCATTTCCGGTACAGTTTTTATATGTGGAGTTTGACATCGGCAAAGAAGCCGGCTATACCTTCAATTAGCCCGTGAGTTTACCTGTTATCAATTTGCCTTGAACTAGTGCGTGCATGCTGATATTTCGAGCCAAGTCTTTCTAAGCAATGAAGCTCACTAATTGCCCACGGTTACTGATGCTCAACATCGCATCGTGTTGGAGGTATACTTTCTGTCTAAATCTTATGATATTAATGTGGATGGATAGCATGTGGTATACAAAAAACAATGCGGGATTCATGACATGAAACAGTTCTATTGGATTTCATTTTATGGGCCATTTTTTAATCATATATGTTCTTCTGCAATCATGTTTACTGTCTATCGATATACAAATTCGGTGCTCCCTGTTAAACGTAAACAGAATAGAAAATTTATTTTCATACAAACTGGAACCCGTGATAATTAAAAGCAAGTGTTTTGACTTTGAGGCAGTTACAAAAAAATCAAGCAACGGTAAAAATGTGTGCGTAAAATCCATAGGGAATTCCATCCGTTTAAACGCACCTTGATTATCACAACCATGTGTTTTTGCGAAGAACATAAAATAGTTGTCGCAATAATACCACCATCCGGCTTTTCGCTGCGTGCAGTTATCGAAAATTAAGCGAACATACTTAGTTTAGTTTTAGAACCAAAAACTTGTTTTAATATTTTAAATATCTGCTTTGCGATTGTACAAAACTTGACCTAAAGTTAAAACTTTCATAAAAACATTTTATTATTTTATTTTATTTTTTTTTGCCTTCATAAGATTGTTCAATTAATTATAAATTATTAAACATTGTATTTCCGTTTTGAATTAATGGCAATCTCAAGTTTGTAGAAACTTCTTGTTACTAAAGAATGCGAGAATTTTAAAGAATGGTGAATAAGAAAAAAAAACATATTAGGCACTAAAATAAGCGCGGATCCAGGGGAAGAAAAATGGAAAATACAAAAATGTTTAAATATGTTTTTAATAAAATTAGCGCCAAAACAATGAATTGCTTTCAGGAAACCTAGAAAAATATTTTTTCAAAAAATATGCTGGATTTGCAACTCCAACAGGTCCCATATGCACGGGTAAGTCTGTATTAAAACCGACTGGTATCCAGAGTTCGCATACTAGAGACTAAGTACCCTCTTGGATTAGGTATTTTTATGAGATAGAGTTAACTTCTCTCCGCTCGACAGCTTGCAGAGTGCACCTTTTGACAGTGCACTCTGTTATGGCAAGCCATATATTTGTCCCTGCCATCTGACGGCCAAGATATGTATATTATTCACTGTGTTCGAATTTCATCTTCATTTTTATTTTAACGTAAATAATCGCGGCAAACAGTGCAGCCAACTTTGAAAAAGAACTATAAATATCATAGACAGTGGCACTACTGATTCGTTTACAACAACAAAACTGCACAAATGTGCAAAAATATAAAAAATATTATTGATTTTTAAACATTTGTTAAATAAACTTTAATTTATATATAAATTCCATTACGAATCCCTAATTTATTTCCAAAATCTTTCACATGACTTGCAACTCAAATCATACACACACATATTATTTATGACGATTATAACTTTGAAAATCGCTTAAAGAAGTATTTAATTTTTTTTTTCAACTGAACTTAGAAGAACGTCATTGTATATGTTTGCTCTGGAGCGAAAACAATTAAGGGGCACAGCAAACATTTTATTACGAGTAAAACAAATCACTCACCCTTATGGTAAATATTTTTTCTTTCCATAAAATTCCAATCGCAAATAAATTCACCGATAAAGTTCACGTTAATAACAATTCCTCTTATCGCAAGTGATTTTCTCCCTTCGATATTTTATCACTTTTCCCTTTGACTTGTTCGCTTTTTTTTGCTATTATATTAAAGTGCAGAGTAGCATTATGTTCAAGGAGATGCAAAAGAACAGTTCCAGTGCCTTTTGGCTTGTGAAGACTTCCGTAGCACATCCAAAATATAGGAACGCAGATTTATTTACTCTGTAATGTTGAGAATGTAGAGACCAAAGTTCCACTCAAAATAAAAATTTCAAGGGAACATTAATTTTACTTCTTATTCACGATATGGCTGATTAAATATCCAAATTAAGGAGTGTGTGTTCCAAAATTTGACAAGTCTCTTTTATCTAGGATTCAACACCCAAGATCACAAATTCTATATATGAATGTATGTCGTTCTTAATAATTAAAACCTGTTTTCATCTTGTCAACAAAAATTCCAGTGAAGGTTAAAACAAACATTTTAACATTGTATGATCACCTAGTAAAAATAAAACGTTTTTTTTTATAATTCCAGTAAAATGAAAAAAAACCGTCAGCTGTTAGAAATTCTACGTGGAGGCGGCCCGTAACAGGTTCCTGTCTCTGCATGGAGCCTGGCTAAATAAGTCGAGCGTACAGAAGTTAACACTTCTGCATACGCCAGGGATGCGAAATCTGGATACCAGTCTATCTCCAGTTTTAATACAGACTTACCCGTGCATATGGGGCTCTGTGTGGGTGGATATATTTCTCTCCATTAGAGGAATGAATCAGGAAGCCTCGCAAGAGGCGGAAAGGTTAGTCCTGCAGAAACTACGGTTTTAATTGGCCAAAGGAGGAATCCGGAATAGATGGAAAAGAATGCCTCGCGAGGGCGTGATAAAAATGTTTCTGAGGAAGAGACTGAGACGGTAGCACTTATTGTGTGTGAATGCCCAGCACTGGCTGCCATAAGACTTAGGACCGCTGACGACACTTGTTAAGTGTAAATGCCATTGTAGATCTAAGCCTTAAACAAATGCTAGCAATTACAAGACACTATGTGATGAGGAAAAAGGTCGACAGTCTGTAACCACTACAGTCGATAGTAAAGACTAATGGTAGCACGAGACTTGATTAAGAGCAAAGTAATCGTAAATTACAAATCGGTTGTCTGAAATCAATTCGAGGAAAGAAGGGGATCGAAAAGGGATTTGTAAAAAGAAATAAAAAAACACAAAACGTCACCATATCCTTTAAACGACGAGGTAAATACTAAAAGCAGAATTTGCGCAGTTGAACCCCAGGAACGTTGTGATCGTTTAACTTACAACAAAGAACGCTTTAATATCCATTTCAATGCTCTTGTTTTTTGTTTTGTCAACTAAATAAAAATAAAAACGAACACAAACTCTTACGACTTTCAATAAACATACTAAAGTTTATTGATTTTTTGTTTGTTTTGGTTAAAAACATTTGATTTCTATTATGGAATTGTAAAAAAAACAATCGTTGCTCCAAACCTTTCGCTTTTTTGTTTGATCGCTAGCCGGTCAACCAGTTTTGGGTTTTTTTTTCATTTACATTTATCTCGCTTACCATAAGGTTTAAAAGCAGTCGTAACATTTGCACAAACTAATTCACATACGAAATCAAGTATTTTGTAGAGGGCGATTTGATTTTTTTTGTTCATTTGACGCTTGCATGCATGGAAAGAAATGTAATGTTATTCCTTTTTCTGTGCTTTTGTTTGAAAATAACACAAGCGGACAGAGTCCGCTAAAATAACCAAAAAATTTAAAATTTAAAAATGTTTAAACAGGTTAAATGTTCCTTGTTAAGTACTTGAGAAACTGCAAACAAATCAAACAGCTTTTGAGCTACAGCTTTTATATATTATTACTTTTATTTCAAAATGCTTTCTTCCCGAAATGAGTTTTTTTTTTGGAGCGGAGAATTTAAAATTGGCGACACTTATTTGACAGTTGTAATTCGCTTTTGGTTTGGTATTAATTTAGATTTTTGGACCGAATTTCCGTCATCCGTTCTCACGTTTGGTTTGCAGATAAACCGGTTTCGGCTATGTAACATCTTAAGTGTCACTTCGGGTTCTAAGAAAATTACATCAATTTGTTGATAACTTTGGCACACCTTCTTCGGTACGGACGGTACGACGTCTCTGATAATGCTCTGATTTTGCTCAAATTAGTTGCTCTGATGGGCGAATATTCCGAACGAAAAATGGACGGGGAGCGCGATAAGTTTCTCAAACTGAATCATATTTTTCGTGAAAAATCTGCACAATTGACAGGCGTTGTTCAGGTGTTAGTCTATTCGCGCTGAAATGGCAAGTCAAACTAAACACAAAACAAGTAACAGCTGTCAAAATGGCGTACATATCAAGCAGTATTGCCAACTTTTAAAACTTTTCCAAAAACACGCCTCTTGTATAAGCCGATCAGTTATTTATGACAGTTTTGTGTGCTAGTCTATCAGTCTGGCAGGTGGTGGGTTCGATTCTCACCACAACAGGCGGTAAAATTATTCATTATTACATTCAACATTTTATGTGCGAATACATACATATGCATAATCTCGCGCGGATCCAGGTTAAGCTTGGGGGCAGAATAGGAAGTATTAACGAAAACAAAAAAATTCTTTAATTTGTCTAAATAATTTTTAAGGGAAATGGAGGAGGAAATGTCCCTTTTTCACCCCTTTGGTTCCGCGCCTGGTACAGTTTGTAAATTTATTTTTAATAAAATTTGAAGCGGAGAACTTTTGCGATTCGATTTTCCGGACAGATACTGCAGGAACCAGAAGTCCGTTAATAATATGGTGAATTGTGGCCGTTAATAGTGCAGCAGGCTGCAAATTCCTGCAGAAGAGTTAGGTTAGGTAGAGAAGGGGAGCCTCATGACCGTGGACATATACTTAACCCAGTTCTTTGGATTATTGTGCGCTCTTCATTACGAAATCAAGAAAAGCGACTTTTGCATGTTATACTAACGCGGTGCTCCGAGTAAAACTCCTCAGTATTCTCTAGTTCCAAGTACGAATTTTCCCGGGAAAGTGTTTCTCTTCCCCATTACTTGTTCCTGGGAAAAAATACTCTATTGTACCCTTTTTTAAACAGTATTAAAATTAGGAGGAAAGAAAAACGGAAAAAATAGTAAGAAAGTAAATATTTATTTATAATAGAAAAAATTTCCCGGGAATTGTTGTTCATAATTGGATTGAAAGTGTCTTAGATGAGTTATATGTAGTCAGGTATCAACCGGGAAGTACTGGGTTCTTTTTTGTGCAAAAGCTAGGCAACAGTACAGAAAATATTTCATAATTTTGATCTTCCTATTGCAGGTCTTCCTATTCCAAGAAGATGTGCTTGTAAGCTTGTGTGTCCAGTTAGAATATTTCTAATCTTACTTATTTCGACACCTTGTCAGTTTCAGCATTTAGGCCACCCCACAACTTTCTAATAGTTTTTCCTACCATTTTGTTGTTTCATAATGCGATATGGGCAGCTTTGCCTAATATTTAACTTACCTCCTAGTACCCTCAAAAGACTATTATCCTCTGGGTTTGAGTGCAAAATATTTGCACGTTCATTACCAAATACTCCCAGTACTTCCTGGTAACAGATGAATCGTGATCTCCTATTTGTCGGTTATTCGTTGACTGCTCTTTGCAGCTATGCGCCGAAACCGGTTTGGAGACGAAGTTTTATTTTTTTATTCTCTTGAAACAATTGGTGTTAGAAATTAATAAAATAGGGCAATTAGTTTAAGCTCTCGTCTGTAACGAATGTATTCCTTTATATTCTGCTGTTGGTAAATCACATGTTCTGTGCTGTGACACAATTATAAAATAAAATTTATTACACTTGCATTTTAAAATTCTTGTCGATAGTTAATTTAAATGTAAGTAGTTGGTTTGGCATATAAAATCTACAATTGATCATGCAGAGCGGATAGAAATCTTTCACGAAAATGATAAGAACAAAAAAAATGTCTCTAGGAATTCAACACCACCTGAGAATGTTTGTGATGAAAAATAATCTTCATAGAGTTCATCACTCAGCACAATAATCGTATGTGTCAATTCATTAGTAAATTGAAATTAGAATGATTTATTAGCTTCTGTTCTATTACAAGCTGTAGCCGGCGTGCGCTGCAACACCACGTAAACAAAAATTGTGTTTTCATTGAGGTTTGGTTTACCCGCCTTTGAGCGTGTTTTTAGCTGGACTGTGCAGACTAAGAATAAAGTAATTTGTGCAAAGTTTAACGACTATAACGTGTGCCACGCTCACAATTACGTTCACAACTATTACTAGCTGGTCTTTGCGGACTCATAAAAAAATAAAAATATATTTTGAAGAATCGGAGGAATAGTCTAGGAACGCATAGAGGACAAACACAAACATTGATTTTTATTTATATAGATTACACAAGTTTACAAATTCAGGTCAACTTTTGAACAGGAGCAACTGAAAGTTGTTTCTTAAAAGGCTCTCCCATAAAATTTGCAAAGGCCGTATAGTATGTTAGCGTGTTCAAAACGAGATAAATTCACTTACAAAGCGTGAGTGTCTTTTTTAAGCGCTTAGCAAATTTATTACAACAGCTGATTTTTCAGAAAATAAAGGAAATGAACAATAAAAATGACCAACAAACCTCAAATTCCTAATTGTCTAGTAAATAATTGAATATTTATTTTAATTTCATCATCCGTCCATCACTTATTGTTTGGCTTTTATCTATTTGGTTTTAGAGTTGCATAAAGTAACTTAGCCGCATGCAATAAGCTAAGCCGCAGCCAGTATATAAACGCTAACGCCGCCTCTAAAAAGTTTAAGCAAAGAAAGTATTTGATGTGTGCATTAACTTTTTAAAAACTTTTACCAATTAATAAAGCTTTATTTAATATTTTAATTCTTACTATTTTAGCAAAAAAATTTTAACAGTCTTAGCTTCAATTTTAAGTCTTTACAGGCAGCTGTTAAGACGGTCCTACCGCCGTGAAACTTTGTAAGCGCAGGTGTCTAGTTGCTTTGATTTTAAAAATAAAAAGAAATACACAGTTGTTTTAGCATTGCAAATTGCCTATCTGCAATGATTTTTGGCATAGCAAGTGATAGCAAATTTTAGTTTCATATATTTTATTGTTATGGTTTTGCAATATGTAGCATATTTGCTAGACTTGCAAGAGTTGTTTGCAACCAAGAGTGAGTTCCCCTAATGTTTTAAAATTTTTTTTTATGACTGAGCAGATTAAAAATAGTGGTAACAAGGATAAATTATAATACTGATGTTCGCCTTTCGGATTTTTTATTTAACTTATTAGGATAAACCATTCTCTAGTTATGTTTATATATATCATGAAACTACTTGCTATTTGACAGAACGGTATATCTCAAAAACTACCAGCTCATCAGGAAACCTTTAGGCAACTTAAAAAAAAAAAACGTAAACGTCGTATGCTCGAAATTCTTTAGACCAATTGAGAAATTCAAAGAAACTCAAGATTAAAAAATTATAGTTTTAACAAACGGCCCCACAAAGAAAATTTTTATTTTATTTTTCTTACTTACCCTACTACGTTTGGTTGGTTTTTTTGCCAACTCTAAATGTAGCTGTTAAAAAAACAAAAACAAAACAGGCTATAATATGCTTTAGTTAAAAAAGCAAAAAATAGCAAGTGTTGCCAATAATTTCACAAGCTATTATTATTTATTGCACAAGCTGTATATATTTATTGTATTGAGTTTTTTCGAATTTTATTCTTTCTATTGAAAAATAAACGTTGAGGGGCTTAAAGCTTCAATATTTTTGTCTTGATATTTTTTGAATTTATCATTTTGTCTAAAGAATCTCGGGCATAAGACGTTTAAGTTTTTCTAAAAAGTTTGGTAAAGATTTCCTGATGAGCTGGTAGTTTTCGAGATATACCGTTATGTCAAATAGCAAGCAGTTTCCTGATGAGCTGACCTAAGCAATTAGCGAAATGCTCATAGAGACTAGGTTAATCACCCCAGACAATAAATTGCACTATTTTATCAATAAAATACGACTTAGGAGTAAAATAGTTAACTTGAAAATAATTTATTTATTTTTTTCAACAGAATCAGCCCAATTCTGAACAACAATTCCCTGCGTTTGCACAAAATAAAATGTCAAAATAAAAACAGCTGATTCTGATTTTCTCCCTCCCTTTTTTCTTGTTCCCTGGGAGATTAGAATAAGGGAATTTATTCCCCGGGAACAGTTGGTTGGGAGGGGAAAAAATTCCCTGAGAATTTTCATAATTGGGCTGAATAATTATTAAAGTTAATTTTTTTAATAAAACTCAAAAAATCAATGCATCCAAGGGTAGTCAGTCCGCGTAACAAGTATTACGTTGGTGTACTTCTTAATCTTGTAGCATGTTTCCTTCATTATAATTTTTGTTGTTGTTGAAATTTGAAGAATAATGATTATTTGCGGTCTCTGCTTTTTTGTATTACAGCCCAACTCTAACTTCTTCAGAGACCGACTCTGTGTGTAAAATATTAAATTCGGGCCTAAATTTTCTTTTATAATTTTTGTGAAGATGGTGAAGTGACAAAATTACTACTCCAACTTTTAAGGCATTCATGAAATAATAGCTTTCGTCATAATGATTTTATGAAAGAAAAATACGCAGCAACTGTCATTATAAAATTATCTTGAAACAACGACAATGACTGAAACTAAATGTTGAAATTATTTTGCCAAATTAGTTTCGGACTTATAAATTGAAATTCAAAGCAGCTTATTTGTCTAAAAATGTTATTCGGAATAAAAACAAAAATTAGAAATCAACTGAGTTTGGTGGTCAAATTATTGTCTGCTTAAAGACATTGACAATCTCTAACGGGGTGGGTGGGTGTGTTTTAACCATGAGACTTAACTCTTTTCTTATATAATAATTGCTTCAAATATAATCAATTTAATTGTGCCGTTTATAATATTAAACATGTTACATTTAGGTTGCAATCATTTTAAATCACCACTTCGCACACAACGGATATTCAAGTTAAATTCTGCGATATGTTTTCAATGTAAACAAGTTTTGGCAAAATTAAAGTGAAGGACTGCTGTTGTTTATTATTGGTTTTAACGGATCATAATGTTTTATTAACACGTATGTATACACGTATGTATATACATATGTATGTATGAACATATATTGTTAGCTTAAAAATTTAACTACAGTTTTCAAAATTTTACAGTAGAAGCAAAAACGTTCATACATGATTTTCTGTTTCGCTGTCCATAGGTTTTTTTAATTGATAACTTCAACTTGGTTAATTGAATGTGGTAACGTAGTAAAACATACCGTGACTTTTTACGCCCATACTGGGGCACCAGCACACTCTGAACTAGCATATCGGAACCTTAATTTCAGTGAAAGGAAAATTCACTTGCCGTAGTTCATCTGTTTTTTTTTATATTCCGGCATGCTTCTCAGTCTACAGGGTTAAATGCCACAATTGAGGGTCTGTGGCTTAAGTAGTTCCCGCGTTGACTATTAAGCATTCGATGGCTTTAGAAGCCTGGCTTCATTTGCCAGCCGCTGCAAAATAAATAACATACGTTTTTCTGATACGTACTAGCTTCTATTCATACTAATCTATATCGCAGCGTCCTTATTCGTCGGTAATTCTGGAGCACTAAATAGTCGACGAAGTAAAATAATTTATTCAAGTAATGCGCCTGCCTACATAACACCAGAGGCGCTGCAATACTGTTCTAAAAATAAAACATAACCTCGTAATTGCAGAGTTGTAAACACTGAAGCTTTTGTATCGCCTCCTCGACTTCACCACCTGTCTTTTCTAATCTAATTCTTTCTACAGAAAGTAGCGCACAATTATTCAAAAAATAATTAGTAGGCGGCACTTAGTTGCCTAAGTTTTTCTAAAAAAAGAAATTTGGAAAAAAAAATTCATGCTTTTAGTTGGCAAAAAAAAAAAAAAAATAAATAAATACCCGAAATGGCCGCATTCTAAAACTGTATTAAATTTTTAGTAAAATCATAATTTTTTTGGCTTTCGAAAACTTTTTAAATTAATTTTAATTTAGAATTTTATCTTTGAGCAGCTTTTCGATTTAATGGAAAATAAATTTTCCTTGTGATATTTTGTTAAAGTATCAATTTTTTTTTTTGGCGAAAATTCAATTAATTGTGCAATTAAATTTTTTACTCTCGGAATAATTTGATTTTTAGATTGACTCTGCAATTGTGCAATAATTGTGTTTTTTGCGTTTTTTCGACTTTGGTGAAATTTTAGTTTTTGGTTGGAAAGGGCGGTATGGAACTTTAAGTTGGCAATATTGCTTGATAGCAAATTACCTTCTGAAAATGTCCCCGTTTGTTGTGCTTTATGGGGACGGTGGAATCATTGGTACATATTTCTACAAAAACGGAGTCGGCCAGTACATTACAGTAAATATTGACCGCTACAGGGCCATGATTACTGACTGTTTTGTATCACTATGTCATGGCCTTAATGTGTTGCGCGTAAAGAACCCATAAATTGGCCTTCAATATCATTCGATTTGACAGCGTTGGATTATTTTTTGTGGGGCTATATGAAGTCTCTGGTGCACGCCGATAAGCCACGGACGATTGACGCCTTGAACGATACCATTCGGCACGTTATCACTGACATACGGCCGCCAATGCTTGCAGCATGCAGTGTTCGATAATTAGACTTCCCAATTGAACATCCCATTAAGGTGACCATGTGGCGGAAATCATATCCAAACAAAAATTGCAAAGAATTATTTTTCGAATATATTCAAATTCATGGCAATCAATAACATAAAACTGTGTCTTATTTCAATTTACCGTTTTTTTTATTATGGAAAATGTTGGTAAATTTTTCGGAAAGGCAGATGCTTTACGCCAATGGACCGATTCCACTTTCGATAGATATCGAAAATACACATATGAATATTTTCACGTATGAACAGTGAGAGTCTCTAACAGGGGAGTCCCTACCTATAAGGGTCCAATGGCTTCTTCTTAAATGCCTTTTCGATTTTAAGAAATCTGGTCTTATTTTAATTGCTACTAAATACGCTTAAAAAATTAAGAAATAAAAAAGGGGTTCAAATTTGTTTGCCAACAAAGTTGGAAAAAATGGGTTTTTATCGATAACTTTCGAATTGAAGGATGTAATCGAATTTCTTAAAAATAACTGTATTATCTATTCAACTAAATCTGCATTCTGGCCGTCGAGCGGAGACAAGTTAACACTCTCGTATAAAAAAATCCCTAATCCATGGTGGAACAGCATACGCTAGGGATGCGTGGCCAAGATGGTCTCAAGTATGCGAACTCTAGGTACCAATCAATTTTCAGTTTTAATACCGACTTACCCGGGCATATGGAGCTCTATGTGGGTGGATATATTTTTCTCCATTAGAGGGATGAATCAGGAAGCCTCACAAGAGGCGGAGACCTTAATCTCTGCAGAAACTGCGGTTTTAATTGGCCAAAGGAGGAAGCCGGAAAAGATGGACAAGAATGCGTGAGATCGTGAGATTCCGTCGGATAGATAATGAAATCCCGCACAAGGTGGAGACTCTGTAGGAACTCTGGTGTTTATTGGTCAATGGAGGAATTCTGAAGAGTTGGACAAGAAAACCTCCCAAGGAGTGGACGGGATACGGTAGCACAATTTGGGTGTGAATGTCCAGCACTGGCTAGCATAACACTAAGGACCACGGTCGGACACGTGCTAAGTGTAAATGCCATGGTGGACCTACTGTTACAACAGACTCCGTGATGAAGAAGAAGGTCGACAGTCACCAGTCGATAGTCTGAAATCACTGTAGTCGAGAGTAAAGGCTAGTGGTAGCACGATACTTGATTGAGACGAAGGTAATCGTAAATTACAAATCGGTTCTCTGAAATCAATTCGAGGAAAGAAGGGGGGTTGAAAAGGGATCAATAAAGTTAGCGGTCTGCTTTGATATCCCCCCTACATAAAAAAACCTGCAGCCTCCACTAGGCCACTTCAAAAGTACACTTTCAGTGTTGCACGCTGTATTTAATCATCTTACTGCTCCTTGCAAAGAAAATTTATATAAAAACATGCATTTGCATAGAATTCCCAGCCTTGGTGATAATGTATTTTTATTTCTAATAAATTAAAATAAATAAATAAACAATAGCTTAATTAGTATTGCTTTCAGGAACATAAAGCAAGTGTATGTACATTCTATGGAGTTTCTAAATTAATCTAATAGCAATAATAACTTCTCCTGCCACTCGATTCTTCATGAATACGAAATTTAACTCGACATGAGAAAAATAAATATTTTAACTAAATCGAACTAAAGCGAAATGTGCTTTTTTATTACAAACAAATTTAAAAATGATCAGTTTTGTTGAAATTCAAAAGTTTGTGCATAAAATAATTAATTGTATCCGTTTGTTTCAATTTCAATTGTACAAAAAAAAAAAGATTTATTTTTAAAGTTTATTTCTTCGATTCCTTTTGAATGTCATTAATCACTTTTATTGTTAAATATTTCTCGAATTCTTTGTTGTCACATTAATTAAATATTTAAGAAATTTCTATTGGTATTTCGTACTTGTTTTGTGCTTCAATCGCTTATATTTTCAACTGTCTGCAGGAAAAAAAAAGTAAAACAAAAGTTCAATTGCGCAAATAAATTTTATTCATTTTTCAGATGATTTGGGAAAAATAAACATCGAAAACGTTTAATGTCTATAAAAGTATAATTTGTTTTTTATTACATAATAACTTGACTTAAACAATTTCCAGTATATAATTGTGAGACAGTGATACCACACTCTGTGCCACCGTAAAAGTTACACAGTGGTACGAGTGCTGGCGTTCTACGGTGGAGATTTCGCAAAAAGAATAATTTAAATAACATAAATCTGTAGTTTGTAAAGCTGGACATACAGCTGTGATTTGGACGTGCTCGACGTGCTCGACGTCATGTTAGGTGTGTATGGGCTTGTTAAGAAGCAAACAACAAAAAACTAAAATTGTTCAATTTCTTGCGATTTGCGTCTCATGGTTATGGCGTTGCGTGCGAGCATTTTAATATTTTTTCATGTGAGTTTAATACGTTAAAACGTGCGTATCGGGAAGTAAACAATTTTTAGAAGAACTACCAACATTTTAAAAGGAGTTAAATTCTTTAATGTGCCATATTCCATATTTGACATGTGAAATTTAACAATTAAACATTCCTGAATTTTCATTGTTTTTTTGCGATTACATCACCCACTTCGTTATTCATATTTACCTGTTGAAGTTTTTGTTTTTTTTTCATTTGTATAAAGAAATGGTGCGCGGGCAATTCACATGTGTATACGCGGCTTAAGCGTCAGATCGGATTTCGTTTAAACTTTTCACGGCTATACATCAGGGTTTTACGAGTTTGATGTTTGAGAAATCTATCTCTTAAAGTTTGGGAGATATATAAATTTCAAATTTAGGCGTTCTCCTGAAATACAGGCCCACATGACCTTAAGCCACGAGGCTACGTAATAAACTAAGATACAAGAGCCCACTATCAAGAGCTATTTAAAGAACTTATATCCCACAAAAAAAAAAAATCACTATTTATAGCCCGTGGGAAAGCTGTAAGGCATTTGGGTTAAAAATTTCCAGAGAATGGTTTCACACCATATCACATATATAATTTGTGCTATTCCAAACATTAGAGACACTTTGAATGATCCTATAAATTTCGGTTATGTTTATTATCAACGACAAGTCAAAACTTTACTATGAGAAAATCACCCGAACCTGATTGTAACACGATCAATGATCAGCAACTTACTCAATGTTGTTAAGAGAATTATACCATTTATACTTAATTTATTAAATTTTTCAAACTTGGTCTTTTTTTGAATTTAAAAAAATCTTTTATTCTTTCGATACTTCGCGACTTCATTGTGTAGCATCAGGAGTAGCATTAGAATGGATTAGCTAAATATCGAAAGATTAAAAGAATTTTTTAAATAAAAAAAGTCCTGCAAGCTTGAACAATTTAATAAATTGAATTAAAAATGGTCAAGAAAGTCCATAACTTAAATTTAAACCTGATGCCATGTTCCGAGTTTTTCCCCATGTACTTGGACGATCTCTAAGGCAAGAAAGGGCTCAAGTCAGATTACGTCAGACAGGCCAAGATATTACATTATACAGCCAATTTAATCGAAGCTAAATGCAGAAATATGCGTTGCGTATTTAAATCCTTGACGAGCAAAACAATCCGGGATGATTACCAGTTTGGTTTTCGAGCGAGGCATTGTTACCGTTATTAGATCGGCATTTAAAAATAAGCAATACTGTTAAGCTTTATTTATTGACATTTTTCGGATGTTTGATAAACTCTGGCATGATGGGCTACTCATCTTCTGAACAGCTATTTGACATATAAAACTTTGACGTTCACAGGATAAATTTTCTAAAAAAGAGCAAATCTCTGCAGGAGTCTCGCAAGAGCCGATATTATATATTATCTATACAGCGGATATGCCAACAAGCTTAAATTTAATCACGTCAGTTTTTACAGATGACACTACATTTGAAAGTGTTAACCAAGATCCGAAAGTTGCATCCGAACAACACCAGTCTCGTATTGAAAAGCTAGAGGGCTACATTAAAAAAAAACGGAGAATTAAGGAAAATTCATCGAAATGTTCTCAAGAAGGCAAAATGGTCCACCAATAACAAGTGCCACTATTCCAGCGGAAACCTACGTGAAATATTTGGGTATTGACCTAGTTAGACGCCTAATTCGGTCGCACCATATTGAGACAAAAACAACTTAACTACACTGCTTAATAGATACCATGACTTTGGAATAGAAAATGTTATAAAAATCCATTATAAAAATAATATGGATATATATCAATTCAGGCGTGGGGTACTCTTTGTTTTCTTTAAAAAAAAAATGCGGAATAATGATGCTTCCAGCCCAAAATCAACACCAACGTCGTCGTCCCATACACGGCGACTATGCTTGTACACACAGCCATCGAAGTAAATATGCGCCTCCTTGCTAAAGATGATTTCTCTGTTGAAATTGGGGCTCATTTTCGAAGCTCACTTAGCGAACAAACTGCGTTATCTGTGATCACAACTTTAAGCTCATGGGTGAGTAGGATCATGTGCGGGCACAGGCTGAAGTCCTGATGAAAAATCTGTCAAAGTACGACTGTTACCAATGAGGAATCGAATGCTTTCTGTCCTTTTTCGTGCTGCAGAATGGCCGCAACTTGGGTAATGTTTGCAACAACAAATACTTATTTCAATAAAAAAGTTTAAACCCTTGGACATTGTGTTGGATCGTGTAACTTTTCATGGTGAATTGGGATTAGTAAGTAAAAAAACAAGATTTAATAGACAGCGCCAACACAACATGGCCACCACAGACTGTCAACATCGACCCGCCCGCCCTTTATTGATGGTTTACTATTTCCATAGAAAACCCGACGAAAAACATTATGCGGAAGAATCAGTGTTTAGGTAACAATTTTGTTGTTGTTGTAAAAATGGAAAACTGGTAACTAAAGCCTGTTTGTGTTAGTGCACCAGCTAATTAAACCAAAGTGTCCAGCTGGTTATAAAAATAATTGCCAAAAAAGTTGCCAGGATAAAAAAAACTTAAACAAGAAAGTTATTTAATTAATAATAAATTGATTAAGACATGATATTCAATTTAATTTTTCATTGTTAGAATCTTTAAATGGCAAATACCATCTAAGACACCTGATAACAATTTCTAATGTTTAATGTTTTACAGTTTTTAATAACTACCCTCAGTTCATAGGGTTCAGTTTTAAATGACAGTTTTCTCGGGTAAGTATCACATCAAAAGGAGACCCTTCAACAACTGCTAATCGCCCTATGCCTTTCATATAGGAGAAAGGTCGTGCTGAGTTTTATGGTCTCCGCCAAAAAAGAAAGAAATCAGAGTTTGGATTCATTTTCTACCAAGTTATTATTTTTTATTTTTTTTTTTTTTTGATATGATTGGCCCGGCCCCAAAAAGTTATTTTCAGTTTTGGTTATTTCTTAGCCTTATCCAGGTTGTTTAGATAAATGGTGGATAACTGCTACGAAGTCATATTTATTTGAAGGAACATTCTTTGCCACCTCGGCTTGCTCTCGGAGGAAATCCGATTTTTTATCACTTTTTGCAGCAACAGAGACCACATGTCAGTGAAAACGTGACGAATGTCAAGACGCCAATCACCTGACTTGTTGAGTAGACCAGAGACTTCATACAGCCCCACAAAGAATAGTCGAAAAGTGTTAAGTCGCTTGATCTTGCAGACCAATTTCCGTTCCGTTACGCGAAATTATTCGTTTACCGAGAGCACTTCTTCCAATAAATTAATTGTAGCAGTGCACGCTTTGCGGCATTTCGTACGGTCTTGTTGAAACATCAGCTTTTCCACATTATTGCCATTTAATTGTGGTACAGAAAAAGTTAGTGATCATGACCCTGTAGCGGTCACCGTTAGCTGTAACGTTCTGGCCGGCATCGTTTCTGACGAAATACGGACTAAGGGTTTCAGCCGCCAATAAAACACCCTAAACAGTGACTTCCACTGGATGCAATGGTTTTTTGGAAACGGCTTGTAGAATATCTTCAATCGAAATGCGGTAGTTCTGCTTGTATTCATTCAACCAGATAACAGGTAAAAAAATTTCTTGTGAAATGCACAATCAAAATCAATTTTCTTCTGAACCCATTTTTGAAATGTACGGTGATCGTGGGGCTTTAATTCGGCCTCGAATTGAATTATGCAAGCCGGCAAATCCAAATATCTCCACAAACTCATAAAGTGGATTGGCACAGTTTCAATTGTTGAGCAAGATGCCGAATGGACTCATTTGGGACTTCTTTGATGTAGCGCACTACAGCAGCAACATCTTCTTCGGTACGCACTGTACGACGTGTCTGAGCATGCTTGTGTTCCTGTAGAATAAAGTTGGTGTGAAAACGATTCATGGTTGGTCGAATTAATTGCTCTGATGGACGAATATGCCGACCGAAACTTGAACGAAGAACGCGACAAGTTTCTCACATTGAACCATGTTTTTCGCAAAAAAAATTTCAACAATTTGCGGGCATAGACCAAAAGGATAAAGCAAATTCTGTGACTCACTATCCTACACAGTCCTAAGATTCATTCACAAGAAAATCTGTTGGAATTCTGTCCCACTCAAGAAAGGAAACACAACTCTAATCGCATAAATAATATTTATTTATTGCAGGTAAAAAAAAACATTTTATTAAAAAATCCCCTGATACCCGCCTTAGATTTTTTTGTTCAATGCTGGAATAATATTAAGAACTGCGAGTAGTAATATTTCCTTCTTTTTTTGCTCAATCATCTTTCTAAGCGCAAATCCTTTCGCAGCCACTGTATTACGTTTTGTTTCCCCGTTTTTAATTTCTGATTTATTTATTTGTACGCGGTGAAGCGTGCGTGCATTAAATATTTGTAGCAACTGACAAATTTTGAAAAGAAAAAAATCTAGTTTAATTTATATCCTTTCAAATGAGACTGTAAAATAAATACAAAAAGCAGATTCAATTTACATGTTTAAAAATTGAAAATAAATCTTTGCGACTGCGCGCAAAAGCTTTCATAAATCTTTCAAATTATTAACAAAAAAATGTTAATGACATTCACCAAATCTGGCTTAACGGTTTTGCAAAATCACTATACAGAGAGAGAGAGAGAGAGAGTGAGAGAGAAATAAAGATCACCTTTCAAACGTAACGCCTTTCACTTATTACTGCATATGAAATTTCCACATATTTTTCCAAAAACAAAACGAATAATTAATTCATTTCATTTCCCTAAAAACGTCACATATCAATGAGCCATGTGACAATTGAAACAGAAATTGAAATTCAATAGGTATTTGGTCATATTTAGTATCAAAAAAATAAAATAAAACAAACAAGCTCCACGAAACGTTACAGCACACGGGCAGAATAATGACTGTTTAATATTTCACTTCATAACAAATAAATACCCGAAGCCCAAAAAAGCATTTAAATAGCACAGAACAGCCACATGTGTTGTTGACATTTAAAATTAGCAAAATTGAACGTTTGTAAGACAACCGCGACTAAACTTAAGCGTACTTAGTTTCGTTTTCGTTACGCTTGCAGATGCTAATAATGATGTCAAATAACATGAATTGAGTTAAGAATAATTTCTTAAATTGTCAATAATGACAGGTTTAAACAAGTATTTTTCATTACATATATACCTGCTCCTAAAAGGGCCTAAATTATGCAAATTAGTTCATCACGAATTAAATAACATTTATTGGAAGTTTTTTTTTTTTTTTTTTTTAGTCAAACGAATTAGGAAATTCAGAGAGAAGCAATATTTAGAAGTCTTCTGGTCTTCTGCCATTTTTAATTGAATATAATTTATTCTAAGAAGAATTTTCGGGATGTTATTCTTTCTATTTAGAGAATTACTTCTAGCTAATTTTTTAACCCAACTCATTTTTATTATAAATTTTGTAATTTATTGTTAACAGTGCATAAGCTAGTCTTTATGCGCATTCCCCTGGTTGCGTAGGCCAGCTCATCAGAAAATCTCTATCCAACTTTTTAGAAAAACGTAAATGTCTAATCCTCGAAATTCTTTAGACCAAATAAGAAATCCGAAAGAAATCAAGACAAAAACATTAAAATTTTAGCAAAAAACCCCCACAACAAAAAATTTTTATTTTATTTTTTTTACTTTCCTTACTAGGTTTAGTTGGTTGTTTGCCAACTGTAAATGTAAGCTGTAAGCGGTAAAAAATAAAAACAACACAGGTTTGATTTGTTTCAGTTAGAAAAGCAAAATAATTTATTTCAGCTTTGATTTGCTTTGGGTAGAAAAGCAAATTAATTTATTTCCAATACCCCTTTCAGTACATATTTGCGGCCGTATATCGATAACTATAATTGCTTCAACACTACGTCTTCAGTAGTCATAGCGTCTGCAAAATAACGGGAGAAAATGTGTTCGTGTCGTCGAGATTGTTTCGATACTCTCAGCATAGTTTTTGTACGGATGTTTAAAGACGATCGCACACACTCACACACATATAGTTTTTATTTTGTTTGTGTAATGGCAGAACAGTGTTGTCCGAACAATTGTTCGATTCTTAACACTGACTAATCTAACATAAAGTTACGAAGATGGTAACATCTTCCCATAGAATTATACAGGTACGAATTATACATATACGATTGGTACCGATTGATCTGTATTATTGCTTTCTGGTTGTGAGAGGGAACTGTTTTGGTAATTTTCCCAATTTTCGTTTATAGCACAGTATTGTTGATTTAAGAAATTGGGCAAAATACTCCAGTATTGTCAGTTTCTTAAGCTACCCCGCCAAATGGCATGCTGAATATCACCAAAATAGCACAACTTATTGCAAATATATAAAATTATGTTGTTTTAGTAAACAAATGCTTTTTTTATCATTACAAATATTATAATATTAAAAATTTAATATAAAAATTAAATTGTTTATAAAAATTAAAAAAAGTTGTCATATTCTTAAGAAATGTTGAAGATGTTGTAGTTTTATCTGAATTATAGTCAATACATATTTAAATTTATGAATTTCACTGCAGTGTTTTTTTAATACTATTTATACCCTTCACAAAAATATATAGGCTAGTCATTCCATTTGTAATTTCTAGAATATTCATTTCCAACCAAACAAAGTAGGGCAGTGCAATTGACAATGTCTGATGTTGAAATCAACTTTCTGACGGTACAAGATAACCAAGGATCTTATAACTTAAACCACGTGATCAGTGAGTTAGGCAATTTTTCGTTATTCGAAATCAGCAATATATGTCCAGAAGTACCCGAGATATGGATTCCTTTGGTATTTTTACTTTTGCGGGGAAACGCATAACCGCAAGTCCCTAAAATTAGCCATACAGGAATTATCACTTCGACGGTCCCAGATAACCTACGGACCGAAAGCTTAAAACTGGAATTTCACAAAAAATTAAAAATTTTATGTTCACCACAAAACCGAAAACAGGATTAACAAATTTTTTTTATTCAAAGATCAAAATTCAATGAAAAATTAAAATTTTCTAAAAGAAAAAAAATCCAAAAATTTTGAATGTTCACCACATTTTTGCAACTTCGCCGAAAAGCCGAAAAATCACAGAAAATCTATATTTTATGGAAAACTTCGAAATTTTAACAATATCTATCGAACAAAAAATTTACCTCAATTGGTGAATTCCCAAGAAATTAAAAAAAATTCCCAAATAAATTATAAATTCACCAAAATAGTTTAAAATTATAAATTTTATTAATTCTAATCTGAAAAATCTGAATTCACCAAATTTCAGCACAACACACAACTACAACTCAAAAATTAAAAAAACCGAAATTGCACAAACAAATTTTAAATTCACCATGTCGAAAATTCACTATTAAATCGATAAAACTGTAATAAAAAAATTAATTGCTAGGAAGGTCGTATTTAATAAAAAAAATTATCAATAAATACAGAAAAACCAGTTCACCAAATATTAAAATTTTACCACAAAAACTTTAAGTTAACCAAAATTTTGCAGATTCACCAAAAAACCGAAATATTAAAAAAATAAATAGCAAAATGCAATGAACACTTTAAAACAGAATATATCTTGCACAATTATATAAAAAACATTTAATTTCACCAGAAATCTGAAATTCACAAAAAAATTAAAAATTTGCAAAAAAAAAAAATTAAATTTCAACACAATTTAGGAATTCACTAAAATTTAGAAATTCTTTACAAAACTAAACTACCATATAGTCTCAAAATGATTAAATTACCGAAATAAAATTATTTTCCAAAAAACGCAAAATTTTAAAAATGCCGAAATTTCACCATAAAATTTCGAATATATTAAAATTTCACAAAACTCACCAACATCATAAAATCGAAAAACTGGAATAAAACAAATAAATTTCATTGTGTGTGAATGCCCAGCATTGGCTAGTATAAGGGTTCGATCCACGGGCAGACACTTGTTAAATGGCCATGGTTGACATAAGCCTTGAACAATTGCTAGCTGAGCAAATAGCCCAGCAGTCACCAGTGGACAGTCTGAAATCACTACAGTCGAGAGTAAAAGCTAGTGTTAGCATGAGACTCGAATGAGAGTAGACGTAAATTACAAAATTGGTTGCGTGAAATCAATTCTAGGTAGGAAGAAGATCGAAAAGAGACACATAAAGTAAGCGGTCTGCTTCGATATCCCACCTACATTAAATAAAAAATTCGCGGGTGGGAGCTATTATTTGGCCCAAGGAAACCACTTATTTCCTTTGTGATACGAAACTCAAGCTGTCCGATTGTATATATATACCATACATACCTTAGTTTTAGATATTGTCGAGAGTGCGTACGGTACTTTTAACGGCTAGATTGGCGGAATCGCAAATTTCGTGAACCTTATTTTTAATATCAAATGAATAGAGTAACGGTTCCGAGCTGATAGACCATTATAAAAAGATCCTTTCCAATAATGAACTTAAAGGTCATTTATTTCTGAAAACTGAGTTAGTTTTGTGCCGAACTAATTCGTACATATTAGTAACAAAATGAACCATTAGCGGCGTTGCAATAAAGTACTTACAATAATAACACATTTCATATTAATTTTGCACGTTTTGTTAATGAATATTTAACACTCAACATTTTAAAGGTTGAATTGATTGAATTATTTCTCACATCATAATTATAAAAACACAAATATCCCGTGGGTAAGGCAAATATGTTTTTACATCAAGTAGAAGTTGCATGCAGCATAAAAGCCATTATTGTAGTCAACATAAACACATGGTTGGTTGTTGTAATGAATCCATTATCTGCCTCTTAGATTCAGTTCACTGTGGTTTTTTTTCATACTTGTGGTGTCTTAAAGGTGTTAAAGTCTTTTTATACTCAACTGCAGTAGTCGCAGTACTTTGGTATTTTTTTTTTATTAAAATTATTACTTCATTTTTATCTCCATTTGTGCTTTTGCTACATTTAAGATCACACGTTGGCAATTGTTTTGTTTTGAAAAGTCCATTGAATGAATTTAAACCAAGTCAACAGTAAAGGAAAAAAAATCAACAAGAAAAAAGGTTTGAAACCAATTGAAACAGAGTAGTTTTGATGTCAGATCAAAATGGAAAATGATCTACTTGAAATTTTGTCATGTATTAATTTTACAGTGGAAAATTTGCCAAGTCAGATATGAAAACCATGCCGTGTGAAACCAGCTTGAGTAACCATATCTTGGGGTTAAAATATAAAAATATTAGCGAAATACTAAAAAAGGCTGAAAAGTCGAAGAACTCAAAATAATTTTATATTAGAATCGCTACTACTGAATAAAAACATTGCGAAAAAAAGTGTAAATTTACATAACAAAAATCTCTGCAAATACCGAAAAGTTAAACAAATCTAAAAATAAAATCTAAATTCATCAAAAATTTCGAAAATTATAATAAACTCGCGGAATTCTCAAAAAATATTCAACATACCATCTGACATAGAGCGAATTTGAACTTAAAAATGTTTAATCGAAAATTCGGTAAAAAAATTTTAATTCACGAGAACAGTGAAAAATTTAAAAAAATCTAAATTTAAAAAAGCCAATTTTGACTAAAAATAGAACAGAAATCAGTTTTACATACAAGCCCGAAAATGTAACAAACATATTCAACCTCCCGAAAAAATCCCAAAAATTAAAAAAATCCACAAACAATTGTGAACAATTTACAAAATTTTTAAAATGCTACGCAACAGAAACCAAATTTTATAATTCGCCGCAAATTCTTACTGACAACACGAAAGATCAACAATTTAAAATTAAAAAAAAAACTAAGTTTTCTTTAAAAAATACCAGCAACGAAAATTTCAAATTTGTCAAACATTTTTAAACTCTCCATAAAATTTAAAATACCCAAAGTTTTAACCAAAATTTCATATAAAAGTTTGAAATACCGTACACAATCGAAAAATCGCCAAGAAAGCGAAAACCCCTACTTTTGACTCAAATATATTACTTTTTCTAAAATACAGGGTTGCTGATGAAAGCCGCTACCAAAATATAACTTGATAACTTTTTTTCTATCGAAGTAATCTGAAAGTTTTTTTCTTTTTGTAGACTGATCCGTAGATTTCATAAAAATGGAAAACAGGGACTCTGAAAAAAGAATTTGGATTGTCCGCCGCTATCACGCATCGGTGTCTGTAGTTTTGGTTCAAAGAGAAAATAGGCGCACGTTTACCGGCATTTGGAGCCGAGTAGATGGACCATTATGAGACCATTATGAGTGAATAATTTTGCAGAGCATGGGACAGTCGCTGGAGGGTGTTATAATCCAAACCCTTCTGGTCGAAAAGATGAAACTATTACTGCCATACAAAGCATCCCCAGTGTTTCAACAAGGAGATTATCTGCTCAAATGGGTGTCAGTCAAAACGGGGTCATTCAGACCTTACTTGACAGCCTGCGTGTAGCAGGCTACCATGTTAACCAGGCAGACTTTGCAGAGAATAATTCCTAATGACTTGAATTTATTCCACTACAAAATTCAAATGGCTAATAATCTTAATGCAGCCGATTCACTTGGAACTTTGCCAGAAGTTGCTTGAAAAGGCGGAAGAGGATGAGATCTTGCTGAATTTTCTTCTCATGCCTGATGAGGCTCATTTCGATCTGAACGACATCATGTACAAACAAAATTGTCGCATATGGAATGGTTCCAACCCAGAAATACTGCACGTATAGTAATTCTATCCAATTCGCGTCACAGTGTGGTGTGCAGTTTCTTTACGATATATTTTCGGTCCATACATCTTTGAACAAAACGGACACAGCGTTACGGTTACTTAAGACCGTTACTTGAGCGAGCTAAAATAATTTTTCTACACGGAACTACGGGGAAAGAGAATTTCTATTAACTCTGTATGGTTTGAACAAGATGGTGGAACTGCACATATATCTCAACCTTTTATGACCGAATTACACAGACAATTTTCTAACAGGCTCATTTCAAGAAACTCAACCTTCCGAACCAATTCAATGGGCTTTCAAATGCAAAAAGATTGAATAACTTCCAAGCATTACAAAAAAAGTTATTCCACTTTCTTAATGTAGCAAAATTCATCAGCCACCCTGTATATAAATTTGTACCATAAAATATCTCTAGTCATTAATTAAATTTAAAAAAAACTTTTCATAATATATATTAGAATTGAAAATGTTGATAAATAACGTCACCATGGCAACGTTCAACAAGGGAAAATTCGAATGTTTTGATTCCGCGTATGTCGATGATTCCAACGGGCTTGCCATTCGATTATAAGCGAATGCGCGACTGCAATTCCGTGTGCCTCACAGCATTGCAATAACCATAAATAAAATCATAGTAGGAGCAGTCTTTAGAAGTTTCCGAGATTTTCTTAAAGTTCCTGTGTTTCGCGCATTCAACTGCATGTCGCATGTTCACGTGTTCGATATTCATCATCATTGTGTCATCTAGTTTATAACGAAATAAAGTGATGTTGTGCTCGCGAAATTTAA
Source organism: Phania funesta (assembly GCA_963932375.1). Taxonomy (NCBI): domain Eukaryota; kingdom Metazoa; phylum Arthropoda; class Insecta; order Diptera; family Tachinidae; genus Phania; species Phania funesta. Next base: position 8,901,140 of record OZ010652.1, read on the forward strand.
TTCATCGTATCAAGCTAAGCAAGTAAGAAATATTCGCTCGTTATTAAATGTAATTTTGTTTTTAAAAATATTCGTGCATATTTTATTTTAACACAACACGTCACCGTTTTTATCGTCTTTTGTAAACAGGCAGGGATTCAGGCACGGATGTGTGTAAAAGGGAAATTTCGCCATTGTTTTTATATTCAATAATCATTTTTATAAAATACGCTATGATTTTACTACTCTTGTTTTTTTTTACTTGTCTTGTTTAAAATAAAATTTGATTTCTGACATCCTAGAATCTTTATTAGTATTCCTTGAGTAATAGTGGTTAGTGCCAGCCATAAAAATCATATGAGTAAATTTAACACACTACATTTGAGAAATAGAATTCGAGAATTTTTGGGGCGTTATTTTGCTTTCTTTAGCTTTGTGATCAACTTAGGCGAACATTCATCAAGTGTAGCTTTTTCTTACCACAATATTCTTTGCAAGCTGATGTAGGTTACAGCGGGCCACGAATTGCATTTCGTTGTTCCGTATTACTTAAGAATTGGTAACATTAATTTAACATTTTGAACGTATCCCTAGAAGACCTTCTTATTGCAGTAATCAAAAATTCATTGAAAATTCATTTTAATAATTTTTTCAAATTATTTTCGAATAATTTGCTCTATATCAGTCCTTTCGGCCACATGTTCCAAACAAACTGTAATAAATGAATGAAAAAGAACAAATCAAAAAAAAAAAAAAAACAATAACAAACGAGCGCATTTTTAACACATTTTCGTGTAGCGTGCAGTCGTATAAGAGATTTTTATTTTGAATAAAAAAAAAGAAACTTCGCTTTAAACCAATTTGGGAGTATCGAAACATTCATCCATCCAACTGCTTCTTGTGTGCAAAGTTACATTTAACAATTGCGCTTGATATCTGATAGAGTAGCAGTGCAATAATATTTTGCTTTTGTATCTTCAAGATTCGTTGGGTTTAGTTTCTTTTGTTTTCCAGTTGTTACTCTTATAAAACTGAAGGTTTTCAGCGGCGCATTAGCAGTCAAATTGCAGCTATTGAACAATTCGGTCGGCCGGTCTCGCTCTCTTTCCAGTGACTTTAAGCGTTTTATTTCAAATTTGTAATTTTGCAAAATGAAATTTAAAAAATATAAGAAAAATATTGTACAAAACAAGTAATTAAAACATAAAAAAATAAACTACACACATATATATAGTGCGACAATTTTGTTAATTAAATAAAACTAAAAAAAATACAACTTAATGGGTGGTTAAAAAAATCATTAAAAAATATCATTAAAAGTAGAGTAAACAAAATTTAAACAATTATTAAAACACATCATGTACTTGTTTTCTAAGTTTTAATATCCGGTTTCCATTTAATACCCACATGCATGTAAGTGTTAAAAAAACGAAAAAAAAACATATTTCTTAGTTAAAAAACAAAAGCAAATATTAAGTCCATAATAAAAGAAAAGATTATGCAAATAATTACAACAAAAAAAAAATTAAAGAAAACAATTCTTTGATTAAATTTATTATTAATTTAATTTCTATAATAGAATTACTAAATAATTATTAAAAATATTTCTTCTGACTTCTCAAAACCCTTGATTAACAGAATGATAAGTGCAAAAAAAAAAAAAACTAAACAGGATACAGAAAAACGTTTAATTGTTGTATTAGAGAACAACAACAACATTGACTTAAAATAATTTCCAAACCAAACTTGACAAGGGGTGACGGAAATTCGTTCCCAAAATCTACATTCAAATACCCTGTCGGAATATCAAATCAAGAATAACACAATTTTAATTTACCAATGCTGTTCTGTATTCCGAATCCGCAGTAATTTATTCTAAAGTGGAAATTTTCGAAGGTTTTAGCTGTTCTGTATTCCACTTTCGAATAATTTTGATCGTTTATTTTAGAATAAAAAAGTTTAGCGGAATGAATTAGAATCGGCTTTTCTTCAAATAAAACTTTATTTAAATGTAATAATGAAAATTTTATATTAAAATATGAAAGGGTTTCTTTAAATTTTCCTTTATTTTTCCTTATAAATTTTAAAATGCAAAATATGTGAAATGCAGAACAGCTAATTTTCGATTTACTTAATTCCGAGTGTTTTTTTAATTCTACACGTTTTCATTCCGCTCAGAATACAGAACAGGGACGCATGTTCTTTTGTTGCTTCAAATAAATTGAAAGCATCAGAAAGGCAATTTAAACCATTTAAGAATTAAATATAGATCTTACTATGACTGTCAGAAATAGTTCATCCATCTTTAATCGAAAATTTTCAGACGGCTCTTAGCCCGGCCAAATAAGACATTGAAAGGCCAATTGATGGAAATTAGTCCCGCAGTTTTGGAAATTGGTACACATTGGTTGCTCAGCGGCACACTTATTTAAACAAACTAAAGAGTACTGGTGGAAGGGGAAAAACTATAACTTTTAGCTAAAAAAGCTGCATATAAAAAGTAAAGCTGATATGATTTTTTACAAAAATGATTCTAAAGGCTCACGGTAGTGCACTAGGCCAAGTTCAGGCCTAATGCATATAGTGTGTATATTACAAGAGCTGTTTTTAACTTCCTTCTAACTTTGCTTTCTTTACTTATAAAACAATTAAACTTAAAACATAAGGACTCTACGTACAGGTTACTTCATACGTCATGTACGAGAGTCTTACCATAAAAGCTTCTACAGATATGAAACAGTTTAAAGTGCATATTTTGGTACCCATTTTGGGTGCATATTTTAGTACCTATTTACTGACACACTGATCAATATTATGTGGCTCTTCCACTATACCTACATAGGCCTCGGGGAATAAGTAATGAGAAAAATTGGGGCCTGGGTTTCCCTCTTATTTGTAATGGGCCAAAATTTGTGTATACGAACTTGATCTTACTTTCACATTTATGTTTTTGTGCGGATTATTTTTGGAGTTGTAAGACGAAGAAAGTCCGAGAAAATTAATTTAAATCAAGTTTTTTAATTTTCTTGCTCTTTCTTGTCTTTATAACCTCAAAATGGTTGGTCTTACGTAAAAAATAATGAGGAATATTTTTGCAGGAAATTTTGTCAGCTTTTTCTTTTATATGAAGCAATTTTTGATTAAAGTTAAAGTTTCTAACCTATTAACAAAAAACTAAAAAATGTCACCTTCAGATCGCCATCTCTCTCTAGTTAGACCCCTAGCGCCGAAAAAACCCTTTAGTTTCATTAAACAACAACTCTGGGAATTATTTTACTCCAATTGTCTAATTTGACTGGGCTACTATTATTTTAAGATTTTTAATTTTACTCGCTGGGAGTAGACCGACCAGTGAGCGTAACGTCTGAACTAAACTAAATTCCGAATCTCCAAAAAAATTCAGTCTGCTACGGGGATTGCGCTTACTGCTGGCTAATTTGGCGATTTAGTCATTTTGACGATTTGTGCACAGAAAAATAACCTGACGATTTGCTGAGTTTGGAGTTCCTTCGTAAAATAAATTTAAAACTAATTCTCACACATTTTTCATTTTAATCCTTATGATTTTTTTTATTTTGTTTTTAAAGTTCTCAAGGAGAAGCTAGTTGCACAACTAATTTGATCCATAAGTCCAGTACCTGATTTAGTTTGACATTTCAACCAATAATTTATATTTTAAGTTATGACTTTCGTTAACGTTCCCTTGAATTCTTATAGCAAATACGCTGCCCTGCGTCCTTGTAAAAGCCCCCTTTATGAATTTTTACTTGCGGATTACACAAATTTTCTATATCAAAAATTAAAACTATTCAAAGTATTCTGTAAATTTCGTTACATCAGCTGCAGTTTATTTTAAATGTTTTCGTATTTAAAACAGTTTTTGCAAATTAACAAAAAAAAAAAAAAATATCGAGATTTTCGATTAGAATGTATTGAATGGAATGTAAAAAGTAGCATTTAAACCAAACACTTAGCGGCAGAGTTCAATAGGAATCAGCGACTGGTTTGCAATATTTGGTTTACCAAATGTTGAATTTAGAGAAAAAAAGGTTACCAATTCAACTAACAGAATGTGAAAAGAATGCATTAACTTACCCCGCAATTGTACGTAAATGCAAATGTAATCAAAAAATTTTTAAGATTTTGGAAAGATTTGTTTTAAAATTTCATATTTAATCTCATTTTAATAAAATAAAATTGTGGATAATCTGCGAGGCACCAGAAACACAAAACCGCCATTATTTGATTTTTTTTATAACATCTGATAAAGGCATATTTAGACTATAAGTTTTTGTTTAGATTTTGTAGTTTTTTTCTTCACGTTTAGACTATACCACATTGTAGAATCAAGTAGAATATCGAATAAAAGCAACAGCTGATGGCAAAGCAATTATACATACGTATATAATTAAATTTTTTAGTTTTCTTTGACATTTGCCCACAAAAAAATATTTTTCCCTTGATAATAAAACAATTAAATATTAATTTGGAAGTAGGTTTCCTTAAAAATTTGCGCGTAAAATATTTTTCTTTTCCTTTGCTATACATGAGGCTGCAAATTGTGTACCTTCAAATACACCTCTGATCTTATAAAATAACTTAATATTATGAAATGATTTAAAATAATAAAGCGAGTCATTAGACATTCTGTCAAATGTCAAACAATTTCATACAATATCATGTTTACACTATACCACTTTGTAGTATTCTACAAAAAAAATTTACAAATCATATTACTTGTGCGACAATGTAAAACAACCTTTAGTAGCCATTCGAAGTCTAAAATTTGGCCAATTTCTTACTTTTTTAGAAATGCTCTAGTTTTTTAAGCGAATTAGACATTGGAACAATTAAGTGGCCAAAAGGTGGCAACCTTTTTTATCGATTTTCAACTGGACTCTGTAAGAACAGTAGTGTGTAAAAAGCAACGATTTTAATTGGTAGTGATAGAGAACCCATCATAATTATTTCATTGTCCTAAAATAATATCTGCTGCGCAAAACAGGTGCAAAAATTTATTATTTTTAAAAATTGCTCAACCTTGAGATAACAAAACTCCACGTAGGGGTATAAATCCGATATTTTCCAGTAATATAGGCCTATACTTAGTTATTATGTTCACTTAGGGCCGTTTTCTTATTTTCACTTGTTTCTATAAGGGGATCAAAAGTTGTTGTTTCCCCTACACTATTCGAATTAAAAAATATGAAATATTCATGTGGATATGCAATACAGAACACAAGCGAATAAATATTTTGTCAGACATAATGTGATTAAGATTACAAAAAAAGAAGTAGGCCACATGCCTGCCATTTAATAATTAGCACCTAAAATGCTTTTAATCGAAAGTTTCCACCGTTTTTGGAAATAAATGCTCCTAAAATGTATAAATTCTTTTGATGGTCTGGTGCTATAGAATTATTTTTCAAAGCTAAGCAATACAACCACAATAACTTGATATTGATAACAATAGGAGAAATAGACAATTCCACAGAAATGGCTCTTAAACACGCCCACTTCTGTCCGATGCAAAGTGCAAAACAAAAGCCAAAAAACAACAAAAACAAAGAACTGACATTTGAACAAAATGTAGAACACTTTAGTTGCCAAACAATTATTTATTAAAAATTCTTATTAAAGAAAAATCCCAAGCAACTGTATCAAAACATTTAAAAAAGGTGGGGTTATTAGTATAAAACGGATATTTTCAAACATAAAAAAATAAATGCAAACAATTAAACCAGTTGGTATTATTTACATACGAGTACAAAAACATTTAATAGAAAAGGTCACTTCGCTCGTAGGAAAAATAATATAGACTTGATTATATATGTTGCAAATATCTGCCATTTACTGGACAAAGTCAGAACGTTGTTTATTTTAGGTGCAAAAGTATTGCATTTAGTTTCTTCAGCCAGCACACACGGTGCCACCGTCAGTCACAATAACTAAGAAAGAACGAATGAGTATTAAAAATTACCGCAGGCTGGCAGACAGACATTCGAGTACAAACAAGACAGATGGACGGACGTCTTATCAAGATTTTCAAATAATAATACACTGACTTGTTTATTATAAAAATGCTTGAATACGAGTGCATACATACATACATATGTACGTACGAGTATGTCTGTATGTGTGTTGAACTATATTTCACACGAAATACACAATGAAACCATTTAATTAACAACGAATCAATTTTGGCCATCTTTGGTTGTTTTTATTTTTTAAATTAATTCACAGGCTGTTTGACACAAATTAAATGAAAGAATCTCTGGGAAAAAAATCAAGTTAGAAGAAGTCTGCAATAAAATCTGCATCAGACAGTAGTCACCTATAAGAAACAACGTCATGTTTACCTTCAAATACGGCCAAGCTGAATAAATCAGTGGTGCCATGAATATACTACTGTGGGCAAAAAATAGTAAGAATTTGTTCATAATTTTAAATTTGCCAAATCTATTTTGTCCCCCTCAAAGTAATCCCCCCAGCTACAATACACTTATGCCAACGTTTTTTCCAATCCTTGTAACTGTTGTTAAAGTCAATTTCCGGAATAGCCTTCAATGCGCGTAGTGAATCACGTTTAATGTCTTCAATTGACTCAAAACGGTTTCCCCGGAGCGGTCGCTTGAGTATGCTGAACAGCCAGAAGTCACACGGAGCTAAATCAGGCGAATACGGTGGTTGTGATATTGATGTGAACGATATTGATTGAATTTTTGGCGAAAAACTCACGAAGAATCAATGCGGTATGCGACGATGCATTATAGTGGTGCAAAAACCAAGAGTTGTCGGCCCGTAATTCCGGTCTCTTTTAACGAATAGCTTCGCGCAAACGACGCATAATACTCTAATAGTATTCCTTGTTGATAGTTTGGCCGGTCGGAAGGAATTCGATGATCGAAGAAAACTGTCAACAAGACCTTGATTTTTGACTTGCTTTGACGTCGTTTTTTCGGCTTCGGCTCACCTTTGGCACGATATTCGACCGATTGATCGTCTGTTTCCGGGTCGTACGCGTAGATCCAAGACTCGTCGCCAGTTATAAAACGTTTAATGACATCCTGGTAGTCGGAAAGCATTGTTTGACAGAGGTCAACGAGACGCTGTTTTTCAAGAAAATTGAGTGATTTTGGAACCAATCGTGATTTCACTTTTCTTGGTTGATGTTGATGGCCATCCTGAACGTGGTTCGTCGTCAACGCGTTCTCGATCCTCTTTGAATAATTTATACCAATCGAAAACACTTGCTCGCGACATGCAATTATCACCGAAGGCCTTTTGCAACATTCTGAACGTTTCGCCACCAGAAATTTCATTCCTCACAAAAAATTTAATGGAACTTCTTTGTTGAATAACTTCACTCATTGTAAAAATCGCCGAATGCACTTGTTGTACTTTAGAAAGACAAGCAAACACTATTGATTACTTCGATGTGATATTTGGCACAGATATCACTGACAGTCATACCAAATCAACGTAGAGAAAAAATTGCAACGAATGGATTTCCGCGCGAAATTTAAATTAAAAAGTCTTGCTATTTTTTGCCCACAGTAGTAGTCTATTTAAATCTTTTGAAGGGGCAGTAGAGTAAATTAAATTGTAAAATCAAACGGCAGTGATAAAATAATTTAGTTTAGCCTTCTTTGCAGATTTTTATCATGCATCTCGTTGTGTCTTCATAGCATATCCAATTCGCATTGAACTAAATAATTTATATTAAAGGTGCCATTGACTTGACCCATGTCGACTGATAGTTCAATTATTTACACAAAGTTTATAGACTCTCAATTTTATAGTTTTCCTGAAAGGGGGTGGTGTCACGGCCACGCTTCGTATCCCTTACATTTCAGCTGGGCTAAGCACACTTAACAAAGTAATGGCGTCTTTTGCTTGGGTAATACTCTGCGGATTACACACACTTTTTCAAAAATTATGTCTTTTTATGATTTCAATAACTTTTCGTTTTTAGAACATTTAATTGAATTTTGCATTGATGATGTTTAACACTTTTGAAGCTATTTTTAAGACACACATATGTGGGTACCAAGGCCATTTAACAACACAGATCTTTTTTCGATATTCTAAATTAAATATATAAACTGGAAAACACCGAAGTCATATAGCCAGGATAGGGTGTCCCTCCAATAAGAGCTTCCCCTAGAATATACATACCTTCGTAAAGGAAGTGTGCAATTCTGGGGTGGAATCGTCACATCCGTTAACGTACGACACGTATCGTAGAAGTACTTTTTTTTTTGGATTATAACACATGACAACTGATGATAATTCATAATATTGGAGATTATAACATACGTTATCGTGTGACTACACGTACGTTTTGTTACGAATTGTAATCCGCTAACAAAACTTAGTTCGACTAAATTGACAGACAAGAAACTATTTCACAAATATTGAATGTTTTAAAACTCCAATTAATCCGACCGCAAAGCCATTATTTAAAAAAAACGAGTGATCTAATGCACAATTAAAAGCTTCAATTTAAAACAAATTATGGGCAGTTTTGCTTTATTGTTGCCTTAAACGACTTGAATGCGTTCCTATCTGAAGCATTCTGTACTTTTAATGGTTGGAGCCCAGCTCTGACTTCCCTTGATAAACAAAATCCTTGCGTCTATGGAAGTTCGTCCCGTTTTTGGTTTCGTATTCGCTTCTCACAGATGGTGATCCACGTTACCATTTAACCACAATTTTAGTGCTTTTCGTCTAATTTTAAATGCTTTTTAGCTCTTAATACCCCGCGACTTATTGTGGAATTTATAATTTTCCAGTGTTCCCCTTTTAAAGCTTCGTAATGGTAGAATTAGACGTTCTTGAGGTCTGTTTTATGTTACTTTACGTAATAACTAAACAGTAGCACGTTTATTTAATGGCAAAGCTTTTTTTGTCAGCTGATGCGTAACAGCTCGATACGATTCAACTAATTCTACCATTGACAATGTCCCCTAATTTTGTTCATAATTGCGATCCGCTCAGAGTCATAAAGAAAAGAAAAGGAATGACGACAAATGAGCAAATTATTGATAAACCTCATTGAAAGTTAGCAAACAGTGTATAATTTTTGGGGTGGTAATCAAAGTTTGCACGTTGGCTATTAAAAAGTATTAAGTCGACATAAAGCAATTTAAAGTAAATGTAAAAAACGCCCTGCCCATCATATTTTGTATGCAACCAAATAACTTTATACACTTGTCTAATATGTCTTTGTTTATTTCTTTAATTTTAATGCTTTTTTTATTATGGTTTATTACTTTAAATAATAAAATATTGTAGTTTCAACTAATTTGTACCGCGTAGTTTCGTAACGCACGAATGCAGTTGGTGAAATTATTTGGACATCTCTTGCTCAACAATTTTTAACCCTGCGTGTTCAAGTGTTTCTTTTTTTTATTCATTTTTTCACATTAAAGGTTGACAGATTTTTGTCAAGACTAGAAACATTTCACTACAAACAGACAAGCCGACATCTTGTTAAATTAAGAAATAATTATTTTTGTTAAACTAATTTCAAGTACTACATAAATGAGAGCAACATTTTGTATGGCCAATGTCAAGGTACGAGTATATTTAATTATTTATTTTCTTTCTTTTATTAAAACAATTATTCAGGTTTTTTGTTTTGCTTTAAGAAACAATTTGTGTCTCTAAACAATTGAATTAAATGATAAACAATCGCACTGAATTGAAACGAAGTAAATTAATAATTTCATTGTCTTCTATCTGATCAGCGTATGATTGAAATTGTATGCCTTGCTATTTGTTTTGAGAGCTTTCACTGTAAATAATAGTGATCTGTTAACAATTGACAATTTGCTTAATTGAATAAGCAGAAAATTAGTGCCGACTTTTGTCCGTTTCATATCATTATTTGAAGTACAATTTGGAATTGTTAAAAAAGTCATTCATTTTTATTTTTTAAAATAGTTTTCAAAAAAGAATAAAGTTTCTCTAAAAGAATTGATGATCAGACTCTGAGAACTTTGTACTATAATATATGATCAGACTCTAATCAACTACACTAGATGGATCAGACTCTGATCACCTTTTTACCAGAGTAGATGTGATCAGAATCTCAACGGCTTCTTACTAGATTACATACCAGATTCTGAGCAACGTTCTACTTTAATATATGATCAGTCTTAAAGTAAGTTCTTACTAGCATAGCTGATCGGAATCTGAGCAGCATTTAACCAAAATAGATGATCAGTCTCTGAACAACTTTTTACTAGAATAAAAGATCAGACTATGAGCAACTTCTTACTGGAATAGATGACGAGAATTTGAGCAACATTCTCCTAGAGGAGTTGATCACAATCTCTTCAACTTTTTACTAGAAAAGATGAACAGACTTTGATGAACTTTTTACTAGGCTCTGAGCAAATTTTTACTCGAGTAGATGATAGGGGGGATATCGAAGCAGACCGCTAACTTTATAGATCCCTTTTCGACCCTCTGCTTTTCTCGAATTGATTTCAGACAACCGATTTGTAATTTACGGTTACGGGAGCATTAACTTCTGTCCACTCAACTTATTTACCCAGTCTTCTTGCAGAGACAGAGCCTGTTACCGGCCGCCACTACGTGGAGGTATAAGTCAGAACTTCTGACATTTAAGGCAAGCCATATGTTTGTACCTGGCAGCTGGTGGTCCAACGACATGTTACTAGATTAACAGATGAACAGATTCAGAGAAACTTTTTACTTTGATTAGTCTTGAAGCAACTTCTTACTAGAATAGATGATCGAAATCTAAGCAACTTTTTACAAAAATGGATGATCAGTCTCTAAGCCACTTTTTACTAGAATAGATAGATAAACAAATTTCTATTAAAACATATGAAAAGACTCTTACCTCAAGCTTTTTTTTTAATTTCAATAGTTTAAAAAGAGCATGTCTTTTGGTTAATAAAATATTTTAAACACGAAATATCTAAGAGAAAACGCAATTTTATGCATTTCGGATTATGTGATTCGATCAATACTACGCTAAAATATTTACAAGTTAAAAAAAGACTTCAGATTGTACAACTTCAATTTCATTAAGTAACAAAAGCAGAACATTGAACAATGATTAAAAAATGTAATCCAACTTTCAATAAAAAACAAAAAGCAAAAATTCTCGCGTTCCTAATTCAGTTGTTGATAAATAGCAAAAATCGAATTTAAAAAAGAAATACGCGAATAAGTTAAAGAAAAAAAATATAAGCAACATGGAGCTCTGACAATAAGTTAAGGCAAAAAATGCTATAAGAGTAAAAAAAATGTAAAATGCAATAAAACATGTCATTTATTGAATGGAGTGCAGTATTAGTGCAGGCCAATGTGATCATAGCTATACGTTGAATTGGGCCATGAAACATTAGTTAAAATATCTAGCAGAATATTATTAGCAGTGGAAAGACAAACAGATCTACGGTGGCATTAAGAAATAGCTCGCATCACCCATAGAGACAATGACAGCAACATGTGCAATTTTAAAATGCAAGTTTTAGAAAGAATGGAGGAGTTTATGCGACCACAAGCGACCGTGTTAAATATTTACTGAAAGTACTAAAATTTTTAAGTTTTTACCGGCTCTGTGCAAAAAAAACCCGGTCTAAAAACGTCAGTGATCTGCCGTTTTTTTCTACTCGCGCAGTATTTAACATTTTATTTTTTACAATTCTTTCCTAAGTACTTGAAAATGTAGGCATCTCCTTGGTGTATGAAACCGCTTAAAGCAACCAACCTACCACCTAGCACATTGTTTTGTTTACTTTAATTGCGAGGTACCATTATTTGTGTTATATTCATATTGATCTTGTGTTAACACGTTTGCTACTGAAACGGTTCAAGTGACCTTCAGCTAGCTTTTTCTACAGACTTTTAATAATAATAAAAAAAAAGTCATAAAATTTTATTAAGTTACAATTGTGGTTTAGTAGTTTATGATCTTTCAATTACTTTATGGAGTCACAATAGTTCTTTGAAGTGATGTCAAGACACCATATGCAGGTTGCCATCGCACACTAAAGTCCGGGTATGTGAGACAATCGTTTGGGAATTATTAAGAAAATATTGTTTTGATTATAATTTTCTAAAAAAGTTTATCGTAAAGATTTGCTTTTAAAAAGTCTTTTCTCAATTTTTCTTTCGTTTTTCCAAAGTGCTTAAAATAATTAAGAGGTACTGTTTAAAAGGAAGTTTTTTTAAAGCATCCTTTTTTTCTAATTATTTTTTTTCCAACGAAATTAAGTACTTAAGAAAATAACTAATTAAAAGTTTACTTAAGACAATTTCATTAATATTTTAGATTTAAGGAATTACACGATGTGACAGTGGAAGTGAACATTTACAGAGACTTAAAGCGTTTTCTTTTCTGAACGAAAATGCTGCATGGAATTGGGAAACACTTTCTGAATTGTTACCCACATTTGTAGGTAATGGTAAATTTTTTATGCGCACAATAAGAGAAAATAATTATGTTTTCATCAATAAGCAACTATTAAAACAATTCTTTGGATACGAAGTAGTTTAACCAGCTGTTAAAACATGTAACCCTTAAATAAAATTGTGCCTAAAATATGCAACATATTCTACACTGCTTTATGCAACATATTTAGAAAAAAACTTGTTGTCTATTTACACTTTTGCTTTTTTTGAAAGATAAGAAAAATATATAAAAATGCAGATTTAGAGCAAAATTAACATAAAACTAAACTTGATAAAACTATCTCAAAATGGTGGCAACATTCTGACAGGAATTTTCTTAGATCTCCCGATCTTACGAAGAGATACATACATACATCAACAATAACCCTCGATCTCTGTTGGAGTAACTGATATTCATGCGTAATATTGGTTTAGAAAGAAAATAATCCTGACGGGTCGTATGGCGAGGCAGAAAGCATGTCTACTGTGGGATCCCCAAGGCCTCTGTCTGACTTCAATATAAAGGGCAGGCAAATTTGAGGTTATGAAGTAAATTGACATAATACATACTTTTTTTGACAAATGCCCATTTATTGATGCCAATTTAAAGTTGAAATATGATGATTAGTAAAAGAATATGATGTAAGCTTTTCGGTAGATGCCCGCTCTTTTCACAAAATATTTGACTCCGAATTTCAAATGTCAGATCATAAGTTATTTATGGCTTGTTCACGTAAACCCGGTTCTTTAAAATGTCATAATGGAAAATGGGTCTCATAATTAAAAATGAGTTTGTTAACAAATACGTCGTTTCATTCAGTTTTTCTAAAAGCAAATTCATAACAGTTCGCTGCACACTGGTTGGTTGGACGATTTTAATTCTCGAACGAGTTCAATTTTAATATCCCAAAGGTTAAGATCGTTATACAAAATGTCAAGTGACGGCCAAATGTGGCCATTGTTATTTAAGGCAAATTTTCACCACTTTGCAGTACAGCGGCTGTGTGGAACGTATTGTTTTCGTATTTTTTTTCAGCTACAATACAGTGAGCTTCGAATTTAGCAATAAGAATTCGAAGCTTTTTGAAAATTTTGAAAAATGTTAAGAGCCATACGACTGTCAAATTTCCATCTGCATTGTTATCAGATTGATAGTAAATAGTTTTCACACAATCTAAAATAGTGTGAAAGGGGCTTTAAAGAGTTGAACAAATAGAGACGACAAATAAATTTTGTTTTTATTTACGTTTGGGATTTTTTAAGTGGCCGTAAATTCACCATTTGTGATCGTAACTCAACTAATTTTTTAAGCCAACGAAAATCTACTTTCGCCAATAAATTTCTCGTATAAACAAAATAAAATCATCAAAGTTTCGCTTTGAGTTTTTATTACGACAATATCTTCGGAAATCCGAAAGGCATTTATTTTCTTTGTTTTTTAATTATAAGACTTGGTCTTGTTGTGCAGGGATGAAATAAATAAAATAAATAAATAAAAATAAATAAATAAATTCATTAAAACTTTAAATTAAATTTATGGCGGCTTGAATTTATTGCATAATAAAATTTATAACTTGAAAAATAAAGTCTATTTATATATATATATATATATATATATATATATATATATATATATATATATATATATATATATATATATATATTGTTAACGATCATAAAACAAACATTTGCATAAAGCTGTACAGTCACATTTGTTTTGGATTTTTTCTCAAATTGACCCAATTCGCCAATCTGTTGGGTCTTTAAAGTGTTAAACTTATAAGCAACAGTTGTTGGATTGTTAGCAACTTTTTTTCTACAGTTTTTCTTTTTTCTTATTTTGCTCTAATTTTGTGTTAAAAAAATACCATTGTGCACAAAAAAGTGAAAAAAAAGATGCGATTGAAATCTTTGGCGAAACCAATTTTTTTTACCAACAAACGTTTTTGCACAACTTTAAAGTGTTTTTTGTGTAAATTTTGTTGTTGTTGTTTTTGTTTTGATCAGATCGATATTGCAGGAAACAACTCATAGGGTTACAAATGTCATGTGGTAAATGTAGCTCTAGCGTTTTTCTTGTCTGTAGTTTAAGTTTTTCTTTTGATTTTTTTTTTGAAAAATAAACATTAAAGTAAGACTAAAATAACAATAGATTGCTTTTGCAGTATTTAAATAATGTTCAAATATTATGTACGTATTAACATTAAAGCCACTAAATGGTGTCATTTTCTAATAAACATATTTTTTTGTGTGTAGTTTCGCATAAATCTGCGGCTTTCATGTACAACTGCATATGTCCATTCCAGCCGATTGTCATTTATAGACAAGAGTAAAAATAATTCGAGTAATATGGACCAATAAAAAATACTCTAATTCAAATTGTTTTAAACCCTCATGAACTTTGCATGAAAAAGTATCTACAAGAACATTATTTTTTTTATTTTAGCTTAATTCTCAGTTTATAGGACCTTACAATTATTTGAGTGTGTGTCTGTAAAAATCTTCAACGCTGGCTACAGTAAAATCACTTTTGAAAAATCTGATTTTAAGACTTACAACGTTATACATGAAAACCACACAAATATTGTGCCAGTTTAGCGTGCAAAAAATGTTTCTATAAAAATGATTTTCAAACCTGAATTTATGCCTGCATATGAACAATTATCATACGCATGCGTTGCGCAATTCATTTGACGGCGTAATATTTTTTATTTTCCTCAAAGCTTGACTTTCGAATGTATTTTCATGGTTGGTTGGTTAACTACTTGGGCCTGACTGGCTGTACTTAACAAATTGACGTGAAAATAAAATAAATTAACACATTTAATTTTAATTGTTTTTCTTAACTGTTCAATTAAGGATCAAATTTTAAAAATTAAAAAGGTGTAAAAATTGTTAACTTTATTGGAGACATAAAATAATAAAGAAATTTGTTACATTTTCATTAAATAAAAAAACAAAATATTAATTATATCCTCTCGATCAGATTATTAGAACAACATATATTTTTTTTACTTAGCAGGTCAACATTTGAAAATTATGCCAACAGCTAAAATATAACTACGATCGGAAAGAACACTTTCTGAAGATTACAAAAATAAGAACAACAACATGAAAGTTTAACACGACAGTATTTTAAAGGTCGTTTTCCAATATTTTGCAACTATTAAAATAAGGACGGAAAGAGCCAAAATCGATGTTTATCGTTCGCAAATTTATTCCTATCGGGCCATTGTGCGGCGAATAGGGCGAAGAGATAAAACTGTGCTTGGATATTCAAAAGATACTGAAAACTAGGGAAAGAATTAAAAAGGAATGATTCCAACCGCCATAACTCCAACTGAAAAGAAACAAATCTGAGAATTGCGTCATTCTTTGTTCTTTGAGCACTAAAAGTCAGGTCTCAAGCTGGTATCCAGCCAAGTATCTCAACGATAAAAGGAGAGATTGCAACAAACTGTGCATTACTGGTGCTAGAGAGCACCTGACATGGGACATGCAACTAAGAGGCGATGTTAATGATTGGCGACTGTGGTTTTTAGTCACGAAAAGTAATTTTCTATACCCGGCACAGATGCCTGCAATTATTATTTTCATGATAAGAGATAAGACAAGCTATTCTTAAGTCGCCACCACAGCAGAGAGGGAGAAGTTATGGTCTTCGGAGCTATAACGTGACGATAAGGAATCACTAATTCAAGCCAATAAGGACTGCTGGAATGCGTTTTCTTTGGATTAATTGAAGTCACTTAATGACAAAGCAGAATTCAAAACAGAAGCATTAGCGATTACTCCATAGCCCAAGGTCATAATCAGGGCGGCAGTTGCACGACCACTATTCCAACTCTCGTTGTTACCAATCATCATTCGAGGTTAGAGGAGTTCCACCAGCATGACAGTAGACATATAAACACCATTATTTTTTGTAAATAACTTTGCAATTCAGTGTCTGTAAATAGAACCACCTATTTGATTATGTACTCGTTTTAGACACCTTCCAGCACTTAACAGCAATCATATTTCACCTTATGATGGTGATAAAAATAATCATTAACAACAATTAAAAATTATTTGCTTGAGGCGAATATAATACAGTTGCCATGACCATATTTGCTAGAAGAATCTTCTTTTTTTATTTGATTATATAACAGCTGTAATACAAGCATGGTTGAGGTAACCATATTCTAAGAGTAACATATTATACTAATATGGTTGCAAACAAATCATATTTTTATGGCAGATAACTATAATATAGTCCTTGGAGAACGATTAAACAGCAAATAAAATTATCTTACTGATTGGCAGCGGCTGATAGTCATCCCACCAACCCACTTAAAGCTACAGCTTATTTATACTTCGCAACTAAAGTAATGCTTAAATTGTTTTCAACGGTATATTGTTGTAGAGAACAGAATATGACTGACGTGACCATGTCACAACTATGTTTTTTTCTCTTTTGCATGTAGCAAAAACGAAAAACTTTAGTGAAAAAGTATTTAGGGAAATTTTGATCGCTACCAGGACACTTTTTAATATTATTCCTTCCCATATAATTTTCACCAAATTTATGAATTTTCAAAACTCAACATTTTGTTAAATATAAATGATCTTGTCGCATTAATATTTTTCATAATATTTATCAATGTATAGCAATTTATTCCTTTTGACTCTTTACAACCATTAACGACAAATGCTTCAGGAAATTTAATAATTAATTTATTCAAACACGTGCTAAGCTGACATCCAAAACACTAATTTTAACGGCCGGTTACAAGATAATGAAGTCATTACAAGCGTTTCAATGTCTTTAGCGTCATAATTTAAAGAGTCAATTATGTTGGTTGTAAGCCCGTTTCATTTAATGTTTAAGTTAGAATTATAACTACTCGTAATTAATTATCAACAGAAAAAATTAATATTGCAAAGAAAAATCGAATAGGGTGGGCCATCAAAAAATGTCCCCTAAATTTTAGAAATATTTGAAGGAATCGAATTAATTTAGGTTTTGGTCACCCTAAATCGTTGGGTTTAATCGGTTTGTCATTTAAAATTCTGTGTGCACGAGTTAAACAGAAGTTGGCGTTATAAAAATTAAAACCAACTCAAAAACTGTAAAAACAACAATTTAGTATCAGTCGCCATAAATCATGCAAATGTTCGCACATATTTTTAATAGAATCTGACTATTTCTAATGCATGCGACCAATTAAAACTTGTCGTGTTGTTTGTTTATGTTTCTAACACGTTTTTTTTTCACATTATTTCTTTACAGACTATTTGAACGTTTTTTGGACTAACAACTTGTTTGAGTGTTTGAAAGCCACAAAAGTAGTCCACTGTTAAGCCGCAGCTGTGGTTCAATAACTTTTTTATGAGATTTTCAAAAGATTAAACAAATTTTGCATACTCACTCTCGTACAGAGTTTTACATGTGTATGCGCACACGATACGCGATCAACGGTTTTCATAATCATGAACCAACATTTGGCGGTAAAGAGCAGCCATAGTTGCAAGACAACATTATCAAGTCTACTACCGTGTCTAAAAATTCATCATAAGACTTGCAAACACAGATGCGATAGAAACATTATGTTTACATTTGGATTTATGATCGCAGTCACACTCTTGAACTTGTGTTGTGGCGTACAATATCAGCCGCAGCAACACAACAATCATCGTCTGCTTGAAGCACATCGACCGTCATCACTTCAATTGGCCAAACAATGGAAATTGTTTACATTCAATTTTCTGCCGCATGCCCCCGTGGCCGATATGAGTTTTTATAATCCATCAAATATTTTAGCAACAGGTCTGGTTGTAACGGAAGATCGTTATATTATTGCAACGCCCAAGTTGTTCTCGGGTGTGCCGTCCACATTGAATTGGGTTTCAAGATCAGATTACGAAGATTCACCAGTTTTGCAGGTATGTTGGAGTTGTTGCTTTTATTTTTGTTAATTGTATTTGAGTTGTTTATACAATGTGGCCAGCTTTAAAAGACAAAGTTGGAAATAACAGTGTCAATGGAGGAAAAACTAGGTGTTTGAATGTGTTCTAAAGAAATCGTGCATTCAGTTCTACCTAGTTAAGGTTTTGACTCGGAACGATTTAGGTAAAAAAAAAGTTAAAAGCCGTGCTAACTGATCCCCTAAAATGTCGAAGAATTATCTCTTTTTCATATACCGCCTCTAAAGAAGCCGCTGAGAAAGATATTTAATATCTAGAGCGTGCAAATAAGATGCAGTAGCCTGTCGGCACATCCGCCACTGTACTTAGTAGCATATGGGGGGTCTCCAGTAGGTTTGCCGTTTCCGGCTTTACAGCATTTCTGCGGAATGCCGATTAGTGGGTCTATCCCTCAATAATTTGTTTAGTTCGTCCGCAATATTGCGATATGGCATGATTTACGTCGAAACCGAGACAATCCGCCGGTTACCTTACCATCAAGTGTATTAGTATGCAACAACCAAGGCTGCTTGCTCGCCTGACACACATGTTGTTGAGGCGTTCAGAGATCTTCCATTCCCCTGCTGTCAATACCTATTCTATTGACAGCCTGCGTTGCAATGTAACGCTACAGTGATCCTGCACCAAGATCTTCCTACGATTTGTATATAAACCACAACCAATACGTGTAATCCCGAAGTAGTCTCACCAATAAACGTGGTTTCCGTAGTACCAGTGATTATATCGTTACTAGTCGTACTTAGAAAGTCCTATCTTCTTCCAAGTCCCATACAGGCGTCGGGAACAAAACATCAAGGTGGCGATATCACCAAGTAGATATGCCTCCAGGGGCAATACAGGCTTAAAGTTGGAATGTCTCATCAGAGCATTTAGAGACATCCGATGGAGATGTAAATTTTCAAAACCTGCCGGTCCCTAAATTTTTTTAAATGCAAACTCCTATCTCGTGGCAGTAATAAACGAAGAACGAAAGGCTTATAAAATATTAAATCATTCTATATACGATAACGATCTAATCGGCTGGCATCTAAAATTAATTGGTACCATGTAAAATATTCGCCTGCGACCATTTTGTAAAAAAACCATAATACTATGTTCAGACATCCATCTTAATTGTGCAATTAGAAATTTTCTTAATTAAGACGTAAATTCAGCTCGATTTGCCATACAATACATAAATTAAACATTTAATACTTAATTGCACCACTAATTGAGTCAAATTCCTAATGCAACTCTTGTGAAGTGTATGTAGTGAGCAAAAAATACTCAAGGTGACTGTACTTAACTAACAAAAAAATTTTATGTTTAATGAATTGTTTTGTTAAAATTCTAAACTATAAACTGTCTTATTCTCTCTAGGCCTATCCCGATTGGTCGTTTGCCACCACCGGACGCACTGATTTCAATTGCAGCGATCTGATTTTAATATCCGTGTATCGATTACGTTTAGACTCCTGTAATCGTTTATGGGTTCTGGATGCTGGCATATCTCGTTCCCTGGAAGATTACGAAAAAACGTGTCCACCCAAGATTTTAGTTTTCAATCTTAAAACTAATCAAGTCGTTAGACGCATAGATTTTCCACAGGGTGTGCTCAGAGGAGAATCCTTGTTCACCAACTTGATTATAGATGAGACAACAGCTAAAGCGGATACTTGTGATGATGTGTTTGTTTATATTTCGGATACAGTAGAACCTGGTAAGTGTAACTAAGCGCATGTGTAAATGTGTAAATTAGCTGCATGTTGTTTGTTTCATTAAATTAGTGTGTGTTGCACAAGTTAATGTTTAAAAATGCTTCAGATGTTATTAGACTGTCATTTGCGCAATGTTTATTTGTTTTATTATTGTTGTTTGCTAGCCTTGATTGCCGGTTAGTTTTTTAATTTCACAAAACAGTCTGTAAAAATGCTATGAAACAGAACATTTGCTTACTCAAGCTGATAATTGTTGCGTGATTTTTGTTGTATTCTGTGTACTCTACTGTATGGAGAAGACAGTGTTTAATTTGGTAAAACACATTACATGCATGTTTAAAATGTAACATACTAATGCCATGACTGAAGGTACGAAATATTTGACCAAAAAAGCGTATCCACTATTTTTGTTAACTAATTATTCAACATCAAATAACATATTGCTACGAAGTAATAATCGAAGATGTGTGAAACGACCTATTGTACAAATACGCAATGTTATAAACATAAGGCAAAAACAATTGCGTAGTGGAAATTCCCCGAACCGCGGTTCAAAGTAGAAACAATAACAACTTCTACAGAAGGAAAATGTAAGCAAAGGGTACACACGAACACATACTTATACAAGACTACTAAGCCAGCAATTGAAATAAATGATGCGCAATTTCGCGTATGTTCAGGACATTTCAAGAAGCGGCCGTGATCTGTATATAAAGGCGCCGTCCACCGCAGAGGATATAGTTGAGTTTGAGATTTCATTGAGTGAATATCTGTGTGTACAAAGGCGTGTTAACTATACAGTGTAAATTAGTACTGAAGAGTTGTAAATAGAGTGTTAATTGTAGAATAAAGTTGTGTACTGATAAAATCATAAGAACTGTGTATTTAAATATTTGCAATTAAACTAACCCTACAAATTAACGTTTATTGTGGTAATAAACCTAGCAATATGTATATAGAACACTGACCCACTACTGTGCGCCTTAATAAAAATGAAAAACAATATTTGAAGTCTTATAGTATGTTCAAACATGCACTTAAATTTCGCAATAACGCAGTTTTCTTAATTGAGTTTAATTTCCATACAAAAACTCAATTAACAAATTACGCAATTAGTACTTAATTGCAGCATAAATAACTTCAAAGTGCTCAAGCAACCGAAGTGAAATGAAAATTCTGTAAAATAAAAACCTTAAATATAATAGAGCACTAACTAAGCACGAAAATTTACAACAATATTACCACGAATATGTAAAAGGGACAACAAATATGATTGTCACCATTGAAGCTATCTCTTTCTTGTGGTGGGAATTGTATATATTGTACGTGGAAACGCTTAACACATGATTACACGCTCTTTCAATCATCATTCGTGTAATCAATCGGGTAATGATAACATTTCCAGCTATCAAATGCTAATTGAGTAACCTAAATTGCATATGTGTGAACACAAAATTTTATAACTCAATTTAAAATTTAATTGTCTCAATTACGGTGCATGTCTAAACATTGTTGTTATTATTGTCAGCTGCTCCTACTTCTAAGTACACGGGTAGTTTTTTGATTTGTACAGCACAAATGTAGCATGCTAATAAGTTAGCGCAAGCCATAAATATTTTTATGGTTAAAATGCTTTGAATTTTTAGTTTTTTTATATACACAAATTAAGTGACTGGGGTGCTTAGTTTTATTGAGTATAGTAATTTCATATAAACGCTTATTAAAGTTTATGCAAGATATTATTTGATATTGAATGTTAAAAGAATGGTCTATGACCATTGAAATCATTTAGTTTGTTATACATTTATAATTGAAACTACGTAGTGCTTACAAATCTCCCAAGCATTTGCTAAGTGATGAAATAATACATTGTTTCCACTACAGCTTTATTCTTAAATTTAAACGCCAATTATCTACCGACAAACACTTTGAAAGTAATCAAAAAGGATCAAAAGTAATCTTCTAAAGTAGTCGAATTATTGTTGCTTATTACTTTTGATTAATTCAAGTAATTCGGATTATTTTTATTTTACCTGCAATCGTAATCCATTAGTAAACAGGCGAAATCAAGAGCGATCGTAACATAAAGAAAAACTGCACCTTTTAAATGAAAGTAATCTAATTACTTATCATTACTTATCTAACGGCTATGAATAAAATCGGAGTTTATTTTTAAATATTATGCTGGAATAGTGATGGTAAATCAAGCTTTTAAAATAGTACTGAACTTGAATTTAAAAAGTACTTTTTGCAAACTCATGCACAAAATGATTTATGAGTCTTTTAATAATATCACAGACCCACTTCAAAGATGATACCACTCAAAATTTATCCCCTGTTCTGTATTAATATCGTCCCTGTTCTGTATTCCGAGTGGAAGGAAAACGTGTGAAATTGTAAAAACACTCGGAATTGAAATTTTCAAAAACTAGCTGTTCTGTATTCCACATATTTTGCACCTTGAAATTGTTAGAGAAAAATAAAGGAACATTTAAAGAACCCTTCATATTTTAATACAAAATTGTCAATTTAACATTTAAATTAAGAGTTATTTGAAGACAACCTGATTCTAATTCATTCCACCAAACGTTTTTTATTCGAAATAAAACGAAAGAAATTATTCGGTAGTGAAATACAGAACTGCTAACACATATTGCGGATACAGAACAGCACTGTATGACTCTTTTGCTGAATTAAAGTGAAATACAATAAAAAAACCGAATATTATTCATTCAAAAAGAAATTGTTCAATAATTTACAATAACAAAAGAAAAAAGTTTTTCTAAATTTACTATAATTTGGTGGAGTATATTATACAATGTTTCAGATTAAAAAAGGTACTTTTTATGTCATAACGGTACTATGGCGTTTCGCAAATAAAAAAGTACTTAAATTACTACAGTAATATGTATATTTCCATCACTGTGATGGAAACGGATTTTCAGCCAAACATTTTGCTCTGTATGTTGGCATGTAAAAAATTAGTCACAGGCTTATTTATTAAGAACTTACACTGCAAATGACTTAAATAAGGAATTTAATTTTATCAACTTCGGACGAAGATATATCGTAAATAAGAAATTGAGGAATTACAAAGGCCATATTCTTACTGTTAATTTGGTATTAAGTGTAAACGGATTTTTGTCTTTCAAAGAAAATTTCAATACGGAAATTTCATCTTGAAAAAAAGGCGAGGTATTGCAGTTATAATAGACAATTGATATAATGTCATAGAAATGTAATGGTTTTATTTTAATTTTCAATATCCGAGAAGCATCGAATTTTTATTTTTAATTCCAATGGACTGAATGCCGTCCAAATAACAAAGCAAATAAGAAAAGGAATTGAACAACATTCAAAGCGATGGTAAAAATAAGAAAGGACGAATCAAAATTACAACAACGCGTGCAGAAAGGCCACAAATTTGCAGACTTGTTTACAATTCGTACATATCCGCTGCAAAAATCCGCAAAGAAATCGGTGTTAAAGTGTTTGTTGCACCGCTCGTCGTATTTTGAGGTCGTGTCCATTTATAGTTCTCGAAAACTTTAGTAAAAAACACCACTCAATAAGAATCGTGAAGCTCAGCGCCTCCAATTGACAAAGAATTGCATTTTTCCACGACTTGAGACAGAAACAAATATTTTAGCAACGCAGACACAGCAGGGAGGCGGAGTTATGGTATGGGTTGCCATATTCTACTATGACACTATTGGCTTAATATTATTAATGCCAGAGGCGTAAAACAGTGGATCTGTTAGCAAGATGTAGAACTTTTAAATTAGCGTTCCTATTCTCCGGATATGCCAAATGTTTGGGGGTGGCTCGTTAGAAAAGTATACGACGGCGGAAAGCAATTTGATAAAAAGGATTCTTTAATGGACACAATAAAAAACGACTGGATCTCAATATTATTAAATCACAAAGGATCACTCAATGCACAACCCATTACTATCTTTTGTTATTTTACTATTATTATTAAAATTTAATTAAACTAAACAATGATTTAGTCTAAAATTAGTTTTTCCTTATTCAAATGATATATAAAAAACTGTTAATTTATTATACCTAAATAAATAAAACAATTTAATGAAAACTATAAACAGATCTTACGTTAACAATTTTGTAACCCCCCTAGATCTGATTGACAAGATATATTCGTACAAAATTGTTCAAATTAAATTCCGTATTTAAGTGATTCGTAGTGTACAAATGCACCTAAATTTCTTAATGTTCAAATAAACATGTTATTTAAAAAGATAAAATTGATTTAAGTCAAATTGTTTGACAAAAATATTACAAATGTAAAACTTACACTGCTTTTTACTACTTTATTGAATATTAAATGTTTTACCAATCGCCCACTTATTTTTATTAGGTATTGTAGTCTATGACAGCATACGCGATACAACTTGGAGAGTTTCACATCCGGCCATGTATCCAGATCCAGATTTTGCAGAAGCTGAAATTCTAAACGATCGTTTTGTGTTAATGGACGGCATAGTTGGCATAACATTTGATGCCAAAAAGGGTTTAATTTATTTTCAACCTTTTGCCACAGACAGGTAAGTTTTGTTTTAAAAATGTCCAAAGCTAATGAAGCACGAAATGTTTAATATTTAAATTAATGCCCTGTTGTGGAGTCACAAAATTGTAGAACTTTCCATTCGACAAATATTTAATTTCAAACGTTAAGTGGTTTACCAGGAAAATACTAATGGAATTCTAATAAAGGGCGTTTTTCTTATAGACCTTTACATCGAAGCAAATTTGAACATGATTTCCGGCATATAGCGACACCGGCTCGCACGGGCGAAGTCCAATCGGGAAGTTAAAATTTAAAATATTCGTTCGGCGAGTTTTTCTTTTAGTTGTCGTGCGCGCTATGTGGCAGTTGCACAGTCTTGTTGAAACCACAGCACCTCTGCATTAAGGGCATTCAATTATGGTAAAAAAAAAAATCAGGGATCATGGCCCTGTATCGGCAACCGTTAATTACAACGATTTGCCCGGCATAGGTTTTGAAGAAATACGAACCAATGATTCCACCGACCCATAAAACACACCAGTGACTTTCTCTAAATATAATGGTGGATTACGTTCACTCAAAATGCTACAATGTTGCTTATTAACGAACCTATTGAGCCAAAACTGAGTCTCAGCACTGAATAGCATATTGCTATAAAGCAGTTCCTGAACTGAAGCACGATTTTCTGAATCATTTTTTGCCCTTTTGCTTTACTCGAAATATGTTTTACTCCCATAAAAGGTGCGTTTTTTTGATTTTGCTCTTAATAATGGCTATTCAAGTACTCGCATGTTGCTCAGGTGGCAGTCTATTCATGATGAAACGGCGAATCAAACAAAACCCCAAAAAAAGAACATGTAACAGCTGTCGAAATGGCGCACAAAGTTCTAAACCTCTAAAAAAACACCCCTTATAAGCTACATATATAAAAAGTTCAGAAATTTCTTAGGTTTCATTAAAAATTAACTTACCAGTATGTAGGTTAACATTATCGGGGTACTACTGTATGTTGCCATTTGCTGGATTTTGAAATCTTAAATATATTTTTTTTAATAATGTAATAATTTTTTTTAATTTAAATTTAAATTTTACACAAACAATTATGTCATTTGCTTTTTTTGCTTAATTTTTTTTTAGAATATTTTCCGTTACACGTGAAGTACTAAGGGCTGGACCAATAGCCATAAACCAAGTATTGCCCGTCAAGTTGGTGGGTAAAAAATCATCCCAAGGTATTGGTATTGCCGTTGCACCAGATGGCACTTTAATTTTTAGTCCTACAACTGAAACTGCGATAGCTACTTGGAATCCAGACACGAACGAACAAAACGTATTGGCCCAAGATAAAGATCATTTACAATTTATATCAGACATTACTCTAACGCCACATGATCCGGGCTTTGTTTATGTTATATCGTCGAAATTTCATAGATTCTTTTTGAAAAATCTCAATACAGAAGAAATAAATAATCGTATTATAAGAATACCGCTGACAGGATACAGATCAGCTGTGCCAGTTCTACAGCCCCCTTCATATTCCTTTAAGCCCTATGCTATACAAAGTAATCTTAACTCTTACTATCACCTAACCAACGCCATACAACCGAAAGCCAAAAGTATTGCCAGTTATTTTAGAAGGCCGGCAGCAATAAACAATCATCCTTATGGCTTTGAAAATAATGGCGTCATTAATTATTCTATTAAGAATCCATTCACCGCTCTCAATCAGGGTGAGACATTCCCACCGCACAAAGAGCAACGTAATCAAGATCAATATTCATTCCTAGAAAGTTTAGCGACAATAACCGCTGCAGCACCATCTCAACCTTCCTCTGTCTTTAATACACTTCCGAATATTGAGAGTGGAAAAGGTTTTTATTACTCCAGAGCAGCGCGCAGTGCAAACGGTGAGACAGAAAACGTAGCTAAACAATAATTGAGCAGATTACATACAGTTGCATGTTCTTCCGTTTCCTGAGTGTAATTTTCTTTTTGCATACGTAATAAGAAGAGTTTGTTTTTTAAACGAATTTTCTGTTGCATATTTTAAGGCTTAAGTAAATAAAAACATGTAAATAATTGATGTAGAATTTAATATATGTATCAGTGTGTGTAAATAAATAAATTATTTAGAACTATAATTTTGGAAAAAATAAAAGCTACATATCGCACTTGTACAACAACAGTGTATTAACTCCAACTTTAAAATTGTTGAGTATAAGCAAAAACTTCTTTAAAAAAGGGTGGCCAAAACTATAGTAAACTTTACAGTGGGTAGATATGAATACAGAATGTCGATTTTTCCTCTAAAGTGAAAATAATAATATGTTGAGTTAATACACTATTGTTGCACAAGTGTGATATGTATACTTAATTATGTGCTCAAGTGTACAAATGTATTTATCATATTGTGTAACAACAATAACAAAGTAATTCTGAACAGTAACTTGCAAATTTAAATACGAAATTTTAAATTATACAAATATGCGAGTAAGTATGTAATTTACATGGTTCAAAATTGCTGATATATTAGTCAACATTTTCTGCTGCTACTGTAGTGTGTTCACAAATGACTTTAAAAATTCCATCGTTGATTTGCACCGGTCTTTTAATATTTTTATGGAGCCCTAGCAGCACACACGAACATTTTTGAATTAATGTCGCTAGTATTTATTTCTATTTATTGCAGCGAAATAAATTGCACAGAACAAAAGCACAGAACTTAGCTAGAAATAATTATCTTATTGGAAATATAAACTGTGTTTGTTGTTATTTATTTTTAAACAAGTTAATCTGAACTCAATTTGTTTACAATCCTTATTCAATATTGACAAAAATAATTGAGAATGATAATGATTTTGTACATATAGTTCCAAATATTATTTAATTATTATTAACTCCAAGAAACGCTGTTGCTATTTAAATGCTAATTATTAGAGAAATTCTTTTTGAATTATTGCGCTTAGCAAGCGAGAACTTGTTTTTAAATTTACACTTGTAAAAACTTGGAAAATGGAGTTAATCCGATTAGGCAAGTAAAGCGTGCAAATATCAAAAACTAAATGTTGAAGTTTTTCAAACTCACGATAAAAAGGGGTTTACATTGTTTTTTTTTAAATGTCAAATATTTGATTTATTCGAAAACCAGTATTAACTGAAAATTTAAAATTTTTTAAATTTACGTTAAAGGTATATTGGAAATTACAGTAAATGTTTACAGCAGTTAGATTTTAATACTGAATGTGTTTCTTTTTAAGTAAAATAAACAAATTTCGAGTTAATACACTATTGCTGTTTAAGCGTCGAAGCATTTGTTATAGTCCTAACTTGTTATATGTATGTATAACAACTTTTCCAAATAATACAGATTTTTGCCAGTAAGTGGCTAAATCTTTTTGGCCATTGAACAATTAAGCCGCGCGGTAGTGCGGTGTGTCGACACTATTCGAGCTGTTTTTAATCCCCTAATAAGCAGCAATTTAATCAAAAAATAATTAAACTTAAGGGCTTTCAGTCTTTCATTGGTTAATATCGTAGTCGGTATTTTTTTATTGTTTCCGGTGTAAAGACCTCAACTGGGCGTCCAGAACAGTCGGCATCTTCCGTGTTTGTACGGCCACAACGAAATTCAGTAAGCCACTTTTATACCATTGATGTTGATAGTGCAGAGTTCCCAGAGTAGTTATCAAGCTTAGTCTGTGCGTCATACACAAACTACATGTCGCAGCTTGTTCAAATTTTGAAATGAGTGAACTGACAGATTCTGTTGAAAGGAGCTGTGTTGCCATTTCAGTTAAGAGGCGGGTAACTCAAAAAGTCACGAACTTATGAACCCGCCTTCATTCCATTATTCCATGTATTACATTTATGAGGGGTGGAGAGAGGATTGTCAATAGCTAGTTATACTCACGACGCCACTGAGATCAAAATAGGAGAAAAGGTTGGCAAAATCTTATTGCAATTGTGAACTACGGGACGCCTATCATTGCGATTTCAAGTCGCATCGTATAAGTGAATAGCGAATTTGGCTTTTTTGTAGCCGATTACATGGCTGGTGTGAATAATTCGTAGTTTTCTTGATATTACGATAACAACAAGATTACTATTAAATTATTCGATTATCACAATCAAAATCTCCACTTTGCAATACTTATCTCACTAACCTACTTTGGAAGGCGTTAACATATAATTCGTTAAATGGTTATTTGGGATACGATATTTTTATTTTGACATTTCGACTTTCAAACGAAATCGTTCGGAAATTGAATTTCATATCTTCCTTTTATGTTTTTAAAAATAAACTTTAGACGAAATATTAAAGTTGTACGACGGGTTTGTAAAAGCTTTAAAATGATCATGTTTAATGATCGTTTTCCTTAACTTTAAAATCACGGAGCTCAAACCTAAAGAAAAATTGTAGCTGTTACCTAAACTTCTTCTCTGTTTAAAGATTTTCGAAATTGTATAAATACACACGTGAACAACAAATGAAAACTTTGTAAATTAGCAGAACAATTTTTATTTAAAAAACATTTGTTCTCAAAACAAAAAAATTGAAATCAATGGTTAAATTACTGTCATAAATGTTTGATATCAAGCCCCTATATTGCGAACACCTGTAGATAGCACGATTTGCATATAAGGCCTCTATTCAAATAAGGCCTTATCACAAAAGATAGTTTTAATTTATAAGAAGTTTATAACATAAATATTGCGTCTTTTATAAGTCAAAATGTTTTTTTTATTCTGAATAACAGCCCATTTACAATTGGCACCACTGACGACAACCACATTAGCGCGCAACAAAATTCTGATATTGCTAACGATGGTGCCTTTAAGTTTACAATCAAATACTGAAAAGTAAACCTAGAGAACTAAAATTCCTGTCATCAACCAGATACTATCGTCCAATTTTATACGAATTCGCAGGGGAGACCAAAGCAAAAGTTTAAGCAGTTTTTAAGAGAATTAATTCCGATACTACTAATTTGAAAAATACGTATGACACAGTTTGCGGTAGATAATTTAATGTTAAACAAAAATTAGTATTCACCCGTGCTAAATGGCAAACCCATCC
The DNA here is from genome assembly GCA_963932375.1 of Phania funesta. Taxonomy (NCBI): domain Eukaryota; kingdom Metazoa; phylum Arthropoda; class Insecta; order Diptera; family Tachinidae; genus Phania; species Phania funesta. Next base: position 8,930,823 of record OZ010652.1, read on the forward strand.
GAAGCCATCAATACACACTCTCGAACTAAATTTACCGATCGCACATTACATAAGGCTTTAGAAAAATCGTCTGCGATCGAATACAAAAGCTTCAAAACGAACCAGCTAGTGAGTAGATGCTGTACAAAAAGTAACTGGAACATCGAACGATGGCACTTGTCTCTAGTATAAATGTTGTTAACAACAAGTTATAGACAATTTCCGACTCGGATAAACTTTCGTTGAAAAATATGACTTGTGCTTCATGTTTGGAAAAGATATTATTGATGAAGCAATCCTACCTATTCGAATGCTTTCTATGGAAGCAGCAGAAGCGACTATAGGTTATATAGAGAGATGTTCTCAAGAAAATGCAGTAGAACCTCGATATCTTGCATCGTTTGCTTGCTTGCAAAATCTGATCTTTTAACAAGTAGTATGAGACGTCAACTACGCAAGCAACCTTTAGAATTAGATAAGGTAGTTAAAGAAATGATAGTTGAAAAATAAAATTTATTATATTTTACACTTATTTTGTTAATACTTAAATGCAGACAGAAAATTACGTAAAACAACCTTCAAGGGAAGTACCACTAAGAACTGACCGACTTCAAATTTTTCTGTTTCATGACTAGTTTTCGAATTGCCGAAATTTTAGTATCGATTAACGTTTAGGCGGATCTGCCGTCCAAGCTATAAATATGAGTCTGCTGGGGGTACCCCTAGAGGTGGACCAATTTTAATTATTTTTGGTTTATTTTTTAATTACATTAGAAAAGGAAGTGTAAAATTTTCCTTATCATATCTCTGCTCCTTTTATGAGTTAGCAAACAATTTATGAAGCGTTCTCACTGTGCGACATTGTGGTCAACAATCCGGCGCTATTTTGCGCCGCATACAATATTCTGGCGACATAGGTTGTAGTGCCAGTTGTAATTGGGCTGTGAAGTCATAAAAGTTTAGAATGAATAATATAGGGTGTCCGCCGGGAAGGTATACTACTTTGTTTGTTTATAATTTTTGATTAAATGAAAGCGGATGGATCGTATATTGATGAATGTTTTATTTAATGTCGGCAATTATGTATGGAATACAATATCAGATAAATGTCCGCCTCTGTTAGCCTTACAAAGGCGAGCCCTTTTACACATATTTCATTACATTCTCACACATTTCACGCAGTATTTCATTAATTTCATCACGAATATTTTGTTTGAGTTGCTCCAGCGTTTCTAGTTTGTTTGCATAAACCTTGCTTTTCAGATATCCCCACAAAAAGAAGTCCGGAGTTGTCAAATCAGGCGGCCGTGGAGGCCAATCAACACCACCATTCCTTGAAATAACTTGTTGTGGAAATAGGTTTAGCAGTAATTCCATTGTAATCCTGGCTGTATGTTGAAACCACATGTTAGTCAAGCCCAAAGCATGCACTTGTGGCGTTAAATATCGCTCCCCATTGACAGTTACCGTTACGCCGTTTCAGTTTCAAAGAAGCAAGATCAAATGATTGCTCCTGACCAAATTGCACACCAGATTGTCACTTTTAATGGTCTCTACTTCACGACTGCCAAATATGAACTGTCAAGACCAATGTTTACCAAAATGGCGGCAAAAGAAAGTAGTACACCTTCCGGGCGGACACCCTGTATGTAATGTATTTGATATTTAGGTTGCTTTGCGATTTAATCTCAAGCAACACTACTATGTGCGCAGAGTTTTATGATTATCGTTATCTTGAAAACTAAACAAAAACATAATTTGAAAATTATGTTAAGCCAGATCACATAAAAGAATAATGCGTAGAAGTACAATATAACTGTGATACAATAAGGGTACTCATTCGAACGTTTAAAATTTCTATTTCTACAATTGGACAAACTTGAGACAACTGTTTTATGAGATGTCTTGGCCAGTTCAAGTTCCTTAATTACCCGTGTCGTAAGTATTTTTTCCTTCGAAATATTTTCCCTTTCCCTAAAAATCGTGAACAAATTTCCTGAGAAATGTTCACGTCAAAAATACTTGTTCTTATCATTAATGATTTTACTCTTCTCGAACGTTTTTCACTTTTCCCTTTGATCACTTTTTACTTTATTTTTGCTAGAGAACTGTATACATCATGTAAATATTTACTTCTTCTAATAAGAACATTAAGATTTGTAATAAATTTTGAAATGAAGATCAATTCTTTTACAGGCCCATTGATTTATGATTGACGGAATACCATGTGATTTTTTTGTAGACAGCAGATTATTAAGCATAACCAAAATATGTGGAAACACAGATTTATTTACCCAGTAATGTTGGTCGTCAGAGGAATTTGTGACGTATACCTCCTCGGGGTGGCGCCCGGTACCAGGTTCCTGTCTTTGCTAGGAGTCTGGCTAAATATGTTGAGCGAAGAGAAGTTAACACTCGAAAAAAATATTTAATTCACGGTGGGATGGGTGACCAAGAGGGTGATCGGTCTCTAATATGCAAATTCCGGATACCAGTCGCTTTTTAGTTTTAATACACACCTGCTCGTGCATATGGAACTCTGTGTAGGTGGCCATCTTTTGCTCCATTACTCATGGGAATAACATAAAGTCACTGAAGACACTACTAAGTATTTCGATCAATAGGGATGGACAATGAAGCCTCTCAAGAGGTGGAGAGGTTATTCTCTGTAGGAACTCCGGCGTTTATAACCACGCAAGAAGTGGACAGGTTAGTCTCCCAAGATACTTCTAAAAAAAGGGTGAGACGGTAACGCAGACTAGTGTTGAATGTAAATGCCATGGGAAATTGAGCCTTAGACAAATGCAAGCAATTACAAGCGATTCCGTAATGAGAAAGAAAATCGACAGTTACCAGTCGACAGTCTGAAATCACTATTGCCTGATTGCCTGACATCAACTCGTGGAAAGAAGGGGGTCAAAAAGGGACCCATAGAGTAAGCGGTCTGCTTCGATATCTCCTCTACATTAAAATATATATCCTTGTAATATAATGTTGGATAAATCTAATACAAATATTAGTTATGAAGACAACATTTTTTGATTAAATTGAGTCACTTACAAAGTGCCGGTTAACTCCAAAGGGTTGGATGCCTCTCGCAGCCCCCGACGAACCATGCGATGTTACTACGAATCTTATTCTTGCAATAAAAATTATGTTGTTTTATTTATTTTTAAACTTCAATTTTAAAACTTTCTACCGAGTTCCATCTTCCTATTTACATTAAATTTGCACTGTTAGCAGTATGCTGAACAGCTGTTCAGTAAAGGGAGCAAAAATGCCATAGGAAAGACATGATATCAATTTTCACTTGGAGAGTTATGAAAATTTCATGGGAACATAAATTTCACTTTTTATTCACGATAGAGGTGAATGATTATTTTAAGAAATTTAAACATTCAAACAAACAGCTGATTTATCAAATGCACAAGTAAACAGAGCAAGTTCGCGAATCTAAGCAGGCGCATGCATTTTTTGATAATTAAATGGACGTTGTGGAAAAGAACGCTCAGTTTAAGGCATGACACCCCTTAATAATACTTTTATATAATCTAGCCCACAACAAAACGTGCGTAAAAAGTAATTAAATAGCTGGGACAAAACAATAAAATAAATAAATAAATACTTTAGTTATAAAAAGTTCCAAGAAATCCAAATGGCTTTCAAACGACACAGCGGGTATATAAAGTAAGGGCGACAATATAAAACTTGAATTCAGTGAAGAACAAGTTTTAGAGCTGCTTATTTTAAAGAAGATATTAATATTGGGTAAGTATTATTTATTTCAATTTTATGAGTGTGGTTTCTAGAATAGTACATTGAAAACACAAATTCAACGTTTCCTTACGATATTGCTTGGTTTTCAAACTTGAAAGTGTGAGCCCATTTGAGCACGTATTTTGTATTTATTAAAATAAATTGCCAGCGAGCCTTGTGGTCAAATGACTTGCTCGTAACTTCGCAAAAAGGCACAGTGCGGTAGCGGCATAGAGAACTGACGCTCTTGGGAACATTGACTATTACTCATCCATACTTCTAGCTTGTAGCTTCGATCTCTGATGGATCAGGCTTGAGCACAGCCCTATATAAAGGGGGCAGAGCGATACGCAATTGAAGTATGTACGGACTAATGCGGAGTTTTTAATTCTGATTTTTTTAGCTTGATTCTGGCTGAAATAATTGCCGTTGAAGTTGCTGATGTTCCATAAGGTACACGCGGAGTATATGCGAGTGCATACCCACAGCAAGACCGCGATGAAATCCCTATTGGCTATTTATACAACACCCAAATTAATTTTAATGTAAACGAGATGACAAGACATTCTTGGCGGGATCTAGTCTACATATTTTTCGGATAAATTTGCCAGATCTTAAGCCCGTCGTTGCAGTGTTGTGTAAACCAGATGGTCTACAGATCGCATATATTCAATATTGAGGATCTCTTGGTCTCAATATGATTGCAAAAAAACTGCAATTTTATTGAGAGCCTCTCGGAAACAAACATGCACAATGGTACTGGTACTAAGAGGAATATCGGCAAGAAGAATGAATCATCCATATAACGAATTCTCGGGCCTTGGGGTGGTTTAGTGTTAAATAGGAAGCTAATACGGCGGGTCCATATCAAGGACCCCAGTAAACCACTACATGAGCACTGGCACTTAAGCTAATCTTTTAAAAAAAATTATAGGCCGAAGAATTTAGTGAAGCAGATGGTATGGTGGCCTGGGTGTGTTTATTCTATGGTATTTTTGAGTAAAAAAGTTACAAAAAAGAGCGGCTATAAAATCCAGGAATCTACAAGTCTATGATTTTGTTAAATACTTACCAAAATATTATATAATGCTTTGGGAGCCACCAACGAGAAGCGCTTATTTTAGCGTAGGTCTGCTAGTCTTGCAAAATATTATCTGAAAAGATCAAAAAGATGAGAAGTTTGAGCGAAGAACACAAGGTTAGTTAAAGATATTTTAATAATTGCATTAGATATGAGAGCAGTGTTATGGAAAATGGTCAACAGAATGTTCACAGTCACTTTACATTAAAAAAATGGTCACGGCCGGTGTACGTACATTCATTTTGGAACCAGTTGCTACTCCAAATGAAAGGATATATCTCATATTTTAGAAGGACTGACCTTGCTCCTATTTTTAGTTGGTTCTGCAATATTAATTTGACGGCAATTCCATTCTTATGCCGCAATTCCCTGTAGTAGTGGGAACAATTTTTCTGAAAACTTATTAAATTTCTAGTGCGCATTCTATATATCTAAGGCGCATTAGCCTCGATCGAATTACTTTTACATTGCTTCATACGTGGTAAATAACGTGTGCTCTGCAGAGTTCACAAACACACGACTCCGGCATCAGAGCTGCTTTCTTCGGCCATAGAGTAATGATTGCGCACTAACATTAAAGTGATTTCTCAAGCTTTCGTCTTCTAATCAAGGATACCTGGCAGCGACCTAACTGCGTTACTGCTGTTGATTATTCGAATAAGCCTTCCTCGTACCCATAAGTATCAGAGTGTCTTGGGACGTCAGCGATCCCTGGCTTTCAGAGATGGAAAATTGAAAAACCTTTGGGAAAATGGTTGTATAAGCCAAATCAAAGCTGCAGGAATTTACGGGAACCATTTTATTTGCTTACGAGTTAATTACAACAAAAACTATGAACGACAGTGGAGATAAATGAAGCAACAATGAAATAGTACTTATCCCAGTTGGCAATTATGTAACAATCGTGCCAATTTTGATACCCTCGAAAGTACACTGGAGAAGTAAAACATCCAATACCTTTTTTTTCTTATTAAACAATTATTTAATTTCATGCGATTAACTACCAATATCAACTTTAATATAATATAATATTTAATTTAATATAATATAATATATCAACTTTAATATAAAATACTTTTATTTCACAGATTATGAATCTTCTGCCTCTGACTTTAAGCGCCTTGATTGCATGCGCATATGGCTTGCAACTTACCAAGCCACATCGAACAATATACGAGTGGAAGGTAATGGAATTCAATTTTCCCTCCAATCACACCAGGAAACAAGCTCAGGCTGCTGGCAATTTGAACCCAACGAATGCAATGCTTATCGATGTTCAGCCTCATTATGGCAGTAAGTTTTTATTTATATAAAATTTTATTTGCTGAAACTCAGCCGCTTTTTGCTCTTTTAGAAACTCGCTTCAGAACATTTGTGACGATACCAAGGTTTCAAGATGGCATACCCTTCACTTTGGCCACAGTTTCGCGTACAAAGCATAGTAGAAGTCCTTTGTTAGAACCATATCCCAATTACAAATCACATAATAATCACAATGGCACAAATTGCGATGCTATTACGTCCGCTTTTCGGGTGGCGGTATGTTAATCATATTATTTCTACTTTTATTTTAGAAAACAATTGTTTTCATCATGGATGCCATTCTTTCACTTAAGATCACCGAATGCAATCAAATGTGGGTCATGGATTCTGGGTCGGTTGGCTTAAATGCTCTATGTCCTCCCCAGCTACTGTTGTTCGATTTGAAGACCGATCAACTTATTTATCGTTATCGCTTCCCAAAATCTCTGTATACACCCGGAGCCTCATTGTTTATTAATCCCGTGGTGAATGTTAGAGATCCACCTCCACATGGTAAATGCAGACATACCATGGTCTATATAGCTGATGTAAATTATCATGGTTTGGTCGTTTATGATTTAATGCAAGACAAAGCCTGGCGTGTTGAGAACATGTTCATGTATCCTGATCCAAATCACGGTTTACACACGGTGGCCGGTGAAAGTTTCGTTTTAATGGATGGAATTTTTGGTATGGCAACAGATAAACGTAGTCTATATTTCCATCCATTAGCCAGCAAAATGGAATATAGTATTCCTCTGAACATACTCGATAATAGCACCCTATTTGAAAATAATAGTGGGAATATGTTCGAAGCATTTAGAGTATTGGGCAAGCGTAAAAGCCAATGTACGGTCTCGGCTATGGACAGCAAGGATAACCTGTATTGCGTCAGCCTAAATCCCATTGAATTAACAATGTGGAATGTCAAAAAGCTTTAGACACATCAAAAGGATACCTGTAGAATCGACAGAATTGCAATTTGTTAGTGGCATGAAAGTGGTGAGAAATTATTATGGCCATGAAGAGCTATGGATGGCATCTAACAGATATCAGGTATTACGAATGGTTTCTCAAATTACTCGCATTTATTTGCTAATAAATTTTATTAAATGTTTTCTAGAAAATGGCCACTGGTACAAACAATTTTAACGAAGTCAACTTTCGCATTTTAGTACTCCCCCTCCACCGACTATTTGATTACCATATAAACAATGTCTTGTTTTTCGATATTTAAAACTATTTATTTTCACAAACAATAAATTGATTGTCATTTTTTAACAATATAACTAGAAAAATAAAGGGGAATATAACGTTGTCTACACTATTGTGTTTCTGTAAAAATGCAACTCTGAGAAATAATCTAAAGGCCTTAGCTTTAAAATTTTTTTCTAAAAGTAATGTAAGCCATACGACTGTCCAACTTCCAACTGTATTTTTTGACAGTCTGATCACATATTTTTCTCACTCTATAACTTTTCCATTTTATTTGAATTTTCGACAAGTCCTAATCTAGTAGTGTAAAAGGGCCCCTAACGGCATTCGTTTTCTGAAGTGACGAGTACAGTCTCTCTATTTATTTTCCTTTCTATAGCTAGAATTTTCGATCATGCTTTTTGGAGGCAGACATTTTTTTTGGCACAAATTCGTTTTATATGACGTCAAGGTTGACAACCTTGTGTGTGAAAGATCTTTAGGGACTGGCAGCTTTAGTAAATGTGAACCCAATCCCAATTGCTTTGAAAGTGGAAAAACCTAATTTGAAAATTTACTTTCCCTTGAGATCATTGCAATCAGCATTGAGTAACGTTGTTCACAATTGAAGGATTGGAGGAAAATGGAACTGCCAACACATGACGATTACTGCAAAGGCTGCTTAGAAGAGGAGGAAAATTTATATTTGATCGCTGCCCTGTTTAGTAGGATCAATGTCGGATATAACGGGGTTACAGTTAGCTTCTTCAAATTATTAAAGATAGGATTGGATGAACTATACCTTATCAGGAATAGCAACAGCTTTCAATATAATTCAGTACGGACTTGCATTTTTAAATATATTCTTACTAACAGTAATTGCTATTCTTTCATTTACTTGACGAACTCTGAGTACTTTCCTGTCTTTGTCATCTTCAGCCAATTTCACTTAAGTCAACGTCAGCAGCACATAAACACTAATTTGATACTCTCTAACAGTTATAGGACAACAATGACTGTTTATCGATACATTTTAATAAAATACAAAACGCATACATATTTAAGATTTAAGTCAGCTGATTTATTTTGTTTAGAATCAAACATCTTTAAGTTTTCATACGAAAAGTAAATGTTAAACTGCAGAACCTCTATTTGATAGAAATGCATTTTGTTATTTCTTTAAATGGTTTGAGAGTTATTTTGTCGAATGAACTATGCAGCATTTAAGCATGTGCTGGAGACTAGAGCACCTAATTTGATAAGCAGGGTCAGATCAACATCAAATGGGCAGAAATAATTACGTTTTTTTAGCACAGGGATCCTGCCAGCCATTCACTGTCAAGACTTTTGCTGAGAATCTGGATGCCTTAGAACCTACAGTCGGTCTCCACTTCACAAAAATAGATGCTGCAATAAATAAAGCAAACGTATAGTTTTTTTTAACAAACCCAAAGTCAGGTTTTTATATGCTGACTGATATTCTGACCTTCTGTCTCGCATCTGTAAACCTTCCGGGTGAGCCAAGGGTACTTAATACTGTTGTTCATTTACTTTAATATACTTTAAGCCACATTAAAATTAATTAATTAAATATTAGTGTTGTCTAATTGTCTAAATATTCGACTTTAAAATTGTTCGACCATAAGTTCACATTTTTTTTCTGTTCGAACAAGCGAATAAAATTTAAAATTTATTCGAGTATTCGAACCAATAGAGAATAAACAAATTATTCGAATGACTTAAAAAGAATATAGTATATTCCTTTATATATTTTTTTATGAAAAACAAAAAAAAAATTCATAACATACGAGTTACAAATAATTCTTTAAAAAAACAAGAATAAGAAAGAAATTAGATCACATTCGTAAAAAATTATATACATACTATATATCTGGATCTGATAAGGCTTAAGTGAAATTTTGTCGCTTTACAGGAGATAAATTTTAAGCACTTTCAAGACAGGAAATATTATATACGTTTATGAAAAAATTAAAATTTTAAAAAGCAACTTATGTTCTCTTCAGATTTTATTCCTACCGAAATTGTAAGTTAAGTTACTGTTGCAAATGAAAAAGATAAGCAGAAATTCATTACAAGATAACTTCCCGAAAAATTGAGCTTAAGAAGTGAAATTTTTCCTCAGGAGTATTTTTGAATTGGGAAATTAAAATTTGTTTGAAAAAATTTATTCGATTATTCGACAAAAATCGTTAGAATAATTTTCTTTTTATAAATTGAAAAATTATTTTCAACCAGCCGCTGGCTCAATGCTGTAAATTGCGCGGAGTTGGTAGCAGCCGCTTCCGCAGATGGCCAAACCAGGGGACATCTCCGCTATCGTCCCAGCCTATTAAAGGTCCGACAGTCTACTAGGGCCCTACTAAAATTCCAAACCCCGGTATGAGTAATACCCCTGTGGGTAATACCTATACCATCTAGATCTCTAAGGTCATCATAGTCGGGACACGTTGTCAGTACGTGCCTCCAGTCCTCAGGTCTGCTCCCACACACACAGTCAGCAGTATCGGAAAGGCTTACACACATGCACAGAAACACAGGAACATCAGAAAGCCAGTCATGCCCAACAAGTGGTAAACCCCCCTCTTAACTTTGAAGGCGATAGCACGACTTAATGTCATTATCGACAATGGGAATATTGATTTACAACAGACAATTAAAACCAAGGACAAATAGAGGAATGAAAAATGACACTGAAGATGGCGCATAACCGAAACCGGTTTGGCACCAAACCCAACTTGACAAGGGCCCCCGTCATCCCTTGTCAAGTACCAAAAATCTACACAAATAGAATATGGGCAGCACTTGCCTACAATTTTCTGGTATTCAGCCCAAAACTATGTGAACTTTCCAATACAAAATTAAGTAGATAAATTATTTTATCAATTTTTACAATAGTTTTGTATCTTGTAGATACGAGTAGACTTTGATATTTGGAAAAATCTTTTTGTTTAAAGCTTTTTCTGAAAAAGCTATTGCAATTAAATTCTCTTTTAAACCATTTTTCGTCACTTGATTCTTCAGCCAATAGAAGACAAAACGAAATTTGATTGAAGAAATTCAAATAATAATTTTTTTTTAAATCAAAAAAAGCGACCTTAAAAATGATTTCTTTAAATATTTATTTAAGACCTTAAATAATGAAAAATTAATTGATAAATGAATCATTTATGGTAAATAGTTTTTTTTTTTTTTGATAAACTTTTTTTTTAAATCTTCTTTGCAAAGCTTTTGATAAGAACTATTTTTATCAACATATTTTTCTGCTAAATAATAAAAAATAGAAATATTATATGATCTGTAATGTTAAGAGAAACTTAAGCATTTTGCGTAAATTAAATGCCGGTGTTCGTAATGCTAATGCGATCAGCTGTTTTTTTGAAGTAATTGACAAAAATATTTGAATTTTTTTATTTAACATAAGATATTGATTGAAGTAAAATGAGAGTTAATTTTATATACAAAAGACAGTAACTAATAAGATTTACTTTAGTTAGAGCCATTATTACAACTAGCCCTAAAAGTTTCTGTATGTGAAAATTAATTTTAGCTAAAGCGAGGCGACCGCAAAGGCATAAATTTTCGAAAAATTCTTCTAACCTCAAACTTTTTACGTAAAGTTCCTCGACTACATAGGGTGGGTTGTTTCACTTAAGCCAAAGTTTACTTTTACTCACAAGAACTTTAAAGGCCCTTAATGTGTAAAGCATTTGAAATTCGTTTTGTCTTAAGATTAATTATGCGGACAGATAGCAGAATTATCTTGCACATACTCGTAGAAGAATTATCTTAAAACAAACAAAAACATGTGCAAAAATAACACTTTTTAAAGGGTATCGCAGTAGTTTACACAAAATTTGAATCGAAGAGAAAACAACGTTTATTTTTCAAGAGTATTAACATTTCGGCCAAATTATCTCGACGGCTTCGCTGGGACATAGGCACCTTGGACAAGGTTGCATTAATTTGCCTTTAATGGACGTGTGGTTGTGGCCTTGGGGGACATAGAACACGATTAGCAAAAGTCTGAGGCGTAATTGAATTTTCTGCACGAGGAGCCTGGGGTGATGATAAATATTTAGTGAGTTTTCGCTGTAGAGCTTCTTGAAACATGTAACTGTCAATCGATATTTCTGGACTTCAAATAACACTCTAGCATTCCCAATCGAAGCAGTTCTTCAAAATTCTCCGACTGACTCTTTACGTACTATTTCCCAAAGTAGTAAATCAACAAAAATTTCGCTTATTGCTTCAGCTAACTCATTAGGAAACCTTTAAACAAATTTTTTGGAAAAACTAGAAATATCGTATGCTTGCAGTCTCATAAACAAAATGAGAATTGTACATGATTTTAAAATTTTAACAGAAACCTACTAATAATTTCGTAAATTTATTTTGTTACTTTTTTGCCTAAACTTGTTTGATTTTTGTTTCGACTCAATTTGAAGTTGACGAAATCAAATCATTATCCAGCCATATTTTGTATGATATTGCGACAGGTAAATTTTTACTATATACTTTTCAAATGTAGTGCTTCATTTTAAATAACCCTAAACTGTCAAAATCGAGTGGATTTTGGCGAACCCTATGTGTATAATACGGTCCACTAAAAATAATTAAAAAAAGAAAAAACTTAAATATCTTAATTACAGATAAACAAAGTAATAAACTAAATAAATAAATATGTTTATTTTTTAAGGTCTTAAGAAATCCAAATCGTTTTCAAACCACTAAAAGGGTATATAAAGGGCCGGCGACAACATAAAATTCAAATTCATTAAAAAACCTCTTAACAACAAAGACGACTTAATTACACTTTAAGAGCTGCTTGTTTCAAAGGCCATTACAATATTGGGTAAGTGCAATTCAATTCCCTTTTATGAGTGAAAGTCGTGTTCATTACCGGCGATTTCCTTCGCGATTAATTGCCGCTCTAACTTCGGAGGCATATTATGAAAAAATAAAAAAAAAAAAACTAAAGGAATTTCTAGAAATTCCGTACTAGTCTTGCAATTTTGTTGCAATCAGTAGCCGAAAAAAATTTTCTGTGCACCACTTTTTGTTTCAGTCTTTATTCTTTTCCTTTTAGAAAAGAACATATAAACAGTTTTGAAGGATGTTTATGCATTTAGAAAAATAATGTGGAAAAATTTGGTATAAAATATTTGTGATGCAACAAATTAGAACCGAATTAAACTCAGGTTGACACATCGCAAGTAAAATGGCCGAAAATTTTGAATAATTCAATATTTAAAAAATTTCAAAATTTTAAAGTGAAATGATTAGAAATTGAAGCGGAGAACTAAAAAAAAATATTTTTATATTTAATTTTGAACTACAAAAAAATTTCTTATTAGAAAACCCGTATTAGTTTTGTTGCTGCTACGGTACTCGTAACAAAAGTTATCTTGACTTAAACATGCCAACCCGTTCATAAAGAGAACTGTGTTAAATACTCAAAATTTTACATCGTGAAATGTTTCTAAAGTACTTTCAATTTTGAATTTCCAACTATTCGAGATTTTCAAAAAACCGGGTTTAAATTAGTTCAAAAATCTAATTTTTTAGGAACCGGTTTTCATAAACTTATATATAAGTTTTCGTTTTATTGCTTAGTTTTATTTTAGTCTCAACATTAAATAGGACTAATTTTATAATTTAAAACAACGATGTGAAGACATGGCGCTCATTTGCACAAACAATGTCATAACTCAAAATATGATTTTTTGGTGTTAATGGTGCAGAATTGTTCGTTATGCAATGTGTATAAATTTCATCTTTATATTTTTTTTTAAACCTTCTAAGTTTGATGAGAATATATATGCTGGTATTTTTTTAGGAAGTGCAAGAAAATAGAACACTTTAACTTCGTTTATCTTAAAATGACATCTTTTCAGTTACAACCTTCTTGGAGTAACTGAACGATATGTATGTATCTAAGAAGATATTCGAAATAAATAATATGAAAAGAGTATTTTAAAAAGACAATGTTAAAAAAGTTGCCGAATCTTTATTTTACAGATCATGAATCTTCTTTATATCACTCTAAGCGCGTTAATTGTATGCACGCTTTCTCAGAAGGCACACCGAACATTACATGAGTGGAAAGCAATTGAATTCGATTTTCCCACCGAACAGGCCAGAAAAGAAGCTGAGGCTGCTGGCAATTTAAAACCAACAAATGCCATGCTCATTGATATTCAGCCCCATTACGGCAGTAAGTTTTTATATAAAAAAAAAAGTTATTAATTTTTTGAGGCTCATTTGGTTTTGGCATTTTCAGAGAGCCAGTTGAGAACATTTGTGACCATACCAAAGCTTAAGCATGGCATACCCTACACTTTAGCCACAGTCTCGCATATAAGGGGCACTAAAGGTCCTTTGTTAAAACCATATCCCAATTACGAAGCGCATAACAATGGCAATGGAGAAAAATGCAAATCTATCACCTCAGCTGTTCGTATGGCGGTATGTTATACATATTATTACTACGAAGATTATTTTTTATTATGGATTCTATTATTCGTTTAAGATCACCGAATGCAATCAAATGTGGGTCATTGATTCTGGTTCGGTTGGCTCAAATGCTCAATGTCCTCCTCAGTTATTGTTGTTCGACTTGAATACTGATCAACTTATACATCGTTATCGCTTCCCTCCATCTCTGTATGCACACGGTACCTCATTGTTTATTACTCCCGTGGTGAATGTTAGAGATCCAGCTCCCAGCGGCAATTGCAGTCGTACCATGGTCTATGTAGCTGATGTCTATCATCATGGTTTGGTCGTTTATGATTTCATGCAAGACAAAGCCTGGCGTGTTGAGAACATGTTCATGTATCCGGATCCAAATCATGGTTTACACACGGTGGCCGGTGAAAGTTTCGTTTTAATGGCTGGCATTTATGGTATGGCAACAGATAAAAGACGATTATATTTTCATCCATTGGCCAGTGACACGGAATATTCTGTATCTTTAAAAGTCATCGATAATGGCACCATTTTTGAAAATAATCCCGAGAATATGTACAAAGCATTTAAGCCATTGGGTAGTCGTAGCAGTGCTTGTGCAGCCTCGGCTATGGATAGCAAAAACAATCTGTATTGTGTCACCTTAAATCCTATTGAATTGATCATGTGGAATGTCCATACACCTTATAAGGCTCAGTACATCAAAACGATACCTGTAGAATCCACAGTATTGCAATTTGTTAGTGGCATGAAAGTGGTGAGAAATTATTATGGCCTTGAGGAGCTATGGATGGCTTCTAATCGATATCAGGTATTAAGAATGATTCCTCAAATTGCGAACAAGATGTATTTGCTAATAAATATTATTAATTGTTTTTCTAGAAAATGGCCCATGGATCACGAAATTTCGAAGAAATCAACTTTCGCGTGGTAGTGCTTCCTTTAGAGAATGTTTCTTCCACACCATAGGAATAAGTTTAACCCAATATATTGACTTTTTCAGTGTCATTTTGAAGTTATTAAAAACCTTTTAAAAATAACATTTAATAAATGAAATACCAAATATCTATGTAAGTGTAAATATTATGGCGTTTTTCTTTGTAAAAAAATATTGCCCTTTACACTGCGAATAACTTAAATAAGGAATTTAATTTGACCTATTTTTAACGAATCCATCTTGTAAATCAGAGAACAGGATTTGAATGAATAAATCGTTGTTTAGTTTAATTAAATTTTATTAATAATAGTAAAGTAATAAAATTTAGTAATGAATACTGCCACCGTTATTAGAAATTACTTCAATAATGCGATTAGGTATTGAGCGGTAAAGCGATCTTTAATAATATGATATTGCGGTCTAAGGCTTTTTTTTATTGCACCCTTTAAAAACTTCTTTGTATCAAATTGCTTTCCGCCGTCGTATTTAGTTCTAACAAGCCACCCCCAGACATTTTATTAAAAAGTCCGACATTTTTCTCACGAATCTACTGTTTTACAGCTCTGTTAGTGTAAATTGGAGCATTGTCGTGTTGGTAGGTTAACGATATGGTTCCAAATAAATGTTTTAATCCATTTAAATCCAATCATTTTTTCCCGTTTCAAATACGAAGTCGATAGTAGGATATGGCGACCCAAACCTTAACTCCGCCTTCATCGCTGTGTCTTCGTTGCAAAAATATTTCTTCTTGTCTCAAGTCGTGGAAATAAAAGTTGTTTCCATCTGGCCCGTCGATTTTATACATTTTGCTTTCAGAAAATGCAACTTTAAACCACTTTCCCGAACACGTCATTGTATTCTTTGCAAATTGGAGATGCTGGGCTTTTACGATTTCCATTGAGTGCTCGTTTCTTCTCAAGTTTTCAACGAAATATGAATGACCGCGACTTTAAAATAAGACGACCTGTCAAACACTTGCTTTAACCCCGCTTTCTTTCCGAGTTTTCACAACGGACGTGCACGAGTATTTCAATTTGAACTTTAATCTGACTCACCAGTTTTGTGAGCAACATATTTAGAAAGCAACGTACGATTTATCGTAAATGTTGCATATTTATTTTAGAAAGGAACACATAAATACAAATTTATGTAACATTTTTGTCAGAAGGAAAAACGCCATAAATTGAAAACAAGGCCTTGTTAGGCTTTATTTTTTACGACTTATTTTTTTTTTCTTCTTTAATTCTCTGTTGAAGTGGTTTTTAGTTTTGAGGATACGATAAAAGTCACTTTGTAATTTATTTGTTTTGTTTTGTTAAAAACATAAAAAATTAACTTTTGGGTTTTTCCTCATTTCTTTGTTCTAAACAATTATGTACCTATTGGCAATTATGAATAGAAGTCGCAGAATTATGAAACAATTTGACTGAAAATAGCATCTGTGCAAAGACAGTTTTGGGTTTTTTTTATAGTAAAATAAGGCAACCATTAAATCTAAAATAACAAAAAGAACTCAAAAGCTATACTGCGTTGAGTACGATTATATATACATTTACAATATGTATTTACATTTAGTTGTTTAACCCTAAACGCCTCACTAGTGCGGTTGGCGATCTGCGTCGCACTGTGGAACATTTCGCAAGAAGCTGGATTGCTGGACTTAGAATTTTTATGCAGTTTTGTTTTTGTTTGATTGAGAACATTTATGACTTGAATTTAAAGAAATAACTATAAAAATCGAGCCGTAGCTAGTGATGGCAAAAGAAAATTAATCGAATAATTAATGCTACATATTAATTACCATTAATCCGAAAAATAATAATCGATTAATTTTAGCGCCTTTGATTTGTCAAGTAGAATCGGAGAAATTATCTCATTGATATCTATGTGATGACGAACTATATGTTTTCCGATACATCAAGAGAGGTAGAAACATTACTTTGGTTTGTGTAAAATCCTGATTGCAGGTCAGACAATAAATAAACAAACGGACTGCTTATTAGTGTCTTATAATAAAAAACAAAAACAGTTATTTCTTGCTGTCAACAGTGTTGGCAATTTGTGGCCAAACGCGGCGTGAAATGGCGAGATACTTGGCGATATTTGAAGTCCTTGGCAATTTTTGGGTATTTGTTTTTATTATTTCTCCTACGATAGAATTGCATTAAGGCACGTGTTCGCATTCCAATAGAAAATTTTTTAAATAGTCCTAATACAAAATACATGTACGCCAAAAAGGATGCAAACGAATATGAAAGCATTAATTCAATATACATGGTATTTTATTTTCGAATGTAGGTGGGATATCGAAGCAGACCGCTAAATATAGGGGTCCCTTTTCGACCCCCTTCTTTACTCGAATTGATTTCAGGCAACCGATTTGTAAGTTAAGACAACCTTACTCTTATTCAAGTCTCGTGCTGCCACTAGCCTTCATTGTCGACCGAGTAATTTCGGACTGGACTGGTGACTGTCGACCATTTTCCTCATCACGGAGTCTCTTGTTAATTGCTAACAATTGTCTAACTTATTCACATTTAACAAGGTTCTGACCGTTGACCTAAAACTTATGGAAGCCAGTGCTGAACAATCATACACAATGTGCGCTACCGTCTATGCCTCTTCCGCCGCTGTATCTTTAAAAACTGACCCGCCTACCTCTGGCGAGGTTTTGTAGTCCTTCTCTTCAGAATTCCTCCATTGGTCAATTAAAACTGTAGTTGCTGCAGAGTTTAACCTCTCCACCTCTTGCGAGGCTTTATTGTCTATCCTGCTCCAACGCCTTAGAAATACCTTTAAAGATTGACCCATCCAACCCTCGCGATGCAGTCTTGTCTATCACTTTCGGATTCTTCCTTTGGCCATCTAAAATCGTAGTTTCTTCAGTGATTAACCTCTGCGCCTCTTGCGAGTCTTCCTGAGTCATTCCACTAATTGAGAAAAATATATCCACTCACACAGAGCTCCATATGCACGGGTAAGGCTGTATTAAAACTGGAGATCGACTGTTATCCAGAGTTCGCACACTGGAGACCAATCACCCTCTTAGCCACAAATCTCTGGCGTATGCTGTTCCATCGTGGATTAGGGACTTATTTAGCCAGACTTCTTGCAGAGACAGGAACGTGTTACCGGCCGCCACCAAGTGGAGGTATAAACCAGAACTTCTGACAGTGCACTCAGTTACGGCAAGCCATATCCTTGTGCCTGCCAGCTGACGGCCCATTGTATTATTTACTTTTATATATATATTTTTTTATGTATTTATATCTATATATATAATTAATACGCAAGACGATTTCTGTTAGCCCTTTTACACTCACATTACACAGCCTTGTAGGTTAACCATTTATCGAAAGAAATTATTCAGAAATGGAATACAGAACAGATGTACGGTAGGTTTCCCTTAAGAATAATACTACGCACTTTGATAATTTCATTCAGTGGATTTCCAGTTTACGCTAAAACACGCGTAATTTCGCAAAACACGCAAAACAAATATCACACAGAAACAAACAACTGAATAAACAAACAAGCAAATACTTTTCATTTTAAACATATGTATCAAGCAAGTCGAATGGGTTTCAAACGGTTACGCGGGTATATAAGGTGCGGGCGACAATATAAGATTTGAATTCAATAAATAACCTCTTAAGAAGACGACTTCGTTACCCTTCCAGAGCTGCTTAAAGACAACAATATTGGGTAAGTGAAATTTAATTCGCGCTTTATCAGTGTAATGCGTATTCATTTCCTTTCACCGATATCCTTTGCGTCCACTTCGTTCCCTAACTTGGGAGTTTTTGATCAAACGCTAAAACAAGGATAATATTAAGTTGAAGGTCCTAAAAACAAAACCCAAAATAAAATATCTTCTAGAGTCTGACCAACAGTTCAATTCGGGACTAGGCTTATAATTTGGTTGCAATAAGTATTTCGAAAAATAAAAGGAACTTTGTTTCCCTCGACATCCTCTTGTGTAAGATGAATGCGAAAGGACAATGATGAACAGAATACTTTACTGTAAAGGGGATATTTGCTTAAACAATTTCAGATTTTTTACATCATGTATCTTTTATACATCACGCTGGGCACCATAATTTTATGCGCGCATGGAATGGTTTTTCATCGACCCTTCTTGTCGTACAAGTGGAAAATAATGGAATTTGATTTTCCCACCGGACAGGCCAGAAAAGAAGCTGAGGCTGCCGGCAATTTAAAACCAACGAATGCAATGCTCATCGATGTTCAGCCCCATTACGGCAGTAAGTTTTTTATTTTTAATATTTCTTTTTATTTTTTTAAGGCTCTTCTGGATTTTACTTTTTTAGAAACGCATTTCAGAACATTTGTGACCACACCAAGGCTTAAAGATGGCATACCCTACACTTTGGCCACAGTTTCACATAAAAAGTGCGCTGAAGGTCCTGTGTTAGAACCATATCCCAATTACGAGGCGCATAACAATAACAATGGAACGAATTGCGATGCTATCATTTCAGCCTTTCGTGTGGCAGTATGTTGGTTAAGCATTTTGCTCCTATTTTTATTTTAAGAAAAATTACGTTTTAACATCGTTTCCGATATTTTATTTAAGATCACTGAATGCAATCAAATGTGGGTCATTGATTCTGGCTCGGTTGGTTCAAATGCTATATGTCCTCCCCAGTTATTGTTGTTCGATTTGAATACTGATGAACTTATACATCGTTATCGCTTCCACAAATCTCTGTATAAGCCTGGAACCTCATTGTTTATTTCCCCCGTGGTGAATGTTAGCGATCCTTCTCCCAGCGAAAATTGCAGTCGTACAATGGTATATGTAGCTGATGTCAACTATCATAGAATGGTGGTGTATGATTTGTTGCAAAATAAAGCCTGGGGTATTGAGAATATTTTCATGAACACCTATCCAAATCGCGGTTTACTTTCTGCGTCCGGTAAAAGTTTCATTTTAATGGATGGCATTTTTGGTATGGCAACCGATAAGACGAAATTATATTTCCAACCATTGTCCAGTGCAACGGAATATTCTGTCGATTTAACAGTTATCGATAACAGCACCCTATTTGAAAACGATCGTTGGAATATGCACCAAGTATTTCAAACATTGGGTAAATTTGGACGTGAATGCACAGTCTCGGCGGTGGATAGCGCAAAGAATTTGTATTGTGTCACCTTAAATCCCATAGCGTTGATTAAGTGGAATGTCGAAACACCCTCTGACAAAAAGTGTTTCAGAGCTTTATTCGTACCAACCAGAGAACTGTTATTTGTTAGTGGCATGAAGGTAGTGAGAAATTATTTTGGCCATGAAGAGCTATGGATGGCGTCCAACAGAAATCAGGTATTACGAATGATTCCGCAAAATCACGAAAATTTACTAGCGTTTTAATATTAATAATTACTTTCAGAAAATGGCCACTGGCACGCAAGATTTCGACGAAGTCAACTTTCGCATTGTAGTACTCGATTTAAAGAAAACTTTGTTTATTAACACAGATATTTGTTATTTGTTTTAGTTTCCAAAATGATATTTTCGAAATAAAAATGGAATGTTTGCTGTCGTTGTTGCTTCACTTTTAAAATAAAAATCACATTTTATGAAACCGGGCGGGTATAAAGGGATACGACTCAATGATATTTTAGCTTCACTGTGTAAAATTTAAACTATCCCCGAAGTTCTCAAATATGTCCAGCAAGTACATTTCTCTGTGGGTTGAAACACAAATAATCATACCAAACAACTTGGTCGTTTTTATTAAAAACGAAACCTTGGAAATGGAGGATAATCAGTCGCCACAGGAGTCGTCATTGAGTCGACCAAACTTGTAAAATCTGTGTTCAAAAACGTCCGCAAACCGGCACTAGTTGCAGTACTTGATGATCCCATTCCGCCGACTTTAAATACGAGATCTATAGAAACAATAAATTTTCAATTCACCTGAGAAGGCGTTCCATTTTAGACAAACTTTTGCATATAGCAAATCTTCTAAAACACAAATTTATTTTTTATTATGCAATCTTGCATTTTGAAAGAACATGACATCAAATATGATGTACACTGCGAATCACTTAAATAAGGAATTTAATTTGATCAACTTTGGACGAATATATATTGTAAACCAGACGACCAAAGAATATAATGATGTGGTCGGGTAAGTTGTTGAAAGTTGTGTTGACGGGCCAGATGCATACAACTTTTATTTCCACGACTTAAGAAAAGAAGAAATATTTTTGCAACAAAGTCACAGCAGGGAAGGCGGAGTTATGATATGGGTCGCCATATCCTACTATCGTCGTGGTATTTGAAACGGAAAAAATTTCTGGAGCATCGTACAAAAGAGTTTTCATCAGGCATGTTTCCAAAACGAAAGAACTTAACTGGATCCATACCGTGGACGACAATGATCCAACTCACACTGCCAGAGGTGTACAACAGTGGATTCTTGAGCATTATGTAGAACTTTTAAATTGTCATCCATATTCTCCGGATCCTCATACAAAAGCATATGTGGGTGGCGTTTTAGAAAAGCATATGACGGTGGAAAGCAATTTGTAAAAAACGATGCTTTGCGTTCAATATCAGTAGATTGAACGCAACGATTATTGAAATATTTCTAATAACGATGGCAGTACCCATTACTAAATTTTGTTATTTTACTATAATTAACAAAATTTAAATAAACTTAACAACGGTTTAGTCTAAAATAAGCGGTTTGGTCTAAAAGTTGGGAAAATTTAATTCCTTATTTAAGTGATTCGCAGTGTACGATTTTTATTTTATAAAAACGCCCTACGATAAAAGTGATAATTAAATAATTTCTTGATACTAATCTAAAGACGGCATTATTATTTTTACAATTTCATGTTATAGCGAAGGGAATTTTTTTTATCCAAAACGATCTTGAAAATGATTTTACTGAACTTATTTTAAAAAATCATCGAAATGATGCAAAATCGTCAATTCCAGCATGACCCTGTTGCTATTATCCATGGTGAGTTCTTTAAAGGAAATTTAAAACAAGGAGTTTTTAGCACTTTTGCCAGAAGTGAGGATTTATTTACATTTTGCACACTTTTACCCCACAAAATATCAAAGATGCGGATTTCAAGATGTCTGATCAAAAAATGCAGATACGATAACGTATTTGGGGCTTTAGGTCTTATTATCGTTTTTAATTACTTTTTGATTTGTATTTCATGTTAAAACGAAAAATATCCATAACAACACAACTTACTACGAGGCAGCAATACCAACTGCTAGCGATAGAATGAAGTTCCTGGAACAGCTATTAACAACAGCAGAAGAAGCAGCTGGCCAGAATAACATGAGAAAACTATACCAGACGTCAAAGCGTCTTGCAAATCGAAAGTGTAACAGGAACCCAGCAGTGGCTGATCTCAGTGGTACTCCGACGCACTATTGCAAAAATGGAGAGAACATTTCAATGAAATCAGTGACATCACAGACGTTAGTTAGGACAACGAAATATATCAATAAAGCCCCACAGAAAACCTACTTAAAAATAGCGTGCAACCCTCTCACTCTGAATGAGATAAAAGAGGCAACATGCAAATTAAAAAAATAATAGAGTAGCACCAAGATGGATTACCAGCAGGCGATATACGGATCGACATCTAAACCATGGCTGAACTAATACGACCTCATACCACAGCGGTATAGGACGAAGAAAGGCTGCCGCCTCCAACCAGGAAGATAGGGTTGCATTTTTACATTAGCACTCGAAGAAAATACCAACAGCAGCAAACAGCCGATGAGCTTATCGATTACCAATTTATTTTGTTATGTTTGTAATAGTTATGACTTTTTTTCATAAAAATCTAAATATAATTGTTGTTTGTTAAGATTTTTTGGACGAATTTCTGTCATCCCTTGTCAAGTTTGGTTTGGAGACAAACCGGTGTCGGTCATGTGCCACCTTCAGGGTCATTTTTCCTTCTGAGAAGTTAGTATTTTATTGTTTGTCAGGTATCTATTTGTCATGTGAGCTCGTAGGCATCTGTAAGGTGTGAACAGGTAGCAGGTAAAGTTCGTAAGACGGGTGTTTTTTGTGCGGATTGGTAGATGTAAATGATGACTGTTTTATTGCTTTGTATTGCATCAGCATTTGTGCTGGCGGATGTCAGGTAGATGTTATAGGCACAATTTTCACCACGTAGCCACCTGTAATTGCGACATGGTAGCAGGCCGGGTGTTTATGTATAGATTAGACGATTGTGATTACTATTTTATTGCGTCAGATTGTGGTGTTTTTTGTTGGGGTTGAAAGAAGAAGAAGTGATTATTGGATTATGAATTTGTTTATTATTTGTGTAATGTGTTGTTATTGTTTTTGGTGTATCTTGTTCGTTATTTTTGTTGTGTGTTTTGTAGATTAATTTTAGAGGCTCGAATATAAGGTCTGACTCGAAGTTTGTTTGTTCGCTTATGATGCGTCCGTCAAATGTCTTTTGTTTGTATATTTCCATGTTTAGTCGTCGTCCTTTGCGCAGTGTGTGTAGTGGTACCGTTTTTCTAATATGCGCTGGATTAAATTTGTTGCTGAACATGTGGTTAGCGAAGTTAGATTCTGGTGTCGAGCCGGGATTGCACATCTTCTTGTTATAGTCTATTATATGCTCACGAAATCTTGTTTTTATTTTGCGTCATGCTTTAACAGGTGTACGTCAGTTTGTAAACCCCTGTTTATCTAGCTGGTCGTCTTTGTTTGTGTTGGTTTGTAATATTCGTCCTAAGTTGTTTCTTGTTTTGAATACTATATATAAGTATGTTGTATTTCCTGAGAAAGTTGGCTATTTTGAGTGTTGAGTTTCCTCTGTAAGTAAAAGTTGTCCATGTTTTTCTTTCGTTCTCGTTGTTGTGTTCTCTGAGTATTTGAAATGTTTTCTTGATTTTGTCTACAGTGTCCTTCTTGTAACCGTTGTTTGCTGCTATGGTATATATCGTGTTTAGTTCTTTGTTGTAGGCTTCTTTTGTTAGTGGTATTCGTTCTAGTCTAGTTATTAGTTGTCTGATCGCCGCGTGCTTGTGTTGCTGTGGGTGGTTGGAAGTATTATGTATTATTGTCGCTGTGGCCGTAGGCTTTCTGTATATTTACCTTCCCATTATTATTTTCTGTTCCTGATTTTGTTCACTCTAGTGCTGAACATTTTTGTACTTCTTTTACCACTTCATTTTGTTATATATTTACAAAAAAATAGATATATATATCTAAAACTTGAGCCGCTGAAATATTCAAGAGACACCGCCGCCAATAACTACTCGAAATTGCTCGCCGATCACCGCGGAAAGTATCATTTCGGTTTCTATCTCTGCTACTTGCTTGAAGTAAACAACTACGTAATTTTCACTTAATTTCGAGTGGTACATTGTGTAGGTATACTATGGCAATTAGGTTAATTTACTTTCGATTTTTTGACACTCAAAACGATTTTCATTAGATTTCTTTCTGCAGAAATCCAACGAAAATCTAAACATTTGTATCACAGTGTAAAACACATTTATTATAATTTTTTTCTCATTTTGCTCGTACTGGAGCACAGAAGTTTGTAGTCTTAGTTCTTTTTGCCAACTGGTCTCAATAATGTCCAAAGGACGCTAAGGCAATAGACCTTTTTTGTAATATTTTTTTTTATTTATAAAATGAATACATGAATCTAGTGTAAAGTACAAAAAACCAAAAATATATTGAATATTTTTCATGTTTTGAAACGAAATACTTGAACTTTAAGCGCGCTGATTTTAAATATGTCTTTCGATCTCATCGACAAAATTAAAAATAATATATTGTAACGTAAGCGTAAATAAAACAAAAGTTGAAAAGCATCTGGAAAAAGTACCCCTGTTTTCTATTCCAAGTACCTACAGATGCGATTAACATGACACCATGTAATATTTATGTGTGGAAATAAAGTACCTGCCTAAATTTTTATTAAATTAGTTTTATATATTTTTTAATGGTGAAACTAAAAATTAAAAAAAAAATACATTTTATTGAATTTTGAATGTCTCTGAAAGAAAGCTGCGCTGTCAGAAATGTGGGAGATAAATTGTTTATATAATCAGCGTTTTATTTTTAAAAATTTTTCATTAACAACATTATGTTTTTTGCAGACTTTATCTCTAAAATTGGGCGATGTGAGAACGACAACAACAACAAACATTGCACACATTTTTTAATGAGCGTGAGGGTGGGTGATGTGGTTAAACACATAAAGAAAATTCATTTCCGCCAGGTATCTCTTTGCTCTAAGCAAATATATACGGGTACATATTGGCGACTATGAAAAGACACGTATAAATAAGAAACAATCCGATAGAAAATAAAAACGTCGCCACGAAAACAATTTATTAAATTTAAAATAGCAGAAACGGCAAAGATTCCCTCTGCTCAATTTTGATTTAATATATATTTTTATTTCTAACTCCAGTTTTCCATCCCTTAGATGCACAAATTTTTGTATCAGAAGAAATAAAAATAGCCCGCAGAAATTTGGCTGCTTAAATAGATTTTTTTTTTAATTTATTCAAAATTAATTTTCTATCTGCGATTCGGTTTGGCGAACCGTCTCGCAATGTTCAATAGGTCTGTTTTACTTATGGAGTTTTCGTTTCTTAAGTAAAATATTGCCCTGTTAAAAAAATATACGCTTAATACACATATTGTGGAATTGTATACAGATCAGAAAGCGCAATGTCTTTCGGAATTAATAAGGGCCAGATCTAAAAAAAATACCACCTTTAATGGGCATAAATAAATTTCGAGTATAGCAAAAGGGGAAAAGATTTTACACTTTTTCTAGAAACGAAAACACCATTAGTTTGTGGTGCCCAACAAAATGTAATAACATGTCTAATATAGGAGGCCCAAGTTATTCGACGGTCTAAATGAAATATTTAACGTGATGTTCCAGTCGAACAGCGGTATTTATTGTTGTTAGTGGTGGACGATTCGGTCTGCTGAGGATTAACGTTATATAAGCACATTTCGATGGAATTACCTTTATTGCCCACTTTTTAAGCCAGTCCATGAATATAAGACTGAGTTATTCGGAAGCTACTTGCGGATCTGAATTAGTTTTTATACATGCAGTGTTGTCTGCTAACATTGACGTATAAGTATTTGCACTTGTTGATGATTGGTACGAATTTCTGTTAAAATATGGTTTTATTGGCGTTTTACCTCTGACTGCGGCAGTCAAGATGTCTGTAAAGTAGTCCACAGCTTATTAAACAACTGCCGAGTCTCCAGGGAATCTTCTGCGATTGAGCACGAATTTTCGAAAATTGGTAACAATATTGCCGAATCAGCAAAAATACGAGTAGTTAAAAAAATAGTTGCAAATCGCAAAATTAAAAAAAAAAAAATAAAATAATTAATTTGCTTAAGAGTACTGTTTTGTTGGAATTTAAAATTTGTTATAATATTGAAAATACCCACCCCGTTTTAGTAAAATTAAATCGCAAATAATACTACGCATTCTGATAATTCTCTTCAGCAGAAGCCCAAGTATGGAATTATCTGAAAGCGATAAAACAATTGTTTAAACCAAAACACGTGTAATATCACTCGCAAAATAAATACAGAAGAGAAAAAAGAAATTAATAAACAAACAAATAAAATAAATATGTACTTTTCTTTATTTCAAGAAAGTCAAATGGTTTTCAAACGGCAAAACGGGTATAAAAAGGGCGGACGACAACATAAAATTCGTATTCAGTAAAGATCATCTTAAGGAGAAAGAAGACTTCAAATACACCTCGAGAGCTGCTAAAAGACAACAAGACTGGGGTAAGTACAATTTAATTCCCTTTTTTCAGTGTAATTCGTGTTCGTTAGCGACAATTTCCTTCGTGATTCCTTTGTTAACTAACGTGGCAGTTTTTGATAAAATGTGTTTTCAAGTCTGACCGAAAGGATTCAGGGCTAGGTTCAAAATTTATTTGCCATCAGCATTTGGGGATTTAAGTTGAATCTGTTCTCTGCAACATTCTTTTATTTCAGACGACTAAAACAAACTTATTTTTCTTCTCTTTACAAAAAGAAGACATGAAGAGTTGGTAAATTATTGGAACACAATTTGGCATAAATTATTTTCAGTGCAACCAAATAGAATAACTGTCATATTCGATGTTATTATTTTTTTTTTGGTATATCAATTTAAATTATTATAACTTTTTCTATTCATAACAGTGGTAGCACAGGCTATCGGGTTAGGAGTTATGCTAGTGGTATAAATTAAACTGCTGCATCTTCAACTAGTTCCCAGAAGAGATCCTGTTTATGTTCCTATTCGTTGGTTAAGATAAAATTAGACTCAGATGGAAAATATTATTTGTATGACTCATTAATTTAAACGCGTATAACATCATATTAAGAAGCAGCTTCAGAGAGGATGTCTTGTGGTAAGAAGAGAATTGTTGCAAAAAGAGAGTTAACGATATGCGGTTCCAATTTCCTCAAATAATTTTCAATGAATTGATTAAAATATTTGTTGAGCGGTTCTTACAAATGACGTGGTCTAATTTTAATAGAGTGTCAACTGTACAGAGGGCAGATTGAATGCTAGTTTGATGGGGTTGATAAGATTTTGTGTTTTTCAAGGTCGTCAGTCACGATATTTAGTGGTCGTACGATTCCACTAGAAAAAAACAACATCCGACAGTACAATATCCCACTTTAAAAAACAACTTGCAAAAAAGTGATTTTTCGATGGCAATTATCATTTAAAAACTAAAATACAACTCTGATCGCATAGTAAATATCGGATCGACCGACTAAATCTAAGTGAATTTGAAAATATTATCTCGAAAGATTTGTTCAACATGGTAAGTGTGAGGTGGGTCTAACTGAGTCAGTGTTTTCCATTAGTTTGCCACTTTTATGCATTAAGAAGGATGCTATGGCTTAAGTAGTTACCGTGTTGACTATTAAGCATAAGATGGCTAGACGCCTGCTAATAAATAACTGACGTTTTCCTTATTTGTACTAGCTTATACTCATACTAGTATACATATATCGCAGCGCCCTTCGTCGTCGATGTCGCTCCTCTATAGCACTAATTCGTCGCCGAAGTAATATAATTAATAAAACGGCTATACTATAGATTCGAGTAATGCGCCTACGTAACACCAGAGGCGCTGCAACCTGTTCTAATAATAAACATTTTCTATCCACTCTACCTGACCACACTATTCTACCCCTTTCCGGACAAAGTAGCACAATTATTTAAATAATTAGTAGGCATTAGTTCCTTAAAAAACCGTCTAAGAACTTTTATAGTTTGCCTATGCGTTATTAAAGCCACTTTTACACATTTATACAAGTAATTAGATTTTCGTAAATTTTTTTTGTAGATAGAAATCTAATGCAGAGAGCGACAAGTATGATCAAGGATCAAGCCGTATTATTCACTAGCGTTAAAAATTCATTTCAATCGAATAAAGCCTCCGGCAGTTTTGTTCATGTTCAAGTTTTATGCACGAAACAAAAAATTTAATAACATTTGTTTTCGCTCACCTGTAGCTCTGATCACTGATTGTGAAAATATTTTTGAGTTTCTAAGTCACAAACAAAATCAGCGTTATCGATGACAAATTTCAAACAAGGGATTTTGCACATAAAAGTGTTGCAAACATGAAATTTAAAAGAAACAAAGAGTTAAGCTAGTTGAAAACAAAAAAAAAAATGTTTAAAGCATTTTTTTCCAACCTTTCGACTCGTTTTCGAAGTGTCCCAGTCTACATCTCTCTTCTTTTACATCACACGATTACTGATGTTGTAGACTGTCCTGATGTTAATGGAAGAGATTGTCACACTTGCATCACGTAAATCAAGTATTTTTTGAAAGCAGAACAAAAACTTTTTTCCACGGTTCTGAAAAAAATTTGTTGGACCTCGTAAAGCAGGTATCTTTCTTTGTTGTTGCTTTTCTCGTAATGTGTTCAGATATTTTATATTTCCACTTTTGATTCGAAATTGGCACAGAAAATGCGAAACGTCATAACTTTGGGCCTATAGGTACCGACAAAATTCAAAATCTTGTTTTTAATTGATTCTAGTCTGTTTACAATCGCGGAACTGTTTAGCCACAAACAACAACTTTTGCATTTGCTGAGACTTAATTAAATTATCGTATTAAAACTAAATAAATTTTGATTATTTCGTATGAACTTATACTTATAAACTTGACCCTTTTTTCTTTGAAATACTCCTTATTTACAACGGCAACTCTGGATAGGAATAATTAATTTTATTAACAATAATAATAAACGAATTTATGTTTCGAAAGAAGAATGAAAAATATTGAAATTTGATAAAGAAAATGTCAGAAAGAAAGGATATGTTACTTATAGCGTACGAAAATTTTTCTATTACAGATCATGCATCTTCTACTTATCACTCTTAGCGCGTTAACTTCTGTATGCGCGCTTTCTCAGTACCGCCCACATCGGACTTTATTTAAGTGGAAAGTAATGGAATTTGATTTTCCCACCGAACAGGCCAAAAAAGATGCTAAGGCTGCTGGAAATTTAAAACCAACGAATGCTATGCTTTTCGATGTTCAGCCCTATTATGACAGTAAGACGTTGTTTTTACAAAATCTTATTACTTTTTCAAAGCTCATCTCATTTTAGCATTTTCGGAGAGGGTGTTGAGAACATTTGTAACCATACCAAGGCTTAAAGCTGGCATACCCTACTCTTTGGCCACAGTCTCACATAAAAGGCGCGCTAATGGTCCTTTGTTAGAACCATATCCCAATTACGAAGCGCATAATATCAATGGAACAAACTGCGATGCTATCACCTCAGCATTTCATGTGGCGGTATATTTATTATCCATCTTGCTGCTATTTTTATTTTAAAACAATTTTTTAATATGAATTCTCTTATTCGTTTTAGATCACTGAATGTCATCAAATGTGGGTAATTGATTCTGGTTCGGTTGACTCAAATGATTTATGTCCTCCCCAGTTACTGTTGTTCGATTTGAATACTGATGAACTTATACATCGTTATCGCTTCCCCATATCTCTGTATAAGCCTGGATCCTCATTGTTTATTACTCCCGTGGTGAATGTTAGCGATCCTTCTCCCAGCGGAAATTGCAGTCGTACAATGGTTTATGTAGCTGATGTCGAATGGGATGGTATAGTAGTCTATGATTTTATGCAAGACATTGCCTGGCGTGTTGAGAATAAGTTCATGAATCCCGATCCAAAGTACAGTATACACACTGTTGCCGGCCAAAGTTTCTTCTTACTGGACGGCATTTTTGGTATGGCAACAGATAAAGAGAAATTATACTTTCATCCACTTTCCAGCGCAACGGAATATTCTGTCGATTTAGCAGTAATCGATAATAGCACCCTATTTGCAAATAATACTGAAAATATGCCATTTCGACCATTGGGTGAGCGTGGAAGTGAATGCACAGTATCTGCTATAGATAGCAAAAACAACATGTATTGTGTCACCTTAAATCCCATAGCGTTGATTAGATGGAATGTCGAAACCCCTTATAACAGGAGGAACTTCAAAGCTTTATCCATAGCAATCACAAAATTGGAGTTTGTTAGTGGCATGAAGGTAGTGAGAAATTATAACGGCCATGAAGAGCTGTGGATGGCGTCTAATAGATATCAGGTATTACGAAGGATTCCCCAAATCACCAAAATTTACTCATTTATAAATTTTATCAAATATTTTCAGAAAATGGCCACTGGTACGCAAAATTTTTACGAAGACAACTTTCGCATTGTAGTACTCAATTTAGAGAAAACTGTATTTATTAACACAGATATTTGTTACTTGTTTTAGTCAAATTTCTTAGTTTCCAAAATTATATTTAACCAAATAGAGAAAAATTTAAATGAAATACGTACTCGTATCTGCTGTTGTGTTTGCTTTACTTTGAAACTAAATAGAACGACTTACAAATAATATTAAAATTATTTAAGTGACTGTAACGTCACGTGCGTGCTCCAGAAATAATATTGTGTAAAGCTTTTTTTATAATATACACCTAAGCATTGCTGTATATTTCGCCTTTAAGAATGTTTGATTGGTTCCATGAAACAAGCATGAAAACAAACACAGTTAAAGCCTTTTTGACCATCATATGAGATCTACGATCAATTTGCGTAGACTCAACATGTTTCAAAAATGTTCCCATTTCATTTTGTTTCATCTTACGTCTTTCGATAGTTTTAGTGTTATCACTATCGTTTGTTTAATTTTGTGTCACCACTAATAAAATTAATGAAATGTGTTTTTTTTTGTTTATTTTTGTTTCGATCGCATGTGCGCCACTGCGGTCAGCCACTGTTTGGTTTCTGTTACTCTTTTGATTTGTAAGACGATTTGTCGACTGGTATTTTCTCATGTTACTCTGGTCAGCTGCTTCTTTTGCGGTTCTTGCTGCCTGCTTCAGGAACTTCCTTCCATCGCTAGCAGTTTGTATTGCTGCCTCGCTGTCTTGTTGTTATTTAACTGCAACTTAAGTTCCCTTCTTCGAGAAATCAGGTCCCAAGAGTAATCTGATATCCAAATTTATATAGATAAGAAAAAATCATCAGCAAACACAATTAGTTATATAAAAAGTTGAGATAAATACTAATGGGTGATTTTTGAAGATAACTTGATAACTTTTTTTAAAAAAAAAACGCATAAAATTTGCAAAATCTCATCGGTTCTTTATTTGAAACGTTAGATTGGTCCATGACATTTACTTTTTGAAGATAATTTCATTTAAATGTTGACCGCGGCTGCGTCTTAGGTGGTCCATTCGGAAAGTCCAATTTTGGGCAACTTTTTCGAGCATTTCGGCCGGAATAGCCCGAATTTCTTCGGAAATGTTGTCTTCCAAAGTTGGAATAGTTGCTGGCTTATTTCTGTAGACTTTAGACTTGACGTAGCCCCACAAAAAATAGTCTAAAGGCGTCAAATCGCATGATCTTGGTGGCCAACTTACCGGTCCATTTCTTGAGATGAATTGTTCTCCGAAGTTTTCCCTCAAAATGGCCATAGAATCGCGAGCTGTGTGGCATGTAGCGCCATCTTGTTGAAACCACATGTCAACCAAGTTCAGTTCTTCCATTTTTGGCAACAAAAAGTTTGTTAGCATCGAACGATAGCGATCGCCATTCACCGTAACGTTGCGTCCAACAGCATCTTTGAAAAAATACGGTCCAATGATTCCACCAGCGTACAAACCACACCAAACAGTGCATTTTTCGGGATGCATGGGCAGTTCTTGAACGGCTTCTGGTTGCTCTTCACTCCAAATGCGGCAATTTTGTTTATTTACGTAGCCATTCAACCAGAAATGAGCCTCATCGCTGAACAAAATCTGTCGATAAAAAAACGGATTTTCTGCCAACTTTTCTAGGGCCCATTCACTGAAAATTCGACGTTGTGGCAGATCGTTTGGCTTCAGTTCTTGCACGAGCTGTATTTTATACGGTTTTACACCAAGATCTTTGCGTAAAATCTTCCATGTGGTCGAATAACACAAACCCAATTGCTGCGAACGGCGACGAATCGACATTTCACGGTCTTCAGCAACACTCTCAGAAACAGACGCAATATTCTCTTCTGTACGCACTGTACGCATTCGTGTGGTTGGTTTAATGTCCAATAAAGTAAACTGAGTGCGAAACTTGGTCACAATCGCATTAATTGTTTGCTCACTTGGTCGATTATGTAGACCATAAATCGGACGTAAAGCGCGAAACACATTTCGAACCGAACACTGATTTTGGTAATAAAATTCAATGATTTGCAAGCGTTGCTCGTTAGTAAGTCTATTCATGATGAAATGACAAAGCATACTGAGCATCTTTCTCTTTGACACCATGTCTGAAATCCCACGTGATCTGTCAAATACTAATGCATGAAAATCCTAACCTCAAAAAAATCACTCGTTAAATAACGATGGGCCCAATACACTTCCTTGCGGGATTCTATACTCAACAACACCAACGCAACACTTGTGATTATTGACTTAAACATAATGGCCCACAATCATAGTTAACAACTAAAGTCGGTTTTTTAAAAACCTACTTTAAATTTAAAAGTTGTCATTTACAATTTTACTATCATAGACAAGAAACAAGTATGTTTTAAGTTGAACCAGCTTTAAATGGGTGCCACCTCAAATGTTGAATATGTTTCCTTGATCAGCTGACGCTAGTTACAAAAAAAAGAAGCGGCCAAATTTATTTCTTTAATACATATAAATCGAACAAGAAACTATTTGGATGGAAAAAATGGAAAACGTGATTGTTGTATCATATTTGTTTTGTTAATAATTGCCTTACAAATTGTCATCAATTATGGCAAAATCTCTGGCAATATCTTGTAACCTGAACATTTTAAATTTGTTCCGTACATTTTTTTCTTAGTAAAGAACAGCTGATATTGTTATTAAATGCTACAGCTAGTTTTATATTTAAAGCCGACTTCAACGTTAAAAGTATATTTTAACTTGTCTATGAAAGACATAATGTCTACTCTAGTTCTCTTAAAGTATACTTTATTTTTCACTATGATTATGGGCCATTGTTTCCTGTTTGTAATGTAGCTTTTTAATAAAATGATTGGTCATCTTTCTACACCGTAATACATAAGTTTTTCAATGATTATTTCATGATCATTTGTTTATGTTCGTGGCTGAGTACAGACGTACATAATATTTCGCGCATAAATAATATTAAAAAATAATATAATACAAAAAATTTGTTCAAGTGAAGAGACACAACAGTTATGAAAAAACATACAACAAAATATCATATATGTATATGTATTGTGTTTTATAAATAAAAAACAAAAAGTGCATGGTTACAAACTTCCAGTAATAGTCAGAATATGAGTGTTCCAAACATTCATGAAAAAAATATAAAAGAGAATGACAACAATGCTTATTACTCTTTTAGTTATACAGATGCCAATAATGCAATGAACAAAATATGTATATAATAAAAAGAGATGACAGTGGTTTTTTAACCACCAGGCTAATTGACCGAACGCGTTCATTATCCGCCGATATAAATATATCTTCAACGGCGGAATGAAATAAAAATACACAAATAAACGAGAGAGGTGCTATAACAAAATCAGTACAACAAAAAAACGATGCAGGTAATATAACAAACCCAGTACAAAAACTGCAAACAGTTATGGATAGGTACATAACCATAACTAAAAGGAAGGTCAGTCCTAAGTCTTCTTATAAAAGTTTTGAAGTAGCTGCAAAGACGGTTAATGATAATAGATTCTCCATACTTGCTACCCCGGATGATGAAGACGCTCAACCCGCTGTCAGGGAACAAAAACCTCGACCAATCTATTTGCATGAGCAAACTTCCAATGCAATTGTAAACATGCTGTCCCAACTCGTAGAAAAAGAAAGTTTCTACGTAGCCTCCATTCGACGGGGACAAACCCAGGAAACAAAGATCCAGGCACATACTGAAAAAAAAACTATCGGCTCCTAGCAAGCAGACTTGACGCTGAAAACAAGAGTTATTATACCTTCCAGCTAAAAAGTGCAAAAGGTTTGATAGTAGTTATAAAAAGTATTGATAGTTCCGTTTCTACCGAGGAAATAAAAGGAAGGGTATAACGTAAGGGCAGTGCACAATATGCTCACCAAGGATAAGGTTTCCCAACCAATGCACCGTGTGGAGATTGTATTTAACGCAACTCATATAAAATCACCCTATTTACAACTTACGGTACTTCCTCAACAGACGAATAACTGTAGAAGAGCCATTAAAACGGAATGGTCTCCGACAGTGCACTAATTGCCAAGAAATTTGGGTACGCTAAAACATACTGCAAGTTACCTTCAGTATGCGTGGTTTGCGGCGATGCCTACCGAACTTCGGAATGCACTTCTTCCAAAACTGATTCCATAGTAAAAAAAAATGCAGAAACTGCAGAGAAAACCACAGTGCAAATTATAGAGACTGTAGTGTCTTCCAGCATGCAAAAAAGTAGAAAATAGCGCGAAAGCCTGAATTTGAACAACATAAGGCCTCCCATTTTCCCAGGCTCCGTGCTGGTTCTCTTGCTAGTACACAACCCAGTAGAGTACCACACAATAGGCCA
Source organism: Phania funesta (assembly GCA_963932375.1). Classification (NCBI taxonomy): domain Eukaryota; kingdom Metazoa; phylum Arthropoda; class Insecta; order Diptera; family Tachinidae; genus Phania; species Phania funesta. The sequence continues at coordinate 8,965,701 of OZ010652.1, forward strand.
AACTGTACGTATGCACAAACGTTGAGAATTGATTTAATGTTAACGAAAAAAGTAATGCGCTAAAACATTCATATGCACACGTCTTAAAAGAGGGTACAGAGATACCTATTACGAATATTTCGAGCTGAATCGAAAATCTTATACAAAAAAAAACACTTTTATGACAACAATGCAGGGTATGGTTCAAGAAATGATGCGAACCCAAAACATGCTTTTGCAAATTTTGCTTAGTAAAAAATGAACCACTTGAAAATATGCTACTGGAACGCTAACGGGCTGTCCCAGCATAAGCATGAAGTAGAACATTTTGTGCTAACACAAGAAATAGACATACTTTTAGTTCCAGAAATACACTTCACTACGAAAAATTGCTTTAGAAATAATGGATATTTTACATATGACACCAAACATCCAAGTGGAATCGCATGTAGTGGCAGCGCCGTCATAGTGCGCAAAAACGTAAGGCGCTTTCCAATACCAGATTTTTTGTTACATTGGGACAAAAGTTACAATGCTAAGCACAGCTATTGGGGCTGTAGACTTATTAGCCCTAGAGGGAGGCAGCTGTATAACACAGTTCTAGATAATAAGCTTGACGTCGTATCTGGAGGCAAACCCAACTATTGGCCAAAAGACATTAACCAGCTGCCAGACCTTATCGATTTTGCCATTATAAAAAATATAAGACGTTCGTTCTGCGATTTGTCCTCTGACCATTCACCTATAATCGTTATTATACATGAAAGCTTCTCAACTGCACCTCAAACTCGTCTTTTTTACCCAAATAAGAACACGAATTGTTTAAAATATAAAATTTATGTGAGCTCTAACCTACTCTGAGAAATTCGGCTGATACTCAAAAAGCTGTGGACCATTTTACAGACGTCGCACAGTGGATGAAAATTAATATTTGGAACTTAATAATAATTATAATTATTTTTTTTGATAATGGAATTTTTTTAATGTTACACTCAAAAAAATTTGTACACTCAAAAAAAATAGTAAAATTAACTGGAGATTTTGCTGTTACTACAGAAAAATGTATTATTTTTTGCTGTCAAATTTGATCATTTTAAAAACATTTTAAAAATAAAAACTGCAACAGATTTTAATATTGTAACAATTTGTAACAATGGTAGGTTTTATTTATTATTATTTTTTACTAATACTATGTTTTTCGTACTTAAATAACAATGAAAGGCAATTATAATTATTATTTATTTGACACAAATATTGATTACAAATATTCTACATTTTGTTTGTGCTATTTCTGTTCTTTAGTAGTTTTTTTGGCTTCTTCATCTAAATCCCAATGTTCCACTTTCCATTGATTTCGAATATTGGAGATGAACGGATCTGACGTTGCCAATAATATATTAAATAGATCTTCATTTGTGGAATTTCATGAAATTTTTCTAGTATTGTGCTCTCTATAAAATCTGTAATCCTTGTTCCTTTTTTCCATAATAAAGGATTTTGTGAACTGTTGCAGACATATTTCCCCATGGGTAGTTGGTTGTATATATTTTTGCAGTTTCCTTAGCATAATCTCCAAATTGTCTAGAGTCAATTTCTTCATTGCACGCAAGTACTTCTAGGATTATTTTAAATCTGAAAATAAGTTATTTCAGATGCTGTTTTTGGATCTGAAAAAATTTTTCGTGCGGTATTGCCATCATTTGTATTGCCTGACCCTTGTTTTTGCTGATCTATAATCAATCCAATTTTGCGATATTCTTCTTGAACATGTTTCTTTTTTGAACTTCTTAACTCTTTGTTGGTTTCGTTGTTTCTTATAGATCCTGAAGACCCGAAATCCAAATCATAACTGATTTTTAGTATATGTGCCATAAGTCATATTCTTGCATGTAGTGGTGATAACCCAAATTCATATGTATCGGGATTATCTAATGATTTTGTCGGAACTTGGTTTAATTGCGTTGATGCTGCTTGTCATAAGTATAATGCAGCTGGATGCAGCCTTCGTGTTAGTCAAAGCCTGACCTACTTTTCCATCTATCATTGTAAGGACTAATTGGTAGCTTACTTCAATTTGCTGCCCATCTAACTGTAATTATAATGGCTGTAGTGTTGCAATTTGGGCCTTGATATCACTAATTTCTTTGTTAATGGCATCAAGAGTTTCTTTTTTGAATTCAAATTTGATTGGCCTGCAGTATTTCGTAGAAGATGGTGTCCCATTTTTCCAAATATCCATTGTTTGCGTTGTACAAATGATACCATGAACATATCTAAATATTTTCACATACAACTTGTTTGTATTGTTCTTGTCCCGAAGAACCATCACCATCCCCATTTGCAAAAAAGAATTAGCTTTGTGTTTCCATATTTCTTTAACTCATTTCCTGGTATTGATTGTAGCAAGCGTTCGGCTGTGTGATCAACTAGAGATTGTAGTCGACCTCTGCCGAAATTGGTGTGATTGTAATAGTGTCCTTTGATGGCAAACAGTCCATTTTAGCAGCGGTTATGCGATGATATGCTGGATAGATATTTGAGCCGTTTCCAATCGCACGCAATCTGAGCTTAATATATTGCTGTTTTGTTAATTTAAAATCCAGAAATAAGGCTAATGGCTCCTCATTTGTGTACAGTTTTGCATCGCTCGGAGTTGGACTAGCTTTAATAACTTTTTCAATGATATCCACTTTTGTTAATTGGTTGTGTGATCGTAATTGATGTAGGAAAGATTCTTTTATATTTGTACAACCAATTGCATCGTTAACACCTATAAATATCCGTCTCTTAGATCTATCGCTGCAGTTGTCCAATGATTTGCGTGGTTTTCCAACCTTATCTTGCTGTTTCTGCAGCGACAGTAAGTTGGCCTTCTAACCACTTTTCACTTTTTATATAAAACTGTTGTTTACTGTAACTAACTTCTTTGTAGCGTTTTTTAGTACTTCGTCCGTACACGTAAAAGATTAACTTATTATTGAATAACCCATTATCGAATCCGTAGTTTTATACATTTTTAGATACATGTTATTCACACATTGATCTTCAATTTCATAGCAGGTGGTACTTAAATTGAACAAAACTGCACTTGTTATCCAGACCTTAATATCAGGTAAAACTAATTAGTATCTCGCCAATATGGGGTTGTTTTTTATCTTTAGTGGTTTTTTATCTTTAGGTTGGTTGACCCTAACAGTTGATAACAGGCATATTAGAAAGAGATCATATGTTTACTGTAGAACCTATTGTGATATTTTTATGACTTATTTTTTTGCTGATCAAAATAAAGCCACACAACCCTTTCACAGGTATTATATTTAATTATTTTAGTTTTACCTAGTCTAAAGTAAAAAAAAACATAAACCTTTAGGCGAAAAAGTGAAAATTTAATACATCATTGTATACGAGTAATTATAGGGCTGTTTAAATTATCGCAATTTGAATTTTTTTTAGAGTAATTTCATTAAAATTAAAAAAGTGTGCTACCCGCGGGTCGTGGCGGGTGCAAAAGTATATATAGGGTTAAAGAAGACACTTTCACCTTTCTTCGGGTGGTATACGTTTCTTGTTCCCTAGAACTTGTATTCCACTAAAGTTTAAATTTTAGAAAAATATAGTAGTTTCATAAATATTTTATAACGCCCTAATATTAAACGCTAGAGCGGTAACCACTTACAACAACTAAAGACTATAATCCTGCCAACAACATAAAAAAGACCGCAGGCCATTATCGATGATAGCTTGCGAGTAGTAACCATTTATTTTTGACAAAAAACAAATAAAAAACACCTTTTTCTGAAATTAAAAAGCAGTTGAGTTTGACAGCATGCCACGCCCACAATTATCAATAGTTTAACTTAATTTTTTGGTTACCTTAATATGGATATATTAGCTCCAAAAAGGCGTAAACATTTTAAAAATCGGTGACAAAAAAATTCGACTTTTAGCCAATGAAAAATGATTTTCGGGCACTTATCGTCCTAGACTCAATACATCAGCCGTCGTTAAAGAGAGATTTAGCTAACACTAAGAGAGGTGCCGTGTCCCCGTGGTGCCTCCCAGGGACAATACATCTATCTTAAGCAACTGCTACATCGGGTAGTGCGTCAGTGGCGTCCACTGACTCAGTACACCGGTCGGTAGAAAAGTTTCTCTGACATCGCTGTAACGTGTGGTAGTGTGCAGGTGGCGTCCACCGGTTCACCCCCCGCAATCTTGTCAGCAATGAGTGAGGTATTGCATCCGTGGTGTCTCCCAGAAGCAATATACTCACTGTAAGAGAGCGTCTTTCGGTCAACGGTTTCGAAACTGTCCCCATGGCGTACCACAGGCCCAGTAAGCTCTCTGTCAAATAGTGGCGAGCAAATAAGTCTCCGTGAAGGTAGTGGTGGCCAATTACGTTAAGAGAGTGGCTGTGTTGTACCTAGCATAGTAGAGGACTATAAGAGACGGTAAATAAAGAGCATTTAATTATCGAAGAACGTGTTTCCTTTACCAGGGGTCCAGAAATAAAAATATTCTAGATAGAATAGGCAGAATCTCCTGGAGCGGCGAGATATACCCCAGCAGAGAAGCATCGTTACAATTTTATTCATATTTTTTTCGTATTTAACAAAATGTTAAAATTAATAAAAGTATTTTTCAATTGGCGTATAACATACGTACAACGTACATATGTACATACTATGTACAAAGTATATTAAATTTGAAAATCATTTGTAGATTCGATGTTAGGTTTCTACGCCAAAACATATTTAACTTGAAAGTAAATAACTTTTATTTGACTTGTTAGTTAAATATACATAGTTTGACGTAAACGGTAACGTCGAAGCATATTTTACTCTTCAGGCGCATTTAAAATGATGCCATATAATATTTATGCGTGAAAATAATTATGATTTATACTTGACTAAATTTTAATTAAATTTATTTCATCTATTTTTATAGCGATAAAACTAAAAAAAGTGTGAAAACAGATTACGCATACAAATGAACATTTATTTTTATTTTCCAGCTGTTGTTACAAATCAGCTGGCTTGTTTTTGACAATAGAAAGAGCGTATAAGTCGTTAGTTGTTGTTTCTTCTCGTTCTATTGCGGCCGAAAACCAAAAAAATTCAACTGGGAGCTGGGAGTATACACAAAATGTTGCATTAGCACCCATCACCATTTTTCCATCATGACCACTAATTCTCTCGAAAATTTTTTTTTACTTGGAATGCGAAAATATCTCAGATATTCCACCTTTATGGCTCCACTAACTACTCTCTGGACCATCATTCCTATATAGTGGCCATAATGGTCACTGGAAATAAGTTCAACATTAATAGTTTCGCCAAAGGTGCTGTTTTTAAATGCTTTTCTTCACAGGATCATTTCTGTAGTCAGTCTTCATTTCTTTTTCTTGCAAAATGAAAAGTACCACAACCGCGATGAGAAGTAGTACTCTACTTTTGTTTCCTAAATATTTTAGATGTTTTACTTTTATGGGTCAATTAACTAAGATTCATTTTTTTGTTGAAATTTAGCATTTTTCATATTAGAAACACTCGCCTTTCAATAAAATTAAATCGCAAATAATACTACGCATTCTGATAATTACTTTCAGCGGAAGTCTAAGTTTAGAATTATCTATTGGCAATAAAACAATTGTTTAAACTAAAACTTGTATAATATCACTCGCAGAATAAATACAGAACAGAACAAAATAACTAAATAAACAAACGAATAAAATACTTTTCGTTATAGAAACGGCTAAACGGGTATATAAAGGGCGGATGACAGCATAAAATTCGTATTCAGTAAAGAACCTCTTAAGGAGAAAGAAGACTTCAAATACACCTCCAGAGCTGCTAAAAGACAATAAGACTGGGGTAAGTACAATTTAATTCCCTTTTTTGAGTGTAATTCGTGTTCATTAGCGACAATTTCCTTCGTGATTCCTTTGTTAACTAACGTGGCAGTTTTCGATCCGGCGTTAAAAAGCTCAAGGTCCTACAAACATAACAAAAAAAATAAAGGATTTTCTCAATTTCGACCGAGAGGGTTCAGGACAAGGATCAAGGTGAAATTGTTCTCTTATTTCAGACGATTAAAAAAATCTTTTTATTCTTCTCTTTATAAAAAAAAGACATGAAAGTTGGCAAAAATAATTATGAATTTGGCAAAATTTGGGAGTGAAATATGCCATAAACTATTTTCAGTGCAACCAAATAGAATCACTGTCGCGTTCGCTGTAATTATCGAAGGAATTTAATAAAAAAAATGTATATTTAAATTATAACTTTTTCTATTCATTCATAGTAAGCAGCAGCTTCAGAGTGGATGTCTTGGAGTAAGAGGAGAAATGCTGCAAAAAAAACGTAAATAGAGACAAGAGGTCCCGATTTCGTCAAATGATTTTCAATCAATTGATTCATATTTTTGTTGAGTGGTTTTTACAAATGACGTGGTCTAATTTTAATAGAGTGTCAATTGTACAGAGGGCAGATTGAATGATCTGACACAAAAATCAAAAGTAAAATATTCGTATTGCTTGTCTAAATATCTCACTCCAGTAGAAATGGAACTTTCAGAAAATGTTCAAAATATAATGCGAGCTAAACGAGTGTCAAATTTTTACCCGTATATAAGATTCATAACTTATTGTTTTCCTGGATTTGATATTCCGACAGGGCATTTTGATGCGATTGTTGGAACGAATTTCCGTCATCCCTTGCCAAGTTTGGTTTGGAGACAAACCGGTGTCGGTCATGTGCCACCTTCAGTGTCATTTTTCGTTCTGAGAAGTTAATATTTTATTGTTTGTCAGGTATATATTTGTCATGTGAGCTCGTAGGCATCTGTAAGGTGTGAACAGGTAGCAGGTAAAGTTCGTAAGACTGGTGTGTTGTACGGATTGGTAGATGTAAGTGATTACTGCTTTATTGCTTTGTATTGCATGAGAATTTTTTTGCGGATGACAGGTAGATGTTAGGCACAATTTTTTCCCCATTTTAATACTTTCTAATTTTATTTGAATCTTCGACAAATCATTTTAATAGTGTAAAAGGGCCTTAAGTCATAAGTTGGGATTATAATCTTTTATGTGCATTTGCGTTTCGAAATACAAATATAAAAATATTAAAATTGGAAAAGGAAAATTTTAGAAACAAAACTTATAGCGTACGAAAATCTTTATATTACAGACCATGCATCTTCTACTTATCACTCTTAGCGCGTTAACTTCTGTATGCGCGCTTTCTCAGTACCCCCCAGATCGAACTTTATTGAAGTGGAAAGTATTGGAATTTGATTTTCCCACCGAAGAGGCCAGGGAATATGCTGCGGCTGCAGGAAATATAACACCAACGAATGCAATGCTTTTCGATGTTCAGCCCGTTTATGGCAGTAAGATTTTATTTTTTCAAAATTATATCAATTTTTGGACGCTCGTCTTATTTTGGCAATTTCAGAAAAGCTGTTGAAAACAATTGTAACCACACCAAGGCTTAAATCTGGCATACCCTACTCTTTGGCCACAGTCTCACATAAAAGGAGCACTAATGGTCCTTTGTTAGAACCATATCCCAATTACGAAGCGCATAATATCAATGGAACAAACTGCGATGCTATCACCTCAGCATTTTATGTGGCGGTATATTTATTATCCATTTTGTTGCTATTTTTGTTTTAAAACAATTTTTTAATATGAATTGTCTTATTCGTTTTAGATCACTGAATGTCATCAAATGTGGGTCATTGATTCTGGTTCGGTTGACTCAAATGCTTTATGTCCTCCCCAGTTACTGTTATTCGATTTGAATACTGATAAACTTATACATCGTTATCGCTTCCACAAATCTCTGTATAAATCCGGAGCTTCATTGTTCATTACTCCCGTTGTGAACGTTAAAGATCCTTTTCCCAGCGGAAATTGCAGTCGTACAATGGTCTATGTAGCTGATGTCGAATGGGATGGTATAGTAGTCTATGATTTCATGCAAGACAGGGCCTGGCGTATTGAGAATAAGTTCATGAATCCCGATCCAAAGTACAGTATACACACTGTTGCAGGCCAAAGTTTCTTCTTACTGGACGGCATTTTTGGTATGGCAACAGATAAAAAGAAATTATACTTCCATCCACTGTCAAGCACAACAGAATATTTTGTCGATTTAGCAATAATTAATAATAGTAACCTATTTGGAAATAATACTGAAACTGTGCCACAAGCATTTCGACCATTGGGTAAGCGTGAAGGTGCATGCACAGTCTCTGCAATGGATAGTAAAAACAACATGTATTGTGTCACCTTAAATCCCATTGCGTTGATTAGATGGAATGTCGAAACCCCTTATAACAGGATGAACTTTAAATCTTTACCCATAGAAACCAGAGAATTGGAATTTGTTAGTGGCATGAAAGTGGTGAAAAATATGTATGGCCATGAACAGCTATGGATGGCGTCTAATAGATATCAGGTATTACGAAGGATTCCGCAAATCACCAAAATTTAATAGCTTATAAATATTATCAAATTAATTCTTGATTTGATATTCCGACAGGGTGTTTTGATGTAGAATTTTGGAACGAATTTCCGTCATCCCTTGTCAAGTTTGGTTTGGTGACAAACCGGTTTCGGCTATGTGCCATCTTCAGTGTCATTTTTCGTTCTGAGAAGTTTGCATCAATTCGTTAGTGTTTTATTGTTTGTCAGGTATCTATTTGTCTTGTGAGCTCTGTAAAGCGTGAGCATCTGTAAGGTGTGAGCAGGTAGCAGTTAACGCTTGTATATCGGGTGTTTTGTATGGATTGGTAGATGTAAGTGATGACTGCTTTTTATGGCTTTGTATTGCATCAGGATTTGTGTTTTCGGATGGCAGGTAGATGTTATAGGTAATTCTTTTTTTTTTTTTTTTTTTTGTTTATTATTTTTTATCAGTAGGGTCTTTTCTAATTTTTCTACAGTTTGCTTCTTCAATTAATTGTTCCGTTTTTCTGATATATTCTTCCTTGCTGAAGGAATATATCAGAAAAACGGAACAATTAATTGAAGAAGCAAACTGTAGAAAAATTAGAAAAGACCCTACTGATGAATACCAAGCTAGCATCAAAGAAGCTATAAAGAAAGCGACCAAGATATTAAAACCCAATATGGCACATACTCTGACAAATATGAACCCGTCAGTCCTACCAATGATCGCACTGCCAAAAATACACAAACCAGACACTCCAATGAGACCAACAGTGAACTACAAATCAGCGCCGAGCTACAAACTATCCAAACATTTAAAAGTTTTGTTGAAAAATACTTTAGAACTACCAAACACGTACACAGTAACCAACACGACAGAACTAATTGAAAAACTAAACGCCGTAGAGATTACAGAAAACACAAAATTAATATCATTCGATATTAAAGATCTATATCCATCGATATCCATAGCAGAAACTACAAACATAGTGCACGAAACAATACTGAGAAACACGAAAGACAAAGACCTTGCTTCACAACTCACAAATACCTTAAAACCTACACTACAACAAAACTACTTCCAATTCAACAACGCTATATATAGACAAACAAACGGACTTGGAATGGGAAGCCCAACCTCGGCAATACTCATGGAAGTATTTATGCAGCATCTGGAAAGCCAATACATGGAACAAATGATTCGAGTTGGAATTCGAATGATACGTAGATGACATAATATGTGCAATTACGGGAAATAACGAGGTTGAAATACTAGAACACCTCAACAAACAACACAAAAACAATAAATTCACAATGGAAGCGGAAGAAGATAACAAAATAAATTATGTTGACCTGACAATAAAGATAAACAAAAATACCAACAAACTCGAATATGAAATATACAGAAAGCCTACGGCCACAGACACAATAATACATAATACTTCGAACCACCCACAGCAACACAAGCACGCGGCGATCAGACAACTAATAACTAGACTAGAACGAATACCACTAACAAAAGAAGCCTACAACAAAGAACTAAACACGATATATACCATAGCAGCAAACAACGGTTACAAGAAGGACACTGTAGACAAAATCAAGAAAACATTTCAAATACTCAGAGAACACAACAACGAGAACGAAAGAAAAACATGGACAACTTTTACTTACAGCGGAAAATCAACACACAAAATAGCCAACTTTCTCAAGAAATATACAACATACATATATATAGCATTCAAAACAAGAAACAACTTGGGACGAATATTACAAACCAACCCAAACAAAGACGACCAGCTAGATAAACAGGGGGTTTACAAACTGACGTGCACCTGTTAAAACAAATACACAGGACAAACAGGACGCAAAATAAAAACAAGATTTCGTGAACATATAAGAGACTATAACAAGAAGATGCGTAATCCCGGCTCGACACCAGAATCTAACTTCGCTAACCACATGTTCAGCAACAAATTTAATCCAGCGCATATTAGAAAAACGGTACCACTACACACACGGCGCAAAGGACGTCGACTAAACATGGAAATATACAAACAAAAGACATTTGACGGACGCATCATAAACGAACAAACAAACTTCGAGTCAGACGTTATATTCGAGCATCTAAAATTAATCTACAAAACACACAACAAAAATAACGAACAAAATACACCAAAAACAATAACAACACATTACACAAATAATAAACAAATTCATAATCCAATAATCACTTCTTCTTCTTTCAACCCCAACAAAAAACACTATAAAGAATTAAAAACAAAGCCCGCACCACAAATTATGATACAATAAAATAGTAGTCACAATAGTCTAATCTATACAAAAACACCAGGTCCCAATTACAGACAGCTACGTGAAAAAAAAAGAATTACATATAACATCTATCTGCCATCCGAAAACACAAATCCTGATGCAATACAAAGCCATAAAAAGCAGTCATCACTTACATCTACCAATCCATACAAAACACCCGATATACAAGCGTTAACTGCTACCTGCTCACACCTTACAGATGCTCACGCTTTACAGAGCTCACAAGACAAATAGATACCTGACAAACAATAAAACACTAACGAATTGATGCAAACTTCTCAGAACGAAAAATGACACTGAAGATGGCACATAGCCGAAACCTGTTTGTCTCCAAACCAAACATGACAAGGGATGACGGAAATTCGTTCCAAAATTCTACATTATCAAATTAATTATTAAATAATTTTAATTTTTAGGCATGAGTTCGTTTTTCTTTCTATTCAGAAGGAGAGCTCATGTCTAAAAATTAAAATTATTTAATAATTAATAATATTTGTAGTTCGAAAAAAACAACAAAACTTAATATTATCAAATATTTTCAGAAAATGGCCACTGGTACGCAAGATTTCAACGAAGTGAACTTTCGCGTTGTAGTACTTAATTTAGACGAAGATGTATATTGATACAGATATTTGTCACTTGTTTTAGTTTCCAAAATTATATTGAACCAAATACAGAAAAATTTAAATGAAATACGTACTCGTATCTGCTGTTGTGTTTGCTTTACTTTGAAACTAAATAGAACGACTTACAAATAATATTAAAATTATTTAAGTGACTGTAACGTCACGTGCGTGCTCCAGAAATAATATTGTGTAAAGCTTTTTTTATAATATACACCTAAACATTGTTGTATATTTCCCCTTTAAGAATGTTTGATTGCTTCCATGAAACAAGCATGAAAACAAACGCAGTTAAAGCCTTTTTACATTGACCATCATCTGAGATAGTTTTAGTGTTATCACTATCGTTTGTTTAATTTTGTGTCACCACTAATAAAATGAATGAAATATGTTTTTGTTTTTTGATTATTTTTGTTGCGATCGCATGTGTACCACTGCGGTCAGCCACTGCTTGATTCCTGTTACTCTTTTGATTTGCAAGACGATTTGTCGACTGGTATAATTTTATCATGTTACTCTGGCCAGCTGCTTCTTTTGCTGTTCTTGCTGACTGGAACTTCAGGAACTTCCTTCCATCGCTAGCAGTTGTATTGTTGTTATTTAACTGCAACTTAAGTTCCCTTCTTTAGAAATCAAGTGCCAAGAGTCATCTGATATCCATATTTAGCTGATTAATTTCGTGTATAATTTTTCCATCAACAAAATTACTAAAGTTTTGGTAAAAATTCATATGTGGCTTAAATCTTCGAAGTTTTATTTTACTGTACATATTTCAGATGAGCTTCCAGAAATATTTCATGCTTATATAGATAAGAAAAAAATCATCAGCAAACACAATTAGTTATCCAATAAGTTGTAGATTTTGAATATCATTGAGATAAACACTAAATAACGATGGGCCCAATACACTTACTTGCGGGATTCTATACTCAACAACACCAACGCAACAACAACCCACAATCATAGTCAACAACTAAAGTCGGTTTTTTAAAAACCTACTTTAAATTTAAAAGTTGTCATTTACAATTTTACTATCATAGACAAGAAACAAGTATGTTTTAAGTTCAAATAGCTTTAAATAGGTGCCACCTCAAATGTTGAATATGTTGGCATACAATCGATAACAAAATAAAAGAAAGTACCATCCTTGATCAGCTGACGCTAGTTATAAAAAAAAACAGAAGAAGCGGCCAAATTTATTTCTTTAAAACATATAAATCGAACAAGAAACTATTTGGATGGAAAAAATGGAAAACGTTGCCTTACAAATTGTCATCAATTATGGCAAAATCTCTGGCAATATCTTGTAACCTGAACATTTTAAATTTGTTCCGTACATTTTTTTTTCTTAGCAAAGAACTGCTGATATTGTTATTAAATGCTACAGCTAGTTTTATATTTAAAGCCGACTTCAACGTTAAAAGTATATTTTAACTTGTCTATGAAAGACATAATGTCTACTCTAGTTCTCTTAAAGTATACTTTATTTTTCACTATGATTATGGGCCATTGTTTCCTGTTTGTAATGTAGCTTTTTAATAAAATGATTGGTCATCTTTCTACACCGTAATACATAAGTTTTTCAATGATTATTTCATGATCATTTGTTTATGTTCGTGGCTGAGTACAGACGTACATAATATTTCGCGCATAAATAATATTAAAAAATAATATAATACAAAAAATTTGTTCAAGTGAAGAGACACAACAGTTATGAAAAAACATACAACAAAATATCATATATGTATATGTATTGTGTTTTATAAATAAAAAACAAAAAGTGCATGGTTACAAACTTCCAGTAATAGTCAGAATATGAGTGTTCCAAACATTCATGAAAAAAATATAAAAGAGAATGACAACAATGCTTATTACTCTTTTAGTTATACAGATGCCAATAATGCAATGAACAAAATATGTATATAATAAAAAGAGATGACAGTGGTTTTTTAACCACCAGGCTAATTGACCGAACGCGTTCATTATCCGCCGATATAAATATAACTTCAACGGCGGAATGAAATCAAAATACACAAATAAACGAGCCAAAAATCAGTACAACAAAAAAACGATGCAGGTAATATAACAAACCCAGTACAAAAACTGCAAACAGTTATGGATAGGTACATAACCATAACTAAAAGGAAGGTCAGTCCTAAGTCTTCTTATAAAAGTTTTGAAGTAGCTGCAAAGACGGTTAATGATAATAGATTCTCCATACTTGCTACCCCGGATGATGAAGACGCTCAACCCGCTGTCAGGGAACAAAAACCTCGACCAATCTATTTGCATGAGCAAACTTCCAATGCAATTGTAAACATGCTGTCCCAACTCGTAGAAAAAGAAAGTTTCTACGTAGCCTCCATTCGACGGGGACAAACCCAGGAAACAAAGATCCAGGCACATACTGAAAAAAAAACTATCGGCTCCTAGCAAGCAGACTTGACGCTGAAAACAAGAGTTATTATACCTTCCAGCTAAAAAGTGCAAAAGGTTTGATAGTAGTTATAAAAAGTATTGATAGTTCCGTTTCTACCGAGGAAATAAAAGGAAGGGTATAACGTAAGGGCAGTGCACAATATGCTCACCAAGGATAAGGTTTCCCAACCAATGCACCGTGTGGAGATTGTATTTAACGCAACTCATATAAAATCACCCTATTTACAACTTACGGTACTTCCTCAACAGACGAATAACTGTAGAAGAGCCATTAAAACGGAATGGTCTCCGACAGTGCACTAATTGCCAAGAAATTTGGGTACGCTAAAACATACTGCAAGTTACCTTCAGTATGCGTGGTTTGCGGCGATGCCTACCGAACTTCGGAATGCACTTCTTCCAAAACTGATTCCATAGTAAAAAAAAATGCAGAAACTGCAGAGAAAACCACAGTGCAAATTATAGAGACTGTAGTGTCTTCCAGCATGCAAAAAAGTAGAAAATAGCGCGAAAGCCTGAATTTGAACAACATAAGGCCTCCCATTTTCCCAGGCTCCGTGCTGGTTCTCTTGCTAGTACACAACCCAGTAGAGTACCACACAATAGGCCAAACTGTACGTATGCACAAACGTTGAGAATTGATTTAATGTTAACGAAAAAAGTAATGCGCTAAAACATTCATATGCACACGTCTTAAAAGAGGGTACAGAGATACCTATTACGAATATTTCGAGCTGAATCGAAAATCTTATACAAAAAAAAACACTTTTATGACAACAATGCAGGGTATGGTTCAAGAAATGATGCGAACCCAAAACATGCTTTTGCAAATTTTGCTTAGTAAAAAATGAACCACTTGAAAATATGCTACTGGAACGCTAACGGGCTGTCCCAGCATAAGCATGAAGTAGAACATTTTGTGCTAACACAAGAAATAGACATACTTTTAGTTCCAGAAATACACTTCACTACGAAAAATTGCTTTAGAAATAATGGATATTTTACATATGACACCAAACATCCAAGTGGAATCGCATGTAGTGGCAGCGCCGTCATAGTGCGCAAAAACGTAAGGCGCTTTCCAATACCAGATTTTTTGTTACATTGGGACAAAAGTTACAATGCTAAGCACAGCTATTGGGGCTGTAGACTTATTAGCCCTAGAGGGAGGCAGCTGTATAACACAGTTCTAGATAATAAGCTTGACGTCGTATCTGGAGGCAAACCCAACTATTGGCCAAAAGACATTAACCAGCTGCCAGACCTTATCGATTTTGCCATTATAAAAAATATAAGACGTTCGTTCTGCGATTTGTCCTCTGACCATTCACCTATAATCGTTATTATACATGAAAGCTTCTCAACTGCACCTCAAACTCGTCTTTTTTACCCAAATAAGAACACGAATTGTTTAAAATATAAAATTTATGTGAGCTCTAACCTACTCTGAGAAATTCGGCTGATACTCAAAAAGCTGTGGACCATTTTACAGACGTCGCACAGTGGATGAAAATTAATATTTGGAACTTAATAATAATTATAATTATTTTTTTTGATAATGGAATTTTTTTAATGTTACACTCAAAAAAATTTGTACACTCAAAAAAAATAGTAAAATTAACTGGAGATTTTGCTGTTACTACAGAAAAATGTATTATTTTTTGCTGTCAAATTTGATCATTTTAAAAACATTTTAAAAATAAAAACTGCAACAGATTTTAATATTGTAACAATTTGTAACAATGGTAGGTTTTATTTATTATTATTTTTTACTAATACTATGTTTTTCGTACTTAAATAACAATGAAAGGCAATTATAATTATTATTTATTTGACACAAATATTGATTACAAATATTCTACATTTTGTTTGTGCTATTTCTGTTCTTTAGTAGTTTTTTTGGCTTCTTCATCTAAATCCCAATGTTCCACTTTCCATTGATTTCGAATATTGGAGATGAACGGATATGACGTTGCCAATAATATATTAAATAGATCTTCATTTGTGGAATTTCGTGAAATTTTTCTAGTATTGTGCTCTCTATAAAATCTGTAATCCTTGTTCCTTTTTTCCATAATAAAGGATTTTGTGAACTGTTGCAGACATATTTCCCCATGGGTAGTTGGTTGTATATATTTTTGCAGTTTCCTTAGCATAATCTCCAAATTGTCTAGAGTCAATTTCTTCATTGCACGCAAGTACTTCTAGGATTATTTTAAATCTGAAAATAAGTTATTTCAGATGCTGTTTTTGGATCTGAAAAAATTTTTCGTGCGGTATTGCCATCATTTGTATTGCCTGACCCTTGTTTTTGCTGATCTATAATCAATCCAATTTTGCGATATTCTTCTTGAACATGTTTCTTTTTTGAACTTCTTAACTCTTTGTTGGTTTCGTTGTTTCTTATAGATCCTGAAGACCCGAAATCCAAATCATAACTGATTTTTAGTATATGTGCCATAAGTCATATTCTTGCATGTAGTGGTGATAATCCAAATTCATATGTATCGGGATTATCTAATGATTTTGTCGGAACTTGGTTTAATTGCGTTGATGCTGCTTGTCATAAGTATAATGCAGCTGGATGCAGCCTTCGTGTTAGTCAAAGCCTGACCTACTTTTCCATCTATCATTGTAAGGACTAATTGGTAGCTTACTTCAATTTGCTGCCCATCTAACTGTAATTATAATGGCTGTAGTGTTGCAATTTGGGCCTTGATATCACTAATTTCTTTGTTAATGGCATCAAGAGTTTCTTTTTTGAATTCAAATTTGATTGGCCTGCAGTATTTCGTAGAAGATGGTGTCCCATTTTTCCAAATATCCATTGTTTGCGTTGTACAAATGATACCATGAACATATCTAAATATTTTCACATACAACTTGTTTGTATTGTTCTTGTCCCGAAGAACCATCACCATCCCCATTTGCAAAAAAGAATTAGCTTTGTGTTTCCATATTTCTTTAACTCATTTCCTGGTATTGATTGTAGCAAGCGTTCGGCTGTGTGATCAACTAGAGATTGTAGTCGACCTCTGCCGAAATTGGTGTGATTGTAATAGTGTCCTTTGATGGCAAACAGTCCATTTTAGCAGCGGTTATGCGATGATATGCTGGATAGATATTTGAGCCGTTTCCAATCGCACGCAATCTGAGCTTAATATATTGCTGTTTTGTTAATTTAAAATCCAGAAATAAGGCTAATGGCTCCTCATTTGTGTACAGTTTTGCATCGCTCGGAGTTGGACTAGCTTTAATAACTTTTTCAATGATATCCACTTTTGTTAATTGGTTGTGTGATCGTAATTGATGTAGGAAAGATTCTTTTATATTTGTACAACCAATTGCATCGTTAACACCTATAAATATCCGTCTCTTAGATCTATCGCTGCAGTTGTCCAATGATTTGCGTGGTTTTCCAACCTTATCTTGCTGTTTCTGCAGCGACAGTAAGTTGGCCTTCTAACCACTTTTCACTTTTTATATAAAACTGTTGTTTACTGTAACTAACTTCTTTGTAGCGTTTTTTAGTACTTCGTCCGTACACGTAAAAGATTAACTTATTATTGAATAACCCATTATCGAATCCGTAGTTTTATACATTTTTAGATACATGTTATTCACACATTGATCTTCAATTTCATAGCAGGTGGTACTTAAATTGAACAAAACTGCACTTGTTATCCAGACCTTAATATCAGGTAAAACTAATTAGTATCTCGCCAATATGGGGTTGTTTTTTATCTTTAGTGGTTTTTTATCTTTAGGTTGGTTGACCCTAACAGTTGATAACAGGCATATTAGAAAGAGATCATATGTTTACTGTAGAACCTATTGTGATATTTTTATGACTTATTTTTTTGCTGATCAAAATAAAGCCACACAACCCTTTCACAGGTATTATATTTAATTATTTTAGTTTTACCTAGTCTAAAGTAAAAAAAAACATAAACCTTTAGGCGAAAAAGTGAAAATTTAATACATCATTGTATACGAGTAATTATAGGGCTGTTTAAATTATCGCAATTTGAATTTTTTTTAGAGTAATTTCATTAAAATTAAAAAAGTGTGCTACCCGCGGGTCGTGGCGGGTGCAAAAGTATATATAGGGTTAAAGAAGACACTTTCACCTTTCTTCGGGTGGTATACGTTTCTTGTTCCCTAGAACTTGTATTCCACTAAAGTTTAAATTTTAGAAAAATATAGTAGTTTCATAAATATTTTATAACGCCCTAATATTAAACGCTAGAGCGGTAACCACTTACAACAACTAAAGACTATAATCCTGCCAACAACATAAAAAAGACCGCAGGCCATTATCGATGATAGCTTGCGAGTAGTAACCATTTATTTTTGACAAAAAACAAATAAAAAACACCTTTTTCTGAAATTAAAAAGCAGTTGAGTTTGACAGCATGCCACGCCCACAATTATCAATAGTTTAACTTAATTTTTTGGTTACCTTAATATGGATATATTAGCTCCAAAAAGGCGTAAACATTTTAAAAATCGGTGACAAAAAAATTCGACTTTTAGCCAATGAAAAATGATTTTCAGCCACTTAGCGTCCTAGACTCAATACATCAGCCGTCGTTAAAGAGAGATTTAGCTAACGTTAAGAGAGGTGCCGTGTCCCCGTGGTGTGTCCCAGGGACAATCCACCGTGGCGTACCACAGGCCCAGTAAGCTCTCTGTCAAATAGTGGCGAGCAAATAAGTCTCCGTGAAGGTAGTGGTGGCCAATTACGTTAAGAGAGTGGCTGTGTTGTACCTAGCATAGTAGAGGACTATAAGAGACGGTAAACAAAAAACATTTAATTATCGAAGAACGTGTTTCCTTTATCAGGGGTCCAGCAATAAAAATATTCTGTGACAGAACCTCCTGGAGCGGCGAGATATACCCCAGAAGAGAAGCATCGTTACAATTTTATTCATATTTTTTTTGTATTTAACAAAATGTTAAAATTAATAAAAGTATTTTTCAATTCGCGTATAACATACGTATATATGTACATACTATGTACAAAGTATATTAAATTTGAAAATCATTTCTGAATTCGATGTTAGGTTTCTACGCCAAAACATATTTAACTTGAAAGTAAATAACTTTAATTTGAATTGTTAGTTAAATATACATAGTTTGACGTAAGCGGTAACGTCGAAGCATATTTTACTCTTCAGGCGCATTTAAAATGATGCCATATAATATTTATGCGTGAAAATAATTATGATTTATACTTGACTAAATTTTAATTAAATTTATTTCATCTATTTTTATAGCGATAAAACTAAAAAAAGTGTGAAAACAAATTACGCATACAAATGAACATTTATTTTTATTTTCCAGCTGTTGTTACAAATCAGCTGGCTTGTTTTTGACAATAGAAAGAGCGTATAAGTCGTTAGTTGTTGTTTCTTCTCGTTCTATTGCGGCCGAAAACCAAAAAAATTCAACTGGGAGCTGGGAGTATACACAAAATGTTGCATTAGCACCCATCACCATTTTTCCATCATGACCACTAATTCTCTCGAAAATTTTTTTTTACTTGGAATGCGAAAATATCTCAGATATTCCACCTTTATGGCTCCACTAACTACTCTCTGGACCATCATTCCTATATAGTGGCCATAATGGTCACTGGAAATAAGTTCAACATTAATAGTTTCGCCAAAGGTGCTGTTTTTAAATGCTTTTCTTCACAGGATCATTTCTGTAGTCAGTCTTCATTTCTTTTCCTTGCAAAATGAAAAGTACCACAACCGCGATGAGGAGTAGTACTCTACTTTTGTTTCCTAAATATTTTAGATGTTTTACTTTTATGGGTCAATTAACTAAGATTCATTTTTTTGTTGAAATTTAGCATTTTTCATATTAGAAACACTCGCCTTTCAATAAAATTAAATCGCAAATAATACTACGCATTCTGATAATTACTTTCAGCGGAAGTCTAAGTTTAGAATTATCTATTGGCAATAAAACAATTGTTTAAACTAAAACTTGTATAATATCACTCGCAGAATAAATACAGAACAGAACAAAATAACTAAATAAACAAACGAATAAAATACTTTTCGTTATAGAAACGGCTAAACGGGTATATAAAGGGCGGATGACAGCATAAAATTCGTATTCAGAAAAGAACTTCTTAAAGAGAAAGCAGACTTCAACACACCACAAGACCGGCTATAAGACAATAAGACAGGGGTAAGTACAATTTAATTCCCTTTTTTGAGTGTAATTCGTGTTCGTTAGCGACAATTTCCTTCGTGATTCCTTTGTTAACTAACGTGGCAGTTTTTGATAAAATGTTAAAAAGCTCCAAATTGTGGTTTCAAGTCTGACCGAAAGGATTCAGGGCTAGGTTCAAAATTTATTTGCCATCAGCATTTGGGGATTTAAGTTGAATCTGTTCTCTGCAACATTCTTTTATTTCAGACGACTAAAACAAACTTATTTTTCTTCTCTTTACAAAAAGAAGACATGAAGAGTTGGTAAATTATTGGAACACAATTTGGCATAATCTATTTTCAGTGCAACCAAATAGAATAACTGTCATATTCGATGTTATTATTTTTTTTTGGTATATCAATTTAAATTATTATAACTTTTTCTATTCATAACAGTGGTAGCACAGGCTATCGGGTTAGGAGTTATGCTAGTGGTATAAATTAAACTGCTGCATCTTCAACTAGTTCCCAGAAGAGATCCTGTTTATGTTCCTATTCGTTGGTTAAGATAAAATTAGACTCAGATGGAAAATATTATTTGTATGACTCATTAATTTAAACGCATATAACATCATATTAAGAAGCAGCTTCAGAGAGGATGTCTTGTGGTAAGAAGAGAATTGTTGCAAAAAGAGAGTTAACGATATGCGGTTCCAATTTCCTCAAATAATTTTCAATGAATTGATTAATATTTTTGTTGAGCGGTTTTTACAAATGACGTGGTCTAATTTTAATAGAGTGTCAATTGTAAAGAGGGCAGATTTAATGCTAGTTTGATGGGGTTGATAAGATTTTGTGATCTTTAAGGTCGTCAGTCACGATATTAAGTGGTCGTACGATTCCACTAGAAAAAATAACATCCGACAGTACAATATCCCACTTTAAAAACCAACTTGCAAAAAAGTGATTTTTCGATGGAAAATTATCATTTAAAAACTAAAATACAACTGTGATCGCATAGTAAATATCGGATCGACCGACTAAATCTAAGTGAATTTGAAAATATTTTCTCGAAAGATTTGTTAAACATGGTAAGTGTGAGGTGGGTCTATATGAGTCAGTGTTTTCCATTAGGTTGGCACCTTTTTGCATTAACAATGGCGCTGCGGGCGGCAGCATAAAATTCATATTCAGTAAAGAAGCTCTTAAGGAGAAAGAAGACTTCAAATACACCTCGAGAACTGCTAAAAGACAACAAGACTGGGGTAAGTACAATTTCATTCGTGTTTATTACCGATGATTTCCTTCGTGATTCCTTTGTTAACTAACGTGGCAGTTTTCGATCCGGCGTTAAAAAGCTCAAGGTCCTACAAACATAACAAAAAAAATAAAGGATTTTCTCAATTTCGACCGAGAGGGTTCAGCACAAGGATCAAGGTGAAATTGTTCTCTTATTTCAGACGATTAAAAAAATCTTTTTATTCTTCTCTTTATAAAAAAAAGACATGAAAGTTGGCAAAAATAATTATGAATTTGGCAAAATTTGGGAGTGAAATATGCCATAAACTATTTTCAGTGCAACCAAATAGAATCACTGTCGCGTTCGCTGTAATTATCGAAGGAATTTAATAAAAAAAATGTATATTTAAATTATAACTTTTTCTATTCATTCATAGTAAGCAGCAGCTTCAGAGTGGATGTCTTGGAGTAAGAGGAGAAATGCTGCAAAAAAAACGTAAATAGAGACAAGAGGTCCCGATTTCGTCAAATGATTTTCAATCAATTGATTCATATTTTTGTTGAGCGGTTTTTACAAATGACGTGGTCTAATTTTAATAGAGTGTCAATTGTACAGAGGGCAGATTGAATGATCTGACACAAAAATCAAAAGTAAAATATTCGTATTGCTTGTCTAAATATCTCACTCCAGTAGAAATGGAACTTTCAGAAAATGTTCAAAATATAATGCGAGCTAAACGAGTGTCAAATTTTTACCCGTATATAAGATTCATAACTTATTGTTTTCCTGGATTTGATATTCCGACAGGGCATTTTGATGCGATTGTTGGAACGAATTTCCGTCATCCCTTGCCAA
The DNA here is from genome assembly GCA_963932375.1 of Phania funesta. NCBI lineage: Eukaryota > Metazoa > Arthropoda > Insecta > Diptera > Tachinidae > Phania > Phania funesta. The sequence goes on from OZ010652.1 coordinate 8,987,793, forward strand.
GTTTGGTTTGGAGACAAACCGGTGTCGGTCATGTGCCACCTTCAGTGTCATTTTTCGTTCTGAGAAGTTAATATTTTATTGTTTGTCAGGTATCTATTTGTCATGTGAGCTCGTAGGCATCTGCAAGGTATGAACAGGTAGCAGGTAAAGTTCGTAAGTCTGGTGTGTTGTACGGATTGGTAGATGTAAGTGATGACTGCTTTATTGCTTTGTATTGCATGAGAATTTTTTTGTGGATGACAGGTAGATGTTAGGCACAATTTTTTCCCCATTTTAATACTTTCTAATTTTATTTGAATCTTTTACAAATCGTTTTACCCAAGCTAATAGTGTAAAAGGGCCTTAAGTCATAAGTCATAAGTTGGGAATATTATCTTTTATGTGCATTTGCGTTTCGAAATACAAATATAAAAATATTAAAATTGGAAAAGGAAAATCTTAGAATCAATACTTATAGCGTACGAAAATCTTTATATTACAGATCATGCATCTTCTACTTATCACTCTTAGCGCGTTAACTTCTGTATGCGCGCTTTCTCAGTACCCCCCACATCGAACTTTATACAAGTGGAAAGTAATGGAATTTGATTTTCCCACCGAACAGGCCAAAAAAGATGCTGAGGCTGCTGGAAATTTAAAACCAACGAATGCTATGCTTTTCGATGTTCAGCCCGTTTATGGCAGTAAGATTTTATTTTTACAAAATTATATTAATTTTTGGACGCTCGTCTTATTTTGGCAATTTCAGAAAAGATGTTGAAAACATTTGTAACCATATCAAGGCTTAAATCTGGCATACCCTACTCTTTGGCCACAGTCTCACATAAAAGGAGCACTAATGGTCCTTTGTTAGAACCATATCCCAATTACGAAGCGCATAATATCAATGGAACAAACTGTGATGCTATCACCTCAGCATTTTATGTGGCGGTATATTTATTATCCATTTCGTTGCTATTTTTGTTTTAAGAAAAATGATTTTTTATTAATCGTTTAAGGCCACTGAATGTCATCAAATGTGGGTAATGGATTCTGGTTCGGTTGACTCAAATGCTTTATGTCCTCCCCAGTTACTGTTGTTCGATTTGAATACTGATAAACTTATACATCGTTATCGCTTTCACAAATCTCTGTATAAGCCTGGAACCTCATTGTTTATTTCTCCCGTGGTGAATGTTAACGATAATTCTCCCAGCGGAGATTGCAGTCGTACAATGGTCTATGTAGCTGATGTCGAATGGGATGGTATAGTAGTCTATGATTTCATGCAAGACATTGCCTGGCGTGTTGAGAATAAGGTTATGAATCCCGATCGAAAATACCGCAAGCACACTGTTGCCGGCCAAACTTTCTTCTTACTGGACGGCATTTTTGGTATGGCAACAGATAAAGAGAAATTATACTTTCATCCACTGTCCAGCGCAACAGAATATTCTGTCGATTTAGCAATAATTAATAATAGTAATCTATTTGCAAATAATACTAAAAATATGCCACAAGCATTTCGACCGTTGGGTAAGCGTGGAGGTGCATGCACAGTCTCTGCAATGGATAGCAAAAACAACATGTATTGTGTCACCTTAAATCCCATTGCGCTGATTAGATGGAATGTCGAAACCCCATATAACAAGAGGAACTTCAAAGCCTTATCCATAGCAATCAGAGAATTGGAATTTGTTAGTGGCATGAAGGTGGTGAGAAATTATTACGGCCATGAAGAGCTATGGATGGCGTCTAATAGATATCAGGTATTACGAAGGATTCCTCAAATCACTAAAATTTACTAACTTAAACATTTTATTAAATATTTTCAGAAAATGTCCAGTCGTACGCAAGATTTCAACGAAGTCAACTTTCGCATTGTAGTACTTAATTTAGACAAAGCTGTATTTATTGACACAGATATTTGTTACTTGTTTTAGTCATATTTCTGAGTTTCCAAAATTATATTTAACCAAATAGAGACAAATTTAAATGAAATACGTACTCGTATCTGTTGTTGTGTTTGCTTTACTTTGAAACTAAATAGAACGACTTACAAATAATATTAAAATTATTTAAGTGACTGTAACGTCACGTGCGTGCTCCAGAAATAATATTGTGTAAAGCTTTTTTTATAATATACACCTAAACATTGTTGTATATTTCGCCTTTAAGAATGTTTGATTGGTTCCATGAAACAAGCATGAAAACAAACACAGTTAAAGCCTTTTTGACCATCATATGAGATCTACGATCAATTTGCGTAGACTCAACATCTTTAAAAAATGTTCCCATTTCATTTTGTTCCATCTTACGTCTTTCGATAGTTTTAGTGTTATCACTATCGTTTGTTTAATTTTGTGTCACCACTAATAAAATGAATGAAATGTGTTTTTTTTTTTGTTTAGTTTTGTTTCGATCGCATGTGCACCACTGTGGTCAGCCACTGTTTGGTTTCTGTTACTCTTTTGATTTGTAAGACGATTTGTCGACTGGTATAATTTTCTCATGTTACTCTGGTCAGCTGCTTCTTTTGCGGTTCTTGCTGCCTGCTTCAGGAACTTCCTTCCATCGCTAGCAGTTTGTATTGCTGCCTCGCTGTCTTGTTGTTATTTAACTGCAACTTAAGTTCCCTTCTTCGAGAAATCAGGTCCCAAGAGTAATCTGATATCCATATTTAGCTGATTAATTTCGTGTATAATTTTTCCATCAACAAAATTACTAAAGTTTTGGTAAAAATTCATATGTGGCTTAAATCTTCGAAGTTTTATTTTACTGTACATATTTCAGATGAGCTTCCAGAAATATTTCATGCTTATATAGATAAGAAAAAAATCATCAGCAAACACAATTAGTTATCCAATAAGTTGTAGATTTTGAATATCATTGAGATAAACACTAAATAACGATGGGCCCAATACACTTACTTGCGGGATTCTATACTCAACAACACCAACGCAACAACAACCCACAATCATAGTCAACAACTAAAGTCGGTTTTTTAAAAACCTACTTTAAATTTAAAAGTTGTCATTTACAATTTTACTATCATAGACAAGAAACAAGTATGTTTTAAGTTCAAATAGCTTTAAATAGGTGCCACCTTAAATGTTGAATATGTTGGCATACAATCGATAACAAAATAAAAGAAAGTACCATCCTTGATCAGCTGACGCTAGTTATAAAAAAAACAGAAGAAGCGGCCAAATTTATTTCTTTAAAACATATAAATCGAACAAGAAACTATTTGGATGGAAAAAATGGAAAACGTTGCCTTACAAATTGTCATCAATTATGGCAAAATCTCTGGCAATATCTTGTAACCTGAACATTTTAAATTTGTTCCGTACATTTTTTTTCTTAGCAAAGAACTGCTGATATTGTTATTAAATGCTACAGCTAGTTTTATATTTAAAGCCGACTTCAACGTTAAAAGTATATTTTAACTTGTCTATGAAAGACATAATGTCTACTCTAGTTCTCTTAAAGTATACTTTATTTTTCACTATGATTATGGGCCATTGTTTCCTGTTTGTAATGTAGCTTTTTAATAAAATGATTGGTCATCTTTCTACACCGTAATACATAAGTTTTTCAATGATTATTTCATGATCATTTGTTTATGTTCGTGGCAGAGTACAGACGTACATAATATTCGCGCATAAATAAGATTAAAAAATAATATAATACAAAAAATTTGTTCAAGTGAAGAGACACAACAGTTATGAAAAAACATACAACAAAATATCATATATGTATATGTATTGTGTTTTATAAATAAAAAACAAAAAGTGCATGGTTACAAACTTCCAGTAATAGTCAGAATATGAGTGTTCCAAACATTCATGAAAAAAATATAAAAGAGAATGACAACAATGCTTATTACTCTTTTAGTTATACAGATGCCAATAATGCAATGAACAAAATATGTATATAATAAAAAAATATGACAGTGCTTTTTTTACCACCACGCCAATTGACCAAACGCGTTCATTATCCGCCAATATAAATATATCTTCAACGGCGGAATCAATTCAAAATACACAAATAAACGAGACAAAAATCAGTACAAGAAAAAAACGATGCAGGTAATATAACAAACCCAGTACAAAAACTGCAAACAGTTATGGATAGGTACATAACCATAACTAACAGGAAGGCCAGTCTTAGGTCTTCTTATAAAAATTTTGAAATAGCTGCAAAGACGGTAAATTATAATAGATTCTCCATACTTGCCACCCCGGATGATGAAGACGCTCAACCCGCTGTCAGGGAACAAAAACCTCGACCAATCTATTTGCATGAGCAAACTTCCAATGCAATTGTAAACATGCTGCCACAACTCGTAGGAAATGAAAGTTTCTACGTAGTCTCCATTCGACGGGGACAAACCCAGGAAACAAAGATCCAGGCACATACTGAAAAAAAACTATCGGCTCATAGCAAGCAGACTTGACGCTGAAAACAAGAGTTATTATACCTTCAAGCTAAAAAGTGCAAAAGGTTTGATAGTAGTTATAAAGAGTATTGGTAGTTCCGTTCCTACCGAGGAAGTAAAAAGAAGGGTATAACGTAAGGGCAGTGCACAATATGCTCACCAAGGATAAGGTTTCCCAACCAATGCACCGTGTGGAGATTGTATTTAACGCAACTCATATAAAATCACCCTATTTACAACTTACGGTACTTCCTCAACAGACGAATAACTGTAGAAGAGCCATTAAAACGTAATGGTCTCCGACAGTGCACTAATTGCCAAGAAATTTGGGCACGCTAAAACATACTGCAAGTTACCTTCAGTATGCGTGGTTTGCGGCGATGCCTAGCGAACTTCGGAATGCACTTCTTCCAAAACTGATTCCATAGTAAAAAAAATGGAGCAACTGCGGAGAAAACCACATTGCAAATTACAGAGACTGTAGTGTCTTCCAGCATGCAAAAAAGTAGAAAATAGCGCGAAAGCCTGAATTTGAACAATATAATGCCTCCCATTTTCCCAGGCTCCGTACTGGTTCTCTTGCTAGTGCACAACCCAGTAGAGTACCACACAATAGGCCAAACTATACGTATGCACAAACGTTGAGAAATGATTTAATGTTAACGAAAAAAGTAATGCGCTAATGCATTCATATGCACACGTCTTAAAAGAGGGTACAGAGATACCTATTACGAATATTTCGAGCTGAATCGAAAATCTTATACAAACAAAGAACACTCTTATGACAACTATGCAGGGTATGGTTCAAGAAATGATGCGAACCCAAAACATGCTTTTGCAAATTTTGCTTAGTAAAAAATGAACCACTTGAAAATATGCTACTGGAACGGTAACGGGCTGTCCCAGCATAAGCATGAAGTAGAATATTTTGTGCTAACACTGGAAATAGACATACTTTTAGTCCCAGAAACACACTTCACTACGAAAAATTGCTTTAGAAATAATGGATATTTTACATATGACACCAAACATACAAGTGGAATCGCATGTGGTGGCACCGCCGTCATAGTGCGCAAAAACGTAAGGCGCTTTTCAATGCCAGATTTTTTGTTACATTGGGACAAAAGTTACAGTGCTAAGCACAGCTATTGGGGCTGTAGACTTATTAGCCCTAGAGGGAGGCAGCTGTGTAACACAGTTCTAGATAATAAGCTTGACGTCGTATCTGGAAGCAAACCCAACTATTGGCCAAAAGACATTAACCAGCTGCCAGACCTTATCGATTTTACCATTATAAAAAATATAAGACGTTCGTTCTGCGATTTGTCCTCTGACCATTCACCTATAATCGTTATTATACATGAAAGCTTCTCAACTGCACCTCAAACTCGTCTTTTTTACCCAAATAAGAACACGAATTGTTTAAAATATAAAATTTATGTGAGCTCTAACCTACTCTGAGAAATTCGGCTGATACTCAAAAAGCTGTGGACCATTTTACAGACGTCGCACAGTGGATGAAAATTAATATTTGGAACTTAATAATAATTATAATTATTTTTTTTGATAATGGAATTTTTTTAATGTTACACTCAAAAAAATTTGTACACTCAAAAAAAATAGTAAAATTAACTGGAGATTTTGCTGTTACTACAGAAAAATGTATTATTTTTTGCTGTCAAATTTGATCATTTTAAAAACATTTTAAAAATAAAAACTGCAACAGATTTTAATATTGTAACAATTTGTAACAATGGTAGGTTTTATTTATTATTATTTTTTACTAATACTATGTTTTTCGTACTTAAATAACAATGAAAGGCAATTATAATTATTATTTATTTGACACAAATATTGATTACAAATATTCTACATTTTGTTTGTGCTATTTCTGTTCTTTAGTAGTTTTTTTGGCTTCTTCATCTAAATCCCAATGTTCCACTTTCCATTGATTTCGAATATTGGAGATGAACGGATCTGACGTTGCCAATAATATATTAAATAGATCTTCATTTGTGGAATTTCGTGAAATTTTTCTAGTATTGTGCTCTCTATAAAATCTGTAATCCTTGTTCCTTTTTTCCATAATAAAGGATTTTGTGAACTGTTGCAGACATATTTCCCCATGGGTAGTTGGTTGTATATATTTTTGCAGTTTCCTTAGCATAATCTCCAAATTGTCTAGAGTCAATTTCTTCATTGCACGCAAGTACTTCTAGGATTATTTTAAATCTGAAAATAAGTTATTTCAGATGCTGTTTTTGGATCTGAAAAAATTTTTCGTGCGGTATTGCCATCATTTGTATTGCCTGACCCTTGTTTTTGCTGATCTATAATCAATCCAATTTTGCGATATTCTTCTTGAACATGTTTCTTTTTTGAACTTCTTAACTCTTTGTTGGTTTCGTTGTTTCTTATAGATCCTGAAGACCCGAAATCCAAATCATAACTGATTTTTAGTATATGTGCCATAAGTCATATTCTTGCATGTAGTGGTGATAATCCAAATTCATATGTATCGGGATTATCTAATGATTTTGTCGGAACTTGGTTTAATTGGGTTGATGCTGCTTGTCATAAGTATAATGCAGCTGGATGCAGCCTTCGTGTTAGTCAAAGCCTGACCTACTTTTCCATCTATCATTGTAAGGACTAATTGGTAGCTTACTTCAATTTGCTGCCCATCTAACTGTAATTGTAATGGCTGTAGTGTTGCAATTTGGGACTTGATATCACTAATTTCTTTGTTAATGGCATCAAGAGTTTCTTCTTTGAATTCAAATTTGATTGGCCTGCAGTATTTCGTAGAAGATGGTGTCCCATTTTTCCAAATATCCATTGTTTGCGTTGTACAAATGATACCATGAACATATCTAAATATTTTCACATACAACTTGTTTGTATTGTTCTTGTCCCGAAGAACCATCACCATCCCCATTTGCAAAAAAGAATTAGCTTTGTGTTTCCATATTTCTTTAACTCATTTCCTGGTATTGATTGTAGCAAGCGTTCGGCTGTGTGATCAACTAGAGATTGTAGTCGACCTCTGCCGAAATTGGTGTGATTGTAATAGTGTCCTTTGATGGCAAACAGTCCATTTTAGCAGCGGTTATGCGATGATATGCTGGATAGATATTTGAGCACTTTCCAATCGCACGCAATCTGAGCTTAATATATTGCTGTTTTGTTAATTTAAAATCCAGAACTAAGGCTAATGGCTCCTCATTTGTGTACAGTTTTGCATCGCTCAGAGTTGGACTAGCTTTAATAACTTTTTCAATGATATCCACTTTTGTTAATTGGTTGTGTGATCGTAATTGATGTAGGAAAGATTCTTTTATATTTGTACAACCAATTGCATCGTTAACATCTATAAATATCCGTCTCTTAGATCTATCGCTGCAGTTGTCCAATGATTTGCGTGGTCTTCCAACCTTATCTTGCTGTTTCTGCAGCGACAGTAAGTTGGCCTTCTAACCACTTTTCACTTTTTATATAAAACTTTTGTTTACTGTAACTAACTTCTTTGTAGCGTTTTTTAGTACTTAGTCCGTACACGTAAAAGATTAACTTATTATTGAATAACCCATTATCGAATCCGTAGTTTTATACATTTTTAGATACATGTTATTCACACATTGATCTTCAATTTCATAGCAGGTGGTACTTAAATTGAACAAAACTGCACTTGTTATCCAGACCTTAATATCAGGTAAAACTAATTAGTATCTCGCCAATATGGGGTTGTTTTTTATCTTTAGTGGTTTAATGTCGCGTTTATTATTATAAAATTGTTTATTACGTTGGTTGACCCTAACAGTTGATAACAGGCATATTAGAAAGAGATCATATGTTTACTGTAGAACCTATTGTGATATTTTTATGACTTATTTTTTTGCTGATCAAAATAAAGCCATACAACCCTTTCACAGGTATTATATTTAATTATTTTAGTTTTCCGTAGTCTAAAGTAAAAAAACATAAACCTTTAGGCGAAAAAGTGAAAATTTAATACATCATTGTATACGAGTAATTATAGGGCTGTTTAAATTATCGCAATTTGAATTTTTTTAGAGTAATTTAATTAAAATTAAAAAAGTGTTCTACCCGCGGGTCGTGGCGGGTGCAAAAGTATATATAGGGTTAAAGAAGACACTTTCAACCTTTCTTCGGGTGGTATACGTTTCTTGTTCCCTAGAAGTTCTATCCCACTAAAGTTTAAATTTCAGAAAAATATAGTAGTTTAATAAATATTTTATAACGCCCCTAATATTAAACGCTAGAGCGGTAACCACTTACAACAACTAAAGACTATAATCCTGCCAACAACATAAAAAAGACCGCAGGCCATTATCGATGATAGCTTGCGAGTAGTAACCATTTATTTTTGACAAAAAACAAATAAAAAAACACCTTTTTCTGAAATTAAAAAACAGTTGAGTTTGACAGCATGCCACGCCCACAATTATCAATAGTTTAACTTAATTTTTTTGGTACCTTAATATGGATGTATTAGCTCCAAAAAGGCGTAAACATTTTAAAAATCGGTGACGAAAAAATACGACTTTTAGCCAATGAAAAATGGTTTTCAGCCACTTAGCGTTCTAGACTCAATACATCAGCCGTCATTAAAGAGAGATTTAGCTAACGTTAAGAGAGGTGCCGTGTCCCCGTGGTGTGTCCCAGGGACAATCCACCTATCTTAAGTAACTGCTACGTTAGGGGAGTGCGACCTGTGGTGTCTCCCAGAAGCAATATACTCACTGTAAGAGAGCGTCTTTCTGTCAACGGTTTCGAAACTGTCCCCGTGGCGTACCACAGGCCCAGTTAGCTCTCTGTCAAATAGCGGCGAGCAAATAAGTCTCCGTGAAGGTAGTGGTGGCCAATTACGTTAAGAGAGTGGCTGTGTTGTACCTAGCATAGTAGAGGACTATAAGAGACGGTAAATAAAGAGCATTTAATTATCGAAGAACGTGTTTCCTTTATCAGGGGTCCAGAAATAAAAATATTCTGTGACAGAACCTCCTGGAGCGGCAGAGAAGCATCGTTACAATTTTATTCATATTTTTTTCGTATTTAACAAAATGTTAAAATTAATAAAAATACTTTGAATTTCAATTGGCGTATAACATACGTACATATGTACATACTATGTACAAAGTATATTAAATTTGAAAATCATTTCTGAATTCGATGTTAGGTTTCTACGCCAAAACATATTTAACTTGAAAGTAAATAACTTTAATTTGACTTGTTAGTTAAATATAGTTTAAAGTAAGCGGTAACGTCGAAGCATATCTTACTCTTCAGGCGCATTTAAAATGATGCCATATAATATTTATGCGTGAAAATAATTATGATTTATACTTGACTAAATTTTAATTAAATTTATTTCATCTATTTTTATAGCGATTGGTTTGTTGTAACGCAGTTCTATTTTCTCGCTGTTGTTACAAATCAGCTGGCTTGTTTTTGACAATAGAAAGAGCGTATAAGTCGTTAGTTGTTGTTTTTAGTTTTTTTACTTGGAATGCGAAATTATCTCAGATATTCCACCTTTATGGCTCCACTAACTACTCTCTGGACCATCATTCCTATATAGTGGCCATAATGGTCACTGGAAATAAGTTCAACATTAATAGTTTCGCCAAAGGTGCTGTTTTTAAATGCTTTTCTTCACAGGATCATTTCTGTAGTCAGTCTTCATTTCTTTTCCTTACAAAATGAAAAGTACCACAACCGCGATGAGAAGTAGTACTCTACTTTTGTTTCCTAAATATTTTAGATGTTTTACTTTTATGGGTCAATTAACTAAGATTCATTTTTTTGTTGAAATTTAGCATTTTTCATATTAGAAACACTCGCCTTTCAATAAAATTAAATCGCAAATAATACTACGCATTCTGATAATTACTTTCAGCGGAAGTCTAAGTTTAGAATTATCTATTGGCAATAAAACAATTGTTTAAACTAAAACTTGTATAATATCACTCGCAGAATAAATACAGAACAGAACAAAATAACTAAATAAACAAACGAATAAAATACTTTTCGTTATAGAAACGGCTAAACGGGTATATAAAGGGCGGATGACAGAATAAAATTCGTATTCAGTTAAGAACCTCTTAAGGAGGAAGAAGACTTCAAATATACCTCCAGAGCTGCTAAAAGACAATAAGACAGGGGTAAGTACAATTTAATTCCCTTTTTTGAGTGTAATTCGTGTTCGTTAGCGACAATTTCCTTCGTGATTCCTTTGTTAACTAACGTGGCAGTTTTTGATAAAATATTAAAAAGCTCAAAATTGTGTTTTCAAGTCTGACCGAAAGGATTCAGGGCTAGGTTCAAAATTTATTTGCCATCAGCATTTGGGGATTTAAGTTGAATCTGTTCTCTGCAACATTCTTTTATTTCAGACGATTAAAACAAACTTATTTTTCTTCTCTTTACAAAAAGAAGACATGAAGAGTTGGTAAATTATTGGAACACAATTTGGCATAAATTATTTTCAGTGCAACCAAATAGAATAACTGTCATATTCGATGTTATTATTTTTTTTTTGGTATATCAATTTAAATTATTATAACTTTTTCTATTCATAACAGTGGTAGCACAGGCTATCGGGTTAGGAGTTATGCTAGTGGTATAAATTAAACTGCTGCATCTTCAACTAGTTCCCAGAAGAGATCCTGTTTATGTTCCTATTCGTTGGTTAAGATAAAATTAGACTCAGATGGAAAATATTATTTGTATGACTCATTAATTTAAACGCGTATAACATCATATTAAGAAGCAGCTTCAGAGAGGATGTCTTGTGGTAAGAAGAGAATTGTTGCAAAAAGAGAGTTAACGATATGCGGTTCCAATTTCCTCAAATAATTTTCAATGAATTGATTAATATTTTTGTTGAGCGGTTTTTACAAATGACGTGGTCTAATTTTAATAGAGTGTCAATTGTAAAGAGGGCAGATTTAATGCTAGTTTGATGGGGTTGATAAGATTTTGTGATCTTTAAGGTCGTCAGTCACGATATTAAGTGGTCGTACGATTCCACTAGAAAAAATAACATCCGACAGTACAATATCCCACTTTAAAAACCAACTTGCAAAAAAGTGATTTTTCGATGGAAAATTATCATTTAAAAACTAAAATACAACTGTGATCGCATAGTAAATATCGGATCGACCGACTAAATCTAAGTGAATTTGAAAATATTTTCTCGAAAGATTTGTTAAACATGGTAAGTGTGAGGTGGGTCTAAATGAGTCAGTGTTTTCCATTAGGTTGGCACCTTTTTGCATTAACAATGGCGCTGCGGGCGGCAGCATAAAATTCATATTCAGTAAAGAACCTCTTAAGGAGAAAGAAGACTTCAAATACACCTCGAGAACTGCTAAAAGACAACAAGACTGGGGTAAGTACAATTTCATTCGTGTTTATTACCGATGATTTCCTTCGTGATTCCTTTGTTAACTAACGTGGCAGTTTTCGATCCGGCGTTAAAAAGCTCAAACTCCTACAAAGATAACAAAAAAATTAAGGATTTTCTCAATTTCTACCGAGAGGATTCAGGACAAGGATCAAGGTGAAATTATTCTCTGCAACATCCTTTTATTTCAGTTGATTAATTAAAAAACTCTTTATTATTTTCTTTATAAAAAAGAAGAAATGAAAAGTTGGCAAAGAATATTTATGAATTTAGCAAAATATTAGAGTGAAATATGGCATAAACTATTTTCAGTCCAACCAAATAGGATCACTGTCGCGTTCGCTGTAATTTTAGAAGGAATTTAATAAAAAAAAATGTATATTTAAATTATAACTTTTTCTATTCATTCATAGTAAGCAGCAGCTTCAGAGTGGATGTCTTGGAGTAAGAGGAGAAATGCTGCAAAAAAAAAACGTAAATAGAGACAAGAGGTCCCGATTTCGTCAAATGATTTTCAATCAATTGATTCATATTTTTGTTGAGCGGTTTTTACAAATGACGTGGTCTAATTTTAATAGAGTGTCAATTGTACAGAGGGCAGATTGAATGATCTGACACAAAAATCAAAAGTAAAATATTCTTATTGCCTGTCTAAATATCTCACTCCAGTACAAATGAAACTTTCAGAAAATGTTCAAAATATAATGCGAGCTAAACGAGTGTCAAATTTTTACCCGTATATAAGATTCATAACTTATTGTTTTCGTGGATTTGATATTCCGACAGGGCATTTTGATGCGATTGTTGGAACGAATTTCCGTCATCCCTTGCCAAGTTTGGTTTGGAGACAAACCGGTGTCGGTCATGTGCCACCTTCAGTGTCATTTTTCGTTCTGAGAAGTTAATATTTTATTGTTTGTCAGGTATCTATTTGTCATGTGAGCTCGTAGGCATCTGCAAGGTATGAACAGGTAGCAGGTAAAGTTCGTAAGTCTGGTGTGTTGTACGGATTGGTAGATGTAAGTGATGACTGTTTTATTGCTTTGTATTGCATGAGAATTTTTCTTGCGGATGACAGGTAGATGTTATAGGCACAATTTTTTCCCATTTTAATACATTCTAATTTTATTTGAATCTTTGACAAATCGTTTTACCCAAGCTAATAGTGTAAAAGGGCCTTAAGTCATAAGTCATAAGTTGGGAATATAATCTTTTATGTGCATTTGCGTTTCGAAATACAAATATAAAAATATTAAAATTGGAAAAGGAAAATCTTAGAATCAATACTTATAGCGTACGAAAATCTTTATATTACAGATCATGCATCTTCTACTTATCACTCTTAGCGCGTTAACTTCTGTATGCGCGCTTTCTCAGTACCCCCCACATCGAACTTTATACAAGTGGAAAGTAATGGAATTTGATTTTCCCACCGAACAGGCCAAAAAAGATGCTGAGGCTGCTGGAAATTTAAAACCAACGAATGCTATGCTTTTCGATGTTCAGCCCGTTTATGGCAGTAAGATTTTATTTTTACAAAATTATATTAATTTTTGGACGCTCGTCTTATTTTGGCAATTTCAGAAAAGATGTTGAAAACATTTGTAACCATATCAAGGCTTAAATCTGGCATACCCTACTCTTTGGCCACAGTCTCACATAAAAGGAGCACTAATGGTCCTTTGTTAGAACCATATCCCAATTACGAAGCGCATAATATCAATGGAACAAACTGTGATGCTATCACCTCAGCATTTTATGTGGCGGTATATTTATTATCCATTTCGTTGCTATTTTTGTTTTAAGAAAAATGATTTTTTATTAATCGTTTAAGGCCACTGAATGTCATCAAATGTGGGTAATGGATTCTGGTTCGGTTGACTCAAATGCTTTATGTCCTCCCCAGTTACTGTTGTTCGATTTGAATACTGATAAACTTATACATCGTTATCGCTTTCACAAATCTCTGTATAAGCCTGGAACCTCATTGTTTATTTCTCCCGTGGTGAATGTTAACGATAATTCTCCCAGCGGAGATTGCAGTCGTACAATGGTCTATGTAGCTGATGTCGAATGGGATGGTATAGTAGTCTATGATTTCATGCAAGACATTGCCTGGCGTGTTGAGAATAAGGTTATGAATCCCGATCGAAAATACCGCAAGCACACTGTTGCCGGCCAAACTTTCTTCTTACTGGACGGCATTTTTGGTATGGCAACAGATAAAGAGAAATTATACTTTCATCCACTGTCCAGCGCAACAGAATATTCTGTCGATTTAGCAATAATTAATAATAGTAATCTATTTGCAAATAATACTAAAAATATGCCACAAGCATTTCGACCGTTGGGTAAGCGTGGAGGTGCATGCACAGTCTCTGCAATGGATAGCAAAAACAACATGTATTGTGTCACCTTAAATCCCATTGCGCTGATTAGATGGAATGTCGAAACCCCATATAACAAGAGGAACTTCAAAGCCTTATCCATAGCAATCAGAGAATTGGAATTTGTTAGTGGCATGAAGGTGGTGAGAAATTATTACGGCCATGAAGAGCTATGGATGGCGTCTAATAGATATCAGGTATTACGAAGGATTCCTCAAATCACTAAAATTTACTAACTTAAACATTTTATTAAATATTTTCAGAAAATGTCCAGTCGTACGCAAGATTTCAACGAAGTCAACTTTCGCATTGTAGTACTTAATTTAGACAAAGCTGTATTTATTGACACAGATATTTGTTACTTGTTTTAGTCATATTTCTTAGTTTCCAAAATTATATTGAACCAAATAGAGAAAAATTTAAATGAAATACGTACTCGTATCTGTTGTTGTGTTTGCTTTACTTTGAAACTAAATAGAACGACTTACAAATAATATTAAAATTATTTAAGTGACTGTAACGTCACGTGCGTGCTCCAGAAATAATATTGTGTAAAGCTTTTTTTATAATATACACCTAAACATTGTTGTATATTTCGCCTTTAAGAATGTTTGATTGGTTCCATGAAACAAGCATGAAAACAAACACAGTTAAAGCCTTTTTGACCATCATATGAGATCTACGATCAATTTGCGTAGACTCAACATCTTTAAAAAATGTTCCCATTTCATTTTGTTTCATCGATAGTTTTAGTGTTATCACTATCGTTTGTTTAATTTTGTGTCACCTCTAATATAATGAATGAAATATGTTTTTTTTTGTTTATTTTTATTTCGATCACATGTACACCACTGCGGTCAGCCACTGTTTGGTTTCTGTTACTCTTTTGATTTGTAAGACGATTTGTCGACTGGTATAATTTTCTCATGTTACTCTGGCCAGCTGCTTCTTTTGCGGTTCTTGCTGGCTGCTTCAGGAACTTCCTTCCATCGCTAGCAGTTTGTATTGCTGCCTCGCTGTCTTGTTGTTATTTAACTGCAACTTAAGTTCCCTTCTTCGAGAAATCAGGTCCCAAGAGTAATCTGATATCCAAATTTAGCTGATTAATTTCGTGTATAATTTTTCCATCAACAAAATTACTAAAGTTTTGGTAAAAATTCATATAGTGCTTAAATCTTCGATGTTTTGTTTTACTGTACATATTTCAGATGAGCTTCCAGAAATATTTCATGCTTATATAGATAAGAAAAAAATCATCAGCAAACACAATTAGTTATATAAAAAGTTGAGATAAATACTAAATAACGATGGGCCCAATACACTTACTTGCGGGATTCTATACTCAACAACACCAACGCAACACTTGTGATTATTGATTTACACATAATGGCCCACAATCATAGTTAACAACTAAAGTCGGTTTTTTTTAAAAACCTACTTCAAATTTAAAAGTTGTCATTTACAATTTTACTATCATAGAAAAGAAACAAGTATGTTTTAAGTTCAAATAGCTTTAAATAGGTGCCACCTCAAATGTTGAATATGTTTGCATACAATCGATAACAAAATAAAAGAAAGTACCATCCTTGATCAGCTGACGCTAGTTATAAAAAAAAAAACAGAAGAAGCGGCCAAATTTATTTCTTTAATACATATAAATCGAACAAGAAACTATTTGGATGGAAAAAATGGAAAACGTGATTGTTGTATCATATTTATTTTGTTAATAATTGCCTTACAAATTGTCATCAATTATGGCAAAATCTCTGGCAATATCTTGTAACCTGAACATTTTAAATTTGTTCCGTACACTTTTTGTCTTAGCAAAGAACAGCTGATATTGTTATTAAATGCTACAGCTAGTTTTATATTTAAAGCCAACTTCAACGTTAAAAGTATATTTTAACTTGTCTATGAAAGACATATAGTCTACTCTAGGTCTCTTAAGGTAGACTTTATTTTTCACTATGATTATGGGCCATTGTTTCCTGTTTGTAATGTAGCTTTTTAATAAAATGATTGGTCATCTTTCTACACCGTAATACATAAGTTTTTTAATGATTATTTTATGATCTTTTGTTTATGTTCGTGGCTGAGTACAGACGTACATAATATTCGCGCATAAATAATATTAAAAAATAATATAATACAAAAAATTTATTCAAGTGAAGAGACTGAAGAGATAACT
Organism: Phania funesta; assembly: GCA_963932375.1. Lineage (NCBI taxonomy): Eukaryota > Metazoa > Arthropoda > Insecta > Diptera > Tachinidae > Phania > Phania funesta. Next base: position 9,004,217 of record OZ010652.1, read on the forward strand.
GTTGTTATGAAAAAACATACAACAAAATATCATATACATATGTATATGTATTGTGTTTTATAAATAAAAAACAAAAAGTGCATGGTTACAAACTACCAGTAATAGTCAGAATATGAGTGTTCCAAACATTCATGAAAAAAATATAAAAGAGAATGACAACAATGCTTATTACTCTTTTAGTTATACAGATGCCAATAATGCAATGAACAAAATATGTATATAATAAAAAGAGATGACAGTGCTTTTTTAACCACGAGGCTAATTGACCGAACGCGTTCATTATCCGCCGATATAAATATATCTTCAACGGCGGAATGAAATAAAAATACACAAATAAACGAGACAAAAATCAGTACAACAAAAAAACGATGCAGGTAATATAACAAACCCAGTACAAAAACTGCAAACAGGAAGGCCAGTCTTAGGTCTTCTTATAAAAATTTTGAAATAGCTGCAAAGACGGTAAATTATAATAGATTCTCCATACTTGCCACCCCGGATGATGAAGACGCTCAACCCGCTGTCAGGGAACAAAAACCTCGACCAATCTATTTGCATGAGCAAACTTCCAATGCAATTGTAAACATGCTGTCCCAACTCGTAGGAAATGAAAGTTTCTACGTAGCCTCCATTCGACGGAGACAAACACAGGAAACAAAGATCCAGGCACATACTGACAAAAAAACTATCGGCTCATAGCAAGCAGACTTGACGCTGAAAACAAGAGTTATTATACATTCCAGCTAAAAAGTGCAAAAGGTTTGATAGTAGTTATAAAGAGCATTGATAGTTCCGTTCCTACCGAAGAAATAAAAAAGGCTATAGAAGCAGAAGGGTAAAACGTAAGGTCAGTGCACAATATGCTCAACCAGGATAAGGTTTCCCAACCAATGCACCGTGTGGAGATTGTATTTAACGAAACTCATATATAATCATACATACTGCAAGTTACCTTCAGTATGCGTGGTTTGCGGCGATGCCTAGCGAACTTCGGAATGCACTTCTTCCAAAACTGATTCCATAGTAAAAACAAAAAAAAAAAAAATGCAGCAACTGCGGAGAAAACCACATTGCAAATTATAGAGACTGTAGTGTCTTCCAGCATGCAAAAAAGTAGAAAATAGCGCGAAAGCCTGAATTTGAACAATATAATGCCTCCCATTTTCCCAGGCTCCGTACTGGTTCTCTTGCTAGTACACAACCCAGTAGAGTACCACACAATAGGCCAAACTATACGTATGCACAAACGTTGAGAAATGATTTAATGTTAACGAAAAAAGTAATGCGCTAATGCATTCATATGCACACGTCTTAAAAGAGGGTACAGAGATACCTATTACGAATATTTCGAGCTGAATCGAAAATCGTATACAAACAAAGATCACTTTTCTGACAACTATGCAGGGTATGGTTCAAGAAATGATGCGAACCCAAAACATGCTTTTGCAAATTTTGCTTAGTAAAAAAGGAACCACTTGAAAATATGCTACTGGAACGCTAACGGGCGGTCCCAGCATAAGCATGAAGTAGAACATTTTGTGCTAACACAAGAAATAGACATACTTTTAGTCCCAGAAACACACTTCACTACGAAAAATTGCTTTAGAAATAATGGATATTTTACATATGACACCAAACATCCAAGTGGAATCGCATGTGGTGGCAGCGCCGTCATAGTGCGCAAAAACGTAAGGCGCTTTCCAATACCAGATTTTTTGTTACATTGGGACAAAAGTTACAATGCTAAGCACAGCTATTGGGGCTGTAGACTTATTAGCCCTAGAGGGAGGCAGCTGTATAACACAGTTCTAGATAATAAGCTTGAAGTCGTATCTGGAGGCAAACCCAACTATTGGCCAAAAGACATTAACCATCTGCCAGACCTTATCGATTTTGCCATTATAAAAAATATAAGACGTTCGTCCTGCGATTTGTCCTCTGACCATTCACCTATAATCGTTATTATACATGAAAGCTTCTCAACTGCACCTCAAACTCGTCTTTTTTACCCAAATAAGAACACGAATTGTTTAAAATATAAAATTTATGTTAGCTCTCACCTTCTCTTTGAAACTCGGCTGATACTCAAAAAGCTGTGGACCATTTTACAGACGTCGCACAGTGGATGAAAATCGTTTTTCATTGGCCAAAATTCTGTAACTTTTGAACCGATCAAAATATTGAAGTAATGGATAGATGTTTAGTTCAGCTTGACTGAGTTTTAATTGCATTAAAATTGATTGAGGACTTTTTAAGGACTTCTAGGTCAAAGTTGAACTTTTTATTTTTTTAAATTTTGGAGTGAAATATGGGTTTATTTTTTGTTTAATCACATATTAAAAAAATTAATATTTGGAACTTAATCACCACTATCGTGAATAAAATGTGAAATTTTTATTCCCATAAAATTTTCATTTCCCAAATAGGGAAATTTCCTATCATGAATATCATGGGAACGTTTGTTTTGCTATCAATATGTGGTGAGTGTACAAGAGGGAAGAAGAAAATATAAATAGTAAAAATTATTGAAAATTTATGGGTAAGTGATGTAAAACGTAATTAAATTCACTACAAGAGTAGGGGATTCAGCAACAGCGGATAGCTCGTCGTGCTTTGCGAGATGCATCTAATCCATTAGAGTTGCCCGATACATAGTAGGTGGGTTAAGTTTATATAAAGAATTTAAATCAATTTGTTTCCATTTCAGATTTATTCATAAATCGGCGTTTTCATACCTGTGGAATAATTTGACAGATTCTCTGCCGGAAACAAAAAAAAATTTGGTATTCCGCCAATCATAAAACTAAGCGCATGCTAACGTTTTTTGCAGAGGGTGGATACCAAAAAGGTGTTGGAAGAGATTATGAAGTAGGAATGGCGCAATCCACTTTTTGGTAGAAGAAGAAACCAGAGCTAATTGTCAGGAGTTCTACAGAAAATTTGGCATACCCGGCGTCATCGGATGTATTGATGGAACACACATCAATATTGTAAGTCCAAATAAAATCAACCAACATTATTGCAACAGAAAAGGAAATTACAGTTTGAATACCACTCTCGTAAGTATACATTACACATTCATTATTATAAAAGCTTGTAATTATATATACATTTTATGATTTTTTAGATATGCGATAGTAATATGAGAATTACGTTCGTTGATGCCAGACATCCCGGATCCTATTGAGAAGCATGTCATGTTGCACATTATTTATTGAGTTAGACCTAAAAATAGTTTTTAGTTAATTTATATATCCATTAAAATGTAACAACTACTTACATTTTTTCTAGTTCCCCAAAGAAAATAACATGAACAAATTGACACAAAAAATTGGAAAAATGTCTTTAAAAAATCCATTCATGATAAGGCGAAATTTTGAATGGGAAAATTTTTTTTGTGCATGTCATTCACCGCTGAATTACATATCAGTAAATTAGAACACATTTTATGGGACAAATTATTCATGATCGCACTTTTGAGAAATGGGAAAAAACTTTAGGGAAAAAATTATTCATGATAATAATTATAATTAATTTTGTGATAATGGAATTTTTTTAATGTTACACTCAAAAAAAATTGTTACACTCAAAAATATGCTTACACTCAAAAAAAAAGTAAAATTAACTGGAGATTTTGCTGTTACTACAGAAAAATGTATTATTTTTTGCTGTCAAATTTGATCATTTTAAAAACATTTTAAAAATAAAACCTGCAATAGATTTTAATATTGTAACAATTTGTAACAAAGGTAGGTTCTATTTATTATTATTTTTTACTAATACATTGTTTTTCGTACTTAAATAACAATGAAAGGCAATTATAATTATTATTCATTTGACACAAATATTGATTGCAAATATTCTATATTTTGTTTGTGCTATTTCTGTTCTTTAGTAATTTTTTTTTTGGCTTCTTCATCTAAATCCCAATGTTCCACTTTCCATTGATTTCGAATATTGGAGATGAACGGATCTGACGTTGCCAATAATATATTAAATAGATCTTCATTTGTGGAATTTCGTGAAATTTTTCTAGTATTGTGCTCTCTATAAAATCTGTAATCCTTGTTCCTTTTTTCCTGAGCCTCCTCTGATAGATCTCCAAGTGGCACCAAATGATATTTAATGACATCTTCTCCATAATAAAGGATTTTGTGAACTGTTGCAGACATATTTCCCCATGGGTGGTTGGTTGTATATATTTTTGCAGTTTCCTTAGCATAATCTCCAAATTGTCTAGAGTCAATTTCTTCATTGCACGCAAGTACTTCAAGGATTATTTTAAATCTGAAAATAAGTTATTTCAGATGCTGTTTTTGGATCTGAAAAAAATTTTCGTGCGGTATTGCCATCATTTGTATTGCCTGACCCTTGTTTTTGCTGATCTATAATCAATCCAATTTTGCGATATTCATCTTGAACATGTTTCTTTTTTGAACTTCTTAACTCTTTGTTGGTTTCGTTGTTTCTTATGGATCTTGAAGACCCGAAATCCAAATCATAACTGATTTTTAGTATATGTGCCATAAGTCGTATTCTTGCATGTAGTGGTGATAATCCAAATTCATATGCATCGGGATTATCTAATGATTTTGTCGGAATTTGGTTTAATTGGGTTGATGCTGCTTGTCATAAGTATAATGCAGCTGGATGCAGCCTTCGTGTTAGTCAAAGCCTGACCTACTTTTCCATCTATCATTGCAAGGACTAATTGGTAGCTTACTTCAATTTGCTGCCCATCTAACTGTAATTGTAATGGCTGTAGTGTTGCAATTTGGGACTTGATATCACTAATTTCTTTGTTAATGGCATCAAGAGTTTCTTTTTTGAATTCAAATTTGATTGGCCTGCAGTATTTCGTAGAAGATGGTGTCCCACTTTTTTTCAAATATCCATTGTTTGCGTTGTACTAGTCGAAGCTCTGAAATGACCGTAAGATCTTAATATCAGGTAAAACTAATTAGTATCTCGCCAATATGGGGTTGTTTTTTATCTTTAGTGGTTTAATGTCGCGATTATTATTATAAAATTGTTTATTACGTTGGTTGACCCTAACAGTTGATAACAGGCATATTAGAAAGAGATCATATGTTTATTGTAGAACCTATTGTGATTCTTTTATGGTTTATTTTTTTGCTGATCAAAACGAAGCCATAAAACCCTTTCACAGGTATTATATTTAATTATTTTAGTTTTGCGTAGTCTAAAGTAAAAAAACATAAACCTTTAGGCGAAAAAGTGAAAATTTAATACATCATTGTATACGAGTAATTATAGGGCTGTTTAAATTATCGCAATTTGAATTTTTTTAGAGTAATTTCATTAAAATTAAAAAAGTGTTCTACCCGCGGGTCGTGGCGGGTGCAAAAGTATATATAGGGTTAAAGAAGACACTTTCAACCTTTCTTAGGGTGGTATACGTTTCTTGTTCCCTAGAAGTTCTATCCCACTAAAGTTTAAATTTCAGAAACATATAGTAGTTTAATAAATATTTTATAACGCCCCTAATATTAAACGCTAGAGCGGTAACCACTTACAACAACTAAAGACTATAATCCTGCCAACAACATAAAAAAGACCGCAGGCCATTATCGATGATAGCTTGCGAGTAGTAACCATTTATTTTTGACAAAAAACAAATAAAAAAACACCTTTTTCTGAAATTAAAAAACAGTTGAGTTTGACAGCATGCCACGCCCACAATTATCAATAGTTTAACTTAATTTTTTTGGTACCTTAATATGGATATATTAGCTCCAAAAAGGCGTAAACATTTTAAAAATCGGTGACAAAAAAATACGACTTTTAGCCAATGAAAAATGGTTTTCAGCCACTTAGCGTCCTAGACTCAATACATCAGCCTTGGTTAAAGAGAGATTTAGCTAACGTTAAGAGAGGTGCCGTGTCCCCGTGGTGTCTCCCAGGGACAATACACCTATCTTAAGCAACTGCTACATTAGGGGAGTGCGACCTGTGGTGTCTCCCAGAAGCAATATACTCACTGTAAGAGAGCGTCTTTCTGTCAACGGTTTCGAAACTGTCCCCGTGGCGTACCACAGGCCCAGTTAGCTCTCTGTCAAATAGCGGCGAGCAAATAAGTCTCCGTGAAGGTAGTGGTGGCCAATTACGTTAAGAGAGTGGCTGTGTTGTACCTAGCATAGTAGAGGACTATAAGAGACGGTAAACAAAAAGCATTTAATTATCGAAGAACGTGTTTCCTTTATCAGGGGTCCAGAAATAAAAATATTCTGTGACAGAACCTCCTGGAGCGGCAGAGAAGCATCGTTACAATTTTATTCATATTTTTTTCGTATTTAACAAAATGTTAAAATTAATAAAAGTATTTTTCAATTGGCGTATAACATACGTACATATGTACAAAGTATATTAAATTTGAAAATCATTTCTAAATTCGATGTTAGGTTTCTACGCCAAAACATATTTAACCTGAAAGTTAAATAACTTTTATTTGAATTGTTAGTTAAATATAGTTTGACGTAAGCGGTAACGTCGAAGCATATTTTACTCTTCAGGCGCATTTAAAATGATGCCATATAATATTTATGCGTGAAAATAATTATGATTTATACTTGACTAAATTTTAATTAAATTTATTTCATCTATTTTTATAGCGATAAAACTAAAAAAAGTGTGAAAACAAATTACGCATACAAATGAACATTTATTTTTATTTTCCAGCTGTTGTTACAAATCAGTTGGCTTGTTTTTGACAATAGAAAGAGCGTATAAGTCGTTAGTTGTTGTTTCTTCTCGTTCTATTGCGGCCGAAAACCAAAAAAATTCAACTGGGAGCTGGGAGTATACACAAAATGTTGCATTAGCACCCATCACCATTTTTCCATCATGACCACTAATTCTCTCGACAATTTTTTTTTACTTGGAATGCGAAATTATCTCAGATATTCCACCTTTATGGCTCCACTAACTACTCTCTGGACCATCATTCCTATATAGTGGCCATAATGGTCACTGGAAATAAGTTCAACATTAATAGTTTCGCCAAAGGTGCTGTTTTTAAATGCTTTTCTTCACAGGATCATTTCTGTAGTCAGTCTTCATTTCTTTTCCTTGCAAAATGAAAAGTACCACAACCGCGATGAGAAGTAGTACTCTACTTTTGTTTCCTAAATATTTTAGATGTTTTACTTTTATGGGTCAATTAACTAAGATTCATTTTTTTGTTGAAATTTAGCATTTTTCATATTAGAAACACTCGCCTTTCAATAAAATTAAATCGCAAATAATACTACGCATTCTGATAATTACTTTCAGCGGAAGTCTAAGTTTAGAATTATCTATTGGCAATAAAACAATTGTTTAAACTAAAACTTGTATAATATCACTCGCAGAATAAATACAGAACAGAACAAAATAACTAAATAAACAAACGAATAAAATACTTTTCGTTATAGAAACGGCTAAACGGGTATATAAAGGGCGGATGACAGAATAAAATTCGTATTCAGTTAAGAACCTCTTAAGGAGGAAGAAGACTTCAAATACACCTCCAGAGCTGCTAAAAGACAATAAGACAGGGGTAAGTACAATTTAATTCCCTTTTTTGAGTGTAATTCGTGTTCGTTAGCGACAATTTCCTTCGTGATTCCTTTGTTAACTAACGTGGCAGTTTTTGATAAAATATTAAAAAGCTCAAAATTGTGTTTTCAAGTCTGACCGAAAGGATTCAGGGCTAGGTTCAAAATTTATTTGCCATCAGCATTTGGGGATTTAAGTTGAATCTGTTCTCTGCAACATTCTTTTATTTCAGACGATTAAAACAAACTTATTTTTCTTCTCTTTACAAAAAGAAGACATGAAGAGTTGGTAAATTATTGGAACACAATTTGGCATAAATTATTTTCAGTGCAACCAAATAGAATAACTGTCATATTCGATGTTATTATTTTTTTTTTGGTATATCAATTTAAATTATTATAACTTTTTCTATTCATAACAGTGGTAGCACAGGCTATCGGGTTAGGAGTTATGCTAGTGGTATAAATTAAACTGCTGCATCTTCAACTAGTTCCCAGAAGAGATCCTGTTTATGTTCCTATTCGTTGGTTAAGATAAAATTAGACTCAGATGGAAAATATTATTTGTATGACTCATTAATTTAAACGCGTATAACATCATATTAAGAAGCAGCTTCAGAGAGGATGTCTTGTGGTAAGAAGAGAATTGTTGCAAAAAGAGAGTTAACGATATGCGGTTCCAATTTCCTCAAATAATTTTCAATGAATTGATTAATATTTTTGTTGAGCGGTTTTTACAAATGACGTGGTCTAATTTTAATAGAGTGTCAATTGTAAAGAGGGCAGATTTAATGCTAGTTTGATGGGGTTGATAAGATTTTGTGATCTTTAAGGTCGTCAGTCACGATATTAAGTGGTCGTACGATTCCACTAGAAAAAATAACATCCGACAGTACAATATCCCACTTTAAAAACCAACTTGCAAAAAAGTGATTTTTCGATGGAAAATTATCATTTAAAAACTAAAATACAACTGTGATCGCATAGTAAATATCGGATCGACCGACTAAATCTAAGTGAATTTGAAAATATTTTCTCGAAAGATTTGTTAAACATGGTAAGTGTGAGGTGGGTCTAAATGAGTCAGTGTTTTCCATTAGGTTGGCACCTTTTTGCATTAACAATGGCGCTGCGGGCGGCAGCATAAAATTCATATTCAGTAAAGAACCTCTTAAGGAGAAAGAAGACTTCAAATACACCTCGAGAACTGCTAAAAGACAACAAGACTGGGGTAAGTACAATTTCATTCGTGTTTATTACCGATGATTTCCTTCGTGATTCCTTTGTTAACTAACGTGGCAGTTTTCGATCCGGCGTTAAAAAGCTCAAACTCCTACAAAGATAACAAAAAAATTAAGGATTTTCTCAATTTCTACCGAGAGGATTCAGGACAAGGATCAAGGTGAAATTATTCTCTGCAACATCCTTTTATTTCAGTTGATTAATTAAAAAACTCTTTATTATTTTCTTTATAAAAAAGAAGAAATGAAAAGTTGGCAAAGAATATTTATGAATTTAGCAAAATATTAGAGTGAAATATGGCATAAACTATTTTCAGTCCAACCAAATAGGATCACTGTCGCGTTCGCTGTAATTTTAGAAGGAATTTAATAAAAAAAAATGTATATTTAAATTATAACTTTTTCTATTCATTCATAGTAAGCAGCAGCTTCAGAGTGGATGTCTTGGAGTAAGAGGAGAAATGCTGCAAAAAAAAAACGTAAATAGAGACAAGAGGTCCCGATTTCGTCAAATGATTTTCAATCAATTGATTCATATTTTTGTTGAGCGGTTTTTACAAATGACGTGGTCTAATTTTAATAGAGTGTCAATTGTACAGAGGGCAGATTGAATGATCTGACAAAAAAATCAAAAGTAAAATATTCTTATTGCCTGTCTAAATATCTCACTCCAGTACAAATGAAACTTTCAGAAAATGTTCAAAATATAATGCGAGCCAAACGAGTGTCAAATTTTTACCCGTATATAAGATTCATAACTTATTGTTTTCCTTGATTTGATATTCCGACAGGGCGTTTTGATGAGATTGTTGGAACGAATTTCCGTCATCCCTTGCCAAGTTTGGTTTGGAGACAAACCGGTGTCGGTCATGTGCCACCTTCAGTGTCATTTTTCGTTCTGAGAAGTTAATATTTTATTGTTTGTCAGGTATCTATTTGTCATGTGAGCTCGTAGGCATCTGCAAGGTATGAACAGGTAGCAGGTAAAGTTCGTAAGTCTGGTGTGTTGTACGGATTGGTAGATGTAAGTGATGACTGTTTTATTGCTTTGTATTGCATGAGAATTTTTCTTGCGGATGACAGGTAGATGTTATAGGCACAATTTTTTCCCATTTTAATACATTCTAATTTTATTTGAATCTTTGACAAATCGTTTTACCCAAGCTAATAGTGTAAAAGGGCCTTAAGTCATAAGTCATAAGTTGGGAATATAACCTTTTATGTGCATTTGCGTTTCGAAATACAAATATAAAAATATTAAAATTGGAAAAGGAAAATCTTAGAATCAATACTTATAGCGTACGAAAATCTTTATATTACAGATCATGCATCTTCTACTTATCACTCTTAGCGCGTTAACTTCTGTATGCGCGCTTTCTCAGTACCCCCCACATCGAACTTTATACAAGTGGAAAGTAATGGAATTTGATTTTCCCACCGAACAGGCCAAAAAAGATGCTGAGGCTGCTGGAAATTTAAAACCCACGAATGCTATGCTTTTCGATATTCAGCCCTATTATGACCGTAAGACGTTGTTTTTACAAAATCCTATTACGTTTTCAAAGCTCATCTGATTTTAGCATTTTCGGAGAGGGTGTTGAGAACATTTGTAACCATACCAAGGCTTAAAGCTGGCATACCCTACTCTTTGGCCACAGTCTCACATAAAAGGAGCACTAATGGTCCTTTGTTAGAACCATATCCCAATTACGAAGCGCATAATATTAATGGAACAAACTGCGATGCTATCACCTCAGCATTTTATGTGGCGGTATATTTATTATCCATTTTGTTGCTATTTTTGTTTTAAGAAAAATGATTTTTTATTAATCGTTTAAGGCCACTGAATGCAATCAAATGTGGGTCATTGATTCTGGCTCGGTTGGTTCAAATGTTTTATGTCCTCCCCAGTTATTGTTGTTCGATTTGAATACTGATAAACTTATACATCGTTATCGCTTCCACAAATCTCTATATAAACCCGGAGCTTCATTGTTCATTACTCCCGTTGTGAACGTTAAAGATCCTTTTCCCAGCGGAAATTGCAGTCGTACAATGGTCTATGTAGCTGATGTTGATTGGGATGGTATAGTAGTCTATGATTTTATGGAAGACAGGGCCTGGCGTATTGAGAATAAGTTCATGAATCCCGATCCAAAGTACAGTATACACACTGTTGCCGGCCAAAGTTTCTTTTTACTGGACGGCATTTTTGGTATGGCAACAGATAAAAAGAAATTATACTTCCATCCACTGTCCAGCACAACAGAATATTTTGTCGATTTAGCAATAATTAATAATAGTAACATATTTGAAAATAATACTGAAAATATGCCACAAGCATTTCGACCATTGGGTAAGCGTGGAGGTGCATGCACAGTCTCTGCAATGGATAGCAAAAACAACATGTATTGTGTCACCTTAAATCCCATTGCGTTGATTAGATGGAATGTCGAAACCCCTTATAACAGGAGGAACTTTAAATCTTTACCCATAGAAACCAGAGAATTGGAATTTGTTAGTGGCATGAAAGTGGTGAAAAATATTTATGGCCATGAAGAGCTATGGATGGCGTCTAATAGATATCAGGTATTACGAAGGATTCCTCAAATCACTAAAATTTACTAACTTAAAAATATTATCAAATATTTTCAGAAAATGGCCACCGGTACGCAAGATTTTAACGAAGTCAACTTTCGCATTGTAGTACTTAATTTAGACGAAGCTGTATATTGATACAGATATTTGTCACTTGTTTTAGTTATTATATTGAACCAAATAGAGAAAAATTGAAATGAAATACGTACTCGTATCTGTTGTTGTGTTTGCTTTACTTTGAAACTAAATATTACAAATAATATTAAAATTAATTACGTGACTGTAACGTCACGTGCATGCTCCAGAAATAATATTGTGTAAAGCTTTTTTTATAATATACACCTAAACATTGTTGTATATTTCCCCTTTAAGAATGTTGGATTGGTTCCATGAAACAAGCATGAAAACAAACACAGTTAAAGCCTTTTTACATTGACCATCATCTGAGATCTACGATCAATTTGCGTAGACTCAACATCTTTAAAAAATGTTCCCATTTCATTTTGTTTCATCGATAGTTTTAGTGTTATCACTATCGTTTGTTTAATTTTGTGTCACCTCTAATATAATGAATGAAATATGTTTTTTTTTGTTTATTTTTATTTCGATCACATGTACACCACTGCGGTCAGCCACTGTTTGGTTTCTGTTACTCTTTTGATTTGTAAGACGATTTGTCGACTGGTATAATTTTCTCATGTTACTCTGGCCAGCTGCTTCTTTTGCGGTTCTTGCTGGCTGCTTCAGGAACTTCCTTCCATCGCTAGCAGTTTGTATTGCTGCCTCGCTGTCTTGTTGTTATTTAACTGCAACTTAAGTTCCCTTCTTCGAGAAATCAGGTCCCAAGAGTAATCTGATATCCAAATTTAGCTGATTAATTTCGTGTATAATTTTTCCATCAACAAAATTACTAAAGTTTTGGTAAAAATTCATATGTGGCTTAAATCTTTTGTTTTACTGTACATATTTCAGATGAGCTTTCAGAAATATTTCATGCTTATATAGATAAGAAAAAAATCATCAGCAAACACAATTAGTTATCCAATAAGTTGTAGATTTTGAATATCATTGAGATAAACACTAAATAACGATGGGCCCAATACACCTTCTTGCGGGATTCTATACTCAACAACACCAACGCAACACTTGTGATTATTGACTTAAACATAATGGCCCACAATCATAGTTAACAACTAAAGTCGGTTTTTTAAAAACCTACTTTAAATTTAAAAGTTGTCATTTACAATTTTACTATCATAGACAAGAAACAAGTATGTTTTAAGTTCAAATAGCTTTAAATAGGTGCCACCTCAAATGTTGAATATGTTTGCATACAATCGATAACAAAATAAAAGAAAGTACCATCCTTGATCAGCTGACGCTAGTTATAAAAAAAAACAGAAGAAGCGGCCAAATTTATTTCTTTAATACATATAAATCGAACAAGAAACTATTTGGATGGAAAAAATGGAAAACGTGATTGTTGTATCATATTTATTTTGTTAATAATTGCCTTACAAATTGTCATCAATTATGGCAAAATCTCTGGCAATATCTTGTAACCTGAACATTTTAAATTTGTTCCGTACACTTTTTGTCTTAGCAAAGAACAGCTGATATTGTTATTAAATGCTACAGCTAGTTTTATATTTAAAGCCGACTTCAACGTTAAAAGTATATTTTAACTTGTCTATGAAAGACATATAGTCTACTCTAGGTCTCTTAAGGTAGACTTTATTTTTCACTATGATTATGGGCCATTGTTTCCTGTTTGTAATGTAGCTTTTTAATAAAATGATTGGTCATCTTTCTACACCGTAATACATAAGTTTTTTAATGATTATTTTATGATCTTTTGTTTATGTTCGTGGCTGAGTACAGACGTACATAATATTCGCGCATAAATAATATTAAAAAATAATATAATACAAAAAATTTATTCAAGTGAAGAGACTGAAGAGATAATTGTTGTTATGAAAAAACATACAACAAAATATCATATACATATGTATATGTATTGTGTTTTATAAATAAAAAACAAAAAGTGCATGGTTACAAACTACCAGTAATAGTCAGAATATGAGTGTTCCAAACATTCATGAAAAAAATATAAAAGAGAATGACAACAATGCTTATTACTCTTTTAGTTATACAGATGCCAATAATGCAATGAACAAAATATGTATATAATAAAAAGAGATGACAGTGCTTTTTTAACCACGAGGCTAATTGACCGAACGCGTTCATTATCCGCCGATATAAATATATCTTCAACGGCGGAATGAAATAAAAATACACAAATAAACGAGACAAAAATCAGTACAACAAAAAAACGATGCAGGTAATATAACAAACCCAGTACAAAAACTGCAAACAGGAAGGCCAGTCTTAGGTCTTCTTATAAAAATTTTGAAATAGCTGCAAAGACGGTAAATTATAATAGATTCTCCATACTTGCCACCCCGGATGATGAAGACGCTCAACCCGCTGTCAGGGAACAAAAACCTCGACCAATCTATTTGCATGAGCAAACTTCCAATGCAATTGTAAACATGCTGTCCCAACTCGTAGGAAATGAAAGTTTCTACGTAGCCTCCATTCGACGGAGACAAACACAGGAAACAAAGATCCAGGCACATACTGACAAAAAAACTATCGGCTCATAGCAAGCAGACTTGACGCTGAAAACAAGAGTTATTATACATTCCAGCTAAAAAGTGCAAAAGGTTTGATAGTAGTTATAAAGAGCATTGATAGTTCCGTTCCTACCGAAGAAATAAAAAAGGCTATAGAAGCAGAAGGGTAAAACGTAAGGTCAGTGCACAATATGCTCAACCAGGATAAGGTTTCCCAACCAATGCACCGTGTGGAGATTGTATTTAACGAAACTCATATATAATCATACATACTGCAAGTTAACTTCAGTATGCGTGGTTTGCGGCGATGCCTAGCGAACTTCGGAATGCACTTCTTCCAAAACTGATTCCATAGTAAAAACAAAAAAAAAAAAATGCAGCAACTGCGGAGAAAACCACATTGCAAATTATAGAGACTGTAGTGTCTTCCAGCATGCAAAAAAGTAGAAAAAAACGCGAAAGCCTGAATTTGAACAATATAATGCCTCCCATTTTCCCAGGCTCCGTACTGGTTCTCTTGCTAGTGCACAACCCAGTAGAGTACCACACAATAGGCCAAACTATACGTAAGTATGCACAAACGTTGAGAAATGATTTAATGTTAACGAAAAAAGTAATGCGCTAATGCATTCATATGCACACGTCTTAAAAGAGGGTACAGAGATACCTATTACGAATATTTCGAGCTGAATCGAAAATCTTATACAAACAAAGAACACTTTTATGACAACTATGCAGGGTATGGTTCAAGAAATGATGCGAACCCAAAACATGCTTTTGCAAATTTTGCTTAGTAAAAAATGAACCACTTGAAAATATGCTACTGGAACGCTAACGGGCTGTCCCAGCATAAGCATGAAGTAGAACATTTTGTGCTAACACAAGAAATAGACATACTTTTAGTCCCAGAAACACACTTCCCTACGAAAAATTGCTTTAGAAATAATGGATATTTTACATATGACACCAAACATACAAGTGGAACCGCATGTGGTGGCACCGCCGTCATAGTGCGGAAAAACGTAAGGCGCTTTCCAATACCAGATTTTTTGTTACATTGGGACAAAAGTTACAATGCTAAGCACAGCTATTGGGGCTGTAGACTTATTAGCCCTAGAGGGAGGCAGCTGTATAACACAGTTCTAGATAATAAGCTTGACGTCGTATCTGGAGGCAAACCCAACTATTGGCCAAAAGACATTAACCAGCTGCCAGACCTTATCGATTTTGCCATTATAAAAAATATAAGACGTTCGTTCTGCGATTTGTCCTCTGACCATTCACCTATAATCGTTATTATACATGAAAGCTTCTCAACTGCACCTCAAACTCGTCTTTTTTACCCATATAAGAACACGAATTGTTTAAAATATAAAATTTATGTGAGTTCTCACCTACTCTGAGAAATTCGGCTGATATTCAAAAAACTATGGACCATTTTACAGACGTCGCACGGTGGATGAAAATCGTTTTTCATTGGCCAAAATTCTGTAGCTTTTGAACCGATAAAAATATTGAAGTAATTTTTTTTTTTAATGGATAGATGTTTAGTTCAGCTTGACTGAGTTTTAATTGCATTAAAATTGATTGAGGACTTTTTAAGGACTTCTAGGTCAAAGTTGAACTTTTGATTTTTTTAACTTTTGGAGTGAAATATGGGTTTATTTTTTTTTTAATCACATATTAAAAAAATTAATATTTGGAACTTAATCACCACTATCGTGAATAAAATGTGAAATTTTTATTCCCATAAAATTTTCATTTCCCAAATAGGGAAATTTCCTATCATGAATATCATGGGAACGTTTGTTTTGCTATCAATATGTGGTGAGTGTACAAGAGGGAAGAAGAAAATATAAATAGTAAAAATTATTGAAAATTTATGGGTAAGTGATGTAAAACGTAATTAAATTCACTACAAGAGTAGGGGATTCAGCAACAGCGGATAGCTCGTCGTGCTTTGCGAGATGCATCTAATCCATTAGAGTTGCCCGATACATAGTAGGTGGGTTAAGTTTATATAAAGAATTTAAATCAATTTGTTTCCATTTCAGATTTATTCATAAATCGGCGTTTTCATACCTGTGGAATAATTTGACAGATTCTCTGCCGGAAACAAAAAAAAATTTGGTATTCCGCCAATCATAAAACTAAGCGCATGCTAACGTTTTTTGCAGAGGGTGGATACCAAAAAGGTGTTGGAAGAGATTATGAAGTAGGAATGGCGCAATCCACTTTTTGGTAGAAGAAGAAACCAGAGCTAATTGTCAGGAGTTCTACAGAAAATTTGGCATACCCGGCGTCATCGGATGTATTGATGGAACACACATCAATATTGTAAGTCCAAATAAAATCAACCAACATTATTGCAACAGAAAAGGAAATTACAGTTTGAATACCACTCTCGTAAGTATACATTACACATTCATTATTATAAAAGCTTGTAATTATATATACATTTTATGATTTTTTAGATATGCGATAGTAATATGAGAATTACGTTCGTTGATGCCAGACATCCCGGATCCTATTGAGAAGCATGTCATGTTGCACATTATTTATTGAGTTAGACCTAAAAATAGTTTTTAGTTAATTTATATATCCATTAAAATGTAACAACTACTTACATTTTTTCTAGTTCCCCAAAGAAAATAACATGAACAAATTGACACAAAAAATTGGAAAAATGTCTTTAAAAAATCCATTCATGATAAGGCGAAATTTTGAATGGGAAAATTTTTTTTGTGCATGTCATTCACCGCTGAATTACATATCAGTAAATTAGAACACATTTTATGGGACAAATTATTCATGATCGCACTTTTGAGAAATGGGAAAAAACTTTAGGGAAAAAATTATTCATGATAATAATTATAATTAATTTTGTGATAATGGAATTTTTTTAATGTTACACTCAAAAAAAATTGTTACACTCAAAAATATGCTTACACTCAAAAAAAAAGTAAAATTAACTGGAGATTTTGCTGTTACTACAGAAAAATGTATTATTTTTTGCTGTCAAATTTGATCATTTTAAAAACATTTTAAAAATAAAACCTGCAATAGATTTTAATATTGTAACAATTTGTAACAAAGGTAGGTTCTATTTATTATTATTTTTTACTAATACATTGTTTTTCGTACTTAAATAACAATGAAAGGCAATTATAATTATTATTCATTTGACACAAATATTGATTGCAAATATTCTATATTTTGTTTGTGCTATTTCTGTTCTTTAGTAATTTTTTTTTTGGCTTCTTCATCTAAATCCCAATGTTCCACTTTCCATTGATTTCGAATATTGGAGATGAACGGATCTGACGTTGCCAATAATATATTAAATAGATCTTCATTTGTGGAATTTCGTGAAATTTTTCTAGTATTGTGCTCTCTATAAAATCTGTAATCCTTGTTCCTTTTTTCCTGAGCCTCCTCTGATAGATCTCCAAGTGGCACCAAATGATATTTAATGACATCTTCTCCATAATAAAGGATTTTGTGAACTGTTGCAGACATATTTCCCCATGGGTGGTTGGTTGTATATATTTTTGCAGTTTCCTTAGCATAATCTCCAAATTGTCTAGAGTCAATTTCTTCATTGCACGCAAGTACTTCAAGGATTATTTTAAATCTGAAAATAAGTTATTTCAGATGCTGTTTTTGGATCTGAAAAAAATTTTCGTGCGGTATTGCCATCATTTGTATTGCCTGACCCTTGTTTTTGCTGATCTATAATCAATCCAATTTTGCGATATTCATCTTGAACATGTTTCTTTTTTGAACTTCTTAACTCTTTGTTGGTTTCGTTGTTTCTTATGGATCTTGAAGACCCGAAATCCAAATCATAACTGATTTTTAGTATATGTGCCATAAGTCGTATTCTTGCATGTAGTGGTGATAATCCAAATTCATATGCATCGGGATTATCTAATGATTTTGTCGGAATTTGGTTTAATTGGGTTGATGCTGCTTGTCATAAGTATAATGCAGCTGGATGCAGCCTTCGTGTTAGTCAAAGCCTGACCTACTTTTCCATCTATCATTGCAAGGACTAATTGGTAGCTTACTTCAATTTGCTGCCCATCTAACTGTAATTGTAATGGCTGTAGTGTTGCAATTTGGGACTTGATATCACTAATTTCTTTGTTAATGGCATCAAGAGTTTCTTTTTTGAATTCAAATTTGATTGGCCTGCAGTATTTCGTAGAAGATGGTGTCCCACTTTTTTTCAAATATCCATTGTTTGCGTTGTACTAGTCGAAGCTCTGAAATGACCGTAAGATCTTAATATCAGGTAAAACTAATTAGTATCTCGCCAATATGGGGTTGTTTTTTATCTTTAGTGGTTTAATGTCGCGATTATTATTATAAAATTGTTTATTACGTTGGTTGACCCTAACAGTTGATAACAGGCATATTAGAAAGAGATCATATGTTTATTGTAGAACCTATTGTGATTCTTTTATGGTTTATTTTTTTGCTGATCAAAACGAAGCCATAAAACCCTTTCACAGGTATTATATTTAATTATTTTAGTTTTGCGTAGTCTAAAGTAAAAAAACATAAACCTTTAGGCGAAAAAGTGAAAATTTAATACATCATTGTATACGAGTAATTATAGGGCTGTTTAAATTATCGCAATTTGAATTTTTTTAGAGTAATTTCATTAAAATTAAAAAAGTGTTCTACCCGCGGGTCGTGGCGGGTGCAAAAGTATATATAGGGTTAAAGAAGACACTTTCAACCTTTCTTAGGGTGGTATACGTTTCTTGTTCCCTAGAAGTTCTATCCCACTAAAGTTTAAATTTCAGAAACATATAGTAGTTTAATAAATATTTTATAACGCCCCTAATATTAAACGCTAGAGCGGTAACCACTTACAACAACTAAAGACTATAATCCTGCCAACAACATAAAAAAGACCGCAGGCCATTATCGATGATAGCTTGCGAGTAGTAACCATTTATTTTTGACAAAAAACAAATAAAAAAACACCTTTTTCTGAAATTAAAAAACAGTTGAGTTTGACAGCATGCCACGCCCACAATTATCAATAGTTTAACTTAATTTTTTTGGTACCTTAATATGGATATATTAGCTCCAAAAAGGCGTAAACATTTTAAAAATCGGTGACAAAAAAATACGACTTTTAGCCAATGAAAAATGGTTTTCAGCCACTTAGCGTCCTAGACTCAATACATCAGCCTTGGTTAAAGAGAGATTTAGCTAACGTTAAGAGAGGTGCCGTGTCCCCGTGGTGTCTCCCAGGGACAATACACCTATCTTAAGCAACTGCTACATTAGGGGAGTGCGACCTGTGGTGTCTCCCAGAAGCAATATACTCACTGTAAGAGAGCGTCTTTCTGTCAACGGTTTCGAAACTGTCCCCGTGGCGTACCACAGGCCCAGTTAGCTCTCTGTCAAATAGCGGCGAGCAAATAAGTCTCCGTGAAGGTAGTGGTGGCCAATTACGTTAAGAGAGTGGCTGTGTTGTACCTAGCATAGTAGAGGACTATAAGAGACGGTAAACAAAAAGCATTTAATTATCGAAGAACGTGTTTCCTTTATCAGGGGTCCAGAAATAAAAATATTCTGTGACAGAACCTCCTGGAGCGGCAGAGAAGCATCGTTACAATTTTATTCATATTTTTTTCGTATTTAACAAAATGTTAAAATTAATAAAAGTATTTTTCAATTGGCGTATAACATACGTACATATGTACAAAGTATATTAAATTTGAAAATCATTTCTAAATTCGATGTTAGGTTTCTACGCCAAAACATATTTAACCTGAAAGTTAAATAACTTTTATTTGAATTGTTAGTTAAATATAGTTTGACGTAAGCGGTAACGTCGAAGCATATCTTACTCTTCAGGCGCATTTAAAATGATGCCATATAATATTTATGCGTGAAAATAATTATGATTTATACTTGACTAAATTTTAATTAAATTTATTTCATCTATTTTTATAGCGATTGGTTTGTTGTAACGCAGTTCTATTTTCTCGCTGTTGTTACAAATCAGCTGGCTTGTTTTTGACAATAGAAAGAGCGTATAAGTCGTTAGTTGTTATTTTTAGTTTTTTTACTTGGAATGCGAAATTATCTCAGATATTCCACCTTTATGGCTCCACTAACTACTCTCTGGACCATCATTCCTATATAGTGGCCATAATGGTCACTGGAAATAAGTTCAACATTAATAGTTTCGCCAAAGGTGCTGTTTTTAAATGCTTTTCTTCACAGGATCATTTCTGTAGTCAGTCTTCATTTCTTTTCCTTACAAAATGAAAAGTACCACAACCGCGATGAGAAGTAGTACTCTACTTTTGTTTCCTAAATATTTTAGATGTTTTACTTTTATGGGTCAATTAACTAAGATTCATTTTTTTGTTGAAATTTAGCATTTTTCATATTAGAAACACTCGCCTTTCAATAAAATTAAATCGCAAATAATACTACGCATTCTGATAATTACTTTCAGCGGAAGTCTAAGTTTAGAATTATCTATTGGCAATAAAACAATTGTTTAAACTAAAACTTGTATAATATCACTCGCAGAATAAATACAGAACAGAACAAAATAACTAAATAAACAAACGAATAAAATACTTTTCGTTATAGAAACGGCTAAACGGGTATATAAAGGGCGGATGACAGAATAAAATTCGTATTCAGTTAAGAACCTCTTAAGGAGGAAGAAGACTTCAAATACACCTCCAGAGCTGCTAAAAGACAATAAGACAGGGGTAAGTACAATTTAATTCCCTTTTTTGAGTGTAATTCGTGTTCGTTAGCGACAATTTCCTTCGTGATTCCTTTGTTAACTAACGTGGCAGTTTTTGATAAAATATTAAAAAGCTCAAAATTGTGTTTTCAAGTCTGACCGAAAGGATTCAGGGCTAGGTTCAAAATTTATTTGCCATCAGCATTTGGGGATTTAAGTTGAATCTGTTCTCTGCAACATTCTTTTATTTCAGACGATTAAAACAAACTTATTTTTCTTCTCTTTACAAAAAGAAGACATGAAGAGTTGGTAAATTATTGGAACACAATTTGGCATAAATTATTTTCAGTGCAACCAAATAGAATAACTGTCATATTCGATGTTATTATTTTTTTTTTTGGTATATCAATTTAAATTATTATAACTTTTTCTATTCATAACAGTGGTAGCACAGGCTATCGGGTTAGGAGTTATGCTAGTGGTATAAATTAAACTGCTGCATCTTCAACTAGTTCCCAGAAGAGATCCTGTTTATGTTCCTATTCGTTGGTTAAGATAAAATTAGACTCAGATGGAAAATATTATTTGTATGACTCATTAATTTAAACGCGTATAACATCATATTAAGAAGCAGCTTCAGAGAGGATGTCTTGTGGTAAGAAGAGAATTGTTGCAAAAAGAGAGTTAACGATATGCGGTTCCAATTTCCTCAAATAATTTTCAATGAATTGATTAATATTTTTGTTGAGCGGTTTTTACAAATGACGTGGTCTAATTTTAATAGAGTGTCAATTGTAAAGAGGCAGATTTAATGCTAGTTTGATAAGATTTTGTGTTTTTTAAGGTCGTCACTCACGATATTAAGTGGTCGTACGATTCCACTAGAAAAAATAACATCCGACAGTACAATATCCCACTTTAAAAACCAACTTGCAAAAAAGTGATTTTTCGATTGCAAATTATCATTTAAAAACTAAAATACAACTCTGATCGCATAGTAAATATCGGATCGACCGACTAAATCTAAGTGAATTTGAAAATATTTTCTCGAAAGATTTGTTAAACATGGTAAGTGTGAGGTGGGTCTAAATGAGTCAGTGTTTTCCATTAGGTTGGCACCTTTTTGCATTAACAATGGCGCTGCGGGCGGCAGCATAAAATTCATATTCAGTAAAGAACCTCTTAAGGAGAAAGAAGACTTCAAATACACCTCGAGAACTGCTAAAAGACAACAAGACTGGGGTAAGTACAATTTCATTCGTGTTTATTACCGATGATTTCCTTCGTGATTCCTTTGTTAACTAACGTGGCAGTTTTCGATCCGGCGTTAAAAAGCTCAAGGTCCTACAAACATAACAAAAAAAATAAAGGATTTTCTCAATTTCGACCGAGAGGATTCAGGACAAGGATCAAGGTGAAATTATTCTCTGCAACATCCTTTTATTTCAGTTGATTAATTAAAAAACTCTTTATTATTTTCTTTATAAAAAAGAAGAAATGAAAAGTTGGCAAAGAATATTTATGAATTTAGCAAAATATTAGAGTGAAATATGGCATAAACTATTTTCAGTCCAACCAAATAGAATCACTGTCGCGTTCGCTGTAATTATCGAAGGAATTTAATAAAAAAAAATGTATATTTAAATTATAACTTTTTCTATTCATTCATAGTAAGCAGCAGCTTCAGAGTGGATGTCTTGGAATAAGAGGAGAAATGCTGCAAAAAAAAAACGTAAATAGAGACAAGAGGTCCCGATTTCGTCAAATGATTTTCAATCAATTGATTCATATTTTTGTTGAGCGGTTTTTACAAATGACGTGGTCTAATTTTAATAGAGTGTCAATTGTACAGAGGGCAGATTGAATGATCTGACAAAAAAATCAAAAGTAAAATATTCTTATTGCCTGTCTAAATATCTCACTCCAGTACAAATGAAACTTTCAGAAAATGTTCAAAATATAATGCGAGCCAAACGAGTGTCAAATTTTTACCCGTATATAAGATTCATAACTTATTGTTTTCCTTGATTTGATATTCCGACAGGGCGTTTTGATGAGATTGTTGGAATGAATTTCCGTCATCCCTTGCCAACTTTGGTTTGGAGACAAACCGGTGTCGGTCATGTGCCACCTTCAGTGTCATTTTTCGTTCTGAGAAGTTAATATTTTATTGTTTGTCAGGTATCTATTTGTCATGTGAGCTCGTAGGCATCTGTAAGGTGTGAACAGGTGGTAACAGGTAAAGCTCGTAAGACTGGTGTTTTGTACGGATTGGTAGATGTAAGTGATGACTGCTTTATTGCTTTGTATTGCATGAGAATTTTTTTGTGGATGACAGGTAGATGTTAGGCACAATTTTTTCCCCATTTTAATACTTTCTAATTTTATTTGAATCTTTTACAAATCGTTTTACCCAAGCTAATAGTGTAAAAGGGCCTTAAGTCATAAGTCAAAAGTTGGGAATATAATCTTTTATGTGCATTTGCGTTTCGAAATACAAATACAAAAATATTAAAATTGGAAAAGGAAAATCTTAGAATCAATACTTATAGCGTACGAAAATCTTTATATTACAGATCATGCATCTTCTACTTATCACTCTTAGCGCGTTAACTTCTATATGCGCGCTTTCTCAGTACCCCCCACATCGAACTTTATTTAAGTGGAAAGTAATGGAATTTGATTTTCCCACCGAAGAGGCCAGGGAATATGCTGCGGCTGCAGGAAATATAACACCAACAAATGCAATGCTTTTCGATGTTCAGCCCGTTTATGGCAGTAAGATTTTATTTTTACAAAATTATATCCATTTTTGGACGCTCGTCTTATTATGGCAATTTCAGAAAAGATGTTAAAAACATTTGTAACCACACCAAGGCTTAAATCTGGCATACCCTACTCTTTGGCCACAGTCTCACATAAAAGGCGCGCTAATGGTCCTTTGTTAGAACCATATCCCAATTACGAAGCGCATAATATTAATGGAACAAATTGCGATGCTATCACCTCAGCATATCATGTGGCGGTATATTTATTATCCATCTTGTTGCTATTTTTATTTTAAGAAAAATTATTTTTTTAATATCTCTTCTACGTTTAAGATCACTGAATGTCATCAAATGTGGGTAATTGATACTGGTTCGGTTGACTCAAAGCCTTTATGTCCTCCCCAGTTATTGTTGTTCGATTTAAATACTGATGAACTTATACATCGTTATCGCTTCCCCATATCTCTGTATAAGCCCGGAGCTTCATTGTTCATTACTCCCGTTGTGAACGTTAAAGATCCTTTTCCCAGCGGAAATTGCAGTCGTACAATGGTTTATGTAGCTGATGTCGAATGGGATGGTATTGTAATCTATGATTTCATGCAAGACATTGCCTGGCGTGTTGAGAATAAGGTCATGAATCCCGATCCAAAGTACAGTATACACACTGTTGTCGGCCAGAGTTTCTTCTTAATGGACGGCATTTTTGGTATGGCAACAGATAAAAAGAAATTATACTTCCATCCACTGTCCAGCGCAACGGAATATTCTGTCGATTTAGAAGTAATCGATAATAGTAACATATTTGCAAATAATACTGAAAATATGCCACAAGCATTTCGACCATTGGGTAAGCGTGGAGGTGCATGCACAGTCTCTGCAATGGATAGCAAAAACAACATGTATTGTGTCACCTTAAATCCTATTGCGCTGATTAAATGGAATGTCGAAACCCCATATAACAAGAGGAACTTCAAAGCCTTATCCATAGCAATTAGAGAATTGGAATTTGTTAGTGGCATGAAGGTGGTGAGAAATTATTACGGCCATGAAGAGCTATGGATGGCGTCTAATAGATATCAGGTATTACGAAGGATTCCGCAAATCACCAAAATTTACTAACTTAAAAATTTTATTAAATATTTTCAGAAAATGTCCACTCATACGCAAGACTTCAACGAAGTTAACTTTCGCATTGTAGTACTTAATTTAGACAAAGCTATATTGATTGACACAGATATTTGTCACTTGTTTTAGTTTCCAAAATTATATTGAACCAAATAGAGAAAAATTTAAATGAAATACGTACTCGTATCTGTTGTTGTGTTTGCTTTACTTTGAAACTAAATAGAACGACTTACAAATAATATTAAAATTAATTACGTGACTGTAACGTCACCTGCGTGCTCCTGAAATAATATTGTGTAAAGCTTTTTTTATAATATACACATAACGTTGTTGTATATTTCCCCGTTAAGAATGTTGGATTGGTTCCATGAAACAAGCATGAAAACAAACACAGTTAAAGCCTTTTTACATTGACCATCATCTGAGATAGTTTTAGTGTTATCACTATCGTTTGTTTAATTTTGTGTCACCACTAATAAAATGAATGAAATGTGTTTTTGTTTTTTGTTTATTTTTGTTTCGATCGCATGTGTACCACTGCGGTCAGCCACTGTTTGGTTTCTGTTACTCTTTTGATTTGCAAGACGATTTGTCGACTGGTATAATTTTATCATGTTACTCTGGCCAGCTGCTTCTTTTGCTGTTCTTGCTGGCTGGAACTTCAGGAACTTCCTTCCATCGCTAGCAGTTGTATTAACTTAAGTTCCCTTCTTTAGAAATCAAGTGCCAAGAGTCATCTGATATCCAAATGTAGCTGAATTGATTTCATGTCTAATTTTTCCATCGACAAAAATACTAAAGTTTTGGTTATGAATCATATGTGTCCTCCACTAAATCCATCATCTAGTCCTTTATGCATGGTATTCACCACGGTAGCAACAGCTTCTTCTGTGCCACAATCTTATTCGAACCCATATTAACATTCATCAAATAATTTATTTTTTTTTAAACACGACGATAGTTGCGAAAGTAAAGCTACATGCCTGAATTTGCAACTACTAATTGCTAAATGTTTTTGTATGTATGAAAAGGATAAATGATGTCCTTACAATAAAAAAATTAAATAAACTTTGACATCGATGTAGTGTTCTCAGGCTATTTCAAGACTCTTTAATATTTTTGAAACTTGAAGAAAGTAGTCACTTCTTGGATCACCCGCAGTTATATCACTCGTGTTTTGTTTTGATTTTAAAATGGTTTAATCGCGACACACCCAACAACCAAAATGATTAACAACTCATATCACACAATAAGTGTGTTAGACGTTAATGTTATTAAAGTGTAATAGAATATTGTCTTTTTCATTTCTATACACATGAAGCTACTTGCTAAAGGAATTTTGAATAACACGGACTTTTTACCAACAAAATTTCATTTAATTGACAAAAAAAAAAAAAATTGTACCCGGAAGGAAATAAAAAGTATGCGTTATATACGAGTATGTAAGTATATTCCGGTTGTATTATTTGCTCGCTCTGTTTGAATAAAAATTACTCTATGTCCTAATCCAGCCTTTAAGCTATCTTTCAAATAACCAATCATACCAACAATCAAATTTATCGGGAGATTTTTTTTTGCTACTTGGTATTTCAGTGTAAAAAAAAAAGGTTCGTGACTTGTGGCAATACCAAAAATGCTCAGTAGAGTTTCCCACTTTATCATGAATAGACTAAAAAACGAACAACGCTTGCAAATCATTGAATTTTGTGAACAAAATTCGTGATATATGGGAAATTTGTTTTCTATCCAGACCCTTTGCCTTCAGCGACGAAGCTCGTTTTTGGCTCATGAATGGGTGCGTTAACAAACAGAATTGCCAGATTTGGTGTGAAGAGCAGCCACATGCAGTTCAAGCACTGCCTACGCATCCTCTAAGATGCACAGTTTGGTGCGGTTTGTGAGTCGGCGGCATCATTATATACAATGTTGCTGTGAGATAAACAACTCATGAAAAATAACATGTTTTGAGTTGCATCGTTTGCTATGTTTATACGGCTGACTCGACACGACCTGGGTAACATTTTTACAATAATGTGCTTGTGTTTTGGTGTCTTATCCCATTGTTATTTGAAAAACAAATGAATTGATACAGAAGTCTACTTTACACCGAAAATAGCTCATTAAGTTTAAACATTTTTGTTCTCTTTTTATTTCTGACTTAGAATTTCTTTTGCAAATGATTGATATTTTTCGTTTTAACATGAAATGAAAAAGTACCTAAAAACTAAAATAACATCGATCTATAGCCAAATATGAATTTAAAAAATTTGCATCTTGAAATCCGCATCTTGACATTTTGTGGGGCAAAAGTCTGCAAAATGCAAATAAATCCTCATTTCTGGCAACAGTGACATGAAATTGCCTTCTTTAGATTAGTATCAAGAAAATATTTCATTATCACTTTTGTTTAGTAAAAAATTAAATAGTTGAAAATATGCTTCTGGAACGCTAACGGGTTGGGCTATCTCTACATAAACATAAAATTGAACATGTTCTCCTAACACAGGAAATACACATACTCTTGGTCTCTGAAACACAGTTCACTCTAAAACTCTGCTTTAGAATCAATGGATTTTTACCTAACTATACTTACCATCCGTGTGAAAGGGCATGTGGTGGCATCGCCGCCATAGTGCGGGAATTCGGCGAAGATTTTATACAAGCCACGTCTATCAATTTGCCATGTTCTTTGCTACACTAGAACAAAAGTTCATTGGAGCTGGCGACTACAATGCAAAACAAAATTTTTGAGGCTCGAGACTTCTTAAACCAAGAGGGAGACAGCTATACAATACAGTTAAAGCTGCCAGATCTTATTAATTTTTGCCAACGTAAAAAATATCAGACGTGATCAATTGTTAGTAAGTTCGTCCTATTATTATATCTCCTAATGAAAACAGAAATTGATTGAAATATAAAATGCATGTGTGCTCACACGGACTTTCGAACATCCCACTGAGAAATCCGATATTCAAACAGCTATGGATTAGTTTACAGAAGTCGCAGTTAGAAATGCAACACCAAACAATCAGTTAAAAAAATGTATACCAATCATGGGCTGATATACAGACTGTCGTCAGGGAAATGAGAATGCTCAAAAGGCATGGGCTTCAAGACCCAAATGAACTTATTTTAAAGAACTTCACGCAATAAACTGAAACAGAAACACGAATCCGCCATATTTGATCCAAGAAATAGCACGGACTAATGCCTGTTAAAAGGTGCAATGCACTTAAAATATCCTATTGCATACGAGTCCCCACTAAGACTTGCGGTTTCCATTTCTTCGCAAATCACTTAGAAAAGGTATTCACACACCCAATTGCATAAATAGTTTCACTATTCAACATATTAGTGACACTGTAAATGATCTTATAAAATTAAAATATAGATATAAGAAAACCAGCCAGGCCCGATCATATTACAGGGTCAATAAAAAGGTACTTACTTAATTATGCTGTGGGTATTTTACTCCTCGTATTTAATGTAATGTTCCGAATTGGCTTCTTCTCGTGTTCTTGGAAGACTTCTGGAATTATTCTGATCCCTAAACCAGGAATCGACTTAAGTCAGATTACGTCGTACAGGCCTATTAGCCTGACGTCTATTTTAACAAAATTGTTAGAAAATTTATTCGTTTCGTGTTTAAAGTCGTATCTTACTTGTGAGAACATCATTCCGGACCATGAGTTTGGTTTTCGAGCAAGTCCACAGAATTGTTACCGTTATTACATCTGCATTTGAAAATAAGCAATATTGTTTAGCTTTATATATTGATATTTCTTAGGCGTTTGATAAAGTCTGGCAAGATGGCCTACTTACGAAAATAACCCGAGTTCTACCTGGAAACTCTCACAAACTTCTAAAGAGCTATCTAACAAATAGAACACCAAGAGTAAATTCATATATCAAATTTCTACAAAGCGCAAAATATCTGCAGGAGTACCTCCAGGCACTTTACTAGGGCCGCTATTATGTATGGTCTATAAAGCGAATATGCCAACAAGCCCATATATGTATACGTCAACATTTGCAGATGATACTGCATTTATAAGTATTAATTAAGACCCGAAAATTGCTCCCGAACAACTTCAGTCTCATATTAATGAGCTAGAAAATTTGATAAAAAACGTGGAGAGAATACAGGTAAATTCATCGAAATGTGCTCATGTAACGTTTTCCCTCACAAGGAAAAATTGTCCAGTAGCAAATTCCACTCTTCTCCTCTAAACACATAGACCACGGCGAGCTGCAGACTACAATCTGTCAAAAGTAAAATACACACGTTCATATGAAGACGATTTTTTTGGAGACATCTCAGTGACGACAATTGACAAATAAAGTGTTGACTATTCACAAAGAACGCGTAGAAAAAAATCAGCTTGAATATATGGAATGAATTATATTTATATACATACATTTAAAAACAAGTTATTTTACCTGAAATACCACATGGAAGGTGCGAAAAAAGTATTTTTAGGCCAGACTTGTTAAAATAATTTTTTTTTTTATTTATTTGATTTTCTTTTTGACAATATTCAGTTTCTTCTATGTTTCAGTTTCTTAAATGAGTGGTTTTGCGTTAAGGCAAACAAAGTTGAAGTGGCAACATTGTTCGCCAAACACAAATACTAATAATGCAACGCCAATCTTCCTATCAGCTGTTTATATGAAGTCAACTGCATTTGTAGCCATGAAGCTGTGTAGTCTGCTGTGGTCTATGTGTTTAGAGCATTCCAGTGGAAACCCGCGTGAAATATTTAGGTATTCACATAGATCGAAGTCTTATTTGGTCCCGCCACAGGGAGCCAAAAACAACGACCATAAAACTGCGAACTAATCAAACACACTGCTTAATAAGTCCTCACTAACATTTGGCTTTGGAATACAAAGTGCTTTTCTACAAAACCGTTATAAAGCCATTATGGTCACATGGCATTCAGCTGTGGGGCACTGCTTGTAAATTAAATATCTTATATGCCCCCTGGCATATAAGAAATGAGATCTTGAAGTTCCCACTATCCAGGGGCAAGCAAAAACATACACTTCCAAATACGTAAACAAACTACGAGTAGTCGTCTACCCCAACTCTCTTATACGCAATTGATTAGAACTGCGCGGGCACCAGCGAATAAAAAATACCGAATACGGAAAAGCTAATTTTAGAACAAACTGTTGTTTAAAAAAAATTTGAAATGGATACTGCAACCGTTGTTAGAAATTACTTCAATAAGAATCTCTGAGGGACACATTTCGTTATGTCACTCATTTGACCCAAAAGTACAATGAAAACAACAGTCCACACTATTGGAGCATCTAAGTGGAATTTCTTCACTCCAATAGTGCGGACTGTTGGCTTCATTTTCCATTTGGTACAGGTGAATGACAAATCAAGATGTGGCCAAATAAGCCATCCCTCAGAGAACGTAGGACGCATATCGTTTTGTTGTTTACTTGCCATTTATTTTTATTAAAAGTTTTTATTTTATATTTAACTGGGTATTTTATTCATATTTTTTTCGTATTTAACAAAATGTTAAAATTAATAAAAGTATTTTTCAATTGGCGTATAACATACGTACAACGTACATATGTACATACTATGTACAAAGTATATTAAATTTGAAAATCATTTGTAGATTCGATGTTAGGTTTCTACGCCAAAATATATTTAACCTGAAAGTTAAATAACTTTTATTTGAATTGTTAGTTAAATATAGTTTGACGTAAGCGGCGACGTCGAAGCATATCTTACTCTTCAGGCGCATTTAAAATGATGCCATATAATATTTATGCGTGACAATAATTATGATTTATACTTGACTAAATTTTAATTAAATTTATTTCATCTATTTTTATAGTAATGAAACTGAAAAAAGTTTGAAAACGAATTACGCATACAAATGAACATTTATTTGAATCGACTGTAGCTTTACAGAAGCATATTTTCGACTCATTTGTTACGTTGCAAAACTTGCAAAAGCATGTTTTGGGTTCGCATCCCTTCTTGTTCGCTGTTTGTATGAGATTTTCGATTGAGCTCGAATTATAAGTAAACGGTATCTGAGCACGCTTAATTTCATGAAAAAATAAATACACAAAAATACGATTAATAAAAATAGTTAAAAAAATTAAATTAGAAAACAGAAAAATTAAAAAAAAAAAGTTAAATAATACACGCTTAACACACCCTTATTATTTGATTTTATATAGAGATAAGAAAGCGCAATGTCTTTCGGAATTAATAAGGGTCAGATCTAAAAAAGATACAACCTTTTACAGGCGTAAATATATTTCGAGTATAGCAAAAGGGGAAAAGATGTTACACTTTTTATAGAATCGAAAACATTGTGGTGCCCAACAAAATGCAATAACTTCCTAACCAGAGAGTTGGGAAGGACCAATAGTTTGCTTACATATTTGCATGATTATTATTGTTATTGGTGGTCGATTCGGTCAGCTAAGGATAAACGTTGTATAAGCACATTTCAATGGAATTACCTTTATTGCCCAATTTTTAAGCCAGTCCAAGACTATAAGACTGAGTTATTCGGAAGCTACTTGCGGATTTTAATTAGTTTTTATACATGCAGTGTTGTCTGCAAACATTGACGTTTAAGTATTTGCGCTTGATGATGATTGGTACGAATTTCTGATGGTTTTGTTGGAGTTTTAGCTCTAACCGCGACAGGTCCGATGTCTGTAAAGTAGTCCACAGCTTATTAAGAAACTGCCGGGTCTCCAAGGAATGTTCTGCAATTGAGCTCGAATTTCAAATAAGCGGTATAATAAACTAAATACACAAATATTGGTAAAAAAAAAATCGCAAATTGGAAAACAGGATTAAACAAAATTAAAATAATTAGTTTCAATTAAGATTCCGTTTTTGTTGAAATTTAGAATGTTTGATTATATTGGAAACACTCGCCTTTCAATAAAATTAAATCGCAAATAATACTACGCATTCTGATAATTACTTTCAGCGGAAGTCTAAGTTTAGAATTATCTGTTGGCAATAAAACAATTGTTTAAACTAAAACTTGTATAATATCACTCGCAGAATAAATACAGAACAGAACAAAATAACTAAATAAACAAACGAATACAACACTTTCCGGTATAGAAAATTTCAAGAAAGTCAAATGGTTTTCAAACGGGTACATAAAGTGCGGGCGATACCATTAAAATTCGTATTCAGAAAAGGACTTCTTAAAGAGAAAGCAGACTTCAACACACCACAAGACCGGCTATAAGACAACAAGACTAGGGTAAGTACAACTTAATTTAATTTTTTTTTTTTTGAGTGTAATTCGTGTTCGTTAGCGGCAATTTCCTTCGTGATTCCTTTGTTAACTAACGTGGCAGTTTTTGATAAAATGTTAAAAAGCTCAAAATTGTGTTTTCAAGTCTGACCGAAAGGATTCAGGGCTAGAACCAAAATTTATTTGCCATCAGCATTTGGGGATTTAAGGGGAATTTGTTCTCTGCAACATTCTTTTATTTCAGACGATTAAAACAAACTTATTTTTCTTCTCTTTACAAAAAGAATGTAATAAATATGCGGCTCTAATTTCGTCAAATGATTTTCAATGAATTCAATAATATTTTTGTTGAGCGGTTTTAACAAATGACGTGGTCTAATTTTAATAGAGTGTCAATTGTAAAGAGGGCAGATTAAATGCTAGTTTGATGGGGTTGATAAGATTTTGTGATCTTTAAGGTCGTCAGTCACGGTATTAAGTGGTCGTACGATTCCATTAGAAAAAACAACATCCGACAGTACAATATCCCACTTTAAAAAACAACTTGCAAAAAAGTGATTTTTCGATGGCAAATTATCATTTAAAAACTAAAATACAACTCTGATCGCATAGTAAATATCGGATCGACCGACTAAATCTAAGTGAATTTGAAAATATTTTCTCGAAAGATTTGTTAAACATGGTAAGTGTGAGGTGGGTCTAACTGAGTCGGTGTTTTCCATTAGGTTGCCACCTTTTTGCATTAACAAGGGTGATGTCCTGATGTTAATGGAAGAAACCCTTCAACAATTTCTTATTATTATTTTCTACTGTTCTAAAAAAGCTTTTTGGGCCTTTCCAGGCAGGTATATTATTTTGTTGTTGCTTTTCTCGTTATGTGTTTAAATATTTTCAAAAGTTTACGGTACTTACAAACACAAAACATAAGAAAATTACTTTGTTATTTTAATTCGTAATTTAAAAGAAAAATTCTAACCTCTCTGCATTAAATATCTGCATGAACGCAGATATCTCATGCTACTCATGAGACCATGTTCATATTTACGCACCATATAAATTAATGGCATTCGAAAGAAAACCCCGAAGTATAGAGTGTGAACGAGGTCAGTAGTAGAAGGAAGTCGTAGCACTCGTGTTATTCGAGTCAACACATAACCACTCTCGGAACAAATTGATAATCAGCATACTCGCGAGTTTGTGAACGAGTGAGTGTAGTACCAAAGCCCATATGAATAAATCAGTACCTTCCTATTAAACTAATTCTTTCTAGTTTTTAAAATTAAATATTTATGTACACAAAACCGATTTTTTTATATGATTCTTGATTTGATATTCCGACAGGGTGCTTTGATGTAGAATTTTGGAACGAATTTCCGTCATTCCTTGCCAAGTTTGGTTTGGAGACAAACCGGTTTCGGCTATGTGCCATCTTCAGTGTCATTTTTCGTTCGAAGCTTTATGGACGTTACTTTTGCCTCAATGTGACGGGAGGAAGTTAGGCGTCGATCTAGCTGGAACCGTGGTATTTGTTATTGGTGGACAATTTTACCTTCTTAGCGAAAATGTTACATGATTACTTTTCAATGGATTTACCTTTATTCTCCACTGTTTTAGCCAGTCTTCCCTCATGAATATGGGACTGAAGTTGTGCAGATGCTACCGTCGGATCTTTATTAATACAATTGACGTATATTCATGTGGACTTGACGGCATATCCGCTGTATAAATGATATATAATATCGGCCCTAGTACATTACCTTGAGGTACTCCTGCACTGATTTTCCCATTTCTTGACAGCCAATCAAGAAATTGAGATTTGTTGTTCAGTTTTATTGTTCATGTCTTCTATTTTTTTTAAAAATCAGCTGTTGTAATACATTCTCTAAACGCTTAAAAAAGACACTCACGCTTTGTGGCAGAAAATCATACTAAATTTGAAAAAATTGCAAATGTGCAACGAAAAGTTATTTCCGCTAAAATGTTACAAACAATAGTTATAGCGTACGAAAATCTTTACTTTACAGAGCATGTATCTTCTATATATCACTCTCAGCGCGTTAACTGCATGCGCGCTTTCTCAGAAGCCACATCGAACTTTATATAAGTGGAAAACAATGGAATTTAATTTTCCCACTGAAGAAGCCAAAAAAGATGCTGAAGCTGCTGGAAATTTACAACCAACGAATGCAATGCTTTTCGATGTTCAGCCCGTTTATGGCAGTAAGATTTTATTTTTAAAAAATTATATCAATTTTTGGACGCTCGTCTTATTTTGGCAATTTCAGAAAAGCTGTTGAAAACAATTGTAACCACACCAAGGCTTAAATCTGGCATACCCTACTCTTTGGCCACAGTCTCACATAAAAAGCGCGCTAATGGTCCTTTGTTAGAACCATATCCCAATTACGAAGCGCATAATATTAATGGAACAAATTGCGATGCTATCACCTCAGCATTTCATGTGGCGGTATATTTATTATCCAACTTGTTGCTATTTTTATTTTCAGAAATAATAAATCTTAATCGTTTAAGGCCACTGAATGTCGTCAAATGTGGGTACTTGATTCTGGTTTGGTTGACGCCAATACTTTATGTCCTCCCCAATTATTATTGTTCGATCTGAATACTGATAAACTTATACATCGTTATCGCTTTCACAGATCCCTGTATAACCCCGGATTTTCATTGTTTGTTACTATCATGGTGAACGTTAAAGATTCTTTTCCCAGCGTAAATTGCAGTGGTACAATGGTCTATGTAGCTGATGTCAAATGGGATGGTATAGTAGTCTATGATTTTATGGAAGACAGGGCCTGGCGTGTTGAGAATACGTTCATGAATCCCGATCCAAAGTACAGTATACACACTGTTGCCGGCCAAAGTTTCTTTTTAATGGAGGGCATTTTTGGTATGGCAACAGATAAAGAGAAATTATACTTCCATCCACTGTCCAGCGCAACGGAATATTCTGTCGATTTAGCAGTAATCGATAATAGCACCATATTTGCAAATAATCCTGAAAATATGCCACAAGCATTTCGACCATTGGGTAAGCGTGGAGGTGCATGCACAGTCTCTGCAATGGATAGCAAAAACAACATGTATTGTGTCACCTTAA
Source organism: Phania funesta (assembly GCA_963932375.1). Lineage (NCBI taxonomy): Eukaryota > Metazoa > Arthropoda > Insecta > Diptera > Tachinidae > Phania > Phania funesta. Next base: position 9,039,257 of record OZ010652.1, read on the forward strand.
AGCCCATTGCGTTGATTAGTTGGAATGTTAAAACCCCTTATAACAAGAGGAACTTCAAAGCCTTATCCATACCAACCACAGAATTGGAATTTGTTAGTGGCATGAAGATAGTGAGAAATTATTATGGCCATGAAGAGCTATGGATGGCGTCTAATAGATATCAGGTATTACGAAGGATTCCGCAAATCACCAAAATTTACTAACTTAAAAATTTTATTAAATATTTTCAGAAAATGGCCACTGATACGCAAGATTTCAACGAAGTCAATTTTCGCATTGTAGTATTAAATTTAGAGAGAACTGTATTTATGAACACAGATATTTGTTACTTCTTTTAGTCAAATTTCTTAGTTGCCAAAATTATATTTAACCAAATAGAGACAAATTTAAATGAAATACGTACTCGTATCTGTTGTTGTGTTTGCTTTACTTTGAAACTAAATAGAACAACTTACAAATAATATTAGAATTAATTACGTGACTGTAACGTCACGTGCGTGCTCCAGAAATATTATTGTGTAAAGCTTTTTTTATAATGTACACATATAATTGTTATATATTTCCCCTTTAGGAATGTTTGTAATAGGTAACAGGTAAAGGTCGTAAGTAAGGTGTTCTTGCAAGGATTGGTAGACGTTATTGATTGCTTTTGATTTGCGGATGCCAGGTAAATTTTATAGACGCTTTTTTCCCTTCTTTTATCACCTTGCAATCAGACCTGGTAGCAGGCCTGGAGTTTTTGTATGGATTTGTAGGCGATTATGATTACTATTTTATTGCATCAGAATTGGTGTGGAGGGCAGGTGAACATTTTTTTTTATTGTTTATAGTGTTTTTTGTTGGGGTTGAAAGAAGGCAGTGTTTTTATTGTTTTGTTGCTTAGTCTATCTTGTTCGTTATTTTTGATGTAGATTAATTTTAGAGGTTACCTCGGAGTTATATAAAATGCAACACTGTTCTCATCAAGTACCATCTGATAATAGACTACTGTCAAATTTTGAGCAAATGTCGTCATTTACTTTGCGTTTAACAGCTGTTCAAAAACCACGTGTATTTGAATAAAAATGGAAAAAGGTGAATTTCGAGTGCTCATTAAACATTATTTTTTGCGAAAGAAAAACCGCCAATCAAACCTTCTTGGTTCGATAAATACTATGGGGACTCTGCACCATCGATTTCAATGGAAAAAAGTGGGTTATTGACTTTCGTTGTGGTCGCACAAGTACTAATGACGCTAAACGTTCTGGACGGCCAATTCAGGTCAGTACACCCGAAAATGTCCAAAAAATCCATATGGTGTTGGCCGACCGAAGAGTAAAATTGTTGATGCCATAGGCATTTTTCGATTTTAAATGATCAGTCAGTTGGGTTTAAGAAAGTTGTCTGCAAGATGGGTGCCGCGTTTGCTTTCAGCTGACCATAAACGTAAACGTGTGACAACTTCAAAGAATTCTTTGAATTAGTTTTTGCGGCGTTTTGTAATTGTGGATGAAAAATGGATCCATTACTGTACTCCGGAGATCAAGCAGCAGTCAAAACAATGGGTTTCTCCGGGTGAACCTACTCCGAAGAAGGCCAAGGTAAGTTTGTTGGCCAATAAGGTGATGTCAACAGTTTTTTGGGATGCACACGGGATAATCCATAATGGAATGGTACAACTATTTATGTCATCTGACGTGGAAGCCTTATCTAAGTGATTTACAAAGGTATTTACCTATTTACTTGAGTGTTTGGGCCAAGCGTCATTGTATGAGCTAACTAATGAATTATTTTATCAACAAGATCTGTAGAGAACTGTATTATACAGCTGTCTCCCTCTAAAACTAGGGAGTCTGGAGCGCCCACATGTGTGTTTTGCATTGTATTCACCAGCTGCAATAAAACTTTGGCCCAGTGTAGCAAAGAACCTGTCAAATTGATCGTGAAATAAACAGACGAAACTGAAATTTTAATATCAGTCAGTCTCATAGACGTAGCTTATGAAAAGCCGAATACAGGCATTGTAAAAAGCTATAACACGCCCTTCGACTTGGCTGTTTAGTGTCGTATGTGAAAAGTAGTTTTTCTTAGAGTAAAATGCGTTTCCCTGCATAATTGTTATAAAATTGTTCGCTGTTTGTATGAGAAAAAAAATTTAATCTTTTAAAAAAGACCTTCAAGCTTGGACAATTTTAATAAATTAAAAATAATTAATTTTAATTAAGATTCATTTTTTGTTTAAATTTTGAATTTTTGGAAATATTGGAAACACTCGCCTTTCAATAAAATTAAATCGCAAATAATACTACGCATTCTGATAATTACTTTCAGCGGAAGTCTAAGTTTTGAATTATCTATTGGCAATAAAACAATTGTTTAAACTAAAACTTGTATAATATCACTCGCAGAATAAATACAGAACAGAACAAAATAACTAAATAAACAAACGAATAAAATACTTTCCGTTATAAAAAATGTCAAGGAAGTCAAAAGGTTTTCAAACGGCTAAACGGGTATATAAAGGGCGGACGACAGAATAAAATTCGTATTCAGTTAAGAACCTCTTAAGGAGGAAGAAGACTTCAAATACACCTCCAGAGCTGCTAAAAGACAACAAGACTGGGGTAAGAACAATTTCATTCGTGTTCATTACCGATGATTTCCTTCGTGATTCCTTTGTTAACTAACGTGGCAGTTTTCGATCCAGCGTTAAAAAGCTCAAGGTCCTACAAAGATAACAAAAAAATAAAGAATTTTCTCAATTCCGACCGAGAGGGTTCAGGACAAGGATCAAAATTTATTAACCATCAGAATTTGAGAATTTAAGATGAATTTGTTCTCTACAACATTCTCTTATTTCAGACGATTAAAAAAAAATCTTTTTATTCTTCTCTTTATAAAAAAGAAGACATGAAAGTTGGCAAAAAATAATTATGAATTTGGCAAAATATTGGAGTGAAATATGGCATAAACTATTTTTAGTGCAACCAAATAGAATCACTGTCGCGTTCGCTGTAATTATCGAAGGAATTTAATCAAAAAAAATGTATATTTAAATTATAACTTTTTCTATTCATTCATAGTAAGCAGCAGCTTCAGAGTGGATGTCTTGGAGTAAGAAGAGAAGTGCTGCAAAAAGAACGTAAATACGATAACCGGTCCCGATTTCGTGAAATGATTTTCAATCAATTGATTAATATTTTTGTTGAGTGGTTTTTACAAATAACGTGGTCTAATTTCAATAGTGTCAATTGTACAGAGCATTTTTTTGCACCTTGTAAATCAGCTATCTTTTTTTGTTGTTGCTTTTCTTGAAATGTGTTCAGATATTTTCAGAAGCTTAAGCGTCTTATGATGCGCAAACAAGCCAGGTGGCGGTGCTTACAAGAACAAAACATAAGAAAATAATACAGGAAAATTCTAGCCTGTCTGCATTTTTCTTAATTTCTTTTCTATCCATTTCGAATTTTTTGCTTTTTTTTTAATTTGAAATTTTTTTTTCTTATTTTATAATTTTGGAATACTAATAATTCACGTTTCAAATGTGTCCATATTTTCAGTAAATGAAATTAGTAGTAAATACAACACTTTTTCCCAAACCTACCAAAATTAAACTTAATCGATCATCGTAACAAACGAAAAATGTCACAGCAGATTTGATAGGATAATCCTAACAATGGCAACGCTGTTGTATATCAAAACATGTGGCTTGATCGCTTGCAAATGAAATATAACAAGAAGGATACGAACCGAATGTTCGATTCGAGCCAATATTTTACAATCATGCCAAAGAAAACGATCACTAACACAAATGTTCACTTGCGCTAATAATCACTACTTGTCGTTGAACAAACACGTTTGCATCGTAAAATATCTGATTATATGATCGAGTATACTGGAGAAGTTCATACTTGTTGCAGATCACTGATCGAATGACAATCGTTGTGACTGGCAAAAGTACAGTAAAAATATAGGTCAAATGTTAGTAATATAACTGCAGAAGGTAATTTTTATCATCTAAGGTATGGTTGAGAACAGCGTTCGTTGACTTTGTGATACTTACCTACTCAATTTAACCCTTTTTTGATGCCCATAACACTTTCTACACCCATTTTTTAATTTAATTTCTTTTATAATTTGTACCTAGTTCGTGCTACGTTTTGCCACTTTTTGAAAAATTGTACTTCTTATTGAGATATATTTTAGCAATGCGAATGTTTAAGCGCTGACATGTCACACAAGGGTTCATGTTACAAGCAGCTATTCAATAACTATATACATATACTGTCAACTTAACAGCTTTAAAGCAGAAACTTTTGAGTCCATGCTCTCGTCTCTTAATTTGCTCGAAACAGAGTAGGAACACTAAACTCCCAGTGAAGATTTAATTACAAAATATATAACGATCACTTCTGACAAGTAATATAGCTAAGAGCTGCTTCTAATATATCAGATACACAACTTCCAATTTTATTATACAATGTTTGATGCAAATGATCTTGCAAAAGTGCAAGTGCAAAATATCGTAGCTTTTTAGTGAAATCGAACAACAAAATACACAAAATTTCTATCAAGTTCGATAAAAAAGCAACGATATTTTGCATTTGCACTTTTGCAAGACCATTTCCACCAAAAACTGAATATCGCTCGCTAATGTTTCCTAATTCGCACAGACATCGAATTCTTTGAATTCGCCGGTGAGTTCAGCTGTTATCAATTTGCCTTGAACTTATGTTTCGAAAAAAAAAATTAATTAAGTGTTAACAATAGTTATAGCGTACAAAAATCTTTATTTTATAGATCATGTACCTTCTAAGCGCGTTATCTGTATGCGCGTTATCTGTATACGCATTATCTCAGAACCCGCCACATCGAACTTTATATAAGTGGAAGGTATTGGAATTTGATTTTCCTACCGAAGAGGCCAAAAAAGATGCTGAGGCTGCTGGAAATTTAATACAAACGAATGCAATGCTGGTCGATGTTCAGCCGGTTTATGGCAGTAAGATTTAATTTTTACAAAATCTTGTTACTTTTTGGAAGTTCACCTGATTTTGGCATTTTCAGGAACGCAGATAAGAACATTTGTGACCATACCAAGACTTAAAGCTGGCATACCCTACTCTTTGGCCACAGTCTCACATAAAAGGCGCGCTAATGGTCCTTTGTTAGAACCATATCCCAATTACGAAGCGCATAACAACAATGGAACAAATTGCGATGCTATCACCTCAGCATTTCATGTGGCGGTATATTTATTATCCATCTTGTTGCTATTTTTATTTTTAGAAAAATTATTTTTTAAATATCTCTTCTAACTTTAAGATCACTGAATGCCATGAAATGTGGATAATTGATTCTGGTTCGGTTGACTCAAATGCTTTATGTCCTCCGCAGTTACTGTTGTTCGATTTGAATACTGATGTACTTATACATCGTTATCGCTTCCACAAATCTCTGTATAAGCCTGGAGCCTCATTGTTTATTACTCCCGTGGTGAACGTTAAAGATCCTTTTCCCAGCGGAATTTGCAGTCGTACAATGGTCTATGTAGCTGATGTCAATTGGCATGGTATAGTAGTCTATGATTTCATGCAAGACACGGCCTGGCGTATTGAGAATAAGTTCATGAATCCCGATCCAAAGTACAGTATACACTCGGTTGCCGGCCAAAGTTTTTTCGTAATGGGCGGCATTTTTGGTATGGCAACAAATAAAGAGAAATTATACTTTCATCCACTTTCCAGCGAAACGGAATATTCTGTCGATTTAGCAGTAATCGATAATAGCACCCTATTTGCAAATAATACTGAAAATATGCCACAAGCATTTCGACCATTGGGTGAGCGTGGAAGTGAATGCACAGTATCTGCTATAGATAGCAAAAACAACATGTATTGTGTCACCTTAAATCCTATTGCGTTAATTAAATGGAATATTGAAACCCCCTACAACAGCAGAAGCTTTAAAGCTTTATCCATAGCAACTAGAGAATTGGAATTCGTTAGTGGCATGAAAGTAGTGAAAAATATTTATGGCCATGAAGAGCTATGGATGGCGTCTAATAGATATCAGGTATTACGAAGGATTCCGCAAATCACCAAAATTTACTAAGTTATAAATTTTCTTAAATATTTTCAGAAAATGGCCACTGCTACGCAAGATTTCGACGAGGTCCACTTTCGTATTGTAGCAGTCGATTTAAAGAAAACTGGTATTGTTAACACCGATATTTGTTCCTTGTTTTAGTAAAATTTCATATAGTCAATCTAAATAGAACATCATGACGTGGTTTTTTAGTCACGTGCGTGCTCCAGAAATAATAATGTGTAATGTTTTTTTTTTTACAATATACATATGTCATTGCTTGCTTTCATAAAACAGGCGTGAATAGAGGACATATTCAAACACAGTCACAGTTTATACACCTGGGGCATTTAACGCAATGATCGCAGCAGGCTACACGACTACAAATACCGCCCAGTAGCCAGCTATGTATTTCGAAGATTTTTTTATTTTTTAAAAGTTCGGTTTTTCTTTATAGAAAAAGTCTTGGCCTGTAAAGATGAAAATACAATCGGGTATATTTTCTGATAACGAGTACAGTAACGAACTATATATTAAATTTAAGATTATAAAAGGACAACGACACATTAACCTCTTCGAAGTGTGGAACCAAAATAGGTCCATTAAAGGGAAAACAAATTTTATGTCTGACTTTTTTAATTTATCTAAAATATTGAGAAAAATCATTTATATAAGTATCAACTCTGTGTATATATTCTAACAGCAAAGACAACAAGCTTTCATTTGATGTATAATATGCTAGAGCAGGTGAAGAATAAAAAAAATTAAAGTATAAGGGAAATTAGTTTTCACCTTTTGAGCCCCGCTCGCTCAAATGTGGCGTGGCCGACAAGTAATACTATTAAGTTTGTAATTAGAATTTGAAACTATGAGTTTGAACGGGGGAGGATCACATACACCAGGCTTAAGCCAGAATACATACATTATTCCAGACATGTCAACCAAACTTTTCTCAGTATTATAAAAATTGAAGTACTTATTTTGAAAGTTATTTCAAATCACGCAAAGGTGACCTGCGCACAAACAATATTAAAATTACGTCAGCTAAAAGACTGCCGATTTGTAATAACTTTATTATATAGCAGTTCATTCAATAAGTCCGTAGGATAAGTAAGAAAAAAACAACATTTTTAAAAACTCGATCTTATTATTCAACATAGTTGCTTGCCTTCGAGGGCAATTCAACGAGTATAATCTTGTGCTGATACGACCACGTTTAAATTCCACTTCTCTACAATTTGTCTCGATGGAGCAGAGTTCGGATAATGTTTTTCAAGCCATTGTTTAATTTCCACTGTATTTTTCAAATGCACGTATCGTTTGAAGGTTAGTACTAAATAAAAATCAAATGGAAAAAATTCTAGTAACGCCATCTGTGTGGCATCCTACAGGTTGGTAATTTGAATTTTTTTTTATTTTATTTTGTATTTTTTTTTTAATTTTGTTTACACAACACAACGCCAAAAACACCGACGACAAAATCAAAGCCAATTAAGGGTAACATCGCGTCACATTTTCTTACGAAATAACAAATCGATAAATGTCAATAAAAACGCGAAATACGAGTAGATTACGGGTAATTCATTAAATCTTATGGAAGTTGATGATGACGCATTGCAAGCAGTTTTAGATGAGCTGGAAGAAACTTTTTCTGTTGTGTTGGAGTGCCGTCGAAAATTTTCTAGCGTACTAGTACTCAAATTAGATATTTCGCACAATATTAACATATATTAACCTAACTTGGGAACGCGGTGTCCTATTCACTTAAATAAAAATTGCAAAATTATCTTGAAGTTGTGCCAAACAACTTTAGTCTTTACAAAAATTAAAAAACGACAAACATACTTTCTCTTAGCAATGTTGTACATCCAGCGATTTTAATCAAATAAGGCTCGTTTTGCTCGAAACATATTTACCTAATAGCTAATAGAAAAAGAACGGAGTATTTGTTATTGTTCCATTTTTTGCGATTTTTTTTAGCACAAATTCGACGATATCTCTGCAACTACTGAGCGGATTTAAAAACAATGTTGGTAGCTTAAACATATCTGTCTTTTTAATATAAATGTATATGTCGAAACCTGGAACCAATTTTAAGAATCCGAGTGCAGATTTGAATTGCGCATCCCAAATAACAAAGGAAACATTTATCTCAAAGTTATCCTGCATTAGCAGGCTTGTGATTATAAATCTAAGCACACAAAAATACATCAAATAACTCTGCATTTACAAAGGAAAGTACTTTCATGAAATTTCTGTATTCGTATTACAAATAAAAATTTCAAAGAAATCTTCAACTTTCATGAAAATTTCTTGTTCACTTTCAGAGGAAAGTGAAAGTTCATTTGTAAAATGTTTTCGAAGAGAAAAGTTGTTGCAATAATTCTACAAATGAAAAGAGTAGAATTAAAAAATGATAACAAAACAAGAGTGATGTTTTGTTTATTACTGAGGTAGAGTTGCCAAACCATTCGCACACACAAATTTACAGGGCAATACTTTTAAATGATTATTATAGTTAATTTTTTCTTTTTTGTAATATCATTTTAGACAGTTGTGTTCTTTAAGCATATTTGATGAAAAAAATTTTAATATATTTTCGTATGTGTACAAAATACTTAAATTTTGCAATTATTATTTTACCACAATCCCGCAAATTTGTATATCTCTCTTAGTAGGCAACATTGTTAAGCCCTCGTCATTTTACTTTCAAGAAAACGTCAAAAAATCGCTTTCATCCAAATTTTGTTGAAAGCAGAGTGGAAAGTAAAAAAAGTTTGAGAGTGTTAGTGAAAAAGTATGAGTGTATTGCGACTTTCTTGCAATTACTTTCCTGTGTAAACGGTAGGTAAAACTCTTGTTTGTATAAACAATGCGGTTAGCACAGTTGTAAAAAAAGAGTAGTATTTCAATCTAAACCTTAAGTTGAGTGCAAAAAATGATACATATTCGGCAGTTTTTTGTGAAACATATTTAGAAAGGAACGCGCGGTTTTGGTAAATAATTCACACACATATTTTACAAAAGAACACAGGCATCTAGAAATGGCAACATATTTGTAACATTTTTGTCAGAAAGAATCACGCTATAAATTGAAAACAAGGTCTTGTTGATCATTCTATTCTTAGGACTTAATTTTCATTTCCTGTTGAGGTGGTTTCTAGTTTGGACAATACGATAAACAATAAACTTGTGCCAAGATTATTTTATTTGTTTAGGTAAAAATATAAAAAAAAAAACACATTCTGGGGTTTTGTATTTGTTTTGTTTAAAAACAAACAAAATACGAGTAACAAACAACTGTGCAAAGATAGTTGTTCATATTTACAATGGTTGTGTTTTTATTGGGAAATAACAAACCATTTAATAGTTTTAAAAGAGCAAAAAACAAATCCGAAAATTAATTTTTCTCATTAATTATGATTTTATATATTTTTGCATTCAAATATTGCAAAGAAGCAAAACTAATTAAAATAGTTAAAATTGTAAATCGCTATCAAAATTGCAACAACAACAACATCAAATACATCATAAAAAAAACTTAAATTAATTTTTGGAGAAACTAATTTTGAATCGTTTGCCCGATTTTCTTTTAAATTAATCATCATAATCATACGTATGTATGAGTATATCACGAATAAAATAGGCCACGTCGTATCATGGCAATCGATGGAAAAATGTTGAATTTATTCACAGTTAAGTGCGGGTAGCTACTTAAACACACTCCTGTTCAACTGATTAATTAATTAAGTTCAGAAGGATTCAACAAGTTAAATGCAACACTATTTTAGTAATAATTTTTCGAAATGTTTAAAAAAATAAACGGGCATGTTCTGACACTCGCAAGAGTGTCAAATCGCAAGCGAATAGCAAATCGCCAAACTTATTTCTGCATGTTCTGCAACTCACGCGTTTTACTTGCGATTTGTTTTTTTTTCTAACTTGTGTTTACCAAAACAAAAGCAAAGCAAACAGAAGAAATACAGGGGCAAAAGTTGCAGAAGCAAAGAACTTTTTAAATTTCATGTTGTTAGAAAAAAATTTTTACAAAATGTCTTTAGTTTTGACTAAAATAAAAAGAAAACTCTATTAATTTAATTTATTCATAACTTTATAGTTTCTTTAGAAACTAGTTTAGTTTAAATACTCTTGCGACTAGAACTCGCCAAAACTCTTGCGAGTGCGAGTTACAGAACACCTCACATGCGAGTTGAAATCACAATCGCAAATTATATGTGAGATGCGAGTGTCGGAACATGGCCGTTAGTTTAAATACAGCAGTTCACTTCAGTATACTTTTGCGACTTGAACTCGCCAAAACTCTTGCGAAACTCACATGCGAGTTGAAATCACAATCGCAATTTTTTTGCGAGATGCGAGTGTCGGAACATGGCCGAAAATTTAATTTTTTTCTTCATTTGTTTGTACCCTATCATTTTTACCCACAAACTTATTATTTTTTATTTTTAACAAAAATATTTTTAATAACATTATTTATTTTGTTATATTTTAAATATTTTAATAGCGGATGCGACCTCCGCGGTTTACAAAAACTTCAAATTTACGCATATTTAGTGAACTAGAAGATGACTTTAAATAGTACAGTGATATTGCTTGTTTTTGTCTTCCTCCTACATATAGGTTAGGTTTCGTGTAAGCCAAGCTTAAAAATGAGTGGTGAAAAGACACATTTTCAAGTATGTTTAGATCAGGATAATAAGGCGGAGGCCGTATAGTTTTGTAAAAGCCGAATTAAGCACAGTTTTGTAGGGATCCCCAGTCATCCCATGTTGCAGCACTCCACACCATAATACTGCCCTTTCTGCTGAGAAATAACTCTTGTTTTCATCAATTATGGAACTAGAAGTTATATCCACATCTGGTCCCTCTACGTTGAACTAATTCTTATCAATGAAAACCACAACATTCCGATCATTAAAGTGACTCCTTTCTTGTACACTCCACGTCATATGCTCCATGGCAAAGTGCAATCGATTTTGTTTGTGTGTGTTAGTAAATGGGGCCTGTTTTTGCACCTGCAAGTGTGCACAGCTTATGGTGGCTTTACGTACTGGTGGGATACTTGCTTGTATGCCAGTTTCCGTGCTAATTTTTGATATTCAAAGGATTAAATTCGTCGTCATCCTGTGTGCTGTTCTCATTTCCGCCAAATTTTAAGCTGTTGTAACACTTCCTTTGTAGTTTTGGTCCTACATTTGTTTGTCCTTCGTGCATCTGTGCACGATTTCATTCTCTCATCCAATTTCGCGGCGATGGCACGACAAGGATACAATAACGACAAATACACATCAATTTTGGATCTTTCAGCTTTCCTCAGAACTTTGTTTTTACCCATGTTTCATAAGCCAATACTTTAATGTAAAAATCAAGCAGAAACGCTTTAATACTTTCAAAAAATTTTTGATATGCTTTTAAGTTCATTTGAATGGTTAATTCGTTGGTAGTACAATTTTCGTTCTACCACTAAAATATCAAAATAATTGGCCTGCTAATTAAGTTTCAATCGTTATGTGGGTCTAATTAATTCAACAGGAGTGTATAATAAAGAAGGATTTATTCTTTTGAAATAAAAATAAAAAGTGACATTAAAATACATACGAGTATGAATATATATTTGGAATCTGCAATTCTAGTTGATTTTTTTTTTTTTTTTGCTTTTCATATTGTCAGTTGAATCATTCCCAATGACCCTTCTTTTCCAGTGCATCGGAATTCTACATGCAATACGTAATGGTGGAACCGTTTACCATGTCCATGCCAGTCCAAAAAATGAATTTCAAGAGACTTATTACATTCTGGAGCTTTATAAGCCGAAATAAGTTGATGTTTTATTTTCTGCTTCATTCAACTTCATTTTAAAAGGTTGCGTCCTTCCTATGCATGAACTTGCAAAGATTACTTCTTTTAGTTTTGCCTCACTGATGAGGGGGAATCAAAGTTTTAAAAGTATTGAAAGCTTTCATCGTCAGTGTTCATAGCTTTTATAAAGTTTTTCATTTGGACCTACATTTATAGTACGTAGAGGAAGTGAAGAATTTATCAGGGACCGCAAAACAATCTTATTATTCAAATTTTGACCAAAAAATCATAATCAAAGATAAATACCACAAGATTAAAAAATACACCAACGTAATACTCGTTACGCGGGGACTGCCTTTGGATGCATTAATTTTTATTTATTTAAGTTTTATTATTTAATAGTTATTTTAGGAGTTGTATGAAGAACGTTTGTCTGCTGGTTATATTTAATTTTTGTCAGTTAGCAACTCAATGTAGAAATATCCTTCTGCCTTAAAACTGACATTAATTGATTCATGGTCAATTTTATCTCCACTGTCCGTGCATTTTCTAAGCGGAAATCATAATTCGAATATTATAATTATTAATAAAAAGTATTTTTTTAAATAAAACTGATAACTCTAGCATTTATTCTTTCTAAACTAAAGTTTCCTCAGATAAGTTTTTGGGTGCTAGAGTTAGGAGTTCTATATCCCATCATAATATATGCATACATACTTATGTACACGTGTCCCTTATAAGTATACCTTTCTTATTTCTTAAGATCACTGGCTTCTCTTGTGGTTTTTCATTATTTTGTATTATTTACTAGCTAAAGAGACGCAAAGAGTGCGTAAGATAAGTGACACAATTCTGCAAGCCTAATTTTTGTCTTGGTAACAACAATATTAAATTGTTACTAAGCGTTAACAATATTTTTAATCAAACATGCATAATCATGTTTACTTTGTTACGTACACGCAAGGAGTATATACATATGATTCTACACTAAATTCAATACTAAATATTTTGTTAAATATAGGCATGCGCAATCATGTTGACCAACAGTCAACAAGAATTAATACTAAAGCCTAATTAAATTCCAGGCCATTATGCTTTTGATATCCTTGAATAAAATAATTTTAATAAATGTTAATTAAAATAAAAAAATTATCATGCGATTTATTTAGTACGACGTAATTGTTAAGATCTTTGTACTTCCACGGCTATCCCATTCGCACTCTCTCTCTCTCTCTCTCTCCCTCTCTCTCTCTCTCTAATACTAATAATATTCCATGACTACGGAGTAATAGCTTCATAACTCCGAAGATTTCTTTAATTTTTGTGGCATGTATGAGTAAAACCTATGAGTACTTAATGCCATTGTACAGTAATTCAGGATTGAAACTAGTTTTTAACGGTGGGTCCCACTTTTCTTAAAGGTCCATCAGCATTATTACAAAATACTAATTCCAAGCATCTTAAAGAAATATTCTTCTACTTGGGTGGGTTTGTCCAAAATCCACAAGTGAGTTGCTGTTAGATAAATGCTCTTCACAATTTTGGTCAAAGTGAGATGCCGATGCCGATGCCGATGCCTTCACTTCATTGTGCATAAAATATCAATATTTAACATATACCTAGCTTAATGACTACATAAGTAAACAAGGTTTTGGACTGGAGTAACCAAAAGTTCTGTCTTATATAATTTGAGGTGCTGGATTTTAAATCGCCACTTCATTTTTTTAGTTGGTTCTGGTTACCCATATACACTGCGAATCAATTAGATAAGGTATTTAATTCCATCAACTTTGGATGAATATATATTGGACCCCAGATATTGCCAAATACAGTAGATGGAATGGCGTTTAAATAACAGAAAAATTAAAAGAAGGAAAGACAGTCGTATACAGTTAGTTAGTTGAACAACAGACGAAAAAAACTTAATATCAACCGACCAGATGGAAACAACTTTTATTTCAACGACTTAAGAAGGGAAGAATTATTTTTGCCACGAAGAAACAGATCGAAAGGCAAGGCGGAGTTATGGTATGGGGTGTCATAGTCTACTATGACACCAGCGACTTGGTGTTTGCAAGGGCAAAAACAATTTGAGCATTGTACAAAAAGTTATTACAAGGTGCGTTTCCAAAATTTAAAAACTTATTTCAACCCTAGCAACACGACATTGCTCCAACTCATAGTGCCACAGCTGTCAAACAGTAAATTCGTGAGCAAGATGTAGAACTTTTAAATTCTCTGGATCTTAATATAATGGCAAATGCATGTTAGAAAAGCAATTTGATGCAAAATAGTCTTAATTTAGGGTCGCTTTACCGCTCAATGCTAGTTGAAAGCATATTCATATACTGGCCTTGCAAAATAATACCTTTAGCCGGTTAATGCTACCGCCAATAGTCAACCGAAGCCGACTGTTTTCCTACGATACAGATCTCGCGCAACAGAAAACAGCTGATGTCAGATGGTTTGTCATAAAAAAATTAGGCACACTCAAAATGAAATTTTGTCAAATGACTTGGCATATGGTTTTTAAAGAAAAAATGTTTTAAAAATAACTCACGACATGTACATGCATACGTATCTTGCAGTGTGAAATTTGACAAGCCAGATGTTAAAACATGTTGTCTATTAGAGCCTTTAGCTGCTACCACCAACTAACACAGCAATCACTTTAATCTCAAAAGAATGGTCATTTATAGTGTAATACAAGCATATTAGCCAATCATTGGCCAAAATCAAATCTTTGGCGGTTTCTACATTCTCCCATCAACTCCCATAGAATATAGAACACGTTTAGATCGAATATATGTCCTATGGTGTACTGTTATCAAAAATCGCAGACTTTGTCCTACTAAAGCTTCTGAAGATTTCCTCATCGAACTCGTAAGAACCCCTGTAAACATCACGCTGTTGTGCCTTGCACTAGTTGTCGGCATTTACAGTAGCCCCCAATAAGGGATTTTAATAAAACACGGTCCGCAGTTAGCAGGCTCAAAGGTATAAAATTAGTTAGTTGAACAATATTGGAAGCTCTAGTAAAAATATAAAATCACGCACAAAAATGGCATCGTATGTCAAAGCTGTGGCCTTTCATAGCTCGTCAAAAACTTCAGTAACAACCACCACTCAATGACAATCGTAGAGCTCACCTTCTCCTATTTGCAAAACGTACAATGACGTGGTCGGACAAGTGATTCAAAGTTATATATTCAGATGAAAAAACTTAATATCGACCGACCAGATGGAAACTTTTATTTCCATGACTTAAGAAAGGAAGAATTATCAATAGAAATCGACAATTTATGCTGTTTGGAATTTTCAAAGAGCACTAATTTTATGTGACTAATTTCTGAATAACTCCGAAACTGTTCAGCAATTTTGTGTTCAGATGGTAGTTTATACCGCATTTCCCAGCTTTTTGTTTAGTATTGATTTCGAGTTATTAAGGAAAAAAGTTGTGCATTTGCTCTATTAAAGGGGTCATATTAAACACGCCCACTAAAAAATCTGTACGTGATGAGAAAAAAATGAAAACAGGTTCCTGGTAATTCCATTCGGAGGCATTCCAAACGCAGACTTATATGAAAACAAACAAAAAAAAATGTTTTAAATAAAACACGCGTAATAGATGTATGTAACATACATATGTGGAACATAGGACGTAGTATCACACGCAAAACAAATACCATAGAACACAATAATTAAATAAACAAATGAATAATAAATACAAATATGCATTTTCCTTTCAACACATTTGCAGAAAATAAAAATACGACTAGGCGGGTATATAAGGTGAGGGCGACAACATAAAATTCGTATTCAGTAAATAACTTCTTAAGGAGAAAGAAGACTTCAATACACTACGAGAGCTGCTTGAATACAACAATATTGGGTAAGTGCAATTTATTTATCTCTTTCGAGTATGATTATCGACGATTTCCTTCCGACGTTATCTGTTAAGTTCCAAAATATATGTACGAGTTTGGAAGACAGTTTAATATTCTTATGATTTTCGACTTATACGTTTACGTACATATGTGGGAAGTGGTCACGATTACGTAAGAAGTCTTTTATAAAGTTCCATTTGGAAATTGGCAAAAGAGATATTGTTGCGATTAAATAATTTTATATTGGAAAAGTTTTTTATTTTATTTAATTTTTTTTTTTTTTTTGGAAAAAATTTCAGTTTTTTTCCATTTCGTTATTCTTGATGTATGTTTACGCTCAAGAATTGTAATGTTTTTTTCGATGGCGCAAGGCCTTGCCTTTTATGTTCAGCATGAGCTCTTTAACAGAGAAAAGATTATAATTGTTTCAAAGTTATTCAAGTAGAGCGCATTTTCGTAGCAGGCGAACCCAAAAGAAGAAAACGAAAAATGACCTCAAACACAAAACTTTGGGGTGGCTGTTTTAATTTTGTGAGACTTATTTTCATTTCTTAATGGGCAGATTTTTCACTAAAAACTTGCCTCACAACGACTATGATTTGTTTTAATTTTTGTGGCTTTTTTCATATAAAAATTTTTTTCGCGAGTTTATGCCAATTTTTATTACGAAAAACCGCAGAAAGAATAAAAAAATAACGGTTTCTTAATAATGTAATAAATCGTGATCGCGCAATTTCTTCATTATAACTTCCTAAACCGACACTTTTTGATAAGAAAAATGTAATTAAAAAAAGTTTAAATTTTAAATATATATTTAGAAAATATTTTTTAAAGTAAATATATATTAATAAATCGGTAGTAGCTCACTCCTTATTAAAGACACTAAAAGTAAAAAATTTCGATATTTGTTTCTTCAATAAGGAGAAAAATACTTACGATTTATTATTTTTAGAAATTTAATAAATACTAAATTGTTAGTATTTTACTCCTTATTGAAGAAAAAAAAATCGTGCGATTTTGTAACTATTATTCTTATTTCTTATCGCAATATTTCATTCTTTAATAAGCAGCGAAATACTAACGATTTATTAATTTAAGAAAATATATACATAAATATGTCTGTTCGTATATATTCTAAAAAACGCGCGATTTTTATATACAAATATATAAAATTTTTTTTTATTATGACTTCAGATTTGGAACTAGGCAAGCTAGTATATTTTTTTTTTGACCATTTTGTCAAAAAATCGGAATTCTATTCCATTTTGAAGGCATACACCAAATTTTCAATGTCTAACATAATTATGTTAACACGCTATCGGAGCTCTGTTAATAGATACGGTTTGTGTCTAGGGTTATAAATTTTAAAATTTATCCCCATACACATAAGGATGATAAGCTTGTAAAAGAAAACTCTTTGCCGTTATTTTTTTTGTTTACTTTTGAGACTGTCTACTACTAGGGCACACCAGGTTTAGTGTGCAGAGGAGTGCACGGAAAGTACGTTTCAAAATGATGAATTATAATTAAATAAATTTACGTTTTTTAAGAAGAATATAAAAATATGGAAATTTGAAAATAAAAATGTTACACAATAATAGATAAGTTAGAAAAACTTTATTTTACAGACCATGCATCTACTACATATCACTCTAAGCGCGTTCACTGTATGCACGCTTGCTCAGGAGGCACATCGAACATTATATGAGTGGAAAACAATGGAATTCGATTTTCCTACAAATCAGGCCAGAAAAGAAGCTGAGACGGCCGGAAATTTAAAACCAAAAAATGCACTAATTTTCGATGTTCAGCCGCATTATGGCAGTAAGTTTTTATTTCAAAAAAAAATTGTATTACCTTTGGAAAGCTCATCATAATTTGACTTTTTCAGGAACGCAGTTGAGAACATTTGTAACGGTACCAAGGCTTAAAGATGGCATACCCTACACTTTGGCCACAGTCTCACAGAAAAGGCATACTGAAGCTCCTTTGTTAGAACCATATCCCAATTACGAATCACACAACAACAATAGAAGAAATTGCGATGCTATTACTTCAGTTTTTCATGTGGCGGTATGTTATCCATAGCGTTTCTATAGTTTTATTTTCAATATGTATATATGTCCGTTTAACTTTTAAGATCACTGAATGCCATGAAATGTGGGTAATGGATACTGGTTCGGTTGACTCAAATGCTTTATGTCCTCCCCAGTTACTGTTGTTCGATTTGAATACTGATGAACTTATACATCGTTATCGATTCCACAAATCTCTGTATAAGCCTGGATTGAGGATGAGGAATGAGGATTGTTTATTACTCCCGTGGTGAACGTTAAAGATTCTTTTCCTAGCGGAAATTGCAGTCGTACAATGGTTTATGTAGCTGATGTCGAATGGGATGGTATAGTAGTCTATGATTTCATGCAAGACAAAGCTTGGCGTGTGGAGAATAAGTTCATGAATCCCGATCCAAATTATAATATACTCTCTGTTGCCGGCCATAGTTTCTTCTTAATGGACGGCATATTTGGTATGGCAACAGATAAAGAGTATTTATATTTCCATCCATTGTCTAGTAAAACGGAATATTCTGTCGATTTAACAGTAATCGATAATGGCGCCCTATTTGTAAATAATAGCGGAAATATGCCCCATGCATTTCGGTCAATTGGTGAGCGTGGTAGTGAATGCACAGTCTCTGCAATGGATAGCAATAACAACATGTATTGTATCACCCTAAATCCCATTGCGTTACTTAGATGGAACGTTGAAACACCCTATGACATGTGGAACTTCAAAGCTTTATCCATAGCAACCACAGAATTGGAATTTGTTAGTGGCATGAAGGTGGTGAGAAATTTTTATGGCCATGAAGAGCTATGGATGGCGTCTAATAAATATCAGGTATTACCAATGAAACTTCAAAGCACTTAGATTTATTTTCTAATAAATATTATTAAATGTTTTCCAGAAAATGGCCACTGGTACGCAAGATTTTAACGAAGTGAACTTCCGTATTGTGGTACTGGATTTAGAGAAAACTTCATTTGTCAATACAAATATTTGTCATTTGTTTAAATAGAATTTCTTAGTTTTTAAAATGATATTAATCCAATTGGAAATGAACATGAAATATCAGTTGTAGTTGTTGCTTTACTATGAAAATAAAATGGAAAATTTAGAAATAATATTAAAGAATTATGGTTCAATTATTGACACCTTGGAGCAATTTGTACGGTTGAATTTTTTTATGGACCTGACTCCTGTTTTATGTTATAGGCTTCTGAAGATAAGGTCAAATTGCTCCTCATTTAAATCGGTAACAGTGCTCTGTTGAGTGCTAAATTAGCTATGTTAACAATGTGGGTTTGTGTCTCTACTAGTTAAATTCAAATCTATCTTCGCACACATAAATTACGATACACATATGAATCTTAATGTTGTTTACTATTAAATACATATTTAACTTTTAAATATGTTTACTTGCTTGCATTGAACAATTGTACAAATCAAAAAGGAAATCAACACAGAATTCGGACACATAACTCCTTAACTGTATTACAGGAAGTGACCTATACTGACAGCCGATGATTTAATGATTTACTCCAGAGTTGTAGACATCTATAGAAATATCTACAACTTTCTAGCGCCTGTAGCCGTTACTATAAAAATTTTAGTGTTTAGCGTAGCAATTTTTTATTCTATTTCTTTTCTAAATTAGAAGATTTGAAGTTTGCATTAAATAATGATGCATGACATACACAATTTTTTTAAATTAGACAAAGCCTTGCCTTGCAAAACAATACCTTTAGCCGGTTAATGCTACCGCCAATAGTCAACCGAAGCCGACTCTTTTCCTACGATACAGATCTCTGGCAAAACAAAACAGCTGATGTCAGATGGTTTGTCATAAAAAATATCAGACACACTCAAAATGAAATTTTGTAAAATGACTTGGCGTATGGTTTTTAAAGAAGAAATGTTTTAAAAATAACTCACGACATGTACATGCATACGTATCTTGCAGTGTGAAATTTGACAAGCCAGATGTTAAAACATGTTGTCTAATGGAGGCTTTAGCTGCTACCACCAACTAACACAGCAATGACTTTAATTTCAAAAATAATGGTCATTTATAGTGTAATACAAGCATATTAGCCAAGCATTGGCCAAAATCAAATCTTTGGCGGTTTCTACATTGTCCCATCAACTCCCATAGAATATAGAATACGTTCAGATCGAATATATATCCTATGGTGTACTGTTATCAAATATCGTAACCTTTGTCCTACTAAAGCTTCTGAAGATTTCTTCATCGAACTCGTAAGACCCCACGTAAACATCACGCTGTTGTGCCTTGCACTAGTTGTCGGCATTTACAGTAGCCCCCAATAAGGGACGGTCCGCAGTTGGCAGAAGTTCTAATTTATACCGGGTGTCCGCCGGGAAGGTATACTACTTTGTTTTGCCGCCATTTTAGTAAACATTAGTCTTGATTGTTCATATTTGGCAGTCGTGAAGTAGAGACGTGGCAAATTTATTATGGAAAAATATTCGGTAAACCAACGTGTTTTAATCGTTAAAACATTTTATCAAAATCAATCATCGATTACTGTGACGATGACAAAGTTACGTGAAATTTTTGGGAGAAACAACAAGGCGCACTATTTATAGTGTAGTGAATGTTTTCGAAGAAAGAGGGACTGTAGCTGATAGGGCCAAGCATGGACCACAACTTACTGCAGGATCGACTGAAAACATTACTGCTGTTAAGGAAAGTGTTCACAACAATCCATCAACCTCAATTCGACACCGTGCTCAGGAGCTTGGTCTTCAAAGAACAACTTTGGCCACAATTTTGCAAAAATATTTGACACAAGAGCTTCTTCCAGAAGACCATTTACGCCGCCGTACATATGCCAATAGGATGCTACAGCTCGCCCATGACAATTTCGATTTTCATGAAAAAATCATGAGTGACGAGGCACATTTTCATGTGAATAAACAGAATAGTTGGTTTTCGGCAATGGAAATCCCTCAAACTATTTATCAGTCATCTTTGCATCCATTAAAAGTGACAGTCTGGTGTGCAATTTGGTCAGGAGGAATGATTGCACCTTACTTCTTTGAAACTGAAAACGGCGGAACGGTAACTGTCAATGGGGAGCGATATCGTGATATGATTGAAAACTTTTTAATGCCACAACTGCATGCTTTGGGCTTGACTAACATGTGGTTTCAACAAGACGGGTGCCACATCGCATGCTGCCAGGATTACAATGGAATTACTGCGATACCTCTTTCCACAACAAGTTATTTCAAGGAATTGTTGTGTTGAATGGCCTCCACGGTCGTCTGATTTGACTGCTCCAGACTTCTTTTTGTGGGAGCAACTCAAACAAAATATTCGTGATGAAATTAATAAAATACCGCGTGAAATGTGTGAGAACGTAATGAAAAATGTGTTTAAAAGCGCTCGCATTTGTGAGACTAACAGAGACAATTTATCTGATATTGTATTCCATACATAATTGCCGACATTAAATAAAACATTTATCAATATACGATCCATTCTCTTTCATTTAATCAAAAATTATAAACAAACAAAGTTGTAATAAAGTTTCAATTATGTCTAGGTCGGGAGAATATGGTATTTGGCCCTCGAACATTTTGGTTTGAAATGAATTCTTTTACAACTCTGTAATCGGCCTAAAAATATCATTCACTTTAGGGAATGCTGCTTGTAACAAAATCTCTAATCTTGAGTGAGTTTTGAACTTTGAAATTTAATCGATTGGGCCGTAATAACTTGTAGCACCCCCGATCATAATTCCAGCATCTCTGCAGTGGTGGCGATTTAAAAATAGCACCTCTTTTCTCATATGGTGTAAATAATAATTGTAGCCATATGGACCGTCGAAATTGAACTTCTTTCCATCACTAAAAAACACAGTACGCCAATCATTAACAAGCCCTCTTAAATGAATGACCGATGTCATGCGCTCTCTAGCAAATTGGAATCGATTTTCTTTGCGTACTTTATGCACAGCTTCAGGCCTTATTTTAAGTGCTTAAAGAGCAGAGTTTGAGGCATTTCACAACATTTTTCTTTTTTCGATTGGAATTAATCGCCATGTGGATTTCACTTTTCATAAAACCTTTACCCAACTCTTTAAAAAAACTTAAACGTCTTATGGTCGAAATTCTTCAAACCAAATGAGAAAACTTAAAGAATCTCAAAATGAAAACGTTAACGTTTTAAGAAAGTGTTCTTCTCGATGGTAGTAAAAGTTTAGCTGTCGACAAAAAATTCAAAGAAATATAGCCTATTAAAAACAGACATTCAAATGGTTCCAATCATCTGATCACGAGTTTAAGGAAATTTAATGCCAGTTGTACAAACCCTGGAACAATCAAAGCGGTTTTCTAAATAACGCATACACCCTCAAACTCATTGTCCTCAAAAAATAAAAATATCCCCCCAAGAGCAAAATCAATACCATTGTATTTTAAATTTAACATATTTAACAAATCACCTCATTTAGGGACCTAAAATTTGCCAACATAAGTATTAACCCTTTGCACTCGAGGCCGTTTCCGTGCGGACCAACCAGCAACTCGAGACTTTTCGTAGCGCTTTTGTTGACCTTACTACCTCTAACATAAAATGATTACATACGCAAAGTAACATACAAAACTTTTATGAGGATAATTTGTTTAAGTCTTTGTAATTTTGTTTTGTATGATATTTCATGAAACAATTGCCGAGATGTATGCCCGGCTTATCGGCACAAGTATCGCAATAATATGTCGTTTGATGTCTCTTGTCATATTTAGTTCTTTTAGAGCCGACTTTACAATCCTTCCTAACTCCTGTCACAATGTTGTGCAGCTTTCCATTTAGGCGGTCGTTTTTAGAGCTGGAGGTTGAGGATCGAGCACGTATCTGATGAAAATCTCCAGTCAATTGTTTAACTAAGGCTTTGACATACTTCAAGTGACTAAGCGGCTGTTCTCTTCTCTGCTGGTTAGTCATTTTATAAAGTAAATACGAATTTATTGAGCATATTTCAAGCCCCCAAAAAAACCGTTTACGCCACCAATTCAATGATTTTCGCAGCGAACCATGTGGTGAGCGACAGTCACCTCACGAGTTGCGGCATGAAATCGCGTGGTGAGTGAGACTCACCTCTCGAGTGCAAAGGGTTAATTTAATGAAACAAACACTGAATAGTTCATTATATAAAAGATTTATTATATAATTGATTGAATAAAAACATAAACAAAAATATTTTTAGTTGATACAATAATTTCTGTTTTTATTAAACAAATATTTTCAATTAAGAATATTTTAGAAACTACCTGACTCAAATTAACAACTGTGTAAAGATAGTTTCTAATATTTAGAATTGTTGGGTTTTCAATTGCTTTTAAAAGAGCAAAAACAACTCAAACGATCGATATGCTGACTTATTTATTACGATTAAAAATATACTTTGGTTTCGAACTTCAAGTCCTTGAAATCTTAGATGGACAAATTTGAATTTCTGTATCAACGAAAGGGTAAAAGACAAACTCGGGAATTGTTCCTGCTTAAAAGCGTAAAAAAAGGAAACTGAACCGTCGATTACAAGATGAATTTTGGATATTTGGAACAACATCGATTAGTCGGTAAAATTTCGATTTTGGTGATTAAGCAAATTCTGGTAATTATCTTCTTAAGTTATCTTCAGTCTTCGGAGGTCGAATTTCAATATCGGAGAAGAATCCAAAATAAACATTTCTACTTATGTGTGAATTTATGGACGAATTATTTCACAAAGTAAATTATCATCTGGGGCATTTAGAAATCTGATTTTAATTTCCCGCTGAATACTTGCTTACATAAACGATTGGTTAAGGATATAATAATAAGAGTAGAGTATTTAAACGATTTAATATTCGGCTTGTTTTAAAGCTGGCTTACTAATAATATTACGCACTCTGGTAATTCCATTCAGTGGAACTACTAGTGTAGAATTATTTTAAAACATCAAGACAATAGTCAAAACTAAGGCACGTGTAATTTATACAAAACAACAAAATAACAAATTAAACACACAAGAAAAGTAAATAAAGAAATTCGAAAGGTTTTTAAGCGTCTGAGGTATAAAAAAGGTGCGAGCGAAAACATAAAATTCGAATTCGGTAACGAACCTCTTAACCTGAAAGACGGCTACAATACACAACGAGAGCTGCTTAAAAATAACAATTTTGGGTAAGTCCAATTTAATTTTCTTTTATCAGTGTAATTTGTGTTCATTATCCTTTGCGATTACTTGGTTTGGGAGTTTTCAAATAATCGTTAAAAAAGAGACAATATTTAGCTAAAGGCCCTACAAACATAACAAAAAATAAAGGAAATTCGAGAGCACGGCCGAGCGTTAAATTCAGGACTAGGCTTATAATTTACTTGCAATCAGTATTTGGGAAAATAAAGGAAATTTTATATTTCTCAACATCCTTTTCTTTCAGCCGTTTATGAAAGGACAATAATGAAAAGAACATTTTAATAAAATTCTTGTATTCTTTTCAATATTACGCTACTCCATTGTTTAGAATTCTCAGGAAGTAAAATATTTTTTAAAACAATCAAAACCAACAAACTAAAATTATGTCTATGAAAAAATATTTGTCACAAAATTTCAAAAATGTTTCAAAGTTCACAGAAAACAAAAATTAACATTAAAATTGAAATAATTTTACATTTTCATTGACATGCGGACAAAACTTATTAAAATAACATGAAAAACATTTTAAACACTAAAAAATACTTATATCAACTATCTTATTTTATGAACTAAGTGCCTGTATCTGTATCTGTATGTGCTTTAAAATTAATTCTTTGTGTAATAGGTGTGTTCACAGTTTGCAACAAGTCTAATATATAACGACGCTTATAGCTGATCCCTGGATTCGAAACCGATGCGTTTTCAAAGTTAGGATAATGATTAAATTCAAAACGATCAGAATATAATGCTGTACTAAAGGAATATCTGCAATTTAGAATTCTCCAGATCATTTCCCATGCAAGAAATTTTAGCAACTACATTTGACTTATCCAATTTATGAATTCTATCCTTAGTTTTACTAGACAATCTATTCAATGTATTTATAAACTTTGAAAGCCATTTTGTATTTTTTCTTATCAAATAATTCAGTATTTTCTGAAATTCCTGGTACATACGTTAACAACGTCTTGCATATACCTTTGGCTTCAATATGTTACCAATGTAAAGTTCCCACCTAACATCATACATATTAATTTTAAAATAAGTTGATTTGGAAAACTGTTCTCGCCTACTTTATTCCTAATCTTTCTTATGTTCATTCTATGAAATTTTTAGCTGTGTTAATAATAATTTCTTTAGTGTTTTTAATAAAAATTAATAATTTTGCCCGACGCTGTTGGCTTCATTCCTTCGCCTTAATATCAAAATATCTAAATTAGAAAGTTTCGTGTCATGCTCTTTTGCTATTGTAAACTTAATCTTATTAAAAAAAACGAATTAAATCCAACATAGCTTTAATTGCATCTTATTTCCCAATACACGGATCTAATAGCTGCTCCATAACTATATCTGCTACAATTGGAGAAGCGGGAGAAACCATTGGAAGTCCTTCCTTTTGTACATAAAACCTTTCCTTTACTGAAAATATCTATTGCCTCTATACAAAATTTAACCATACTTAAAAATAAACCCTTTTCCATTTCGTGTGCTCCTTGATTACATTTCACTTTTTCTTTCCTTTTCATATTCATAGCTAAGTTTACAGTTATACTCGGAAATAAAGGCACTACGTCAAAAGAAACTGACTTACTTCCGTTACTTCCAACTATTTAATTATTCATCTTTTGTAGCTTACTGGTCGGAACCCTACTCACCAATTTATATTTTGTAAAAAAGTTTAAGAAAATCCATAACATGAATTAACGGCCGTCAGTTGGCTGGCACAAAGATATGGCTTGCCGTAACTGAGTGGCAATGTTAGAAGTTCAGACCTATACCTCCTCGTGGTGGCGGCTGGTAACAGGTTCTTGTCTCTGCAAGGAGTCTGGCTAAATAAGTCGAGCGGAGAGAAGTTAAGACTCTGGTATAAAAAATTCCCAATCCACGGTGGAACAGCATACGCCAGGGCTGCGTGGCCAAGAGGGTACTTGGTCTCAAGTATGCCAGTCGCAAGTGGATACCAGTCGATCTCCAGCTTTAATACAGACTTACCCGTGCATATGACCAAAGGAGGCATTCGGAAAAGATGAACAAGAATGCTTCTCGAGGAGGGACTTTAAAAAAAAACTTGAATTAACTATTTAATTGTGAATGGGGGATTTGCTTAAGAAAAAATCAAATCAAAAATATAACAAAAACCATCCATATGGAAATTTTAAAATTAAAATATTTGACATGAATTAAAGCGTTGGGAAATTTCTTATTTTACAGATCATGAATCTCTTATATATCACTCTGAGCGCCATAATTTTATCCGCGCATGCATTGATTTTTCAAAGGACACATCGACCATTATTCTTGTACAAGTGGAAGGTAATGGAATTTGATTTTCCCACCGAACAGGCCAGGAAAGAAGCTGAGGCTACCGGCAATCTAAAACCAACGAATGCAATGCTCATTGATGTTCAGCCCCATTATGGCAGTAAGTTTATATATTTCCAAAACCTTATTGCCTCTTTGAGGCTCCTTCGCTTGTCGCATTTTCAGAAACTCAATTCAGAACATTTGTAACTGTACCAAGGTTACAAGATGGCATACCCTTTACTTTAGCCACAGTCTCGCATACAAAGCGTGCTAAAGGTCCTGTGTTGGAACCGTATCCCAATTACGAAGCACATAACAATAAGAACGGAACAGATTGCGATGCTATCACCTCAGCTTTTCGTGTGGCGGTATGTTAACCTTATTGTTCTTACTTTTATTTTAAGAAAAACAGTTTTTTTAATGGGAATTCTCTTGTTGGTTTAAGATCACTGAATGTCATCAAATGTGGGTCATTGATTCTGGTTCGATTGGCTCAAATGCTCAATGTCCTCCCCAGTTACTGTTGTACGATTTGAATACTGATAAACTTATACATCGTTATCGCTTCCCCGCATCTCTCTATACGCCCGGAGCCTCACTGTTCATTACTCCCGTGCTGAATGTTAGAGATCCACCCCCCAGTGGAAATTGCAGTCGTACCATGGTCTATGTAGCTGATGTCAATTATCATGGTTTGGTGGTGTACGATTTCATGCAGGACAAAGCCTGGCGTATCGAACACATATTCATGTATCCCGATCCACGTCACGGTTTACTTTCTGTGGCCGGTGAAAGCTTCACTTTAATGGATGGCATTTTTGGTATGGCAACCAATAAGAAGAAATTATATTTCCATCCATTGTCGAGTGCAACGGAATATTCGGTCGATTTAACAGTTATCGATAATAGCACCCTATTTGTAAATAATAGCGGAAATATGCACAAAGCATTTCGGCCAGAGGGTAAACGTGGACGTGAATGCACAGTCTCGGCTATGGATAGCAAAAACAATTTGTATTGCGTCACATTAAATCCGATTGCATTAATTAGGTGGAATGTCGAAACGCCCTATAAGAAAACCTTCAAAGCTTTATCCATGCCGACCACAAAATTGGAATTTGTTAGCGGCATGAAAGTGGTGAGAAACAATCATGGCCATGAAGAGCTATGGGTGGCCTCTAATAGATATCAGGTATTATAAATGTGTTCGCCAATCTCCAAGATTTATTTGCTAATAAATGTTATAAAATATTTTCCAGAAAATGGCCGCTGGTACGCAAGATTTCAATGAAGTAAACTTTCGCATTGTAATACTCGATTTAAAGAAAATTGTATTTGTTACTAACACAGATATTTGTTCCAGTGAAACTTCTTCGATTTCAAGTAGAGAAAAATACAAATTAAATATTTTATAATCTTGAAAATGTTAGAATTACGAAATATTAATAATGGTGGTGTGTATGTGAAATGTCGCGTTTTTATGCGATTTTCCATTTTATTGAATAAAAATATTTGGGTTTTAATTTGGCATTTTTTACTCATACTTTTATAGTTACGAAACGAACTGCCTGTGACCGACTATCTTAAAGAAAAGATGAAAGCAAGCACAAAATACTATAACTCTTGTAAAGTAATATAGCATTAGCATATGTATTTAATCCAAACTCGAAAGAGTTTAATTCACACGCAAATTAAATTACACCAAAAACTTCTACGGTTAGTTCCTAACTTGAAGTTTGATCGGTGCTTTGCGATATCATCCTCTCTTTGCGATCTGTTAATTTATTTACTTTGGTTTAATTTGAAAACTTTTTTTTTTATTTATTATTAATGTATGGGGGGATATCGAAGCAGACCACTTACTTTCTAGGTCCATTTTCGACCCCCATTTCGCTCCTCAAATTGATTTCAGGGAACCGATCCGTAATCACAACCACCTTACTTTCAATTGCGTCTCGTGCTAGCCCTAGCCTTTACTCTTGACTAAAGTGATTTCAGACTGTCGACTGGTAACTGTCGACACTCTTCCTCATCACGGAGTCTTTTGTAATTGCTAGCATTTGTCTAAGGCTTAGTTCCCCCATGGCATTCACATCTAACAAGGCATAGTCTGCAAGTATCATCTTCTACGACTTTCATCTTAGCCAGATGGTACTTGAAGTTTCCATGTCCTGTCACTAACGCAGTGATCCAGCTTAAAGTAACCCTATTATACCCGAGCACCTTGCTGGCCTTCCTGCCGAGGGGCTCTTTGAGCACCATAATTTGAAAACTTAATGTGATTCATACTAAACTATTTAGGAATTAAATTTGAAACTAATGCCGAAGTAGTGTATATATAAAACCTAACTGCTAATTATTCACTTTACTTCAGGGAGTTATTTTAACACAAAAAGAAGTGTGTGGGAATTTTTTAATGATTTCTTAAATTAGAAATAAATTAAAAAGAAACAATTCCTGTTTGAATATAATAACGAAACAGGCATCAAACATTAATTTCTCTTTATGTTTTTACTGTCAGTTGTTCTGTAATGCCCAAAGTATTAAAATTCTCTCTTATAATAATGTGTTTCCTTAAAGATCAAAAACAACATTTAACAAGAAATTAAAAACAATCGTTCGTAAAAGAAAGGCAAAAAACCCAAAAACAATATTATGTCTCTCTCAGCAACTTCGCTGTTGGGTTAGCTTACAAACAACATCTGAAAGAATCTCGTGCGCCATAGACATTGCGACCATTGGTTCAACTCGGTTAGTAACCAAGTTGGGTGCTTTGCCCACAAATGTTGCAATCTCGTATACCAACAGTCGCATCGGCTATGGCTTGCTTAACAATCAAAGCCGACAAAGTAATAAATCCAAGTGAGTTATCGGGTTATTTTTTAGAACAATTAAATTTTAAGGCATTGGTTTAAGTAGTTAGCGTTTTACCTGGTGTCACCTGGGCTCGCATAACAGCTGCAGCCGATCAGCAACATAGAATTTTATAATATTGCACTAGCTCTCTATTCATACTAATATATATCACAGGACCCATCTTCGTCAGCACCAATATCTTCTCTACTCCCTTATCAAAGAAAGTATAACGCATTTAATTCATTGGCATGCACTAATTAATTACCTAGTGTGTTATCTGCCTTAACAAATTTTAATTTAATTTTCTTTTATTTATCTATATTAGTCCGGTGTAGAACTAATTATGTGTGTGAAGTTAAATTTTAACATTTTTAACCCTAGCCACATTCTGTTAAGATAACATTACTATGTTAAGTACTTAACCGTACTAATGTTAACGCTTTAAAAATTAATGTATATAGTTTGTAACGATATTTTACCATAAAGATTAATAAAATAAGTTTGAAAAAAATTAATATATCTATATATGACAACTATCAAAAATTAAAAAAAAAAATATAAATAAGCAAACAAATTTTGTGTTCTATTTAAAACGAATATAAATATTTAATTGCTATCTGCGAAATATCTATTGACGTTTTTAAAAAATGGTAAAAGATAGGCAAAATATAAATATTGGAGAACAATCCTAGACGCGTCTAGATATATGTCCAATAGTCAAAATGCCTAACAGTAGGTTTTGTTCCCCAATATTTATTTTTCGCCCATCTTCTACCATTTTTGGAAAGTGGATTAAAGCCCTTTGTGATATTGAAAAAGTCACTGTTTTGAAAAATCTTTATATTTTCCAAAGAAAAAACCTACCGTTAAGATTTTTGACTATTGGACATTTATCTATATACGGCTAGAATTCTTCTCCAATAAAAGTAAAGTCAAAATAACTTTCTCTCTCTCTCTCTCTTACTGTCTCTCTTCAATCTCTTTACAAGAATACTAAAATTGAATTCATTTATAACTTTTTTGCATTTGTAATATAAGACCGGTTAAAATTAAATTAAAATTTATTACTGTGCATAGACTAGAGTTGTAACCGACGGTTGTATATTATGCAAGCTATAGGTTACATTGAAAATGCAGATATCAAATCATAACTTACTCTAAATATTAGATAAGCTAATGCGAAATAATTTTCTCAGTCGGCTACCAATAGTAGAAATAAATATCTATTTATAGACCAGTGTGGATTTATTTTTTATTTAAAAACAAGCCAAGTAGCAGGAAAAGAGTGGCTCAGTTAGGCGGAAAAATACAACTATAATCCCAGCACTCACCCGTACTGTAATAGGGGATTGCAAAATAAATTCAAATTCTAAACGGAACTCTAACAATTTTTTTAATTTTTGCAAGAACTGATTGCAAAGCTCCAAAAATACGATATCGAGAAGGGTCTTTGATTTTGGACAATGCGAAGACCCACAAAATGGAACAAGTTTGTGCTACGATAGCAAATATTATAGTCGTAATAATCGTAATAAGGCTGAATAATAATTACCTATATGTTAGTGAATATTAATTTTTTAAATTATAAATAACTTTAAACCGCATGTTTTCCGTTTAATAATATATTCAGACAAGCACCTTAATTGCTCAATTACGAAGTTTTCGCAATTACGACCTTAATTGAGTTCAATTTACTGCTAAATTTCGATAAATTGCCCATGCAATCCTGGTGAAGCGTCTTTAGTGAGCAGAAATGTCTGTAAAATGAGCACATTAAATGTAATAGACCGCTAACTAGACCCGACAGCCTACAACAACATTACAACAATTATATAAAAGCGTCAACAAATCTTATTGTTACCTATTTAGCTCTCTTTTTAATATTATGGTGGTAATTAGAAAGCTGATACGTAAAAATGCATAAGACATGATTACACGTTTTTTCAAACCTGATTGTGGGATCATGAAAACATGTTCAGCTATTAAAAGCTAATTGAGTAAGGTAAATTGCATATCAAATTTAATTGACTTAATTAGGATGTATGTTTGAACATGCTATAATTTCTAGTTGGTTTAATTTAATTTGCGTTTGGGTTAATCGACAAAGATATAATATCGTAAAGGCTCCGGAGCTCCCCACGTTGTTATAACTTGACTTTACCAACATATTTCTGATGACTCACGCCCAAATTCAAAACCTTAGAAACCACAGCAGACAAACCGTCCATTTTTCCTTTTAAAACTTTCGGATAGTTACTATAATCAAAGCTTAAATGATACTGAAAAGCTGCTAACTTTAAATTAGAATTTCAGCTAACAATTCCATTCGTGCATGTTGTAATCGGTCCTGTTCATGTCTATTTGAGTTTCAGATGCCCTCGGCTCAGCTTGTCTTCTCCGTTGGGCTTCAAGAGTTTGAGTCATTTCAGGGATTTCAGTAACATCTTAACAGAACTTGTGAGAATATGAAAGTTCTTGCCTAGATATTGAAAATCACATGTGTCAGTTTTGAGAGAGTTCCAGCGAATAAAAATTCCCTTGTCTACAGGAAAATATTGCATTAAAAAATTTAAAAAAAGTGGCCACAAAAGTAGGTGAGGTCAATGGAAAATATGTATATGCTGACATCGACTAAGTATAAGAAACATGTGTACATAAGTTGAGCTAAATCCGTTGGGAAATATAAATTCTATCATTATATAACAAATTACAAAAGCATATGGCGGCCTTCTATGGAGCAGAGAGATCATATGAACTAAATTGCTAGAAAATAAAAATTTTTAATGCCGAACAAAAAGAAAATTAATTTATATAGAAAAATCGGTAAATAACTTCTCAATCACTATTTTGATTGGTATAACAAGCAAAGGTGCTTTTTGGAATCATTGAGCAATTCTTGAAATAACCACAGTGGCTCTATCATATAAAACTATTCGCCAATATAAAAATGGAATGAAAAATGATGAATAGTTTATTAAAGAATATATTCACCCCTATTGTGAATAACATGTGAAATTTTTATTCCCATGAACTTTTCATTTCCCTCGAAGGGAAAAGTGCGATCGTGCATCTCCCGTGAAATTTGTGTTCCCTTATTTAGTGCTATCAGTTTGCAGTGAATGAAATAAGAGAAAGAAGATCAAATTAAACAAATTGGAATTAATTGTGTTCAAGAAAAGTTTTATTGTACCATGTTTGGAATCGGTGCATTTATTTTACTGCAGGAAGAAAACTGTAGAGTTACTTGTTTTGAACAACAGGTAGGTAAGTCAGTACCAACCTCTGCTGCTGCGTCATGAATTTCGGATGGTGTTTTTGGTTCACTTGCTTTTTCTTTGCAATTGCCATCAAAGCACTCTGGCAAACCAAACTTTAATGAATTTTCCAAACCTTCCACGGATTCCTTCATACTAACAAGCTCATAGATGCACTGCTTGTTTTCTGATAGCAACTTTGTCTGGTTTGGCCCTCCTTCCGTCTCTCGTTGGTTTTTTTTACATTCGTGGCAGCTTTTGCTCGGACATATCTTTTTTGATCTATCCATACCTGTTGTGTGTGAATAAAATGAACTTTTTGTGCAGTAATAAAAAACCATATTATGAACAAAAAAACATTACCTTTTTCCACTCGGAGACATTTTTTATTGAAGCACTATTTAACTCTTCGGTAAGAGAATTCCAAAACACAGAAAGAACGTCCTTTGAAATTTTAACGAAACCACAGGCAATAGATCTATTGTTCTGCATTCTGTTTAGCATTATATCCGTTTGAAATTTATTTACAGATCTAGATCTAAAATAGATAAATATACACCTGTATGTTTTAATATTCTAATTTGAAAAAGTTAACTTACATGATGATGAATGCTGCTCCACAGTATAAATGATGTGAACAAATCGAAGGGAAAAGGGAAAATAATACGATGGAAAAAAATGTTTACGATAAGGGGAATTTTATACAAATGTAAATATTTTTGAGGTTGTTATTCCCAATTGAATTACATATCAAAAAGGGAATACTTTTCTTGGGAAAACTTATTCACGGTTGCAATTTGGGGAAATGGGAAAAAATTTCGTGGGAATAAATGTTTACGATAGGGGTGATTAATTATATAATTAATAATATAAAAACATAAACAAAAATATTTTTGTTTAATACAAAATTTCCGTTTTTATTAAACAAATATTTGCCATTATGAATAATTTAGACACAAAATAACGAACAACTGTGCAAAGATAGTTTATATTTAATATTTACAATTGTTGGGTTTTCAATGTGAAATAGGAAAACCATTTATTACTTTTTAAAGTGCAAAAACAACTCAAACGATATTCTGTCTCATTAGTTACGATGAAATAAGTCAGTTTTAGCAGGCTATTCGTTTTATATTGGTTTTGGTAACGCCTCCAAAATCTAGTTACTTTTTCTACCATTTCATCAACTTTTCACATTTTTTTAATTCCGTCCTAGTCATTACCACACACTTCCTGACTTGGCATCCAGACCATACGTACTCTCCAATTTATAGAATAGTTGTGGATCGCTCTTTTACCGGCTATAGACTAGAACAACTTATTCGTTCTCACTCCTTCGGACTTAATTGCCATTTATTCATTTCACCGGTTCATCATCTTTTCACATTTTTTAATTCCGTCCTAGTCGTCTCAAAAAGATTTGCATTATTTAAGTTTATTTCCTGTAACCCTCTGGCTTTGATTACCACAGTATTTGCTGGTGGCTTGGGATCCAAATTATATACATATATTCACCCATTTATAAAATAATTGTTTATAGCTCTTTTTCCAGCTAAAGACTACAACATTATTCTCGTTCTCAATCCATCGGACTTAATTGTCTTGATAGTCATTTAACTATCAGTACAGAGAATCACTCCGTGATTATTGTACTTATGCTTGAAGCTACGTGTTATAGTCCGAAGCACATTTATGTCTCTGTTTTCTCTATCAAGATTCCCAATTATCTTTTATCCCTTATGCGCTATTAAAGCGGCTAATCCGCGCAGTTATCTGCACTGGGGTTACTTTTATAGCTATATGTAACAAAAACAAAAAATTATAAATCAAGAAGAATCCTGCTTCGCTCTTCCAAGATTTAAGAGTGTAACATTGTAGAATTTTAGAATTAAATTAGAATAACGTCTTTAGTAATTAATTTAAATAATATTTGAAAGAGAACCTCCTTTTACGAGTGAAAGTGAGTAAAAATATTTGCACAGTATTATTCTGATAGCCTACGGCTTCATTGGAAAAGTTGGTCACTTTTAAAGCTTGGGTATTCCTATTTAATTAATCAATATTCCAACTATTAATTTTTTTACATCACTATTGCATTTTTCTAACAATGATAAAAAAAGAACTAGTTCAATTGAACGTCGCAACGATCCTTATTTATTTGGCAAGTTAACGTATGTTTACACATGCGTATCAATTTCGCAATTAAGGCCCTAATTGAGGTCAATTTACCATACAAGTACTCAATTAATAAATGGAGCAATTAGTACTTAATCGCAGCATTAGTTGGATTAACTTCCTAATGTAACTCTAGTAAAGTGTATTCAGTTAGCAAAATCAAGGAATATTTATTTTACAAGATGACTGCACAACTAATTTAACTATATCTTATTCCGCAAGGCAATTGTCAAACTTTATTATATAAAACATTAAAACAAAAGTAATTAGAAATAGTGGTTAATAAATTTCATGAAATTTTTAACGAAATAACGTTTTAAATAATTAATTTCTTCAAAAAATATTTGATTTCTTTGAACAAATTTCTTTTAAATTTTATTATATTTCTCCGATCTTTTATTATAATTTTAGTTTAATAATTTTTATAGTAAATAAAATTATTTTATGAAAAGAGTTTTATTAAAGACCTACAGCCATATGAATGGCAAATTGTTATAGTTTATTCATGACCCATTTGTTAAACTACTACAGTCAACGAACTGTTAACCGCATGCTAACAATTTACTATTTGGAAAACAACAAAAATAGCAGACTCATTGAAATACCAATATTAGCCGAAGAATATGTTCTTGAATTACAAAATTCCTCCTCAATATTTCAGAGCTGATTTATAATTATTTAGCAGACAGATTAATAGCCATTATGCATAAACTCTATGCCAACGAGCTAAGCATAACCGGCATTCTAGTTGGCAGCCTGCAGTATGTAGTACACAAGCGGGCTGCTAACTTCATCTTACGCATATGGCTCTGCTAGTGCTTAAAAATTATTAAATTAATTGAATTTCTCTCCATTTTTTTTTTAATTCACAAAACCAAGTTTGCTCGACCAAAATAAACACATTTTCAGCTAGCTAGAATTTGATAATACTTAAGCTAAATTGAATATGTGTGAACACAAAAGTCAATTCAAAATGTAATTGCCACAATTAAGGTTGCATATCTGAACAAAGTATTACCTTCAACCACCTAACTCAAAATCTTCTAGGTGGACCAAGAGCATTTAATGCTGTTGTTATTTTATTTTAATTAGAATAATCGATTATTTAACATTTTCCAAAAAACGGTTTTCGAATAGATCAAATATTTGACATTTTTAAAACCCCGGTTTCGATTTTTAAAATTATAAATGAACCGGTTACCCTCTGTTTATATTTATTGTTGATTAATGTACTTTTTCAACCTTTGAAAATACTGCCATGCGCACAAATTTATCCAAGCAGAAAACATATGAGTTGACAATGATTATATAATGTATTTATTTAATTTTAATTTAAAAAAAACCCCTGTTAGATATTGCTTAAAAAAATAAATAACAAAAATTAAAAATAGTTCGTGTCCCATTTTGACACAACTGTGCGTCACTTAGAGTAACGAATGAGGAACAAATTATATTTGTTTACATGGGTTGTTGTTATTGATTTGTTTTCCTGTAGACCTAAGAACCTCTTACAATCGATACTGCCTTGAATGTATTAATTCTTTTTACACTGTCGATCTAATTTTTGCTTATTCTGCCATTGCAACTTCTTCTAGTCTAAATGATATCTGTTTGTTCCAATATTGGCATAAATGTTTAATTATATAAAGATCTGTACATTGAATAGGAGTTGTATGTGTGTGAGATGAATATGGTAGATTATCTGCTCTATGTTTGATAATCAGAAACCTACTGAAACTTGTAATATTTTCAATGTCCAACTTGCTGTTATCTTTTATACGAGTATATCTACGAGATCACCGATAGCAGCAACCGACAAACAACCATACAAGAGCCAATGCATACGTTGTGGGGACAAATTGTTTTTCTGTAATGAGAACTAAATGTGTGTATATCGTTCTGTTTCTCTGGACGGAGGAGAGTATTGCACTACAAGAGAACTCATTCAAATCACAGGCCTACATGGTGGTTCTATATTCTTGATGTGGGCCATCAGTTCCGCTACTGGTGTGAGCGAACTTTATTCATAGAAAATGGTTCTTCAAACGTTGAGTAAGCAAAGTGACTGTGACTTTTGCCCGCATTTGTATGTTGTGTCATTTAAGGCCATTATTAAAACTTGTCTATAAAGTTCATGTTAGTAAAAGCTAACTTTAGCTAAAGTGAGGAGTAAAGTTATTTTTTAAATATTATTCGTTATTATAACTTCCTTGTAAAATAAAATTAATCTTTTTGAAAATATGGCAGCAGTGCAAGAGTACTTTTGGCAAATAGAAGGGTTTTTAGGAATACACTGCGGCAACCAGGCACTTTTATTTGTTTGTTTACTGACAAAAACCATTGGAATATTTTTATTTTCAAAAATATTATCCAGTTCGGGGAATATAAAATAAACGCGATCTATTTTCAATTTTTATTATTGATTTGTAAAACTAAAGTGTTTTTTTGTTCAAAATATGGCAACTCCAAATACATAAACGTCACTTTAAAAGTTCAAATTAAGAAAGTCTTTCCGTTAGCATATCAGACAGTTTTATCTTAAAGTACACTCATAATAACGAAAAACGTTTCATCTCTCCGATAATATCCTAACGTTAGCTATCGGCAAGTTGAAATAATGGCCCTTAGTATTAAAAAGTACAACTTTGAAATTCCAATTAGTCAGCATTTCTGCGAAATCCTCTGGCAAGCGATAGACGACTGTTCTCCATATCTTTCACTAGTTTTTAAATTTATTGTTTTGCATTTGTGATTTCTTTTCCATTTTTTTATTACTTCACATCACATTAAAATACTTCAAAACCCTTTAAGTCGTTACTAAAAGTAGCGACGACAAAATAACGGTTAACTCAATACAATGCTGATGTCAATTTTTCTTATAGAATACCAAATAAACAACAAAAGTCATTGATTAATGTCAACGACGATAATAGGAATACCAATTAGTAGCAGATGGCACAAGAACACGACAACTAGAATAAGAACGTTAATGTCTGCTAACAACCGTCACTGGCAACGGTGGAACGCGTTCGAATCGTTCAAGCCGTATTATGACAAACGAATACTTTGGTGAACAACATAATCCAATACCTTAGCGTACAATTTGGGATATAATTCAAAAGTCGAAACAAACTGAGTCAGTTATGGTATCAAATACCCTCCACTATGTCGGGCCAGGTAGTACAGATGAAAACATTTTTTGGACAGGTATTACAGAGGCAAAAATCGCAGTAACTGGGGCTTTCGTATTCTCATACGCAGCGAGCTATTGCAAAGGATTTTCATATGACAAAGGATGCGTGAACAAAGTTACTTCATCTAAAATTTGTAAACAAAGAGATTGCAAAATCCTTTATGGGCTGAAGGTGTATTTTTTTAAATAAAGGGAAAAATGCTGCAACAGTCGTAACATGATAAGGATTTTTTTTTTTGGGACCAACTGAATCATATCACTACACGGCGATATTAATTGGCTACCGGGATCGTATCATTTTACACCTGTCGAATTCTTCGCTTGGGGCTATTTGAAAAGTAGATTCTACGAGGTCAACTCGAACACGATGGCTGGACTAAAACAGGAGATACAACGCAAAATAACGGATATCGAAACTGCTTTTTGTAGACATTTATCGAAAAATATGACCATCGCATTACGACATGCCAGATTAGTTATGGTAGAAATTTGAACGATATTAATCTGTTATACATAATTGTAGTAGAAAAGAAATTTCTTTAAATATGATGAACAGATTTTTTTTTAAATAATTTTTTTCTTAAAAATTTTTTGTAAAAGCCGAAACTTAATCATCCCTTATTTGCATATAGAAGGGGGTAAGAAATGGCTGCATTTTATTTTGCCTGAATTGCATTATTTCTTACCAAGTTATAGACAATGAAACCAAATATGTGATAAGTATTCCGGTTTTTTATATGAAGGTTTCGAGTGTAAAGGGCCAAAAAGGGGCAGCTAATTTCAATTCAGTAAGATGGAGTATAAAAGTCAATCGTCTTTAGGCAATTTCACGTATAACAAGTCGTCACTTTATTAGTTCTTTGTTTATCAAAAATTAGGGTAACTACCCCCACATAATCAGCTGAAATACGAACAACTATTATCTTCTATTTTGAATCAATATTTCCCTAGGCTTTGTTTCTCTTTCCTCTATTCCCGAAACAGTTTAAAAAAAGAAAAATGTTTCTGTATATTCGAGGGGTTGTTACGTTAAACGGGTTTTTTCCCCGGAAACAAGTCATGAGAAAGGGAAAAAATTTCACAAGGAAATTGTACACGATTGAATAAATCTCTTTTTATTTTGTTTTGATGAATATTAACTTATTAAAAAGTTTAGTAAGGGGTTGTTTTCTTTCAGCTCAGCATTTTCCTGCCTCCCGAAATTTGGTTAACTTTGAGCTCTATGCGATGCATTTAAATTTGTCTGTACATTTTTTTAGTGTTGCCACATGTTGAGGCAGGCCAAAGACACAACAAGGCGCCTTGCAAACACATATATTCACTGGGAAAAATTTCGTTTTTTGGCCTATTCGGAAAATGAAAAGAGGCAAAAAGAAGACTAAATAGTTAAATAAAAAATTTCGAGACTAAAAGCTAAAAATTTTGACTAAATTTTGTTTCCTGAAATATTGTTAATTTGGCCATGACGACTCTTTATTACATAATAAATAAATAATTTTTTTTTAAATAACAACAAACAAAATACAGCTCGTTCCTGAAATGCTCCACTGAACAAGGCAGGTTTGCAAGTTTAGATTGTTGAGTAAACTTGCTAGGTTTGCGTAAATGAATTTTCATTTATCTTTGACAGTTCGTTTATGACAGTCCACAAATGCATAGTTTGCCAGGCTTTTAGGCGTTTTCATTAGTACCATTGTTGCTGTATTTCTTAAAAATCTATGTATTTCATATTCCTCTTATCGGTTGACCGTAACACGTGTCTATCATATTTATGATCTTCTACTTTTAGTTTTGAAAATTATGTATCATTTTCTGTCCCTGCAAAATCCACGCGCAAGCCGACACACACAGACACATAAAATAGGAAATATTTTATTTAAACAATTGTAAAGTTTTAAAAACTGTGTTGGAGTTTTTATATAAAAGCACTCGTGTTGTAGGATTATAGCATTCGTTTCCAGTTATTTTTGTAAACTATCGAGTGGAAAAATCTTGAAATGTATTTTTCATTTTACTTTATTTGTTTGGCCTTGCTGTGCTCCAGCCTGGTGGCAGCCAATAATCAATCCTTGTCTTATATTATAAAAGAATTACGCAAATATATGGAAATGCATTTAGAAACAACACAGGACGAACCACAAATAAATCTTCAAAGATTCATGACACTAATGCGGTTCCCTCCGGGTTAAGCGCAGAAGTGGATATTAAAAACAAGAATTTAAAATATGTATTGTGTAGCTTCAAAGCTTGAATAAATAAAATCATTTCAATTAAACAAATTTCAATTAAATTTTAGCTTGGCTGAAAACTATTAGGTTGGAAAATTGTTCACACTCCTGTAGAGAAGGCAGGCTTAAGGTGAAATTAATCTTGAACATCAACTGCCAGGGTTGGCACTGTTTATTGGTGATGTAGGCTGAGATACATATATATTACGAAAAGGTTATCGTTGCAAGGTAGAAATTTACAATGATAAAACATACTTCAATAGCAGGAGTCCCTTCAAAAATCCTCTTATTTTATATTACGCACCTTATGTAAGATTAGGTAAGTGTTTAATTTGCTGCTCTGTTTCCGAGTTATTCGTGTACGTTAAAAAATGCGTTCTTGGGTACAAAAATAAGGATAAAAGTGGGATATAAAAGGAGCGGTTGAACGTATAGGCTCACTAGGTACAGTGTTCGGTTTTAAACTATAGTACGACAAATATACACAAAAAAAAGTGGACTAAAAAATTGGCCACCCTATCTTCAAATTAAATAACAAATTAACATGAATTTCTGTGGTTTCTGTATGCTTACAACGGTATGACAAGATGAGGGAACGGCATGTTAAAAGTAAGGAAAGAAAAATAACGAATTTCGCCCCAAATTCATGCAAGGTTGAGAAAAATTCACTTTATGTGCTGAAGGCCTATCTGGAGCACCATTTTCCCAAATTGGTCACTGGTCGTTAGTGCTCATACAAAAAATTGTCCTTAAAAACACTTTTTTTTTAATTCGATTTATTTTTCTTCCAAATTTATTTCAGATATCCCACTATTACAGTTCCACTAAGTACCCTCTGGAGCACCGTTTCTATGTAGTGGGATATTGGTACCCATCCCCATTTTTCCTGATTCCTGTTTCATTTTATCGGTTTCTGAAAATAAGGTCAAAATTGCTCCTGCGGTGTAATCAGTAACAAACAGAGCTCTGTTGAGTGCTAAATCAGCTATGTTAAAAATGTGGGTTTGTGTCTCTGCTAGTTAAATACAAATTTATCTTCACATACATACAAAAACTTTCAGACGAACCATATCTGAAAATGGTTCTGTAATCTATCAACCTTGTTTTTGAAGAATATGAACAGATATCGTGTCCCAAACTGCCACCGTTCACAAATTTGTTCAAAGTACAATATGACCTCAGATAGAATTACTGGGAGCTATGTCTCTACCGTATGGCCGTTTTCTTAAAAAAAAAGACCGAAACGTTCGAATAGATGATTTTATCTCCACAAATTTGTTCAGTAATTCAGCAACAACTATACATTTTTGTTTCAAACCTCTGCAGTTAATTTTCAAACAAATGGAAAAAGCCAACAGAACAAAACGCCGATTTCTTCATGATAATAACGAATAGTTAGTAGACACGATTGACTGTAAAAACTTCGCATATTTTAGCCCAAGAAGTAAGAAGAGAAAACCAAAGAATCTGGCTAATGTTGCAAGTAATGAATAGTTAAAAATGGCAGTGGATGCTCAACCGGTAACCATAATTCAAGGATTCTAGTAAAGGCAATAGCTTTAGCATCTGGTATAAAAAGAAATTGAGGCTCACAGAAGAAACACAGTTTTTGTTCTCGGCTGATAAAGCACTGGCAATAATTTTGGATTAAAATTTGTCTAGAATTAAATACAGGGTGCTGAAGCAGTGAACAAATCATATTTGTTCCGATCTTTATCCGTCTTATGAATGAGTTAAAGCATCGAAGGAGTTCTGCTATCTAGAAAATGTAAAGATAACATCATATCATATGCTGAAATCACTTTATAGTTTTGTTGTTTCTCAGGTATCTATTTGTCATGTGAGCTAGTAGCAGATAAATCCGGTTTATCACGTAGGCATCTGTAAGGTGTGATCTGGTAGCAGGTAAAGCTCGCAGGTCCGATTTCTTGTTCAAACGCTTATATGCTGAACTTCACGTTTATAGCTCAATTCATTCAAAAGTTATCGTGTTCACAAAGGGGCGGCTGGACAGGCAGTAGTCGCAGTGGAAGTACTTGCCTAATTTTATGGCCAACTGTTCTCCTACATATAAGAATTACTTGTACAAAAAATCAGCTGGGCAATGTGATAGTGCAAATAATTTGTATTTGTACATAAATTCTGGTGTATCCCCCTCTCAACTGGCTTTACTGCAATTTAGTCGGGAAATCTTTGTAGCATTCGAATTCTCTAGCTAACCAGTGCAATCAACCAGTGTCCAGAGTGTTAATTCCAAAATCTTAGAAAACAATTCCCAGGTTCCAAATGCGAACTTAAGGGATCACTAAACATTTCCTTAAATAACTCTAATGTGGCGGGCACTGAGTAACATATTGTTACAGACTTTTTGACTGTCATTACAAATTTCCTTGTAGCCAACAATTCGATTATCGTTCGTATAAAGCGTCTACACAATTTCTTGAGGATTATCTTCATGTCGAAGGCTACGGGTTTATTTACTGAGAAGTTATTTATTTGCTAAACTGAATCTTCTTTTGAAAATCGGAAATAATAACATTCTTTTGGATTCAGCAGTCCGGGCCAAATGCCAGATTAATTAAAAAATAATTCATCACTTTTTATTTTTAATTTATTTCGTTTTAAAGTTAAAGATATATTACAGAAACAAAATATTGGCCCCATTGGCAATTTCTGCATAACATAACAAGTTACGAATTTCTTTGCTGGGAAATGCTAAAATAAACTAAACATATGTACATACCTACTTCTACCTAGAAAGCGGAGAGTAAAAGCGATTACACTGTGCAACACAAAACAAAAGAACAAGGCTCTGACAACTGACCCCGCAGAGGAGAGCAAAAAAATTTAAAATATACGGGTGTAATAGTAGTTGTGAATGTCTACGTCTGGGAATAATTTTAGGAGGCTCAAAGATCGTAGGGGAGAAATCTTGCACATTGTTATAGGGAATCTTGTAATCTCTACATTTTAGGTATAAAGCATGTTCAGCACTTTTACGAAAAACATTACGAGGGACATTTTTGTGGCACATTTCAACCCTGTAACCCTGCGCGAATGGGTCTTATTTTTTCCTTTTCTTCAAAGCGAGCAAAAGATCCTACATAAAACTATACTATAATTCATCAAGGACACCAAAGCAAATTATTCAACTTTAACGCCAGAAATAAGTCAAAACTTATAATGTGAGCGTTACTTATACTCTAATTCGTCCGATTACCAAAACACTGTTTTTAGTTTATTCAATTTCGGCCATTTGGAAATGACGCGTTTTAGGAACACTCACTCGAATATTAATTTATAAAACTATGAATGCAAATTTAGGTATTGAGGGAAGCATTTACTTACTATGTTTTTAATTTAGATCTAGGCAATTATATATCGTTATCAAACAATATGCAGCATATTTCAGCTATAATAGAATGAATACTATTGCCCTTATTGCGTTCTTCCTGAGGTGCATATCTCTGATGAAATTGTTCACCATGTTCGTCAGATTCCATTGTTAACTGATGCTCAAAGTAGTCCATGTGGCAATTCATAAAATTTATTTTCGTTGGCACGCATTTTTTCAAAAGCTCTTCACATGAGGCAGTAAAGAACGATTTTTGACTAGGAAATTGTAAATGGTGTTTTTAATGCTTTATCATGAGGCCAGCTTAACTGCACAAGCGTTATTATATCAGGGCCAACAAAATTATAACACCTTTAAAACTTAGTTGGCATAGAGCTAATGGCAAAACTTATACTTTGAAGCATTAACACTTTCTTTTATCATTCATGGCTTCACCATAACAACGAGCAAAGTGGGAGAACTTTAATGCCCACCCCCTTAAAATAAGAGAGACTTGTTACTTTGAAAAATAAAATAATTTTGTTGCACAGTGTTTTTACAACATGCGAGCAGACACGTGAGCAAACTAAAAACAAAGTTTAGTAGCATCTTTAAATGTTTCTCAACTTATCGCCGTATCATTCATTCCTCAATAGTTTTTTCAACTGTTAAGACGTGCGTCTGCAAAATTCGTTCAAGTTTTCTTTCGGCTTTCGGTGTTTACGTACGTTAGTGAATTTGAAAAAAAAAACCCCTACAAATTTAATAAAAGATAAACTTTTAAAACCTTTGTAAAACGTAAATTCCTCTTATTTTTGCATAATTATCACAATAATAAATGTCAACAAATTCGTGAATAAATTAGTTAAACCGCAGTAAATAAGTTAAAAATGGTTCAAGAATATCGCTTCATCAACTTCTACAATTGCGTATAAATTTAAATTTGTTGATGTTGTTAAATAAATGAGGATTTAAAACTTTTAAGTTGTTAATTA
Organism: Phania funesta; assembly: GCA_963932375.1. Lineage (NCBI taxonomy): Eukaryota > Metazoa > Arthropoda > Insecta > Diptera > Tachinidae > Phania > Phania funesta. Next base: position 9,083,639 of record OZ010652.1, read on the forward strand.
TAAATAAGTTGAAAATTAAATAAAAAGTTTAAAATGTAAAAAATATATGTATTTACACTAGTCGACAAATAAAACTGAAAAAAGTTGACTTAAACAGCTCATATTACTACGAACTAAATAATTCCAACGATTTTCATGGCGGTTATATTAACACGTTGAGTACCACGCGGTTTTATAGCAACTTCCCCGTCAGGCCGCGCGAGTTTCAGCAATGCGAAAATTTTGCAAATCGTGCAGAAAAATAGCACGAAATTTAACCAAACCAAGTTATAACATTTTGTGACATTTGCGAGGGGCAACCATTTTTATGTTTACCTTGCTTCAATAAAATCCTTTAAAGTTTTCTGAAAATATGTTCAATTTTTACCTTTATTATCATATTTTATACTGTCAGTCACCGATGACCGAGGCGGCCTAAACGGAACCGGTGACTGACGTGGCACTCAACGTGTTAATAAACTCACCTTTTTGAAAGTTGGCGCTTTTCAGTGGGTTTGTGGGGCGGACTTTTGTTTTTCGGTCTTTCAATTCCATTTACCTGACTCGGTATTTATAAGGTGACAACATAAGAACGCTAGGAAAACCAATTTAAAGAACACAACACCGAACAGAGCCAACTTTGCATAATTTACAGGGTCTGCAACCTTAAGACGTGTAGAGATAATTCAAGGATATATGGAGCTCTTCTTTCTTATGACGTGATGGACGTGGCGATATTTCGCCCCCTTTCTGTTTAACATATATGTACACTGCGAAACACTTAAATAAGGAATTAAAACTTTAGACGAATATAATACATATGTTGTAAACCTGATATTGGGGAATTACAAAGTTTTGGACATTTAAAGACCAAAATTGTGAAAACAAATTAAGTTTCTTTACGCATCACTTGAATTTCCAAAAAGTAGTCCATGTATTGCAATTCTATTCGACGATTCTTATAACGTCATCGAAATTAACTAGTTTTATTTTAAATTTTAAAAAACGGGACGCTCAAAAGCTCTCAACATTTTCGAAAAGGAACAAATTTTAATTTGAAAATGTAGTGGAAGTAGAAGAAAAAGTATACACTTACTTGGACAACATTGAAAGCTATGGGTACAAATATGAAAGAACGCACGAAAATGTACACAACGCCTAGAGAAAGGACATAAATTTGCTGACTTGTTTCAAATTCGTTAATGTCCGGGGCGAAAATTCCCAAATAATGCAAGTGTTTGCACAGTTCATCATATTTTAAAGTCGAGTCCATTTTTAGTTTGTCGAAAGCTTTAGAAGAAACCACCACTCAATAACAATCGTAAAGCTCAGCGCCTCTGGATAAGTGGTTCAAGATTGTATTTTCTGACGAAAAAAAGTTTACACGTAGTAGAAAAAGGCTGCTTGATAAAACATATTCTCAATTTCAAATGTCCGCTTTTGTCCGGGATTGTATTTGAATGCTTCAGTGTGTCGAAAGCTTCTACTGACTTTCATCAAACAATTTTAACTATTAGTGAAAGACGGTGTTGTGTATGGGTTTAAGGGTTTAAGAGCTCTGACTTTCACATCAAACACCGCGTAAGGCGAAGCGCTAACGAGGTTTTAAAATTGGAGAAATCACATCTCACAGGTCCAAATCGGCGTATGCCGATACGATTAACTGATTTAGCCGCAAGACCTCATGATGCGACATTGCTTGTTCCAACATTTGCAACTGACCGTCCCTTACGATATTTGGTTGATATGTGGATTTCTTCAGAAAGTAACCAAAGATGGAATAAACCAGTGGCTGAATGAATGAATGAATGAGAATGTTCGGAAAAAATATAATAAATGGTAGAACCTTACACAACCTAACAATAACTTCTGTTTCGCCATCAGTTTTAAAAGTATACTTCAGCGCTTCGTATATTTTAAGAGATACACTGAATGATTCTGTAATGCTGTGTTTGTAATTTATCGTGAAATGTATAATTTTGTGTTCATTGCCTTGCAGAAGTGCATAATGGGATGCGAATGTGTAGAAATACTAGCTTTTTTCTGCATTCTACCTATAAATATATTTCACATTTTCTGCCATATAGTATTGCATTTATCAATGCGTATTAAAACTTAGAATATACCAATTCTGGATAGGAAGCAGTCCTAGTTCAAAAAAAAACTTTACATTTCTAGATGCTTTGTAGTCTAATCGATATACGAAGTAAGCCTTGCCTATTAAAACTAATGGCGTTTTCGTTTCTTATGTAAAATTGCATCTTGTTAAAGGGCACAAGTGTAAAAAGTTTATTCCACCTTTTAATACTGCTACATATTATATAACGATAATAAAACACAATTTCTGTGAAAAACGGAGTGATTATCACAAAAAACACAAAACTTGGGTGTGAAGGCTTTACCGCAGCTTGCTCTTTTGAACATTATTTTTGAAATTAAGATGTGTGGCACTTTATCGTATAATTTAAACTTCTTTTCTTTTTTAATTTCAAAAGATTTTGTAAAAAAATATTATTATGTAAACAAAATGTGGGAACTACTTTTTAGGGCATTTCATATCGTGTGATTTTCACGGTGGATAAAGTGCAGTGCCTTTTGCCATTAGTAAATGTAATTTTTTTTTGGAAAAGAACACTAAATTGTTGTTGTTTTTTTTTAATAAAAGAACCAGAAGTCTAAACATTTTTGTAGAAAAGAAAACGTCATATTATTTATCGTCTAGCTTTATTCCATATGCACTGAAATTTGAATTAATTTTTTTTAATCAATGATTTTTTTTTTTAATTTTTAAGCATTCTACCCTTTTTGAGTGTGAGTTACTTCTTACTTTAAGCTTCACCATCATAGATATTCTGAAAATACAAATTTCGGAAATAAACGCGATCATAGTTAATCATAGTTTTTCACAGTTTACAGCTTATGTTCCGAAAAATAATATCACTTCTTTAAATTTACTCGTAATTTTAAAACATTTGAGAAAAAACTTAAATCATTTTAATTATTTTTTTTTTACCAGATCATGAACTTTCTATACTTCACATTAAGCGTTTTACTAGTGCTCACACATGGCATGCAAACAAATCAGCTTTTGCACAATACTTAAACACCATATCAGTGGAAACAACTGGAATTCAATTTTCCCAACGACCGTGCCAGAAATGAAGCAGAAGTTAGCGGAAATTTAAACCCTTCTAATGCCATACCTATCGATGTTCAACCCCATTATTACAGTAAATTCTTATCTTGACAAATTTCTTTTCTTTCTAAAACGCATCTTTATTTTTCTTTCAAAGATAAAAATCGTTTGAGAACATTTGTGACTGTGCCAAGGTTTCAAAATGGCATACCCTTTACTTTGGCTACAGTATCGGAGAAAATGGGTGTTAATGGGCCTTTGCTAGAGCCATACCCCAGTTATGAAGCACATAACAATGACAATAGGAAAAATTGTGATGCCATAACCTCAGCTTTTCGTGTAGCGGTATGTCAGACATTCAAATAATATTTCCAATTTACAGTGATAAACAAAACGTGAAATTATCACTTAAATAAAACAAGTTTTAATTTTTAATATAAAAATTTTAATTTCCGTTTAAGATCACCGAATGTCAACAAATGTGGGTAATTGATTCTGGTTCGATCGGATCACATGCTGAATGTCCTCCACAGTTATTGTTGTTCAATTTAAATACTGACCAACTTATACACCGCTATCGTTTCAAAACACCGCTTTACACACCAGGGGCCTCATTGTTTATTACCCCTGTAGTGGATGTTAGAGATCCACCGCCCAGAGGAAGTTGCAGACATGCAATGGTTTATGTAGCTGATGTCAATTATCATGGTTTGGTGGTGTATGACTTCATGCAAGACAAGGCCTGGCGTATCGAAAACATGTTCATGTATCCCGATCCAAATCACGGTTTACACACGGTAGCCGGTGAAAGTTTCGTTTTAATGGATGGCATTTTCGGCATGGCAACAGATAAACACAATCTATATTTCCACCCTTTAGCTGGCGCAATGGAGTATGCTGTTCCTTTAAGAGTGATCGATAATAGCAGCCTTTTTGAAAATAATCGGGAGAATATGTATGAAGCATTTAGACCATTGGGTAAACGTAGCAGTGCATGTGCAGCCTCGGCTATGGATGACAACAACAATCTGTATTGTGTCACCTTGAATCCCATTGAATTGATAATGTGGAGTGTCAATACACCTTATGGCAGTAAGAATATTAAAAAGTTATCCATAAACTCGGCAGATTTGCAATTTGTCAGCGGCATGAAAGTGGTGAGAAATCATCAGGGCAATGAAGAGTTATGGATGATGTCGAATAGATTTCAGGTTTAACAAATCAATTCACAAATTAATACCAATTGCTCATAAATATTATTATTATTTCAGAAATTGGCCGCTGGTACCCAAAATTTCAATGAAATTAACTTTCGCATTGTTGTGCTACAATTAGCAAATGTCATTCCTGCTACAACGAATCAGGATTTACACAACAAATTGGTGTTTAAGGATTGAAAGCATTTACTCAAAGCTTTAATATAAATATGTGCTAATAACAACGTAATCATATTGTTTGCATGTTTTAACCCAAATAATGAAAGAAATTAAGATAAAAATGTTTCATGCTGTTGTTTATATTTAAACTTAACTGGAAAGTTAAATAAAATTCTCAATTGGTTTGGAGAATTTCGGGCATAAGAGATTAAAGTTGGGTAAAGGTTTTCCTGATGAGTTGGTTTAGGCAATCAGTGCTTAGAGAAGAGCTTCTTAGTTGGGATAAAAGTAGTTAGAAACAATTTTGCATAAGTCGCTTTAAAGGCGAATAACGTTAAGTTTACAACCCTGCGGGTAATTTGTGTCAATTGGTCTAGACGCACATGTCCCGTGACTTGTGTAATGGCTCTAGCACAAAAAAGTAACGTTTCGTAGCTTTGTAACAGAGACAACAGTGCTATAGTATTTTCAGTGACCCGTCATACAGTGTCTAAAGGATATGAATTTTCCCCTGCTGTGACAACGCCATGTTAAAGTTTTATTAAAACTGTTCTCTCTCCGGATATTGCAAATTTCATACATGCAGATGCAAAAATAGGCTGTAAGGAGTAAAAATACACAAGTATGCCCTAAAGAATCGATTCCAAAATTCATGAAAATGTTTTAAAACTATAAAAATTTATGCGAGGGTCTATACATCGCTTAGAAAATACATGCGATTTTTCGTTTCCCTAGTCATTGACTTTGAGACCTCTTGGATCAGTTGGAGTTAAAGTCTTCGATAGTACGAGTTCTTGTGTATGACGAGGAATAGGCTGCCTCGGGTTTTCCTGCATACGGACAGCACGGCTATTCTGGCATTACTTTGACTTAGGGTATTGACTGTGTCTTTACCTAACTGGTCGTCTCAAATTTGGGCACCGAATGTTTGACGCAATGCGTGCAACATTTGCATTAACGTACTCCCATTTTAATGCCTTGGTAATTTCACATCAGTGAGAATAAGAGAATTGCGAAACGCCGCAAAAACAACATGGCCTCCACAGACTGTCGTATCTACCCTTCTTTATTGCAACCCTCTTTATTATCAAGCTCTTTTTACGTGCAAACAAATGCACTGTTTCACTATTGGTGCGAAGTTTCCCCTAAAGCCTCAAGTTTCAACAAATTGAATTATTTATTTATGTATGTTGTAGCCAGCTCTGGGCCAATTTACGGCATCCGATACCGATCGAAATTTCCATTTAATTTTTATCGATATCGAATGCCGTAATTTGCCGCCTAACAACTTGCCACTATTCAATAATATAATTAACCAAGTTGCCACCAACTGCAATTAACCAAAAGCATTACATGCTTGAATGAATAATAAATAAAATAATATAAAATAAAATAAAAGTGTTATAGAAAATGAAAATTTAATAAGAAAAAGCTTCGAATCAGTACGCAGCAGCAGAAATTTGCATTAACTAAATTTGCAGCGTTGAATGGAAAACATAAAGAAAGAAACATGTTTGAAAATATTTTATTAAACACACACACGTGTGCGATAAAGTACTCTATGTTTTAGCAAAGCTTTGCTTGTTTTAATTTAAACTGAACCGTCCTATAGCTTTCAAGTATTCCTTTAACTTATCGCATCATTCATTTGGAAATCTTTTTTAAACTGTTAAGACGTGTAACTCAACACTCAACAAACATTTTAAACTCGGGCTTTATTTAATACGTTTTCTTATACAGAAAACAAGTTTACAATTCAAAGTAATTGGAATTCAAATTTTTTGCGGTAAAACAAAATTGCTATAAATATAAAATAAGACATCGGACGACCTTTGAGATAAAACCGAAATTTTGTTAGACGGCTCTGCTCCCTTAATTTGTGAAATATTTGATTATAATAAAAACCACTTTTTTGCATAATTGTCGTAATTAACATGAAAAGAAGTAGTAAAGAATACGTTAAAAAATTAAATATTTATATAAAAAACAAAATAATCAATTTTAGTGCCAAAAAAAATAACAATTTTAATATTTTCTATAAATATTTATAAGTTTGTGATTAACAGAAATTTATGCCTACAAAATGTTATCTGCAAAAAGTTTTTCACCATCGAGCAGTTGATGGTGGATGGATGGAATTGAACTATCAATTCGAGTTGTTTGTTGTTGTTGAAAAGGTTATCACAAAAAAAATGTTGTGTTAAATAAATATTGCTATTTGTCAATTACAGCTTAACGAAAATAAATATAAAAAATAAAAATCCCATACGCATACATACATACGCATTCGTAAAGGAAGAATCCGGTTCTCTAACAATACACAGTGTTTAAAATAAATTATAAAATTTTGCCAATAGGCAACGCTATTTAAGTACAAGATTTCTGTCAAACACAGTGTAATCTTATCAACTATAATTAAGAGATTTCGGCAGTATTTATTTTTATTGTTGGAAACATTCCAAAAAAACATGATTGTGATAATCATAATCTAAGAACATATTATGATTGAATTATACGGTTGTAAACAAATCACATTACTAACGTAGATAACACAAGCGTATACGGTTTTGTACTGGAGCAACTGAAAATTGATTCTTCTGTAATTTGGGATGCTAAGTGTAAATCTGCACTACATCTTTTAAAATTGGTCCGCAAGGAAGTGTAGTTTCAGAGATATCTAAGAAGTGGAGGTGAAGAAAAACACTTCACTATGCAAAATTTGAACTCTTTTGAAACGAGACATATTTTATTGAAATCGATGTAAGACTTTTGATTTTATTCATAATTTAGTTAAGGTATCTCATTTTTAATTAAGTTGCCATATTCATACAAAAGTGCCAAACTTGCGAATTTGTCAGAGATTATTGCAAGGCTGTGTGCATACAGCAACTTTAGTTGAAACGAGTTACTTTCACTTAACTGTGAATAAAATCAAAACTTATGTATCGATTTTAATGATACTATATACTATATGGCTCTTTTGGGGTCTATATGCTTGTGGACTACGAACGGAATTTTTTCCACGATATCTCTGAAACTACTGAGCAGAGTAAAAACATGGCTTAAAGATAATATTGTTGTTGAATTTCGGTCTTCAGTTATGTTTATATACGGCTTGCAACTGCTTTCTTATTGACATAAGTAATGTCAGTATTATAGTGTGAGAGCAATATTTAATCAGACTGTAAAAAATTACACATGGAAATTTGACAGTCGTATGGGTCACATTAACTTTATATATATTTCTAAACGCTGAGACTTACATTTGTATCAGGGTTGCATTTTTAGCGAAACAAACGAAGAAATCCAAAAGCAGATGTGGAACAAATAAACAAGTCGCCTGGTTCGCCGCCGATAGCGCGCTGCGGCATATATTTTTTCAGCTTTCACGGGCACTTGAGGTGTCGAGGACTCTCAAAAGTCACCGCCGCCGCTACCAATCGAATTTGCTCAGACATCGCCCCCGAAAGTATGCTTTCTAGAAGTAAACAAATACGTTTTTCTTCATTTTTTTTCAAGTGTAATAGTGTAGACAGACACTGAGAATATTTTGTTTCAGAACCTTTTTGACAGTGACAATGATTATCATTCCAGTCTTCTTAGCAAAAACCCAACAAAAGTGTAAACACTTGTAGAATAGTGTAAAAGGAGCTTAAGTAGTAGACCATAGAAAAAATGAAAATAAAATAAATGATCATAGCAATTTATGAAGAACCTTTAAGCATTAAAAGCAGATGCCAAAAAATAATTTTTCAATAAAATTTAAAAAAATATATTTTAAGAATTTTGAAGGGAGAAAATAAAATAAACTAAAACTGTAAAATTTTTTCAAATAGGGGAATTTTTTTTCACATTTTTATTTTGCAGATCATGAGTCTTTTATATTTCACATTAAGCGCCTTACTAGTATTCACGCATGCTATGCATATGCATCATACTACGACACCATATCAGTGGAATGTAATGGAATTTGATTTTCCCACCGATGAGGCCCGACAACAGGCTGAGACAAGTGGCAATTTAAAACCAAGCAACGCTTTGCTAATCGATGTTCAACCCCACTATTACAGCAAGTTGTCATCTAAAGAAATTTTTAATTGTTTTTTTGTAACATCCGTATTTTTTTCCTTAGATAAAAGTCATTTAAGGACATTTGTAACCTTAAGATCTCGAGTTGGCACACCATATACATTGGCCACAGTGTCGGGCAAAATGGGTGCTAATGGGCCTTTGCTAGAGCCATATCCCAGTTACGAAGCACATAACAATGATAATGGAAAAAATTGTGATGCCATAAGCTCAGCTTTTCGTGTAGCGGTATGTGAGACATTCAAATAATATTTTCAATTTTAATATACAAATGTTAATTTCCGTTTAAGATCACCGAATGCCATCAAATGTGGGTAATTGATTCCGGCATGACGAACTCTGACATTAAATGTGCACCTCAGCTACTGCTGTACGATTTAAATACTGATCAACTTATACATCGTTATCGTTTCGAAACAAGTGTGTACACACCCGGAGCTTCATTGTTTATCACGCCTGTAGTGGATGTTAGAGATCCACCGCCCAGAGGAAGTTGCAGACATGCAATGGTTTATGTAGCTGATGTCAATTATCATGGTTTGGTGGTGTATGATTTCATGCAAGACAAGGCCTGGCGTATCGAAAACATGTTCATGTATCCCGATCCAAATCACGGTTTACACACGGTAGCCGGTGAAAATTTCGTTTTAATGGATGGCATTTTCGGTATGGCAACAGATAAGCGAAATTTATATTTCCATCCATTTGCTAGTAAAACGGAATATGCTGTTTCGCTTAAAGTAATCGATAACAGCACCTTATTTGAAAATGATGTGGAGAGTATGTACGAAGCATTTAGACCATTGGGTAAGCGTAGCAGTGGATGTGCAGCCTCCGCTATCGATAGCCACAACAATCTGTATTGTGTCACCTTAAATCCCATTGAATTGATAATGTGGAATGTCAATACTCCTTATGATAGCAGGAATATTAAAAAGTTACCCATAAGGCGAGCGGATTTGCAATTTGTTAGCGGCATGAAAGTGGTGAGGAATCATCAGGGCAGTGAAGAGTTATGGATGGCGTCTAATAGATATCAGGTATTAGGGTTTAGTTTCACATCAAAGTTTAAGTTACTTACATACGTTAATATGTAATTCTTTTTAGAAAATGGCCGCTGGTACGCGGAATTTCAAAGAAGTAAATTTTCGCGTTGTAGTATATCCTTTAACGGATGTAACTCATACTGCAACCAATGAGGATCTACATCATAAATTGGTCTTTAAAGGCTGAAATAAATATAGTAGCATTACTATTAAGCATACCACCATTTTATTTACTTAAGTTATTAGAGAAATACAAGTTTTAAATTATTATAATTTTGTTGTTTTATTTTTCAAGTCACGAGAGAGTATTTAAGAAGAAAGCTTTATTAAACGACATGCCGTCAGCCTATGTGAGGAAACTACAGGTTTTACCAATCTGTAAAGAAGCATGTTTATTGATCTTTGAATTTTATCTCTCTTTAATTTTATAAAAGAAGGACAACTTCGTGATTTAATAGGCATTTCGTGCGGGGATCTTATTTCTTAAAGGATTGCAGTGAGCTTAATTTCAGTAATGGAACTCTAAATGCAGAAAAACATTGCAAAAAAATATCATATTTTATGTTGCTAAAAATGCATTTCATAACTCTTAACTTCTTGATTTCGTTTTCGTAAACGATTACCTTCAAAACGTAAGCTCAAGTTGAGACCATCAGCTGGTAGAAACAAAATATGGCTTGAATTAAACCTCCTCGTGGTGGCGGCCGGTAACAGGTTTCAGCCTCTGCAAGGAGTCTGTCTAATTAAGTCGAGCGGAGAGAAGTTAATACTCTGCTGTTCCACAGCATACGCCAGTAGCCAAGAGGGTGGGTGCTTGGTCTGTAGCATGCGAACGCTGGGTACGAGTCGATCTCCAGTTTTATACAGACTTATCCGCGCATACATAGCTCTGTATGGGTGGACATCTTTTTCTCCATTACGGCGGAGAGTTTCATCTCTGAAGGAACTTCGGTTTTAATGGGCCAAGGAAACAATCCGCTAGAGATCGACAAGAGTGCCTCGAGAGAATGGATGGTCAATCTCTAACGGTACTCCAAAGACGTTGGAAACCTCGCAAGAGGCAGAGATGTTAATCTTTGTAGGAACTTTGGCGTTTATTGGACAATGGTGGAATTCTGAAGAGATGGACAAGAAAACATCGAGAGGGTTATGGACGAGTCAGTCTCCAAAAGATACTCCTAAGGAAGAGGCTGAGACGTGAATGTCCAGCACTGGTCTGCATAAGGCTTTGGACCACCAGCAGACACTTGTTAAATATGAATACCATGGTAGACCTAATTCTTAAACAAATGCTAGCAATAACAAGAGACTACGTGATGAGGAAAAAGGCCGGCAACCACCAGTCGACAGTCTGAAATTACTACATTTAAAAGCAAAGGCTTGAATGAGAGTAAGGTTTTTGTGAATTACAAATCGGTTGCCTGAAATCAATTCAAGGAAAGGGGATCGAAAAGGGTCCATAAAGTTAGCGGTCTGCTTCAATATCCTCCCTTCATTAATAAAAAAAAAGTTCAAGTTGTGTAAAAATGGAAGCAAAAAAATACACAAATGCACCAAATAAAATGCAAAAGTTGTTTTTCTTATTAAAAGAAAGCAAAACCTGTGTTGGGAGGATAAATTACGGAACCCATTTGACTACTTAAAATCAAACAGCTTTAAGGAAGTGCAAATACTTCTTATAAGTTTATCAAATAAAAAATCATTACTTCAAGTATAAATAAATAACAATAAAAAAAATTCCGTTTTTAATTATTTTCATTCAAAAACTTGTTACAAAAAATTTAAACATACGTTCGTACGTTTAATGTGTAAAAAACATCAGTCAGAATTATACAATTCAATAAATAATGTGATGTAATTACCCAGCAATAAATTAGTTGTTTGAGAGATTACTTTTTTTTATTTATTTATTTTTTCTAATCAACAAAAGCAGCAATCTTTGACGCTTGCGAGGATATTGGGGTTTTTACAAACCCAACCAACAAGTCTGTGCGTTGAATATTAAATAAATAAATAGTAGCGCGAGGCTTAAGTAAAATTATTTCTACATATTTCTTATAATAACAAATACAGTGTGGCTCAATAAAAGTTGCTACAATACATCCTCACATTGTTTCACCGATTTTTTTTGGGCGACACTTTCGTTTACACCAGCAATGTTTTCAATAGATCGACTCAATTTCTTGAAATTTGTTGACTACTCTTTGAATTATTGACACGTTTTTCGACAAAAAATTCTGTGAATTTTTCGAACGGCAATGGGACAGGTTGTTTTTCTTTTTTGCAGCGCACCATTTTTAATAATCAGATGATCCAGATATGGATCGTCTTCTTTGCAACTCATAAAGCTATATAGTATGTCTACAGGATAAAAGTGAGACTTAAATCTTCTTCTATTTTTTGTGATTAAAAAAAAAATTTAATTTTGCATAAAAAAAGCCTTCCTCGATATTTCTGAAACCACTAAGCAGACTTTAAGATAATATTAGAATAATATTATGAATTTTAAACTCGGTCGGCCTCAAGTTATACTAACAAAGGGTGGTCCAAACAAAAAGGTTTCAGAGAATTATTTTATTATTTTTTTATTATGATAGAAGGATCTATGACAATTATGGGTGAAACAAAATATCCGCCAAATGCTCGCCACGGCTTCAGTGGCCGATGGTCGATATTTTCAATGACTCTGATACATAATTGAGGTTCAATGTCGTTATTGTGCCGAATTATCTCACCCTTTAGCTCTTGCATTGTTCTTCGCTTATTGACATACACTTTTTCTTCTAAATATCCCCAAAGAAAAAAGTCCAGCGATGTCAATTCACATGATCGTGACGGCCAGATAACATCACCACGACGTGAGATAACACGGCTATGGAATTTCTCGCGCGAAAGAGCCATTGTTTCGTTGGCTGTGTAGCAAGTGCCACCATCCTTTTGGAACCACATATCATCCAGGGCCTTATCCTCAATTTCTGGCCACAAGAAGTCCATTATCATCTCGCGATAGTGACTCGCCATCAACATCGTGGTTGGACCGCCCTACCCATCCTACCACTTAATTTTGGAGATAATAACGGTATATTTCAGAACAAATTTTAAAATGGAGGGGAGATTTCAATACAAATTACATAATAAACAACTTTCAGTTGCTTCACTCTAAAACGTTGTATACTTGTGTTATTTAAAACGTTATTTAATGCAAAATTTTAAATTTTTAACTAAATGCTTAACAAACAATTAATAGGATGATCAGTGCGCCAAATAATTTGTTTTAATTATTCTCAAAAATTATTATATAAAAATAATTTCAAGTAAATTTTTTTCCAAAAACTGATTTAGCCCGATTATTCACCAATCTTGGTAGTACGGTCTATAATTCTCTTTTCGGTGTAGCGTTCAGCATTCAGCAGCAATTAAGTTTTCATCCCACCAATGGGGGTAACACAACCTCGTTTTAAATTTAAAAATTTCTTTTACGTTTTGCACAAACCTCGTAGGCTAAATAAAACGTTAATTGCTATTAAAGAAATCATTATTTGACGAATAACCAAAAAATTAATTTAAATTATCTATTTTTAATTTACAAATACATATAACAAATATAGTAATTATCGTAAACGGATTTAGGGGATTTCCTTATTATTTGTTTTTTGTTAAAGATGTGTTTTTAGGTTCAAAACTAGCAAACAAAACAGAAATGATTATTTTTCTATATTTTCTAAAACTTCGTTTTAAAATTAAGTTTCGAATATGAAAATTAACATACACTAAGGCGCCAATTTGTGTCAAGATGCAACGCACCGTTTCTTGTTAGTTGGTTTTATGCTAAAAAATTTTGACCAAAAATTGAAATAAAAAAATGTTTTACATAAATCCAAATTAAATAAAAAAGACGAAATTATAAAAAAAATACCAAAAAAACAAATTTTAAAATTTCACAAAAATTTTTATAATTCACCAAAAATTTTAAATTCATTAAAAATATGAACAAAATTCGATGTTACATAAATATAATATGAACAAATTAAAATTTTACCTCAAATCGGGGGGAATTCACTAAAAAGTAAAATAAATTCACATTCAAAACTAAAAAAAATTCAAATTGAAAATATTTAAATATCAGAAATATTATAAATTTTACCAAAAACCCAAAATTAAATTATAAAAAAAATCGTCATTTTAGCGACATTCGCTTAGGCATTCAAAATCGAAATACACCACAATGCCGAAAAATCTGAATTTAACAAAAAAGCTAAATTGTGGCAAAATCTCTCAAAATCTTGCAATACTAAATGATGCAACTATGTATTTTTTGCTTATGTACTGAAATATACAGCGCTGAACAAGAAAATTTTGACATTTGTAACAAAAAAAAAAGCGCGGTAGAAACAAAATATTTACAAAATAATAAAAGTTTAAAATAAGTGTTTTCAATATTGATAAAACAATAATGAATAAAGTGTAAGTAATATTACATATTTAATTATGTGTATAAAAACAATTGTAGCACGAATTTAATTAAGTTTAGAGCCAATTTTTTATTCTTTCTTCAGTCAGCTGTTTTTGTTGTGAAAATGAAATCCAATAATACGTCAAAAAGCATTGGTGTAAACGGCAGAGATTTTCTTCGAGATTTGAGCTGAAATCTACTAGATTTTGCGTAGATGTAAATGTAGTATAAGAATAATTAATGTTGCACTAACAAAAATGATAGGTTTTCGGGAAGGGTGATTTGATATAGTTATTTGAAAGGAATTTCCATCATCCCTTGTCAAGTTTGGTTTGGAAACAAACCGGTTTTGGCTATGTACCATCTTCAGTGTCATTTTTCGTACAGAACGAAAGAAACCTTAAGAAGATTCCTGAATTAATACCAAAAGCCATGAAATTAGATTTACAAAATTATGGATCGCCTGCTGTTAGTGAAAGTACCATTCGTCGCCGCTTTAAACTATATGTATATAAGGCCTACTCGTATAATGCTTTGGAATAGTGCCTTCGGCTCAATGTATGTTATAAGTACCCTCATCAAAGGACAACTAACGCAACAGCGATGGAGTTGTGAAATTGTAATCTCAACTTTATTAAGAAGAAATATTGAAATTAATATAAATAACAATCAAGCTTAGTTGGTTTCATCTTTATTATTTGAATATCATGTAACAAACTAGATTTCAAATTGAATAAAAATATGAAAATTTGTAAGTAAATAATTAACAATTTCTCTTAAATCATGCACAAATCAAATTATTAGAATCATTAGGTTCTAATTATCAACATGGCGTTGCTGTAAAAATCAAGTCTTAATAAAAAAAAAGTGTATTATTAAAATAAATATATATGGATAATTTGTGATATTTGATGTGCTATTATTTAAGTGATTATGTGTTACTTAAATCCCTCTAACCCTTATTCGAGACTTGTTTTTTATGTTTACGAAAGTAAAAAAACGTTACGATTATTTAGGTACGTGAAATATTAATTCGTGTTAATGATGAAATAAACAAATTTAGAAGCGAAGAGAAATTGAAGAATCGAATTAAACCTGTTGATGCGGTGAGAACAATTAAAAATCACACTGACTGAAAGGTAAACAAATTTCTATTCGTATTAGGTTGATCGACTAGGGTTTTCAACTGGTTGAAAAAACGGTTTTTCGAGTTAACAACTGTCAATTACTTATTCTCCAAGACCTACATCTATACGAATTTTCAGCTCTCTAGCTGTAGTGGAAATATCCCACACAAATAAAGGGGCACACCCTAGTCCCGCCGCCCGCCGCCCCTCCCCCCCCCCCCCTTGATAACAACGCCCGTTTTCAGATTTTTTCTGATTACTTATTCCTGCAGACCTACTTGTAAGCCAAATTTGAGGTCTCTATAATATTGTATGAGGTTACCTATATGTAGAGTCCTTATGCATCAAGTTTCATTATTTTATGATGAAATGAATCAAAATTAACTTTGACACACAGTTTCGAAAGTAGGAAAATATCTGTATGTGAAACGTAGAACAGGTAATTGCCGAAATTCCGAGTATTTTTCTGACAATTCCACATTGAACTCCGAATACAAAAAAGGGACGATAATTTGCGTTTGTTTAAAAGATCAATTTTGCACTTTAGTTTTTGAATACTAAATATTATTAAAATTCTGCTATTTAGCTATTCCCAAACAAAATCATTTATTGAACGTGGGTGATTCATTCAAATTCATGGGCAAAGCATAAATCCCAACAAAAACTAGTCATGTTTTGTATGAATGTACAAATACCTGTTTCTGTTTGTTTTTAAAACTTAATTTTAATTCTTAAATTACTTATGTTTTAAATTATTAAAATATATTTTGTGTGTTAATTTGTACAGTTCGATTAATTTGACAACCGGTCTTTTTTTAAATATCGAATAATCAGACACCCTAATTCATATCTAAACATAAGTACGAGTATCTATTGTACCTAAGTAAGTATGAATGTGCATATGTACTAATTATAATTAATATTTTACTTTTCGAGTAGTTAGTTATAAAGTCTGTGATGTGAGAATAACAAAAAAAAAAACAAGAACAACAAAATGTATTTTAGAATAAGAGGTAAGCAAATTAAAATTTTAAATAAAATAATGCAATTATAAAATTTGGCTTCTTTTACCGTTCAGTCCAGTTTAGTACGAGAGCTAACATCAAAAAATTCAACCAACAAAAAAAATAAAAATTAAATGAAATTAAGCTCAGTGCACTTACTATAGATCAATGCCACGTTTAGTGGGTTCTCGTTTGCTTAGAAAGAAACATGCTATTACTTTAGAATAAAAAAAGACAAATTAGGTCGGTCGGTTGCAAGAAGAAACAAATATTAAAAAATTCCTTGAATTAGTTTTAACAAACGTCAAAATAGTAGACAACAAAATACAAGAAAAATGTGAGTGTCAAGTGTAAAGTTACAAAAAATCACAAGATTTCATTTGCCGAGTAGTGAAACAAACCGGGAATCGAACACGTAACTTAGTCTACCAACAATTCTCATGGGGCACCCAACAGTGAAATTTAACACCATGATATTTCGCGAAATAAATTATATAAGCATTTGTATACTTGTAATAAAAATTAAGGGAGAAGAATTTTTATTAAAAAAAAGAATTTCTTAATTTAGCTGTGACATAAAATATTTAAATTTATATTATTCTTTTATGAAGTGAAGGTTTAAGTGAATTTTTAGACATCTGCTGTGGATGATTGTTTTGTTTCTTTATTTCACTTAAATGAAAAGCGCAAAAGAAAGCAGGAACTTGTTTTGGTAAAATCGATTACCTTCGGTTAAATTCTGTATTGTTTCTTTAAATGTTAAACTCAGGTTTGAAATGTTTCATAATTAAAAACGCAGACTTGTTTTTATATACTTTTTTTAAATTGGTATTGTGTTTGAAAAATTTGTTTTATTTTGAGAATCAGTGATTTTATTTAGCAACAAATACAGGTCGTTCTTATATCTCGTAAAAAACCCTTGAGAAATAATTTAACCAAATTCTTTTAAATAATTTAAATAATTTGATGTTAATAGCGGCAACATCTACACAATACATAGAAGAGAAAGAGCTCGCTTGCATACGTAAATAAACTGAGAAGATTCAAAAATAAATATTATATTATGAAACTTAAGAAATTTCGTTCCAAAGAAGATAAACATAAATTTCTTCTAGATGTATGTAGCTATGAAATACCGATCAACTCAGATATTTTACTTTCGAACCCATTTGAGTTGAATTAGATATTCGATAAATCTAAATTCCACTGTTGTTTAGATGAGATCAGGATTAGATGAAAGTTCTAGAAGTGATCATTTATAACCCTGATACACAAATCTCCTAACTGACTTACATACTTGGTTCGATACAGAGTGTTAAAAATATTGAGCCGGTTTTAAGCACGACGACGTACAATACTTTGTTCCATAGACAAAAATAAGTATAAAAAAACATGTCTTTTATTTTAATAAAAGTTATACTGTTCTTTATTTATTGTGCCACGTCTATTTCGTCCCCCTCAAAGTAATCCCCCCCCAGCTGCAATACACTTATGCCAACGATTTTTGCAATCCTCGTAACAGTTGGTAAAGCCAATTTTCGGAATAGCCTTCAATGCGCGTAGCGATTCACGTTTAGTGTCTTCAATTGACTCAAAACAGTTTCCCCGGAGCGGTCGGTTGAGTTTGCTGAACAGCCAGAAGTCACACGGAGCTAAATCAAGCGAATACGGTGGTTGTGGAACGATATTGATTGAATTTTTGACGGTGCATTATCGTAGTGCAAAAACCAAGAGTTGTCGGACGTCCACCTGCATACTAGGAAATAAAGACACTACGTCAAATGACTAACTTTTCGTTATATTCAATTCTCTGATATATTATTTTATTTTGAAATTCTAGAGAGTCCTTTACATTACACTTAGAAAACTCAGTAATATTTTTCAGTATAACAGAAACATATTTGCACAATTCATAAGAAGGGGAATTAATGAAAGAACAAATTGGTCTTAGCGGAAAATCTTCCTTATGAATTTTTGGAAGCCCATACAACCTAGGTGCAATAGAAATACTTGTTTTCATCTTATTTCTCTCCATCCCATTAATAATTTTTAACTTAAAAAGCTTCTCAACTATTTCATTATTCCTCTTCTGTAACTTATTTGTCGGATCCTTATTCACCAAATTATATTTTGTAATATCCCCTACAATATTATTATTTCTAGTATCATAATCCTTTCGTTGCAAGGCGACACTAGTGTTCCCTTTATCGGTTTTAAAAATAAGTATTTCCCTATTTCTTTTTAAGAACCTTTCCGCTGATTCAACCTTACCTAAAATAAATCTATCTCTTTCTGTTAATCTCATTTTATTTAAATGAATATCCACTACTACTGTTAATCTTGTTCTAGCTACCTCCTGTTCCTCTTTTCCCTTAATCGTCTGAAAAAAGTCCTCTCCCTCGGCTATCACCTTTAAAATTGGGGATTGCTCCTTTTTAATACGCAGGGCATGTTTATGTCCTAGTGAAAGTAACCCTTGAACCTCACTTGGTATATATATGGCTGTCTTATTTACGAACCACTTCTTATTTAAGTTCATACCTAGTTCCTTGTTTTGAAGATCCAAAAGGCAATCAAACTTCTTTTTGTGTATAATATTATTATTTACAATATAATTTTGTTTAAAGATAACACAATGAAATTTATTTATAAAAAACGCTTAAGCCCAACTCTCACTTTTGCCACTAGAGGGCATTAAAAGGGATAATTTTATTAGAAAATTATTGAAAAATAATTTATGGTTTATCGTTTGATTTGTTCCGATTTGGTTTATTTATTTGCCGCTATTTTTTGTATAAACAAGAGACGTGTGCATGTCTTTATGCACTTTTAATAAGACCTAAATTATAAAAAAAAAATTATCGCAGGAAAATTGTACGAATAAGTTATGGAAGCCAATCAAAAAAATATAGAAGAAACACTATTATCTTCAGAGCCGCTCTTGTTTTTAAAATGGAACATAATGGTTTTCTAAAAAAAAATAAAAGTGTATACAGGGACAAAAGATTGATATTAAATCAATTAAGGACGATGATATAAGCGTTTGCTTGAACGTCAATATTCTTTGGTAATGATATTAAAAAAATAAAAGAGAAAAAATGCCAACTTTATTCCAAATCCAATGTAGCAAACCCTTAGAGATGGCGGGCGAATTGTACTTTTGCACCTCCCCATGATTTGGTTATCAAATGAAATGTAAAATTCCATCGTTAACTTAATAATTTTTTTTTCATGTGCTACTGATTTAAGAAGTTAATAATAAAAATCTCTAATCTTAAGCTTTTTTAACAAAATTAATTTAAATTTAATAAAAAAAAAATATGCGTTTGGATAACATAAGCTACAATGCCAAACTTCACAAGATTCAAATAACTTTTTTTCGGAGTTATAGCATTTTTACTATCAATGGTATATGGCAGGACCTAGAATTCTTGCTGTCGAACATTAGCACATTAGTTGAGCTCTTGTGCTTATTATAGTGCAAATTTTACGTTCACACATGTAGCTAAAATAATATTTTAAATTTTAAGGGATGTAGGAGTGTCGTTGGTCCGATTTTTTTAAAAAAATTCTACAATGCTTAACTAAAGTATTTTATAGTGGTGTGTCCAATTTTAAATATCTACGGCAACTTCTATTTTTGTCCCATCATTATATGAGATCAAAGCACTGTGCGTCGTGGGTTCAGTAATTGGGCACTGGAAATGTTGACCAACAATTCGGAGTTAGACCAAAAATCATTCTGACGCACCGCCAGCGATAACGAGGTGGGAATTTAAATGATGTGCTATATTCCGTGTATAAGTGCATAAATTTTTATTCAAAATAAAGCTAAAATCAATTGGATATCTCAGACCGTTGTTGATTTATTTACATTTCTTCTCCTATCGTTCTCATATGGTCACTCAAAGGGATCTGCAATGTGGTGATGCAAGTTTGTTGATGTTTCATTTCCCCAAAATAAATTTTAGTTCTTAAGTGTAAACATAGCAACAACAAATGAACCAAAATTATCGAAGAGATATTTCTCGAAATTTTTTTGCTTTGGGTAGCGAAATTCATTCTTAGTCGGCTTTACCTGTTTAAGAAATGGACATAAATCTATTGTTAATTTAAGACGTAGAATTTAAACCTTAGTACAAATAATTCCCTAATCAATTTACTATTATAGGCCAACAAGTTCCTGTGTTTGGCTGTACCTACTTTTACTTGTTATCAGCAACCTTAATAACATTCATGCATATAGCTATGAAGGCGCAGACAGTGTGTTATCGGAAACTTATTCCAGTCCCACATATGAAAAACAAATACCGGTAGGTCGATACAAAGAACTTATACCAATATATGAAGCCCGAAATTTAGAATTTGGTTTTCCGTCGGAAAGTATACGTATTGCAGCACTGAATAGTGGCGAATATGATCCAGATATCCCGATACCTATTGATGTGGATGTATATTATTCAAGTGAGTATGAAATAAAGTGGAAGCTAGGTGCATGTGAAATCAACGCAAGCCTTTTCACCTTTTAGATACCTACACTGAACCCAAAATATTTGTAACTATACCGCGATTTGGTGGTGGTGTGCCATATTCCTTAGCCTGGCTTACAAACGAGAAAGGACCAAATGGTTCAATAGTACAACCTTACCCAAACTACTCATGGCATAGTTCCCATGGGCGAGATTGCAATGGCTTGACGTCAATTTATCGGATACAAGTAAGAAATATACAGAAATTATTAGTAAAAATTTTAAAATACGAGTACATACATATGTACATATTTCAGATCGTCTAATCTAATCATATGTTATTAAAGCCCCTTTTACACTATTAGATTGAGTAAAACGACTTGTTAAAAATTCAAATAAAATGCGAGGCATTTTAGTGTGAAAACAATAAGTTATGAATCTGATGAAAATACGGATGGAAGTTTGACAGTCATATATGGCTTTCATCATTTTACTTTTGATTTTGACAGTCAGAACGATTATCATTAGACTTCTCTGCGAAAAAATCCAACGAAAATCTAAACACTTGTATAAAAGTGTGAAAAGGTCTTAAATTGGATTAAACAGAATTAAGAAAATTCGAAAAAAATCTTGAAAGAAAATTGAGCTTAAGGTTCTCAATACTCGTTATGCAAAAAGAAATCATCATTTGATCTAATGATTATTATTTACTGAAGTAACGATTTTGTCACACATAATCTTCATCGTTGAAGCACGAAGCCATATTCAACCGATTTTTTCGGGGCTACAGCGGTCGAAGTTTTTTAAATGGTAATTTTTCGATGGTCGAATAACCCGAAGGCCGAATAAACGGGGAAAACCCAGTTTTCGATTTTTTCCTATTATTTTTTTAATCGAATAAACTTTATAGTACTTATAATACTATCGCCTATGATTGTTAAAAATGTAGCACTATACAATAGAAGAACGCATCATCATTGTAAAGACCCATTACGCTGAGATCACTCGCAAACTTCGCAGAGTTTTTGGTCGACAAAGTAAACCTAATGTGTCAACAATTTAAAGGGTGGTCACAAAATTTTAAGAATTTAGGAAGATTGTAGAGAATAAGTCCCCTTTACGTCGACGTACCGGTCGGTTTCTTAAAGTATTGTTATAAACGAGAGTGTAGCCGGAAACCCGAAATCAGCAGGAACTGTAAACGACATTCGGTACAGAAACATGATAACGAAACTCTTGTAGCCTTAGCTGGATGACATGAATCTGGTTGAAATAATCGATTTATTGCAGCAACGATTTTCTTAGTGCACTTTCTTAGTTCCCTTCTCCCAATGTAAAGGCTATTTTTAGTATGACAACAACTACTTTATATCAATCTCGTAGCGCTGATTATTTTATATAAAAAAAACCCCTTTTTTCTTGCCGAGTGAACGTTTTTTGTCAGAGTCCCTGTCGAAACCCAGAATTTAGAATATGTCGAATAGCCGATCACCCTAGTAACAACACTGATCGTGAAGCTATTCATGAAAACAGTGTTGCCAACATAAAAATCAACCTGAAAAAGTGTAGAGTGGAAGTTCATATTTCAATTAATTAAATTTCAATTATTCAGACATGTTGAAACTCTATGCGTTTTAAATGGAGGAGGAAATGTAATGGGTTTTAAGATTTTTACGGAAACATATAGAGATAATTATTTTACATAAATTTCATTGGCTTCTGGTATTGGAATGAAAAAACGTAAAATGTCATTGCCAAATATGTTTACTTTTGAATAACTTTCCTATTTGAGCTTTGCACATAATTCTGAGGAGTTTGGTTTGCCGAAAACTCTATAAGATATACTATATATATATATATAAGCCTGTAATAAAAAAACACTGTGACAGACATAACTTATTTTTACTTAAGTTTATATTTCTCTTTCCTTGCAACCCTTGCAGATCGATCCCTGTGGTCGCATGTGGATTTTGGACAGCGGAGAAATTGAATTTATGCAACACTGCCCACCCCAAGTGGTTGTTATTGATATTCCAACCGAAACTCTGGTCCATCGTTATCGTTTACCCAAAAAAGTATTCAGGACTGGTGTTAGTCGTTTCGTTACACCACTCGTAGACATTGAAGATCTGCCACCCTTTGGTATCTGCTCCAAAGCATTCGTTTACATGGCCGATGCAACCGGCACCTCAATCATTGTTTACGACGTCGCCAATGAAAATTCCTGGCGTATTGAAAATAAGTACACTTTTCCAGATCCCGATTATGGAACACACACAATAGCTGGTGAAAGTTTTGAACTAATGGATGGTGTTTTCGGTTTATCTGTAACGCCAAAAGGTTTAGGCTTGAGACGACGGCTATACTTTCATTCATTGTCAAATGATGCTCAAGTCGCTGTGCCTATCGATGTTGTGAACAACTCTTCAAACTGGGTTTATGGCTTAGGCTCCGCCCTTGAGGAATTTACGCTGCTTGGAAGAAGGGGCATACAATGTGCTGCTGCGGCCATGTCAGCTCATGGTTTTTTACTATGTGGCTATCTAAGGCCTATCGCTTTGGTGGGCTGGAATATACGTACTCCCTACACGCCACGTAATCGTGTAAATTTGGCAGAAAATCCACAAACTTTGCAATTTATCAGCGGCCTGAAGACTATACGTACTCCACAAGGTAAAGAAGAGGTGTGGATGCTGTCGAATCGTTTGCAAAAGGCTTTTACGTTTACCACAAATTACGACGAGATCAATTATCGCATACAAAAGTGTGGTGTGGATGAATTATTATTGGGCAAACCATGTAGATATTAACGGGGATGACCAAATGCGCTATGGATTTTGAAGCAGAAGAACCAGTACAAAGAAAACTAAAACAACATTTTATCGTTCAGCAATATTTTATTTTAAACAACAGTTTTTCTTCTTATTTTCTTTTTCTTAAATAAATATTTTTAAATAAATTTGTGCGTTGGTTACTAATTTTTGAATTTAGATGCTCTCATAAGAATTGTTATAAAGCAGTTTCTTTTCTTTTTATACCCTTTACAAAAAATAAAAGCGTATATAAAGGTTTGTCCTTGCGTTTGTAAGGAAGTTTAATTACCAATGTCCATCTGCCCGTCTGTCAGACTGTCCGATGTTGAAACCAACATTCTGCGCCATCACTACGATCTTGAAACTTGAACCATTTGATCATCGAATTTCCGCTATTTGAAATCAGCCATATTAGTTCACAAGCAAATGGGCAAAAATCCATTCTGCTGTTCTTTTTTTTGTTTTCGCTATAAAACCCCCTACAGAAATGTTTAACCCGTAGCCACAGACAACTTTCGGACCTGAATTAAAAAATATTCAAAATAACCTCAAATTGGGAAAATTCGGAATATATAAATTCACTATCAAATCGAAAAACTGAAATAAAAAAATTTAATTGTCAAAAAATCAAAATCAGTTGTACCAAAAAAATAAATTTCACTAAGTTCGAAATTTCACCACAAAAATTTAAACTCCTATACAATTTTGTAAATTCACCAAAACGCCGAAAAGTCACAAAAAATCAATATTTTATGTTAAACAAATATATAAAAAAAAAAATCAAATTTCACCACAAATTGGGAATTCAACAACAAAATAAAAAACTAACCAAAAAGTTAAAAATTCAAAAAAATGAATGAAAATTCTAATTTTTACTAAAAACCTAAATTAATCTGATAATAAAAAAAATTAATTCCACCATAGTTAGGAATTCGCAAAACCAAACTATAGTGCAAAAATTTTAAATTACAATTTTAAATTGCAATGAAAAACAAAATTACACGGGAAAATTAAAACAACAAAAATATGTAACAAATTGAAATTTCCGGAAGAATTCGCCAAAAACAAACTTAAAATTGACCAAAAAACCATACAAATCTTAATTAAACTGAAAAATCACAAAATAATCTAAATTTCCACACGAAAAGTTTTAAATTCGTCGCTAACCCCAACTTTAATTTACCAAAAAAAATTTTTTTTCAAACAAGTTTTAAGAAATTGGCAATATTTAAAATCAACCAAAAGTTTGAAAATTCAGCATAAAAACTGTAATAAAAGAAAAACAAAGCTTTGCCAAAAATGTTCAAAAAAAAATTAATATTTTATGAAAAACGTCGCAATTTTAACAAAATCGATGTTACCACAAGGTTAAAAAGTCCTTCATATATCCACGAAAAACCAAATTTTCGCATACAACCAAAACAAACTTCACCATATTTGGAACTTTAAAGACAAATTTTATCCAAAGACTGAAATTACACCAAAAACTCTAAATATTATCAAATGTTAGAAATTTTACTAAAAACACAATTACGCTATTATTTACAATTCACCAAAAAATCGAGATTTATGAGAAATTGATAAACATACCAGGAAAAAAATGAAAAAAAATTTAAAGAGCCGTAATTAAGAACAAACATCTGATAAGAATAAGACGATTAAAACTGGAGCCCAAAATTAAAGATCGCAAACAATCCTTTGCACAGGGAATATTCTTTACTATATTTTTAGTACTTCATACTTTTGTGAAGGGTATATAAGATTCCGCACAGCCGAATATAGCTCCCTTACTTCTCTTTTTTATTGCATTTCATTTCGTTTAATTCTTTTTTTTCGAAAAGAAAATTTTGTGAATTTTTTTTTACGATAGTTAATTTAAAACGAAATGTGATCTTTATCCCCATTTCACAAAAAAAAAGGAACCTACGTAAACCTTTCTCATCCCTTGACATTTGCTGTAACTCTTAACAATGCTGTACCATTCGAAATGCAAAAGGTAATAATGGGCGAGTAAATAAAACATCCATAAAGAATACTTTACAACTTT
The DNA here is from genome assembly GCA_963932375.1 of Phania funesta. Classification (NCBI taxonomy): domain Eukaryota; kingdom Metazoa; phylum Arthropoda; class Insecta; order Diptera; family Tachinidae; genus Phania; species Phania funesta. The sequence goes on from OZ010652.1 coordinate 9,109,178, forward strand.
TTATGACAACAAACAGATATGAGGGTTTCCATAATTTATAAGAGCAAATTTGACTTGTTGACCATGCCATGAAATTCTGTCAATTTTATTAATAAATTTCTTTTAAACTTGTCAATTTACCTTATGTAACCAGAGAAAATTTTCCTAGAAATTTGTAGCATCAGAAATTCTCGGAAACTTTATCAAACAATAAACCGAGTTGTATATCTTTCATTCACATTGAACCGAATAGTCGGTAACATTTTGGTTAGCCGTTTTTGCACTCTTACTGAAATATCAACCAATTATTGCCCAGGGGGCGCATACGATAAGTCGTATTCAAAGAAATCTTTTTTTAATTTTTATTTTATTGAATCTTTCTTTCCATTAAAAGAAATTTACAATAAGTATTCGAGCCTTATCTCTAAAATATTATTTATGAATTATTACCATTGCAATAACTAATCTAATGTATTAAAATCTTAATAAACTAAAGTGGAAGTATCCCATAATATTGATGAGTGAGTCAGTAAATAGGTACTAAAAAGCAAGGTAAAAACAGCACGAAGGGTTTCGTATAATAAGCACACTGTGTGCATTAGGCCGAAACTTGGTCTGGCGCACTACTGTGCGCCTTAATATATAATGTTACAGGTGATTTGAATCCACAGAACAATGATCAAATATTTATTCTAACACACTCAAGTAATTTTTATTTCAAAATTTCAATCAGAATATTTATAGAAACACCCATATTGATTGTTTACAAAAAAAAAATGATGCGGCATCAATAAAAAGGAATCAACTCTTCACAACAATAACAACAAAGGCGACAGACAACAATGTTTTTATTGATCTTAAAGAATAAAACAAAATGTTTCTATTAAAGAGACAATAAACAATAAAAGATAGGAGTACAATTATCATACATTCATTCCTATTGACTGGCATTCACTAGTTCCAAGACGAAAGTTACTAACGCGGCTAATAAATGAAACAAAAACAAAATATAAAAAAATTAAGAAGGAAACAAACTCTCACACATTTACAAGAGAAAAAATAAGGAATGGCTTAAAGTAAACGGTAACTAAAAAAGAGATGTTATTTAAGGACTTTATTTCACAGACTAATATTGAATATACTCGTATAATATACACTGTTATTTCGTTTTAAATGAACCAACTAACTTTTCAAAACTTTACACGAAATTTCTTAATTAAATTTTTTAATTACGAGGGCTGCTCTATATATTTCTGGCCTAATAGTGAAAATGCGAATATTTATAATCAAAAATGGTTTTATTGTTTTTCGAAGTATTCTCCAGCATGAGGTATACATTTTTGCATGCGCTCAAACCAGTTGTCGAAGCACTTTTTCCACTCCGATTGAGACACCTCTAAAACATGGTTTTTGAACACTTCAACAGCTTCTTCTGGCGACGAAAATCGTTGACCACGCATTTTTTTCTTGATGTGCGGAAGCAATAAGAAGTCATTAGGTGCCAAGTCAGGGCTGTACGGCGGATGACCCATTAATTCGACGTTTTGGCCGGTCAAAAACGCTCTGGTTTGAGCCGATGTGTGAGAGCTCGCATTGTCATGGTGAACAATGATTCGTCTTCTCTTGTTGGTTTTTCGAATTTCTCCTATGACTTCAGGCAAACAAATTGTAGTGTACCACTCAGACCGTCCTACAGTGACCGTCCTACGTTGTTCAAGCGGAACAGTCGCCACAGGACCAGATTTGCCGAAGAAACAGGCGACCATTTGCTTCGAAGTGCTTCTTCCACGAACAACTTTCGTTGGATTTTGCTCGTCTTTGAAGACCCACACGGTCGATTGTTGTTTCGTTTCGGGCTCATACGCATAGATCCATGATTCGTCACCTGTGACGATCTCATAAACGTCTTTTGAAGCACCGCAATCGTATTTTTGCAACATTTCTTTGCACCAATCGATACGAGCCTTTTTTTGAGCGACTTTAAAATTGTGTGGGATCCAACGAGAACAAACCTTTTTTACGGCCAGGTGTTCATGCAGTATCGAATGTATGCTGGTGGAAAAAATGTCCAAGGATGTCTCTATCTCTCGGTATGTCGCATGTCGATCTTGCATTATGAGTTCACGCGCGGCATCAATGTTCTCTGGCACAACAACCGTTTTTGGACGACCTTCACGGAATTCGTCTTTGAGCGAGCTTCGGCCACGATTAAATTCATTATACCAATTTTTCACAGTGCTATAGGATGGTGCTTCATCGCCATACAGAGATTTAAGTTCATCAATGCACTCTTGTCGTGATAATCCACGTCGAAAGTTGTGAAAAATGATGGCACGAAAATGTTCACGAGTTAATTCCATTTTTTTCTATATTAATTTTTTCAAGTCACTGTAAACAACACAAATAATGGTCGTACGTCAAAACGTTTTGAGTACGATTATGCTTAAAAATTACAAACTTTCCAATGGAAATGTCATATTGCACTTGGCAGCACTCAGTGTTGCCAGGCCAGAAATATATATAGCAGCCCTCGTAACAAAAAACTCACTCTTCAGAAAATTTGGACTGCTAAAGAAGTGCAAGCCTTCGTTTCCTATGGGCTTCTCGGAAATGGAATTAATTAATTTTAGCTTTCGAGATATAACATAATCTCAAAAAGGAAGCGGTTGCACGAACAAAATTAACATAACTGGAGAACGGTTTGTCCTATTCCGATAAATGAAAGATCAGAAATTCGACTATAATATTAAGCCGTTTCAGAAATATTGTGGAACTTATGCCAAAAAAAAATGTATGACTATAAAATGATTGAAATCATGTAAAAAATAATTATTTTTGTACGAAATCTTGCCAGCTTTAAATTTTCTATGAAGCATTTTTGTTAAAAGTTTTACTTTCCGAGCTATTAGCAAAGAACTTAAAAATCAGATGGCCTCCTCTCTCTAACTCTTAAGTAAAAAATTATAAAAAAAAATTGTGTATAAAATTTTGCCAGCTTCAACTTTTATATAATAGAATTGCGCATTAAACATCAAGCTTGGCTTCGGAGATGTAGCCCATTGGAAAGGCTATTCATGAGGGGCCCAATCCTGATAAGACGACTTGGATCTTGTTAATGAACTGAAATGATGGGAAGTCTAAAGGGAAAGGGCAAGTTTATGCAAGTATATATCGAAATATTCCGTACATGTGAAGGATAAAAGATAAAATATATTATCGACTGTACACTCTATTGGAATAGTGAACCTCGCTAAAACTAAAGTTGCACCATCGCACCTATGCCAGGATTGTTCCAGACTGCGTCTGAGTCTGCACATAAAAATTAAATGTCACTTGCCGTGTCAAATATTTAAAAGAGCGGATATTGAGTTTAGAAATCGATAATTCGTTTTCTTGGCAACGCCAAAATTTATCTTTTGTTTCTAATTGTTTTTTAAAATGTCCTCTAAACTGAAATGTGATAATATTTAGATTCATTACGCAAGTTTTGCTTATATCTATTTCTTATAGCTAAATTCAATGATAATATCGGATGCGATAATTAACCAGGGGTTACGTTTAAATCAAAAATTATATATCGTAACTAATTTTCGAAATTGAAATTAGGGACCTTATTTTATAAAACACAAGGCGAAGGCAGAATTTATATCGAAAACAAATTTAATTATTTGAATTTTTTATGAATTTTTATATTAATGTACATAAGTATGTGCAATAATTTTTCATAAAAAAACGGTAATAAATTTCAAAAATTTTTGAAATTTGTTTTCTATATAAATTCTGATGTTATCCTGCATTTTTGTAAAATAAGGCCCTATAAGTTTGATAATAACTTACGACTTAGTAGCTTCAAAGACCAACAACGTTGAAACCGTATTTTATGGTATGCAAATATACAATGATGTAGAAATCGTAAATTATGTTTACTTGACGTTTTGAGTTTTACTTTTTTACTTTTTATACATATCTACTTTTACCACTTTCAAAATAACACTTCTCTTTTACACACCAAGTATGCATTTATAATAACATTATTATTGTGAAGAATTTGAGTCGCAACAGTCGTAAGATAAATAACGTAGATAAGAGGCATAAATAGTCAATTAGAACTTGTTAGCGCCAAAATACACACAGATCTTCACGAATTTCGGCTGGTGCTTGTTTTTAGTGATGGAGACAAGTGCACAAATATGTTTTATGGTCATATACTCAAAGAGAAGATACTGCTGGTGCATGATTTAAGCGCAACATAAAACAAAACAGACAGCCAGACAAGAACGAAAAAAGAAACAGTAAAAGGATTAGAGAGAAATACTTAAAGAAGGGATTTCCTTTGAGTTTGGTTGAATGTTTGTTCAACTGACAGCCTTTCGAGGTTGCGCGCTTAAAAAGATTGATGCTGGCTTAGATGGCTAATAGTTCTCATATGTTATTTGTTTGTTAGTTTCTTTGTATTTGGTATTGTGTTCTTTTGTTTTGTAATAAAAATATCAAGTCAAAACTTACCTGATTTGATCAGTTGAAATTTATTAAAGGTGTGGTACAGACGTGCCTTTATTTAAAATTCTGTTTTCTTATATTATTAATAATGTGCGCATTTATGTTGTGGTCGTTCGTGAGCTTAATTCTGAGCATTGCTTTACTTGGTACTCAAGGAGCTGTACTGCACGAAAGGCAATTTTATACATTACACCAATGGCTCCATAGTATTAACATGACATTTCCATCTGAAATAGACAGAGAATATGCTATTAACAACGGTTACTATAATGTAAATCGCATACAAATACCTGTGGATATTGATGTCGAATATAAAGGTAAATTAAAAAAATATTTTCAAAATCTTTTTCGATTTTATAAAAAAAAAAAAAAAAATATTTCGATTAATTACGATACAAATAAAATGAATGTGTTCTTAGTAAGAAATGATTTCAAGAGGGTCTTTCGATATCAAAATCAGTATTTGTATTTATTAATTAGATTTTCTAATACAAGACACAACACCTTATTTATATGAGCAGGAAGAACCTTGATTTACTAACTTTTATAAACCCTTATAATAATTGATTTTATTTTTGTAGAAAATAATAAACATCGCGTCTTCCTAACATTGCCACGTTTAAATTTTGGAGTTCCCTATTCATTGGCTACAATAAAACCAGAAGACTACAATATCAAAACGAATCCAAGAGTTCAATCCTATCCCAACTATGAATGGCATAAAAGTCATGGATTAAATTGTACTTTAATAACTTCGGCTTTAAGAACTTATGTAGGGCCTTATAAAGCAATGCAATTAAATTTAAACTTTCTATCTATATATTTATTTAATTTTACCAGATCGATGAATGTTCAAGACTATGGGTGATCGATTCAGGACAAATTAATTCACTGCAATTCTGTGCTCCCCAACTGTTGGTTTTTGATCTTAAAACAGACGAGTTAACACATCGTTTTAAAATGCCCAGTAACAATTATAAAGCCGGTATTTCGGTTTATACTGATATGATAGCCGATGTTAAGTCTTCAGAAAACTGTGTAGATACAACAGTCTATTTATCCGACGCTTGGGGTCACGGCTTAATTGTTTACAATATGTTAAAACAAAAGGCTTGGCGCATAGAACATAATCTTATGAAACCTGATAAAAATTTTCGAAATAATGCTCACGATGGTATATTTACGGTCAGTCTAAGCCCGAAAAATAGTAAAATATCCGGTAAATTTATTTTTTGGTCTTCTTATAATTATAAAAAAGATTACACATACCTACTTTTTCTATTGCAGAGCGTTATTTGTACTTCCATTCCTTAAACAGTTTTCATGAAATTCGCATTCCCCTAAAATATGTTAACAACGAGTCTCTGTGGTACTATCCTAAGGGCTATAATCTGTTCGATAATTACTTCACAATTTTAGGCTCCCGAGGGTTGCAGTGTGAATCTGAAACTATGGACGATCATGGAAATTTATATTGTAGTATTTTAGGTTCGAGTGCGTTGATACGTTGGAAAGAAGGTGGAAACTATACGACGGATGACTTAAATGTGGTAGCTTATGGTCCACAACAATGGCGTTTTGTTACTGGCCTGAAGCTGAGTAAAAACTCACGAAATGAACAGGAGCTATGGGCCTTAAGCACAGAACCGAAGGTAAATAATAAAAGTGCTTATTTAAAATTAAGCATTTAATAAGAAATTTAGCTGAAAGTAAAACTTCACATAAAACCGGTAATTAGAACTCATATTTTGACTTGTGCCAATCCATATAATAATGTTGATGGTTTATCTCAACTTCATACACACTTAAAATGTTTTCCGGCAGCAGGTAAAGATGGAAATAATGGCCGATAATGATCCGATTTTATCAAATGTTTTCAGTTATTCGTGGAAAATTCCTTATTCCAATTAAGGTGTTTAAAGAAGTAGGGTTAATTGTTAGTTTTAAGTGGTTGATTTTAGTGCAAATGTGCATCGATGATATTTAACACAGATGTACCGTTAATATTATTTTGTTGTTAAGTTTTGAACATCCAATCTTTTTTTCGGGTAACACAAGTTCAATTATTGTGTCAACAGGTAACAAAATGCAAAGTCTACGGGCGACAAAACCGATATACTTTAAAAAAACCGTCACGCAAATTAATATAAATTTCATAAAACCGTGGTTAATTCATTGTAAAAATTTATTTGGCATTCGACTAACGAGCACATTTAAATGAAAGCCTTTAAGAAAACAAATATTGCCATTGCGTAGAATTTCCACCCTCCCAATAAAAATTATTAAAATGCCTTTAAAATAACCCTAAACAACATTCTTATGTGATGTGCTCTAAAGACCAACAAATATATAAAATTTAAGAAGAACGCGTAGATTTAAGACCAACAAAAATATAAATTTAAAGAAGAACGCATAAAATCTGCACACTTTATAATAAAATATCAAAAATAGTCCCTGGTTGCATGTCTCCATCTAATCCGGGATTCAGGATGTATCATTTAAAAACAATTGAATTTAGGAATACTATCGGCGTACCCTAATAACTTTATTGATAGAAGTAATTGGGCAGCACTTTCCTAAAGTTAAAAATAATGTTACCGTTTCACTATTCTTTTGCAGTGTTACCACAACAAAATAATCATTATTAACACAAAACCCGTTCATATTCAAATATTCTTTTTTGTTTTTTTTTTAGAACAACTAGTTATATGGGAAAATTTGAGCTAATTCGATGGTTTTGTTAGGCGTTTTGCATTTTTAATAAACTTAGTATTATTCAAAACGATAATCAAGTTAAAAATTTGAATCAATAATGTCCTACAAGCATTCAATCCATAAAGTAGTTCTTGTATCGTACCAAGAATAGATATTTACTTTAAAACGTATCAACAAAAGTTCTAAAAGTAAAAACATCAATCAAATTCAATGTTGCAAACAAAATTATATACACATTATACATACGCTTATCTGAAATTGTTTTAATTTACTTTTCTTTTCAGCTTTTTGTTGGACACGCTATTCAGAAGCATCTTATAATGTACCAAATTATAGGCTGTCGAGTTCAAAACTTATTACGTTCTGAAGTTTGCACAATTGGTATCGAGGACTTAAACTATTAATAAATATGAACAAAATTATCTTTGTAAATATAATTAAATGCTATTACACTAATAAAATTAAAATTTTTTAAGAGTGAACAAATTATGAAAATAACTATTATTGGCAAAATATTAATGTTCACAAATTTAACATAGCATCCAAACATAACGATCAAACAAATAATATGCTTTTCTGTAAAATAGCTTCGAAATTTTTTGAAAAACTCAATAATATTATACGACTTAAAACAACTTTCTTTAAAATTTGGATAAAAAAACTTGCTACTTATAGGACATTTTAAAATTAAAACTTAAATCGAAAGGCAAATATATATTAATCTTCAAATGAAATTAAAAATTGTTCAAGTATGTTTGCAATTACGATAGTAATTCTGAATTTTAGAATTTAAGTTAAATATTAATTTTTAACCCGAATGGTATAACACCTTATTTGATATGGAAAATCAATCAAATGTACAACCATTATTTCAGTATTAATATAAAAGTACAAAATCGTTATTTTTTTTTAACGGTAAAATTATTAATTTATTAAAATTGTCCAATCTTGATGGTCTTTTCAAAAAATTATATTTTTATTTTTCGATATTTCGCTACTCCATTGTGTAGCATCATCAGGAAATAAAAATAATAATAATTTTTTAAAAAGACCTTCAAACTTGGACAATTATAATAAATTAAATTTAAAAAAAGGTCAAGAACAGCTATAATTTTGGTAAAATTATTATTTTAAAAATTTATCAAATTTTAAAATTTACAAAAAAGGTAATTACACATTTGATTCCATTCAAACAGAATTGTAACTGATTTAATTGAAAATTTGGTTACATGTTAGCTTACAAATTAAAAATCACCTATATTTATTAGAAATTTTCGTAAATATTTACACATTTGTACATAATAATTGCAAGTTGAATTTAACGGGTTTTGGTTACGTTGCCAACTGTATTAAGGAAACTTTAAATAACAGTTGGTAGCACTAGTGTTAAATGGCACAGCTGTTGCTAATGAGGACGTCACTAAATAAAAACAAAATATTTGACACTAGTTCCAGCAAAAGTTTCTTATTTTTATAAACATTTTTTACAACATTCCTTAAATTAATTAATATACAAAAGTTTTATTATATACAAAATGACGAATCTACAACGTTGGTTAATGTATTTAATGTTGTTTTTAGTTCCATACTTTGGCATTCTATTTGCCACTATTAAAACGCCGGGCCTGGAGAGGTTACTAATGCCCATGCAACTGTTGCCATATATTTTGGTGATAATGTTTGGAGTAAGTACATAATTCAATACCAATGATAAATCTATATTAATATGGAAATTTTTTTTATCTTCAAGTTATATGCGGCCAGCACTGTTTTATATCGTACCTTTACTTTCAACGATTGTCCCGAAGCTGCTAAAGAGTTGCAAATTCAGATTCAAGAAGCCCGTAAAGACTTAATAGCAAAAGGTTTTATATTTCGTGAATAGTATAACAAAAAACTGTTTATTTAATATGTGAATAGAATAATGTTCTTTGAATTCCTTGCATTACGAACTGGTAACACCATTTGCATGTTTCATTTGGTATAAATGTAGTTCAGGCCAGCAAAAACAAACAATCTAGGGGTAGAAAATGTAATTTTAAGGTAAACAGCTGGCCTTATCTCTTATTTTTTTTTTTGTCACGGACTCACAAATTTTGGAGTTGGTCGAAATAAGTATAATTGAGAAGTTTGTGAAGATACCATTCAAAAGCGTGCATACTTTGAACCGAAAAATTACATATACCTTGAGAAGCCAAATGCTAGCGTAATTTAATGGGTCTAAAAATTAATTGCGAACTATTAAATAGAAATAAATGTTACTTATGTTTAAGAAAGTTCTCTGGTACATACATATGTACTTACATATATACATACTTATATAGAGCTATGGAAACAGAAATAGCGATTTTTCTTGCATTATCTTCCGTTTTTTTTCACTTTTTGCGAAAAAGCATAAATGATTCATAATTCAATATTTTTATGTAAAAGAAAACAAGTAAAAATCGGGTAATCCCAACCTAAACCTGTATAAATTATTTCCATAATAATCGTTTTTTAATCAAGTTCGATCGAACTTTGCTTAACAATGGTTTGAAAAGTTTTTACAATTTTAAGGACCGTAAAAGTTGATATTATATATGGACATTACTCGACAGTTGAAAAACCAATCCGGTTGTTGTACAAATGGGCTATACTTGTTGGTTAAGCCTTTAGCCCAAATATATCGTGTAGAGTATGTACATTCTAAGCACAATATTTCTGTGTATAAGATAACTCAGAAATATAAATTGTACGTAAAATTAATTCTGAATGCATAACTTCTGGCTAGTATTTTAAATTAATTAATTTTAAAGCTCTAGGAATAAATTTCTTTTTATAAAATAGAAGACTTATCGTTTGCGCTCCTTAGTACCTATATACGAACTGAATATATGCATAGAGGTCTAGAAGTTGCTACCATTCAGCAAGAAGGAGTATTATTTTACTTCTGCAAATACTTTAACAAACTAGTGGTCCATCCCAACACTCTTGTGCGCAATTTATTAGGCACCAGAGTCTAAAAAAACTAACACATTGGGCCTGGCGAGGCTACTCTCCCTACCCAATAGTATATAGTTTATTAAGATTTGAATACAATATAGCAGTTACTATTATGTTGGAAATAATAAATAACATTTTAGAGATAAATTCTTACTGTAATTTTCTGTCGGAAAGATTCAATAAAATTAAAGCCTAAAAATTAACCTACTCAAAACTGATGCCAACACCGTAAGCGTAATTACAGAGAATAATTACATACATACTATGTACATGTGTATATTACATTTGTTATTTTGTTATGGCTTGCATAAAAAAAATGTTTATATTGAACAAGAGACAGGTAAGAGAGGCGGCAGTGATGCCATTTGGTTACATTTGTGCAATTTATGGCAACTATTTTAACTTCTATGTAACACATCAAATATGTACATAGTAAGTGCATACTAACATTCATATGCTATGTATAATTTTTTGTACATATTTACGCAAGTTTTGATATTAGAAAAAAGTGTGCAAAGTTAGTAAACATCCTTGGATCAAATAGGGCTAGATCACTGAACTTTGTTTTGAGCCACCAAAGCACGTATCGTGTGTATTAGTTATAGCTGCCAACTTATACATTTAGTGACATTAAGAGCCTTTTAAAATTGCTGGGTACAATTTTATGATCTTTATTGAGAAATTCTAGTGCCATTCCAAGAACTTCAAATGTGGTAATTATACGAGTACAATTTTAAATTCATCAGAGATTAAATGCTAGGAAGCGTACATTTGCAGGATTCTAGAAAAACACACTGTTTAAAGGGCATATTTTCCCAGAAAAGTTTTTGTAACTTATATTTCGCAACGATTTGTGTTCCAAACAACTGTTGGAAAATTTTGCATTTAGAAGTCTAGAGGAGAGATATGTATATTAAAAAACGGCCCTATATGGCTAATTTTCTATCGTAACGACTATTCAGTAATACCATGTCAAGGTTTTTTTTAACCAAACTAGATATTTTTTACAAGACTGGACTTTTGTCAACCGTACGAAAATATAGAAATTAATAAAAGCAGCAGTGAATTTAGTGTTTTAACTTAACTATACAAAACTAAAATTGCCTAGTATTGGAATATTAGGCCCTAATTTTATTAAACAACAAAATTCAAATATTTTTAAATTTATTTGTTTTTTATACAAATTTGTGTGTTTCAGGAACAAAATTTATATGTAAAATAAAAACAAGTATTTGAAATATTTTAATTTTGAAAATAAACTTTATTCTAGTTTTTTGACCTTTTTTTTCCTGACGATGCTACACAAAGGCGTAGCGAAATATTGGAAAAAATAAAATTAATATTTATTATAATTTATAATAAGGAAGATTTTATTGATGACCTGGAGCTCAGAAGAATTAGACATCATTATTTTAATTTTGTTTTTGTTTTCCATAAAATTCTGGCGTTGCCTTGTGTTTTACAAAATTACGGTCTTAATTATTAAATCTAACTTAAAAAAAAATTACCTTTAGTAAATGTTAACCTTCTCTAAGTTACACCTCTGGCAACACTGGTGGTGGTTGTTTGTGTTCGTTTTATCTCATTTTTAACAAAATAAAACTCAAAAACAAGTTTGTTAAAGCCGAACCCAGCCCAAACTTTGAGTACAGCTCAATTAATGGTATTTTACAGGCACACATTTGTTGTTTAATGGCTTAAACAATTAGTTGTTTTATTAATTCAAAAGTGATCGTTAGCAGTTGCGGTACGAAGAAGTGAATCAGTCAACAACTCTAATAAAATTTTGTTTTTAAAAATTAATATTTACACAGAATATTCTTCGAATTTTAAATTTTAACAATGTCTCAAAAAATATTGGGTTTATTTGTAGCCTTAATTGCTGTCGCTAATGCGGTAAAGGTAAATATTAGCAGACGTTTTTTTAGTAATAAAGTTTTAATTAAAAATAAGCACGTACATACATACATATGTACATTCTTATATATGCATGTATGTCTGTATGTATGTATACATAAACATCAAGTATTAAAGTTAGTTCTGTTGCCACTACTATTATTATATTGCGTATTGAAAATGTTTAAAGCAAACTTAAAGAAATTTATCTTTACTGGTCGCCGCTGTACTCGTATAAAAGTTGTAAATTCTGTTCAACGTTGTTTGTTGTTAACACAGTTAATTTTGTCCCAACAGTTTTTTGTCTTGTCTTTTTACAACTTTTTTTCGAGTTTGAAATTAAGCAACAAAATTTTTTCTTAGTAACACTGTACACATTTTAAGAATTGTTGATCTAAATCAAACTTTTTTTTTATATTTGAATTTTGCGTTTTAAAATTAAAAAAAAAATTGCCACATATTATGTACATATGTATGTACATTATGTATGTATGTACATCTGATCAAAGGGTGTTTTATTAGAGGTAGGCAATTTTAAAATTAATTTATAATATTATTAGCAGTAAAATTGACTTTACTTCAGTTTTAATAAACATTTTATTTATATGTTGGTACATGCATGTATGTACCATGCGAGACTGGCTTAAATGCCATTTAATCGGGAAGTTCGACCAGGTTTGCATTTAGCCTTCAATCTCCAATATTCACATGTACATATGCAAATATATACATTTAAATAAAAATTCGCAAAAATTATTTTCCAAATAAAGCAATTTTTTTGCAATTAAAAATAAAATTTAATTTATACTTTAAAAAATATTCTTTACTGCACAAAAAAATCGTTGGACAGGATGTTGAGAAATATCTACAAAAGTCATTCATTATATGGCAGTGGTATTTTTAATGAGTTTTTTTTTTATTGTTGTGAAGTTTGTAACCCCCCTTTCTTGGCTGTGTACATATTTTACATTTTTTGCTTAAATTAAAAAGGAAGTCTTAATTTTTTTTAACTAAAAGCTCTTTGGAACAGCAATTTTTTGCAATATCAATAAACCAAGAATGTCGATACTATTGAGTTTTCAAATAATTTAGATAAAACTAATTTCTCACAACTTTTGTTGTGTAATAAATCAAATTGTTTTGATTTCTGTAAGTTTTAATTTCTAATACTTTTTTCTGAATTGTAAATTCTTCAGCTTTAAACAAAGTAATTGCAATATGTACAATGTTGTTGGACATACAATCTAAGCTGTGACTCTAAAGAAAACGTGATAAAAATTTGTATCATGTTCAAAGCAGCTATTATTTCCTATTGTTTGTTTAATTTTCAAATGCAACATTGACAAGTCACAAAAAGTTTTTAATCTTACACGTTTATTATACTTTAATATTGTAAACATTTTATAATATTATTTATATTTAAACTTTGAAGCTGTTTAATTAACTTGTACGCTTCTCCAGAATACGCTTAACGCTAAAGTCGGTTATCAAGTTGATTTTAAGTTATCCGTATTTATAAAATTGGCATTGAATTAAATTACATTTTATACTTTTATAAGTTTAATATTTTAACTAAAATAACAAAAGGCTATAGTAAACTATTTTAACTAAATTACAAAGTACATGAGAAAAAATCACGGCCTTTATATTGCATTTGCGATAGTAGTGACTTTTCGCACCATCTGTTTAATTATTTTCAATACAAATAATTATTTATTATTTTAACTTAGAAAAATATAAATGGAATTCACATTACAATATCACATTTAACCATTTTCTCTTTTAAACAACATTTTTAAAAGTTAATGAATAATTTACATAGTACAACAACCCACTCACAATTGAAGGGGAGTTGATACACTTGTATTCAGTATTAAATTTTTCATGTCAGCTAAATTCAGCGCCAGAATATGTGTAGAGTGTCAAAATCCTAATTAATTTTAAAACAAGAAATTTTGTTTCTAAATAATTTAATTAACAGTTTTGTCATATTAAGTGGCTAAAATTTTCTTCCCTTAAATTGAAAACTACATTGCAAAATTGGAAAATATCACAAAATTAGAAAGAAAGTATTTTTCGATATTTTACCCCCTTTTTTATTTATTTTTTTAGTTAAGGTAGAATCAGAGGAGGCATCTATTTGATGAGATAAGCGAAAAACCTCTATATAATGTATACTTTCTTCTTTTTTCAAACAAATATTCATTAACTCGGAAAAGTTTCTACTTAATATAACCACGCTGTATTATGTGATCTCATTTTAAATTATATGAGGCACGTTAGATTCAATAAGCCTTTGGTTACGCAACGCTTATTTCGTAAAATATTTGACTCGTCTAGCCACACCTTTAGCCTCATATCAGAAACGTAATTAACACACAGAACTCAACCAAATATGCCGGTCGTATCGTCAAATGTGGTCAAGAGTGCATACAAAATCCATTAATCCAAATCCCCATATAAGTTTCTATTTTTTCGGTTTCATAAAGCTATGATTTCGATTAAACTTATTTCATTATTATGCTTGACATTTACGTTTGAAATACAGGGTCATTGACCGCTCCTAGATTGGTTGCAGCAGTCGATCATTTTGAGGTAGCTTTCGACTACTTCTTCGCTTATTTCGGGAGGTGAATTTAGGCGATAACTTGACGAATGCTGGTTTTGAATTGCTTCAACGTTAGGCGATTATCCGCGTAGAAACGGTCTTTGACGTAGCCCTACCAAAAAAAATGGTATTATATTGGTGGCCCATTGACGTTGCCAAAACGTGAAAATACGGTTTCTGGAAACTTCCCATGTAATAAAGGCAAAATGGGTCGTGCTGCGTGGCTCGTGACACCGTCTTGTTGAAACCACATAATCGTCCAGTTCATAATCTTTAATTGTTCCTCCAGCGCCGTTTCAGAAAAGTACGGGCACATTGATACCTCCAGACCGACCACCATAATGCGCACCAACCAGTCACTTTTTCTCACTTGGTGTGAGAAATGAGCTTCATCGCTAAAAAAAATTATTGTTCGAAAAATCAGAATTGAAAGCCTGTGACCCTGGCACCTAATCTGCATATCTACGTCGTAAATGGCTATAATTAGTTATTGTACTAATGGGTACTCTTAAGCGAAGACAATTTGTTAGAACCCAATTATATTTACATAGGAACAAAAGGGTGTACCGAATTTAACGCAAGATTTGATTTCGCAACATTTTTGCAGCAGCCCTTAAAAACAATATGACAATAATTTGACAGTTTACAGTTAGTAAAAGTGGCACGTTACACAATACAACATGTGTTCATTATGAAATAATACGAGTATCTCAAAAACAATGAAAGTTTGGCAGCCAAAGTTCGTCTGTTACTTTTGCTCGAAATAGACATTGTACGAATTTTCGTCATCCCTTGTCAAGTTTGATTTGTATACAAACCGGTTTCGGCTAGTGCCATCTTCAGTGTCATTTTTCTAGTCCATCTTCCCCTTGGTAGCTCGCGACATCAGAAAGCATTGCCACCCAGGCTAAGGAAAGCCATTAGAAAAGCAACGAACTATGAATACAATTTAAAAAGCATTGTAAATCTAATTTTATTATGATTTTCTTTTCATGAGTGTATCATGAATTTAAAGGAAATATTATTGGGAGCTTATTACTTCTTTTCAATTGGAATTGACTCTACTGGGATCAAGTGCTTTTTTTATTTTTAATCATTAGAAGTTATTTATTTTTTTATTGGGCGTTACTTCATTGAGATTTATTTCGTGTCGCCTAATTAATCAATTTAAACATATGTTTATATTTGTTGCGTGTTGAAAATTTTATTACATTGGCATTGTGTTATCATAGTTTAAAAAAATAATTAAAGTAATAAAATATAACAACATGTACTATTTATTCGTAGGTGTAATTAAACTAGTAAGTCTACGCAAATCCGTACATTGATTTTTTTTAAATCCTTTTCCTTTGATAAAGAATATTTTTCTGTTCAATGACTTCTTGAAGTTTGATATTTTTTCGAACTTTGCCTTGTCGAATGCATTTATTTCATTTAATGTCTGATACTGATAAATAACATTCAATTAACGAAAACAAGCTAATTGAATTTTTATATTCCAAATTTAAATATTAAAAGTATGTATTGAATTATTTTGAGACAAGTGTGATAAGAATAATTTGTTATTTTTCTGCTATAATGAATGACCTCATTTGTAGCAATTTCAAAATTTCCTTCTAATTGGTGTGAGTCATTTGATATTTCAAAAATTTCAACTCCAAAAGGATATAAAAGTCATCAAAAGCTGTAATCGTGGATCATTTATATCTTTTTGTTTATTCATATTTTGTGATCTTTCAAAATTTTCTAAAACTTTTTTTATTTGCTTGTGATGGATCTGTAATTAAATATGCGCACATTTATTTTTATTATTTATGTAATTTAATTCATACAAAACCGTGTTTTCATTTAACTAAGTATTGAAACCATAGAGTGATACATGCATATCCATATGTATATTTATATACATCCATACATACATAGAGACCCAACTGAAATGTCAAAAACCTGTAATGAAAATGCATTAGTAGAAAATTTTGCGATAGTATTGGTTTGCAAAAAGTATACGGCATATCATAGAAGTAAAGTATACTTAGTTGCATGAAAGGTATTAAAACACAAGTACGTTTTTTCTACATTAATTCGGAGACGTTAAAAGTAAATTGCTTTTGTTATGGAATAAAAATATAAATTGAAATTTTTTGCATAAATTTATGTGCAAAACGTATTTTTTTTTAATAAATTAATTTCGTATTATAAAAGTGCACAATAAACAATGTTGTGAAGTTGATAAATATTAACCTCTGCGGTGAATTTCTTCCAACAAATGCTAATAAAAAAAAGAAGGAATTAACAATAATGTTTGTCTTTTTTAAAAACAAAATGAAAAGTTCAAGGTTTTAACTTGTCGAAATGGAACTAAAATAAAGTCTCTCATATCGCTCGCTTATTGCAACATAGTCATATCTCATGAATCCAAAACTTCGAATGTTCCTTAATACCTTCTACAAATATCGTCTTGACAAGCCAGAAATTTGTTCATACACGGAAGTTATAGCCAACACTTTAATTTAGAAAGTTCTATCGTATTTTGCTAAGTTCAGTTTCTTTTGAGATATGGATACGTTGCAATAAAGGTCCCGATATGTATGTTGGCTTGACTTTAGTTCTCATATGTGTGGAGAGAGTAATTTTTGTTATTGCTTAAATTCTAGAACTGGAGTTTTTTGTATTATTTCCATGCTAATCATTTTAGAAATTCTAACAAAGACTCGGAAAGTCGTAAATAAAAAAAAAAGTTTTAAGTGAAAAGCCTTGCTGATGGTTTTGCGATTGTGATATACAAGCGTTATCGTTTGCAATAGTACATGAAACGATCTATTTATTAAACCGATTAAAAAATAAAATTACTAATGAAATAAAGAGACCAACCAATTTTCAGGACTTCAAGTACTGCCTCTAATATGTACATATATACGGATTAATTTGAATTCTTAATTCGATAATACTTCTAGGGCCTATTCTTGTATAAGGTGTTTTTAAGCCCGATATAACTTAAGAAAGGGTGGACTTTTAATCGAACTGTCACACTGCACTTACGTTGTGACCTATATGAACAGTATACTCTCGCAAATCCTTATTAATGGGTTGACGTTTGAACAATGCTACCAAATTGTACAGATATACCTTGAAAATCAGTCATCGAATGTTTTATCGCAAAATTGTGTTCAGCGATGAGAAGCTTATTTTTGGTTAAACGTGTTTGTTAAAAAAAACCAAATTAATTGCCGCATATGGAAACCAATCCACAATAGACAGTACAAACTCTATTACAATCAGCAAAATATACCGTTAGATGCGGTTTACACGTTGGAAGCATCATTTTGGACCTTATTTCTTCAAAGATATAGCATCAGCTCGCGTTACGGTCAATGTAGATCGTTACCGCACCATGATCAATTACTTTGTATTTGACAAATATGAATGACATTGATCCGGGCAAGATGTAGTTTCACGTGACATACGTCGACCGCATAAATCGACATTTCGCGATAAGTTGATTGAGAAATGGATCTGACAATTGGCCTTCAAGGTCGTGCGATATGACACCTCTCGATTATTTCCTGTGGGGTCACCTTAAGTCACTTGCTTATGCTGATAAACCAGTAAAATGTGAGCCTTCGAGGCCAACAATGTTCGTGTTATTCGTGACATACCCGGCCAGCAACGAAAGAAAGCACTACACCAAACAGCCGCGTTGTCCATATGCCCAAAATCATTTTCAAATGTTAATGCCAAGTTTTGATCTTTCGAATAAAAAAATATACATATATTTTTTTATTTAAATTACTTCTTTGTTGTTATTTTTTACAATTTGAAGTTCTATCGATCTTAAAAAAACTATACTTTTGAAAAATGGGCGAAGGAAATGTGTGTTTTAATATCTTCTTTGCTACAGAAAAAAATATATTAAACTTCACAATTAAACTTAAAAAGTTGTGAAGCACCGTCTAACGAACGAGACTTAACCAAACTTCGTGTTTTAAATATTATATTATATGAATTTAGCATCTCATCAAATTATGAATGTATGTATGTACATACATATCTACAATAAACGCTTTTTATTACATATTCAATAAAAAAATCAAACTAATTGCTCTCTCCAATTATGTGTATTTGCTAATTAGGATTTTTGACCGTATACAATTCAAACACAAACATACATAAATGATGCACACATACATATTATTAAACCCAATCGCAATACTTTTTTCGTACGAATAACAACAATGAATGTAAATGAATGTAGATACATACACACATATGCATGAATGTATGTATGTCGTTTGAACCATTAATAAATGAGTTGCATTGTTATGTAAATGCGATATGTACATATGACCGTTTTGATAATGTTCACCTTTTAAACATTTTGCTACTCCCTCCCTTGCCAAGCATTTATGTAGTAAAATTAACAAAGCGTTGATTTACATTTTTGTTTTGTTTTTCAGGTGCCGGTAACCATCTACTATGAGTCACTCTGTCCAGACAGTGCTAAATTTATTACGGAGCAAGTTTATCCAGCTGTGAAGGGTGATTTGAAAGACCATGTTGAAATTACTTGGGTGCCATTTGGTAAATCATCGGTAAGTTTGTAAAGGTTTTCCAATAAGGGCGCGTTGATGGCGACAGTATGCGGCGACCACGGTCGTCAGCTGCACACGTTAAATCTGTTGTTTATTTACTCAGTCACTCCTACCAAATCCCTATTACACGACTGATCAGTACGTCCATATGATACAATTTTATTATCAAAACGAGTGTTCTTAAGTGCAAGCGTTGCGCGCGTTAGTGAAGAGGCGCAATTCTTGATGGCTGACTCTGCTAACAAGCAAATTCGTCTTAACAGGACAACGCTAATGCACACGAGATTCACCAGGTCCACAGGAAGTTGATTTTTACTGTTGACTTAAGGCCGGCGGCATCATTCGTTCATACTTTCAGGTCAATGATAACCAACTATTTCGGCCAGAACAGAACGATATGAACATGGACAACATAATCATTCAAGCAGCAACATACAGCGAATGCTACTATGACCATTTTCCAATTAACGATATGTGGAGGTTACATAAATTGGTCAACAATGTCGTGCGATGTAGCATATCAACATCTACCCGCCCTTATTGTAAACCCGTACCCGTTCATTTATCTCTAAACAAATGTTTGGACTAAATGAAACGTTAAAAACTGAAACTACATCATATTAAACATTTGCAATTTGAACACTTTTGTTATTTTTTTTCACCTTTTAGTATTCCACACAAGGGCAAAATGTTAATTTCGATTGTCATCATGGTCCTAACGAATGCTATGGCAATAAGGTGCATGCATGTGCTATTGAACACATACAAGCGAACTCATATCAAACTGAATTTACCCGTGAATCTTTGACATTAGATTTCATCAACTGTTTGATGAAAGCGGGCAAGAATTTCGCCGATAACATTTATCCTGGTGCCAAGTGTGCTCGTGACAATCATATCAGCACCTGGGAAAATATACTGCAATGTGCCAATAGTACTGAAGGCAGCCAGGCACTGATGAAACAGGGCCAAGCTACCATGGCTTTTCAAAATCCTTTGCTCAGTGTTCCCACTGTGGTATTTAAACAGGTGTGTATTTATGTGCATATTTTTTAAAGTGTTTTTTGAATAATTTTTGTTTATAACATTTAGCAATACGACCTGAAAGTCAATGAACGTGCACAAAACGATTTCGTTGGGGTGTTGTGCCAATATGTTTCCCAACCAATGCCTAAAATTTGTGCCAGTCGCAATTCGGCAGTAAGCATTGCTGTTACTCCACTATTCGGTGTTTTGGTTTTTGGCTTTGCTAAGTTCTTCATCTAAACTTTTCTCAAAAAGCTTTAATTTTATTTTAAATTTCCCGATGCCTGTATGTCTATCGAATGCTCGCTCTACCTGTTATTCGATGTTAATTATTATGTATAAATATATTTTTTTCTTAATTCCAGAACAACTAAGAATCATGTATAATATTTATGTTCCGTCCCAACGCTTGAGCGCGTATAAAATTAAAATTAAAAATTTTTTAAATAAAAAATGTATTTGTGTTAAATATATAGAATATTGTTTTTAAATTTACATCAAGTGCAGTGCAGGAAAAGGATTGTCAGTAGGGTTAAAGGTAATCAACTTAGTATCTGATTTGAAATATTTAATTCTCAAAATCAAATGAAGTTTGATGAACCGGCAGCATAGCAGGCTTTGAAAGTTTTCTAAGTCCACAAAACAACCGACTTAGATATACATGAAAAGCTTTATATGTAAACGTTATCGAAAATATTCTGACACATTCGAACCATTTCGTAATTAACTTTTAAATTAATAGAACAAGCGGTGCCCGAAGAAGTGTTGTGTGTTACAAAATCTTTATTAGAAAATCGATCAATTTTGGTTTATTCTTTTTTAAAATTAGAAAAAGAGATTTCTTTCTACACCTATTTTAAAAATTAATATTACATATATCCCCCAAAATAAATTTCTGAATCCATGCTGCCGTTGAAGGGCTTTCTAATAAGGACAAGGCGATGTTGAAATCGAATAAAACTAGTACTGTGAGAAATTAACGTATTTTGCTTTATGTGTGGAATATGGTATCGTGGCACGGATTCGACAAGTCGAATTTTGAATGATAGATCTTAATGAATGCGATGGGCTGGGCAAAGTTGATTTAGAGGGCATTGAACTGGTGCGATATTAGAAATAACCACAGGAAAAAGTAAAACCATCTTAAATTGGCGTTGCCTCTGCAAAAGATAACCTGACCTCAAATCTTTCAAGCAGAATGTATATTGCGGCTTGCACCGAGTGGCACGTCCACAGCATTCGATTCGGGCTAAAAAAATTGATTATCATTGATTTGTGTCAAAGCGCCAAGCGGATTGGCTCAATGTCGGCTAATAGCCGACTTCGCCGAGCCATTTAGGCGCCGCCGACGTTTGCGGTTTAATATGGCTAGAATTCTTAGCTGAATGTTTTGGGGTCTTTCTTACTTACCCAAATATATTTGCAGTTTTTACATTAGTCGATCGTTTGCCGACAGTTTTAGTACAGGCGGCGACGCCAACAATTTTTAGGTTTTGCCGACTTTTGGTCGCCGCCGCTGATCTCAATTAATACCGGCTCCGTGCTCTGTTTTGCACCATTCGCGGTTTTAAAGAAGATGGCACCAACAACGTCGGTTTTAAATAATTTTTTTTAATTAGTGATGCCACTTTTTGTCAATGTATTGCCACCTGGCGAAGCTTGTGTGGCTTGTGATTATTATCCCTAAGATGATTTTTAAGCCAAAATGGGTTCCTCTTCGAAACACCCCGAAGTTCGTTTAGCGAGCGAATGAAGTTAAATATGAATGTGGTACAGGCCGATCGACGTTCTCGGCCGATCTGGCGTTCCTTCGACGTACGGATGATGTCTAGTTGTTTATTGAAACGTTTATTTCGAATTTCACCACCACCAAACGGTTTAAGAATCAAATTTAAAAGGCCATCGTGTTTGCCGTAAAATAAACCCAACGTTTGCTCTACCGAATACTCATTTTGGTAATAAAGTATTATAATTTCGACATGATATTCAACAGGCGTGGAACCAGGGGGCGGTATGAAAAATAAAAAATGCGCCCTCCAAAACCATTAAAAACTAACATTGTCCCTTACAAAAAGTTTGTTTTCGTTAATACTTCGCCTCGCTTAAGCTCGATCCGCGCCTGTCTTTAATTGTTAATAAATAACAAAACAGATTGAACTGACGACGCCAAAACAACATAGTCGAGGCAGCCTGTCAACATCGATTCAATGTAGTTGGAAATCCTTTTGTTAAGAAGTCACAAACTATGATATCCTGTTAAGAGTTGCGTATGTAGTGGTAAAAATTTACTAAAAAAATGTTCACTACATGGGGTTAAAACTACAATATTTTGTAATAAGAACTTAATATATTCCTGAAACATGAAACTGAAATAATACAAATAGATCTATATAAATTCGATCAATGATAACTGACTGATGTTAACAAGTCTAACCAAACTTGAACTTTATTATTCGTCTACTGTTTAGGATATTCAATTTTTTTTTATATACGAGTATGAGTTGATATTCCTTTAAAGTGTTTTTTTTCTACCTGTCTAAAGCACTCAGATCTGTTTTATCTGCTCGTATTATAACTAAAAACTAAATAATCAATAAGCACATGCTTCCATGACAAAAAAGGAAACTAAATAAATATTATCACGAAAAAAGCGCGATTTTGGAATATATTTATTAATCATAGATTTCAAGTGTTGAAAGGTACTTCTGGTTTCGTGTTATTATGATAATAATAAAAAAAAAATAATCTATTAGAAGTTAGCCAATGCACCGATATTTATGTCGCCGTCAGCATTTGACACGTAAGCAAACAAATTAACAACTTTGTTATTTAAACCTCAAAATAAAAATTGAATGCCAGCTGCTTATCAATTGATGATCTTATCACACCCAAATACATATACATACATATACATATACATATAGTATGCATGTTAGTTGTAAAGACAGGTAAACTAAAAATAACATGCCTATAAATATGAGATTCTTTCAATCTTAAAGATTCTTTTAATCCATGTTGGGGAATAATTTGTTATAGCTAAATTACAATTTAACTTTACGCCAAGTTGTAATATTTAATACCTCAAATATATCTATTATGTTCTGCTACTTGGCTGTTTTTAGCCTTTTCAAAATGCTAGCTGCGAAATAGCAATGTTACAAAAAAAAAATACTGTGCTATGTTTTATGGTGCCAGAGTAACACGCTTTCAGTGTTAATTTTTCAAACAAAAATTTTTCAGCAATGAAGCTCACTTCTCACTCTGTGGTTACGTCAACAAGCAATTGTGGCATATGGGGTTCAGACAATCTGGAAGTGATTGTGGAAAAGCCATTGCTTTCGGAAAAGGTGACTGTTTGGTGGCAATTTAATCAGGGAGTATCATTGGGTCGTATTTATTCGAAAATTATGCCTGACGAACCGTTACCATCAATGCAGAGCGCTATAGATAACCTACCGCCTGAAATGTGCGAAAAAAGTGGTCGAAAACTAACGCAAAAGCATCGACTGCTGCAACCAATCTACAGGCGGTCATTTTAATGTCATTGTATTTCCTACCTCATGGCAAGGAACAACCATTATAACGAAGTAGAAGTCTCCTCGAAATCAAAACTTTAAGTGTGTTTTAATGAAGTTTACTTTTGAAGCAGAAAAATGGCTACCCCTGTACTATCTACGACTGGGTTTGGATAGCCGTCTCGCCAGCCCCAATGTGTCTGTTCTTCTTGCTCTCTGGCGTACAGCAAGAGAGTTGGAATTACCTACGAATTTTCTTACATATATGTTGAAGTAATTTTTTATTTATCTTTTATTTATAATGGTAACTTTTAGCATTATAACATTAACAATAATTTTACAATTTGTTCACACTGGTTCTTTAATACTCAAAAATGTACAGCAGTTATTTTTTAAATGCCTAAAAGCCGGCTACGAAAAATAATCGTCATGCATAAGTACATAATTTCTTTATTATAAATCGTAAATGCTTTAATTAATGTACATAAAGATGTGGATTAACACTTTTCATACATTTCTTACCCATGTAAAATAACAATTAAGAATTTTGCAAATTGCCATCAATAATTCAAAAGTTATGAACGCTTTGAGATAAACATTTCTTTTTAAATAATCAAAAAAAAAAAAAAAATACTAACCATTTATACAAAAAAAACAACAAATTTAATATATGTAACTCCATCTTTGTTTTACCAAAATTCAAAATGTTTTTCTCACTCGAAGTGTGTAAAACGGTCACACATTTAGCCAAAACCTTAACCCTTAAACTGCACAATTTTTTTGTACAAATTTGTTTTCCAAGAAACATTTCCAAAGTTAGACTTTTCCAATGGTGATTTTGTACAAAACAGTAAAACAATTTTTTTGCTTTATAATCCTAGTTTATGGGCAGACTTTATATACCTTTGCAGGCTCGATAAAGAAATGGCTAAAATATACCTCAATGTATTTTTAGTTCACTGGCTTGGTCATGGTGTATAGAGGCAGATAAAAAATTGTAGCCTCTGACAAGTCGTTTAATATGTAGGCAGGATGTTTGCTAATCAATTTATTTCAATTCGATTTAGATGCACGCCAAAATGCCAACGTAAATTCACTCATACGTACTTAAAAACTCAAAAAAATAAAAGTTGAAAATCATCAATGAAATCCGGAAAATATTGTGGTTTTCTTTAACTTAATCAAGTAAAACACTTGTCTCATAAGAATATTCAAGACAAATCGGCCAACAGGTACAATTTATGAACTTTAACACAGTAACCGACCTACGCTTTATTATTAAATATAAACACAGCCATTTAAATTCAGGCACACAAACAAAATCACTTGTATACACACCCACACTCACATACAAATACACAAGAAAATAAAGCAATAACAAAGTAGCTACAAAAACGATGCAACAATACGAACTATTTAGTCAACCTTCGTAAAAGCTTTTCAATTCTGATTGGTTGTTTAACTAGTCCTGCATCGGTGATAACGGTAAAAGGAAAAGAAAACATATTAGCTTTTGCAGAAATCTGCAATATTACTAATCGTAAAATGTTCCTGTTGCCCAAAGTCAAATGAACATGTCAGGTACACGAAGAAAACCAGTAGACTGCGGAGAATATATAAATGAACTAGACAAACACAAATAACGGTCATTCGATTTTTGGCAGTTGTTCGAACCCATTTGTCAAGGTGTTTTTTTTTTACAATCTATACAAACTACAGTAACGAAAAGTGAACAGTTAAGATCAAACAGGTGATTAAAATTTAATATTGTGTGGAAAAAAATCAAATTAAATAAACAAAAATCTTTTAATTGAAGACATAGAAATTAAAAATAATAACATACTTATAGGCGCGTGTTAAAGGAAATTTTCTTTATTAAAAACTTTGAAGAAATCTCTAAACTGTGCAAACATAATTTTGGTAAGTGAAAATTTTTAAAAATATTTAATTTTAAAGTACTTTTTTGGAGTTTCTTAACAAGAAACTACCCCATATTCCGTATTGAAATTAAAAATAAAAATTTCTAATATTTCTTGTAACTTTATCTCCTTTCAAAACATGTCTGCGGAGGTATTTCAAATGTTATACATGTGTGTAAAGTAAATAGACAATTTGCGCCTTGTTTATTTCGTATACCTATTTATGTACATATATGTACATATATTGTAATTTATCTGGAAAAGTCGTCTTTAAAATATATCATTAAAAATTAATATACATGGTTTGTTCAAAAGGAAAGGTGTATATTGAAATTTCGCGGGCTGTGTACATGCTTAGTCATATGTTGGGATTATCAGCCAATTTGGATTTGTAGTTTGTTGTTGACAACTGAAAAGGTTAGTCATATTTGTGTGTGTTCTTCGATTTTTAACTTTTGAAGAAAATTGATATGTTTTTTGGCCAAAAATA
The DNA here is from genome assembly GCA_963932375.1 of Phania funesta. Lineage (NCBI taxonomy): Eukaryota > Metazoa > Arthropoda > Insecta > Diptera > Tachinidae > Phania > Phania funesta. Next base: position 9,135,397 of record OZ010652.1, read on the forward strand.
ACACCCTAATCATGCCTCAACCACCTTATTCACCAGATTTGACTCCTTGCGACTCTTTCCTATCCCCAAAACTGAAGAGACCAATGAAAGGAAAGCGTTTTGCTACAATTGATGGGATAAAGTCAGAATCGAAGAACGAGCTGATGGCCATACCGTAAAGCGCATTTCAGAAGTGCTTCAAGGATTGGAAGAAACGCTGAGGATTACTTTGAAGAGGACAAAATGGATATTGATGAATAAATAAATACTTTTCAAAAAAAATCAAACTTCACCTTTCCTTTTGAACAAACCACGAAAGTATTGCCTACAAACATCACAAAACCACCCAACATAGCTTTCGAGCAAGTTTTAGTTTTTCGCTAATAAGTCTAAAACTATAACATTTAGCAAAAATGTCTTGATATGAAAGTGAAAGCTGGCAAAACTGTTGCTAATAACTTTATACGTAAAACTAACCATTTTGGAGTTATAAAGCCAAGAAGAAACATGAAAATGTACTAATATTTTCACAATTCAAGGCAACATAAGTAGTAAAGCGCCGCTCACATATAAACAAATAAATAATTTTAAATCTAATGAGGCGAGCAGTAGTAATTGTTTTACATTTGCATGTTTATACGTCAAACTTATCAGCAAAGAATATTAAAGATGAATCAGAATAATTTGTACAATCAGAAGATTGTCAAATGTATTTAAAGCCAACCAAAGCCAAAATTCGTGGATCTAATCTTCAAACAATCAGGTATGTCCTGGAAATCACTTTTTGTCAAAGTGGTTTGAAATCACTAAAAATGTTTTCTGTGCACAACAATTTTTGATCTTAAACCGGTCACCTAACTCACTGCCGGTTCCAAATTACTTGCTTGTTTTTTCTGAGTATTTAATTGTAGATTTTAAAATAAATTACTTAAATAAATAACTAAATAAGTTCTTTATAGATTTTTGCAGTAAAACAAGGTATTTCATATTAAAAAGCACCTAAAAGTAAATATTTTTTTAAGACACTTCTTCTTCTGTGACACTTCTTGTTATGTTGGTTTTTCCCATGATTTTCCGTTGGCATATAAAGAAATAAGCTGTTTACATGTGATTTCAAAAAGTAACAAATCCCAACGAAACACACCAAAACCATGTGATTTACAGAACAGGAAAATATCACACGTGTGATTTCGAAACCACAAGTGATTTGAAATCAGGTAGACTCAAGGGTGAATTCAAAGTATTTACGGGTTTTTTGTGGACGTTAAACTCAATATATAAAAAATGTACCGGAAATTGACGAAACTTTTTTTATATGGAATTTGACATGTAATCTAAGTTTACTTGTTTTAATTCGCCTTGGACCTGAATAGTTCGATTTTAAATAGTTTTAAAATGCAGTAGTTTGAAATCAGCTGATGAACATTAGGCATATTAGACATTTTTCGTTTAGTTTTTTAAATAAACACCGCCCTAATACTTGACACTCTATTTCGGAATTCATTTAAACATTATTTTGATTTGTTTAATAAATTTACACGTTTAAAATTTAAAAATACGTTAAATGAAAGTAATAAAAACAATAATTTGAAATGGAAACTTTTTCTAAAATAACAACAAGTGATCTTAAAAACATCTAACGGTCTAATTGAGAAAAAATTTATTTAGGTTTAAACAACACATTTGCTAACAAGCACTTTTTGGCTATTAAATCGTATTCGTGACTTTCTATACTAGCAATATCAGCACATTTTCATGCTAATTTTGCACAATAATATTTCAATCTGGGTAGTCGAATATATAAGTAGGTTGTTATTCCAAAAATCTACACCAAAACACCCTGTCGGAATATCAAATCAAGAATCGTTTTAATCATTTGTACCCAATATTAAGGGAGAAGGTGTACTAAAAACGGATGTCTTCATTTAATTGTTAGTAAATCAAAGTTTGGTTATTGATTTCCATGACGCGTGGGTTATTTTACTCGCAATACTATTCGTCCAAACTGCGTCCCAACTTCAAAGCATATGTATATATACAAAATATTATTGAGATAACCTGAAGGTAATTTTATGCCGCATCTTTCGGATTTTGTTTATCGCAATTAAAGCAACTGTTCTCGATTTATGGTGAAATAAACTAGTGTAATATTTATCACGCCCATTATAAAATCTGTAAGAGATTTAAACACTTAAAATTCATTCTGTTTTTATTTAAAGGAGGATTTCCTTGCAGAACCGTGTAATCAATATGTCAGTTCCCTTCCCCATAGAAACTCTCTTATGATTTCATCACTTTGTATATTATCAAAAACAACCAGCTAAAATTTTTTCCTTATTATTTTATTTTTCACTTTATCATTACTTGTTGTTTATAAGTTTGTTCAAAAAAACACCTCATTATAAACAAAATAAAATGCAATTCGTATGTATTAAAACGATTAATATATGTACGTAAAGGGTGTTTCAATATGGAAACCGTTATTAAAATGAATCGATTGTTTCATACGCCGCCCAGTTAAAGCGGCAAAAACTCTGTAGTTCCCGTAACCAATACCGTTCACAGTCACACCCAATTTAATTTTTTCAGGTTCTCGGCGCCACTCTTGTTTAGTGCAACAAAATTTTCAAGAGACCTACCGGTACGCCGAAGGAAAGGAACTAGCTATTCATAATCGACCTAGTTTCTTTAATTTTTTTTGCTATTCTACGAATTATTGACACATATTCTTCGAAGTTTGCAAGCGATCTCAACGTAATTCGTTCTCACCATAGAGGCTCTCTCAATGTGCGAACATATTTATGGCTAGTGAAGACGTAGTGTTAATAATCGGAAAATTTATAGGTGACAGCTGTTAAACAATAGAGTGGCACTAAAAACAAATTGCACATAATTTAAAAAATAATTTTTTTAAGACACCCTATACAATTTAATTCAAGTATTATGAATTTTTCGCACTTTTCCTTAATTTTAATCTGGAAATATCGCAATTGTATGGGATTCAAATAAACAACATCTTGTTTTTAATTACGTTTCATTTGTATAATAAAATGTTGATTTATTAGAAACATGCATCTGGCTATAGAAAAATTTATTTAGTGTTTTTGCTTGAAAACAAAAAAAAATCTACCCACTACACTAAGTTTATTATTTTTTTTTTAGAAAGTGGAAAGGACACGCACACATCCAAATTGATTAGAAGATTGAGCAAGTTAAGTATAAAATTTGCTTATTAAGGATTTTTTAATTTCAAATTTGAAATTGTAGTGGTTTGAAATCTAAAGGGTGTTCGAAAGCGAGATTACGCGCAATAAATTGTTCGAAGTCATTTGGTAGTTGACAATTCAAGGTTAAGCGATAGAAAAACGTGTTTTCTTTATTGAACAATATTACAATAATAGTGCAAGTTGGGAGGCTGCAGTTTGACTGCTACTGTTGATCGATATCGCGACATGATAACACAGTTCTATCTGTCGAAGTTGGATGATGTAACCAATATGTGGTTTCAACATGATGATGCTAGACGCCATACAGTCCGTGAAACAATTCAATTGCTGCATGAGACATTTGCCGTTCGTGTACTCTCCCGTTTCTGCGATGTGAATATACCTTGTAGATCGTATGATTTAACACCATTAGATTTATTTTTTTGTGGTTACTTGAAGTCAAACATCTAAGTCAACATCCTCACAACCACCCTTGCAGTACAGGAGAAAATTAAACGCTGCTCTATGGAAATTAAGCCAAATTTATCCAAAATGTTCATGGAAGTGCGAATGTGCTAGCATAGCCGTTTATTTCATAAGTAATCTTTATCCTACTTATTTTATGATTCAATAAATATTTACATTCTAAAGACTAAAAACTTGCGTTCGTTTGGGACACCCTTTATTTTAATAAATGCTCAAAATGTTATTTATTTGGCTTGACCTACATGTTTTTGTTTTTATTAAACTTGTCAATAGAGATTGTAGTCAAAGCTGCCAGATTTGACGATTTATTTTCATTTTGACGATATTCTTCTCCACGATAATTTTTTTTATAATAAAACAACTTTGTTTCTGATGCTTTATTATAATAACTAAAAAAAAGAATTTTGTAAGGCAACTAGGTAGTGTTTAAAAATAAAATATATAATAAATTTACTTGAAAACACAAAAGCTATTATTCCGGTGTATATTTTTTATTAATTTTGAAAATATTTTAAAGAGTTGATATATGTTTGAATACTATGACAGGAAAAATAATTAGGTTACTTCTGTTTACTTCGAATGCAAAGCAACGCTCGACGGACTCAGCTACTGGTGTTGTCAAATTAAACAAGTTTAAAACTGTTTAAACAAAAGTTTATAATTTTTTCCCCAATAAGCGAATAAAATTCAAATTTTAGTCGAATATTCGAACTAATAAAGAATAAAACAATTATTTATATAACTTAAAAAAAGAATATATTTCTTTGACCTTATATTTTAATTTTAGTTTAATAATTTGTAAGCACTAGCTCTAATTGATTGATTGTTAATTAAACTTTTTGTAATATAATTTATTTCCTAATGATGCTACACAAAGGCGTAACGAAATATCAGAAATAAAGCATAAAATTATTTTTTAAAAATAATTTCATTAAAGACCTAAAACAATACATATTAGTTTATATTTTTTATTAAAAACAAAAACAATTCAATACATAAGTATAATATTTTGTAATTAACAAAATATGGCATGCCTCCAAACCATACTTGGCAAGGGATAACAAAGGTTGGTTCAAAAGTCTATAATAAATCAACTATAAAAAACAATTTTGCGAACTTTAATTTCAGAAAATATATTTTACTAAGTAGTTTTAAAATAGTAGTTTAAATTTAAATTTTTTTGACCATTCGACGAAACCCGTACGAATAATTTGTTATTTTAAATTGAAAAAGATTATTCGTTTGAACAATAATTTTAAAAAGTTATTCGAATTATTCTAGTTCGAATGATAATTCTACCAAATATATAAGAAAATTTTACTTATATTAATGCCCCAATTTTTCCCATTTTTCAAACTCCAAATGACGACGACATTTTAATTTCTATTGGAAATAGACCATTTGATTCTAATTTGATATGGCAGCCCTGAATATAGCACGTTTTAATTTATACATAGCAACAAGTTTATATATTTACATGTGTGTATGTACATATGTACGTGTTAGCAAGTCGTTTTTTGCAAAAAGGAATTTGTATTGAGATATTACGCCTAATTTAATTGATACGTAGCAAAATCAATTATGCAACAAAGTTGGAAGACTTCTACAATTTTATTTATGTATGTACTTACTATGTACATAAGTATGTTTGTACCTTGTGTAAAAAATACCACGGCCATTATTGCAATCTTACGTATTATTGGTTCGACCATGCAGCTGCTTAGTAACATTACAGTTTCCTACTAACTACACAATATTTATTGATGATTTAATATTCCGACATAGTGATTTGATTAAGATATTTGGAACGAATTTCGGTCATCCTTTGTCAAGTTTGGTTCGGAGATAATCCGCATTCGGTTATGCGCCATCTTCAATGTCATATGACTTAGAACGAAAAATACCACTGAAGATGGTACATAGCCGAAACCGATTTAACTCCAAACCAAACTCAGGGAAATTCGTTCCAAATAATATATACCTTTTACAAGACATACATACATCTGTAATCTAAGACTGAATAAATAATTGTTAAAATTAATTGTAAAACTTGCCTTAATTAAATAATTTTTGTACGAGTATTGGGAAAAATAAATGTTTTTCTAAATTTTTTTCGGAATTACCATTATAACGGGTGTTTTATTCTTTAAGCGTAGAATAATATTGTTGGATTTGTGCGCCATTTTGATAGCTGTTATTTGTTTTGTGTTTAGTTTCGATTGCCATTTCATCATGAATAGGCTGACACCAGAACAACGCTGGCAAATTTTGCCAATTTGTTTCGACAATTGTGGTTCAGTTCCGAAACTTTTTTAAGGCAATATACTGTTCAGTTATGAGGCTCATTTTTGGCTAATGGCTACGTTAATAAGCAAAATTTTCGCATTCGGAGTGGAGAGAGTCGATTATAGATACTCCAGACACTGCTACATCCACAAAGAATCACTGCTTGATGCGATTTATGGGTCGGTGGAATCATTGGTCCATATTTCTTCAAAAACGATACCGGCCAGAATGTTACAGTTAATGGAGTCCGCTACAGGGCCATGATGGGTTACTTCTTTGTACCACAATTGAATTGCCTTAATGTTGAAGAGCAACACAGCGCATGCTAGAATTGATATATTAAAAGAAACTTTCGTGGAACGAATAATTTCGCATAATGGACTCGCAAACTGGCCTCCAAGATCATGCTATTTTACATCGCTGGTCAATTTTTTGTAGTTTTGTGTAAAGCCACAAACGATTGACGCCTTAGGAAACAATATTCGCCACGTTGCCACTGACATACCGGCCAGCCGTGGTGGCCGTATGCCGGATATGGCGAAAAATTGCTTTTCTAATATAGCAAAATTTATAGCAATTAACACACAGTTCCACACTACTAAAAACACCTGTGCTATCAATCTCTTAATTCCATCTGTCATATTCTTAATATTAAGCGAATTTTCCCGAATTTGTTGTGTTTTCCGATTTTATCGATTTTTTACCATTCTAGCGCCTTTTCCAGCCGTTATTTTATTTTAGCGAGTTTTCGTAAATGTTTATTTTCGAATTATGTAATTTTTCCAACGTGAAGAAAGCCCCCTAAATAAATTCACACGACTATGCAATGGTGTGACCTTCGACTGTTTAACGCTATTTCTCCTTATAGCTTTAAAAAAAATAGAACTGAAGTAAGTTCATTTTTCATACATACATACATATACATCTAATGACATTTTGTGACTTTGAATTGGAATCAAATATATAGCAGGTGTATTTGAAAAAAGAATTTAAAATTAATTTTCTTTGCGTTCTTTGCCGCAGAATTGTGGTAAAAGGTATTAAAACTCAGCAAAGTAGCTAATTATGAGACATTGACAGTTTGCTCACAAGCAGACTTCGTTGTCTTGTTTATTTAAAATTTAATTACATTAGTCTCATCTAAATAAAGAAGATTTTAGCTTGAAATAAAAAAAATAAAGATAAAAAAGTTAATTACGCATAACTTAATTTATACATGTTTCAAATTCTGCTGATTCAAGCTGGCTCACGGCGATTAAAATCAAAATATTTGGCTAAAGTATTCAAATTTTAATGAATAATGAGGTCCTTTTATAATCGTGAGGTCCTTTTATAATCGTGATAAAAAAATTATTCGCAATCGCCTAAAATATTACTATTTCTTTCAATTTCTAGATTTTGTTTGATTCTAGGTTTTTTAACGAGTTTTTTATATTCTGGTATTTTTTTTTTTTGGGTTGGGGTAGTTTCTATACACTTTTCACGCGCTGCTTATGGCAGCTCATAAGGAAACCCTTTTTCATAATTTTATAAAAACTAGAAATGTGTCTTTTTTGCTTTACTACTTAGTACGTTTGGTTGGAATTTGCCAATCTCTAAATGTAACTATTTCATGCCATTGGTTTTCAATTTTTTTTTGTTTTTGTCATAAACTATTGCCTTCCTATACACACAAATCACAAAAAACAGAGCAACACCATCCATATAAACAACAACAGAAAAAAATAAGAAATACTGATGAGTGGGAAAATAATAATGATGATTTTTTTTTATGAAACAATACTACCGCCAGCGTTACCGTTGTGGTACTAAATTATCAATTCGACCATTTGTTGACTTCCTTGCAATTTTTTAAATATATTTTTGAGTTTTGTGAAATTCATTTTTTTTTACTAGTTTTTCAGAAATGGTTTAAAATTTTAATTAACTAAAACCACATGTGTGCCACAAAGTGCATCTATGCTATGCTACATATATTGACTTTGCAATCTTATATTTTTTACTTTCTCATTACTGCAACAGTATTTAATTCTTTTCACCCACTTAAGGGCAAAATACACCTAAAAAAATTTCAAAAAAATCCAATTCGTTTTAGTCAACTGTTGGCAACTTTGTGGTTATAGTTGCTTTTTGTGTCTTTGAACGTCTTAATAAAATTGAATTCTAATGTAGACATTTGTGTTCTATTGTTATAATTTTAGTACTTTGTAGAAACATGGGCTTAGGTAAAAAAACGAATCAAAACAGAAGAAATACAGAGGCAAAAGTTGCAGAAGCAAAGAACGTTTTTAAATTTCATGTTTTTAGAAAAAATTTTTTACAAAATGTCTAGTTCTGACTAAAATAAAAAGAAAACACTATTAATTTAATTTATTCATAACTGTGTAGTTTCTTTAAAAACTAGTTTAGTTTAAATACAGCAGTTCACTTCAGTATACTCTTGCGACTTGAACTCGCCAAAACTCTTGCGAATTCGAGTTATAGAACACCTCACATGCGAGTTGAAATCACAATCGCAAATTTTGTGTGAGATGCGAGTGTCGGAACATGGCCGTATGTATTGAGAAAATATAGAAAAGATTTATTCGCTTTGCATTACCCCACCTTTATATTTACAAGATCGCTCCCATCGTATATAGCCCGGTGCTTACATCTCGATATGACTTCTTTGGCAACAACGTAAACTACAGTCAATGCTATTTATATTTGACTTGATCAGTAGAAATATTGACTGCCTAGAACGTGCCTTCAAGATTATCATTTCACCATAGGAAATTATTTTATGTCGCTATGCGTCAAAGATATTACGTATTAAATAGTCCACTGACTAGGTCCTTAAATTTGTTGAATGCATTGCCCAATAAGATTAGTTTGGAATTTACTGCATCAAAAACATATTTTAAAAATGTTCTTCTACAAAATTTGAATTAATTTAAATGTGTGTTAATATTGTATAACATTTTTGATAAATATTAAAACATTGTATTAATTAATTTTTAAGTGTTACACTAATGTTTTCACATTTCATTAGTCTGTATAAATAAATAAATTATAACATGTTATTTGTTGTTAGTTTTAGTTATTGCATGTTCCTAGTATTTTACACAAAAAATTAAATCAAACTTTTTAATTCCTTGTTTTCAATTATCCTTTTTGTGCCACTTTTTCAAATTTTCTCAACGGCAACGCTGACTACCACTAGGTAAACAGAATGAGTTCAAATGTGATGAGATAAGAGGCGTAGATGAGCAATTTTATTATTTTTCGCTTAAGTGACGAGAAGCCGACTTGTAATAAACGATTATATTTGTTATTGAAAATATTTTAAAGTGCAAAACAAGAAACATACATTTATCAGTTATATTATACGACTGTATGCGTATGTCTGTCCGCCCGTAAGCTTAAGTATAGCATTTTTAAGGTTTTTTAAACACATGTGCTAAAACAGAAATACCGAAATATGCTATTTTCCTTACTTCAATTCTTTTTTCTTTAGGGGCGTCTAATCGGTGATGTTTACGTTTTCTTTTGTACAACATGGACTCAGTAATTGCTCCTTTTTCAATGCAAAACCAGTAAACTCGAATTGTTGAAAGGTTCACAATCTTCAAGAGAAAAAAGTTTAACAAACAAAAAGCAAGGAATTAATTTTTTTTTACATTAAGGAATTCATTAACAGCATCCGACTATTCTTAATTGTATTTCTACGGTTTTGTTTGTTACCAATAAAGCATTAAAAGCAATATGATACAAATAATATACTGTCGTGCTTTTGTTTTTTTTTTTTCGTTTTGTTCAAATTAATCACAATTTTAAAATGATCTTTCATATTTGTTGATACATATTTCTATATTAAGCTCTCCAATTCACACAAATATTTCATTACGTCGGAAACCTTCGAAGATGTACTACGTACTTTGTCGAACTGAATAGAGTTTTGCTGAACTCAAGATCGAAAAGAAAAAAATTTTTGTGTGAAAAAAAATAAAAGAACGATCCTGTGGCAGAAAACTTTGTGAAAAATTTGTTCCTTATTTAAAATATATGTGAAAAAAGTCTGTGATTTATAAAAGTCCTATTAATTAAAATTACTAAGAAAATCAAGGAAAAGCAATTAATTCAATTATCAACGCCATTGAATTTTAAGATTGTACAAAGAATAAATAATAACATACATAATTATAAGTTAAATTGATGAAGCTAATATCTCATTAAACTCCCTAATTGAGTGATTATCTTGTGGATTTTAATTACAAGTTAATTGTTTTTCTTTTATTGAATAAAAGGTGAGTTAAAACAAAGTGAAATCAGCAAACCCTTAACCCTTTAAGAGGTCAAAGATAAACTGATAAGAATTAATAATTTTATTGCTAAAGTGAACAATTTTGTCCCTTAAATATTTTCATATAACAAAACAGTGTCATGTGTTAAATACGTTTTAAAATTTATATTAAGTACTCTAGAAAGTAATTAATGGTCCGAGCATATTTCATTTAATATTAACTATTTCCCACATTGGCATAACATCCGAATATTATTATGCGCAGATAGTTGAAAATTATAATAAATTCTAATAGCAAAATACTGGTTTGCGTCTCTTTAATGAATTATTTTTTGAATTTTATGAAAAAGTTACCAAAATTAGATTAAAGTTCCCATCTATTAATTGGAAACAAAAGCAACCAATTTTTGCTTAGAAATTACCAAAAACTGCAATACTGATAGTCCCACAACCCAATTTTCAAGAATTATTATTATTAATGAAGGGTGGATACCGAAGCAGCCCGTAAACTTCATGGGTCATCTTTGGATCCTCTTCCTCTTTTCAGACTGTCGACTGGCGACTGCCGGACTTCTTCCTCATCACGTAGTCTCTTGTAATTGCTAGCATTTGTGTAAGACTTAGGTGCAATATGGCATTCGCAATTAACAATTGTGTACCAGTGGTCCTAAGCCTTATGCTAGCCAGTGCTACCGTCTCAGCACCTTGCTAAGAAATATCTTTGGAGACTCACCCATCTACCCCTTGCGAGGTTCTCTTGTCCATCTCTTCAAAATTCCACCATTGGCCAATAAACACCGGAGTTCCTACAAGGATTACCCTCTCTGCCTCTTGCGAGCCTATCCCTATCGGAAACTCACGGTCCAACGCATTAGAAGTACATTTAAAAATTGAGCCATTTACCCCTCGCGGGGCCAATTAAAACCACAGTCTCTGCAGAGATTAACCCCTCCGCCTATTGTGAGGCTTCTTGATTCATCCTTGTAATGGAATAAAAGATATACCCCACACAGAACCCAATATGTTATGCACAGATAAGGTAGTATGCAAACTTGAGATCGACTGGTATCCAGACTTCATATACTTGAGACCAAAAATGCTCTTGATCATGCATCGCTGGCGTATGTTATTCCCCTGTGGATTAAGGTTGTGTGTTAACTGTTCTCCACACGACTTATTTAGCCAGACTCCTTGCTGAGACAGGACCCTGTTACCGGCCGCCACTACGACGAGGTATAAGTCATAACTTCTTACAGTGCACTCAGTTACGGCACGCCATAGCTTTGTGCCTGCCAGCTGACGGCCTTTCAAGAAGTACCTCAATATCAATATAAAGAAGTAACCATTGGAAAGTTTCTTCTAGACCCCATGATATTGTGGACAACATCGGTATTTCAGATTTTCTTAAAAATTGTATTTGTCGTTGAAGAGATCGCTAATTGTTTAAGAAAAACTTTTCAAATTTTAAGTGTCGCTTGAGTTTTTTTTTAATTTTTAAATCTTCCACTGTTAAATTATAATTTTCTCTCCCGCATTCAATAATGCCGGTCTAATAAATATGTTAGTTAATATTTTCGGCTAAAATAAACCGATTTCGGCTATGTGACATCTTCAGTGTAAATTTTCGTTTTGATTTCCAAGTAAATATATTAGCACTATACAGGGTTTTATTTAAATTTGTTTCAATTATTTTGGAAATAATCGATTAATCCTCGATTAATCGAAACACAAATTTTCGACACAATTATATCGTTAATCGCAACAAAATCACTAGCGAAAGCACCTCATTAACTAAAATTTAAAAATTAAATCGTTTTGCAGCCCATGCAGGTTATAGCTAAAACATTTAATAAAAATAGTTTCCATGTATGTTTTTACGAATTATGTATTTTAAATCATAAAGACAAACTGATGTATAATTAAAGCTTTAAAACCAACATTATGCAAATACATAATTTATAGTAAGTAAATGGTTAATTACACTGATAAAAGGGCAAAGGAATTTAAAATTAAAATTTTAACTAGAATTAATTATGCTGCACAAAGAAAACTTGTTTTAAGAAATATCGAAGCATCTACATTTTGTTCTTAAAAACGAAAAGGAAAATAAGTAATACGAATGAAACCATACAGCCTTAATCAAATTTAAACATAAATAGAACTTGTTAACATTTATGATAAATATACTCCTAATAATATTAAAATAATGCCCAAAGGATAGCAGAAATATAAATATATGCGTGTACATACACATAGTAAAATATCTGATGTACCATTGAGATTTAAGCGAATTAAAATGATTATGATTATTCTCCTTCAAAAAGAGCCTGCAAATAAAAAAAATTAGAAAAAATCAATTTAAATAGATAAAAGGAAAATAATTAAAAAATTTTGTTTTTGACTATTTTCTCAATTTGACTGAACTAAATAAAACAAAAGTAATAGAAACAAATGATTTATGAAGAGATTGTACATTTACTGAAACTAATTACTTTTGGATGTAAATACTTATTTAAAAACACTTATGTAAAAATAAATTTCAAACTAATTTACTTTACAGAGGGAGGGAGAGTAAAGTAGTCAAACATTTTTATAATTAGCAACTTATTTAACAATTCTAATAATACCTTTTAACTTCTAACAGGGAGTTGTCATATGTTTACATTTGTAAACTTTCCCCTCTACAATAGATTCTGGTGCTAAAGAAACCATTGTATACTTTTAGGCACGTGTAAACTTGAAATAGTTTGTGACCACAAATTTAATCTTTTGGATTCTGTAGGATTTATTGTGATTGTGAAATTCCTAGCACGTCCAAGTTGACTTTTAGTAAATGTTATGATGATATTTGTTTGTTTAGCTGAAAAACAAACTGCAACAACTAAAACAAAACAAAAACATTATATTACCTTCATTTTTAATTCATATAAAAGAAAGAATCTTAACAACAGTATTTGAACAATAATTAAGGAATAAAAGTTAGAATTCTCATTCCATCAAATACAATTCTTAGTGTAGTTGGTATTGTGACATGTTTGTGTAATTACGTGTTTACGAAAAAAGTAGCCGTGTTTATATACATAGATACATACATCCATACAGTGGAGGTCAAAATTTTATGTTTTATTTATTTTTGTATAGCAACAAACCAATTTGCAAAACGTTTACTATTCTTTTGGAATAATTTTTTGCGGCAAACCACATATTCTGAATTTACACCAACCACACTGTTAGATTTTTTGCAGTTCATTTTGGGTCGTAATCATGGTGGAACATCAACTGAACCTTTTCGGGGTGGCCGTAGAAAATTGTTTACCAACAAAAAATTACAAATGTTTTTTTTTTATTTCAGAAAACATTTTCACATGCCCTGGCCTATATAGATTAGAGCCTTAATATTATGAATCCTATCTACCTTATTATAGAAAAAAAAAACACATACTGAGGTATCAAACTGTCATTAGGAATCGGTTCATCCATCTGTTTATATTTTTCCATTGCTCCAACTAGCTCCGGATATGCAGGTCTATTATTAATGTAGGGGGGATATCGAAGCAGACCACTTACTTTTTGGCTCCCTTTTCGATCCCCTTCGCTCCTTAAATTGATTTCAGGCAACCGATTTGTAATTACGACTACCATAGCCTTAGCCTTTACTCTTGACTATAGTGATTTCAGACTGTCGACTGGTAACTTTCAACACTCCTCCTCACCACGGAGTCTCTTGTAATTTCTAGCATTTCTCTAAGGCTTAGCTCCCACAGGACATTATATATGAGCACCTTCCTGCCAAGGGCACCATTCGAGCCTGTCTACATGTGGTAGCCTCCCTCCACCTTCTCAGGTGTAATGAGTTTCCCATTGAAGGACTTTAACTTGCACTAGGTCGGTTATCATTGCAACCCTGGGTCCTGGTCTACAGAAATCCACATCATTTCGAGCTGTGCCTATGTGTCCCTTAACCCACATCAACGTCACCTCATTCAACATGTACAGGTCTAAGTGAGCCTCTGTACTTGAAAAAAAATGTCTACACTAATTTGCGTAATTATATTCTGCTTAAGACCAACCGCCTTGGAGTCACAAAACCAAGAAAAAACATTAAAATAAAAAAAATTGCTTTAGTTACACTTTTTTTACAACGTTATTTTTAATTTTCTTGTTATTTCCTGGCATTATAATTTGAAATAAAATTGGTTGTACGTAAAAAGAGATTAGGAACATTTTGTAGAAAATCTGGTCACCTTTAACTATTGTATGAAGCTATTTTCGTTAAAACTTATAGTTTTAGACCTATTTGCAAAAAACTAAACAGTGTCACCTTAAGATGCTGCTCTCTCTCTAGCTCACCCCTTCCACTAGGACTCTTTAGTTTCTTTAAATAGATGTTCCAAGGACCGACCAACTGTGAAAACTTTCTAAAGTCCGGGAATTATTTAAGTTTTTTTTATCTCTTATTATAAATTATTATAAAATGTTTTTCTTCAGAAAAGATGATATAACTATTACAACATAAACATACTAATACCACTTCTTATTTCATAATAAACCATCAAATAAATATCAACATTTAATCATATTATTTGTCTTCTCTTGCAGATTTCTGTAAACATGAAACTTTCAGTATCTTTCTTCTTGGTTGTCATTTGTACGATGTGTTTGGCTGCCCAGCAAAGTCAAGCAAAAAGTAAGTAAAAACGAAACATTTTGCCAGCCAAATTCAATAAAAAGGATATAAAACATAAAAAGGATATTTCATAAACTTAGGATGCATATCTTAGCTTGAGTTAGTTATAATATAATTATTTGTATTTATTTCCCAAGTTTTATTTGCTCCAAAGCCATTTAGTTTGAGTTAAATATGCGGATAGTAAGTTAAAATTCTTTTTGAAAAGAAATTGTTCAAAGAAAATCTTCTGGTTTTTATCTCAGCGAATAAAGTGCGTTAAATTTTACAAGAGTTAATAATTATAATTTCCGAAAAACATATAAAAAAGAGACAGATGTTTTGACATTTTAAACGAAAAACAAAAACATTTATCAACATTTTATATTCTTTAAATAATGTCCTACCTTTAAGCTTAATTTTCACCTACATACGTTTTCTTTTTTACTTAAATTATTGTGACAATAAAAGAGAAACAGCTCATCACCATGATGTTTTTTCTTCTTTGTATCATAAAATTGCAGAATGAATTCACGACTGACTCAACACATGTGTGAAAACAAAAGTTGCACTCTCATATACACAACTACATACTCATGTATGTACATACATACATGCATACATACGTGCATACATAAGTACCCAGTAATTTCGAAGGTCGCAATGTACTAATTGTCTATAGCATTCCTTACTTGGCCGACTGTAGTTTATTTATTCACTATTTTACTATTTTAGAACATTTGGTGATCTTTTTTTTTTGTTCTGCAAAAGCAATATAAATTACTTGCTCACATCAAAATAACCACTTCACTGCTACTGGCTACCACACTAGTCGTTTGTCGCCCATGAAGAGACAGTTAACTTTATATAAAGAAAATATTATAATCACGAAGGCTAAGATCACGTAAATGCAAGTGTATTCCTTAAGTCTGACAACGATAAGATCGAAATATCTAAGCGAAGCAACGCACTTTCTTAAATGTGGCTTCAAGTTGTTAATCACATTTTCACATATTTTGATGACGAAGCATAATTTTACTATCTTGTAATAAATGATTAATTTTGCGTTATATTTTGTGTAAAAAGTTTAAATAATTTTTAATATAAATGAATTTGTATACAATAATTTTGAGAAGAATTTTGAAATCAATTGGAAGACATTGATCTTTTCACTTCCTTTGGCAAAAAATATTTCTCCAATCACAACTGCAAGTAGCAACTTTTAAATATAAAAATCTGCCTAATTACAGTCTTCCTCCTGATTCTCTAATAACTAGAGCTCGGCTAGAAATATTCACTTAACTTTATATAAATTTGTCGACCAATTTTCAAGATCATAGGGGATTTTTTAAAGCCCGATAGAACTCCCAAACGAACTGTCACATTGCCGCTCACTTTTTGACATTTATGATCAGTATACTCTAGCAAATCATCACCAACAGATTGACACTTGAACAACGCTACCTAATCATTCCAATTTACTTCGAAAATCAGTAATCGACTGATCCGATGAAAGTAATTTTTGGCTTAATCAACAAAATTGCCGCATCATATAGGAATAAAATCAATCCACAACAGACACTACAGACTCTATGCACATTCATGCACTTTTTGGTGTGGTTTACACGTTTCAAAAATGAAACCGGAACTCGCGTCACGGTCAATGGAGATTGTTAACGTAACATCAATGATTTTTTGGTTGAAAATATTGATCCAAATGAAATATGGTTTGAACAGGATGGCTACAGCTAGCATCGACCTCTTGAAATCAAAATTTGGCAATACTTTGATTTCGGGAAATTGACCTGTCAATTGTTCTACGTGAAGTCACTGGTTATGTCAATAAACGAGCAAAAATTGACGCCTTGCAGGCCAACATTCTCCGTGTTATTCATGACTTACGGCCAGCAATGCTCGAAAAAGTCATCCAAGATTAGACGTCCAGAATGTGCTTCGTCAAGAACGTCCGCGGTGACCATATGGCCGAAATCATTTCCAAATGTTAATGCAATGTATCGAATAAAAATTATATTTTTATTCAAATTTAATTTTTACAATTTAAAGTTCTATCGGGTTAAAAAACACCCTTGGTTTTTATGATTAAAAACTTTGTACAACTTTTCGTCATTCGAACCTTTAAATAATAATATGCAAAGAAAATTGCCTTATGCTCAAAAAAAGCATGCAATTTCAGAGACAAGAACTTTTTTCAAAAAATTTATACAAATCTCACTTATTAAGGTATTATGCGTTAGGGACAAGAGAACACATGCTGAAGTTTTACATAAACGGACCGATTTCGCGGATCCTCGTGAGCCTGTGCTGCAGGCGGCCTGTAAACATGATGGAATTTAACAAGTAAGGGAAACTATGTTAACTCCTCAAACTGTCAAAATACGTATAAAAAATCTGGAAAAGTAATTAAAGCTATCTAATTTGACAGTGGCGCCTTGATATTTTTTGTAGAAATTCAAAAAAAATTTTAAATTTTTTAATTACGAAAAGAACTTTAAAGGTCTTGCAAATTAATAAAAATAAATGTGTATATTTGGCAACACTGTGTGCAAAATAAAACATTAAATTTGTTCTTTTCAACAATTCGACAGGTTGGTAATGTATTACAAAAACAATAAGACAGTAAAAAAATGGCGAAATAATAGTAACATAAACCAAAAGAAAAAAAAGAAAATAAAAACTGCTGTAGTATCTTCAGTTTCCTCTACTCGTTCTGAAAAATTGACAGCATAAATGGAATCGGTTCATATAGAGGCAAGAAATCACAACAAACAATAGTAACATAAAATGAAGGAATGACAATTGTACAACCATGAACTTATTTTCATTTCGAAGCATATAAAAATATTGCTTTCAGAAGAACAGCATTGCTTTAAAGTAAAATATGCGCATAGTGAATTTGCAGCAGAACCAGCAGCAGCAGCAGCAGCCGGTTGCAACAAGATAAACAACAAACTATCATTTTCACCTTAAACATTCATATTTATTTTTGTTTAAAGAATAATACACATGCACAAATACGAGCATTAAATTTTTATCCTCGAATATGTATGTGTAGGAAACAGGCATTAATATAATTGAAAGCAAAGCGGCCTTAATTAAATTAATGAAATAAAAAAATGTTTAATGTATATAAAGGGTACACTTTTAAACGTTTAAAATATCCCTTATAACAATTAGGCGAATTAGCGATACTTGCTTCCTGAACCTGTTTTAACAATTGATGCCATGCACAAGGCTGTATTATTATTATTATTAATGTAGGGAGGATATCGCTGAAAATCGCTTACTCAATGGGTCCCTTTTCGACCTCCTTCTTTCTACGAATCGATTTCAGGCAACCGATTTGTAATTTACGACTGCCTTACTATGTATGTATGTGAAGGGAATTTGCGATAAAAAAGATATATTAAGGAGTATATTTCATTCATATGTTACTTACTAACCTAACATACATATTTACATACATACATATGTAAATATAATTAATTTTTGCACATTATTCAATTAAGGTATTCGATATCGATCGAAATTTCAAAATAAATAAAAGCAAACTTCAGTAGATTTTGGCGGAAATTTCTATCGATATCGGTTGCCGTAATTTGTCTCCTGAATTATAACCAGAAATTTTTTTTTTTTGTTTACATGCATAATTGTACATAAACAGTGCTGTTCAAAATAAAAGCAACAAAATACTTATTTAACTTTAAAATGCAATGTTTTCAACATTTGCTTATTTTAAGAAACTCTGTCAGGAAATGGACTTACTCATTTTCCAATAATTAATACCAACAACAAAAAATTTCCGATTCCCGAAATAACGGTACAATTCCAAAGATCAACCATATAATTAAGGTTTCTTATTCTTGACATGAATTTTAAAAGATAGTCTCTATACTTTATTCATACTGAATTAATTTATTTCGGGCTTAAGGTAGTTTATTATTCTTTCAATTAAGAAAGACAAATTTGTATTTTAATAATACGAAAACTAATCATAGAATACTCAAAAGGTTATGTTTTGAACACTAGCAGAGTACAGAATACAGGTTTTTTCTGTGCCACTAAATACGTCATCAGCATTATTTGTGTCTTTCTACTGATTAGTGTATTTTACGAACATCATCTATTTAACCCACCAAATTGAATACGAGAGTTGCCCATAATTTTACATATTACTCCATAACTCTTCTGTTGGGTTAGAACAAAGTTTACGCCAGCCACTGTAACTTAACACATTGTATTCTTTATTGCACTACTTTTTCAATATTTTGCTATAGCCAGCTCTAAGGCTAGCATTAATTATTCATATTCTATTTTTTTTACACTTTAAAGATTGCAAAAAAAAAGTTTTTTTTGTTGCGAATTAATTCATAAATTGTTAGCTTGTGTAAATATATATGACTATATATTTACATAATTAAATTATTTTATTTAGGGCCATTTAGCCTTTTTAAGACTTTCTTTAAACGTTACCTATCTTTTTTTCTGCAGAACCTGGCAACACTCTTGGTGGATTATACCTACATAAATATTTTTTAGATTTTCTGCAACGTACCACTGTACGTATCATTACTGTTTAATAAATACATATGTATGTATGTATGTATGTATGTATATACTTGCATATACAATTTATATTAAGCAGATAAACCAATCTTATCCATATTTAAAGTAAAAATTTAATGGCCTCTGTTTTGAAATGTATGTAAACCTATCTACGTATGTATGAAGCCATTTCTTCTTATTCCCTCAAGTAACTATTTTATTTGCAACAAAAAATATACATATATACATATACAGTGTAATCTCAATAATTCGGACAAATAAAAAAACAGTCTGTACAGAAGAATTCACGATTTTATTACTCTGACATATCCGCAAACAAAATTTTAATTATTACGGCACCAATTCTTACAAAATTTAACAAAAGCAAATTGTGAAGAGTTCTTATGCAAAGACATTGAAAATCTGTTGATTTTAGAGATAAAAGAGAAGGGTAATGTCCGTAATATAGAATCTTTAATGACGAATTTGTAGGTGTTCGAAATATCGAGGTTAGCCCGTAAGTATGTTTGCGTATATTGTCTTAAAGTAAAATAAGTAAATTTTCGGTATAAATATTTTTCTCTTGGTTAGGGAAATAGGATTAAAATATCCATGAAAAAGAACACTTTATGCAACCCAATTTACTTGTATGTTATAAGTTCTCATCTTGTTTGTGATTATTTAAATTATTTTTAGAGGGCTGTAATGCATATGGTTATGCGTGCTATGGAGGACATGGCAAACGTTCATTGCATACACAACAAGGCGATGCAACAGGCATGGAACGAAATAACTTGCAAGCACGTCCAGATACTGTGGTGCAATTTTATCCAAGTGAAGCAAACATGGTAATCGATGGTAACAGGGAGGCAATACCAAGATACAAATTGATTAAAATGATGAAGTCATGGGTAAGTGTTAATTAAAATATACGGACATACATACGGAGGAGCACCTAGAAATTACTTCTTTGCATTTTTTTAAATTTAAATTATGCATAATCTAGTATATGTACATACATATGTATGTATATATCTATATGTGCTATATATGAACGTACATATATATAATGTCAAGGAGCAATGACAAATTGCCGTTAAGCCCTAAAAATGCTTCAAGTGAAGAGAAATTGTGTACCGTAACAGGAACATACACACTTCTGTTCGATTGATTAGACCCACATAATTTTTGATACTTAGCAGATCATATATTGTGATGTTTTAGGGGTAGAACAAGAGTTGTACTACCAGCAGATGGGGTACTTAATTGAGCTCAAAATCGTGTCAAAAATATTTTGAAAGTAAAATGCAACGGTGTTTTTATCATTTTTTTTTTCAAAAAATTAACGAAAGAAAGTTTTATTTTTTAAGGAAGTCTTGATTTGCGCAATAAACTATGCGCTGATACAGTTTGTAAGTTTTTAACAACAATTGGTAAACATGAGTAAACAAATTCTATGTGAAGCGAAAAGATCTAAAATCGATGTGTATTTGTCGTTAAATTATTCCTGTTGTACCGTCGGCCGCGCAATTAGCCGAAACCACCAAACCGTGCTCAGATACATGAAGGACAAACAAATATATGGGCAAACAAACAAAAGCACAAGTTTTAACCCCGGCAGAAACAAAAAAAAAGTTCGTAGAATCGCTCCGAAGTCATTCCTTTCGGTATCAAAAATTAGGACGGAAGGTGGCATACAAACAAGTATCTCAAAAGTACACAGAGCCATCATTAGCTGTGTGAACACTTAACATAAATGAACACTGAGCATATGACGTGGAGTGTACAAGAAAGGGATCACTTTAATGATTCGAAAGTTCTGATTTTAGCTGATGAGAAGAAGTTTAATCTGAACGGAATATAACTACTATTTCGGAGATTTGAAAAAAGAAGAGTTGTTTCTGAACAGCCATCATAGCATAGAGGGCAATATTTGGTGTGAGGTGCTGTAACGTACAATAGAACAATAGAATTATAATTTCTAAGAGTTAGGATGACTGAGAAAAACCTATAAAACTATGCTTAACTCGGCTTTTACAGAATGTAATAGCATTTTTGGACCGCATCCATAGGTTCTACAAATGTTTAATGCTTTTATATATAACACCAAACCTGTGAAAGAATTTATTTTGAGCCAAAACATTCGTCTTTCTTTGTTGGCTGCCTTATTCACCTGATCAAAACATAACTGAAACTGTCTAGGGCTACCCCGGAAGGTGTATGAAGAAGCAAGACAATTTCATGACAATTTCATCAGTCATTTGTTTAAAATATTACGAAGTGTTGGAAAGAAAACTATTTAAAGTCAATTTGAATCACTAAAAAATCTTATATTTGAAGTTATTGTAAACAATTAATAAAATGTTTAAATATTATAAATAAATAAAATTATTAAAAATATTTTTCTTCAATAATAAATAAAGATGGTTTTAGGTATAATTAGTTTAATGGCTATAAGCAAGAGAACAAGAAGTAAATAAAACTTTATCTTAATCTTTCGAAAAATGATGTTAAAAATACCGTTGCATTTCACTTTAAAAAAATTTTTGTTATGCTTTTAAGCTCAATGAAATACACTATCAGCTGGTAGTACAATTTTTGTTCTATCCCTAAAATATTAAAACATATGGCCTGCTAACATAATTAACAAAAGCTATGTGGATATAATCAATTGAACAGTAGTGTATGCACATACGGATATGCGATTATCTGTAATTCAAATAACCGGAAACATCAATTATACGATATCGTTAACGAAAGAAAGAATTTTTTATTTCAACCGATTAACGGTTATTACCTCAATTATTCGGGATCGCAAAATACGTTGGATTTGCCGAAATTTTTTTACGCGCATTAGCATCAGTAAAATTAATAGAAAGTATTTTTGTGCAAATGATATTTAGTGAATATTGTTGTTGAATATCATAAAAAAAACGATATTTTGTCTTTGCACTTTCACAAGACCGTAGACTTGTTTGAGCCTTTTCGAAAATATAAATCCAGGTAAAATATAAATCCAGCGTGTGCAAGAAAAGCTTTTAGCATAAAAGATGGAAGTTAAGAAAGACTCAAAACCCATTAAATGCAATTTTTTAAGTTATTGCAAACGTAATAACTAAAGCTTATTTGTTTATTACAAAATTTTATTGCTTTTAACCGAAAAAATTTGCTAACCAGCGATCGTGCCCGATAATCAATGCCCAACTGTGTTTACATATTTAACCAAATATATAGGCATGAAATCCGAACTTGTAAAGTTATAGCATTTTTATTACTTTTTTTTATAACATTTTCATTTAATTTCTTTTCAGTTTAGTACTTCCCATAGAAGACCTGTTGCCGAACGCATGCCCGAATTTGATTATCCATTTTCAGCTGAATTTTTAAATCGTGAAAGTAATCCTGCTACTAATGATAATTCCTACGAATAAATTGTGTACCCTCAAGTTATTTTTTAACGGAAATTTAACTTCATATGGCATTTCAAATCCGAAATCTGATTAGACGTAATAAAAAAAAAACCTCAAATAATAACTTGTATTACATACTTTTAATTTTAAAAATTAAATTATAAAATTAAGAGATTACCTAAAAGAAACAAGCGCTTAATTTAATGTTTATTTTCAAATTTTCTGTATAAATCAAACTGAAAGATAAGTTACTAAAAGTTGACAAATGTAAATAAAGAAATGCAAAAATTTTAAAACAAACCACTAATAGTCACAAGCAAAAAAAAAAAGAAGTATGACTGAAATTTTTTTTCATAAAAACTAAATAAAACAACAAAAAGGGCTGGTAAAAAATTTCAGTTCAGACTTTTGCAAGAACGAAATGACGCACTTGTTATTAAAAAA
This sequence comes from Phania funesta, assembly GCA_963932375.1. Taxonomy (NCBI): domain Eukaryota; kingdom Metazoa; phylum Arthropoda; class Insecta; order Diptera; family Tachinidae; genus Phania; species Phania funesta. The sequence continues at coordinate 9,158,719 of OZ010652.1, forward strand.
AACTAAAGGGATAACAATAAATCTTAAATGTTTCTGCACATCTTAGGAAGGTAAAAGGCTATATTAACGATTGTAAATAAGTGTATATTAACAAAATTAAAATTCATTGATATAAAAGTTTATCATAAAAATGGTTTGGAAAGTCTATATTTATTTTTCGCTTTTAAACATAGAGATATTCTATGTGCACATTTCTGAGTGCGGTTTTCAAAACTAACTTAATTAATTTTTAATTCGTAGTTTTTAAGTAAATAAGATATGTATAAGCACTGGATCCTAAATAAACTTTAGAAGACAACTGATCTGTTTAATTAAATATTTACGTACTAGTAAGTCCTAGTAAGTCAGGTTTACAGTGCAGATTGTTGCTGCAGACGCTCACGCAAGGCAAATTGATAACAGTTAAACTCACTGGCTAATTCAAAGCCTTTCCGGCTTCTTTGCGTATAAAAAACTCCATTGAAAAAAGTGCCAGAAATGACGACATTTTTTTATATGGAATTTAACATCCCATCACTATAAAAAAGTCATCGCTGCCCTGATGAGTTTACCTGTTAAGTCTAGCCTGTGCTCACATATTTAGAACTTGCAGTAACACGACGACTTGACTAGCCCTAAGTTTATCCACACATGGAGAGGTCACCGGCAAAGTAACGGAAAAATATTTAGATTTTTGGAACAGGAAACGGGAAAAAATGTGTTCGTGGTCTTCTGTGTAGAGAATACGTGTATACCACATAGGTCCTGTTTCTCACCGAAATTGTTTCATTGTTATCAGCATATTTAATGTACGGGATGGTACAGACGACCGCATAAACACAATTTTTTTTTGCCTATGTGTATTTTGTTTGTGCGATGGTAGAACAACGTTGTGCGAACAACTGTTCAGACAACATTTTTTAACACGAACATACCATTAACATAAAGGTCTTCACGCGCCAATTTCCTGTACGAATAGTAATCTGTACGTTGACAGAACAGATCTATGGCTAGTCATGACAGCATGTAACGCTTTAAACAAATAGCACAACATAAAAATACAAATGCATGTAAAAACCATTATTTTGACGACATCGCATCTACACTACCAAATTTGCTGTTTTGCTGTTAGGCTAATTTCTAAGTTTGTTGGCGACAAACGTCATTAATATACTAGATAGAAGTACGCATGTGAATAAATCAAACTCGGGACAAAATGACAAACCGTACCAGCTGTTCTTGTTTACATATTTTTTTAACGTGGTGAGTTTGCAAATATGTAAACATTAACAAGTGCAAGTAATACTAGCGAGCAAAATGTAATGCCGTATTTATATATGTTCAACAAATTGGTACTATTGTTAAGATCATGGGTGTTTGATTTAATTTAAAGTAAGTAAACTATATTATCTTCATGTACAGACCAACTTTCTTAAGAAAATCTGAATCACGTCTTTAGGTTTGAAATATAAATTAATAGAATATAGCAATGGAAAGCTAAAAATATTTTAGTTATAAAACCTAAACGATGTCCCACAAATTTGAACACAGCAATGGAAAGCTAAAACTAATGCTAATTGAATGGCATAGAGCTTTTATTCAAAAATACTTTAGTATAGGGCGTATTCACCAACAAACTTTCGCTTTTCCCAAAATAAGGTCAAAATCCCCAAAATACTATATTTCCTATAAAACCTAAACGACACGATGTCCCGCAAATTTGAACACAGCAATGCTAATTGAATGGCATAGAGTTTTTATTCAAAAAGACTTTAGTATAGGGGTATTCACTAACAAACTTTCGCTTTTCCCAAAATAAGGTCAAAATCCCCAATACACTATTTTTCCTATAAAACCTAAACGAAACGATGTCCCACAAATTTGAACACATCAATGGAAAGCCTAAAATAATATTAAGTGATTGGCATATAGTTATTATTCAAAAAGACTTTAGTATAGGGAGTATTCATTAACAAAATTTAATTCTTACAAAAAAATACGTGTTAATAACATCCAACAACGAAAACAAAAATAACAAAAATTGTACCTTAATAACTTAAACAATACAATAGTGCAGGTTTTCCATCCCTGTGTCAGTAATTTGTTGCCACAATTCATAAATTTTGATCTCTTATTCAGATAAGGTAACACTGTTGACATTAATTAACCACCATAGAAATAAAAATGTAAACAAAAACAGCTGTTACGGTTTGTCGATTTCTTCAGTTTGATTTATTCACATCGATCAATTTGCATTGTAATTATTAAATAAGTTTGTAAGCAATGAGCACGTGGCTGTGTGTAACACGAACAACTTTTGACTTATCCAGGCTCAAAATAGCGAATAAATTACCATCACCTTATATTTAATTCGCCTGGCATATAAATGTGTAAATTAATTTTTCGCCCTAAACATAAGGCAAAATAAATTTGATTCCGATAAAAACAAAATTCTAGAATTCAAAAATTTTAGCAGTAATATTATATTACAGACATTTATTATCTTATTAACTAAGTAACTATTGTCATGAACACAAAAAAAATTGTTACACTTTGAGGGCGTTAAATTTGACATATACACGATCAAGATCTGCAATTCACCAGAAAACAACTTAAAATGCTCGCATCACTAAAAGTGATAGAAAAATAAAACATTTAATATGTTATTTTTTCTTCCGCAGAAATTTTAATGCCATCAGAAATTGGTTAATGGGCCTTTACTTAAAATCATTTCGTCAATATGTTAAAAGGTTCATATCCCATAAAACTTCATGGCTTCTGTATGGTTCTATGTATCGTAACACATCATTATTTCAATTAATTTTATTCATTGTTTTATAACGGCAGAATATTTACCAAACCACACACGAAAATGTATTTTCAAAAATTGTTATCAGCTGTTTAACTTGATTATCAAATTAAAGCACAAGGGGAAAGAAAAATTTAGTACAAGTATTACACTATTTTCAATACCTAATTATTTGCGAAATACCGTAACATTCCACGACATAAAAAGTATCTGTTTCCATTTTGGAACGTGAAATAATAAGGTTACATTAAAAATCATCTAAATTTCCAAAGGAGATTAAATTTTCCACAACATTATAAACAATTTTAAAACAATTCTATACACACAGCACAAGGTGTCAGATCAAATCTTAAAGTTCAAGTTAAATAACATTTTCAAACGTGAGTTTATTAAAAAATTATACAAATTAAAGGTGAGCAATTAAATAATGTACTAATTTCGGTGGCTTATATTGAACTCATTTTAAGCCGAAAATATATCGGCGGCTACGGAAATTAATCGGCGCTTCGGTGAATTAATTGGCTTTGACAGAAACTATAAAAAAGGCAAAAAGATCCGCGTGTTTTGCATTAATGTAATGAAACTTGTAAAAATTAAATAAATTTGATTGGAATCTTAGACAAACCCAATGCAAATGGATAACTTGAGTGATAACGGAATCGATAGAAACGTTAAGTGGCGCGACAGTAGTGTTATATTCCGACGGAACCGTTCCTTAGGATATGTTAGCAATCATATTCCAGCCGTTGTGCGATATATACAAAGACGTAAAGATAATTTAATAACGACATGTGTTGGTCGCTCCTTTCAAGTCTACACCTCAAATCATTTTCGCTTGCTCCATGTAAGTGATCAACACCCAGATGAAATTACCGCAATGGCTACAGATCGTTTTCATATTTATACAGCTTGTAATAAATGTATTTATGCCTGGCGTGCTGGCAAACATATAAGACACATATACAGAGGTCACACTAAAGAAGTTCATTTACTTTTGCCATTTGGAAAGCATTTAATAGCCGTGGATGAGGCTAATGTAATGAAAATTTGGGATATAAATAAGGAGGAAGTGTATTTAGAAGTTCCCTTTAACGCAGCAGAGTTTCAAATAACTGCCATAGCTCATCCCCCGACGTACATCAATAAAATTGTACTGGGTTCAAAACAGGGACAAATAAAGATTTGGAATATAAAAGGCAATCGCTTGATCTATACATTTAATATGCCCCCGGGCCCCGTGACCTGTATAGAACCAGCTCCCGCTATAGATGTAGTGGCTGTTGGTCATCAGGATGGTACTGTTGTTGTTATGAATTTGAAATTTGGTGAATCTCTAATGGAATTTAAACAAGATTGGGGTCCTGTAACGAAAATTACATTCCGTACAGATGGACCACCGATTATGGCTTCCTCGAGTACAAATGGTTATATAGCATTTTGGAATTTGGAGGAAAAAAAGGTAAGGATTTAATTTTAGTCCTGCAATTTTTCTTAGTGTAATACCCATTTTGTTTAAATAGATTGCTAGCCAACTGCAAGCCCATGAGAATTCTGTCACCACCGCCATTTGTATGCCCAATGAACCTTTGATTCTTACAACATCGCCCGACAATTCAATGAAATTATGGATATTTGATTTATCCGATGGTGGAGCCCGGACGCTGCGCATGCGTGAGGGTCACAGTGCGCCTCCTCTATGCATACGTTATCATGGCAGCAATGGCCAAACAATATTATCCTCTGGGGAGGATAGTTCTTTAAGAGCTTTTAGTACCATATCGGAAACTATGAATAAAAGTTTGGGCAGAGCTAGCTATAATAAAAAAGCTTCGAAAAAGAAGAGTAGGTTTTAGAAACATTTAAAAATAACCGAATGTATTACAGATCCTTTTTTAATTTTTCAAAAGATCGTTTCCAAAAGGACAGCCATCTAATGCCGCCTATCATAGAATTTGCCACAGAATTGACACGCGAAAAGGAATGGGATAATATAGCTGCCATACATACCGGTACTATACATACAACAACTTGGTCATTTCACAAAAATCGTATGGGTGAACATCATTTGATACCACAAAAATTCACTAATAGAAATCGTGTAGATTTTAAGGCAGAAACAACATGTGTTACCCTTACACATTGTGGCAATTTTGTTATTATTGGTAAGTGGTGTACAGTAAAACCTTAAGAACAACCTCTTATATATTCACTGTATTAAAACCAAAATAAAAACTGAATTATGCGGTGTCTTACGATATATTAAATAACGTTCGTGAATATGAGTACACTGTAGCGGACATATTTTGGTTCTTAATGCCAATTACTTAAATTTTTATAGGTTATTCCAGCGGTGACGTCGAACGTTTTAATATACAATCCGGCTACCACCGGGCTAGTTATGGTCAACCGGGACATAAAGCTGCTGTACGCGGGATAGCTTCCGATAATTTGAATCAGATGGTCGTTTCCGGATGCAGTGCTGGTTTATTAAAGTTTTGGCATTTCAAAGATAATGGTAAGTGCAATTAATATAGGTTTAAAGAAGATTAGCTGATAATCTTTATATAACGGACTGACGAATGTCTTAATCTGAAGAAAATGTACAGTCGTCATTAAAAGATAATTATAGATTTAAAAATCGAATAATTGCAATTTGAACAAAATGTTTTTGTAAGAATAAAATTTAAAAAATCTTTACTTTCAGTTCAGCAACCATTTGCTCGAATGCAGTTTAATAATGGTATTTCAATAATGCGTTGTCATCGGGAAAGCGCCATGATTGCTGTCGCCTTAGTTAATTTTGTCATACTCGTCATTGATTTGGATACCAAAGTAATGATACGTAAATTCGAAGGTCATTCAGCAAAAATTAATGATGTAACATTTAGCCCCGACAGTCGTTGGCTAATATCAGCCTCTATGGATGCCACCATTAAAATTTGGGACATACCCTCTTCCTATATGATTGATCATTTTAGAGTAGAAAGGCCTTGCGTCTCCTTAACAATGTCACCAACAGGAGATTTTCTGGCCACTGCCCACGTCAATAATTTTGGGATTTATTTGTGGACCAATAAAATGATATTTAGTCAAATATCTCTACGTTCCATTGATCCTAAAACGGAAGCACCATATGTGGGACTACCCTCAAACGCGCTTAATGAATTAAGCTTAGACGAAGGAGTAGATACATTTTGTATGGATATGGATACAAATGAAGATTTAGGTGAAGAAATCACATTAAAATATGAAACTTCTGAGCAATTATCCAAAGACTTAATTACAATGTCGGGTACTCCGGCCTCAAGATGGCAAAACCTTCTAGATTTTGAACTGATCAAGAAACGCAACAAACCAAAAGCACCACCTAAAGTACCCAAACAAGCTCCCTTCTTTCTACCTACATTGGCTGGCTTAGAAATGAAATTTGATGTGACCGCTGAAAACCCAAACCTTGACTTAGATACACGAGTTATTAAAGCTACCTCTCTTAACAATCTAACAAATTTTGGTAAATTATTAGAATCCTCAGCTGCAACTCAAGACTATGAAAAATGTGTGCAATATCTTAAGCAACTTGGACCTTCAATGATTGACTTTGAGGTGAAATCTTTACATCCCTTTGCTGGTGGTACCGTTAAAGCAATGATAAATTTCTTAAAAACTCTAAAGTACATGTTTGAATCTAATAAAAATTTTGAACTAGCTCAATCATATTTAAGTGTATTCCTGCGGTCACATGGTTTAACTTTAGTAGAAATGTCGGAAGTCATGTCCACTTTAGAAGAACTTTCTGAAGTGCAAGAAGAAATGTGGAAAAAACTGGAGGAAAAACTTATGTATGGCATGGGAGTGGTATCAGCTTTAAGAAATTTTGTACAATAAGTAAAATAGTATTTAAATGATGGATTTTCTTGTCCTTTTTTTAAATTAAATTTATCAAATTTGTTAAGCTTAAAAGTATTTTTATAAAAATACTCTTACTTTTATCGATATATAATATATATACATATTATTAGTTTGTTATTTTGGTTATATAAAAAATATCATATTTTATCGATATATGTCGATAAAACCAAAGGAATTTATTCAAACTTAAAAAATTTAATAAACTAATAAAGTTGTATACAAAACAAATTTTATCAATTTGCAATAAATTATTTTATGATTAAATACATATCTAATTAAATTTTTTAATTTTATGAATTATAATAATTATTGATTTGTAAATGTCTGTATAATGTAAAGAATGTCTGTAATGTAAAGGAGTTTCCAAAAAGTGCGGGTCAATGTTGGTCGTCTGTTGCGGTCATGTTGCTCTGGCAGCATCTAACAAATCTGTTGCTTTTTATTTAGACACTGACGGCAAGTTACACGATTGAGCAGTACGTACAAATGATAACGGTATCAATATGAATATTCGTTTTTGCAGATTACGTGTTGAGCCAATTTTGACGCAGGCCCTTCAATGTTAGTTCTTCAACGTATAGTGGCTAAATTCAGGAAAACCATTTTCTTAAATAAACAGCTTCGGAGCGCGACCTAAAAGTAATCTTTAGAGATGAGAAAATTGCCGTATGTGAGACAAAGTCAATGCACTATGGTGGCAATGCATTCACAAAAAGTTATTATTTGGTGCGGCATCATTGGTATATATTCCTAAAATATCGTTTGATTAGACAATCACTTGCAATGGAAATTCTTATAAATGTGCGACATGGATAAAAAGGGTTTGCATGCATACTTTTGTAAATAAGAGAATTTGTAGAAAAAATACATTTACCAAAAGGCTAAACCAAAGTTTATTATAGCCATTATTTAGAAAAAAATATATGTTTGTGTTTGATTAGCGTTTATAATATTATATCAGGTAGACATTGATATTAATCGGAATTTCATTTAAATGCTATTAAAATTTCAATTGACATTGTTATAGAAAATTATACCCAATAAAACTTTTATGTAAGTGGTGTGCAACCCCTGTTAACGCATCCTAGAAAAATAAATAATAGATAAACCTTAATTATCAAAGACCAAACAATAGTGGTAGTAACCACAGTTACTAATAAGATATAAATGTGACCATAACAAACTTCTTAGAAACTTAAGTTTTACACAAATTTTTAAAATCCAATAAAACAGGTAAAAAATATTGTAACCAAGTTGACTGAGGCTCAATTTAAAAGAACTCAAAGGCATAAAAACATACCGCTAGTTCATTAAAGGTAAAATTTTAGTTCACCTGACTTCTTGTTAGGTATTAAAAATAATTGCTGTACTTGTGGCAAAATGAAGCATGAGCAGGTTGTAGTGGACTACTGGACTATGTTGAAAACATCATGTGCATGCATATTACTGGCGATTTCGGGCTATATTCTTCTTAAGTAAGTTTAACAGCAAATACTAAACCATAAAAGTTTTGTTTATTTTTTAATTATGTATTAAAGGATGGTGCAAACAATATTTTATCTGCCGGCCCATTTGAAAAATAATCAAAAACGGTTGGAAGAGTTAGCAGCCAAATACAATTTGGACTTGGAAAACGAATTAGCTCAAGCGGAAATGAATAATGATGCATTATTAGGACAGAAAGAAAATGACATCATAAAAACTAATAATGACGAAGATAACGACTTATTGAATGAACCTAAAAAGGTAAAATAGTTCAACGTTGCGCTGGAGATTCTTGATGTTATTTTATTACAAAATAAAATAAAAAAAACAGTTTTAGAAATTCCAATATGTATGTATATAAATTATTTTAAAATGTAAAGCTAATCAATTTGTAGATGTTACTTACTTGCCGAGCATTTGTTCAATATTAATTTGTTTCGACTATAGCCGGCATATCTTCAGGGTCTTCGTCCAACAATCCCTCAAATTCCCAATTCATAGATTTTTTCAATTTTTTAGTCAACAACTCGGCATTTTTAAGCAGTCCACATAGATTTAAATTCACTAGCAAGGAACGTATATCCTTGTAAACCGTATTACGTTCAGAGGGTTCCATTAGTTCTTCAGGCAAGTGGGGTAATTGATGAACTAAAACTTCACTATATTTCATAAATAACAACCGGTATTTGCAAATCGCCTCCTCAGAATGGGAAAGTAATGATAAAATTTTGCGCCAATAGGCTAAAGATTCAACTGAATGTCCCACCAGGAAGAAAACAAACGATATTTGAACTTCCTCCATAATATCTTGTGGTTCATTAAAATTTCGTAATAATTCATTACAGGCGTGTATGCAATCTAACGAGTGCTTTGACACTTCAGCTGGTGTAGAATTCTTGGGTATACGTTCTGGTACATGGCAGAACCTAGGTGCTGTTCCTTCGATAGGTTTTAGTTCAGGCAGAAGGTCATTTTCATCATTTATAAATTTAGCTTTTATAGTTTGACGAGTCTCAGCTAAAGGGCCTCTCGGTCTTTCCGCATCTGGACAAGATAGTAATTCAGCACTTGTTCTAATAGTGCATAAAGCTGGGGTGCACCTTTCTACAGATTTCTTGCTAACAGTATCAGTCAGTTTACGCCATTCACTGTAATAACGGAAATCATATGGTGCCAAAAATGTCTCCAGCTCTTTTAAATTGTCTTTTAATCGTTTCTTTTCTACTTCAGGCTCTGAAGTTTGCCTTTCTCTTAACTCTTCATTAAATGTATCCCATTCTTTAACAATCAGCTCTTGTTCTTGAAAGAAATACATAAACCCCACTCTCGGAGCTGTTTCACCATATGGTCCAGTAGCTGCACACCATACATAATGAGGTCCCGGAGGCAGCATCTTGACGCCACGAAAGTTATCTCCAATTACATACGAACACAAGTCTACGCCGAATTCTGTGCCCTTAGGGACACCGGTAATAAATAATACAGCGCCTTGGTTGAAAAGTTTTTTTGCTACTTCAGGGTCCATGGCCATCGAAGAGTTGTCCTTATTCATTTTGCTTTTTTCTACGTGGTACCAACTGGCTTAAATTCTTAATTTAAATTCTATTTTTTTTTTTTGTCTTTTGAAACTAATAATCAGCTGTTCACATTTTCTAAATTTTTTTATGTTTGCCAGATCTTCTAGTTTTCATTTTATAAAAGTTACCATATTTTTAGTTGCAGGAGGAATATGGCTCGCGAATGTTCGAAGCATCCATACAACCTCGATAAGAGCAAAAAAATTATGCTCAATCTGAACAAGAACATCTACACGTATTCTTCAAACACAAGACCATGACAAATTTTTCGTTATTTTGCAGACGCTTTCTCAATGTCCAAATAAACATATAGCTAGTCAAGACGTGGTATATACGATGCTGAGAACATGGAAAATATCTCGATGACATACAAAAACTTATACTCAATCTGAACAGGAAGATCTACACTTAATCTCCACACATAAAACCACAAACACATTTTTCCCGTTATTCTGCCGACGCTTACTCCATGTGCGAACAAATTTGTTTCTAGTCAAGACGGTAGGTAGTGTTACAAGGAAAACATTTATTTCATAACATACACGCTACAGTAGTTCCCTATTACATTTAGATCTTTATTACATTAAGGAAATTGAAAGACATACATATTTTGATGCTCTTTTGAGCATGCCCAAACCTTTTACAAATGGGACAGACAGAAATGAGTGGATTTATTTGTTCATTAATTTTCACTCAACTTCTTTTCATCCTCCCTTACACACATCGACAGAGTCATTAAATTTCCCTAATGTAAAAGGTTGAGTTTAAAAACATATTTAGTTAAAAAACGACACATACGTATGTATGTACATCTACATATGGATATGTAAAATTTCAAAAATTTGCTCACTCGAAGATAATAATATTGACCATATTCGCACTTTAACGTTTCACTCAATACTAACGCTTAGTTTAACCACCAGTCTTTTTGTTGTACAATACGCAAGAATCTATTAGATACTTCTTTAGCTATAAACATATTTTCGGCTGTTTTTTATGATGTTTGTTTTTATGGTGGTTGTTTCTTTGAGTTGTTTATATTTATCCACATTGTTAAGATCCTGGAAATGGCATGAACGTGTTGATGTTATATCGTTGTTATGTGCGCGCTCACTTTCCTGGTAACTGGAATGGGTGTTTTTTGTTACAGCGCAGTGCTGTATTTTCAGTGGGTGGCAAAAGTATTCGAGCCATTCAGTTCTTACAAGCAAGAATTTGCAGCTCGCTCATACCTAGCTTTCATCTTATCACTGGAACTCGCGTACGTAATTCAGGTTTTCTTGCTCATTTATTGGGGTAGGCTTAACATTAAACTCATTGTCGCTAGGCAATTTCTGTTCCGTGCCGTGCCGACCACGATTTTGGCTGGTTTTCGCGTTGTGATGTCATGCCCAGCTGATCGGTACGCCAGTAGAAATTTCGGAATGTACTTGCCAAAGTACAGTTAAATCTACATCATGCCATCAGACTGGGGATGAAGCGGTGTTGTACTTGTTTTCTTTATCTTATAGAGCTCGCACATTTCCTTGAATATAGAAGACTCGAAATTTCGTTCTTGATCCGAGAGTAGTTTTATGGGCACACCCAGTTGTTCACAAATACATCCACCATTGTTCTTGCCTCCTCGCTGGATATGGCATATACATCTGGCCATTTGCTTAAATGGTCCATCACGACAATTACATAGCGAAGTGCAATTCGTCTCAACTTTTGCACAATTGCTTTTGCATTCGGCGGCCTAATTTTATAAGTCCGTTTTTTACGCTTTCTCTTAAGAAAAATTGTGGTTTGTTGTTGAATAGGAGTTTGGAATACATTTTCTATGACTCTACGCATGTCATCAACATTCTTTGTCTTCTACTAATATTGTGTCCACTATCTAAATATTTGTGTGATCTATTTAACTAATAATCAAGAAAAATTTAATGAGAATGTGTATTTTCAAATGTCATGTTTTTGCCCTTTTTCGGGAGAAACGGTTACTTAAAAGTGTAAATACTGTGCTCCACAATGAAAAGTCCGAAAAGTCCTTCGAATTGTGTTCTAGTGAAAACTCTTACTGACCTTTCTAATTTTCTCACTAATAAATACATGACTTTTTTCGAGCAACATGGAAAAATAATTTGATGCTTCAATATAAAAAATATAAAACCACAAACTTTTTAAGCTTTTAATTTGTATTTTACTAAGTTGTTGTATTTGTTGCCCTGATAAAGATGCCTAGCTGTTGTGTCAAAAGTGAAATAAGTACCCCAGCACAAGGTAGTCCGTGAAACAAGGATTATGTTGGTCTACTCCTTATGTATGCTACATTTTTCACTCAGTACGATTGTTTGTTTATATTGAAATTGCAAGAAAATGCAAATTCAGAAGATATTCGAAATTATTGAATCTTCTGAACGTATGCTAATGAATTTCTGACAAGAAAAAATTGAGACTGTAGCATTTAAGCAAAATATATTTGCAGCATTTGGAATATGCTTATATTTCTTATATAAGACATTATATTAACAGAAAAAACATCGATTCTAGTTTATTAAATTATTTTTTTATTTTTTTTGAACTAACCATTTTATTGTGTATTATTTATTTTTTTTTAAGATTATTATGCTATTCCGATATACATACATTTTGAATTTTATTTGTATTTAGTGTGAACTCGCAAATCATTTCCAACACAATATAAGGAAAAAACTCGTAATTTCTTCAAGAAATATTGATTTTTTTTTCCTGTTTCCAACATAATGTATTTAATAAATTTATTTGCAAAAAATCTTCGTATATTTCAAAAATATATACACTTAAGCATCGTAAATAATATGTTTTTTGTATTCAAGAGTCGTAGTAGATTATTCAATACAAATCTAATTTTGACGAATGTTGTCTAGTACTGCAAGTTACTCTAGGGAAATTCATTATAAGGTTGTGGACTTGAGGCATGGAGACCAATAGAGCAAACAGTAAAAAAAAGAACTGTATATTACGAGTGTTGTAAATATTAAGGAAACTGAAAGAGAAGGATCGAATAGGATGTGGCAGTCATTTTTGATCTTTATTAGCTGAACATGTTAGATATCTAAATTAAAATGATATAGGGCTTGCTCGTATTTTTCTTCGCATTAATGACTCTTTATGTTAAAATTACAATTTTTTTGTAAGCGATTTTCAATAATTTTGTTTATTTTCTTGTAATTTTCCAGATGTGAATATGTTTCTGTTGTTTTGGAGAATAAGATGGTGTGTTTTGATATATGTTTTTTTTTTTAATTTTATATTATTTTAAAGGAATTGTGAGAGTTAGTAGTAAAGTTTACAGTAGTTGTTTCTGCTACTTTGCTTGGATATACTTTGTTTGTAGTAAGATGATCTTACGCATTCTTATTTGCATGCTTAATTCGTGGTACACTGTTGCACTCTGGGACCTTCGTCATAACGATCGTCCTCATCATATGCCATACGATGCTGTTGTTGTTCCCTACGTTGTTTAGAATCATATTCAACCTAAAAAATAGTAGAAATAAAGAATGTCAAAATTTGTACCAGTGCTTATAAGCTGTATTATTAAAATGTTTTTGGTGGGCATTAATAAACTGTACAATGAAATATAAGGCCAATAATTAATATTTTTGTTTCAGTATGCTTTTTTTTTACCCGATAAGAATCACTGTTTCAGATTTTAATGAAGTACACAACGGATCCTTATATTGAAATCATCATTGCTCATGATTTGTGTGTATTGTGGAACTTACATTTCATATTGATTAAGGCTAAAATCCTTCGAGATGGTGTGATAAATTTCAATCGATTTCTATAATCACTTTTTGCCTAATTTTAAATTATTTAATTGAAAATCCACACCATAAGATAAATTTCATTTAATATAAAACATTTGGATCAAAAATTATAAAATATAAAGATTAACTGAATTTGTAAATTGTAGTTATATAAGTCATTTTATTTTCGTTGTTAATGGTGAACTGAGATACGAAACGGTAGCCGTAAGGCGGAAACTGCATCACGTATGTATGTAAATCAGTGTCAATAATATTTTAAATAAACAAATAACTGTATTTCTTTAATTAATTTTCAAACTAATTTCTACATGTCGACAAGGAAATCTTCTTAACATAAATGTAAGGGAATAAGCTTGGAAATCTTTATTTTACATTTAAACTAGTGCTATGTAAACAACAAATTCTACCATTTTTTGAAATATCAAAATCACAACAGAAATCAAACGACCCCAATCGAGGGCTTACCATCAACGTATAATTCAAACTAACAGTCCCCTTCTTAAAAGTTAAATAATATCTTTCAATATTAGATTTTAGTATTGAGACCTTTTCAAATAGTAGGTTTATTATATTGGATTTAAAATTTTTTCTTGCTAGCTGTGCTGTGTATAGTATGAGTAAACTGAAAGTTCCTTTTAATAATACAGCTCTTTACATCTTTAGCATAAATCGCTTTAGTAGAATAGGTTTTTTTGGATAACGAGCATTTTTAACATTCTGTTAAGTGCCAAGGTAACTGAAAATCTTTGAACTCTTAAAAAAAATTCATGTAACTAAACTTTGTGTTTATGGCTATTAATTTGATTTACCTTTGAAATTTAATTTGGCAAAGCTTCTCTTTTGGTACGAATAAGCTTTCTCTGAAGAGTTGAGTTTATCGTTAGCCTGGACTTAGTCCAGTGAATGTGAAGGTTGTATAAGAGATGCTACTATAGGTTCTAGAGCCTTCTAGTAACATGAAATCAAGAAAAAATATTATAACAATACTTACTAGGCTAACGTATTCTGCATCAATTGGAATGGTTACTTCTGGTCTAGGTGGTAAGCACTGTTCCAGTTGGGGAATAACGGAAATTGGAATTGCATCGGGGAATATAACTTCAAACTGTATGACAAGACGGCCCTTTTCTAATGGATTCTTATACAATGGCATACCCTCATCCATTATACACCTGGTCATTTCATGTTTAATAACATCTCCGGGCTCTGATTTGATAACAATATCACGATCATCTAATGTCTTAATCACGCGCTGGAAACCACACAATGCTTCGACCAATTGAATTGGCATTTTCATCATTAAGTCAGTGCCAGCATGAACGAACGTCTGATGTTCTTTTTCATCTAACAGAATGATGATGTCTCCCGGCTGTGAATCTGGTTCGTGATCACCTTCGCCGCTAAATACAATCTTCTGGCCATCACGCATACCTTTATCAATATTGACTTCTAGAACTTTACGTTCTCGTACTGTCTTGCGGCCAACGCACTGCTTGCAACGATCCTTCTGATCTATCATTTCACCAGCACCGGTACACTTGCGACACACTTGCTCCACATGCTGGATCAAACCGGTACCTATCTGTTGGATCCGCGTTTCCAAACCAGTACCGCGACATTGCATACACTTCTCAATAGCTCCCTTCTTGCCACCGCGGCCTTCGCACTTGTCACATATGACATTCTTTTGCAAAGCCAATTTGCGAGTAGCACCATTGTACAACTCCTCTAATTGTACCGACAACTGGTGAACAACATCTTTGCCACGACGCTCACGACGTCTGTTTGTAGAAAACCCTCCACCAAAGAATCTTTCAAAGAAGTCCATAGGATTACGGAAATCACCCCCGTCTGCGCCACCCTTCTTTATTGCAGCCTCTCCACCCTCGTCATAGATAGAACGTTTTTCAGAATCAGAGAGAACTTCATAAGCCTGAGAAATGGCCTTGAATTTTTCACCCTCATTTGGGTTTTTGTCTGGATGATATTTAAGAGCCAACTTTCTGTACGCTTTTTTCAATTCATCAGGTGTGGCATTGGGTTTTACGCCTAAAATATCATAATATGCAGTTTCTTTCACCATTTTTCTATTGGATTTCCGTATTTTTTATTATTTCTTTTTAGATGATATAAGAAAGTCGATATCACGATGATTTTTCTCACGTTAAACTCAATACTTTATGGATAGACTCTTTCTACTTCTCTTACAGTTGTCTACACAAGATGTAAAGGAGATGAAAAGGATCTAAAGAAAAAAAATTACATTCATCTTATAAAAAGATTGCCACACTTTTATATACAAGTTATACACAAGTCATATTTGGATACAATTTTTGTATTAATATTAACGTAACCAAATTTATATGTATTTTTAGAACATTATCATTGTTTCAAATACATTAATTTCTTATAAATAGTAAAACTTGCTTATTTTGTATCGATTAATTTTAGCTACAATAATCTTGCTCTAGATCGTGTAACTTTTCAAACAACAAATACAAAGTTCTAACGACGAAAAACTAGGCGCTGAATAATCTCACATAAACAATAGAAATCCCAAAGAATTTTGTATCGATTTCCACATGCTAAAATCTACTTTATAGAAAATTGGGAGGAAAAAAAACGCAAAAAGTCATGATGACTTTGCATGCCTCAGACATCAAAATAATAATTTCCTGTATTGTTATATACATGCATATATAAAAAAAAAAAAAAGAAGACAATATAAAAAAATATCTACATAGGAAAGTTGCCGATTTTATTTTTTTCATTATAGAAGGCAAAGGTGAATAAATAAGAAATTTCACGGATTTGCACAATCCTTTCACCTTATATTCATGTTTTTTTTCTAAATCAATTACATAAATTTCCTTTGAATTATACGCAGAAATTTGTTAAATATTTACATGTACTATGTAATAATCTTTATATGTGCATGTAATGTAATTTTACATATCCACATTTTTATGCGTCACTTGGTAACAGCTAAAACAGCAATTTTTAAACTTTTTACCTATAAAATATATTTTTTCAATATTTTTCTTCTGGTTATTAAAGTCAGAGTTATTAATTATATGTATCTTTTATTACTATATTGCCCTTTATTCAAATGACGTTCTATAGGTAATTGTCTATGCACTTTGATTGTTTCTGTTTTTCCCTTTTGTCAATATTTAAATTTATTAAAATAAGTAAATGTTGTTTCTATTATTTTCTAGGATTCTTTACATAAATAAAATTACAAATTTTTAAAACTCACACAAATTGATCCGTCGCGAAGTAATTTTATTTTACGAATGTGTATTATATTTTACCACAGAAATGGCGTTGATTCTTCTGGAAAATGAACATGTGTGTCGATAATACAGTTTTTTTTGTATTGCCAACTATGTATAATTCTATAAGCGGGTCCAAGAAACATTCAACGATATTGTGTGAAACACAATAATGATGGAATTAGTAGAATCGTGTCATGCAAGGCACATTTAACGTCTTGGTGTCATGGTTTAACACATCGATTACGCCGGCTTTCGATTTGTCCGGATGTAAACATGACGTCGGCAGAGCATATGGTACAAATAAGTTTATGTTCTATATGACGAAAACTTTTTGAGGTTCATGTTTTCTTTTCGCGGGGCTCTCTATTATTGTGTGAAAGTGAAATTGTCAAGCTGAAAATGATATTTAAAGCCGTTTTACTTTGTCGCACAAGTAATATGATTATCGTATGTTTTCTAGAATACTACAATTGGTATAGTGTAAAAGTAATAGTTATTTCATATAACATCAGATATTTGTAAGTACAAGAAATAAAAAACAAGCGAATAATATTTTTCACACAAATTTAAAAATAAGCTGACTTTATCAGAAAAAAAAGATATATATGTTTTTTGTTCTTGATTTTATATTTAGAACGAAAAATTGAATTGAAGATGGCACATAGCCAAAACTGGTCTCCAAACATAACCTGTCAAGGAATGACGAAAATTCGTACCAAATATCTACATATATTTGTGAAAAATTTTATAGGAAACTAATTGAATAAATTATATATGTATGTACATATAATTGCCTTGCCATCAGCTACTCCTTTTTTCAGTATTTTAATTGATTCCTTAATGATATAGCTTAAACGTAATAAAATACGGAAAGAATTTCGTTATTTTTCTTTTACAAAATCTTATAAAAAATATCTTAATCTAATGGACATTAGCAGTTTTCACGACCAGAAATTTTTTCAATGTGTAAACATAACGATGGCTCGTCAAGAAGGTGTGTTACTGATTAGGTAACAAAATCAGACATAAATAAATGAACAGAAAATAGATTTTTAAAAGCAGGAACATATGGTTATAGTTTAACTAACAGATTCCATAATGCTACGTCTCGACTAGTTATGCATTTATTTGCACATTGAGAGAGCTTTTGCAAAATAACGAGAGAAAATGTGTTTGTGGTCTTCTATTTAATGAATACGTGTAGACGTTTCTGTTCAGTTTGATCACAACTTTTTTTCTCTCGACGAGATTGTATGGATGCTTTTAGCATAGTTTATGCACGTGTGTTTACAGACTAGTGCACACAATAATACATACTTTTTATTTTGCTTGTGTATATTGTTAGTGTAATGGCATAAAAGAGTTGAGCGAACAATTGTTCGGACAACTCTGGTTGAACACGAACAGGCCATTAAAAGCGAGTCATCACTAGCCTGTGCAAATAGAAAAGTGTACAATGAGTGAACAGATTTATGGCTAGTCAAGACGCCATGTAAATGATACTTCAGATGACAGATATTTAACAGCTGACAGCATTGCACTACGCCTTGATTAGCCATTACTTTGTTCGCACATGGAGAGAGCCTCGGCTGAATAACTGGGAAAAATGTGTTCGTGGTCTTCCGTGTGGAGAATACATATAGATGTTCATGTTCAGTTTGAGCATATTAGTTTATGTCCTGGGCTTGCAGACGACATCATTTTTTTTTGTTGCTCTGTGTATGTTTTTGTATGATGGCAGAACAGCGTTTTGCGAACAACGAACAGACCAGCAATGCTTATCACGATCATTTATCATGTGTGAACAGTAGTATGTACGTTGGCAGAACATATCTATGGCTACATATGACGGCATGTTACTTAGTGAAAGGTTTGCCATTTGCGAATATGGATCGCTTAACATCCTAAGAACGCATAGACATATTTAAAACTTACATAAAAGTGATGGTTCCAACTCACGCAACAATTAAAACCTGATGAGCGTTTACAACGTCATAGATATGATGATTTCTCGAACCCACAGATGATTGTGGAAACCATTGCATCCAGAAGGAGTGAATCTTTGGTGCGCATTACTGCCGAAATGTGCTAAAAAGTGGCCGAAAACTAGTTCAAAAGGCTCGACTCCAGCAACTAAACTAGGCAAAGTCAAAGCATTATAATGATATAAAAGTAAGTTTTTTGAAATCGAAAAGTTGATCAATTTATTGTTTTTGAGCTAACTTTGACGAACGAATCTATTTTCTATGCCGCTACACACGTGTCGTGTCTTATCTACTAATTGCGTGTCCTGTAAACATCTTCTACTTAAACAACATTTAAGCCAAATGGAATACGAGAATGAGTTATTTCAAAATTTTTACCCTATGCGCACTTATAGCTCATTTAAAACACTTTAAAATAATATGCTCAAAACAATTTCTTTTGCTCTTGGTGAAAACGCACTATTAATTATGCTGTCAGAAAGAATACATTTTTTAATTTAAAAATCGTCAAAATGATGGAAATAGTCTTTCAAGCAGAATGGCATTTTAAAAGCAAGGTTGCACTATTATGGGAAGAGTTGTATAAGTGGTATTGTTTTTACGAAGAGTGGAGAAAAAGAAACGAAAGTCAAAAATAAAAATGGCGTGTCAAAAACAAAGCGTCTTTCTATAAAGTGATTGCAATATTTTTTCTTGTGAAATTTCCATGTCGAAGTGTTTTATTTAGCGTAAAAACAATACAAGTCAATGCAAAAAACAATTGAATATTATAAAAAACAGCAGCAAATGTGTAAACGAACGAATGAACAACATATTTTGTGTAGACGGCATAACCTCTAAAAAAAGTGACATAAATATTGTAATGAACATGAAAGAAGAAGCAGAGACAAGTAGTAAATTGCCGCCTAAAATTATAATGGGTGGTGTTGGCGGATCATCAACAATGGCAACGGCAATGTTTAAAACCACCAGTTCAGCCGCGATATTCAATTCATCCTCCAACTACAATTTGAATCCTAGTACACCAAGTAAACTACAAAGTGATGAAATTCTAAGCACGTTATTGCGTATGAATAATTTTGATTCCATATCAAGCATTAAAGATGAATCTCTTGATATTGATCTATCTGCATGTGTTACAATAAGCGCAGACCCTTCGGGTATTATCGGAAATAGTTTGTCATCATCAGACTTTTGGAGGGTGTTAGATGAAAGTGCCCAGACATCGCAGATGGATGTAAGCAATAGCAGTGGCAATATAGGTATAGGTGCTGTTGTTGGTTGCGGTAATAGTAATACTAGCAGGGAATCATTACATACATCACCTTCGGGTTCGAGTAATGACAAAAATGAATTCAAGATCACTATCAAGAAAGAACAAACCGATTTTAGTGGGACCTTCCTTAAGCCTTCTACTGGGGTCTCCTTTTCACCATTAAAACGTAGCATAAAACCTTTGCAGGTGGATCATCAAATACGCAAAGAAAAGACTTCTGCTAGTTTATTAAAATCAGAAATAGGTCCACCTTCCTTAGCACCTATTATAAGAGTACATCAAACATTTATTAGACCGCAGGTCGACCTACAAAAGCTAAATAATGGCCATCTTGCAACACAACAAACAGTTCAGAACCACAAACAACAAAAAGAGCGGATAATGGCAATAAACCAACCACCTCCACTGTCTGCTTTAGAAGTGTCTGCAAATAAAAAGGAATCTGTAACGAAATCCTTGCCTTTACCTGAACCTATGTATAAATGTCTGGATTGTGAAAATGAAATTTTCCGCAGTAGACAGGAACTGGTTAAACATACAAATCATCGCCTAATTTACAAGTGCTCAGACTGTGACAGAGAATTTGATCTTGAGACTTCATTGAAAAAACATTTAAAAACTCATCGTCCTATTGATGCACGCAAAGATGCTTGGAAAAAGTGTCCAGATTGTGGAAAGTGGTAAGTGGAGATTTCGTTTTAATGACTAAAAAGCACCTATTTATTTTTGTCTAAACGTGAATTATTAGACAATATTTACTAAAGTTATATGTTATATGCAGCGTTGACAATCCTGGAAAATATTTTATAGTTCAATGTTGCTATATTATTCAAGATAAGGGCCTTATTTTATAATACATATATATTTTAATTTATAATATCCATGTATATATACATTACTTGAATATTTCATATTATATTATGTTTTATATTTAGCCTTAAGCTGGGAAGCATGTGGATGCATCGAAAAATTCATACCGAAAATAAAAAATACGGCTGTGAGATATGTGGGCAGAAATTTGTTCAGAAAATTAACTTGACCCATCACCAGCGTATACATACCTCAGAAAAACCATACGAATGTTCCGAATGCCAAAAACGATTTCAAGAGCGCAGTCATCTGCAACGTCATCAAAAATATCACGCACAGACTCGATCATATCGATGTGAAAAGTGCGGAAAAATGTATAAAACTGAACGTTGTCTTAAAGTACATAATTTAGTTCATTTAGAGCAAAGGCCATTTGCTTGCACCGTCTGCGACAAATCATTTATCTCGAACTCCAAACTAAAGCAACATTCGAATATACACACTGGAGAAAGACCGTTTAAATGTAATTATTGTCCCAGAGATTTTACAAACTTTCCGAATTGGCTCAAACACACAAGACGTCGTCATAAAGTTGATCATAAAACAGGTGAAATGTTAGAAAATATTCCTTCATACTGTTCAAAAAAATCAACACGTACACCAAAGGAAAAGAAACCCGTTGAAGTAAAAACTACATCTGTTTCCACAAAGAACAACAACAAAACCACTTCTAATACATCAAGTCAACAACTAACCGATCTCACTAAAGTGAATTCAAAAGATATACAACTCCAACAAAGAATATTAACAACAACTTCAACTGCACTATCCACAACTACATTGGCGCATAGTACTGCACCTACTACAGTTTTTTCTACAATAACTATTACGAATCCTGTCTTATCGTTAACTACGATTAGTAGCAATGAGGTGGGCTCTGTTAATGGGCCTCCTCCTCTGACGAAAGTGCCGGCGAAACGTAAAAAGAAACAAAATCTTGTAGTAACGCAAATTACAAATGTCACGCCTGTGGTAAGTGCATCAACAACCCCAACAACAAATTTTCTGGTTGCTTCCTCCACGGCCAATAACGGTCTGCCAGTTGTGAAATCAAATGCTGGTAGTGGTCCACCTCCTCTGGCCTTGGTATACAATACCACCCCTATAAACGTAATTTGCACAACATTATCGGCAACTAACACGACCAATTCTCTAAAAATATCTCATCAGCAGAGACTGCAACCGCAGCAACAACCACTCAAAGTCGAAAAAATTAAACGAGAAAGAAAACAGCTCATGCCAAAGCAAGTCCAACAAGTCCCTCCACCATTGATTATAAAAAAGGAATTTATAGAACCAATATCAGAAATAAATGTACAACCAATTGAGCAACAACAGGAGGATCAACATCAACCACTAACGCAGCATCGTCTGCAACAACAGCAAAAAGCACAGTCACTTCAACAACAACAGCAGCTGCAGCAACAACAAGGCAAAGTAGGTTTCTCCGATTTGCACTGTTTAAGTATTACCTCAGCTGAGGAATTGATAATGGAACAGGCATTAGAAATGGAAGAATGTGGTCTGTTCAAAGCCACATTACCGACTAATGTTGATCATCATAACATGTCTAATTTTGCTGACACTGATAATGCTATATCATCCGATTCCATGGCAGATTTACATTTTAAAATTAAAGAAGAACATGAGTCGGATATAAAATTAAAAACTGAGGAGTTTGGTAAGTTCAAAAAATGTATAAAATGAATAGCTCTTAAGAATAAAAACTTCGCTAAAGCCAAGTCAGAAATTTTAGTCCTGCTTTGTTCAGCGCTTAGAATGTATAAAAACTTAAAGCCTTGTTTTCTTAACAACAATTATTTATTAATTTACTAGCCAAGCCTGGCGCGCGTTGCTACGCCCCTTAATGAGCTCATTATGTGTGGAAAGTTTCATAAAAATCGGTCCAGTGCAAGTCCTCCAAACTTTTAACAACTGAAGTTGGCTAAAATTAAGTTTCGTGAAGCCGATTAAATTTAAAATCAGTACTACTAATTTGGTCGCATTCGCGATATTATCACTGACATTATATCATCCAATGCGCACGCGAAGACTATTTTGATAGATATATGGAAAAAAAAGGGCTGTTTTTAGGGGTTTCCCGGTAATTATTCGAATTTTTCTCACCGTTTAAAGCTTCCCCAGACCTCCACGAACATCTCAAGACCAACATAAAATAAATCCGTTCAACCGTTCTCGAGTTTTAGAGAGACTAACGAACAGCAATTGATTTATATATATATATATAGATTTTAAAATATGATGTTACCACCACATTTTCATGGTCCGATATATAAATGCTCAAAAACTCCATTCTTCTACTAGTTCAAGCAAGTTTTGACATAATTTCAATCCTAAGACCTCGTCAAGGTGTAATTGTCAATCATTATACGAGTTTCCCGCTGAAGTATATAATACGTTCTGTGCAAGTAAAACCTTAAAACTAGTTTTAATCGTTAAGTACAGTGCCAAATCTTCACCATAGTTAAAAATATCAGCCTTTCGTAAAAAAGAGGTCTGGATTTCTGGAGCAAGGTTTTTAGGGGTTTTTTTTATGTTTTTACAGATTTCTATTCGTTTTGCTGAATAGAAAAGGGAATGTGTTATATAGCAAAATTTTTTAATTATATACATACGCTTTTTTGCCCAAACGTTTGTACAATGTTTTTAAAACTGCTTTAATACAATATTTATTTTATTTAATAGATACAATTATTAAGTAAATGTTATTTATTTCTTTCAGATTCTATTAAGAAGCATTCCATATGTTCTTCTTTGGAATCCTCGCCATTTTCCTCTCCTGCTTCCATGGAATTCGCGCCTTCATCTACATTAACAACTACCGATTTTTCGACAAACAGTTTTTATTTACCACCGTTTACTATTGCTAATAATCAAATAATTACAACAAATACCCCTTTAACCACAGTTAGAATAGAGGACTCTCGTGGTACCGTGGCAAGAGCACATACATATTTGCCTCATTTACTTACCACAAATGTTAATGTTCCAGATTTGATACATATTAACAGTAACAATCAGAAGTATTTAAAAGCCACCACTACGACTAGTATCAGTAGTAATACAAATCCATCGTTTATAAATCAACTGTACGTACCCTTAACGGTCAATGCTGGTCCCGTTCTAATGAAATCTAATCAAGTTTTACCCTCCGTCGATACTCTGTTATTTTCAAATTCCAAATTGGGTCTCTTTAACAATCGTAATTTACCAAAACAAGCCACAACAGCGCAACACAATTTATCCTAATCTAAATCTTTTTAAGGTTTTTTCGACCCTTAGTCCCTATCAATGTTGTGTGATTTTATGTAGTTATTAGTTTAGTTTTTTTTACAAATTCTTTATTTAATTCGGTTTAGTTTTTGTTTACTTCTAAGATTAGTATGAACAACAATAGCAACAAACATTTTGTAGTAATTTGTGCAGCGATTGGCGATACAAACCCCACTAATTAAATAGATCTTAAAAAAACAAAAATAAATATATATCTTGCAACCAATGTTCTTTAAACCATAATTTAAACATACATTTTTTATAGTCTTAGCAGAGTAGTCTATAAAACTAAAACTTTGTAAGGAAAAAATAAAGTGTTTTTAATTCAAAGAGTTTTAATTTTTATTCGAATACATGAAAAATAAATGTTAAGGAAGAAAAAATGAGAATTCGCAAAGCTTTTGCATTTGCTATGTATACAATATACATTTTGTATTTAGTTCTTAAACTATGATGTTGCAAAATACGATTATTACAAATTATATATAACTTTCACTCCTTGTAGTGAAACAGGCCAGGGTTTTTGGTGGGAGCCAAACCTACTACTGATTTTAATGTAATTTTAAAAATGAAATCAAATATTAAATTGATCTCTCATACACACAAGAGCACATATAAACCCTTGTCAAAGTTTGGTTTGGAGTCAAACCAGTTTTGACTATGTGCCATCATTGTGTCATTTTTCATTTTGTGAAATGTCACTAAAGATGGCACATAGGCGAAACCAAACCAAACTTGGCAGGGGGTGACAGAAATTCGTTCCAAAAATATACATACATCAAATCACCTGTCAGAAAATCAAATTAAGAATTACATCTAAATTATGTTATTATTACTTTAACGTTCTTTTTATATATAACGCTGAGGCAGTGTATATACATATATGATGAAATTATTATTAAATTTAATTAAAAAAAAATTTACTATATAGTTGGAATCAAAGTTTACTGATGATCTTTACGACCGATATGTTTCGACTATGACTTTCGTTTTTTTGCGAAAAAGTAATTCAACTTTTAACGAGTTTAAATAGTTATTGCTTAGAGTTTGATTAACTTTTAAAATATATTCAATTAACTATATATTATCTTCCTTCCTTTTCAAAAACAAAATACGATTTATTTGTAAAAAAAAAGGCTTTGTTTTTTTTATGAACTTCTTTCTTTTACAGCAACTTTCTGCAATATACAAAATTACATCAAATTCTAAATCTTTCAGGAAGTTTTTTTCCTGGTGATATGTGCCCCTAGTATATAATACAATAATCTTTTTAAATTACGCAATAACTCCCCGCATTGGTCATTAGATAATGGGTGATTTTTGAAGAGCTTGATAACTTTTTTTTAAAAAAAAAACGCATAAAATTTGCAAAATCTCATCGGTTCTTTATTTGAAACGTTAGATTGGTCCATGACATTTACTTTTTGAAGATAATTTCATTTAAATGTTGACCGCGGCTGCGTCTTAGGTGGTCCATTCGGAAAGTCCAATTTTGGGCAACTTTTTCGAGCATTTCGGCCGGAATAGCCCGAATTTCTTCGGAAATGTTGTCTTCCAAAGTTGGAATAGTTGCTGGCTTATTTCTGTAGACTTTAGACTTGACGTAGCCCCACAAAAAATAGTCTAAAGGCGTCAAATCGCATGATCTTGGTGGCCAACTTACCGGTCCATTTCTTGAGATGAATTGTTCTCCGAAGTTTTCCCTCAAAATGGCCATAGAATCGCGAGCTGTGTGGCATGTAGCGCCATCTTGTTGAAACCACATGTCAACCAAGTTCAGTTCTTCCATTTTTGGCAACAAAAAGTTTGTTAGCATCGAACGATAGCGATCGCCATTCACCGTAACGTTGCGTCCAACAGCATCTTTGAAAAAATACGGTCCAATGATTCCACCAGCGTACAAACCACACCAAACAGTGCATTTTTCGGGATGCATGGGCAGTTCTTGAACGGCTTCTGGTTGCTCTTCACTCAAAATGCGGCAATTTTGTTTATTTACGTAGCCATTCAACCAGAAATGAGCCTCATCGCTGAACAAAATCTGTCGATAAAAAAACGGATTTTCTGCCAACTTTTCTAGGGCCCATTCACTGAAAATTCGACGTTGTGGTAGATCGTTTGGCTTCAGTTCTTGCACGAGCTGTATTTTATACGGTTTTACACCAAGATCTTTGCGTAAAATCTTCCATGTGGTCGAATAACACAAACCCAATTGCTGCGAACGGCGACGAATCGACATTTCACGGTCTTCAGCAACACTCTCAGAAACAGACGCAATATTCTCTTCTGTACGCACTGTACGCATTCGTGTGGTTGGTTTAATGTCCAATAAAGTAAACTGAGTGCGAAACTTGGTCGCAATCGCATTAATTGTTTGCTCACTTGGTCGATTATGTAGACCATAAATCGGACGTAAAGCGCGAAACACATTTCGAACCGAACACTGATTTTGGTAATAAAATTCAATGATTTGCAAGCGTTGCTCGTTAGTAAGTATATTCATGATGAAATGTCAAAGCATACTGAGCATCTTTCTCTTTGACACCATGTCTGAAATCCCACGTGATCTGTCAAATACTAATGCATGAAAATCCTAACCTCAAAAAAATCACTCGTTATAATCTGGCATCATTATGCAGTATATATTGCAATTTCTGCTTTTAGTGCTAGAACTATATGGAACAAATACACCTTGATATGGAATATAGTGGAAAGTTAGCAGATGGGCGAGGGAAAGTACCTTCGCGAGCCACGATTATCGTAATGTTTTTTCCGTTTCCTTTTTGGGTTCATTTGTATTTTGGTTAGTATGTTCCATTTTTTTCTTATATAGTAACATCGTCACTCTTTTGAAAATTATAACGATGATGTGATAGCAGAACAGCAAATAACTTTTCGGAAAAACTTTGTTTGAACACGAACATGCCATGAACAACGACGGTCTTCACGTGCCAAATCCCTGTGCGAACATCAAATTGTACGATGAACAGATTTATGGCTAGTCAAGACGGCTGAGGACATGGAAACAAACTGATGAGAAGCAAAAATTATACTCAAATTGAACAGAAACATCTACACGTATTCTTCACACAGAAGGCCACGTAAAAATTTTTATTAGTTATTCTGGCTAGTCGAGAAGGTATGTTACATAAATCTGTTCAGCCATCACACATTTTGCTGTTCGCTAGTCAAGACCGCCGCTGTTCATTGTCAATCAGAGTTGTCCGAACAATAGTTCGCACAACTCTGTTATGACATTACACAAACAACTTACACAGTCGTTATTTTGCAGACGCTCTCTCAATGTGCAAACAAATTTAAGGCTAGTCAAGACGTGGTGTAATACAAAGAACATTTTATAACAACCCCGCCGTTTGTGTTTGCTCTAAATATGTTTCTTTAAAACAAATATTAAAGAAACAAAAACAAGTAAACAATTTCAGAACTCAGTTATGATATCGTCACTTAATAAGTCTTAAATGTTCTGCGATGAAAAATATTAATAGAAGAAACACATATATAAATATATATAGTATAACTTCTTTTACTCTAATATGTAAGAGAATACATATTTTCATTAAATAATTTATATCTCTTAAATAGGTGATAAGTCGTTTAGTGTGTGGTACTTCTTGCATAGTATTAGATGATAGTTTACTTCTACTAGCAGTTTTTATTATTTAAATGCTAAAATGAGTTCTTCACCTTTCACACCTTTGTATGAGGAAGAACGGGTAATTTTCTCATAAAATTTATTTTAGTTACACCTCTGGATTATTTAAAAAATTTTCTTATAAAAATACCATATTATTGAAAAACTAAACGTTGATAGAATTGGATCTACCACGAAGTGGTAGTGTTGGCATCATTGTTGCGGTTCTGCGCAAAACTAGACCCTGGCGGGTTGGAGCCGATTATATGGCCGCCGCTTAGTCTTTTACACGAGCCACCATCGACAAAATCAAACGGCGCAGGAATCTATCATTCGTCTTCGGATTTTTCTGTGTTCAATTTTTATCACAGTATACTTTGTGATTTTTATCAACTATATCCACCTATTTGGTTTAATTGCAAAATTTACGGAAAAATTATAATAATTAATATATTCTGCAATATGTTCTAAACAAATGAATATGAAAGAAAAAATAAAAATGTAAAAAAAACGATGAGAAAATAATGGAAGGGGAAAAAGTCAAGTGAGTGTTTTTCGCCACCACAACGAAAAAGCAGGAGAATAAGAGGAAGAAAAAAGTGTGTTTTTTTGTTTGCTGGTGGAGTCCATCGTAAAACAAGTCTGAAGTAAAGGGAGGCTATCTGATGATTATTGTGTGTACGCTACAAATTGTGCAATATAATTGGAGAGAATTATTTGTTAAACATATTTTAAGTGTTGAGGTTTCACGAAAATGAAACACAAAGTAAAACAAGCTGGTTGGTTGATTCATTTGTAAATTGATTTCAAATCACAAAGTTTGTTTTGTATTAAATGAGAAATTTCGAAAAAATATTAAAACGTATTTTACTGGTGATTTAAATAAAGAAATAAATTTTTCAAAAGTGAAAGAAAACTACAATAAATAATAGAACGTGATCTATTTTTTAGCAAGATTTTTGAATTAAATAAACACTAAGTTAAGCAAGTTGCTTTACAAATTTTAGCTTAAAATTTTACCCTAAGCAAACGAAATTTAAAATTTAAAATGTTTCTTGATTTGTGCTGAGAAAGGAAAAGCAAAACTTACAAACTCATTATACTGATCTTTCATTCGTAATCAACTTGACTGTAGTTGTTGTTATTACATATAATTATTGCTGTTTGCAATTCCGTCAACTTTCAATAAAAATATGGAAACATTGCTTAAATGGTTAAATAAGCCCAAGGTAAGTCAACTTAACTCTACACAAGACTACACACACCAGTAAATATACAACAAAAACTTTTTAACATTTTTTTATATAAGTTGTAGAAATATATTTGCCTTTGTATGTGTGTATCTTGTTTTCTTGGGTTTTATAAATAGTGTTGCTAAAATTATCTGTTTTTAATGTGTAAAAATCGCTGAAATTGTAATTATCTTATGTAAACAACATGAAGGCGTTTTTAATGTTTGTAATGCATTTCAAATGACAATTTACTTGAAATTTTTTGATTTCATATCTCAAAATAATTAGTTGACAAAGAAAAAAAACTTGTAATTTTGGAAACTACTTTATGAACTAGAATAAGTGTACAAAATTTCATAAACTTCTGGAAAGGTCAAATAAACAAATATATATGTATATGTATACAAATATATATGTGTTAATATATATGTATATGTATGTATATCCACTCATCCAATAATAAAAAAATTAAGTATTCCAACAGACTAATATATAGTCCAACGTTCGGAAAGTTGAAACTTCTTACCCGAGATTACATTTTTACGCTTGAGTAAAATATTTAATATCGAACCCATTGAAAGTAAGTTTCTCCTGGAAGTGAATCTTGTACCTAATTATATTTTGCTTTCATAGTTATGAAGGTGTTTAATCCAAAAAATAGAAAATATGTCCATTGTTCAGAGAAAAAACTTGACAATGAACAGAAACGAAAGATGCGGAAAATTCTAAGTAGTTATTCCCATAAATTATTTTTATGGATTGCAAAGCATGCTCTGCATTAACGGTTTTTATTGATTAGTGAGCAGTTTCAAGCAATAACCATGTTGAATATTTCTTAAATCAGTGCCTTTTAAAGTTTAAATAAAATTTGTTTAAAATATGTCACTGGCCCCGTTCAAATTATAATGCTTTCGGGTTGCCTAGTGACTTTTCTGAACTTAATTTACCAAATGTACGAGATGTTTTGAAATGCTACTTTTTTGAGTGATTTTTATAAGGTTGGAAGCTAGATGTTTTCATAATGCAATTTTACCTTTCAAGTTGCGGATAGACTGATTGATATATTGAGAAATGTAGATATTGCTATCATTGATAAGAAAAGTGTTGTGAAAAAGATAAAGTCCTTGCTTAATAAGTACTATAAGGAAATACAAAATTAACCAACATCAGAATGTTACTGTTAGAAAACGTAGTGTTCAGAATTCTTTTATTGTTTGATTTTGTATTGACTTGAACGTAACTTTTCTAATAATATAAACATTGCATTATACATTTATTATTAATTGGATTTCTATTCGTCAAAATGATTGAAATAAAACACTGAATTCTTCCACACAATTAATTGATATTAAAAAATAAATATTTGCAATTTAAAAATAAATATTTGTTCCTGTTGATTGATATCTAAACATATAAGAGAATTCATGCTAGATCAGCATACTAGCAGAAAACGTACAATTTCTGAACCTGGTGCAGAACTTTCAGAGTTGCTTTCAACACACCCACCAATTAAACGTGAACCCAGCTCATCGGAAAGGGGTATTGACGATGAATTCGAATTTCAAGCACCCTTTATACCAGAAGAAACTCTTTTATTTTGAGGCCCAATTCTCAGAGATATACTACTCACAAATTTTCAATGGCTTGTGATAGATTCGGTATTTCCGACGGAGCTGCTCCGTTATTAGCCAGACTCTTTTTAGATAATTTGGAGTTGAGTACAAACGGGGGGAATTCGTTGTTATGGATAAAGCCAAAGTAGCTCGAAAATATCTTTTATGCGTCAACAACAAAAGAGTAAATCCGGTGTCATAGCGTTACGCCTATACCTTAAAAAAAACCTTTAATACATTAACTTATGTAGATGATGATAGCATTATGTCTGAGGCGCCATTCACTGCACATATCCCGTACGATTATTTGTGGTACATGGAATTTGAGGACCTACCTGATCCCGAAATATCGGCACATATTCAGAGAACTGTGCGCTTCGTAAAATTGTTAAACAATGTTTCTCGGCGTGCAATAGACAGTTATGGTTATGTTGTTAGGGCAGTTACTTTTGAAAGACGTAACAGAACATCAAAAATGAAAGAAAAAACACCTTATATAATGTACTTTAATTTAAACTTTTGTTAAAAACAATTTTAATGTTTTATTATATTTCTTTGACATTTTAATTTGAGTTCTATAATTTTTCAAGCACTAGGACTCTGTGTCGGCACATTTCTTGATTGAATTTTGAAAAAAATTGGGTCTTACTGCACATTTTTATTTTGTACTGAAAGATCCAAAAAACTTTAGTATTTGGGTTTACGTAAGTATCTATTATATGTAATGAGAATCCGCCCAAAATTTATTTGTTTTTTTCATTTCTTTTTTCTACTACCATTCTTTTTTGTGTGTGAAGACAAATTTGAATTTAACTAGCAGAGTACCAACCCAAATTTTTAACATAGCTGATTTAGCACTTAACAGAGCACTGTTAGTGATTTAGCAGCAGAAGCAATTTTGACCTTATCTTCAGAAGTCTATAACATGAAGCAGGAAACAGATCCACAAAAAAATCCAATAATCAAATTGCTGTAAAGTGTCAATAATTGACCCATAACTCTATGAAATCTTAAATATTTTCGTATCATAAAAAAATTGAATTTTAAAACAGGGTGATATTTGCGAAAAATTTCTTGAGAGGCTTAATGGTCATTATGGAAAAATTACAATCCTCTCAAGAAATTTTTCACAAATATCACTTTTTAAAACTTATTTTTAATGTGCTCGATAGAGGCCTATCTGATGAAGCACCATTTGTATATGGGATATTGGTACCCATCACCATTTTCCCAAATTGGTCTCTGGTCATAAGTGTTCATACTAAAAATGTTCCTCAAAAATTCTTTTTTTCAAATTCGGTTTATTTTCCTTCCAAAATTATTTCAGATATTGCACTATTACAGTTCCATTAAGTACCCTCTGGAGCATCATTTCAATGTAGTGGGATATTGGTACCCATCCCAACTGGAAGTAAGTTAATGATTAACAGTGTCAACAAAAGAGCTGTTTTAAAATTCAATTTTTTTATGTTCCAAAAATATTTAAGATTTCATAGAGTTATGGGTCAATTATTGACGCCTTGGAGCAATTTATACGGTTGGTTTTTTTTTGTGGATCTGATTCCTGTTTTATTTTATAGGCTTCTGAAGATAAAGTCAAAACTGCTTCTGCTCTGTTGAGTGCTAAATCAGCTATGTTAAAAATTTGGGTTTGTGTCTATTTATCTTCACACACATTTCTATGATTTCGGTTTGGCTTTGGAAATCCTCTAGTAATTGTTTCTGCAATAATTTAAAAGTTGTATTTTCAACATTGTAGAAGAGTACCTCCCAAATGTATAAACAAGACAAACATGGTATTGGCCTGTGCATACCTATACGTACATATATACATATCTGTGTCAATAAAGAAAAAGTGCTTAAGTGTCATTTTGCTGTTTTAAAGCTGATTATATATATACGTTTGAAAGAAAAATTTTGTTGATTTTTAAAAACAAATTACATATGTTCTTTTAAAATATTATTCCTCACGTAATTTTAAGTTAAATTACTCTTTCAAATAAAATGTAACAGAAATTCATTTCAATATAACTAAAGGTAGTTTATAATTGGAAAATCTCGATTGAGCTATTTACTTGTTTTCAGCTTAAAGCTGTGTTTACAGTACCAGTAGTCATATGGAATGTCAAAATTCCTAACGCTGGTTTTACAAATGCAAGTAGTGGCATGCAATTGTTGTGTACGTATTGTCTACGAAAAATTCTTCGAAATAGTCGAATCTCATGCCATTCGTTTTTGCGTTTACACATGCAAGTGTAAGTTCATTTTTAAAATGTCGTCGAAGCGTAAACTTCAGAAAATTTTTTTACTTTTTAAATTAAAAAAAATTTTACCAGGAAATGAGAAAGAACAATTTGGGAGGACAATGTCAAAGATTTAAAAAATTTGTTGAATAATCTGTTGGCTCAATTTTTATTCCAATTTAACTTTTTGTTTTCTTTTTAAAATAGAGTTACCGAGTTCACCATATAGACATATTTTTGGGGAAACGATGTACATTTATTATTAAAAGTAATATATTATTAATATTACTAATATTATTGCTCTTTAATTAACAAACTTAAATTTTTTTATGCGCAATTTAAGAAATAAATCGTAGCAATGCATTTAAAAAGGTAGAACTTTAATTACAATTTAACCGCAATCCAGTAAATTTACATTTAATATTGAACAGGGTAACTTTGTCTATCGTTTTAACATTTAGTGGCATGCAAATGCCAAATTTTCACTCGCATGCAAATTTAGCTGCCACTGGAGCTGCCATTGCGAAAAATGTAAATGTATTAGTGAAAATGTGTGAGTGTATTGAGTTTTTCGAACTCCTAGTGGCATGTGTAAACGCTAGGTAACGATAGAGAATTTCGTGTGCATGACAATATCAGTGTTTTACATACTGTTTTAAATTTTTATATTCAGACGTACATACATATGTTACGTACATATGAGAAACTCTTGTTTTTGAAAACAAAAATAAACTTCCTGAAACAGGTGATTTTTAAAATGTTTTCGTGAGTAAAACACAAAAAGTACTGTCAAATTTGTGTTTCAAAATATAATTTTAAATAAGAAATCGATTCCAAAACAATTGAACATGAAATCATAACTTCAATGGCAGCTGCAAACATAAAACAGCCAGTGATGCGTATCACACAGTAATTACTTGTATGACGAATGTACAGAAAATAACATGAAATTATTTTAATTTTTTGTATTGCCTGTTTGTATTTTGTGTGATGGCAGAACAACAATGTTTGAACACGTACAGCCCATCAACAGTGATGGTCTTCACGACCCAAATTCCTGCATGAACAGCAATCCGTACGTTGGCAGAACATATCTAGGGCTAGTCAAAACGGTATGTAAACTATGCTAAGAACATGGAAAAAATCGAAGACAAAAAAATACTAGTAGTAAGTTAGCAACATTGTTTGTGTTTTATTTGTGTGCACTTTAAAGTTTTTTTTATTATAATTATATATTTTTAATTAAAGATGACTAATTTAATTGTTAGGCTTAAATTCATTTTTTAATCTTTCTGTTAAGAAAGACAATTTTGTTTGACATGATCACTTTGAATACAGTAAAAGTTAAAATTTTATTAGACAACTGGCAAAATGGAATGCATTTTCTATTCCGCTACGCTCGTTATTATCAACATTCTTTGTGTCTTTCTACCTATCTTGTGTCCTCTGTAATCATCTATTTAATTAAGTTTTAATTATTTTATTTATTTTGTTGTAAATATTGAATTTTCTTATAAATTTCATACTAGATAAGCGCTCCCATATTTCATTTCTTATAAACATTTCTTTTCGTTGTTTATTTTTTTTTTTGAATTTGTTCTTTGTTGTTCGTGTTAATTTTGTTAAGAAACGTCACAGTGAACAACTGTAACGAAGAAAACAGCAAAAACAAAAAGTAATATCTAAAATCGTAATAATAAAATATAAAGCTATTGTTGCTTTTGTTTATCTTCAGGTTGTATCTTTTTTATTTTTTAATGGTTGTATTGTTGTTGTATATAATATAAAATTTACTTTTATTTTAATTGCGTATTATATTTTGTATTTGCTGTATTTATTCGCTACCTTAATTTATTTTTCTTCTCTTTTTGTACGGTTGTTCGTTTAACAGCAAGAAGGGCAATGTAAGTGTCAGTAGAGTGTAAGTGATCGCAAACAACTCTTGCCATACATACATATATGCATATACATATGTACATATGTATTTTTGTAAATTAATTAATATTTTACGCTAATTTGAAATTAAATTTCCTTGTTTGTTTTTTTCTTAAAATTCGGGTTTTTAATGTAAAATATAATTTCGGGTTGTATGCACCTGAATATATGTATACATATGTACATTTAAATACATAATATTTACTTAACTATGTACATATGTGTGAAACATTTTATTAAACACAGTTTATATGCAGAGCAATTTATGTTTGTTGTTTAAATCAACTCGGCGATAATAAAGACTTTAATTTTAACCATGTGATTATTGAGAAGTTATAGGTACACTTGTTTCAGTTTAACACGTTGACTACCACGTCACCCATATTCGGGTGACAGTAGAGTTTCTGATCGGGCCGCGTCACCCATGTTGGGGTGACGCTTATTTGACTACTTGTGAAGGATATTCGTATGTGTTTAAAAAGATATTTCGCTGAGGAAGTAACAAAACTATTGAATATTAATTAATATATTTATTAATATAAACTTAAATTTATAATAGATTTTTAAAATATCAGTCAGAATACCCAGAATAATACGCTTCGTACAGCGGCGCGCGTGGCCTGAAGAAGATTTTATTGTAAACGCGCGTGGCAGTCAACTTGTTAATAATGGCTCAAAAGCAATGAGGTTTTTGTAAATGATAATATTGCTTTTTTAGTTGGAGGGCGGTAAATGTATGTTAAAGAGATTCTACTGATGATTCATATTTTGAAAAAATTTTATAAACATACATATACATATGTATAAATATATGCGTATGTGTTTATAAGTATGTGTGCTTGTATATGATTTTTTGTTTCATTATACGAGTACATGTATGTACATATGTACAGGGTGTCTGGTAGAAGATTTATATTTTCAAACTTAAATAAAAAAAGTAATAATAATATTAGGAGCATTGAACGATAGAATGGAAATGTGGATTTTATTTTTTAAAGAGTATGTCTTCCAGATGTCTTTCGTCGAGTTGATCACACTATTCAAAACGGAGCCTTGTCTTCTGCTCCACACGCTGCAGTAAACTCGGTTCAATTGAGCTGATTTCTCGACGAATATTTTCCTTTAAAGCCACAAGAGTTTGGGGATTGTCATTATAAATCCCCATAACAAGAAATCCATGGGAGTTAGATCGGGCGACCTCAACGTTCCAGTTTTTGGGGGAAATTTTCCCGAATCAAATTCATCGTAGCTCTGGCAGTGTGTGCAGTCGCTCCATCCTGTTGAAACCACGTGTGTGAAGAGTACGATGGATGAGCTCGCAGGTTTCGCCAAAAGAATTTTGTAATCATGCATCGATATTTTTCACCGTTGACATTCGTCGCCTGGCCTCGAGATTTTTCGAAAAAAAAAAATGGTTCAATTATCACATGCGTGGATAAGGCACACCAAACTGTTACCCTGGGGCAATGCAATGGGTTTTGATGTTTCAATCGAGGGTTGCGGGTTCTTGAAGACGAGAAACGGCAGTTTTGCTTGCTGACGTGACCGGTTAAGTGAAAATGGGCTTCGTCTCTCCAAAAAATGGGGTTTACATTGCGAAAACGCTCCAACATCGTTTCACACAAATTTTTGCGTAAATCAAAGTCACTTTGTATCAGTTCTTGAACGATTTGAATTTCAAAAGGATGAAACTTCAGATTATTTTTTAAAATTTCATGAATAATTGCTCTTGGATGTCCCAGTGAGGTTGCTCTTTTCCGTATTGAAAGTCACGGAATTTCAGGTCGACTGCTTTCAGCCATTTAGTGTTTTCAGGAGTCCTTGAAAATCTACTGGGCCCTGGTCGTAGGACATTCATAGCCGAAGCAGTTGCGCGGAATCTTTACTCTTAAAAAATGTCTCCACAGCGAACGCGCGATGCTCACTGGAGCACTGGGCCATCGTGACTGACAAATCCGCACAATCGATAATTCCAACGGCACAACCCTCCCTCCGCACCATTTAATACTTTTTGAGATAAACGCATTTAAAAATATAAATTTGCAACCCTGTATATATGTGCCTAGGCACGCAGTTTTTCATATTAAACTTTGTAGGTATGTATGTATTATAGTGAAAATTGATCGTTTTTGAATAAAAATAAATATACAGTGTAACGTCAGTTAACTCAACCAATAAATATTTCGGCCTTAGCGAAAACAGGTGGTTGCGTAAACCAAGAGAAAAACGTCTAATTGTATTTCGATTAAAGACCTTATTCAAACCAAATGAAAGGGTTATTACAAAAAATAAATGTCAATTTTTTTAATAAACGCATTTACATATTTGAATTAAAATAATGAAAACCAATCAAAACGAAAAAATTTATTAAATAAAACATAGAGTAAAAAACACACATTCTAATGTACATAAATTAATTATAGTTTTTAACAAAAAACGTGTGAAGCTTTATGCCCGTCAATATCTATCAACCTTATATATTAATAAATACTTTTTGATATATTAAGAAAAGTAAATAAAAACAAAAACTAGGCAATAAAAAATAATAATTACAAATTTTTTATATAGATATTTTTTGCAATTCCAAAAATGGTTCGAAAACGATAGGGTGCGGTTATACGGACTAAGGGAGTGAAAAACCATGGCATTGTAGATATCAGAACTGTATATATTATACTTGGAATTTGTATAGATTTAACGTAATAGTGGTCCAACAAATCCAAATTACAAATTTCCTTAGTAGAGATGTTTTGAAATGAAAAAAATTGGGTCAAAATTGAAAGTGTGCGGTTATACGGACTAGGCGGGCGACAAACCATGGAATCGTGACTTTCAGAACTGTATATATAATATTCAGTATTTGTATAGAATTTGATTATTAGTGATGCAAAAAAAAAAAACCAAATTACATATTTTCTTTTATAGAGATTTTTTGAGATTCAATCATAATTAAAATTTTTTTGAACGGCCATTTCTCGAAGCTTTGGTAAGGCCATTATGTAAGAGCTTCTATTTTTCTCCGCCGCAATTGAAGACAAATGTTAAAACTTTCGGTAGCGTTCTGACATTTATTAAGGTATTGAACCTGAATTAGCAACGAATTTTTTGACAAATACACTATTCATTCAATGCAAATTATTTTCTCAGGTGCTTACTATCAGGTATCTTCAGAATTTAAAAAAATTTTGTAGTTACAGACAAGTGGAGAAACCTTTCACGAAGAATTATTTAAAATTATAGCCTCGTTTTGTAATAAGCAAGCGAATCGTCCACAAAATTTATAATAAAAACACTAATTTTTTGTCATTGACTTTTTTACAAATTCTCTAAACGAAACGCTCGTTTGTATTACATAACCTGTTACTGAATCGTTTTCCAAAACGTAAGCATCACGCAAAAGTTCTTTGTGATTTATAGAGTAGCGGTAAATTAAAATTAAATTATAGGTACGTACATTTGTAGTTTTAAATTCATTCATACAAAATTAAAATAAAAAACATGCCGAAGGAGAAAATTAAACTTTGTTTGTAAATGTAATTGAGGTTTTGTTTTTTGAAAAGGCACCTATGATAAGATTTTGGGTATTGCCATTAACAAGGAGTTGCGTTTATCGAGGGTTGCGTTAATCATCAAGGTTACACTGTAATATGTATTAATTTACATGGACTTCGCTATAGTGCTATTCTTATCAAAGAGAAGAGGGCAATTGTGGCCTAATGGTTTATGTGGCTTGTTAATTATATTATATTTTCTTATTTATTAACAACGACAGATAAAAATTTGAAACACAGTTTTCTAAAAACGCAAAAAGTTATAACGCACATTTGGTTTAATAGTTTTTGATATGTATATTATGTTTAATCTTACTAACATTTTGGAAAGGTTTCGTTATTAACTGCTAAGCAGTACTATTAATATATATTATTTTATATAGTATATACAAACTTAGGCACAAATAAAATCAATTAACCAAAACATATTCTTTTATAATAAATTAATTACCTGTTAACACGTTGAGTGCCACAATTATATAGGACAATCTTTACTGTCGCTTAAAATGTAATAATTAAAAAATTTTTACTACCAATAAAAAAATAAAGGAGCATTTTCTTGACACTGAAGATGGCACATATCCGAAATCAGTTTGTATCAAACCAAACTTGACAAGTGGTAACTCGTTCCAAATATATACCACAAATCAAATCATGACTGTTTTATTCCTTTTTTTAAATGGGTAAAATAAATGGTCAAAAGTACTAACAGTTTTCTCTTTTAGATACAAAGATTATTTGGAAAAATTCAATTTCATGTCAAAATTTAATATTTTGAACCCTTTTCACTTATTTCTTAGTCTCAATGTACTGTTACAAGCCTATTTATAGAAATTTGTTATCACTTGCTTATTTTAAAAGCAATTTCAAAAATTTTAAATTATAACACTGCTTTATTTTCTTATTTTTGTTTTTAGGCTGACGATAAATCTTTATTGGCTCGTTTTTTTCATGCAGATCGGGCTCTAGCTGCGGTGGCTAGTGAATTAGATAGTTTTGATGGACGTGCTGAGCCCGATAGATGTTCACGTTTAGTATCCAGATTACGACAGGGACAGGTATTTTAACTTTAATAGCTAATATTTAAAGTAATTATATATTTATTTTAAAATTCAAGGATAAAGTATTAGCCATTACCAATTTGATAATCGAAGAGTTATTGGGTGATGAACGTGATGAGCGTGCTTTTCGTGCCAAGTTTCCCGAAGAAGTTTTGCAAGAAAATTTAGCCGGCCAATTGTGGTTTGGTGCTGAATGTCTTGCCGCTGGTTCATCCATAATGAATCGTGAGCAAGAAAGTAAAGAAATGCGTCCATTAGCCGAAGCTGTTACGCGCAGTCTAAACAATGTACGTTTTTTACTGCGTGATCAGTGTTTGCGTAATAATGTACCTAATAGTGAGCGCTTGAATTTGGACAAAAATGATGCTGCTACAGAGCAATTGTATGAGAGTTTAAAACGTTTCGATCGGTTGTTTGCTGAATTCGAATGGCGTTATGTCAGTGCCATGGTTCAGGTTAAATCAAAAGAAGAATATGAAATGCAAGAATTAATATGTGTTCTATGTTCAGAGACTTTGCAAAGAGCAATAAAATTGGGTCTCCTAGAGCAAGACAAAGTTGATGCATTTGATCCAGCACTTATGTTTTCGATACCACGACTGGCCATTGTTTCAGGACTCGTTATATACCCCGAAGGTCCCCTTAACATGGATATGCCAACCGAACAGTTGTCTGAATTGTTTCGGCCCTTTAGATCGATTCTCTTAAAAGTTCGTGACTATTTGAGGAACCTTAATGAAACTGAGTTGTATTATTTGGAGCGTTTGTTGTGTACAAATGAAGAAATCAGTTTAAAGGTAAGTTATGTAATGGAATCATTTAATGTTTTAAATAAAACAAGAAAATGGTAAAACATTTCCAAAAAAGGTATAATAATTCAGATGTGATCAAAATTGTAATTTCGTAACCTATTTAATTAAACATTTTGCTTAAAATTGTACCATTCAATTTCGAATTCCCATTTCAAAGTATTTATGTATGACTTATTTTAGGACACATTGAATTCTAAAGATTCTGCCTCAGTACCAGCTGACAATAATAATACTAAAAGTAGCAAATTTTGTGACAACTCTCCACGAGAACTTGTTGAGAATGTGGGTTCTTTCAAAACTACCACTACTACCTCCCAGTTGCAACAAAAATCATCAACGTCATCGTGTATAGCATTCAGGACAAAATCAACGCGAAGAGCTGACAGTCCTTCGCCAGCACCGTCTACAACTAGTAGTTCTTCATCTGACGAAGGTTCTCCCTACAATACACCCGTGTCGTCAACACCATCATCTCCTCGATCCTCGGGTTCGTTGCTTTCAACCACATCGGCCGGTGGTGGGAGCAATGGTACCACCTCACCCGACAGTTGGATTGAAGACGAGGAAGGCGACGAAGGCGATGATGACGTTGAAGAAAATTTAGATAATAACTTTTTGGCAGCACGCGATGAAGATGATCATTATGCTGATGATGATGATTCAGATATAGATGATGAGGATGACAATGAGATATCGAAAATCAAAACTGAAGCAAATATTGGAGATGAAAAAAATATTTACGCTTTAGATAGTATGGTAGAACAGATTATAAATCTAGAAATGGCATCGGCTGATTGTATTACGGGTTATTTAATTTCCAATACTACGCTGGGTAATTTGTTACAACCTCAAGAGGTGCCTTTAACCGATAATTTCATTGTAAGTGATACCGATTTGCCTACAAATGACGATTGTAATGATAATTTAGGTGAGGATCTACCAAGTACCAGTGCTAAAGCCTTGACCCAAACCAATCTACATCAACAACATCAAGAAGCTGGAGATAACCGCAATAATAATAATTCTGAAACAACCGATTCCTTAAGTTTACAAGATTCTGAAGAAATCTCTTTTTTATTAGAAAGTTCCGATACTACCGCTTTCTTAGCAACCACGACAACTACAATATCGTCTTGCACAAAAAGAAGACGGTACATCAGCGATAAACAGCCCGACTCTCAGCCCCAACCATCCCAAGAAGTCTGTATTAAAGATCATTCCCGACCTCATCGTCACCATCATCGATTTCATCATCACCATCATCATCATTACAATCATCACACAAGTTCACCTTCCACAACAAGTCGCTGTAGCATAATGCAACAACACCGAAGTTATCATAGACATCGTGTTTCTCATGTCCATGGCCACCATCATCGTCGTCCTCATCGTCATGGCGGCGATAAACACACCACAATGATATCATGCGATAAATGTATTGGTAGCAATTGTGCAACTAAGGAGGATTCTACTATAGAAAACAGTAAAACAACCTCTTCGATTGGTGTTTTGGACATAGAAATTCCTTCTTCGTCATCTTCAATATTAGAAGATAATAAATCGATCGCTAGGTCATCGGGGAGATCCAAATTTAAGTGAGTATTAATTTTTAATTAAAATTCAAATATAGTTTAAGAAAATATAAATATATCTTGAACGCTTTAAAAGTTTTTTTTTTTATTATTATTAATTAACGCTGTTCGTATTATAAAGTTTTTGAATTTATGTGAAAAACACATGTCTGTAATATTGACGTGTC
Source organism: Phania funesta (assembly GCA_963932375.1). Lineage (NCBI taxonomy): Eukaryota > Metazoa > Arthropoda > Insecta > Diptera > Tachinidae > Phania > Phania funesta. The sequence goes on from OZ010652.1 coordinate 9,200,833, forward strand.
ATTAGTGATCAAGGTTTTACATTTAAAGAAACGGCTCGTCATTTAACCGATTTAAAAAATATTTTTAATAGTGATAATTTTATTAGGTTTGACAAAGTAATAACAAAATTTGGTGTTTTATAGAATTTTTCGTTACAAATGACTTTTGTAGGAAGATGCTTTAAATTTTGTAATATCCTAATATCCCTCTCAAGTACAACAAAATTATAAGCTTTCGCAGGCACTTGCAAGGATATGCATAGACGATCGTAGAGACTGAAGGCTATCGGTCGATCTCTAATAAGCTGCTGCCCCGGAATGGACCCCTTGCCTCAGCGACACTCAATGGTGAACAATGCCATCAACAACCCTTATCATCTTGATGAGGAGACCAACTTTCTGTCGGTACGGCAACATATTGTGCTGCTAACCAAACAGTAGCTATTGGCTTGCGATCTGTCTATTCACCCAAACCATCAAATCCTCACACACACATCCGGCAAGAGTTTATACAATATCGCATAATCTTTAGAAGGGTCATCCCAGGGAACATCGATATGGTGTCTGGTGCAAACGCGATGACATGTGGTGACGGAAGCCGTCAATGATTATGCATACAACGAAGACTTTAACGTACATTCCTCAGCGATTCGAAAAGCGAACGGCAACTGCCTGGCGGATTCGTTCAACACTGGCACAATTAAAAGCCGGCTGGGGCTTACATGCTACCGATAACTTATCATTCCCGATAGCAAGAATGGTTGCCCCGCCTGTCTCCTCTCTCATATGCCTGACTGAGGTGATAAGATTTCTCCAGCTCCGACCTCATGCTAAAGAAACTAACACAAATAATTTATATTTTATATTAGGTGTGTGTTTCAATTTAAATTCGGAAAAATGTACTTGTCACACAGGGAAAATATTTGAGGAAATAAGCGTAATCACTGTATTTCCAAATGTTTATTCAATCTTGCGTTGTATACATACATATGTATATAGAAAATTTAGATACTTGCCAAGTTAAAACATAAAAATTTATTTAGAAGAAACGAAATTTTACATTACGAAAAAGGTACTAGTGATTACGCTTATTACGTCAAATATTTTCCGGGTCTGGCCGAACCTACAGCGTTTGGGTTATTTAGTGTCAGATTCATTTCATAGGTTGTACTCTGTTGCTTGAGCCGTATACAATTTAAAATTTTGATTTTCAAGCTGATGTTTGCAAATAAGAAGGTCCATATGAAGACTTTTCTATTTCCGTTTTAAGATACCTATGTATAACTCCAGTTTCATTTGCAGGCTCTTTAACGCATCTGATGTTGTTCCTAAATGTTTTATCGCAATACAGTTTTTCCACTTGGTTTCTATATCTGTATACCACATTCTGTTACATCGAAATTTGTGGGCCACTTATGTGGAAATAACATACTTAAGCAGTAATATAAACTCAACAACTATCTGTAATTCTTTTGCTTCCCGCATGTTTACTTTCGTTCCGTTCCATTATATTTAGGTATTTGCGTAAATATAACCTATTTAGCTCTTATGATTTCGATTATGTATACAATATGCATCAGTGTGTTAGAATTTATCTAACTTAATTATCTAACATCAAAGTATCTCAAATTATGAAAATTTATATACATATAAACAAATAAACAAATGTTTCACATTAAAACAAAGAAATTTAAATTATGTCAATACAATGTTTTATTCCTTTTATCTAATCTTATCATTTGCTATTGTTTCGTTTTTTTATTTTAGACACACGGAGAATTTACTCCATCGTCTGTTTGTGTGTATTGCTGGCGTTGCTGACCAATTGCAAACAAACTTTGCCTTTGACTTAAGACAAATACTGCGTAGTGTTTTTTTAATGAATATATCGGCTGAAGAAGAGTTAGACATACCCGAAAAGTCTAAAGATAACGAACTGTTTGAATTTAGGGCATCTGAAAATGATGTTATACAAGAGAGTGCTGGTTCAAGTCAAAGTATTTATTCGGCCGAAGAAGTCAATCCCGAGGGTGATAATCAATCAAACAGTAGCAATAGCAGCCACGTCAGCAACAGCAGCAGCAATACAAGTAGTAACAGCAATGATGACAATAGAGCATATCGCCACTCTACGGGCACCACGATTACTACAACTGCGACAACAAATGATGCATCTGCTGCATTAATGGCGTCTGTTAACCAAAGACAACAAATTGAACGTAGCCGTAGTCTAGACAATCAAAATTGTCCCACAACAATAGATGCTCAAACACATCCAAGACACCATCTATCGCAACAACAACAACTGCGACAGCATCATCATATATTTCGAAATCGTTATAATTCGACTGGTAGCAATTCCCCTTCAATATCTTCTTCGGAAAATAGTTCACCGATATGTGAACGTTTAACTAATACAACGAACAGTGGGGTATCAGATTCGAATACCAATTCATTGCAACAACAACAGTTCACTTCAGTATCTCCGGTACATCTTTCCCCGCCCGCATGGATACCCGATCAAAAGGCACCACGTTGTATGTCCTGTAACACTCCATTTACTGCATTTAGACGTCGTCATCACTGCCGGAATTGTGGTGGTGTTTTTTGTGGTGTTTGTTCCAGTAATTCTACCCCTCTACCAAAGTATGGCCTCACCAAAGCGGTACGCGTTTGTCGATCCTGTTATGTGCATGAACTTAGTTCAAATTCTATAACAAATGCATCTGCTCATAACCACAATCTCCACCACAATCACCACTCCCAGTTAGTTAGTCAAACAACAACCAACAACCAACCTCGTTTACATCGTCCTGTTAGCACAACTAGAACTTTTGATTAGTAGAGAAATTTTACGTAAAACATTACTTTTTATATCATAAATTATAATCGTGATTATTATGAATATTATTCCTTCGTTATGCCAACTTCAGCTTTTTCACCATTTAAATTCATTTTTTTCTTTGGTAAAATTTACCACTTTCTACGTACAAAATTTTGTTGATTTTTGAACAAGGAATAGAAAAAATTTTTAATTTTGCATACATAAATAAAACTTTGGTTTACACTCAACTTTTAACAGTTTTATGATGATATTTTTAATATTTTTAATTTCCCTGAAATTAATTTTACCAAAAATCAACTGAAGTTGTCTAATAAAATATTTATAAATTATGTTTTTGATGTTTTTTGTTCATTACATAATAATGCTTCAATTATTTTTGTAGATGAAAAAAAAAAACAAAAGCAATTATAACTTGTCATGTATTAAATAATTATCATTTCTCAAATATTATTTGGGTTTTGGGCTTAAAAATTTAAGTTTTTTTCTTCCGTTTAGCTTTTTTTATATAATAATGTAGTATTTCATTTATACAAAACTTGTATACCAATTTGCTTATAGCTTAAATGTAATTTATAATTGTTTCGTTTATGTTTTCTTTTTATATTATTTTCTTATAATTAGGACTTTACACAATAAGATAATGTGTAGGAAAATGTTTAGTGTATTTTCTTGAAAACCAACAAACTAAAAACTAAAGAAAATGTATAATCTTAAATCAATGTGTATATTTACCTTTTTTACAGAAGACAATTAGACAATAACAAATTTAAATTTGTTGTAAAACTTAAAAAAATAATAAATGAAAAAAATAATAAAAATCGTTTTATTAATTTGTAACCTTTTTTGATTGAATTCAATTAATCAACTTTGGGTAACGTTACGTTGTAAGTGAATATATTGCGTTTATAACATTCAGGTATGTGATGGAGGCAAATCGTTTCAAGCCCGGAAAAGATCATTTTATATACATTTTTAAAGTTGCTTTAAATATATTTCCACTTATTTTTACGAAGTTTTTATTTAGATTCAATCGCATTATTTTAATTTTATATTTTGGCGTGCATTTTTAGTAACAATCACCCCCATTTTGCTTTTCGATTACGTTTCCGAATTCAGTTACGAAAAATCGAATAAAGGTTTTCAAAAAAAAAAAACGGAATTGTAAGAGAAGAGCACCGAAAGTATTTTCAAAAGCAGCTGTTACGGTGTGAAACGTTTGAAATAGAAACAAAAAAAGCAATTTTACAAAATACTTTATTAAAAAGTTAAATTTAGTGCAATAAAACAGTGTTTCAATAATTAAATCAAATAAGAACTAAATATTGTGGGAACATTATTAAATTATATACATCAATTAAGTACGGAAAGGCAAAAATAAAAGCCAGAAGGTAAGTCAGAGGTATTAGTGGCCAACCTATTCCATTGTGTAGAATTCTGTCGCGCCGGAGGTCATATTTTTTTATTATTTTTATATCATTGTAGTATAATTTTTAATATCAAGGAGATGTGCAACCGATAGGAACGGCGGTATTGTTGGAAGAGAAGAAGAACATTTTCGACCTGCTATTAATTAAATTAAACTTTCACATTTACGTAGAAAAAGAAATAAAAAGAATTATTTAGGATGATTACCCGAAAGAGTCGAAAGAGTCTCCATCACTAAATTAAAAACTTACAAAGATGTACCTACGCTGTAATGCAAAATACACACAATAGTAAAAATTTCAAACCGAGAAAATTTCAATTCGAATTGAAATGTAGAATAGGGGTGAAATTCAGACTGGATTAACAATTACTTTCAAAACCGTTCAAAATTTTTCACGTTTTTAAAACGATCGTTTTGAAATCGATCGATTTCCATCACATATTTGATAGCCTTTTTTTAATAAGTGGCAGCAAGATTTAAAAATCTACACTACAATATTTAGAACACTCAAAGCCCAAAAAAAAATCCTTGCAAGATATCTAAGGTCAGGTGCGTGAAAATAATTTTATGCTCGGTTCGCTGTTTTTGTTCTATAGTAAGCGGCTCCAAGTCTATCGCATAACCAATATGTTTTGTGATCTCATTTCTGGTGTGACTACCTGAATTTGTTAGTCCTGTAAAATTCAGCCACTTAATGTATTATTACAGTCAACGTGGATTTAGACTTAACTATAGTAAACTTTTGTTGAACTGAGACCATTTTAATATAAATATTACTTTCATAGTGTTAGTTATTTATGCATATAAACTTTAGCATACAAATCGTATTCTCTGGAGCCATTGATTATATACATTTTGTTTTGAATGCCCTTATACTATATGTTAAAACTTGTGAAAACAATGGGGAAAATTTAAAAATGCTTTCATATAGAAAATACCCAAAGGTGTGATTGACAAGTTTAGGAAAATAATAAAAATATATATTTTTACATAAATTTATTAAAAGACAAAAATGCCACCAAAAAAACCCACAGTACCTGTGAAAAATGTTAAAGCCGGTGCCGGATCCGACAAGAAAGGCACCAAAGGCAAAAAGAAGAAAGAACCTGTTGTGGATCCGATACTGGCCTTTCAGGATTCCTCGCCATCTATCGCGGAAAAAGATTTAGATTTAATATTAGATCTAAATGAGGATTTTTTCTCCAGAGCTAATAAGGTATGATAAAAATTAAAAAAAAAAACTGAAGTAAATAAGCGCTACTGATGGAATCTACTAGTGCCTAAAAGTGTACAAAGAAATTACAATCGTTTAAAAATTTGCTTCTGAATGAAATCATCAGCAAGTGCGAATGTAATTTTATGTTTGGTTCTAAACTACTCTAAATTTTACAAGGTTATACAATTGCTAATGCAAGCAGGACGTACCTTTGAAGCTTCAAAAATTAAACTTTATATTGATATAATTTTTAAATTACATCGCAAATATGTCGAAGAAGTAAAGGAGAATGAAAAGCTCAAGCCAGAGGTGGTCAAGGCGAATGCAAAATTAAAAATCGCTTTGGATTTGACCGCTGATTCGGAAGATGCCATGCAGCATTTAAAGCAAGCTTTATGTATGTATAAATCTTACGTTTATTAGTTAAAGTGTATACGTACAAATATTTTATTATTTCGTTTTATAATTACAATTAATAACAGCTGAAGCCTGGCATGAATCAGATGTTGCCTTATCCCGCGAACAGGGGGTTCAAGAACAACTTCAAGAAATTCTAATGAAATGTGAAAATTTAGAAAGTAAAGATAATGATAAACAGGATGATAATGCCGAGTAAATAGTTTAATTTTTTTCAGTTTAATATTTCTGTTTATACAAAATCTTTCATTTTAAGATTTGGCCATCTATCGAAATACAAAAATATTATATTACGCGAACGCGATCGCCTTAATGCCGAAGTTATCGATTTGGAAAAACGTTTAGAAATGCAACGTTACTATTCCGAATCTTTGGAATACATTATACACAATCATGAAGACTCTTTAAGTAAAATGGGAACACGTGTTAAAATCTTGGATGCGGAAAAACTTAGTTTGAATACTAAAATACGAACATTGATGAATAATTTGGAAGATCAAAAGGATATCAACAATAAGACTATACATAAGTTAGATTCGACCACAAAGGAGGTAAGTAAGATGTAACTTTAATCGCATTCAGCATAAGTTAAAATGCTACAGGCAAAGAAAAAACATGGTTGAGGTGACCATAATTTAGGAGCCAACAGACATATTGTCAGGTATGTGATGGAAGCCAATTTTGAGAACGAAGATTCGGTTTTAATGCATTTCATTAGTTTCTCATAATTTTTTTTGTCTTAATTCTGTTACATTATATACATGTTATCTCTTAATCTCCATTATTAGTTACAATAAACTAAAAACGATTCCAAAATCGTTTATTAGTGAAATTTAAATTATTTGGTGAAATTCGTGGTACACTTTCTAAGTTTAGTAAAATTGAGGTCGAATTGGGTTACTTTTTTTTGCGATATTAGGTTTTTTTTTAGCAGATTTTCACAATCTATATTTGATTAAAATCGGTTTATTATTTTAGGAATTAGATGGGCTTAAAGTCGCTAGTAATAGTTGTAAATATAATAATAAAATATTCATGTAGGCATATGTCGCACCAATAGTTGTTGGCGTAGCTGGTACAAACGTTCAAACTTTTTGCGTAACTTGAGAAGCCTTTCCGGAGAAACACTTTTTATTTTCGACGTCTTATAAAATTTAATTTGGTTTTACAAAAAGAAGAAACATTTTACAAAACAATGGTAAAAGTATTACAACTGTAGATTAATTAGGTCCTGAGCTGTGGCACATTGAACATTACATTTCTAAGCGTAAGATTACACGTTTATTTTCGTTTGTTTTTCCAGTTAAACGACACGCATTCTAAATTATCCGCAAAAATAGCCGATTACGATCGTTTAAGGTTGGTGGCAGAAAAACAAAGAAATGATAACTTATTGCACCTGAAACAATTAACGAAATACGAGGATGAAATAGCCGATTTGCACAAGGAACAAAAAGAAACCGAGGAACTTATAAAAAGTATGCGTTTAGAAGATAAAGTCAAAAGTAACACCATAACGCAAATAAATAATAAATACAAAAAGGCGGCACAAGATCATAATACAGTCTCATCGAAACTATACAAAATGAATCGCATAAATAATGGTTTAAATGAGGATATCGTAAGATTGAAGTAAGTGCAAGTTATATATTTCTTTTAATTTATATGGAATTAAAATTTCTTATTAATGCGCTTTTAGAAATCAAACAAATTCTTTGGAAAAGGATCTTTTAAATTCCGCCCATAGATTCGATGAACTTAGGCGTTTGAAGGATAATATTCAAAGAGAGCGTGACAATTTACGCAGTGACGTTGTTAAATTGAACAATCAAATTGCCGATTTGCGTCACACCATTATGATGCAGAGCAATACTGTTGATAATTTGCATTTGGATATTAATAAACTTAATGTTAAATTGGATGAAGCCAAGATAAATATTAGTAAAGCCGAAAAGGAGAGAGATGAAATGGCCCAAGAAGTTGACTCTTTACATGAAAGAATAGAATATTATCAGGGTGAGCCTTAAGAAAGTTTATAAGGAAATTATGCCTTAGAAATTTTTTTTAATTTTTTAAATTAAATTTTTGCTAAGTTTGGACTCAAAATATATACGATAGATAGATAGTTCACGTCGAGTCTCCTAGCTAGATATTTTTCGAGTAGTGTTTGAAACATATGTACATATGTACATGTTATGCAATGCCAACATAAGATGTCAAACCCAAGCGAACGAAAAAGTGATTAAGTCGCATATGAATTAAATTAAGATTTTCAAGTACAATTTTGAATCCCAGTTCGGCTCATCTTTTGCATAGAAGTGAAATCAACAATTACGTATTCTTCTGTGTAAAAACTGAAAAATTAATTTGGTCCTAACGTAAATTTCAGATCAAATACAATTAAAAACCGATCAAGTCATAGATCTAACCGAGAAGCTGCAACAAAAACAACATCAACTAATTAACATGAAAAAACAATTGGAGACAGTGCATTCGGAAAAAATGATTTTGCAAAGATCCTTGGAATCCTGCACCCAAGAAAGGGACAATTTTCGATTATTACAAACGGTAAGTGGGAAAATATAGTCCTAATCAGAATCTCTAATAAGTATTAACTTTTTATAAAATTCTTCTCCAGAAAACCACCCACCAAATCACCCAGCTAACTAATGAAATCGTAGATAATCAAAATAAAATCAACTCTCTAAATTTGCGCATTGAACGTTTGAACAATGAGAAAAAAGAGTTACAATCTGAATTAAAAAATACCGAAAATGTTTTAGCCAATGTTCGCAAGGATCTAAAGGATGTGAAATTGAAAAACGAAAGTCTTTTAAAGACGATATCGGATGATGAATTGAAATTTATGAAAATCTCTCAAGAGTTGGATGAAACTAGAAAGGAAAAGAATCTAATTGGTCTGCAAATGGTCAGACGTAATGATGAGATTGTTTTGTTAAAGGAGAAATTGGTCATAACACAAACGGCCTTGGATCAGGGTAACTAATAAATAACACACCCAATTAGAAAAAAGGTTATTTAACTGTCTTTGTTTCTGCAGGTCAAACTCAATATAACCAACGTATTGAAGATATACGTTTACTCAAAGTGGAAATACTTAGTTTGCAAACTGAACGTGAGTGCTTGTCACGTGCTATAAAAAGTACGGCCAATATGCGTGAGGAAATCATACGTTTACAACGATCTCTTAATCAAGAGCGTGTTAGAGTTCGCTCTCTAACTGAAGATGCCAAAACCCCAACGGGTGTGCATCGTTGGCGTATGTTGAAGGGTCATGATCCTAATAAATTTGAATTGTTGGCTAAAGTGCAAATGTTACAAAGGTTGGTTGTTATGAAAGGTGAAAAATATATATCACATTTGTATTATAAAATGGTTACAACCATAAATAGTGATCAGATAAGAGTGACAGACAAAAAATAAATTTAAATAAAACGACAACGGTGGGAGATACCAAATTGTTTCTGGCTTTATTTTGAAGCTACATTTATGCCATTATGTATGGGCTTCGCTGGCGGCGCTTCAAGCGATCGGTTCAATTTTAGTGACTCGGTCCGATACTTCGGAGTTATCTCGTCCAAAATGGTTGACTTGTAACATTGCTTTATGTCGAAGACCATTGATGGTAACGTTAGCGGTGCTTGAAGCGATTGGTTCAATTTTGATGACTCGGTCCGATACGTCGGCGTTATTCCGGCAATGGCTTCGCTAATGTTGGCGTCGAGTTCTTTCAAAATCTTTGGCTTGTAATATTGCTTTATATCGAAGACCATTGATGATAACGATACCTCTGTCGCCATTTTGAAAGTAATAAGGTCCTAAGATGCCGCCATCCCATAAACCACGTCCAAACAGTCAATCTTTGTGGTTGCAGTGAAGCTTGGCCGACCATTTATCAATTGTATTTACTCCAATATCGGTAATTTTGCTTGTTGACCTAGCCATTGCATCAAAAATGAGCCTCCTCATAGCCTAAGGTCCAAAAGAGTATACTCACGTTCAAACTTTTCTACGGGGCAGCTAATTGGCCAAGCACTAAATCCATAATGACAACTGACCTTACGATGAAACTCACGCTTCGTATTTATTACTGAGCCCGCATTTCGATAATATATTTTTATAATTTCTAGACTTTGGGCGCATCATATACGGGACTAATTTTTGGAATGATAGGGAGAAAGGTATTGAGTGAAGTGTGAGGTAAAACCATGCAGAATATCGTTTGTTTGCTTGAGATTGTTGAGCAACGGAAGGCATTTATGCATTTTAAATCGGTTCGTTGTGATATCACTAAGAGCAACAACATCTTAAAACAAACTCGGGCATGCTTCCACGTCGGCAGCCAAGCTGCTCTATGGTTGGTGCTATCCGCTAGGAGTAGTGATATGAGTTCAGGATTCACTCTCCTTCAAACATTGCTCGCAGTCTACCTGATCGACGTTGTTGGCCTTATAACGAAGTAAGAAATTCTATTGAAATACTATATTTAGTTTGATTTTACACTGGGTTCGTATGCTACCCAAAAAGCAGGACAAAGTAGTGGCCGTCGAAAAACAATACTTTGAACGATTATATGTGGGAAGAAATTTCTGGCCCTTATGACAGTTTTAGTGGTAAGTGATAGTTGAGCTGACGACTCGAATAAAGACAGCTACGGTAGGGTAAAGATCTATCCTTCCCAAAACAGAAGCATATTTATAAATTCGTTATTTAAATTTATATTCATTTATTTAAATATACAAACCTTTTCAGGGCAAAGTAATACTCTGCACATAATCAGTTTTTTACAAGAAAGTTTCGAATTTAGCGAAACCGTAGGAAAATATTTGCACATCTGTTAACAAACAAATGAATAACAGTTTGCATCGATTTACTTACTACTTATATTTTAAATTTTACAGACGAACTTTAAAGCAGGAAATTGAAAAGGATAACCTTCTGCGTCAGTTAGAAGAGTCTCACAAGGTTAGTGAAACTCTCAAAAGGGTTGTTGAAAATTTGCCTACAACAAAAGTTAAACAAAAATTGGTGGAAACACAGGTAAGTCAACTAAGAAATAAAAAAAAAACTATAGAATATTAAATCCCTGACAAACATAGGGGTTCTATAGTATACTCGTACTACATGTGTGTCACAAAATCCAACTGGTTTATAGTTGGTTCGTATAATACGAAAATATACGTGCAGTAGTTTGCGTTAAATTGGATAGCGCATAATTATTATTTACACGTTTAATTGAAAAAAGATAAATAAAACATTCAGAGTACGTAGGGAAGGAATTTCGCTTAAATGAGTTCCGTTTAATTGAGTTTTACTCTTAATTGACTCATAAAATTAAAATAGTTTTTAGGAATCACAGACAAAATACCTGTTAATTGTCCATTCCAAAATTTTTTTTAAATAAAAGTACATATATGGCAACTCTTCAAGCCATATGTTTCCATTTGTCGGAAATTTTATTTAGTCGTTTGCAGATATTTTTGCTGCAAAATGAATATTCACACATTTATGGCTTGTGTGTGTAATTTGTTTGTGAACCAATTATCCACACACGTCGAACAAATCACAATAAACTAAAACGGCAACAAGTAAACATGAATTGCGAAGCCGGTGAAGCTGTTCCTCTGTTGATTTGATTTCTGTATGTAAGAAGTAGCAATAGGAGGTTTGATCATTTTCTGTCCTCTTTTAAAATTTCAATAAATTCTATTAAAAATATATAAACCATATGTTTGTCAGGGCTATTAAACTGTTAAACCTAAATACGTTTCGGATCGATTTTATGAACTTAACCTAGCATTTACTTGTGCATGTGTGAGGTGTAATAAAATTTGAATATTCTTTCAACTGCTAAATAATCCCTCTTTCAGCGTATAAATATACGTCAGCTCAAAAAACTGAAAGCACTTAGCGCCGAATTAGCCATTGATGAAATCGAACTCAAGGCACGCGAATGCATTATTGAAGAGTTTAAAGCAACTTTAAAGTTAACAAAGCAACAGATGTGTGGTGCTGGTGATGTTGGCGCTTTCAAGTCTAACCAGCAGCAAGTTACTGATACTGTAAGCCCAGAAAATTATATTGATTGTGTATTTAGTGCTTCAGAAGATGATACCAAGCGAACAGATGAAAATCAGATCGATTCAAATAAACGGGAAGATGATAAAAATTAAAGTATTGCATAAAGGAAAATAATAATTCGAAGCTTATTTACTTTGACTGCATTTACATTTATGCAATTTTCCATGCTTGCTTTTCTACAACTTTTGTCAACAATCAAACAAATTCATGCCGCTATTTTCATGAAAAATTTCATAAATGTAATTGTAGTCTTTTACATTAATTCTTGATTTGATATGATGGTAGGGTGTTTTGATGTTGAATTTTGGAACGAATTTCCGTCATCCCTTGTCAAGTTTGGTTTGGAGACAAAACGGTTTCGGCTATGTGCCATCTTTAGTGTCTTTTTTTCGTTCAGAACGAAAATGGCACATGGCCGAAACCGGTTTGTCTCCAAACCAAAGTTGACAAGGGATGACGTAAATTTGTTCCAAAAATCGACATCTTTTACATCACATAATTAATTAAATTTAATAATTACTTATTTATAATAGTATTTTCGTTTCCGGACAAAACCTTAAATAAATATTAGTTAATTTTTATTTGATAAATAAAGTGCTGGTTTATATTTTTCCATGAACAGTCAGTCAGTTTATCGTAAGCACAATTATTAAAAAGACATTGAGAAAATAGATAAGGGTGTAAAACTTATCAAAGGCAAAGTTATTTAATAACTTTCTCAATATGTTTCTACCAGTTTGGTGTGCACTTTTAGATAAATTTCAATGCAAAACAACATTACAGGAAAGCAGTTTTGACAAAATGATTTGAAATTCAACTAAAAATTTTTAATTTTGAATTATTCATACATAAGTATGTATGTATGTCTTCCGTGACTGTCGCTACAGTTTTTCAAGTGCAAACTTTGGATTTATATTTCAAGGTCTTAATCGTGTCTGTAGGCCTCCACAAAAAAAATATTTCAACTTGCGCAAATCACAGTTCCGAGGTGGCCAATTGGCGTCCGAATTTCGGCTGATTTTCAAAAAAAATAACGCATTGATGCCATCGTGCTAAAATCCGCACTAAACAGTAACTCTTTTTAGGTGCATCGGCTTCTCAATGATGACGATGGAGTTTTCAGATGTAGTCAATTATTTGTGGAAGTATCCAGTAGACACTTCTTTAGCTATTAATATATTTTAAAACATTTTTTTTGATATTATGTTTTTGTAACTACTCTCTGCTTTGTTAAGTATGGTGCTGATTTCTTTGCATTGTTATTGTCTTCCCACAACATTTAATTCCAGGAATTCGTTGATGTTATATCGTGGTTGTTGTTCAATTCCTGGTAACTTCTATGAGCTTATGCGTGTTGGTTCTTTCTGTTGTTTGAGCACAGGGCTTTGTATACAGTGGGTATCACTATTATTCGTACCCTTTACTTCAAGAACTCTCCGTACCGTGAGTGCCACAAGAATTCGTACCATTCAATTCTTACTGGTAAGAATACTTGTTTGCACTTATCGCCGTAACAGTACTCGTATGTATGAAATTAACACTTTCGCAATTAACTATTTCGCGAATTTAAACAATTTTTAATTTTTTAGTTAAAAGCTAACAAACTTAATTATACTAATATTTTCAAAGTTGTAAAATATCTCAGAATTTTTCTTAAACGAAATTCCGCATATTCTATTAGGCATACCCAAAAATAACAAACGATTTTTCGTGGCGCATATTTTGTAAGGAAATATTTAATTGAGATCCCAAACATTTAATTTTCCAGTTCTTTTGTTTTATTTTCCATACTAAAAATGGAGGGAAGAAATTTCCGCTCCTCCCTTCAACATCGTTCCTGATGTTATCGCACGAAATTCTACTCGAGCAAAAACAGAAATAAGAGATCCTTGAATACGCTGACGATATCAGTCTTTTAAAGCGAAACTATAACCAAATGGCGGCCAAACCAAATCCCTCGCAATCGAAGCTGCAAAAGGCCTAAAGACAAATATAAAGAAGAGCAAGGTGATAATCAACAAATTCAAGATACTGGGCGTGGAGCTAGAAGAGAAAATTCAATTTGCTATCACGGAAGCATTTTAACGTATACGGGTGTTGCAGAGACGATATAGCCTATCGAATTTCGAAGGCTAACCAGCCTTTTAGTATGCAACGCCTTGTATGGAACACTTCAGCTATCTCGAAACACACTAAGATAAGGATCTTCAGTACTTGTATAAAATCGGTGCGCCTGTGAATTATGGAGCACTTTACCACCCGACATAAACGCGATCCAACTACTCGTTAATCGATGCCTACGAAGGATTTTGAGATACTTTTGCCAAACATCATAACCAACACACAACTCTGGCGGAAAACAGATCCCGACCAGTTCATATCGATATCCATAGCCTTCTTGTGGCCATTGCGAGGGCCACAGGATGATATTGCTACAGCTGCTATTGTTTGGAACCCTTAGCGCAACACTCGAAGAAGTGGTCGACCATCGCACACTTGGTGCCATCAACTCGAAAACAAAGCAATTGGTGTGACTTTAAATAACCTCAACAAATTAACTATTTCAAATCACAACTCTTCATCCAATATGACAGAAAAATATTTGACTTTATTGGATTTTCTTGCACAGTAAAAAATTGAACAGTACGTAGTATAACTTTTATTTATTCATCTCATGGTTCATTGGACGCTTTACCAGCATTATTAAATGTGACCTGCAATTGTGGTGGCGCTGATAAACACTGTACTTGCATTTGCAGGATCTCTTGTCTCTCCTCCAGCAGTCTTTGTTTAGCTTTCCTTTCTTGCAAGAGTTGATTCTTGACTTTGGATAGATTTGATTTTAATTCTTCAATTACGATACTATTTGATTTCTCTTCAATTAGTTTGGTATTAATTTCAGCCTTCAAAGCTGTCAACTTGCGATTTTTGTTCGAAAGTGTGGCCTAGTGGGACGAAATGTTAGAGGTAAATTAATTCAACTGAAAATTAATATAAAGTAAAATTCGAATAGGTTGAAAAACTTGTTAAAATTCAATCCAACTGGTCAGGTTCTAGAAGATATTTTTGTATTTTATATTTTGTTTTTGTAACAAACCTTGAGTTCGTTTAGCTCAGCTTTTATATTTATGCTCGGCAGTTTAACAATAAACTCCTTTAAAGTGTCGTAAAGTCTTTGGGATTCTTTCAAGGCTCTATCCTGCTCTACGCTAGCAATATTATAGTTCAGAATTTGTCTGAAAAATCACAAGAAATACGAAAAGTTTCGAGACATACAATTAAAATGAAATTTAACCTCACTTTCTTAACATTTGTATTTTCTCTATAAGTTCGCTCTTCTCCGGATCCTGTCCTCTCAAATTACGCCAACGGTGTATATTCATGGGTGTCAACATTTCTTCTTGCAAGGCACGTGCTTTAATTCTTTCCTGGTTTAAGGTTCTATGCATTTGCAGTAATTCTTGTCGTAAATCGGCAGCATTTTCACGATCTTTGCGTAAAACATTTCTTTCAGTGACAAGATTTTTAATTTCCGTCCGCATTAATTTCATATCTTCTTGATTTTGGGATATTTCACCTTGCAGTAAGTCATGAGATCTTTGCAAATTCTCCAATTCGGTTTTAAGTTGATTATATTGCTCTTCCTTTTTGCTAAGAGCGGCACAAACCGAGTTTTTCTCATTGATCATATTATCCAGTTCTCTCTTGAGACATTGTAATTTTTTCTCCACATCTTGTTGGGCCTTACAAAATGTATCGTTCTCTTTACGTTTCTCGCATAATTCAGCTTTGGTTTGTTGTTGACTAAGTTGAGCGTTGCGTAGAACATTCTTAAGCATGCGGCGTTCCTTTTCCATTTTATCGACTTGTAGCTGCAACTTGCCAATTTCTCCATCTCTGTAGCTGACTTTTCCCTTAAGACTTTCGATGGTCGTTTGTAAATTTTCAATTGAAAATTTCAATTTAATTTTATCATCATTTAATGCTTGTATGCTGCGTTGTAGGGAATTACTTTCATTGATCATCACATCGTGTTGGGTCTTTAATCTAACAAATTGGGTTTCAAGATCACTAATGGTCCGTTTCAATTCCAGTTCATAGGATTCCTTCAAGTGAATATTATCTGAAAAATTAGGTGGAATTGCTTAACAAGCTCAGCCAGTTAGGAGTTATTTTTTTTTTATTACTTTGTAATGTATCCACTTTGTCTAATAAATTTTGTATATCATCCAGTTTTTTCTTCTTCTCCACAGTGATTTGATTCAATTCCCCTTTTAGTTTTTTATTTTGCTTCTCTTGCAGTAGAGCAGAATTTTGCAGAGAGTGTATTTCATGTTGTGCTTCTTGTACGGCTTGTCTTAACTCCTCGTTTAACTTCTGCCCTTGCAAGAAATCATTTTTTAAAGCATCTCTTTCCTTGATAAGATTATTGTTGTTTCTCTCTAGTTGCTGTACTAGTCGTCGCATGGCTTCAATTTCCTTGTCCTGAGTACTCAGTTGGGTTCTTTAAAAGCAGGAGAAGAGAAATGCAAAGTTCATTTAACTCTTTTGTTTTAATAAATTATTTTCTTATACTTACCTGAATCTCAAATTCTCTTCTGCAAGATTCTTACATGTTTGTTCTAAAGAACCATATTTTCTAGATGCGCCATCTTGCAGTTTGGCCAATTTAGCATTTTCCTGTTTCCATTTGATAATTTCGTCCTCTCTTATCTTCCCCAAAAAACGGAAAGAAAAAATATCTCTGAAATCGAATACTTTTATTGTTATGGTTTACCTTCAATTTATTTAATTTCTGGGTCAAGTCCCTTTTGTATTTATCTCTCTCTTGAATGGCATATTCTAAGTCAACCGTGACTTTGGCCAATTTGTTGCAAGCTGCATTATGCTGACTATTTAAATTGTCGATATTGGTTTTCAAGGATAAAATTTGTAAATTTTGGCGCACCTTCAATTTGGTTAATTTTTCGTTTTGTTGTTTTAACAAGGAAATTTGTTCGCTGCATTTCAACTCATCGGACTTTAACTGATCTAGATCTTTCGTTAAGGTATCTATAAGTTTTTTGCTATTAAACGCTTCAGTCGAGGTCTCCTGTAAGCAAGAAAATTGGGTTACTTATTTTTAAATTTATTTGTTTGTTGTCTTCTTACATCTAAAACTTTGATTATGTTTTTATTCTTCTCTTCCAACGTTTGATTCATGGTCTCTAATTCGCTGGAGTAATTACGCTGCATTTGTAAACGTTTATTCAGATCTCGTATTTCATTTTTCAGGTTTTCTTTCTCTTTATTTTCATCTCTACGACTGTTAGACAGACAATAAATTGTGTTTAGAAAAGAGTGTTAGAAATGGTTTACAGTGTTACTCACTGTTTTAAATTGGCTCTTGTATCACTTAATGATTTGATAGTATGTAGCTGTTCTTCTACAGTTTCTTTAAGTTTGATCAATTCATCTTGAGCAGTTTGTTCCCGCATGTGAGCAGCATCTTTTTGGCGCCACGCATTCTCTGCAAAAAAATACAATTGTTTGTAATTAAGTATTCCAAAATAAATTGGAGGGAGTTTTAAGACTGATTTTAAAAGAAATATGCCAACTGAACGAATGTATAACGCCAAAGTTTCGTTAAAGTTAATTCAATTCGTCTCTGTACTAATAAAATCATTTTCTAGGTTAATTTCCTAACTGGGTAAAAAAGGCGAAACAGTAAATTCCCCACTGCGGGGTGCTTTAAAATTTTTGTTTGTATTTTATTCTGGAGTGGAATCGTTACATCAGTGAACGTACAACACGGATCGTAAAAATTTGTTTTTTTGGATTATAACGTACGTCAACTGAAGATAACTCACAATATTTGGAGATTATAACATACGTTACAACGTACGTTGTTACGAATTGTAATCCGATAAACAAATTTAACGTATTTTTTTCTTCGTACGATTGATGTAACGACTCCACCCCTGTATTGTTACATGGGTAAATTATTCGCTGTCTAGTTATCTAGCCTTGGCTCAGATGTCGAAGCGTTTCTTTTCATGTTAAAAATATAAAGACGAAACTAAAATGTTTACTCAAATACTTCCAAAGGATTAGTGCCTGATAAATGTGAAAAGTTTTAATGAGACAATTTTATCACATCAAAGTTTGTTCAAGCGAAGCTGCTCTTTGTTCCTTCCTAAACTAGGTTAACTTATACTTTTAAGTCTTCTTGATTTCCTTTTTTGTTGTGTTTGTCCAGCAATGAAGAAGGATGCGGGAGTAGTGTTTGTGGACACTCGATTTAAACTCGCCTACATTGCAGGTGGCAGGAAAGACTTCTACAAGGAGTTTATTCCACATACGAATTACCCAGTAATGTGTTGTGTGGTTCACTGGCAAATATACCACAAAGGCATTAATGCAGGACGTGTTATATGTAAATCAATATTTTCGGATCTCAGGAACAAGTTCCCTAATTTCATTGGAGCACATTCCGTTATAGTAACGGTAGTACAATGACACACAAACTACATTGCGTCGCTGTTGCAGTGAGTCAAAACAGTTGGATACCCTAATGGCTCCCTATTTTTATTGATGGAAGTTGTGCTTAATTTTTGGTCGGATATAGGTGGTATGTTAAGATCGTCAAGAGCTCTTGATTCCTTAATACTTGTATCACTCATAACAACAGACGAAGCTACATTATCTGTCATACGTCTATAACAATTGTCCAATGCTGCTATCATCTGTCGTCGAAATGTAAGACTATAAGCTTGACATTAAGGATCATTTAGAAAAATAAGAAATAGTGTAGCGGTTTTTTTCTGCAACGTGATAGGAATCGAGGGTAGTTCTTACCCACACCAAGAGCTAAAATTTGGACAGTAGTGCAACTTGTCACACCCTACCAAACGCTTTAGATATATCAAGAGCCACCACTTTACTTTTACCGAAATGGTATATGGAACTACACCATCTCTTGAAAAAGAACGCTAGCACGTCTTCCACGGAAACAATACTGGCGGTCGCTAGGAAAATTGTTATATCTCATAAGATGGAAATTTACCATACTTTCCATAACTTAAAAAAGTGCAGAACAAATTACAATTGGGCGGTAATTTTCAGTGTTGTTGGCCTTACCCTTTTTGGGAATTGGAGTTACATAAGAAAACTGCCAACACATTATAAAAATTCGCCCGCATGGTAAAGTCTGTTAAAAAAGTTATTTAATGGACGTGGTAATGTCGAAGGCACGATTTCAAGACCAGTGCAGGAATGCCGCCCGGTAGACTTATTTATTTGGAGGTCCGCTAGGACGCTTTTGACTGCACGTGCTCGAAAGAATATGCTTGGCCTAATTCTTGATACTCTTTCGATGACGGGCAGGGGTAGATTGCTTTACAGAAAGCAAGAGTTACTTGCAAATAGTTCAGATCAATGGTAAGCTTTATCAACTGGGTTAGTGAATATTTGGCAATGTGACCAGATTAGAAAAAATTTTGCAGCTAAGTCGATTTTACAATAATGCTAAAAATAATGCCAAAATCGAAAAATCTGTTTTTATTATCTTTTCCAGTTTTAGTGGAAAAATATAATTCAAATGCCTTTTAAGGAGTACGTTCAAAATAGATTCTAAGCCGTAAAAAATTTTGTTAAATCAAATAAAATTATAGCAAATATGAAATGTGCCGCCAATTGCCAAATTTTAATATTCGAGTAGCTTAAAGTTTCATTTGCTAACCTCAACTTAAAACTTGAACTGTTTTCTTAATCTCCTTGCTGAGTTAATAAAAAAGTATTCAATCTTGTAGTCTAATGACAATTAACTGCTGCTCTAATCCAGGATTTTATTTTCATAAATAAAGTAATAATATTTAAAAATTATTACTGTATGACTGTAGTAGTGTTTTATAACGGGTGGTTTTTTGAGAGGCCGAGAACTTTATAATTTCTGTGAAAGACGATTTTACAGTTAGGGATAGTTTTGTTGGGCAATTCATATTGAAATTTCAAATCCTTAAAATTTATTTTGAAAAATATTGTTCAATTCGAAAGAAACTTATACTATGCGCTATAATTTATTTGCTGAAATAAAAATTGTATGGACGATTAATTTCACAAAAGGGAAGGGTTAACTCGCCAACTCGTTGGTGCGATTGGACGCTATTGTATTAAAAACATAAAAAAATCGCATGTGTAATCCGGCGCGTAAAGGCCAATATCCACAATTTTATGGCCGAGTTACAGCCATATACGCGACAGCCATGGTGAGCACGTGCCCGAGGGCATATTCAAACATTAATGTCATTAAATTATTTTTTAGTTAAAGCCAATTTCATGTTTATAAAATATTTTTCGATTATTTTGATATAATTTAAGAATCTCTGCCTCTAAAAAACACCTGATATTTAAGTTAATTAGAAACATGAATACAATTGAATTTACCTATGACTTCTCTCAATTGTGCTATAGTATCCTGATCCAGTTGTGTTATTTTGTGAGCATCTTCCAATTGTGATCTCAATTTTGTCAACTCCTCCTCTAAGTCTTGGCATTTAGCTGTTTCCAATTTTAAGTTACACTTAAAGCGATTACTGCAAATTACTAAACGTTGGATATTGTCGGCATTATTTTGAATACCCTTTTGTCTTAAAATTTTAGTGATCTAATGAACGGAATAAATTTAAGATATTCTTCTAACGCCCCAGTAACATTTAGCCGTACCTCTGGAATTTGGCTTAATAAATCTTTGTAAAACTCATCATCAAAGTTATCTGGTACTAAGGGGTCATCCTCAGAGCCCGATCCCTTTGTGCGTACACTTTCATCCATTTCTTATAGAGAGTTTTTTAACTCGTTTAAAATTGCTTTTATTGATAAATACTTTTTAATAACTTTGCCGTTAATTTGTTTCTGTTTCCTGATTCAGTAAAATTTTGTTTTTATTTTGTTACTGCGAGCAAAAATATTGACTTAATAATTATGCCACAAATTATCTAAGCAACTGATTGCAGAGAGTGCAGGAGAAATCGGGAGAGTGCGTCGAGCTAGTAAAGAGTAAGTTTGTTGCAAACAATTTGTGATGGATTTTGTTGTGTGCTAACATTACTATAGTGCAACAGGTAATGGTCGAACAAGGTTGCGAGTGGGGTGAATTTGTCAAAGCAGCCTGCGCTCAAATAGCGTTACAATATAGTCGTTATTTACTCCACATTGTTGCCATGGTTGGTGTACATGCCTGAGTGATTTGTTGTTTGATAATAACGTACTCTCACTTGTTGAAGTTGTAAATTAAAGAAATCAGATTTGTAAAGGTGTGAAAACATATAAGAATTATACATTTTCAACCCCTTGATGCTTATAAAGTTAAACAATTTTTAGGATTTGTTATTTATTTATTATCTTATACTTATGCTTTAATTTTAAGATACCGTGAGACTAGCTATAGCTACAAGTCTAAACAATTTAAAAAAAGACTTTAAATAATATTAAATAATATTGCTCATGAACCACGTGCTGCGTACAATTAGCGCAGAATTACTAAGATTGACTTTGACAAAACCTGGTATGGAAGATACCTATATACACATGGCTGCTAGATATAACATAGCATGTGAGTTTTCTATACAGAACAGGCGTGCAAAATTTAATTTTGTAATGATACTTTTTGCCAACCGAAAAAGTAGGTGTGTTTGTAATAAAAATGTTTTTTCTAATTGAAAAGGTATTATGTACATATACAGTATGTCAGTATCGATGGCTTAATATAAAAAAGGCGCATGCCAATTTTCAGTAATATTACAACAGCAGTAAAAAATGGTATAAAATCGTGTAAATAAAGTTATGCAATCCTTGCTAAAAACTCGCGACAAATTTAATTCTGATTTTTTTTCTGCTAGTGATTTTTATTATTGAAATTTTTGAAAACAAATGCAAATTTAAGGCGTTTATGAATATTATTTTATACCAGCTTCACCCGGGGAGAATACTCTTGTTACCTATCAAAGGCCTATTATGCGGAAAACTATTAATACGACATAAGAGAATTATTACTTACTTTGGCTGGGGAGTAACGACCGTTTTTAAAAACAACCCACACCAAATTTTAAGACAGCTATATTTTCAGATGGTCAAATGAAGGAAAATGAATATTTACTTTGCATGAAGGGCAGTCCTCTACCCGCTTCTATGTCTTCAGAGATTTTCCTCAGTACGCACTTGGTGTTCCAAATACCCTGCACTAATTTTTAAGACTCACTGTGGAGGGAAAATGTTAACTACTCTAAAATATTTGTTTTTTTTTAGAATTCGATTAAATGATTTCATACTTTAAATGTCCTGCTAATATGTTAACTAATGTCTAATCAAAGCATGTTTTTGCATTTCCCCAATACTGTTATTGTTTGTTATTTTTTTTTCGTTGCGTTTCTTATAGCACCGGTTTTCGTTTTTACTTATATCTTTGCATGCACTCCACTTCAATGCATATAGTCACACATACAACTATAGTTATGTTGGCATGCAGGTGTGTGTGGTGTGTACTTGCAGTAAGCATTTCAGCAACAACTAGACTCTTTTTTTTTGTTACATTGTTGTTGTACATTTCACTTTTTTCGTTTTTTGTTGCATTGCATTGAGTTTTGCCTTGGCTTTGTCTCTGGCTTTTGATCATCATCATGTAGTTGAACACTTTCAGTTTCATTTTCCATTTAATTCATTTCGTGTCGTGCAATTTTACGTAGTTGTTTTGTAGAAAGAAATTAAATTAAATTAAAATTTACCAAAATAAATAATATTTTGAAAATATTAATAACTCTAACAAGAAATTTAATTGTGAATTAGGAAAAAGAAAATATTTTATGTATTTGCTTAACAAAGGAAAAAGAAGAAAAAGTGTTTTTGTTTTGCTGCTGTCGTTACTCGTATTGTGATAAAAGTGTTTAATTAATCTTTGTTTATTTATTTGACATCAATAAATTTGATAAAAAAATTATAATGGCCCTTAGAAAAGTGTCTTTAACGTTGTCGTCATCTTCGGTGAAGCAACAGCAGGCTTCACTGGATATAGAAAAAATTAAACGCCATTTTAGTTGGTCCGATTGTGAGACAATGTAAGTTTATTGAACTTTTGTTTTATAATTTTTTTAGCTTTCTATTTAATTTTTTTGTGTTCGATATTTATCGTTATTACTTAATGAAATATTTAATATTTTGTGAATTATTAAAAAATAAATTAAACTAACAAGATATTCAAGGCTAACAAGCTAAAGCGTCAGCATCAGCTGAGCATGTTTACACTTCATATTTTATAATTGTAGTTTACGTGGGGTGGTTGAGAAGTTGTTTTGCTTCCAATAGTGCAGTTAAATAGTTTTACTGTATTATGGTTTTTCTTGACCTTTTCTAATTCAATTTATTAAGTTTTCGACATTTCGCTACTTCATTGTCTATCATCAGAAAATAAAATATTTTTTATAACAATCAAAACCAAAAAACCAAAATTATGTCTATTAAAAAATACTTGTCACAAAATTTTCAAAAATGTTTCAAAACTTATTATATGAAAAAGATAGCTAAATTGGAAGCGATAAGAATTTTTATGACTTATGTTGTTGTAAGTACCTCGAATTGATTTTAGGCAACCGATTTATACATAACGTCTACCCTATTTTGCATGAGTTTCGTGCTAACACTAGCTTTCACACTTCACTGTGGTGTTTTCCAACTGTCAACAGATAACTGTCGGTCCTCTTTTTCATCACGTAGTCTTTTGTAATTGCTTCTAACGCTTTGGTGACATCTCACGCACTATCAAATTTATCCAGTGTCTGCTGGTGGTCCTAATCCTTTTGCTAGACAGTGATGGACCTCTTCCTCAGAAGTACCATTGGATACTGAACCGTTCACCTCTTGCGAGGTTTTCTTTTCCATCTCTTCAGAATCCCTCAATTGGGTAACAAATGCTTCATTTTCCATCCCTATCGGAATCTCGCGGTCGAACGCCTTACGAGTACCTTTAGAGATTGATTCATGTACCCCTCGCGAGGTATATTTCGGATTTATCTCTTGGCCAATTGAAATCGGAGTTCCTTCATATAATGGAGAAAGAGATGTTTACCCACACAGAGCTCTATATGTACGGTTAAATCTGTATTAAAACTGGGAATCGACTGATATTCAGAGTTCGCATATTATGTACCAAGCACCTTCTAGGTCCTGCATCCCTGGCGTATTATTGATTAGGGATTTTTATAAGAGAGTATTAACTTCTCTCCACTCAACATATTTAGCTAAACTCTTAGCAGAGGCGCGAACCTGCTACCGGTCGCCACCTCTAGGAGGTATTAGTCAGAACTAGGAGGTATAAGACAGAGGTCTCAGTTTCGGCATACCGTGCCTTTGTGCCTGCCAACTGACGGCCCTTTTATCGAAATAATTACTTCAATAAATTTTCAAAATAGTTCTTTGGCTTTATTTAGGTTAACAAAAAACTTAAGAATAATCTTTATTTTCTATTTATGAAAAAATTAATCAATCTTCTATAAATTAAGCCTTAATATTACTTTCTAGAAGAATATAAGAATATATTATATATATATATATATATATATATATTAAAAAATAGAGAACTGACTTTTGTTTTTTTTTTTTCAAATTCACATCAATTTGAATTTAAATATTAAAAGCGAACCTATCTCGTAATATGGGACCATACACACGAAAATTGCATTTTAATTAATTTTACGGTTTCGGAGATTAGCGTGTACAATCATAGTGATACGTGAATTTTATCTATTAGGAAGAAGAAGAAGATACATCAAAACCAGCTGATTTGTTCTGTAGGGAGGAGTCTTGTTTCTAAACGACAAAATATTATACCCAGCCATCAAAAATAAGGAAGAAATTAGTTAAGCGATTACCCATTCAAACATCAGGAAATATTTGAACTCCGATTTAACCAGATGAATATCAAGCATTAATACATAAAAACAAAAATGAATTAATTAAACTTGCAATTATAATTATAATATTGAATAATAAATTATAATGTACGCGTACTAGTAGTTTTCAATTGGAAAAAATTTTACATTTCCATGAAATTAATTAATTAATTTAAATAAATGTTCAGTTATATTTTTTGAGCAAAGTTCAGAAATAAAAAATAATAATAAGATTAAGATTGCTTTTGATGAAGTTTGACGTCCTGATATATATTATATTACAGAACGTAATTAATTATCATATACAGGTAGACCCCGCTTAAGTGTTTATATATTTAGGTTTATCAATTCGCTTCTCCTCAGGATTGGCACAGTTCTCATGTTCATTAATATATTTTTAGTTACAAGTTCGTTTACAATTGTCATATTTTAAATCCCTTCACCTTCCTTTGCATTCGCAAGAATCTTATTCCAAGCGCTGTGTGATATATTGCCTGTCTTCACGCCAAGCAAAGCATGGTTTAGGTAATCATAATCTTAGAGCAACATATTATGATTGAATGGTATGCCTTTAAAGAAATCACATTATTATTGTTAATAATAATAATAGAAAAGCATTTAATCGAGTTCATGAATTATATTGTTTTAAAACCAATCATTTTGTTATAGTATCTTAGTCGTACTTTGATAAAGCCCTACCGGACCTTATCATATTATGATTATTAACACCATTTTATGATTAGAATTATATAAAGAATTGTATTGATCATCGAATGATCAAATGTAAACATCAAATGTAATGTTGGGATCATACCATAATTACAATTACGTTACAGCACAGATCACTTATATCAAGGCGCTTTTATTCATGAAGTACACGCCTATTCACAAAGTCTTTAAGGAGCCATTTCCAAGTTAGATTCCTATTTAATATGTTTTTCTATTTCGTTATTACATATGTATTTATTTTTATTAATTATTTGCTATACGCATTGTGTGGATAACTGTGCATAAAATGTGCTTATGATGCCCCATTATTTTGTAAGCGTGAATTTTGAATTAAAGTTTTTATTCTTCAAGTTATGTTTGAAAATGCAGTATCGCATAGTTGAGTGGTGTTTAATAAACTTAATAAATAAATATAAAAATTTATGTTTTAAATATGCCATATGAATTAAGACAGTGTTCGTGTGGAATCGGAAGATTAATATAAAAATTTATAAAATAAAAATAATTAATACAGGACGTTTTTTTAAGCCCGATAGAAATTGAAATTGTAAAAAGTAATACGACATTTTAAATTTTAATAAAAAAATGCTTTTGTTCGAAAGATCAATACAAGGAATTAACATTTAAAAATGATTTCTGGCATATGGTCATCGAGGTCGTTCTTAACGAAGCGTATTCTCGACGTCCGTATGTCATAAATAACACGAACAATGTTGGCCTCTAAGGCGTAAGTTGTTGCTGGATTATAAACATAAAATAGTGACTTCACGTGTGCCCCCAGGAAATCATCGAGAGGTGTCAAATAACAAGGCCTTGGAAGCGAATTGGCTCTTTTCTCGAAATCAACTTATCGCCAAATTTTGATTTCAATAAGACGATGGTTGCGGTCATCGTATGACACACAACGCCAGGTGAAACCAGAATGTCATCCATATTTTGAAAGAAAATATTATTTGTCATGATGAGCTAACGATCTCCATTGACCGTAACGCGATCTCCGGCTGTATTTTTGAAGAATTAAATGAATGATGCCACCAGCGCCAAACGGTGAATTTGTTTGGATGTAGTGTAGTTTGTAGGGTTTGCTGAGGTTTGGTTTTACTCCATAAGCGCTAATTTTATTTATTAATAAACACGGTACGCAAAAAATCAGCCTCAGAGCTGAACACAATTTCGCGGTAAAACATCGCATCACTTGGTGACTGATTTCCAACAAAAATTAAAATAATTTTGTAGCCGTTGCTCAAGCGTCAATCTATTTATGATCATTTGCCAAAATATAATGATAATAAATGTCAACAAATAGCTTAGTATGACAGTTCGTTTGACAGTTGGTACTTTCGTAAGGTTTTATATTTTCAAATAAGCTTAATCTATAATTAGAGTTCCAAGCTTGTAGTATACTGCTCAAAAGCAACATTATCGCAAGGTTTAAATTTTGTTTATTAAACCATTGTTTAGAAAGAAGCCTTTCTTCACAATAATATTCATAACAGTTTCCTAAGTTTAAGGCTTGTGGTAGTAAGTTTGTTGCAAACAATTTTTGTTTGTTGGATTTCGAATTGCCTACGTCAATTTCATTGCAAGTAGTAAATCTATATTATGTAATTCAACCCTCTCTTTTTAGTTGATTTTAATAAATTATTCTTTAATAACTGTTAATTTATAGTATGTAGAAATTATTAATTTGATTTATAATCACTTAATAACTTCGATTAATGTGCCATTGCACAAAAAACAAAGACCTCCAAAAAATCGAAAACAACAAAATGTTTATAAAAGAAAAAATAAACGCACTGGCGTTCGATCAGCACCCGTTAATGACATCAAAACCCGACAGCAACCTCTAGATTCAGTAATTACAGTGATTGCACAAAAATGCGCCTTAAAATTATAAACGACTAAACCAACAAAATGAAAACAACAACTACAGTACATAATAATAAAGTAATAATGACAACAGCAACAGTGAGAAACTGATATGTGATTGACCACTTAAAAAAGACTTCTTGAATGGAATTCTGGCGAATAAAATGGTCAAGAAACGAAAAACAGCCACCACAACTTGTAGCTGTTGCTTCACATTGTTTATGCACGTTCATAATAATAATAAAAATGGGTACCTCAGTAAGGTTGCCAGATGTTATTAAGCTATTTTAGCCCTTTTTTGTAGGAAATACCATATAATTTTATGCATTTTATAAATTCAATAGATAACGTTATTTTTCAGGAACCGTAATAGTTATCACTTTTTACCTAAAATTGTTATTCTTTGATGTATATTTTTTTGACAGAAATGACTATTATTTCTTGATGTTTGTTGTAGTAACAAAAATTAATTCTGGATTTATTTGAATGTAGCTTACCTTTTTTATACTTTGAATTTACAGAATATAACACTTATTTCGACACGAAAAAATAAAAAAAATGCTAATTATTTTTTAAAAAAACTAAGAAATCAAAAAATAATAGTTTAAAAATTAAAAATCATTATTTCAATTTAAAAAGAATTGATTTTATAACAATTTAGTTTAAAACAATGAATAAATTGTGGCGTTGCATGCTGTTTTATTTAAATTAGGGCCTCTGTGACATACCTGAATATAAAATAATTTCAAAACATAAACTATTAAGACTTTATGAAAATTTAGTAAAAACGAATTTAAAAGAAATAAAATAAAACGAACACATCACAACTCTTTTCCGTTTTAAATGGATCTTGAACACATACTTAAATTTGAGATTGATTTAAAAATGATTATAGAAGTCGCTTGTAATTCAATGACGACATTCCACGAAATATAATTATTATTTCTTGAGATCTTGCTTAAAGCAATATCTGGCAACTCTGTGAAGACAAAAGGTGAAGTAGACACAGTTCATTACAAACTATACAAACGTTGTTGTTGTTGTGTTTTTATACACATGTGTACATATGT
Organism: Phania funesta; assembly: GCA_963932375.1. NCBI lineage: Eukaryota > Metazoa > Arthropoda > Insecta > Diptera > Tachinidae > Phania > Phania funesta. Next base: position 9,229,406 of record OZ010652.1, read on the forward strand.
ATATTTTTTTAATATAATAGCAATAAAAATGCAACAAAAAACACAAACAGCGCTTTTATCTTCTTTTTTTTTAAGTACAAGTTGGGTTATTACGATTTCATCAGAGTTTAGGCATTGAAAATAAGTTTCAAGTTCATTCGCTATTTTCGTTAAAATATTCCAAAAATTAATTCATTCTGCTGCAGCGTAAGAAACGCACACATACTTATGTATGTTACTTTAAACAGAGATACAAAAAATGACGCAGAACTATGAACTGAACCTCAGCACCGAAGAAACGCAGGGCATTTTCGCAAGAGGTGTCAAGGAATTTACAACAATTGTTATTATACCAAAACCGTTCCCAATTCCTTTGAATGAACATTTAAACAAGAGATTTCTGTGGCAATAAAAAAAAAGAAAAGTATTCATTACTTCAATGTTTGTTTTTGAGTTAGCTTTAGAAACAAACAAACAAACAAACGTATGAGAATGTGAATTCAAAAGATGCGATTTGTATAATTGTTGTAATTGATTTTTTATTAATAGACAAAATGTCACCGCAAATTCCATAAAATTCATTATTTAGTTCGAATTTTTTTTAAATTAATTAAACTGATTTCTTTGACAAATTGTTGTAAAAAACGGGACATTGTTATATCTTCTTTTCCGCCAGGATAAACCAACCCTAAAATTAAGAGGAATCGATTTTCATAGAAAATTTACATCCTTAATTGGTAAAATATTTTCGCGGATTTATTTTGTGCTGATCTTGTCATTGTAAATAAAAAGTAAATAAAATAGAAATTGACTAGTTTTTAGTTAAAGTCAAAGTTACGTCTTCGTCATAAGACGGGGTTGGGCATTTTAAATGTCGCCAGATTTAGTAGTAAGAAACTAAGCTACAATCGATTCTAGATGTTTTTTATTTTAACAACTTTTTTGTTTTTAGTTACGAACACAGGCCACCATTATATGTTTACCAGAACAATATTTTGTTGTAGAGATTATATGGTTGTCCTGACCATGCAAAAATCATGTTTTATTTTAATTATTATTAATCGTTTTGGCTAGGAAACGGCCACCGGGATTCGCGCCTGATTATATATTAAAAAATATTGCGAAGCAATTATGAAGTCGCGGGTCTGTTTGAATAAGTTACATTCGGCCGATGCTATCTCAGAGTCAGCGAAATCCATGCCATTGCTTAATTTTAGACGGAACTATACCGCAGATTAATTTTAAATTGTATCTATTGGATTAATGCCAACGTGCGAAGCCGTGAGTGGCATTTTTTTCAACGTCGCCGATGTATGGCTTTGTGTTTTCTTTTAAGTTTCAGCTAAATTACTTACTTCGAACGGAATTGATTTCTCTATATACATATGTATGTATGTATGTATGTATGTATGTATGTATGTATGTATGTATGTATGTATGTATGTATGTATGTATGTATGTATGTATGTATGTATGTATGTATGTATGTATGTATGTATGTACATGCATAAGAGTGCGTTTATTATTACGTAACGCATTAAAATACGAGGTAATTTCAAAAGATCTCTAGCTCATTTAGAAGTTAGACAAAAAGGTTTACAGATTGGCATTTTTTCAATAAACTTTAACAAGATAAAAATCAAATGCATTTATTGTGTTGTTAAAATTTACAATAAGCTACAAAACTCCCAAAAATGCAAATGAAAAAAAATATTTAACACAAACCATATTCGTGTTAAAGCTCATCTCTTACAGATTTAAAACGGATTGCGAAATATAAATAATTTTGTTTCCTTCAAGGCCAAATAGTAAATATTTCAACGACCGGCCCCACTACACAAACACTTTATTTATTAACAAAAAATTCATTTTAAAGCGAAGTGGGAAAATGTTTTATGCTTCTCTTCCAAAATGGTAAAATTTTAAATATGTTGACTTGATGCGTATGTGTAGTTTATTGGTCTAAACCCAAAATTATAGTCAAATGTGCTACATTAATTTCAATCAGGCAAAACACCAACGAACATATAGAAAAAGTTGCATCAGCGCCTACAATCAGCAAATAAACATTTCAATGATGTGAAGAAATAAAAATAATATTATGAAGTGAAAAAAACAATATTAATTTACTTCAGGCTTAGTAGCGTGAGTAACTATAGAGTCGTAATCAACCACGCTCTAAAAGTTTTTGAACTAAAAGTTTTAAACAAGCGCAAGCATTTTTCAGCCGGAATTAAAATGAAAATGATTATTTGTTATAAAAGAATCGGAATTAAATTCGTTATCCTTTATTTTTTACATATTTTGGCATTATTTGGAAGAGACATTCGGCAACTTATCATAGCTTTCATACTAAGACTGCTGCCGAAAATCTCTTAAACTTAAGGCATAAATATTGCAAAATACAGCTTCGGATCACGATTAAATTTAAGATTTTCTCAACCGTGTGATTATTAGAGTTATTTCGGTCACGAACTAGTTCTTTCAATTCAGAGATTATTTCAGAAAGTTTATAGCATTGTTACAGCAACTATAAAAACAACACAAAATTTATTTTGGTGTACTTAAAAATGTTTGTTGTATTTGTACATGATATAAAATATGCTACCACCTCTCTGAAATTATGTCATGTTTCCTAATTATAATTAATATATCTGCAAACTTGTAAACGTGAATAAATATGAGTTTATTCTCGCAGTAAATTAGTTACAGAATTAATTACGTGAACATTGTAAATTACGCCTCTATGTGATCGTTAATAATTTTATTCCATCATTAGAGAAGGTTTTCACACCAATCCAATTATAAGTGCCACTGTGAATGATCCTATACAATTTCGGCTATTTTTATTAAAATCGACAATTCGAAATATATAGTAGATATAAGAAAATCACCCGGACCTAACCGTATTACAGGATCATTGATAAGAAACTTCTGCTGTGAGAATTTTGTTATTTTTCACATGCGCTTGGAATGTCTAAATTTGTTATGATCCCTAAATCGGATATAATATAATAAAGATCCGACGGTAGCATCTGCACAAGTTCAGTCCCATATTCATAAGCTAGAAGACTGGCGAAAACTGTGGAGAATAAAGGTACATCCATCGAAATGTGCTCATGTAACGTTTTCCCTAAGAAGGGAAAATTGTCCACCAATAACAATAACAAATATCACGGTTCCAGCGAAAACGCACGTTAACTATTTGAGTATCCACCTAGATCGACGCCTAACTTGGTCCCGTCACATTGAGGCAAAAATAACGTCCATAAAGGTTCGAACGAATCGACTACATTGGGTAATAAGTCCTAACTCAACCTTGGCTTTGGAATATAAAGCCAATATGTTCATATGGCATTCAGCTGTGGAGTACTGCTTGCGCATCAAACATCCAGAAATTACAAAAAAGAGAGTCTAGAAGTTTTGAGACTTGTGGTTTGCGCCCCTTGGTATATAAGAAATGATAATATCCATAGAGATCTAGAAGTTCCTACGAAGAAGAAAAACTATACTTGTGCAAATACGTAAACAAACTAGTGGTCCATCCCAACACTCGTACGCCATTTACTGCAATTTCATGAAAATTTACTGAAAAAAACAAACATATTGAGTCTGGAGAGACGGCTCCCCTACCCAGTAGTAGACAGTTTATTAAGATTTGAATACAATAAATTAGTTTAGAAATAAGACTTGAATACTTATTGTAAATTTCTTTTAGTAGAAAGATCTTCCAAAAAGATTAACAGAAGAGTAAGTGATTCGATTAAAATTTCCACTTCTATAACTGTATTAACGAATATATAAAATTGTGTCACCCGCCCATCTCTTGTCCCAACTATGTATCTTTAAATGCCCTACTTAGCCATAGAGTTATTTCTTCTTTGGCCGCTGGCAACTGCTGATGTTCATGTCTTTTGACACCTTTTTTTTAATTTCAAGGCCACTTAAGCGTTAAACTTTGCTGTATGCGTTGCTGCTTCTGCTGTCGTTGTTGTCAATAATTAGTTGTTTTGAGGCTTGAAGTGTTGATGGCTTTTTATTGTGTTGACTAAATGAATGTCTCAGTTAATAAAAACTAAGCATTGGTACATTTGAATCTATTGAATTGTCTTCTTTGTTTTCATGTAATTTTAATTGACTATTTACAGTGAAACTATGAAGAAACTAATTCCTTGATAATATTAATTTTATAAACCTTTTGTTCAATTAATATAATTTTTCTGAAATCCGTTAACTGAATTTGTTAACACAAGCTGTTTTAATTATTTTTATAAATTTTATTCTGAGTTCAAATATTGAAATTTTTGCTTAAAATATGTGAGTTTTTGTTTATATTTTACAGTAAAAATTTGTTAACTGTGTTATTGCGAAATTGTTGCATAGAAGATATTAATCAAAACGATTAAAGTTTGTTCAGAAATATTTCTGTAGTTTCCATGTAGTTTATCATCAATTTAAAGTGCCTCTAGTTGAAAAGGGTATAACGCTCATAATTGATTAGAGATTTATCTGTAAAATTCAACTCGAAAAATTGTAAATACTTTTTCTGGTATAAAATATTTACGTAAGCAATAACCGTATTCAGTGCTTTATGCAAATGATGTTGCAAAAGTGCAAATGCAAAATGAAATGCGTATGAAAGTCAACAGAAATTTTGTATATTTGTTGTTGGATTTCATAAAAAATTAAAATATTTTGCATTTGCACTTTCGCAAGACTATTTGCATCAAATACTGAATACGGCTAATACATTTACAACTCCGAGTCCACGTAGAGTTAAAAATGTCTACAGATAATTGAACCAATTACATTTTAAATAACAATTTAAATTAAAGACAGTTATTTTAGTAAATTTAATTTCAACTAATTTGCAGTCTATAGTTCCTGTTGACTACGTAACTATTAGTTATGTAAACGTAGTTATTCGTGTCTATTATGACTATCAGATCAACATTACAATGGAACTTTTCCTAATGTTTCGTTTTCCCACCTGCACTTCCGATGTAAACCAGTATTCCAGTATTAAGCACCGATCTTGCAAAAATATGTTAAAGAATGCCACACCGATTTCGAATAGACTTTTTCCCCATAATTTTCGAAGTTGATAAAGAATTTAATATTCGTAAATTCGCGTTCTAATTCAAACAGTTCTAAACTCATGTTAGCCACGATAAGACCTTTAAGAAAGTTTAGTAAGATGGTAAAGTGGAGGGATAGAGGAGCTTCATTGTTTAACAACTCTTTTTTTCGGAACAGGGTGGCAGCATCCGTCGCTTTAAAGCCGGTCAAGGAGGGCATTGTGATATATATTGTACTATAATGTATAGAAATTACTATCAGACAAATTGCCGTTATTGATTGGCAGCCGTTAAAGTACGAACACAGGCGACTAAAATCTGCATGATAAATTTCCTGGTGTTTTACTCTCTTATTTAAGTCATCTATGAGGTTTTTTTCATAGGTTTATTTGTAATCAAAGATTTAAAAGCTCCGAGTTTTATGATGAAAAAATATTAAAATAATATTATTTGCCTAGTTAAATTTTTATCAGGTGAGGTATCAGACAATAATTTTTTTAATTCATAAAAGTTTACGTTAAATACCTACACAAAAACAACTGACATGTTTCCACATTTAGACCTTGATCTATTTGTCAGTTCGTGTGAACTCAAGTTTAAGCTGACGATAAAGAACATCACAAAGATCATGCACGTGTATGTTAATAACTTTAGTCTTGTTCCTCAATTTAGAAAAACAATTTTTAGATTTTTTCAAAAGAGGGGGTTTAAATAAGGGTGGGTTAAAGCTGCAAGGAAAGAAAAAACATGATAACAATAATCTAAAATCTATTTGTTTGTTGCAACCTTATAGAGTTGTAGATAATATAATATATTCGTTGTGGCATACAAATACTTTTGCAAGATGAGTATTTTCCTTCATTAGTGAAAACAGTCGTTCGAGTTCGGAACTCACGACTTTAGACCTGCATAAAATCAACAAGTATAATTCAAAATTATTGTTTGATCGTCCAAACATTAAATGGCTTAAGATGTCTGGGTTCGTATCCCATCCACTGCTAATTAATAATAACATAAGTTTTTCTGCTATGTACTACCTTCTATTCATACTACGAGTATTTATCACGGCGTCATCCTTTGTCGATATCACTCTATGGCATTAAATGAGCTTCAAGTAATGCGCCTCCGTAAGCCCAGAGGCGATGCAACACTGTTCTAAAAATAAAGCCCAAGGGTTATGTTAATACTGAAGTTTTTCTATCCTCCTACTTCACTTCTGTACTTCTGTACTCTATTGCTTTTCAAAGACAAGAAAAATAAATAATTGCCTAAACGTTATTTTCCTTAAAATTAAATTCGAGTTTAACTAGCGAGGAGCGTACATTTTTAAAATACAGCCTAAGCAATTTGCTGTCAACAGAGCACTGTTATTCACTTAACATTCAAGGTAAGTCAAACCTCTCATATTCTAGAGGCTTAAACAGAATGTGTGCACCAGCTCCACACGAAAAGCAAATGTAAAAATTGGTCCAAGAAATACTTAATGGAATTATAATACTAGGATATCTGAAAAAAATTTCAAAGAAGAAAAAATCGAATTTAGGCTAAATCATTTTTACATAAATGTAGAACTTTTTATTTTATTTACTGATTTTTAAAAGGCAAAAAATATTCTCTTACTTGCTTTTCTTAAATTAAACTAATTACATCTATTCCATCTAAAGTTATGGAATGACTGGTTCTTGATGAAGAACTTGTTTTAAACTCATTGAGAGTTGAGAAGTAACATGTTAAAGCATTGTATCTCCTTTTGTCAATATTGAGTTTAAAAAATATAATATTGTTGCTGTTGTTGTTGTAACAGTTCTCCTGTGGTTGAAAGTTCTTGTTTTGTAGAAAAAACATCCGATTGATACAGCTGTCGCTGAGTTGATAAACTTTGCTCGAGTGTGGTTCGGGTCGTACCGGAAAGAAATTATATGTAATTGTGGTGTTGTTTGTGTGTCTCAAATATTGTTGTTCACAATCCCTACATACTTATGCACAAATTACCAAAACCTAGTTTTTATTGGTAAAAACCAAAGAATCGGAGAACACTGTTGAAAATTAGTTTCTCCAATTCTCTGGTAAAATTGTAAATTTTTGCAAATTCATGTTTGACTGCACCAGTTATCATAATCGATTACGTTGGCCGTAACACATTTTAAAGAGAGAAATTAGTGGTTCTCTACGATTTCATTATGGTCTAAAAGAAACCAAAAGTGCATTTTTTTAAATTTATTGTTTTTGTTTTCATTTTAAGCGCCCAAACTGAAAAGTGTTTTATGCAAAAGTTTAAAGAGCAAATTGCAATGTGTGGTGAATTTGTTAGTTAAAAGCTTTTGTTTCAGAATATAAGAGAGTTAATTTCCTCTTTCTTTGTATTTCGAAAGCTTTTAGCTAAACGTGATAAAAATATGAATTTTACTTCGTTATTTTTATTTTACGTTAAGAAAAAACGAGAGTTTTTTTCCAGAGTTTTAAATATAAAATAAAATTAAAGGAAAATAAAGAATATCCATTTTTGAAAGGTTTGCTGAATTTAAAGGCCACCTGGTTTATAACAGCTTTTTGTTTGGTGGTTGGATAATGTTTTTTTTACAGCACTTGGACAGCACTTGGTATGGGTGTAATGAGAACATATAATTTTCGACTTTTAACTGGGGGATTTTTTATGGGTAAAAAAGCTTGTATATTGTTAAGCTCTGTCAGTTGAGTTTTAACTTTTGAGATTTGCAGTCATTCTGTCGTTTATTTTCGGTTACTTTTTCTTATATTAAAAATTATATTCCATTTAATAAGTTTTTTCAGAATTTTTTATAGACACTTTTTCTGAAAAATAATTAAATTATATTCTTCTCCATTTATAAGTTGTGTGATAAAAAATTATTATTATTATTTTTTTAAATCAATTATTTTAATAAGTTTAAGCTTAAAATAAGTGAGTGTGTGTCCATAAAACTTAAGCTAGATTGCACACTGTTTGTTCATTGTTAAATGTAAGTAAGTGTAAAGTGCGAATTTAGCAACAAACGACAAACGTCAGAAAAAATTACAAAAAAAAAATAACAACATACTTACATATGTATGCAAGTAGACAGACTCTTATAAAGATTTACAAACAAACTATAACGAATACATGGAAACTAAAAGTTAAATATACTACAAATAAAAATTACCGACCAAACATTAAGAAATCACATTAATAAGCTGGCGTGGACGTCGTTTAATAAAAAAAATAAACTGTAAAGACGTCAACAGCGAAGCCAACGTCAACGTTGAAGCATTAAAACGATATTTTGAGTTGGTTAACCAGCACAACACACTAGATTTAGTACCAATTCGTCGTTGTACTGAAACGCATGGAATAGTAAAGCGCAAAAAAAAAAAAAAAAAAAAATAAACACAAAAATCATCATCCAATATAAAAAATTTATAAAAAGTGCAAATTTTACTTAAATTTGCAGAAAATAGTAAGTAATATAATTGTTAGAGAGAATAAGAAAAAGAAAAATAGAGAGAGAGCGAAAGAGATATTGAAAAAGATTAAGCTTGTTTCTTAAGTCTTTTGTGTTAAGAACAACAAAGTTTAAAAAAAATATAAATATAAAAAAGTAAATTGCAAACAATCTACAGTATTATATAAGCAAAGTGCGTTATTTTTTGCTGGTGAACGAACGCAAACCAAGCAGTTGAATTTAAAAGTAAGAAAAACAAATTGTAAAAAGCATTAAGGCAAAACTAATGATCTTAAAAGTTTGTTCTGCCATTACGTTTTATTTAAACTGAAAATATAAAGTATCAAAGCTTAAAAAAAAATAATTAATAATAAATTTAACTAACATAAAAAACAATAACTTTTGCTAGTTGTTACACAATTGTAAACAGAGACTAATAACATTAATTGTTAAAGAAATTCAGGAATAAACCACAAATAAAAGGTAAGTTATTCATTTTGTTTCAACTAAAAATTGAATTTATACACGCAAAGGAAAAACATGGTCAAAATAATCATGTCGTTTTCTCTACAACACAAATATCGCTGTGGCAAACATATTGTGTTTATTTCAAAATATTTAAAACATTACTTTAGTTGCTATAAACAAAAAATTATTGCCATTTTAATGGATGGAAATCAATTAATCCTTAACTTTAAACTAAATGATTTTCATCAATAAAAATTGTAACATGGTTAAGTTGAATAGTACAATTTTTAAAAAAAAATATAATAACTCGAACCATAACATGTTCTTAGTAGACATAATATGTAAATTTTTTTTGGTGTTTAATCAAAGTATAAGAGTGCGTGTTGTGGCTAGCGCGCTGACTATTAAGTACATTCGATGGCTTTAGTAGACTGTGTTCGTAGCTCAGCCGCTGCCAAACAATAACATACATTTTACGATTTTATATTTTTATTAATATGTTTTGCTTACGAATATATAATATAATCATAACATGATTCCTCTTAGATTATGGCCATCTTAACCAGGTTTTTTCTTTGCGTTAATCAACTAAATATTTATTAAAAGCAACAAACTATTACATATTCTTCCTTGTTCAATTTATCAGGCCTTTGGGTTATTGTATAAATTGCATTATTGTAATTATTTATAATAGTGTAAATTTGATGCTGCTAATTTTCGTAGGAAAATGTTATACAACTTAACACTTTCAGTTGATAAGTTTTGCAAATGTTGTATTCTTGCTTTCAATGTGATGCCTTTTTTGTAACAACAGGAATTTAAATTAAAATCTAACAAAATTTATTAAAGTTAAAAAACTGCAAATGACAAAAAAGTCCGCTATTGCTATAAGCTTAGAAGTAAAAATAAATTGTTTGCTTCTTCTTATATTTACTCAGGCATTATGCCAATACTATAGTGTAAATCTGTTGCTAATTTTCATAGAAAAAATTTCAAACGTAATATTTTCAACTTCATGATATCAGTCTGCTCTGAGTGTCTATTTTTGCAACAAAAAGAATTTGAATTTAAATTTAATAAACGTTCACAAACTTAAAATTTCACCCAGGTAGTAAATTTGTTAATAAAAATAATTTTTTATTGCTTCTTCTGATATTTTGGCATTTTTAAATTCGTGGGTATTTACAAGTAAATAAATGTAATGTGTATTTCAAAATTTACCCACCATTTATGATTAAAAGAATTCTTCTTTAAAAAGTTTATATTTTACTTAACATTTTGTGTTTCACTTATCTCTTGTTTTAGTTATCTCTTATTCAAATTGAATAAATAAATACTTCTAACGACAAATCTACTGTGAATATAAATGACTTCGTTATAATTTCTAACAATCACTGAAGTTTAATTTTAAACAGCAAATATTCTACTATCAAGCCTACAATCGTACGACTATTTCGATAAAAGCTTTTTGGCATTTAAAGATTTTTTTTGCTTTATGTGTTTATGTAGTTTTGGAAAAAAATGGATTCATCTATAGAATTTTAATATAAATAAAAAATTTCGCACTTTGTCAGGCAAATAAATTTTGTCATGAATCCTATACAAAAATAAACAAAGATAAGTTCTAGTACTTGTGCGATAAAAAAAGTGTATTTGCTTAATTTTTTTAAAGCCTTTTAAAAAATGCAATTGAAACAAATTTTGTTATTGGAATATCTAAGCAATTTATTGATCAGATAGTGTCTTGTTGAAATAAAATGTGAGAAAACTAACTTGTCAACGAATCGCATTTGATACTTGTGTGTCTTTACAAACCAATGTTTATTTTTAAAAATATAAATATCTAAATATAATAATAAATGTAAAGCAAGGCGTTCACACGTATGTATGTATGCATGTATGCGTGTATCGGCTTAACAAAAACAGTTTTGAAAGAAACAAAAAATATTATTTTAATTACTTTGCAAAAATTGTTTAAACTTCACTACAAACTGAGAGCTTGGATTTATATTATGAAATGTTCGCCGCATCTTCGCACAGTAGTACGGACCATCGATATTTATCGCCGTTGTTTTCGAAAATGTGTGACTTTATCTTTTTTATGGCTGAATGCCCTCCTGGTAAATCTCATGTTGGTTGTTGTGGTATCATATGCGGCAATTTTGCTTGTTAACATGATCATTCATTTCAAGATGCGAAATCAGTGACTGAATTATAAACAACAGATTTGACAGACGCCAAAAAACAAAATGGCAACCACAGTCAGTCGACGTCGGCAGGCCCTTATTTGAAAACCATCAATAATTGAAAAAGTGCCATTGCTGAAAATGCCCAAATTTAGCTTCGTAGATATTACGTTGTCAAACGCCTAGTTTCACTTTTGAAAAAAAATTTTTACAAATAATTTAAAGGCGATCTTCCTTTACTGAAAATATTTTCAAATTTATTATTATTTTTTAATTACTTTCCATGGCCAACGGACGAAGCCGATAAAATTTTAAACGGCCGACGGCTAAAAAAATTCTTGGCGGCGGCTGTATTAAAACTATCGGCTACATGAACGTTGCAATATTCTCCAACTGAAGGGTGGCTTCCATTATCACACAAGTCTTACGGCATTGTAGAAAAGCACGGAGGGTATCGTCTAAACATAATTCGCACAAAAATATAAATGTGGAAATCCGAATTCCTATCCGAAAATTTCGGTAGTTACAAGGACTATGATCAAGGTAAAATGCTAATTCGGCATTATTTTACCCATAACTCTTTCCCTTATTAGAAATTTAAAAAATATTGCTAAGCTAACAGGTAGCCAGCCATTCGTCAAATATTTGCCTCATCTGATCTTAAACCACTACTAAAGTGGTTTAAAACAAAAATCTCCCGCAACTTTAGAGTGAGTATACGTATAAAATGCGTATTTTTTTCTACAATAATATAAAATGGTAATTTACATTTGTTGTTGCATAAATATATGAATTAAATTTATTTCGATAACTCTGTGTGCTTTGGTAGATAGATAGCTACTCATTTATAACGCAGTAGAAATCATAGCTCCAAAAGTACAAAAAAATCAATACTGCACAGTAATTGGAAAACCTCTTTCTAGGAAATAATTCGATGAATCATTAACAACACCGCACTGATGGAGCTGTGGTATTTAAATCTTATTTGCAAACGCGCAGCTCTTCATATGGGCTGGTTACAGGCACATATCGGCTATAAAGTCAGCTAAGAAAAGATTCAAAGATTCGTTAAATCAATTAGTGTTTCTTTAATAATTATATATGAACTTATACAAACAACATAATACCCCCAATCTCGCAAATAAACCTTAAATATTTTTCCTACAAAATTTACCTGAAACTGAAGCAAGCAGCTGTTAAATAAATTTTCCCAGAAGTCCAGAAATTTTATAACATTTAGGACAATGGTGATTGAAACTTTGAAAAAGTTTTAATAGTTATTGAAATTGAAATGTTTAAGTCTTACCATAATTTAAGCGACGATACAGGAGGGGAATGGTCAAAAAGGAAAAAGGGATATTTCCCACTCCAAACCATTAAGAAATCAAACAATTGTTTGTTTTCGTTAATACTTCCGCTTCCCAAAAGCTTAAGCTAGATCCGTGCCTGCCGTTATTGAAATAAAAGCTTTCATTGCATTTCACGTTTTTCTTTTAACATTCCAAAGTCATACTTCTATGATATTAAAGAATAATTATGAAATAATTTAATCTTTCTGCTTCCCTTTAGGTTTGTAAATATATTTAATTGTTCTCTGTTTTATAGCACAATTATTTACTTTTGTGTTTGTCTGACTGTCATAGTGTAATTAATTAATATTTAATTTTCCTTACAAGTCTCAAAGTCCATTAAATAACATTAATTATTTTGAATTAATTTGAAAAGTAATAAAAACATTATTAACCCTAGTGAATTCCAGTATTAATTGTTGTGTTGTGTCAAAAGTCAATGGCTTGTGATTTAATCTTTTAGACAAGATCTCTTGTGACATGAAATCAACACATTTTGTTAACTTTATTAATTTTTTTTTACTTTAATCATGTTTTAATTGCCTACCTGCTCTTCATAATTACTGGAAAAATATTTTAAATTGATTTTGAAAGCAATTTAAATGACGTTGATAAATTTCGTTGAGTTGTTAGAATATTTAAAAAGAGTAGTGGGTCCCAGCACTAAAAAATCAATAATTTTCTTTGCTTTGAACGTGATCCAAACTAATTAATTAAATGTTCATTAATTTATTGAACAATGCGAAAACTTTGTACCCGATAAATTGTTTTGCCGCGGTATCGCAATTATTTGCAGCCGCTGTTGCGAGGGACAGTGCAGTGGCACTAAAGATTATGTAAAAATTTTAAAATAATTTCCTGCCACTGGTTAAGACAACCAAACATAAAAATATCAGGTGTTATGAGAAGAAGTCTAGCGAAGTTGGCAGGAAAAGTTGCTGCAAGAAGTTTATTCCACATACGAACAGTATAGTGTGTTGCGCAGTCCACTGACCAAGGTATTACGCACTTATATATATATTTTCTGGTATTAGGAACTCGTTTTCTGATTTACAATTAAATTTTAGTGTTTTGTATCCGGAGTTGGCATTTGTAGTCTGATCTTAGCATATATTATCATATACTATGTACTTTTCAAAGCAGCGTCTTGTTAAGACTACTGAACGCAAATTGAAATATTGGAAGCTTAATTTATGCAGTCTTCAGAGAGGCTTCTTGTCATAGCATATTAGGAGATAAGGATGCGTGATACCGGAAGTAATATCATGACTTTTATAATACAAGACAAATAAAAGGGGCCGTATTTTGGGGAGTGAAAGAAATGAATAAATTTAAGATTAAGTCTTATCTAAAATCCATTTTTAAACCATTAACAACGATATGCGATATGTTAAGATCTGAATACAAATGGCTATGAAATGCGAAAAATCTAAAAGAGAGGTAGCAGGGACGTGGCAAAAAAATTAGAAAACATTTTTAGAATTGTCTTGTTTTGCGTGGGGACCGAACGGCCATATTACACACCATACTGGCCCCGATAAACAGCTTCACCCTGTCTTCTAAGCGGTCAAGACGTTCCAGAATAGGCTTTGTAGTACCGACCCTTAAATCGAAGTTCTTTAGCTGATTCTAAAGATATTTACCCTTTCCACTTCAAATGGGAAACAAACATCCCGTTTCAAGTTAAGAATCATACACATATATTGTTGTGGCAAACATACAATATTTATTTGCGATAAACAAGTTATTGCTTACATTGAATCATTGAATGATTTCCATCCGTAAAAAATTGCAACACGATTGAATTTTTACTGATTTTTTTTTTAACAAAGCATTTCAACTATACAAATATAGTACGAAAACTCTAAAAATGTTCTTTGTAGATATAATATGGTAAATTCTTTTCGATGGCTTTAGTCGCCTGTGTTAGTGACTCTATCTTTCGAAGAGCACCCTATTGATATTATCTACAATAACAATAATATGAGATGCTTATGAGCATATACTTTGAACATAATATGTTGTTCTTAGATTATGGTTACCTCAACCATGTTTTTTCTTTGCCTGAGAGGCAGAAAGACTAGCCGTCTCAAGTACTCAAAAATGCGTCACTAATTTTGTGGACATTACGAACAAATAGACAATGTCCTATTAACTTGCGTTAAATAGTTATTAAATATTTTAAAACCAATTACATTTTGACCTCCGTACTAAAGTTCAGGTAACTTTCGATTTGTTCAAAATAATTCTACATATTAATTTTTAATATTCCTAGGAAGTACAAGGTGATTTTTTACGCTGAAAACTTATTAATTGCAACGAAATTTTCTCAATATAAAAGATATGACTACCGTCGATGGTTAGTTTTCTTTTTACAGCAGTTGCGGAGATATATCGTCTCGCATACCCTCGCAAAATAAGCCAGCTTTTTAAATTGCATCATTTATTGCCGACCGTTCCATATGCGGAAAATCATCATTCAAATAAAATAAATTTAATTGCAATTCATAAACTCACCTGTGTGTTATTTCATGTTGAAATCAATACAACTAAAATAACACCCTTTGGGACATACACACATGAAACGACATGCGCTTAAATTGTCATTGGAATTTAATTGAGGCAGAATTATATTACTTAATGTTGTAATTAATAACTTTGCAGTGTGAGTTACTTTTCTACAGCAATTCCACTAAATTACAGTCATTTCCAAGGAAACTATTAATGCCAACACAAATATAAAAATAACCCAAAGCTCGTTATTAAAATAAGCTAACCTTTTGGCCTCATAATATCGCTAATAGTTTCCTCATCTTACACACTCATATTTGTTTTGAAATGAATTCTTGTGTTCTTGTGTTATGTACTAAACAATTATTTATATTTAATTCTAAATCACTATTCAAAAGAAAATATTAAAAAAAAGTGACCATTTAAAAGGCACGTTTTATGTCTCACAGAAATTAAAAGAACCAAAAGCGACAAGTTAAAGTCAAGTGAAAAAAAGATATGCTGATTTTAAGTTCTTGTATTCACTCTCTTCTTTTAAGCTTTTATGACGGCGAACACGTTTTGAATATCGAGTTTCTAGACACAAGTACCAACGTTTTATTTGATGTGGCTGGTTAGCTTTGTGTTTCATTTTTTATTGACTAGAAAAGTAGTAAAGAGCAACAATACAACAATAAAGAATCTTTAAGCTGATGTTAAATGCAATAAACTTGATTTTTTTTTTTTAGATAACTAGTTCGTCTAAATTTATGCTCAATTTGTGTTTAAAAAGAAGTTTTATTTAACTGCAAATTAAACAATGCAAGTAATAAATTATACATAATAATAATATTGAATAAAAATTTTAATAAAATGATTAAAAAATAGCAGACATTTAATAACCTGCTTTAATCGCCCAACCGAAATTGACTAAACGATCAACCGCCCTAAAGTTATTAAAAAATTGTTTGTAAAATATTTGGGTATTTATTTAAAAATGAATAACTATTGGCAAATAATTGAGTAATTTAATTTTTTAGGCATAAGATTGTTTTTCTTTATTCTTTCTAAAGACAATTTATTTGATATGATAACTTTGAATACAATAAAAGTTAAAATTTTATCAGACAACTAGAAGAATGGAATGCATTTTTTATGCCGCTACACACGTTTTCAACATTCTTCGTGTTTTTTCTACTAATTTTCTGTTCAACTGTAAACATCATCTATTTAACCCAACACTGAAGACAAATGAAATACGAGAATGAATATTTCAATTTTCATGTTCATGCTTTTTTCCTTGGGTGAGAACAAAGTCAGATCCTACAAAAAAAAATATTAAGGGAAAAGAAAAGAACTGGTAAAATCGCCTATCAATCAGTGATATAGCGGGCTAAAATGTACTACAAAAATATTTGTCATAAAATTCTGCTCTAAATCTTCGAAGACAACAAAGTTTAAAATTCTACTTGAATAGAAGTAAAAACGTAAAATGTGTTTCAGGGTTAATTTCGTACTCGTTCACAATTACTTAGTGCTAATATAACTCACAAAACCGGATTTTATGAGGTATTGAAAATACAAGACTGTCAGTAGCAGTGTTTAAAGTGCTACTAATAGCAATAGCACAGGGAAAATACAGTACTATGCTGCTACTATTACACATAATTCAAAATCATTGGCAAAAACAAAAATCTGAAACATTTGCTGTCACAGAATAGCACAGTTAATTTATTGATGCTAGGAGCATAGCATCCTACTGTTGAAAATACGACAGCAATAAAAATAGCAACAGCTCATATATATTATTTTTAAAGCTTTAAATAAATTTTATTAAATCTTTCTAAAATAAACAGCATAAATGTGACAACATTTACATTAGCAGCATTAACAATATACACTAATTAATTCAATTGTAATTTTTAGTTTCATCTCTAAGTATTCAAGTAGGCAAAAAATCCACACTTACCGTATACAAATTTATGATAAGTCAAAATGCAAGAGCAAGGTAGCTAACAGCAAAAATTTTGGCATTGCTGTGCTGGGTGGCCGTTATTAACTTTTGAATTTACGAACAATTTAAAACTGTTCTTTTGAGGAAGTATATTTTCGAAAAAGTACTTTTTTACAAAACGGTACTTTTTACCGAAATCAACATTGCTTATTAGAAAAATATATAGTAATCAGAACTTATTGATTTGCCAAAAGTAACATTCTGATCCATTTAATAATAATACAAACGTGTGCAGCTTGGTATGTAAATGAATAAATTTATTACAATTTATAAGCAAAATTACATTATACAATTATAATTACCATCATATAAAAAAGAGGTAGCTAAATTGGTAACAACAAGATTTGTTGTCCCTTTTATATAATCGTGTTAATGTTGTTGTAAGTTGTTGTGTCTAGTTAGTGGTACTTGAATGATAAATTGAACTCAATTAAGGCCTTAATTGCATATACCTCCTAATGGGGCAATTAATGAGCATGTGTGAATATATTATTAAGGTTTGAAATCTTTGATTCAATTGTAATTCTTAGGTCTAACAGAAGCTAAAAAGCTGCATTTGTTATTGACTTCAAATGTAAACGAAAGCAATGAAATAATTTTACATAATTCTCTGCTACTTGTTTTGGATTTGCGGTGTAAAAGCTTATTAATTATTTTCAATGTTTTTAATTTAAATAAATATTTTCGCAATAAACAAACGATCATTTGCTTAATACTTTACTTTCATTTGAGATTGAATTGTTTCAAGAATGAAAATTAGTATTCAAAATATTAGATAATAATTTGAATTAAAGCAGCAAGGCAGTCAGAATATTCAGTCAATGAAAGTCACTTTAAGAGAAAAAGTCTTATTAAATTAAATTTTTATTAAAAGTTTTAAGGATATTTATTTTCAATATGGAATTACTTAAGACATCTCCGTTACACATCAGTTATTGCATATTTGCAATAGAAGACTATTCACATACATACTACATACAAACACATATAACTGCCTTTGCATTTATTAAATTTATTTTACAACAATAGATTTTTTAAATGAACAATGAATGACTCATTAAATTGTTGTGTTTAGCGCTGTTAACTTTTTATCAATATATTAATTAACATGCTTTTTGCTAAAATTTTTAGCAGTTTTTTTGGCTGTACTGTAAAAGTACTTTTTTTATTAAAAATATTAGCTAGCAATTTTTGTTATCTATTGTCAAGTTTGGCTTGAAGACAACCCGTTTTCAACTATGCGCCATCTTCAGTGTAATTTTTTTTATTGGCTCAACCGAAACCGGTCTATCTCCAAGCCAGACTTGAGAAGGAATGACGGAAGTTCATTCCAAAAATCTACGTATAAATGTACCTTTATATATAGTATACGTTATCTTAGAAGTGTTCTTAAGAACTATATGTTGTAGGGGTATGTTTGTAAAAAAGTACCTCTTCCGGAAACTACTTTTCTTCAACTTTTACAGAAAAGCACCAAATTTAATAAAAGTGCTAAAATTCTTCACAAAATCTTTTACCAAAAGTACCTTTTATTAAAAACTTACTCTTGTTTTTCAATATACTTATATTTATTGTATTTGTAGTATTTGTATTGCAACTTTACAACCTTACAACTACACAAACTACTTGTACTTAGTAGTACATACTAAAAAAATTGAAAACAACTGCTACAAAAATATCCACAAAATTTTTAAACTGGTATTAAATGATTGCGAAACGCAATAATATATTTTGATATTGTTGATATTCATACATATTTACAGGCATGCAACGAAAGTGTGTTAGTAGTAAATAGATACAGCAGTGAGGTTTTTATCTAATAGTACGAGTCTGTGGCAAAAAGTATCTCATGATACTTGTTCGTTTGTAAATATTTAGTTTTAGTGGTTTATTATTACAATTGGAAATAGTCGCTTACAACTGACACATGCTTACATACTCGTGCATACAAATACGTAACATGGCATCGCATGGAGTTCAGAAATCTTGCATGCTGCTGTTGTTCATTTTGCAAGTTTGTGTGTAGAGTTATTAGTTTCACTTTAAGTTTTATTGGAACGTTTAATTTTTATTTTAAACATTTTTAATGTAACGAATTTAAAAAAGATTTACAAGTTGTAAACAAAAAAATTGGTCATAAAAATAAAATTATTTAATCGGGAGTGTAGGACAATTGCACAAATGACACGCATAATAAGCTTAATGTAATGGCAAAAATATTGTATAAGAAATTCAATTATCTTGAAATGAGTAGTAATTTAAAAAAGCTTTAAAATTTTAAATTAGTTTTTCAATTGTGTTTTTTGGTAGCATTTTTCATTGAATGTCATACTTGATCTACGCGCTGGTTTCGTTATTATATTTGAGCCGGGATTATCGAAACGTTTTAATTCAATGAAATTGTTAGTCGAAATTAAAGATAATTGAGGTTATAAAGTTAAATACTGTGAATATTAAAATATCAAGACAGATAGAAGAAAATAAATTTTGAAAAGTATACAAAAATATAAGTTAGGAACTCAGGTTGATATATATTCACTCAATTCCTGTTTTGTTTGGTAACTTCAAGCAACCACATACCAAAATTTTCTCCTAAAGTCCCTGCTTCCGTAGTAGCCAGTATTATATAATTATTAATCGATATTATTTTCTTTAAAGTAATCTCCATTACAACAAACACTTTTCTTTTTAAAACTGCTTCACACTAGTTTCCTCGAGCTGGTAACCTCAGTCTTGATAAGAGACAATTTTCACAGGAGACGTGTGAAGAGAATACGGAGCTTACGCAACGCTATTAACGATGTTCAAGCTCATGGTGTTCTCAAAATGTATGCAATAGATAAATTTAGAATACAATATCCGGCGCATTTGTTATAACAGGCCATTGTTGTTTTAATGACATTTGAGATGATTTGTTTCCAGAGATGTGGCTGGTTTAGATTTTTTCGAACGAATTTCCGTCATCGTTTGTCAAGTTTGGTTTGGAGACAAACCGGTTTCGGCTATGTGCCATCTTCAGTATAATTTTTTGTTCTGAGGGCTGGTTTTCTGAATCTACACGCAAGACAAGCCGATTGGCAGGTGGCGACGATAATCTGTTGCAATAATGGCAATTTTTAATCTTAAATGTTAATGAATATTTACCCTCTATTAGATTTGCCACGCCCTCTTTCTTTACATGGTTCATATTTAGCTTAGTTATGTCTTTATACAGGTAGACCCCATAAACACGTGTTTACTATAACATAGCCTTGTTATAACACGTTTCATTTCTTGCGACGTGACTATTGATCAATATAGCTCTGATCGCACCGGTACTAAAATCGAGATGGAAAAATGTGTGTTACATACTCTGCTGAAGGTATATAATATTGAAGGCTACTCAAATTGAAAAAAGAAAGGTATTGAAAAATGCATGTGCCATGCGAGCAGAGTTCCATTAAATTTTTTTCTTATTTGTTTTGAGCAGTAGAGCGTTCTGTCAGATTTCTTTCGATTGGTTCGAACGATTATGTAGGTTAGTGAATCATGGCCACGATTTTACTTAACACAGCATTTTCGAGAAGCGTAACCCTAGTGTTAAGGGCACGCCAAGAAAAAGCATGATTATGATATGACCACGACAACCATATTATGTTCTCTGCAACAACATATTGTTTTGGCAAACATTTAATGGGTATTTTAAAATAGACTGAAGTTTACCATAGTTGTGATAAACAAATTATTGTTTACATTTAATCAATAAATGGGTTTCAACAATAAAAATTGCAACATGGTTGAATTGAATAATCTATTTTTTTACTTAATTTCTAACCACAAAGAAAGAATTTTAACTATACAAAAATATTATAATAACTCTAACCATAAAATGGTTTTAATAGATATAATATTGATAATTTTTTGGGTGTTTAATCAAACTATGAGGGATGCTGTGGCTTAAGTGGTTGGCGCGTTGACTATTAAGTTTTCGATTCCTTCAAACGCCTGTATTCGTACCTTAGCCGCTGCCAATCAGTAACATATATTTTTAACTTTTCTATCGTTCTAAGAGGACCCTATTGTTAATATCTGCAATAATAATATGATTTGTTTACAATCATATAATTAAATTATAATATGTTGCTCTAAAATTATGGTCCACGTGAGTTCGCTTTGTGTTACCTGAATTAGATTGAGAAGAAGTAAGCAAAGTGAAGTAGGTTAAAAGCAAGAGTGGTCAATATATTTGGGGTGCTTTGAAGTTATCAAGAGAGCAGTTGGTGGTATATATGAAGGAATATAATTTTTGTATATCCATCTCCGATATCTCGGGAAGGCTAACAAAGGTCATCCAGCGAGATGAGTTTGTCGTAGGCCTCTAGTATAGAATAGAAGCATAAGAGATGAACTACAGTCTCGTTTTTCTCCCCGTTGTGACAACTTCTACAGTAGCAATGACGTGATTGCTAAATCTGCAATGTCCGGTAATCGTTGCTACAATATGTCTTAGTTGCGTCTTCTGAAATCTTAACAGACCTCTGGCTTACTATATATAGGGCATATAGTAAACTGCGCCTCTTTTGTTTAGTGTTCCCACATATGGGTTCCACCCACCATTTAAGGCTAAAATCGAATATGTGAATATAAATTAATTAGAATAATTTTTACGATTTCCTTACCTTGAAGCAGTATAAAATCACTTACACTTGTTACCTTTTCTGTCAATGTAAAACCTTACATGAAATCAATACTAAAAAGCCAATTTTGTGAAACCACTTTTGTTTCTCATTTTATTTTATTTCTTTTCATATATTTCTGCCTATCTTTGAATTTTATTTTTAGTTGTAGCCCAATAAACTTGTGCCTCTCGTGTTTGTTCCCATTGCCTACCTCAACAACAATTATTGAAAAGTAAATGTGTGTTTCTGTGTCCATAATGTTCGAATGAATGGCCGGACAGACAGGCAGACGGGCAGCATGAAATGTGGACACACCAATAGCTGCAATGTTTTTTTAATTCTTTTTTTTTTTTGTATTTCTTTTGGGTTTTCCGATGACATAATTCCCCAAATTGCACAAAAAAAAAAACAAGCTTCTTCTCGTTGCTGCTGCTGCTGCTATTTTCATTGTACATGAACAAGAGAAAATTGAAAAATCCAAAAGCAAAAGTAGAAAAATATGAATAATGAATTTCGCCTTAAGCCACAGTTGAGTATTTATTTATTTTCAGTGAGTGAGCCAGTGTTTATAGAGCTGAATTTTTGTTTTCATAAAAATATGCTGAGATAAAATAAATTATACATTTGGAATGTACGTATGTACATATGTATGTGACACTACAAGCCTTATTTTTGTTCCTATACGAGAAGAGTTGTGGCATTATTTAGCCACTGTTATTGTTAAATAATTTTTGTTGTCAAACTGGTGATCAAGCAGAGAAATTCCACGATTTACAGTGTTTCCAAAAAAAAAAACACATATTTATTTTAAAACGTAACGCTTTTTAAAGTCTAATGGGAGAGAGAATCTATCTACTCAGTTCTAGCGACTGTCGTGTGATTAAAGGTAGGTTATCAAACCCCATTTAAGATACTCATTGAGAGAGTAAAATGACTAAATGATTGAATGGCAAGGAAAATACAGTGTCGGAAGGGTTATTAACATGTCAGGATTTTTAAATATTATAAACGATAGTGATGCCAAATTGCCCGAGGAAATTACACAATTGATGAGCTTATGCATATAACAAAAGTTTTTTATTATTATAAGGAATGTATATCAGAGTAAACATTGTGCGCCTAGCTCCCATTTTGCTTCAGATGCGGTGCCTTTTCAAAGTTTTGCCTTTAAGAATTCTTGGCCAGATAAGAGACGACCGCTGCGGTAAACAATCAGTGAAAACCCGCACGTCAATAGACCGCCAGATCGTCTGTGAACTGTGGAAGAAAAGCTGGTGCAGTCGATTCCTAACCGTGCATGAGAACTCGTACTTGAACCCTTGCAAGATATTAGAAAATATTGCCAAGTAGACCTCGGAGCGTTTTAAATAGCATCCGGATTTTAACTGAAATATATTGTTTGCAACAAGGCACATTTTGAGAAGAATCGCTTTTGAGGGCGACGTCAACCCTCACGAGGTGCAGCAAGTGGCAATGTATCTACAGGTAGGCAATGTTCCGTGCGCCTTTAAAAATAACGCTGTTGAGACCCGGATTGAACGACGTCTGCAGGTGATTCCAGCAGAAAAGTACTATATACCAATAAGCTACAGGCAACCAATGCCCTCATACTCAGCATAACCTCAGTCAGCCATTGATCAAATTCAGCCGAATCTATCTAGCTGAGTCATTGGGAATTGATTCAATTTAATAAGGGCCATCGCGAGTAGCCAGAGCGGACATATAACAGTGTTAAACTCCATATATACAAAAGCTTTTTTAATTCTATTTGAACATTATTTAACAATATGAATGATAAGCTCCACCGAGATCTTGCGATAATCTTTGAATAGGGCTGTGCGTACAGGATCAGGACAGATCATGTTGCTTTATCTGTAGTTACGGGTGGTAAAGGTATTAGAAGATATTGATGTTCTTGACATTGAAATCCAGTGTGATGTCTGCTGAAATACACTTTTCAAGTCATAAAACAAGCACTCAAGAAACTCGAAGAGTTGATTCACTTCATCTGATTTTGTTACTCTTTATACCCCTCATAACCGACCAGATATTGCAATACAACTTCCATTTATACACTGGTGATTCACGGTCTAGCTTGACGCTTATCGGTGGCAGTAGGGTATACAACTGGTTTGATTCACTGTAATGCGCTCCAATAAATTTAGAGGATACCAAACATATGTACGTCTAACACGTTCTTCATTAAAATCCGATCGCACTAGATTGGCCAGTTTACCGCACATCATACTACAGTGAAAACTTTGTCTTTAGCCGTACAGTTCGTATGCGGAATTAACGCCTTACAGAAGTCTTTCCTGTTACTTTCAATGTGGGAAGGGCTAAGTCGCTAACTCCCGCTATCTCCTTTCCTTTAACCTTTTTTTCTTAGTTCCAGCACAACGAGTAGGGGTCATGCCCTGAGTGCAATAAAAATATAATTATCGACCCGCCATTATTTGAAAACCCTTTAGAGATGGGTTTCAGACAACCTTTCAAATAATAGGGCAGTTTGGCCTAAATTTGACAATCCTAGAGGGTCTAAAAACTATGGAAATCAATTGCCAATAGGATGATAAGATGATGGCTGTCCTATCTGAGAGTTAACTCAAGAAGGTGTACTTCTATAAAGGAGATATAATTGTTGGACTACGCAGTGATGCATTTGGTGTGATGACATTTGTGAATTTTCCTAAAAAACCTAAGTTTTCCTTTAAAGTTTTCCGAAATTTTTGGAATTATGGGGAAAACATTAAACTTTATATATCGCTCTGGATATCTGTTGAAATTTCTACCGATATCGAATGCCCCAATTCGCCCTACAATTAATTTATATATATCAGCACCACGCTGGCCACAATTTTATATGTACTTTTCTGTGCTTATAAAAGAATAGAATTTTATAGAGCAAAGCGGAAGCTGATCGACTGAATGCTGGCTTATAGCCACCGGTGTGTGCGGCTAATTATGGCTAAACTTTTTAACCAACTTCATTGCCTTTAGTCGATTAGTTTTGCGCCGCAAGTTCTTTTAATTAACCGTCGCCGGTATCAATTGTACCAGCTGCGTGCTCTGGTACAGAGCCGACATCCTTCTTTTTTTGAAGGTTATTAGCTGTGATGTCCTATAGTCGTTATTGTTATTATCTCGCACAACTTGGGTGTTAATACTTGTCAAACTTAAGGTGAGCAATATTTTGAACCACAAAATTGCTGAAGCGTAACATGCCCTAATATATCTTTATCACCCTCAAGGCGATAATTTTCAACACAATTTAGCTGGTTCTGTATTAAAAAAATTCAAATATAATTCATTTCTAACATTATAAACTTCGCAAAGTAGTCTGAAATTTTTTTTAAGGAAACAGTGCAAATTACATCTTTTTTTCTTTACAATTAAAATAGTTATCACATAAGCATTTTAAATCAACAATTCTCTGCAAATTGAGTCACTCAACTTCGGATTACACATTCAAGCTCTGAACGATTTTTATGTAAACCGGCGTGCAAAAACCTGTTGCATGCTGCACATACGAACACGATTACGAATAATAAATACAAACAATTTGCAAGCTGAGCTAAGCAAAGCAAAAGTGTTTTTCTTTGACTGACTACCACCATCATCGGTCGAACGAAATCGGTTTGTTGCTGTTTTCATCATTGTGGTCAATAATGCAACCAACTCGTCTTACCACTTTTGTGTTTGAAAGCTTCTTTTGCTTGCAGCTGTAATACAGAGAAAACACGTTTAAATAAATACATATGATTGTTGTTGTTGTAATGTTGCACATAATAATAAACAACAATCAGCTGAGGCTGTTGTTGTTGTTGCGCTTGCTATTTGTTGTGCTTTGTGTGATTACAACATTTCCAGAGAGGGGTGTGCAAATTGCTTATCGCTCGTATCAAGAACTATTATTTTCATTTTCTTCTTTCTTTTTTTGTTTTGCTGACTTAGCGAGAAAATGATTGGTGTTTTTTTTTCTCGTTTTCTCAGTAGAATGAAAATTGCTTAGTAACGCTGTTATTATCATTGAGGGGTTTTCATCTTTTCGATTTTGTTCATTTCATTTCGTTTTCAGACACACTAATTGAATTTTCTATGTGTATGTATGCATGTTTGTTTGTTTGTATTGTTATATAAATTTACAAAATAAATTTGTATACGAAAATAAAATATGTAAATAATATTTAATTTTTTTTATTAATTATGTACTTTGACGAAATGGGGAAGAGTAAGATTTTACGTTAAACCTTTAGTGACAACTTTTCGCCCCCAAAATTACTGAAGGTTGACGGACAGGCATAATATTCCATATGGGAATTCAAATATTGTTAAGTTTTGTTCCATTTCAAGTAATTCGCTTCAGTTGTAAGACTCTTGTGCCAAACTTGAAGGGGCATTTCAGGAGTTTAGATCTTGTGTGGCAAATATGTTGTTGCTTTTCTTAATTACGAAATAAAAACAAAGTGCAAACGAAAAAACAAACACAAAATAAAAATAAATATATTTTGAGATGTAACTTCGAACATGTTTTTGGAATATACCTTGTATGCAAGGCAAAATGCAGCTGCAGGTTTCTCTTAGTTTATGATTTCCTATTTAATGGATTTTGTTAGTCTTCAATCTGCTTCGGTTCAAATTCTTCATTAAATTAAATTAAGAGACACATTTCAACTAATAACAATTATGTGCACGGAACGAAAAAACTTGGGTGGCCACTACAACCATATCATGTTATCTACAACGATATATTGTGACAAACATATAATGTTTATTTGCAAACATTTAAATTGTTTACTTTCAATCATTAAATGAATTCCATCCATAAAAATTTCGACATGGTCGAGTTGAACCATAAAATTTTTACTAAAATTTTAACCACAAACATAGTATTTTAACTGTAAATAAAATATAATAACTCTAACCATAAAATGTTCTTTTAGTGGCATGTGTTCGTAGCTCAGCCAATATATTGATTTGTTTAGAACAATATAATTCAATCATAATCTTAGATTATGAGTAGAGGTAACGCGACTTTATCGACCAAGTGTCAGGCCTAACTCATGCAGCATGACGTTAGGGGATGAATTATAACGTTCGATAACATTTCTTCAAAGCGCGGTATGGCCTCATAGACACTGCTCTTGAAACAGTCCCAAAGAAAGAAAATGAGCAGGAGTTAAGCCACTAGGTCTGGGGTGCCAGTTAATGTCACTGTGTCGTGAAATGATGCGGCTTGGAAAGTTGGTGTGTAGTAGCGCGATGTTATCTGCTTTCTCGAGCATGCTGATGAGATTTCATGTTACATGCTGTTCTCGAATTTCTGATATGCTATCGATTATGTGCACTACAAAAATCGTATAGAGCACAATGTGCATTTTTTCTCGAGTGTCCCATTTTCAAGATACGCTTATATAATTCAAACACATTCAAAACTTTAGTCTTTTTTTTTCAAAAATGGTAAAGGACGGGCGAAAAATAAATATTGGAGAACAATCCTAGTCGTGTCTAGATGAATGTACAATAGTCAAAAGTCTTAACAGTAGGTTTTTTGCAAAAAGGACTAAAGTCCTTTGTAATATTAAAAAAAGTAATTTTTTAGAAACATTTTTATAATTTCTATAAAAATCTACTGTTAAGACGTTTGATTGGTGGACATTCATCGATACACGACTAGGATTGTTCTCCAATATTTATTCTTCGCCCATCTTTTAAAATATGGCAATAGATATTTCGTTACAAAATATATGCATTAATTTTTGAAGCGTTAACATTAGTACTGTTAAGTACTGAATATAGCTCTGTTATATTAACAGAATGTGACTGAGGTTAAAAATTTTTAAATTTAATTTCACACACATTGTGCTAATAAAGGTCATAAAATTCCTGAAATAATAATTCGACCCCTTCTTAATTTTGCAGTGTATCATGTTTGATATTAAATATAATAAGAAGAACTTCGGGAGATTTTTAGGCGATTTTTTGCCTCAATAAAATTATTTATAAAAGATCGGCAACCTGTTGATGGTAGCAACCAACTTACAATCTTAAATTCTACGAAAATATTACTTCGCATAGCAAAAACATACATATTTTTGCATAATTGCTTATAAATAAATACTTGTCTGTTAACATTTCGTTTGTGTTACACTGTGCGACTATTTCATTGTTGCCAATGTGCCATAAATTCTTCACTTTATTGAGCAACTTGCGTTGGAAGAAACATTCAAAATGTGCAATATTTGTTTCAACAGCTTATTTTTTCTATTGTTCGCTCAAAGTTTATAGCAATAATAATTATGTTTTACTTTTTGTTTTTTTTTTCTCTCATACCTCTGCTTGTACACAAATATATTTCTTATTTAATTATTCTGTTTGCCAAATTAAAATGTTTGTAAATGTAAAGAAGAGGTAGTGTTCATTGGCCAGTTACTTTCCGTCAGTTGCCTTGTTAGTTTTCGTTTCATTTGCTTTTAGTTTTTTTTTGATTGTTTGTGTGTTTCATGTTGGTTAATGTGGCAATAGACCGTTTTCTAATGAAGCCATTTCAAGGCCAACGACATTACGAAGATGTGTTTGTATCATCGAAACAAAAAAGGAGTTAACTGTCGCTACGGCCGGGCGGCCTCTAATTTCTTTGAAAGTAGGAGTTTTTTTTTAGAACTAAGAATGTTTTATTTTAGAACTTTGCTACATCAGAGATAGAAAATCAAAATTAGTTCTGTTCTCAGACGCCACATTCAAAATACTATATTATACGAAATAAATAATTTAAAAAGAAAACTGCTTATGAGATCCCGTTAGACAGGGAGTCCCAACAATAAAGGCTCAGCAAGAAAAAGTTTACAACATGTTACTGAGAAGGAAAATATTAACTCTATTATTTTTCTTTCCAACATTGGTGATCATAAATATATTTAAGAAGTCTGATTAAAATGTCTATTTATTAAAATTATCTGCCCTAGGGCCACAAATCAATTATGGACCTAAATGTTGGCTCCAATTGAAAATGTTTGGACAAAATATCATTAAAAAATCTAAATATTACAAAAAAAAAAAAAATAACATTCTCGCCCATATTCTATCAAAATTCTTTGTCACCAAAAAATCATCAAAAGTTTTTTATTTAACAAGTCTAGAATTCACCAAAAATTTGGAATTTCACAAAAAATCTAAAATTTAAATTTTAACACAACGAAATTAAATCTAAAAATAACGAGCAAATAAATTTCTGATTAAATGCGAAATTTCCCAAAATGTTCAAAATTACCAAAAAAGCGGAATGTTGTTAAAAAAAAAAAAAAAATCCATATTTCACGAAAATAATTTAAAAAAACCGAGTGCAGCTGAACATTGATATTTCAGAACGAATTTCACGTAAAAGTAGAAATTTCGACAAAAAGTTGAAATTTTATCAATAAAGAAGGAACGATAATAATTAACAAACCATCATAAAAAAAAATCAAAATTTCACCACAATTCACAAAAAGTCTCAAACTCACCGCACGCAACTTTAAAAATATTACAACTATGAACTTGACTAAAAACCGAAAACTTAACACAGTATCTTAAAAAGGATGGGAATATCAGTAAGTTTTTCTTTTTATTTTATAACAATTTTCTAGGAAAGTGTGTTCTCCAGCACTTTATATTATCTCATATAATATGATGCTTCGCCTTGCTTTATTTACTTTATTGAGTGTTTCGCTGCATTGTATTTCAAAGGTTAAAACATTTTCAATTCCAAAATTGTTTTATGATCCCATCGAAAGCATGATGCATGTACATAGATATGTGCACTGCACTGTGGACAAGTTAACATTTCATTAAATTTTTTTTGGTTGCTTGTCACTTTCTTAACTCATAATAAAATAAAAAAAACAGATATCCATTAACTTAGTGACCTTGGCATAAAGGCGTATATGCATAAACTAGTGAACATGAATATGCATGTTTACATTGCACACATATGCACGTATATGGAAATGAATAAGGTACACAGGCAACACTGTTGTAGTGATATACTTTTTGTACAAATATTACGACACTACGAATATTTCTTCATTTAATTGCAAACAACAGAAATATTTCATTATGATTTTATTTTTAAATTTTATCATGTCGATCATTAACAATCTCATGATTACAATGAAGATGATGTAGAGACATCAATAAGTTGGTGTACTTGCAGGTAACGAATAAACTAACTAATAAATAGTAATAATAAAAAAAAAACAATAACAATTTCTCTTAAGTGTAAAACACAATTTACTTAATCATCTCAAACCTATTTGGATTTGTGCTAATAAATTTTACACTTATCTTATTTTCTAAAAAGGTAAAATGAAATTATTTTTAATACCCTAATTAATATAGGGTTAATTTTTAAGCGTTTGCTTTTTGTAGTAAAAAGAAAATGTACAACAAATTTTCGAAAGTTCAGTCTTTAAATCAACCCATTATAATTGGAGGACTGTTTCGTCTAGATACTGACCATTATTCGATGCCAACGAACAAGACACTTTATCTTACGTAACGGCTGGTATCTCGTTAGTAACAAGTGTTGTATTGTAACTTAAGCTTATTTAATTGGCATGTAAACATTTTAGAGGCATCAAATCACACGATGTACTTGTAGGCGACCAGCTCAGTAAGATTGTTTCATGTTGTGCTACCTGAAGCGTCGTCTTGTGAACACTACGTATTGACGTAATTAAAATTTTGTATTTTCAGCAAAGAATAACCTTTTTGAACGATAGCGCTCCAAGTACAATGATAGAAAGTCTGTCATAACGCTGATGTAATTTTACCTATGTATATACGGTAACAGTTATTAACCTTTATTTTTAACCTCTTGACAATGGTCATTATTACGACTTTTAATGACTAATGTTCAGACATCACCTTAATTGAAACAATTAAATTTTAAATTGAGTTATCGACTTTGGTGTTCACACAAACATATGTATGTAATTTTGCTTACTTCATTAGCATTTGACAACTGAAATTTGTTCACGAAGTTTGTGAAATCTTATGATTGTGAATTTGGGAAAAAGGAGAGAAATTCGAGTTTAAAAGATAGTTAAAAAAATTTATTTAATTTAATTTATTTTTGTTAAAATATTGATTAAATTTGCTAACCATCTATTTCACCTTTTGTTTCTTGTCTTTTTCTATGTTCATTTTTATTACATTTGTTTTGTTATTGTAGAGAATTTTTTCTTCTCACTGAACGGACTTTACAAGGGTGGCATGGGGATGAACCAATTGCTCAATTTATTAATTGAGTTCTTGTTCGGTAAATTGAACCCAATTAAGGCCTTAATTGCATAAATTTCCTTATTGCGTCATTGAGGTGTATGCCTGAACATGGCATTAAAGATACATAATAAAAATTGTGACGAATGTAGATTAATGCGATTTAATTTTTTAACTTCTTAAAAATGCGTTAACATCTCAAAATTATAAATGAAACAGCAAAATTTGTATTTAAATACAACTTACAAATATTAGAAAATTATTAAGTTTTTTCTTTTACACTTATTTTACATGTACGCAATTTATCTGTGGGAATAAGTGATTAAGTCCACTTAAGCTATTCAATTCAAATTATATTAAAATGAATATCTTTTTCACTTGGAACAGTAACTTAACTTACAATTTCGTTATAATAAGATCTTAAAAGAAAATAAGATTGTCTTTAAATCTAAGCACTTTTTCCTTATTGACAAGGATATAATATGTATCCAATGCATGGATGACCCAATTCTCTGATGATGTTTCAGATATAAATTTTCGCATTATGGGTGACATTTGTCATAACATTGATGTAACAGTTCTGATCACTGGGCGTAATCAATTAGAAGACGAGTTCTCTTATCAAAACAATCGTCTTTACGTATTTGGCAAGTCTTATGGCGTTTTCTTTTCTGAATAAAAATGGTACATTTTTCACAATCACAATAAAACAAAAATTATTGTTTTCAACAACAATCAAAGCAATCAATAGTTAAGCCAACAGTTAAAACTGTGTTGCACATTCAACCCATATAAAAATAGTGTAAAATATATGCAACAATTTTGTTAGAAAAGAAAACGGTATTGTATTGCCTCTGGTCATTTGCGTAAATTACAAAGGATCTTTCGAAAATTTAAAAAACCAGTCTGGAAAAATCACCCTAGAGTTAATTAGACTAAAGCTGTATCTGATATTAAAGTAAAATTATACGAGAACTTAATTGATATTGTCAGTTTTATGAAATACATAGTATAAACTTTAAAATATAAATTTTAAATGCCTTCGGTGTAAATAAATTTATCAATAAATTATAGAAAATGACGAAATGCTTTATTTTATTTGTGTATCTATTAAATATATTTTTATTATCATTAAGTGTTAGTACTCGTCGTATTATAAAAATTTTAATTACTTGTGCTAATACCAAATGAGAGACTAAATATTTAAGTACTTTTTTCGTCGACACTATGATACTTTTTCACACAACGAGTTAAGGCCGCCAGTTTGTAATCGGGGCGCATAAGGGCGTTAGTGAACGCATTCGGAGCCAACGTTGATTAAAGTAAAGCTTTTGGTTGGGCCAGTAAAAAAGGTACTGGCCTCTTTTCCACAATATCTACATAAATAAGTTTAGTTAATCCTCAGCTCTTGAGCACCGTGTGTTCGTGTGCGTGGGTAGACGCATTTTGTCTACTACAACAAAATGTCTGGTCAACTCATTTGAAACATCTCCAGATA
Source organism: Phania funesta (assembly GCA_963932375.1). NCBI lineage: Eukaryota > Metazoa > Arthropoda > Insecta > Diptera > Tachinidae > Phania > Phania funesta. The sequence continues at coordinate 9,261,821 of OZ010652.1, forward strand.
TACTAATTCCTTTTTGGGAATATCTGCATAAAAACTACTTTTTCATTAAAGTCCAGTACACTTTAGCCGCGATTACTACTACTTTTTAGCATCTCTGATCAGTTCATAAATTTGTAATAAAACAAACTGATAAATTCCTCAATGTCAACGACTGACTTAATTGCTGAGTTGTTTTTAACTTAACAGTTTTTACTTTGTTGTTAATTTTTGTTTATTATATTTTTTTTTGCAATTTAATTTTTTAAGTTTTTCTAGTTTTTGTTTCCATTTGCTTGTGCTGACTAAAGTAGTTTGTGTGTACTTAAGAAATTATTAATATTTTTTGCTTTTATCTTATTTTTATAGATTTTTTTGTTAATTTTTTTTTTGTTTTTAAGCGACAAACTACAACATCGACCGCAACAAGGTTTTTTTAAGTTTCTTAATATTCATTTTAAAATTGTTTTATTAAGAAGTAATAAAATTTTGAGCAGAGTGGACTTTTGGAACAAGTTTTCTTTTATTGAAGTTTATTTTGTTTAAGTTTTTAAAAGTCATTGCATTCTTGGGTAGTTTTAGACATAGACAGTTTGTATTTGTATGTAGATTAAGACGGCCGTTATCTCTAAGGATACAAGCCACAAGCTGGCTACCTCAAATGTCCAATCAGCGGCACAGTTTATATTATTTGATAGTTCAACTGGGCTTGGCATTTTTCATTATTAATAAATATTTACTATTGAGCAGCTAGAATTTTTAATGTTAATTACCTTATAAGGCTTATAGTCATAAAAATAGAACTTAAATAGCTAAGGTGTTAATAATTTCGTCGTAGCATAATTAAGCGGGATTGAAACTATTGGCGTGGCTGTAGAAAAGCATTGGGTCTGGCAACTCCAATTAGGCATAAGATATATTGAACAATAGTAGCAAGGGTTATTGAAGTGCCTAGTTGAGAAAAAACGTATGAGATTTTGACTTTACTGCCGACTATAGGGATTTCAGACAGTCGACTGGTACGTGTCGGTTTTCTTTTTCATCACGGAGTCTCTTGTAATTGCCAGCATTTTGTAAGGCTTAAATCCACCATGGCATTTACACTTAACAAGTATTTACCCATGGTCCTAAGTCTTATGTTAGCCAGTGTTGGATATTTACACACAATGTGTGCTACCATCTCAGCCTCTTCTTCAGGAGTATCTTTCGAAGCTGTTCCGTCCAACCCCTCGGCGAGTTTCTTCTCCAACTCCTCAGAATTGCTCCATTGGCCAATAAACACCAAAGTTCCTACAGAGATTAACCCCCCACCTCGTGCGAGGCTTCATTGCCTATCCCTGTGAGAATCTCACGGTCTAACGCCTTTACCTTTAAGTACCTTTAAAGATTGACTCGTCCACTCCTCACGTGGCATTCTTGTCCATATTTTCCGGATTCGTTTTTTGGCCAATTAAATCCTTAGTTTCTGCAGAGATTAACTTCTTCGCCTCTTGCAAGGCTTCCTGATTTATCCCTCTAATGGAGAAAAATATGTCCACCTACACCATATTCCCAGGTAAGTCTGTATTAAAACTGGAGATCGACTGCTATCCAGAGTTCGCATACTTGAGACCAAACACCCTCTTGGCCACGCATCCCTGGCGTATGCTGTTCCACCGTGGATTAGGGATTTTTTATACAAGAGTGTTAACTTTTCTCCGCTCGACATATTTAGCCAGAGTCCTTGCAGAGACAGAAACCTGTTACCGGCCGTTACCACGTGGAGGTATAAGTCAGAACTTCTGACAGTGCTCTCAGTCATATCCTTGTGCCTGCCAGCTGACGGCCTAATATCACCTTTAAACAGTGTCAACAGAGATATCGTGAAACTTGTACCAAAATTATATAAATTTACGTTTTTAAAAAATCTATAAAAAATATGAAAAAATAAACAAAAATCTTTTAAAAAACCGATATAGTGAAGGTACGTCGTTACGACAAAAGTTGCCATATGCAGACAACAGTGAAAGGCCCTCTAACAAAATTGAAAAGTCTCGTATTATTGTGTACTTATGGCAACTTTATTCACAATGAAATACCTTAATTTAGTTGTGAATAAAATCAAAAATTATGAAACGGTTTTAATGATTTTAAAAGAAAAAAAATTTTAACTTTTCCTTTTTTTTAAAACAAATATTTGTATAAAACATTTTTTGTACAAGTTGCACATTAACTCCGGGATTACTGAACAGATAAAAAAATTGTTGGCATGAAAATGTTGTTTTCAAATTTCGGGTTTTTAATTGAACTGAATAGGACAAACCTTTCTGAAATTCTGGTAATATTTGTTGTGCCACTTAATTTGGAGATAACGGAGACATCTCCAAAATCAGTCATTAAAATGAAGTGCAGATTTGAGTTCAAAACTCCAAATAACGCAAGCAACAACTTTCCATTCTTGCGGTCCAAAACTTTGTATACTTGTATAAATAATTTAAATTCAATTGTTTTCAATTGCCTCTCCTCTTGATAACCTCTTATAAGTGATTTGGCATAGAGTTCACACGTACTTTTGTGTACCCAGGACCAAATTTATTACACTCCTTCAAATAGTACCTCCAGCAGAACATTTCACCGTAGTTATAATATTTCTTCTTGCTATCGCGATAAACTATTTGTTCTTATCATCAAAAATGGCTACCATTCAGAACTCTTCGGAGTATTTGGCCTACTCTAGTGCAAATTCTAAGCTCAATTAACGATACTGCTTCGAGATGTCGGGCTTCCTTCTAGCAGATCTGGCTCTAAGATTATATTTTTATAAAGTGTTCCGTATTGTTGGTCTTATTGTCGCTATTTTTGGCGAGATTCAAACCACTTTATTTAGAATTTTTTTCTCTACGTAACATCCCAAGATAGTTGCCACCGGTTAGCTTCCTGTATCTGCCCGTTCTGAAAAAGGGGAATTTTTTAAGATTTTAAAAACTAATTACGTGAATAAATTTCCTAATGGCAATATGAGTGTGTTGTTATAAATTCTTTTTTAGGTAAAATTGAAACTTTAATAAAACGTGCTTCACATAGATTTTTTTAAAAAAATGCAAACTCCCTTTTTATTACGGTAGTTTGATATTATTTTTATATATTTTTTATTTAATTTTGAATTTCTAATATTCTTCTTTCACACACAAAAGATACGTTTAGAATATGTAATCAGTTTGTTGCCAAAAAATCTATTCAACCCTGTTTAATTTTTTCTTCTCTTTCTTTCTCTTGCAGCCTTTTAACTCTGGGCAAATTGATTTAATTAACTCAAAAAAAAAAATAATTAAAATTTTAAAAATAAATAATAATAAACAAAAAAAAAAAGAGAATTATAGTTCAATCACTGAATTATTAAGTTTGTTTTAAATATTTAAAAGAAAAAAAATCAAGCTTGATTTTACCAAGTTTTTTATTTGATTTTTTTTTCATGTATTTTTCATTTTCCGTTTTTATTAGAAAGTCCCAGTAGCTAAAGTAAATAAAAACAGAATAATATAATAAATAAACACACAATTTACACACCATGCTCATAACGTAAGTATTATTTTTTTATGATTGAAAATTTTTCATTTACTTAATATTTAATTTATTTCGCTATTAATGTATTTGTTTAAAGTTAAACAAATAACAATAATAATTTATTAAATATAAAAAAATTATATAAACCTATCGAACATGAAATTATTTATAATGATGGCTCCTCTTGAATAAGTGAAATAATTATATATTTAAACTTTTTTCTAAAAAGATATTTAACTGAAAGTCTATAGAATCTTTTGTGCTCAAAAAGGCTATTATTACTTAGAAAATACTATCGTAAATAGTTGCCTTAATAATAAAGAGTGATGCGCTGTGAGTTTTTTCATTAAGCTATTTAGACAAACACATTTTTCCCAATGATTTTTTTATTTAGTAGAATTATATTTGAAACATTATTTCGGCTAAATAGCCGACTCATATGGCATGTCTAATGCGATGCTTATAATTTTTTTGGCATTTTTGCCAAGCCCATTTTCAATGACGGTTATTTTTCGTCGGATTTCTTATTCAGATCTACGATCGTGTTCGGTGAAAATCTGGAGGTTTTAAATAACACACAAATGATAATGACACCACTCCCATATCTCTAGCTTAATTAAGATAAAAGTTATGATGATTACAAAATATGTCAGATACGATTTTTGTCTATTTTGAGGAAATTGAATTAAATAAAAAGAGATTTTGGTACAAAGTTACAATTTAAGAAGCTCGTTGGCACGTAGCAAATTTCCCTATTTATCATCCCTGTCTGTATGTGTAACTACAAATGCAGCTTTAAATAAAACTGAATTTTGGTTTGAACTTTGCTTTAAAAAAACGACTCGTGGAAATATTTCAATATATAACAACTAATTTATATCTGAACTAACTATAATAAAAACTATAAAAATTATATTTAATTTTGCATACTTTTTATTTGCATAAACAAATCTATAAATATTTACAATTCTAAGCGGGTTATTTGCTTAAAGAGTTGATTTTCCACTCAAGAGTTTTTAGTACAAAATTAAATACAAATTTAATTAAGAATTCTTAGGAAATTAACATTTAAAATTTAATATCAAAATGCTTAATTGAAACGCCAACACGAATAATCTAATAAAAATGAATAAATAATTACTCGCTGATATCCAAGATTGTTCTGGTTTAATAGCAATTCCTCATTTGTAGAATAAAATTAAATATGTAACTTTTATCTGCTTAAGCCAAAACATTATCGCTGTAGCTATGTAAAATCACACATAATATAATTTATTATTTTTTCCATTTAAATGCATAAATTTTAAAGTGTCCCTCCATATGAAGAACTATAGTAAACGCACCCAATGGCGAATATATATTGGATAAGTTTGTTTGTTAAGTCTTTTGTTTACTTGGCATTATACCGCGTATTTGCTAACGATTTTCAACAATTCAAACAATTCAACAATTCAGAAGAAGAAATATAAAAAAATGCAGAAATTTTATTTTGAAATTTTGAACTTTATTTTATTTCATTTTAATGATCAAGACAATAAATTGAGTACAGAAATTCACTCAACAATTTTGTAGGGACCTTTGCATATTAACCTGAATACAAAACGAATAAATTCCTTTAGCTGAAAATCTTAGGCCTTTGTTTTTTTAATGTTTGAAAACAAAAAAATAGTTTTTATCATAAAAAATTCAATAAAAAATAGTTATTTAGCTCGAATTGTGATTCTTAGTGTTGATGGAAATTTAATTGAGTTAATCGATTTTTATTAATAAATAAATTTAGCTGGCACAACTTCTTGTGATTAGTTTTGATTACCAAAATACGAACTGTTGCGATGGAAAAACTTTTAATTTGAATTAAGACACTCGACTCCAGTTTTTATATGAAAACAGCTGATTACAACAATACCACAATTCTGTTAAAAGGCACATATTTCCTTGTCGTAATAATTATAGCTTGGTATCTTATCAAACATAAAAATATATATTTTTTTAAATGTTGATTAATATGTATGCAACTATGTATTTGTCCAAACAAATCTGTTTTTCTATGTGCTGGAAGAAATTGTATTTCATTTAAGCCCAATAACAATTTAATCTATAACAACGTTAAATAATTAATGTAAAATTGGACAGGCAAATCTATATAGTTGGACCCCTAACAGCACAACTTAAAACTTTATACTTATATTTACTTTATACTTACATAAGCCCATCCGTCTTATTACCGGCATTATATTAGCCACAACCGTTAAAAAAAATCAGTCCGTGTAAGACAAAAACCAGATGTCAATTTTGCACATTAAAGGTACCAACAGACGACATGTTTTTCACATTGTATGTGTCAAAATTTACATATGTAAACGGAAACGTGTCGTGTGTTACCTTTAAAACATTGCTTGTGTAAAACACATGACATAGAGCGTGCTCTATTTTCCTATGTTAAACATACAGCTCCAAATGTCTATGGCATGGGAACAAATTCGTCGGCGGTTGATTATGTGCACTATCATTAGCCGTCTGAATGAAGTATTTTGCAAGACAAATAAACTATATATATTTTTTAATTTAACGTTGTCGTTTTATTAAAATGATTACAAAAATGTATAGATTTTTAGATACAACCTCAACGTCTTGTTTAAAAAAGAAAAAATTAAAAAAACACATTTGTGTCGCCAGTACTTCAGCGACGAAACCAAAAATATTTCGACGGCTGCAAGCCATTTATCAAACAAAGGACGTGGATATTTATTTATTTTTGGGCAATCAGCTGTTCTCAATAAACATGACCGATGTCATGTGTGATACTATATGTACGTATGTGACCAAAAATTATAAACTTTATGTAAATTAACCAATATTGACAGACATAAGGAAAAACATACGAATCGAAAGCTTAAAAAACACATGTAAAAAACATGTCGTCTGTTGATACCTTACGCTATTTACATTCCATCTATTTGTATTTTAAGCTCGAAAAATATTTTTTTGCGCACCAGTGTATTTTAATATTGCTCTATTCATGGGTCTCTATACCCCGAATTTTCCATTATAATTTTTTGTCTAGAAAACGGCACGTTCTATTTTTAAATTTGCATCGTGTTTTGTACGAGTACATTCCCATTCAAAAATATCTGTGTTAAATAATAAATTAGTTAAGAAATTCTTTTTTAAATTCATAATGCTTGTTTTGAATTTATTTTTGGCAACACCCAGCCAAGGAAAGGTTGATACAAAGTAGAATGGAAAAAAGCACCGACCCCCACATATATTTTGTTGTTGTTGTAATTTTAATGACGTCTTATGTGTTACGATGCTATTATTTTTATTAATTGCTTCTTCATGTGGTTGAAGTGAATTATATAGTTTAAATATTTTAAGTACTTAGGACTTAATGTTGTTAAGAAATTACTTACAAATTTCGTGTTGAGAATACGTAGCCGGTACTTATAAGTCTCTTTAAAATTCTATACATGTAAATAATTCTACTCATGCAATAAAATGAAGCAGACAAGTCACAAAATCATTTTCATAAAAAAAATAACAACAACTTTTTATAAAATGTTAGCAAATATTCTGAAGCAGCTCAAATACCGGTGGAAATATGTGCGTCATTAACATTAAGGAAAAATACAAATTTAAATGACAAATATTTGAGTTATTCTATTTTTTGTCAATAAATAAAAAAGTTTTACTGTGGGTTTTTTTGGTTTTTGTTGTAAAAAAAAACTAATGTATAAAATTAAAAGTGTTTGCAAAGAACTTTCATAGCAGAACGAAAAATGACACTGAAGATGGCACATAGCCGAAACCGGTTTGTCTCCAAACCAAACATGACAAGGGATGACGGAAATTAGTTCCAAAATTCTACGTCAAAACACCCTGTCGGGTTTTCTTTTAAATAAATAAATAAATAAATATTGATGAAACAAATTATGTTAATTTGTCCATCCCTGTTCTAGATTCTCTCCTTTTAAGTTCCTCTCTCTCTCTCGCTGTAGGTGTTACCATGTTGCTCTCTGATTAGTAGCAGACAAAAGTCCCGTCATTGAAAATATTTCTTGTGGACGAAGACGTAGTAATTATTAATTAATTAATGCATAATTTAGGTTATTTAATATTCTCGGAAGCATCACGACTCACTGTGGGATTTAGTCTTTAGATCCTACTTAAAAAGTAGGCTAGCATTAAAATAAATTATGTGTGACAGATTTTTTGACAAGTCTGTGCGATTTGATAATGTTTTTAAAGAATTTCATAAAACAGTACTTTCCGTACATTTTGTGGTCCAGATGACAAGATTAATAATATGACAGTGTGGCTTTACTAAATATATTTTGTTGCGAAATTTATTTAGTAGAATAGAGTGCCACAGTTATTCTTGAGAATAAATCGTACGTTTGTGCAGGATAGTGCGTAATGGCCTTAAACAGCGTTAACTAAAGTGAATAAATATATTAAAAAAATTTATAGTTATGTGATTCATCACATAAATGCACATAATTAGAATTTGATTGACTTCGTAAACAAAATACATTGTGCTGTTAATTAATCTAATATAATTAAAATGCGAAAAAATGTTTTCCTTGAATACAAATCAGTGGACGGATTTAAATATTTATTTTACGATTTAAACTTATGTCAAGAAAAAAATTTATTTTTGCTAGATTAGTAGCGACTACGAGGCGTGTTGGCCTGGGTGAATACAAATAATAAAATGCATTTTAGAGAACGGCATAGTCACATTTAACAAATATGAGTTTTGCATCATTTTAGTCATTCAACTGTGGTAACACCCTCAACTATGTAGGCCTTCGCTCCTCGCCCTGACTTGATGTCTTGTTCAGGTCACAGTTAAATATGATGATCAGTAGTAATGCTAAGTTATTATTAGTGGTGACAAAATATTGAAACTAACCAACAGTCATCTGAATTTAGACAAGGCTTAACCAATAACGTCAGAGTCATCCAAAACCCAAGGTGGTTTTGTTAAACGGTTTTTAGTCTTGCTTTCCCGTGGTCCACCCCGAACTTACGCCATCTTATTAAAGTGTTTAAGGGGAACTGTTTTTTGTACATTGTGTATATTAATCTATTATTCTGTATATTCCCTTTTCTGGTAGAGTAGACGATGTTTTTCCAAGAAAAATTAGAGGGGAAGGGAAAAAATTTCCCGGAATTATTTGTGAATGAACTGATAGGTTTTATTTTTTGGAAAACAATTTTCTGGGATTAAGCATTCTAAGAGTAAATTGGAGATTTTCATTGAGGAAAAGAACAGAAAAGTTTGTATACAAAAGCATAAGGTATTGGATAAACAAAACATCTGATATATTGTCATGACTGCTCTGTGCATGAGCATGCTTTTGCTTCTTCCCGTATAGAGGGAACTTCTTGATCTTAATGGTTATTTTCATTTCTTATGTACCAGGAGGCGCTTACGAGAAAACGTAAAATCCTATATTGTATTATTTGTTTCTTCTGAATGATTGATGTGCAAACAGTACCTCACAGCTGAATATCATATTGACCATATGTCCATATTGGCTTTATAACGTTTTTGTATAAAAGGGCATTGTATGCCAAAGCCAAGGTTAAGTGAGGACCTATTATCCAGTACAGTTAAGTTGTTCGCAGTTTTATGGCAGTTAGTTTTGCCTCAATATGACAGGACAAAGTAAGCGTCGATCGGGGTGGATACCCAAATATTTCATGTAGGCTTCCTCTGGAACAGTAGCATTTGTTATTGTTATAGATGGACAATTGGAAAAAAAATTATTATGTTTTCGCAGATTAAATACTTTGTTAAAACGCTTCATATAATATCTATGGATCGTAGAGTTGAGGTTTTCTTTGTTAATTTTTATATCTGAACACAGATTTCTAGAATATGTGAAATAATTTTCTTATTTTTCATTTCAAAATGTCAAAATATGGGGAATAATAATAAGTTATAATAAAAAAAAGCAAATTAAAATTATTGGAAGAATGTATGCGTACGAAAATTGATTGCTGAGCTAGTTGAGTTTTTAAAGAGACTTGTATTTATGCTTTGATATCCCGGTTTTTTTTAAATTGAATACAATTTTAAAAGCTATTGTTTTATAGTTTAATATTCAAATACAATAAATTAATTATAATTATTAGTAATAATTATTAGTTATAATTTCTAAATTGTCCGACTAATTATCCTTACCACTAATATTAATGTGATCAAAAGCTTGTAAAGCGAATTTTCCAAATAAAATTCGGAAAACTTGAATGATTCGATTATTAAGATCGTTTAATTTCAAATATAAAATGATAAGTATTTTAAACTAAACACAGTTCTTTTATTTGAGATTATAAATGAAATATAAGAGACTTTTAAGCTTAAGTTTTTTTTTAATCTCAAACGTGTTGTTGTCTCATAGCAATAAATTAGAAATAAAAATGGTAGAAACAAACAAAGAAAACTAATTAAATTTTTTTCAATATCTTAGGTCTAGAAATGTTTGCATGTATTTGCATGTATGTTAACATTTCAAAAGACGATCTTGACCGACACAATGTTTTTATTTAATTAATTTTATATCGGTATATAGTGTATACATATTTTTTATTCTATATAATTGAAAGAAGAAACAGAGATAAAACAAAAAAAAAAAAAAATATTGATTATAATCTTAAAATCAGAAGTTAATAAAGTCGACTATAAAAATGAGAAAAAAAACTCTAGCCCAAAAGTATTTAGGTATAATATAAATAGTTACATATGTATGTATATGTATATGAAATCAATATTAGGGCGAGCCAAAAAATTTTTGTCTCGTTTTTTAAAATCGTTTAGCAATAAAAAAAAACTGTGGCAAATAGCGTTAGTCTATGCATAAAGTTGTAGTATATTATCTGAAGTTTTGCAGTCTCCTAATTGTTTTGGAAGTTTTAAAAAGGTAGTTTTGAACAAGTAGACCGTTGTACCATTTTTAGGGCCTTTTTTTCTCATACGTATGTGATCCACCCTAATGAATATACAATATTTGTCGTATAATACACAAGTATTATTAAAGTATTTTTGTTTGTTTTCTTAAACAAAAAAGACTGCCAAATAACATCATTAATGCTTTAATTGGCTACTGGAAATTTTGAATCTTTTATGATTTAGCTAAAGTTCACCTAAAACAGATAGACACAGAGACAAGCGGACATGAAAAGATGAGAAAAAGAAATAATAAAATAATGAGTTCGATTGGTAACCTACTTAAAGTTTACTTACATTGTAAAATAGTCATACAGTGAAACCTCGTTTAAGGCAACTAATAGTAATTTGGGCAGTTGCGAAAATCGAGTTTGTTGCGAAAACCGACTCACAAATTTGCTTGATATACGTGTATGTATTGTATAATATTTCTTCGTCTAGATCCTATTTAAGGACTTATATCAAATTAAGCTAAAGTTTTATATAAGAGACAAGTGTGGTCATTCACTTTCAATTCTATATTTTCAAAACAAATAATTTTAATAACAGTGCAAAAAAAACGAACCCATAAATAATATATTTATGTATGTAAATTGCAATGCAGTAATAAAAAAAATAATTAAAAATAAAACCTAATGAAAGCATCATAATTCAAGGAGCCAAGTTGCAATAACATTTTCTCAATAGGTGTGTTAATAGTCCATAATGTAAAAAATTTTTGAGTTTTAATAGTTGAGGAATTGCGTTGAGCCAGGTTGTACTGTATTTAAAAATGTTTATTATTGCATATTTCGTTATACACTGTATGTTTACATACATGTCGGCGCATACAGTACGTGCATACATTCATACATATGTAAATACAGTGACCTTGTGTTTTGATCATATGCCAACAACAGTTTAACACACTTGCCTGCGCAGATAATATACTTACTCAAATACACACACACACACACACGACTAAATATTAATTTACATTGTATTAATAGCAATCGTAAACTTTAACAGGTGTTTATGTTTGTTACCATGCATGTGTGTTAAGAGTCTGAGTGCAAATTATTAAAAACACCATTTTTACGCATTATTTTTCTTTGCTTTTTGTTTTGCCTTGTATAAAATGGACGAAAATAATAAATAACGAAAAATAAATTCAATGGATTCAAAGTAAAGACTAAAGACAGGAACTTGATCTAATTTATTTGGCAAATGGCGAGTGAGAAAGAAGCAGACAATGGTATACAAAGAACTAACCAGAGCTACCAGACTTAGCGGCTTAAAGCACAATTTGAGGAATTTTATTTTCTGAAATCCGAAACGATTTGCATATATTTTAAAACTCGGTGTTAATATTTGCTTTTTATTTTTTGGTCTGCATTGTGAATGAAAATAATTTCAGATTTGTTCAAAAATTATATTTAACAGCCAACGAAATTTATCACGCCATTTAAAAACGCTCGTTCTTAAAACTGATCGATTTCTATCACATACCTGTATAAACTATTTGTTTTGGAAAATTTTATACAAATCGCGTTTCTAATTCAAAATTAATTAAAACAAAAGTTTAAGTATACAAGATCTTCAAGAAAATACACTTATTTGACTATGTTCTGACTTTTTTTATTTAGTATAGTCTGACATTGAAGTTGTCTTCAAATAGTGACTGGTTTAAAAAGGAAACAAAACGTAGGATTTTATATTTTACAATCCATTAGACCAGCCAACAAGTGTAACACACACTCATATTGTTCGATCACACTTTTTGTAAGGCGAAAGGGATACACTGACACGCCATCATCAGTTCGAAGCAAAATACAAAAGTTGAATATAAGATTTATTTTTTTTTACTTAAAATTGAATATAAATCACAGTTGTTGCGTAAGCACTTTTGTCTATTAAGGGCGGGATACTCTAACCCATTTTTATTTAAAATTTAACTATATTTTTCTAACTGCTAAAATAACCGCATTTTATATTATCTCATCCAGTAGATAAACGTTTATTTTAACTTTTACCAATGAAGGAATTAATAAAATATGATTTTACAACTACAGTGTCGGTTTCACTGGAAATTCTCAGAAGTTGATACATACATATATATAGCGTGTTTTTAACGCCGATAGAACTCCAATTAAAAAAAAAATAACACAAAATAAAAGTTTAGTCAAAAAAGTTTTTATTCCAAAGATCAATAAATGACACTAATTGAAAATTCGAACATATGGCTACCATAGCTGTTCTTGACGCGACGCATTCTGGACGTAATATTGGTTACTTTCTGGATTAATGGAGTCTGTAGGATCTGTTGTAGATTTGGTTTTACTCCGTATGCGGGAATTTTCTTTATAATAATTTGATAGCGTTGTTCAAGCGTCGGTGTATTTATCATAATTTGCTAGAGTATACTGATAATAAATATCAAAAAGTCAGCAGTATGACAGTTAACTTCTTCGTAAGTTCTACATTGATTTTTTTTTGTAAAGAATAAAGTATCTCTAATGACAGAAAGTGAAAAAATCAAGATGAAATAAAGTCTTTAAATAAAAAACACGTATTTTTCTTAAATTGGCGAGGAAGACAAAGCTTGCAACCCAGAGAAGACCTAAGAATTTGTATTTTAATTTTTGCGGTCAAATGTTTATTGATGTTTTTAACTTTACTTATTTAAAGCTTAATGGAATCTGACAAATATTTTTCATCGGCACAGTGGTGCCAACAGTAGAAATAGATATTATAAATATAGAACTTTCAAGCTTTGGATCTAATGGGGTTTAATTTGAATTGACGATACAAATGCCTACTGACGCAAAGCAATTAGTTTTGGATATTTTATTAAATTTTGCAATGATTTTTGATTATATATTAAATTCTTCTATATGTTTGCATTAGACAAGTTACAACATTTATGTGATTATAATTTGAAATTATAAATTATATTGAAAATATTTTGTTCTTGTTGCTTCGTTTTTTGATTAACATTAAGAAATTACTAAACTATTTCGTAAATTTGATTTATAACGACACTTTAAAAATTCGTAAAAATAAAAGAAAAATTAAGTTAGTTCTCCATCAGTATAATTTCCGCGTACGCCTCAATTTCTTTTAGTGAATGGTCCTTAAGGTTTAATAATTTTAACAAATTATCAAACGGCAGCTAAATGCAGTTTTTATGAGTGTGTTAAAATTATTTATTATTCAGAACTCTGTTGTATTATTAAAGAAAACAGCGGGTTTCATAAAAAGAAGAACAAAATAATTTTTTTATTTTTATTTGGATCTTATCGAGAATTTCTTTTTGATGGTTTTCGTGGCGCAAACTTAATTATCTAAGTTGAAATAAATTAAAAAAAGGTGAAAGGAAAACAGCTCGATATGCTCACATCGATTTGACAAATTTTATTTCGTGACCACTAGTTTAACATGTATAAGCAGATATAGGAGTATATATTTTTATATACAAGAAATTAATGCGAGATTTATGTATTCATGCGTTTGAGCTACAAAAATTGTGTGACTTACTCTTTTATTCACTACCTTTTCCAATATAAATAACACACTATTCAGCAGTTATTCAGCAGTTTATTCACAGAATAAAATATCTATTGATTGAAAACACACAAATGACTCTTAATAAAAGTGTAGGACAGCGATGCATCGCTGATTAATCGTGACTCATCTTTTTCACTGCGTCACCCGTGCGTCTGAAAACGTAAACTTTATATTTCTCTTGGATTCCATAGCATTCCGTTCTTTTAAAAATCCTACAAAATTTCTCTCTCTGTCGCTTGATCTCTTTCATTCTTGAATATATTAAATTCTTAATAGCGTTGATTGTTTTATTTAGAAATTCTTTTCTTGATTTATACCTCAAAATTTATGCTTTTGTAAATAAACTTTAAAGAATTTCTTTAATAATAAAACAAAAGTTTTAATCAATCATTTGATACGTCACTGATAAATCATGCAGTAAAATTGATTTATTCATAATTTTTAATATAGAATATTAATAATATTTCGTATAAAAGAAATCAATTGGATTGACGTCAAGTTGTTTGTTTAAATCAAAACAAAAGACTTAAGAAGCGAACTTTACATTATACGACTAGGGAAAGAAAAACTGTTGACAATTGACAATCAAGCAGTTTGTGATGCACATGAAACCGGAGAATTCGTAAGTACGTCTAACTTTGTCTTTTGGCAAATGCATAGAAATGAATCAGACTGAAAAGAAAAATTTAATGAATGAAATACAAGTGATAAATTATTTCATTTTCGATTGTTATTTGCTATAAATTGTTTCTTGTTTACAAATAAATAATTATTAAAACTTGTGTTATATTTATTATAAGTATGCCTTCGGATGACTAACTACATTTGATCCGTTTATTTCGAAAGTGGCATTAGTCACTTTTGGGTAAAACCGAGATATTAAAGGGCTTGTGTTTCAATATGTTTAAGGAGATTGATTCCAAATTTCGAGAACATTTTATAAAACATTAATTCTATTTGTTTTCTGTTAAGAAGACACGCAAATAATTTTTTACATCACTTTTAAAATCAACATGTTAGCAAAACTTCTCATAAACAAAATCTTAATAGTTCTCAACATATTGTTAGTGTTTTTAAAATAGGCCAGATATATTATTTTGTTTTTTTTTTTCATAAGCCACTTTTATAATCAGCTTATTTGTCATTTTTACTTCTGTTTGTTTTGCTAAGTTAAAAAGCTTTTTTGTAAGCAGCCAAATTAGAGACATTTTAAAGGCAACAAACTAGCAAAGCAAGAAACTTAAATAGCTTTTGTGTTTAGTAGTATCCAGGAGGATAGTTATTTTACTTAAATGAATGAGTAACTAATCAATCCTTTTGGAGACGTATTATTAATGTTTAAAGTAAAGTTATTTATTTTTAACCTTCTATAGTGGCATATGCTTTGTCATTTGTCTCTTCTAGCTGATAGAAATAGTTTTATTATAGAACAAGGGCAAGGTTGATGAGCATAGCAAAATGGCTACATTTTACAATAAAATTTTTATAAATATTTTAGTTAAGAATTCTCAACTTTTTTTATATGAAAACACGTAAACGTTATCAACTTTAATTCAGTGAATCTGTAACCTTTGATATCCCGATTTATTTTACAGTAGCTGGTAGTCATTGCATAGTTACAATGGTGTCATAATAGTGGTGACTAATATGAAACCATGAAAGAACACTGCTTCAGTGCTGCAGCATTTTATAATCCTCCAACAGTTAACAGTATCTTATATTTAAAAAGCTTATAAGCAAATATACGAGTATTTCGATGAAGCTACAATATATATGTTTGTTTATTGTAATCTTGCATTGCAACTTAACAATCTGATTTTCTTTGCTGGCTACTGACAACACCGGTCTACACGATTTTTGGTTCCGACTTCGGCAAGTCGAATTTCGGTTTTACCGTTGTTACTAATAAAGGAGAAATTATTTATTTTTATAAAAGTTTGCTGTTGGAAAATTAATATTTTTTTTATAATTTTATTATAAAAGAAAATTCGCAATAATCCTGCGGAATATTGGAGTCTTTTTAATTCAAAAATAATTTACACGGTGTGACAGGGAAAATGTACTTTTGAAATAAAATAATGTAGGTTGCATGTAGGTCTACATGAGCGGATAATTTTATAATTTTTACTAATTTCTTATTGCCACACTATCTAGAGCCACATATTCTCATGGGTTTATTTCAGTGAAGCCATAGTCTGTTTTAAAGAAAATTATTCTTCATTTAGCAGCAACAATTTTGTAAAATTTAACGCTGCATTTATTTGCATAAATTAATCATTGGGAAATAGCAATAACTTGTAGCTTTTTTGGGTTTATTATATTAAAATGCATTTCAATATAAAATTTTAATATTCAATTTAATTTTGTTTTTAAAAATCTTGAAACTAATTTATGCAGTTACATTTGTGTGTCTTTTTGAATGAATTCCTATAAAACTCCGCATACCTTGAGACTTGGCTTAGTATATTGTGCCTTGTATATGAACAAATACATTCATTGTTGTTGTGTTTCTTATGGTTGTTGTCTCATTTAAGTTAACATTTTTATTTAAAATATGTTTATTAATTTTATTGCATTTGAGGGTTTTGTTTGTTGATTAAAGGTGAATATTTAAAATTTAACCATGACCTTGAACTAGTTTTTTTTTAAAGCGTGTCTTTAACAAAGACCAACACTCTGCGCCAAATATGTCAAAATGACAGTGTAGAAGGGACAAAACCAACAAAAAAAGTATACATTTCTAAATGAAACTTTATTTTTGAATAGATAATACTTAAGAAAAAGATGCACGTTTCTATTGATTTGGTTTGCAGTATACAATGTTGGACAAAATATAAGGAACAAATCGAACACACAAGTATACAAGGTTTTAGATTGGAGCAATTAAAAGTTGTGTCTAATGTAATTTGGGGTGCTGATTTCAAATCTGCATTCCTTGTGGCATGTGACCATGTTAGAAATAAAAACTTCGCTTAGAAGGACAAATTCGAGGCATAAAAACACTACAACATTATCACATTTCATCCTCCGTGCTGCACGGTGGCATTGGATTTCTTTGATGTGACTTTTCGCCTTCGGGTCATATAACAGTGACATTGAAACATAAAACCCAGACCATGACGAATTTTTATATTGCAGTTAACCCAAACTGCACAAATTCTGCTTGTATTCTTTTCGCTCATAATAAATAAATAAAGGGAAGTTGGAAATGTTTTGCACACTGGACTTTAGTAACCCCCAGCGACATAGATTTTTTCTAATTAACAAGAACTATGAATAAAACTAGAACAAACGGTGAAAAAATAAATACAAATCAAACAAGTCATCTTAGTTCGAGCTGTTTTGGTCACTACTGTAAATATAAATGAAAGATTTAATAATGATTTTGCTTTTTATGTTTTGTTTTATTAAATAAATATTTATAAATTAATGATATATGCCTTTGTCTATATTTTCAGTTCTTCCGATCCAGTTATGGCCACAATGAATGATGGCGGAACAATAGCACAAGATCAGTGGCAGCGTAATTCCCAGGCAGCCGTATCAGTTCGTCATGCTTTTAAGGCTTATGGCAAAAAGAAAAATTCAAATCAAGTATTAAACAACTTGAATATGACAGTACCAAAGGGCACAATGTAAGTAATTATTAATACTTTATCCCTTAACATGACACTTGTTTTAGTTTTTTACCTCAACTTAGTCATTGTCTATAAAACAAAACAAAACACAAATCCTCTTGATACTGCAACTGATACAAATATTAGTATTTCTCAAGTGTTTTTATTTAAGCTTATTTCTAGTTTTTCTTTTCTTAAAAACCAGTTTCCTTTTTTTTGTATTTTTTATTTATTAAATCGTTAAGTATTGAGCAACAGGAAATATTAGAATTCGTCTGTTTTCTCAGAATGTGTGTCTCAGTGTCTTTTGAGTAGAGTACGTAGATACATACGTTTAATGGAAAATTTCATTGTTGTAGAGGAATTTTTATGCATTTCGTTCAACAACATTGTTTTTATTTAATTATGTGGCTGCTTTTTAAAGATTTATTTTGCAGTTTTGCGGTTGATTTGTAACGAACATAAAAGACAGGTTCAGCTAAAACGAAAAAACCTAAATAACCTTGAGAGAATTATTGACTTTTTTCATACGAAAAATTTACATTGAAAATATTTTTTTTTACTAATTGGCAGTTTAAGTTATTAATTGATGAAAGGAAAATTAAAATAAAAAAAGGCTAGGAAAATAGCGAAAGTCTTAAGCCGGTCACTCACGTACAGTTTTAACTGTCAGTTTCAACCGTTCAGTTAAAACTATCAGTTAAAACTGTACGTGTGTGGGTAATAACTGACAGTTCAACTCAATTGTTCAGTTTAACTGAAAAATTAAAAATTTTTATGTTTTTAACTGAAGTGAACGTGTGTGGGGGTTCCACAGTACCGTTCTCAGTTCAATTTGTGTCGAGCGAGAGTGCGTATCATGTTGCGTAAACAGAACCAAGTGTTAGTTGATTTTATTGCAATATATAGTTCTGAACCTTGCCTATGGCAACAACAATGTCTACAACAAACTGGCGAAGGAGTTACAAAAAGTAGAACCTGACGCGGAAACGAAATCTCTTTTGTTAAAAGTAAACAGCTTAAGATCCGCGTTTCGCAAAGAAAAAAAAAGAAACTTGATGCATCAAAGAAGTACACCGAGAGCGGCCAAACCGTCCTGCTCGTTCGAATCCATGTTAAAAACTGAAGTATCGAACTGCACGTGTGTGTACATCTCAGTTCAAAGTTAAGTCTGTCAGTTATAACTGAACAGTTGAAACTGACAAAGCTATTTTTCACTGTCTTAGTACACAAGTTTCCTTTTGGCTACGCAGGAGAGGTATTCATATACAAAAATATATGTGGTAGCAGGTGATTCCTGCTGATGTTGGCAGTAGTGTCAGGTAACACTAGAACACGTTGTATGGGATAGATTAACAGCAGCGGTAAGATGCTGACTTAACCTTCTAGGCAGTAGGATACTAGTGCTACATAACCTGGACAATTAAAATATTGATGGCGAGATTTGGGTATAGACAACAGTTGGGTATAGACAATTTTTCTATTTAAAAATTTTTGTTTGGATAAACGTTTATTTTTATTTGGAAGGGTACCCTATATTCCTGCGAACGATTTGATGATATCGGGCTCAGATACTTTAATTTTCACATACTTTTCGTTTCTCAATTCATTTCGCCATTAATTCTAGCACTCGATCTAGTTTGTCATTTCAACTAAAAATTTTGATTCTGATTATAACATTCGAAACTTGTCCTAATGATTTTAATGCCCTCGTCTAGAATTGTAACCTTTTTAAAATGGAATTGATATCAAGTCATCTGTCTGTTGTTGTTTTTAATTCGGAAAATAAACACAAATGCGATCGATCATGATGAAAATCTTTTTTTGTTGCAAGTTAGTAGTCGCACGTAGTAATTCTTTGACATTTTCCATTAAACTAGTAAAAAGCTCTAATATTTGAAATTAAAAGAAAAAAAGGTGACGTTTTTGAAATTCTGAAGATACCTGTTAACCGCTCTTTAACAAAAAGCAAATTGTTTTACGGCATATGTTGTGTATATGATTTATTTAAATTAGATCTTATTATGCCGTTCAAACCGTTTGGCTTGAGATTGAAATTTAATTAAGCTTTTAATTGTTTTAATTATTTATGTAATTTAAAAGCTTTTAAACTCTTTTGTAAACCAAGTTCTCAATTGATCGATTTCTTTTATTTATGCCAAAAAATATATGGAAAGAATTTAATTAAAAATTTAATCGAATCAATTCAAAATTTAATAAAATTTTTAGCTGTAACCAAATAACACCTCTTAATAGGTGCAAATATTTTTTGGCAACTGTACGTAGCCAAATGTTAAGAATGTTTTTTTATGTTAAAAAATTTAAATTAATTATTTTTACGTAATTTTTTTTTCATCCCAAATCATTTTATTATAAAATAATGCAATTTATTGTTGAGGGTGGATAAGCGAGACTCTATGCGAATTTATTTTATTTTTTTGCTCGCCCTACTGCGTTTGTTTTGTTGTTTGCCAACTTTAAGCGTAGCTGTAAGCTGTAAAAAAATAAAAACTACTATAGACTATGATTTGCTTTATGTAAAAAAGCTAAAAATAGCAAATGTTAAAAGTGTTTGCACAAACAAGGCTATTGTATATTTATTATAAGAAAAGAAGAGTTTTATTAGAAAATAAAATTATTTATTTTTTAATCCGAACTTATTTTGTTATAAAATAATTCAATATTGATGAGGATGGATAAGCTAGTCTCTATACGGATTTCTGTGATTGCTTTGGCCAGCTTTTAGCTACATTTAGAGTTGGCAAACAACCAACCAAACGTAGTAAAGACAAGTAAGAAAAATAAAATAATCATTTTTTGTTTTGGGGACTTTTTGTTAAAACTTCAATGTTTCTGTCTTCATTTTCTTTGGATTTCTCATTTGGTCTTAAGAATTTTGGGCATATGACGTTTAAAATTTTCTAAATATTTGGGTAAAGGTTTCCCGAGCTGGCCTTAACAAGCAGCGAAATGTGCATAAAGGCTAGCTCATCCCCCCTCAAAACTAAATTTGCATTATTTTATAATAAAATAAGTTAAGATTAAAAAATTATTTAAAACTAAATAATTTTATATTTTAATAAAAAAATTAATTCCATTTATTTTTGTTTGTTGAAAAGTATAACCATTTTGCCATAACATCTCTGCACTTAATATTATTTTTGTTTGTTTTTTATTTCACAAAATATTTAACCTTAATTCTTATTTGATTTCATAAGATTTTTACAAAATGTTTAAAACAAATTTTACTTTTCGTATTAAGTATTTTTGATTTTATGTAACTTTTGTCTTTTCATTGTTGTTGTTGTTATAACTAGTTTTTGTTTAATACTCTGCTACTTTTTTTCTATGAGACTTCAGAAACGTTCAAAGGTGCTTAGACATGCGATTGTAATTAGAGCGATTATCTAGATATTACATAGTTGTTGTTTTATTTTATTACGACTGACTGTTATAGGAACGACAAAAAAAATATTAGTTAATAATAAACAACTACAAAGAGTATTGAAAAAAAGAAACTTCCAGTTGCATTGTATTCTGGTACTCAAAATAAAAATATCGAATGTTTCAAAGGCATTAAATTGTTTTAAGTTATTTGTTAATAAATCGAAAAGGCTGTTAAGTTTTGACATTCTTGTTATTGGTCTAAGCTGCACAATTTTAAGGCAATCATACGATATTAATTTCTATATTCGTAATGAATTTCATTTTTAAGTAGCGAAGTTTTTATGAAACAAACAAAAGTCAATTTTTAGCTGCCTTCTAGAATAAAATTACTACAATCGTTTTAGCTTAATTGAGTCCCGCATAATTGATTTACTCGCTTAATTGATGCAAAAAGGATTAAATTAAATTTTAATAAAATGAGGTATGTAGGGAAATGCCCGCCTAATTGAGTCCCAGTTAATTAAGTTATCCTCTTAATTGACTCATAAAATTAAAACAGTTTTTGGGAATCACACAAAATTTACCGGTTAAATGTCAATGAAATGGCTTTTCCCAAAAAAGCAACTCTCCAATCATATTTTTTTATATGTTTTGATAAAAGTCGAACATTTTATATAGTAGTTTGCAGATATTTCTACTGCAAAATGAGTATAAAATCCTTCACACACTTATGATATGATGTGTTCGTGTAATTTCTTCACGATCGAATTCTCCACACACGTCGAACAAATCAAATGAAACTAAACTGTCTACACGTAAATATGAGTTGCGATGCAGATGATGCAATTGCACTTTTGATTTCATTTACGCAAGCAGCAAAAAAGGCAGAAAAGTGAAAGGAGAAGCAACAGGGTATTTGTCTGGGGTTTACTTCCCTCTTTTAAAGATTAAAGAAATTTTATTAAAAATTGCTTGCTAGCTATCATCGCTATACTTTGATGGTTCATAGTAAGCTAAAATGAAAAAAAAAATGTTTAATGTTTAAACATGAGTTTGAAAATGTTCAATTTTATGTGATTTGTGCCCGCACAGTCAGCCCTATTAACTTCTAACGAGAGGTCGAGTACGAATAAATCACACGCACAAATTATAAGTTAAGGAAACACGCAAGTTTAAAGCAAAAATGAAATGTTATTCCTGACAAAAAATAAGTGTTTCAAAACCACCATATAGAATAGAATTTCAAGAAGTAAGGATTCAATTGTGAAGCAGTCAAAGGCAATATTCTGTTTAATTAATCATGATGCGCAACCTAACGAAATTCCGTTAATTGAGTCATTGAATCAATTAACAGAGAATCGATTAAATGATTTTTCGGTGTAATTCCATCAAAATCTGTGCAATTTGGGAAAATCAATTAAATGAAATCCAATGTCGATAGATGCAGCTAAAAAAATACGCGATACACCACAGGCTTGTACAAGCGATTGTATTACTATAAAAATAGCAAATCAAATTTTAAACATAACAAATAGCAATACTTAAAAAATGTTAGCAAAATCAAAATTTTGAAGAGTTCTTGTGCAAACACATCGAAAACCTGCTGAAAACAGACTGAGTCCCGATTTTAAAGGTAAAAAAGAAGGGTACTGTCTGGTTTATAGAGTTTGCAGTGAACGAAATCGAAGTGTACAGATTACCGCGAAGGAGAAAACACGTTATCATTTTTTACGGACACATAAACTTTAATAAATTTCAATTTAATATTTTTGAACGTTTCGAACTTGAAGTGTTTAATTTGAGTAGTAGTCGATTAGTTTAATCTCTTCATATAATTTGATTGTTCTTGAATTTAATTATTGAGCATATTTTAAAAACTGGTTTAGTCAGTTGGTATTTTGTGAGTAAACATTATTTATTTATTTTTACATGTTGCTACATTTTATACCAAACAATGTATTAAAAATTAAACAATAATTACCTATGGACAATTTTGATTTAATGTTTTTTTCTAAATTAACTTCTGCTATCAAACGTATTCACTTACATAAATTAAAAATAATTTCTTAAAATAGAAAGAATAAAATCCCTAAAACTTGACTTTATAATAAACATGCAATAGCTTGTGCAAATATTGGCAACATTTGCTATTTTTTGCTATTCTACTTAAGCGAATCATAATGCAAGTCATAGTCTGCTGTTGTTTTTATTTTTTTTACCGCTTACAGGTACATTTAGAGTTGGCAAACAACCAAACAAACGTAGTACGGCAAGTAAGAAAAAATTAAAATTTTTTGTTTTGGGGGCTTTTTGTTAAAACTTCAAAGTTTCTGTCTTCATTTTCTTTACATTTCTCATTTGGTCTAAAGAATTTAGGGTATATGGTGTTTAAGATTTGCTGAAAATTGGGGTAAAGGTTTTCCGAGCTGGCCACCCCCAATAATAAATTGCAATATTCTAAATAATATGAGTTTGGATTAAAATGATAACTAAAAATAATCTTTTTTAAATAAGTTGTGCCTATAATTAAGCAAGCAATATCCACAAATCGTTCATACAGAATCTGTAATATAGCATTCGTTGTGTGGCTTACAGTGGCGTTCTCCCGATGGTTCATATCGTTCATGTTCATATCGTTTAATGCGAGCCAAAGGAAATTGGTTGTCGTTGATCCGTACCGCTCACCAACATTGCTTTGCAAAATGTGCAGGCCAATAATGCCGTCACCTTAGAATGCGCACCAAACAGTAACTTTTTTTGATGCATTGCCAATTGATAATACTTGCGTGAGCCTCACACATAACTAAAGACGATTTTTCGTTCAGAATCCAATAACTCGAAACTCTATTCAGCTATCAGATGGTCCCGTCTCTTGCTGAGGGGTTTGGAGCTAGCCATTCTCCTGCTGTCAATAGATATTCTATAGGGGTAGCCTGCATTGATCCTGCAGCAAGATCTTCCTGTGATTTGGGTACACTCTACAACCACCATGTGCACTCACTAAGGAGCCTCACCAAGAACCAGCCTGGGACTACCGTGGCATCTGATTCCCGTGGTACCAGTCTTTATATCGTTACTGATCGTAATTAGTCCTACTTTCATCCAGTTTCAGGCCTCATATGAACCTTGGGAACTGGTTCCCCTATCTGAACCGGTAAGGATAATTCAATGTGGCAGGATCGCCAAGAACACATGCCTTGGCAGGAAGATCGCATTGGACAGTTGTTTCTTGTACGTGAGAAGGCCTAAATTCGCCAAGTTGAAGTCAGCAAAAGAGTTCTGCATAGCCAGGAATCGAATGCCTAGGGTTCACCTGTACAGCGCTAATGTACTCGGCCAATATGGAGGTTAACGAGTTGGTTGCCTAACATTTGAAGAGTGGTCTTTGAAGAACTATAAATTGGCGCAACGCCCGCTACGTTTGCTTTATCCAACACCCATTTTTACAATAAAGTGTCATTTGTCATTTTTGTTCAGTCTACCTTGACTGAATAAAAAATAATAGATTTTACAGTTCCCGATGCAGAATGTCAACATCGATCCTTTTTATTTATTTTTTTCTATTCAGACTAGTCTACATCACAGCGCCTTTCCGGTATTGCTCTACAGCATTAAACACAATTCGCGAAAGAAAATACAATTTTTCAATTCCTCTATCTTACCCGTCTTCTGTACTTTCTATCTCTCTCTCTCTCTTTCCAAAAAACGTAACGCAATTAATTGGTGGACATTAATTTATAAAAACTAATAAGAGAGTTGGCTGTTCGACGTGTTCCGAAATGGCACAGCTACTGAACTTCGCTTTCAATAAATGAAGCAAGCGTGGGATGTGCCACGATCTTCTTGGTGAATAACCCCATACCGGCACAATTATAGTGACTATTAATGCTCTTTCTTAGTTTACCCTCTCTACTCATTTTATCTTGTCTTTCTAGTCTTCTTCATATTTAACCTTTAGACGTTGTCTTTTTCGTCTAACACATATAGATTAACGACAAAGTTCGCCACAATCGACATATTTTTATTACAGAGTTGTGTATCACAAATATTTCGTAACAAAATTTTTCTGCTTCTTTTCCCATTTCAGTTATGGTTTACTGGGCGCCTCGGGTTGTGGTAAAACAACTTTACTCTCCTGCATAGTGGGACGTCGTCGCTTAGATTCCGGTGAGATATTCGTATTGGGTGGTAAGCCTGGTACCGTTGGCTCGGGTGTACCCGGCAAACGTGTCGGTTATATGCCACAAGAAATTGCTCTTTATGGTGAGTTTTCTATACGAGAAACAATGATGTATTTCGGTTGGATATTTGGCATGGAGACAAAAGAGATTTCGGAACGTTTGCATTTTTTGTTGAATTTCTTGGACTTGCCGTCAGAAAAACGTTTGGTAAAGAACTTGAGCGGTGGCCAACAAAGACGTGTCTCATTTGCCGTGGCACTAATGCACGATCCGGAGCTATTAATTTTGGACGAACCCACAGTTGGTGTAGATCCTCTGCTAAGGCAGAGTATATGGAATCATTTGGTTCATATAACAAAATCTGGACAAAAGACAGTTATTATCACAACACACTACATCGAAGAGGCCAGACAAGCGCACACTGTAAGTAAAACGACAAACAAATTTGTATTTTCAAACTCGCTAACGTAAGACAAAATCGTTATCTATTTCCAGATAGGCTTAATGCGTTCTGGTAATTTATTGGCCGAAGAATCACCCAGCGTTTTACTATCCATGTATAAATGTATCAATTTAGAAGAAGTGTTTCTTAAATTATCCCGCATTCAGTCACAAAAGGGCGATATTTCTCAGGTTAATTTCAGGTAAGTTTTCCTTATAAAATTTTATTTAACATAAAATGTTAATTAATGGCATGATTTTATTTTTTGTGGTTTTGTTTTCATTATGTAATTTGTTCTCCTTCTTAAACTTTTCTACTACTCGTACAACTACCACCAACCTCTACCTCAACTCTCAATTGGTTAAAAATATAATAATAAAAACCATCCCATAAAATTTCATTTCCTCGTACTACATACATGTGCCACAAATAAAATAAAAACATCATTAAACAAATTCAAATTGTTATAACATTTATGGTCATACCTGGCTCCATATTAATATGTGCTTGTATATGTGTCTGTGTGTGTGTAAACTGCTGGTGTCAATCATGATGATTGTTGGGTGTTTGTTACCGTTTTACTTACATATTGTTTGTCCTTTAAACTTGAAACCAAACAAACAAATTAACAGTAACAATATTTCATTACATGCCATGGGCTTCGGCAGCAAAATGGACAAACCAAGTTCCAGTCAAGAAGGAGGCGTTATTGGACTTAATTTTCATCAGAGCAAAGAAGTTTTAATCAACGACACTAACGGATCCATTTATACGGTTTGTTCAGAAATTTAGATTAAGTTTGAAAAATAAAATGATGACAAACTAACAAGAATTTTAACTAAACCATTGAAATACTTTCTTTTAAGTATCTATAATCAAAATGTTTTTACTCTCAATCAAGTCTCGTGCTACCACTAGACTTTACTGTTGATTGTAGTGATTTCAGACTGTCGACTGGTCACTGTCGACCTTCTTTCTCATCATGGTATCTCTTGTTAATTGCTAGCATTTGTCTAAGACTTAGGTCCATCATGGCTTTCACATTTAACAAGTGTCTACCCGTGCTCCTAAGTCGTATGCTGGCCATTCACACACAATGTGCCTCAGAAGTATCTTTGACCCATCCACCCCTTGAGAGGTTTTCTTGTCCAGCTCTTCAAAATCTCAGGGTCTAACGCCTTAAAAAACCTTTAAAGATCTCTTTCTGATTCCACCCTTGGCAAATTAATACCATAGCTATTTCTGAGATTAACCCCTCCGCCTTTTGCGAGACTTCCTGAGTTTTCCTTGTAATGAGCGCTATATGCACGGGTAAGTTTGTATTAAAACTGACGAACGACTGGTATCCAGAGTTCGCGAACTAGAACCCAAGCATCCTCATGGACACGAATCCGTAGCGTATGCTGCTCCTTCCAGAGACAGGAAGCTGTTACCGGCCGCCACCATGCAAACCGTACGGCAAACCATATCTTTGTGCCTGCCAAGGACAATATTATTTACGTTATTTCCCACCTCAAGAACGTGGAATGGTTGCTACTGCTTATTTGACAAATGTTTAGTCTGTTGTTTTAACGCGTCGTTTTCCTCGCCGTAGTGTCGAGCATGTGCTCGAACAATTAAGCGCTTGGCTGAGCCCCTCATGCAAACTGGGTCCAATACAGATGTCGCAAGAAGTGGCCGGCCTTTTGTTGCTCGCTCGATCGGGAATATCGCTGCTGTTACTGCCCGCGTCAGAGAGAATTTACAAACATGAACAAAGTGCAAACTGTTCACGAAATGCTGTCTGCTGGCCGACGTTAACTTGGTGCAAAAATGGATGATTTCGTATCAAAAATCATAATGAGCGGCGAAGACTATTTCTACTTAAGTGGTTGTGGTAACAAATAAAATTTGCGTTTCTAGGACACGTCAATGGTGAACGTTACAGGCAGATACTAAACAAGTTTTTTTTTGCCTCAAGTTACTGCATTGGGTCTCGATGATGTCTGTTTTCAACAGGACGGAGCAACTGCTTATACAGCTAGGACAACGTTGGCGATCTTGAGACACCAATTTCCGGGTCGCGTAATTTTCCTTTTTGTAGGTTTGAACTGGCCGTCCAGATTTCTCGAACGAATTCCCGCCATCCCTTGTCAAGTTTGGTTTGGAGACAAACGTTATTCGTTTCGAACGGTAAATGACACTGAAGATGGCACATAGCCGAAACCGGTTTGTCTCCGAAACAGACTGGACAAGGTACGACGAAAATTCGTTACAGATATCTAAACCTTGGAAGTCTTAAAGGTAACAATTCAAAATGCCCTAAAACGAACGAAATTTTGCATCAACTTTTTCCAATTACGGTTATCAATTTCATACTTAACTTGACAGCAATGCTTTGCCAGTATTCAAATCGTCTACATGAGTTTGTACTGTAAGAACTGGAAAAGATTCGTTTTCTGTGTCTTCCACATAAATTCTGGCGTTGCGTTTTATAAAATAAGGCCCTGTGTCCCTCTCTACTATGTTAGAGCCTATTGCAAACATTATCTATTTAACCTAACTAATGGTGAAAATTGAATTCGAGAAGTCTTCTCAATATTTCTTTAAATTAAAAACATTCGTTTAGTTAACTTTTTCCAAAAAAAGATCTGTTAGTTTTTCTTTAATTTGACAGAACTTTACTCCAGTTAAACTCTAGAAAAATTGTGCTTCTAATACTTTCTTTACTTTTCTTCTTCTAACATTTTATATCACCAGTTAAACCAGGAACCATTTAATCCGCCCATGAAACGGAACAATCCAAATGATGAGGAAAGCTGTCAAGATTGTTATGCCAGTTTATGTAAAGTATGGAAACATACAACCCTCTTTTGCCCTGAAACAAATTTTATTAAATAACTTTTCAAATTCTCCTCCTCCAATAAAAGGTTACTTCGAAGGGTAAAATCAAGGCCCTGTTAACGAAAAATATGTTGCGTATGTGGCGTAATGTGGGTGTGATGCTGTTCATCTTTGCTCTGCCCGTTATGCAAGTGATATTGTTCTGTCTGGCTATTGGTCGGGATCCTACCGGTTTAAATTTGGCTATTGTTAATAATGAAATGAATAATACGGTAGGATTATATTTCCCTTGAAACAAATAAATAAAAATGAATGTAAAAATAATTTATTGAATTGCAGGAAATCTGTTATTGGGAAGACGGTTGTCATTTTTCTAACTTGGGCTGTCGTTATTTAAATCATCTGAATCACAGTGTGGTGAAAACGTTTTATACGGACTTAGAAGATGCCAAGGAAGCGGTGAGAGTGGGTAAAGCCTGGGGTGCTATTTACATAACGGAAAACTTTACGGATGCTTTTACTGCGAGAGCTGCCTTAGGTAAAGTTTAATTCCAAAATATTATTAATATTATTATTATATTATTAAGTATTTAATATTTAATTTCTTTGAAAACAAAGGTCGTGATTCCGATGATGAAACTATTGATCAGTCTGAAATCAAGGTGTGGTTAGATATGTCCAATCAACAGATTGGTGTTATGTTAAATCGAGACATTCAATTGGCTTATCGAGACTTTGCTATGGGTCTTCTGGAGCAATGCGGCAATAATCCCAAATTGGGTGATGTGCCCATACAATTCAAAACCCCCATTTATGGTACCATGAATCCCTCGTTTACTGATTTCGTTGCTCCCGGTGTTATTTTAACGTGAGTTTTGTCTTTTCTGATATCAGGGGGAAATCATTGTAAACAAAAAAATTATAATTTTCCAGTATTGTTTTCTTCTTGGCGGTGGCTTTAACATCATCGGCGTTAATTATTGAACGTACTGAGGTGAGTGAAAATTTATTAATTAAGCGAATAATTTATTCAGGCGCAAGTTCGTTTTTTATTCTTCGATTTTTGTTGATACGATAATTTTTAGAATACAGAAAAAGTTATTAGACACTAGCGGAATGGAATACACTTTCTGTGCCAGTATGCACTTCATCAGCACTCTTTGTGTCTTTCCACTAAGTTGGTGTCTAGTGTAAAAATCATCTATTAGCCCAAATAATGATGAAAATTGAATTTGAGAAATCTTCTCATTACGATAGTGTCTCTGTTAGGTTAGAACGATATATTGTTACTTTCTAATTGTATTCTTATCGTTCTCTTTTTCCGTGTTTCTCTAACCAGCTCTCAGCTAGCAATGAAAGCGACTATATTCATTATTAATGTTACTTCTTAGGACCCTTACCCACCATTCGATTGAGTAAAAAAACTTGTCAAAAATTAAAATAAAATAAAAAAGTATTATAGTATGAAAACCATATGTTATGAATTTGATAAAAGCACTGATGGAAATTTGACACTCGTATATGGCTGTACACATTTTTTGAAAATTTTCTAATAGTTTAGGCTTTTCATCTTATCTGGGTTGCATTTTTACAGAAGTGCGATAGTGTAGACAAACAATGTAATGAGAATATTTTGCTCTTGATCTTTTTGACTGTCACAACGATTATCATTAGATTTCTCTCTTAAAATATCCAACGAATATCTAAACACTTGTGTAATAGTGTGAAAGGGGACTTAGACGATGCTGTTACGGTATCAGTTCGATAAATTTACTCAAATCATAAATGAAATTTTTTTTTATAAATTTCTCGTATTTTATTCTAAATTAGTAACTGTTTACACTGTCAGCAACATTTACAAAAAACATTTGACGTATAGATCCGCCTCCTCCAAGACCAATGCATAGATATATACTTATTATTATGCCTGCGTGTGTTATGCGAACAACTGTTTGGACAACATTGTTTGAACACGAACAGGCCATCAACAGCGACGGTTCTCACGAGCTAAAATCCTGTGTGAACAGCAATTTGTACGTTGGCAGAACAGAGCTATCGCCAGTCAAGATGGCATATTACTAGACAAATTATTGTGCCAACAGCAATCTGTATGTTGGCAGAACAGACCTATGGCATGTTAAATTCGTTAGATGGATGACGCTAAAGCACAATTCGTCATTCTTTTGGCCTAAAAACAGAAGAATACGAATGAAGAGTGTTATTACGTAAGGCAATGCGCCAGTTCTCACATCCGCTATTGCAATGGACAAAACTTATTGTTTATAGACCTATTTACCAGATCTAGCTCGCCTGGATTCTTTAGTCTTTCCGTACTTATGTCGATAGTAAAAGTTTTTTCAATAATAAAAAATCCGCGGTTAAGGCTGTTCAGGACCTTGATGGCATCTACATATGTATTTAAAAAGAGTATTGACTAGATGATTAGTAAAGATTTTTTCCACAATTATTTGTGCCTTCCTAGCTAGGTTAGATAATTCTGAGACTGTCGTCGTATTAGATCAATTCTGAAATTCTGAAATTTTGAAATTTAATTTTTTTTTTCTATAAAATACAACTCTTTGAAATTTACTTTAATTGTTTTTTTTTTAATTTCCAGGGTCTTTTGGATCGTTCTTGGGTTGCTGGCGTAACACCGGCTGAAATTTTATTCTCTCATGTTATCACTCAGTTTGTGGTGATGTGCGGTCAAACGGCATTGGTGCTCGTCTTTATGTTGGTGGTGTTTGGTGTCACCAATAATGGTGAGTTATTCTGGGTTATTGTCTTAACTCTACTACAGGGCTTGTGTGGCATGTGCTTTGGCTTTCTTATATCATCGGTATGCGAATTGGAACGTAATGCCATACAACTGGCATTGGGTTCATTCTATCCCACCCTCTTGCTGTCGGGTGTCATATGGCCGATTGAGGGTATGCCGATTGTGTTAAAGTAAGTTTGTAATGCAACCTGTTAAAAGGAATTTAAATTATTAACTGCTATTCAACTAATTTCAGATACATTTCCCTGTGCCTGCCGCTGACATTGGCCACTTCTTCGTTGCGGTCTATATTGACTCGGGGTTGGAGAATTGTAGAATCTGCAGTGTATTTTGGTTTTCTTAGTACTTTAGGCTGGATTTTAGGTTTCTTAATTTTAACATTATTGGTGCTGCGTTCGAAACGAGGTTAAAATCACTGTTCACCACCTGTGTGTTCGCTTTAATTAATTTTGGGAAAAACTTAACAAAAAAAACTACATACCAGTTGGCATATTTTTTTTATTAAATGCTTTTTTTCTTATGATTATTTAATTTATTTCTCTAAATACTTTTTCGATCATTTTATCTCTGCGAACGAAAAGCCTACGATATTCTATATGTTCTATATCTTTTATTATCTCTCAAGATTTATGTTTAAAAAGCTTTTTGTGTAAGAAAAAGTTAAAGAAAAAAAAAAATAGTTTAATTCTTTGAGCATTACTTTTTAAGATAACAAGTCCTAATTTTTATTAAAATAACAATTTATATTATAATTATGAATAAATTGTTTGTAAGTAGAATTTAGTTTAAGGTGCATTGTATTTTATAGTTGTTGGTTTCGTTGGTGGAAATGAAAATTATTAAATTTATTTTTTATTTTTTAACTCATTGAATTCATCTGATATTTAAGCATCATTTTACTTTTGGATAAAGAAGTTTGTGACAAAAAAGAAACCATAAAAAAAACTACACTATTCTATACAATTCTAGATTCAAAAAAGTTTAGAACCAGTTCATTATTAATTTTAAATTAAGGTTTAGGTTTTTTGTACATACACTAAAGAAATATTCTTAACAAAAGTAATATTTTTTTTCTTAAATCTGAAACTTTTTCCCTCTTTCTGTTACTAACAATCCACTGGACTGTGATTAGTGTTTTTTTAATTTTCTTTTTTTTAATCCTTTAAACATTTCTTAATTACTTTTATTTGCAAAAAATGCAAAGAAATATTCTCCTCCTTCTATATTCGTTCTTATTTAACTTTTAAGATTTAGTTTTATTTTTCCTGTTTAGTCAAAATAAAAATTCTACTTCTTCTCTTTACAATTTCAAAATCCTTAAGTTTAAAGAAAAAAATTATTTTAAAATGTTAATTATAATAAGTCGTGTTTTAAGTTTATATCCGAAAAATTTGGCCGTATGTACTATTTTGTAAAAGAATATGTTCAAATTAAATTGTAAATTTATTAACGATATGTACATATGTTATTATAGAATTGTGCGCTTTTGAAATGATAAAAAAATAAACCAAAAATTCATAAAAATATACAATTATTATTTTTTTAATATAAATTACACTGCAACTCGAGAAAGGTGTTTCTGATTAGAATAAAGCAGGCATAAAATTATCTTCCACTTATATCTTCCACAAATATTTTTTGAAACAAATTTGAAAATTTTTTAATAAAAGTAATTTTTGGGATCTTAATGTTATTTAAAAAAATTCTCTTGCTAAACATTTTATCACACATTTTTTTTAAATAACATTTCACGTATAAGATATGTCTAATTTTTTAAAACATATAGGTAAAAGTTAGAGTTTTTGTTTCCCCCAAAAAAAACTGGTACACACGACATAATAAAAAGTAGGTATCATACCGTTTACAAAGGAGAGTAATTGCAAAAAAGTCGCAATACACTCATACTTTTTCACTAACACACTCAAACTTTTTTTACTTTCCACTCAGCTTTCAACAAAATTTAGGTGAAACCGATTTTTTGACGTTTTCCTGAAAGTAAAATGACAAGGGCCTAACACTGTTGCCCACTAAGAGAGATATACAAATTTGCGGGATTGTGGTAAAATAATAATTGCAAAATTTTATTATTTTGTACACACGGTACACGAAAATATATTTAAAATGTTTTCATCAAATATGCTTAAAGAACACAACTGTTGATTGCCGTCTATAGTGATATTACAAAAAAAAAAAACTAATAATAATCATTTAAAAGTATTGCCCTATAAATTTGTATGTGCGAATGGTTTGGCAACTCTACTTCAGTAATAAACAAAACATCACTCTTGTTTTCTTATCATTTTCCAATTCTAGTCTTTACATTTGTAGAATTATTGCAACAACTTTTCTCTTCGAAAACATTTTACAAATGAACTTTCACTTTCCTCTGAAAGTGAACAAGAAATTTTCATGAAAGTTGAAAATTTCTTGAAATTTTTATTTGTAATACGTATACAGAAATTTCATGAAAGTACTTTCCTTTGTAATGCAGAGTATGGGTGTGTGCGCTCGTCTGTAAACACCCGCTCAGAAACTACCCAAAATGCATCCCCATACAATCTTCATGAGTGACAAAGAATTATGTTAAAAAAAAAACAGGAACATACCTTTAGACGTATTCTTCAAACAGAAGATCACTATCACATTTTCTATTGTTATTTTGCTCTCTCAATCTGTGAACAAATTTATGTTTAGTCAAGACGTAGTGTTAGGGCCCCGTATCCAATAGAAATTTACGTTTTAAATCTACCAGTCTATTCTATTACATATTCATTTTACCACAGTCACCCTGTTATATAAACGATTTGAATGTTACCACACTTATATATTTTAACACACATCATTCAAACAAGTGCTAATAGAATATTTAGCGATCTGGCCATTTATCAATGTTTTCCTAAAACAGCTGGTCGCGTAAAAAACTAGATGAAAAAAGCAAGCAAATTGCAACAAAAGAAAAAGGAAAAACATTTGTGCTGAAAACTTTTGTGAAAATGAAATTTAAATTATTAAGGAGCAAATAAACAACTTTATATTTATTTAACATGGATAAAACAAATATTGTAAATATATTCACGGAGGTTTTAGATCAGTTGCGAAATACGGAATGCAGGTAAATCAATTACTTTTTGAGTGATAGTACCACTAGCAACAAACTTTTTTATGTTAATTATTTGTAGCCAAAAGGAAAAAATTGCTTGTTTCCAACGAATATCGGAACGTATTATTTCCAGTGCTATGGCGACACACCTGAATTATGCCACGTTTTGTAGTAAATCAGTTAATATTCTGTTGCTATTTTGTGAAGACTTGGATTCAGTGGTTCGAATAAGCGCCGAGGAGAATTTAAATAAAATCTTCCGGGTGTTGGAGAAGACCAAGGTTAGCCGGATTTTAATGGATTTGTATGGAGAAATTAAAAGAAATGGCAATCAAAGGTATGTGTGCACTAATTACTATTATATGTCACTTATTCGATTAGTTATTAAATTGCGGTTAGTTAAGGTCAGAAAGAAAAATAGTGGTTTAGACTAGCTAAAATAAAATCCTACAGTATTCTTATTAAAATATATTTTCTTTAATGTTAAAGTATAGGTATATCCGTATTATATGTAATTTTTTAACTACTAAGTTCTTACTCCTCCTTTAGGTCTTTACGCATTTGTTTGAGAATCTTTGGTTACTACGCACCACAAATACGTGAAAATAATGTACTATGGTATGCTCAAAATTTGTTGCCATGCCTGAAAGTCATTAGCAAACGGAAAGAAACACTGTTACAAGAGACTTTAAGTGAATTCATATCGAAATTTGGCAAACATATTCAACAGGGATTAACAGATAGTGAAACATGTAAATTATTTGAGGTAATTTGAAACATATACATATGTATACATAAACTAAAGATAACTTCTTAAAGGCTTTCATTGATAATATTGGTTCAGATTGTGCAGTTAAAAGAAGATGCACTGCCCAGAATTGTATAAACCTAATCGAACACGCCTGTAATAGATCTTTAATGGCCAAATATGCACTCAATAAAGCTATAGGTAAGTTTTATTATTAAAGTTTAACAAACAAAGGTTTTTATTTTTAATTTCTAAATTAATTTTTCTTTAGATATTCTGCTTTGTGATCATCAAATCAATACCATAATAGGCATATTGGGATTTCTACGCCAATTAGTAGCTGTTATTATAAAAGGCTATACTTGGGATGTCAATGATAATGAAGACATTTTTTCTATTCACAAGTCGTCAAGTTCGGAAGAAGCCCGCCAAATGCTAGAAATTTATGATTACTGTTTGCATTTAGTTGGTTCAACACCTCTAACTCAACATTCCCTTATTAATGCGGCTTTGGAAGTAATCAACTCTATGTTACAGAGCTTAGAGGGGTTAACTAGTAGGGACAAGAAAAACAAACCTCATTTATCTTACATGTTATTACAGTTGCTGAAAGATAAACATTTAAAACACGTTAATTATATAAAACATAAGGGAACTATAAAACATCAAATATATAATATGCAAAGTTTTGATGATAAAGCTACGCTTCCAGGTAAATAAAAGAATTATAATAAAATTCATTACTATTGAGGGTAAATTATTGCATTCGATATCGATCGAAAATTCTATTATATACTATGGTATTTTTATTGAACCCTATTAAAATTTCAATCGAATGCCATAATTTACCCTTTGCTTTTATTAGCTAAAAGATGGAAATATTAATTATTTTTCTGATAATATAATGACAGTTGCACTATCTATTACCGTGTCTTTCAAATAACGGTGAGAACTATCAACAAACTATAAATGTGCAGTTTATAAAAATATCTAATATATAAAAAAGTGTCGTTTGTTAAAAAAAATACCGAATCCCTTATAAAGTACAATCCAAGAGGGATGGTGGTGAAAAAGTGAAAAAAGTCACTTAATCACGTCATTAAAGAATGTGGTAAACAAATATCTATTAAAGTCTATAATTCACTAAAAGACGGCATATTTGCAGTTATTATTAATATGATTAAAACTATGTTTGTTAAATAATGAATGAATAGGTTTTTTGGTAAAATTAATTTAATGATCAAAAAACGAACAAAAGAATAACACTTCCTTTTCTTAATTTTTCGAAAAAATTATGCTAAAAATACTGTTGCATTTAGATCGCATAATTTATGTTCTACCCCAAAAATATCAAAATATATGGCCTGTTAAGTAACAAAAATTATGTGAGTTTAATCAATCGGTAAACTAATTTCCTTAATGTAATTAATGCATATGTTAGTATACATATATAAATTACTAGCTAGACAGCAAAAATTGTTTTGCCTTCCAAGTAAATTTCACAACTTTATTGCTCGAAAAACGGAACATGCCAATTAATATTTATTATATGTATTTCCATTTATTTATATTATAAACGTTATTATAACGTTAGTGCACCATATTTTAATATTGGAATTTTTAAAAATAGTTAATATAGTTCGTAGTTCGTCGCTATCTGCTGGTATAAAATCCAAATTTAATTGCATTTTACCCAAATTAAGTCAGCCATAATACCAAATATTGGATTGCAAATACATAAAAGAACTAACATAGATCGACTTGAACCCAAAATTCAGCTAGGCAGCTCTCATGGCTCTGGAAATTATTTGTTACTAACAAACGCACCAATGATGATATATGAAATATAAATGAAAATACGTATATATGCCCTGGTCCTTTATTCCGAGTGGAATGAAAACCGTGTGAATTTGTAAAAACACTTGGAATTGAATAATACGTATTATTCCTTTTTTTCAAAATGTCACTTACATACGTTAGTAAGCAAGAGTCCTCAAACACGTTTAGTGATACATTCTATAAAAATTTATAATTTTCTAGTGGAAATTATATTTAAATTTTAATATTAATTAAAATCTTTAAAATTTTAATAAAGTTTAATGGAAGAGAGTCTGGAATACAGAACAACCAAAATGTTCGGAAATTAATGAGAGGACTAAATGGTTCATTTACCTATTTGCGTGTGTGTGTGTGTGTTAAATAAAGTCAAGTAATTCAAGATATTTTTAATATTGGGGAAAGAACCCATTCGAGTAATGCTATATTATATTCTGGATCCATTGACAATCAAGGGTTAATTTTAATAACATGTATCGGAATACATAAACAATTTTAACAAATTTAAGCTTACAAACTCTGACCCTTATAAAAAAAGAAAAAAAGCATGTGATGTAAATTATGGTGAATTTCGTAAAATTAGTAATTTGATTTCAAAGACGCACGGCTTAGAATTACCCGAAGTGTTCTTTTTGTAAAATTTCAAAAACCAATTTCCTATCTATATCATTGCAACTTTTAGTGTATATTAACTTCTTTCTCTGCATTCATAAAATATTTGTTTGAAAAAATCCATGTAAAACTCAAAGCCTAATTTTATAAAACCTACCACATTCCTTTTGTAAAAATCTTCGCACAATTTTGGTTTTCTAAAAGAAATGTGAATAACATTTAATAAATTGTATGAAACTTATTCGGGTTGCCACAATTTAGGTTGGAACTAAAAACTTCTGCCTGTGTAATAAAATTATATTTCATTCATTTAAAATATTTTCGTTTTAACATAAATAACATAACAACATAACACAATATATGTATTTCAAATAAAGATTTATTGAATTGTCTTTTCTACTAAAATCCTGACTTACCTTTTCTCTGCTCACTTTTTTACTATGTGTATGTGTTTGTGTATGGCTGTGTATGTGAACAAAACAAAATAAATATTTACATAGATACAACGACATCACAAACATCTAGTGATATTATATTACAACCGCCGAATACTACAAAAACAAGACCAGAAGCATTATCATTTTCTTCGCATCAACAACTAAAACGACATACAGCACGCAGTATTAGTGAATGTGTTGATATTGATTATGTAGATGAGCAACAATATGACAATGCCGATGACGGCGCCGACAACAACAATGATGACTATGATGATGCGGAGGATGATTTTACAACACTGTCTGAAATGAATGAGTCACAACATACACATGCATCCTCATCACTGTTTACAACGGCAAACATTGAATTTACCACAAAAACAACCTCTTCGTCGGATTTAATCAGTGATACTATTTCCGGTCATGGTGTGGCGAAAGCAATAGACAAGCGAGCATACCATAAAGGAACAATATATGATGCACAAAATTTGCTTGTAGCCGTTTCTTCGTCCTCAGATGATGAAAAATCAAGTCAATTGTGCAATAATGACAATGAATCTATCAATAGTATTGAGTCTAAGGCAGAGATCTCAAGAGGTTTAATTGTTGAAGGCAGTATGACCATCGAAGAGGAGATACGAGAAGGTAGCTGTGATGTGGATGCTGGTGCCAAAACCACTATTACAAAACCAAATAATGATGCCTTTACTTCGTTCTTTAA
The DNA here is from genome assembly GCA_963932375.1 of Phania funesta. Taxonomy (NCBI): domain Eukaryota; kingdom Metazoa; phylum Arthropoda; class Insecta; order Diptera; family Tachinidae; genus Phania; species Phania funesta. Next base: position 9,300,524 of record OZ010652.1, read on the forward strand.
TAACATTAATGCAGGTAAATAAATATTTATAAATAAAGCAATAAAGAGATTGAAAAACTAATTCCCTTGGAAATAAGATACTTGGTTTTCGTAGTTTTGAGTAGCAATTTGAAGCTTGCTTTGTTATGATCGTAATTTGTATATTTGTTATATTTGCTATCCTTTTTTTCCTAATATGTAGTGCAATTAATACATTTTTGCTTATTTATTTATTTGCAATCTAACTATTTATTTACCATAATCATTTATTAATAGTAAATGTAAATAACATTTGTTTCAAACTTTAGCGAAATTGGAAATTATACATTGTTTTAAGTCTTCACAATCAACTAATGACGCAATCGCTCGCGTTTAAGCCTCTTAAAATACTTCTTACTAAAACTGTAACTTCGTATTTAACTTTTAGATATTGCCAAGTTCTAAGGAGTTTTATCAATGGCTAAAAGCCACGGAACATTTACATTTACTCTTCAGCTCAGATTAGTAGCGCTTCAGTAATTTGAATTACTTGCGGTTACCCACAGCTGTATTCGTTATGTCCTTGTGGGCTATATACTAGATTTGTAAAGCATTACATTTGGCTCAATCGCTCAATTAATTTACCATGCAATAATTAAATTAATAAATTGAATCAAATTCACAATGCAACTTTGGTGAAGTGTGTTTAGTGAGCACAAAATTCTGTAAAATGAACATATAAAATGTTATAAATCCACGAATTACGCCCGACAACTTACATTTACTTTACCACGATTATATATAAAGGATAAAATGCCTTATTAGTGTTAATTGAAAATTTTGAACGTAAAACCGCATAACACATGATTACATGCTTTTTGAAACATCATTATGGGGTTATAAAAATATTTTCAGCATGATAATTGAGTAAGTTAAATTGCATATGCGTAAACACGAAACTTTACAACTCAATTTTAAATTTAATGGACTCAAGTCACATGTGAGAACCTACTTTATGTATATTATTATTATATACTAGATTTATAAGTAAATAACTAAGTCGAATATAATAATATAATCTTGCTGTAAGCTAAAAGAGTATAAACACTTCATAATTACAACTAATATACATTTGTATGTACAATAACTTAAGAAAATTAATTGTTTTGTTTTAACTAACGTTCTTTTCTTTTCTAGAAAAAATATGTTACCTTCTTAAAAGGCGCGCATATAAAATGTAAGCCATTCCCATTACAATGCTATTTATTATTATACTAGAATAAAACATATTTAGAATAGCAATTATAATTCACTCGAATAAAAACAATCAAAAATGCAACTCGAAAATCCGGTTAAATTTGTTGTTGAAAATGTTTAATACGTACCAAGGCAAATTGATAACAGGTAGACTCACGGGTGAATTCAAAGTATTTCTCGCTTCTTTGTCGATGTCAAAAAAAATTTACCGGAAATGACGAAACATTTTTTATATGAAATTTGACATTGAATAAGGTCAAAAAAGTACTCAGCTGCGTTGGTCTGTTTACCTGTTTATTCTACCCTGACACGTACTATTTTTTTGTTCAGAAAATATATAAACACGAAATAACGGCTGTCAGATTTGACGATTTACCAGCTCGAAAATTTAAAGATTTTTGGACTTGACGTTTAAATAGTTTTTATGGCTTAAACGTATGCAGTTTAAGCCATTAACAAAAATTTGACGTCTTTGTTTTCTTGGTTCTTGAAAAATATAAATTTTGTCCTATATCGCCTTGTAACCCGCATGTAAAGAGAAAATCATTTTTATTTGGAGGTATTATCTATCCTGCCAATTTCTACAGGGCACAGAGTGGAATGTATTCTGCCATTAGTAAGGTAGATTTGTTTAGAAACAAACACCATTCTTTAAAAGGGTAAACAATTTTTAAGAAACGAACACAAAATTGCATTTCATAAATTAAATGGCACATTGTTGGGAATATCTGACAGGCTTCTTGGGTTGTAACCCAATATAGCAACGGTAATATAGGATATAATTTTGGGTATTTTTATTGCATTGTAACACTGATATTTTGCCTAGTATTCTTTATATTACATATTTTGAGAATTTAATAAAGAAATAGCGTTGCCCATGTTTACCACTTTTGAATTATTGCTGGCAAATCAAATATTTTGTATATGAAATTGTTAGAAAAACTATAGACCAATTTAATTTTTTTATTAAAAATTTTTGTTATTAAGAATATTTATACAAGCTGATACGATAGTTTTAAATACATGTGATTATGATTATTTTCCAGTTCAATAACTTGTTCGCTCACTGTTGACATTATTAATTATGAATTTGCTATAAAAAGATACGTCACAAAATGTATCCACTAAAACTCCAAAATTCGAAGCAGTATTCTCAAAATTGATTTTTCAAATCTTGGAAAAGGGATCTAGCGATGAACAAAAAGGTACTATATGTATTGTCACCCAGTCCTAGACAAATCCACCTCTTGTTATATTTTAACCCTTTTTTCATAAAAGGAAATAAAATATTCCAATGTCGCATTCTCGCCTCTTCAACGGAAATATATCTGGCCGCCTAGTATGAAAAAATTACCGCAAGTAGGTTTCTTTTTTTATAATTTTCAAAGAATAATAAATATTTTGTAAGGAGTTTTTTTTTGTACGGATTGTTCAAAACAATTTATTCTGGAGTCCATAGCTTTATTTCAAAACGCGCGGTTAATTAAAATATAGCGCGACGAGATAACAATGATGTACATATATGTCATTATGTATGGAGTATAGCACCGGCCAACATTTTAAGGCGCTCAATTAGTGAACTCATGAAGTTGTCTATGTTCGTCCGGCTTCAATTCTTGCGCCAGTACAATATCACACGCATGTAGTCTTTTTTGCCTTCAGCTGCTCGACACTGAATCGACCTATCTGGGTCTTATTTGATATTGGCCGCCACTGCGGCTATGAGTTTGCTTCGCTTCAATGACTGTATGGTTGGTGGCTTAAGCTTCAAAAGAGTGTACTTATGCTCAAACTTGTCCACAGCGCAAAGAATTGCCTGTGCTCTGAAGTGATGATGACGACTGACCTTAAGACGAAATTCACGTTGTGAATGGGAATCCGATAACATATTTTTTTTATTAATTTCTACACGTTCTGTATGCGTGAAACGAAACATGAAGAACTGGCAAACCTTACTGAATATTTTTATAGCTCCCTGGCATTTGTAACTTTGAAAGCTTTTGAAATTTAACTTTTTATCATTTAAAGTTTTCCAAGCTGTCGAACAACACTTCTCGATTTGCTTTCTTTTACTGTCAGGTCTTTTTTTATAGAAAACCTTAAAAGGACTTCTCCTAAGTTTTAATTTATATTTTTCCAATAATTGTCAAAAATATTTATAGCTGGCCATTTCTCAAGCAGCATGCTCTTGACGGAGCATTTAACATACAATACGAGAAGTTTATTTTTTACTGGACATTTATAAGCTTTCTTTATCTAATGCAGTTTTTATTAAGTTTTAATTTTGGTTTTTTATGTTGTAACTTCATTTCAATTTATCGCATACAATACAATGTTTATGGTATTTTCGTGTTTTGAAAACCTTAAAAGCATTCTTTTATGCATAATATTTGACCTATGGAATATAAACACTGTTGCATGTTAAAAAAATCCACTATTCTCTATGTTACATCCATATGAGCATTTATAGTTCTGCGGAAGGGGGAGAAAGAAGTTAAGGACAAAGTGTTTTTCCAATAACTCACATACACTTGCACATAGAACTTCACATATTGGAAGCATCCACAAATATTTAAGTGTCCATTTCATTTTTGTAAACTTTTATTATAAGGATGTTGCATGTTAAAGTGTAATTGTTGTTTATTTTAAGATCATCCCTTAGTTATGCGAGTACGAGTATATACATACACATATACTTGCAACCATTCACATATTGCAAGGATGTTTAAAATTTCCGTATCTTCCTGTGCTCCAATTTCATCATTTACACTTTCCTTAACTCTTGCCGTATTTTTAACACACTTATTCACATACAAAAATGTTTATTTTAAGCATGTTACAAGGTTTTTAGTTTGTTGTGCTAAAAGTTTATATTCTATTAAAAATTACAGATACTCGTATGTACAACTTTGTCTTTTCCTTTTAAATTTTTTGTAGCTTCTGAATCAGTTACCAAACTCTTTCGTCCTTCTTCATCATCAGCTACAAAAAATGCTACACCATCAGCTAATTGTAGCTCTTCCACAACAATGGATAACGTTGCATTGGCTTCGAATGTTAGTTCTCTTAAACGAACGGACACTGAAATAATTGAAGTTATTGATGAATCATCACCTGATAGCAGCAAAACTTTTCCTACACCATCGACAGCCATTATGGGTGAAATACGTTCATTAGATTCTGTTGATTCTGCTGTATCGACCAAAGGCGAAAAACAACAAAAAGTAGGAGTAGGGCATGATACTTCAAAGAGAGTTGTCAGTAAGTATGGGCGAGTTAGAAGTTCTGAAAGAACTTTAAAATGTTTTGGTAATTTTCACAATGTTTTTATTTAATTTATACAAATATAATATTACTACATTGTTATTTATGATTATTATTATTATCGGAGCCCTAAGGAACACGTCCCATTTTCTTTTCAACGTCCTTTATCTCTCACTGGAAAATATTTAGAACAAAGCCAATTGCCTTCTGTAGTGAGATACCATATACACCTCTTGGGATTAACGAGCATATGCTAAGTACCTTTATTCTACGATAATCGAGAGCTTGACCATCGCTCTCTGAGTTCTCTATCTTAAATAATTAGTACCTTAGAGCACAGTGCTCGGTAAATTACTTTGTAATTATCCTGTGCCCATTCTTATCTAGCAGCATGATTTTCTCCCAAACAGCGTAATGAATCGCTTTAATAGCTTGATTCCGACTGTAGCTCACCAATGCCGAGCAAATTCTTACTTAACTGAGGAACTAGTTTTTTCAATAGTATACGTACTGTTTATTCTAAAGAGGGGTTTTGGTTCTGGTCCTATAGAGACTCGTTGATCTGTTTGCTAAGCAGTCTGACAATTCGTATTCAATAGGATCCTCATGGCCAGATACTCAGCTTAATGTAATTTTATTGCGGGTACCATGACAACACTTGACTTCACGTCATGCAATAATAACGCTGCTTGGCTGGTATGGAGAATTTTTGACCTCTTATTCTTCTCATGCCATGAATTTGGCCATTTTCATTTAAATATGATTTCCGACTTAATACCACAGCTGGCTCAGAAGAAGTCTAATTGGCAAGTCAAATATTCGATCACCTTTTCCAGCTTTAGAGCCAGTATGTCTTGAGGTATTCCAGTATTCGTACTTAGTTATTTCTCGTGATTCTCGTTAATAAGGTATTTGTGAGCAGTGAAGCGACCTTATTGTGTTTCGTGCTTCCCATTATTGTTTCGTGAACTATGTTTGTAGTTCCCAGTATGGGTATCGATGGATATAGATCTTTTAATATCGTGTTTACTGTGATCTCTACGGCGTTTAGTTTTTTAATTAATTTTGTGATGTTGGTTATTGTGCACGTGGTTTAGAGTTCTAAAGTATTTTTCAATACTTCTCTCAAATGTTTTGAGAGCTTGTAGCTTGGTTCTTATATGTAGTTTACTATTGGTCTCATTGGGGTGTTTTGATTGTGTTTTTTGGTAGTGCGATATTTTTGTGTCCATGTTTGGTTTCACTACTTTGGTCGTTTTCGTTTATAGCTTCTTTAATGCTTGGTTTGGTATTCATCAGTAACAATAGATACTTTGACAAACAATAAAACATCACCGAATTAATACAAACTTCGCAGAACAAAAAATGAAACCGGTTTGTCTCCAAACTAAACTTGACAAGGGATGATGGGAATTCCTTCCAAAAATCTACATCCAATCACCCTGTCGAAATATCAATTCAAGGTTATATAACTTGATTCTTGATTTGATATTCCGACAGGGTGTTTTGATGTAACTTGTTTGTTTGGAATAAGCTTATCATTAAATTGGATAAGTGGATGTTATAAGCTGATGGAATTGTTGGTATTAAACTTTTTTTGAAATATCTTCCATATAAGCATAAACGCGTTAATGTAAGATGGCACGGTTCTATACTGAATTGCACTGAACATAAAAAACCCCAGATTAGACTTTAAAAAATATATCCTCGAAATATACAATTATCACAAAACACTTTGGTATCTATTGGGTTATTAAAATGAATCGCTTTTTGGCTGAAAATAATAAAAAAAAGTATATACAAAAAGGTGTTCCAAAATGAATGCAAGATTTGAATTTGCCGCCATTTGTTTAGTCGAAAAATAATTTGACAGCTGACAGTTTAGGGTAATAAAAATGAAGCACTACACGATAGAATAAAGAGGTCTCATTGTTGAACGGTAAAGTAAATTGCTGCATTCGGGCTTTGGAGAACCCATTTGTTGAAACGTGTCACTGTTTGGTGCGGATCATTGGGATGTGTTTGTTTGAAAATGAGGCTAGCAAGCACAGACTGTGACATGATAAAACACAGTTCTTTCTGCCGAAACGGGATGATATTGATGTGGCCAACATAAGGTTTCAACAAGACGATGCCACATGTAATACAGCCCGTGAAATAAATGAATTATTGTGTGAGAGATTTCCTGATCAGGTACTCTCTCGTTTCGTTGATCGGAATTGACCCTCTAGATCGTGTGATTTACCATTACTATAATTATTTTAATGATGTTATTTGACTAGTCTCAACAAGCACAGAACCAGCCGTGCATTGCAGAAGAAAATTAAACGCTGCATCAACGAAATTCAGCCACAATTATGCAAAACAGTAATAGCAAATGGGCAAAAGAGTACAGCCGTGAAGTCTATTTAAGCCAGGTGTTCTATAAAAAAACCCTCTACTATGTATTTTTAGATTCAATAAAAAAATGTAAGACTAAAGCCTTACTACTTACTTTAAATCAAGCGTTAATTTGGGACAGCCTTTAGAATAAGGTACAAACAAAAATTTGTATAAAAAATAATTCTTTATTTATTTAATACGGGGGTATCAACTAGTCTTTATGAGTATTTCGCTGGTTGTTTGAGCCAGGTGTTATCACAACAACTTTACCCCATTAGAAATTCTTTTTATTGAATTCTTAAATCTAAATGTAGAAAGATAATTTTAACGTTACGTTTTTTCCTTTGGGTAAATTCGCATTGAAATCGTATTCTTTCCTGTTGTGAGTTTTCATAGTGAAGGAATTTATTTATCTTATTTGTAATATACATAATATGATGCTTTTTTTATAATTATATTGCCTGTGCTGTAAGACTTGCTTTTTTCCAGAAAATCCTTTTCTCACATCAACCTCGCCCCTCAGACAACAAGACGAGAAAAACAAATTTCCACTAAACATTGATATCGGCTCTATTTACGAACAATCCGTAATATACTATACTGCACGTTTGATATCGGCTAGATTTCTATTAACGGGTTGCTCCAGTGGACTTTACGATGACACTACTGTTCGCGTTTCTATTAAAAGTCTTTGTCTCAACGTAATTGCCCAATGCGTACGCGTATGTCCAGAAACTTTAGAATTGCCTATTCAATTTATGGAATATCTAAAACTACAAGACAAGACGTCTGAAAATCACAACCTAGACATGAATAAAGCCAACAGTTCTATACAGGATTATGAGCATTTGGAAGTTAACGCTGCGTTGAAAACCGAAACAATCAGAAGGCCTTCTTTTAATCAACGCAATGCTTTTCGTACAGAAGAAAATGAAGCCCCATTATTGGAAATGATAGATGATCATTTTGGTAAAAGTGCCACAGATTTCAATTTTAGCCCGCCTGCCACTAAAATGACCCGCAGTGCCGATCCTGCTTTATTTAGTAAAACGGAAGATCGTCTAAAAGAAACTGAATTGTTAAAAACTAAAAACGATTTAACTACTTCGGAAATTATTTGCTCCGATTCAAAACTGAAAGACTTCGAAGAAATAACTAAAGCTGAAGAGGACATACCGCCCATGGATATGGCCCCACCAAAGCCTCCTAAACGCACCAGAACAATTAGGAAATATAAAAGGCAAGCTGAATGGACGCAAAACAGTTTAAACCAAGTAACCGGAAATACCAAACAATTTCTTTATGAAATTTTATTTTATTACAATCACGATGATCCTATTTTACGTGCTGCTGTCCAAACTATAATTGGTCACTATTGTCGCTCTACACAAGCCGGCCTGTGTGGGAATTCGAATATAAATTTACAATATTTGTTAGCGATTTTGTGTAAGGTAAGTTAATACTTCCATAATACATTATTATTTATCGTTTTTAATAACATATAAATAATAAGTTCCCAGTTTCTCAGAAAACCTTCCCATTTTAAGTTTTCTCTTAAAACTTTTGTTGTGCTATTGAGTGCATTATTTATTGTTGAGATAAATTCTTTAACTACTTGAGTTGTTTGTATTTTACTTTTTTCTGTTTTTCTTGTATTTGTAGGGTCTACAAGATGAAATTCATACCGTTGTTATTCAATCTTTAAACACACTGGATAAAATATTTCCATATGTGCTCTTCAAGTACATGTCAACATCATCACCAACATTTTCAAGTCATATTGATAAGCAAAACAAGCAAGAAACGGGCAACTGCAATTATGATAAGCAGCAAAAAAACTCCACAAAAGCTGAAAAAGCATGTGAAAATGCCTCTAGAATAGTAGAAACAGAAAAAATAGGAACTGATAATGCTACTGCCACAACAAATACAAACTTTAAGTGCATATCAGAACACTTCAACGATAATGATGAGGTTATAGATGCGCTTTTGAACGCTTTTCAATTGCAAACAACATTAAACAGTGACTACAGGCACAATTCGAATTCCAATAATGTAATGACCAGTGGTGTTGGTTTTGTTTGCGGCCGTAAAGAGCATGATGGTACTATGACTTTTATTTCATCCCAATTCCCTTTACCTCCTTCAGATGAACATAAACTTTATACACATGAAACAACAACATCAACACTTACATCATCTTGTTGCAACAACAACAGCTTACTTTTTATATCGCCAAAAGTCCTATTGAATAAACTTCGTCTGTGTCACTACAACAAATATTGGTTGGTCCAAAATAAATATGCCGAAGTTATTTCAAATTTAAATTATGCTTCACTACGCTCCTATTACGGAAATAACTATACCAACAACATGCACAGTAAAATCCAGAATAGATGCAATTGCTGCCGTTGCTCATCTTTGGATACGGCTACGTTTTCTTGCACATGTACTAGCTGCCGTTTATGCTGCTGTTATTGTTGTGCTGGCTACTCCTTAAATGGGCTTGTAGATGATGTTGATAATGCTGATTTTGTCTGCAACTTGGAGGTTAGTATTATTATTCCTTGTTTGAATATGTTGTATCTATATTATTCCTTATTTTATTTTCATTTGTGTACATTTTTTTTTCGGTACACAATAGTCTACTACAAATATGTTTGAGTTTTCTTAACTTGACGTGCAGATACATATTAGAGAAATTATTTCAATAGTGTTTTTTTAAGGAACTAGTGATGAAAATTGTTTAATTTTAATTTTTGTAAATTTTCCCAACAAGTTCACCTCGAGCCAAAAAACCCGCACTAGAAAATTTTTAATATTCCTCCACAATTTTATACAACAAATAAAGCTACCTGTATAGTGGTGTTGTTTTTATTAGCAGTCTTCCTTTACCTGCGGAAAATCTTTTAGCAAAAAGTTAACAGATCGATTTCCGTTAAAAAGTCGACAAAAGCCATATTCAAAAAAGGCGACGAAATGAAATGAGATTGATTGCTTTGGTTTTTTTTTTTTTAATTTTGTATTATTTAATACTTTATAAATAAACAATTAGCATGATTTTTATTGATATTTTTATTCTGTGACTTCTTCCTCGGCCTTCATTAAAATATCATGGGTGATATGTTTTAATTCCTCGATGGTTTTCGGTGACTTCTCAGACATTTTACGCCCTTTTATAACTTAGAAATTTTCAATACAAATCTGAGGACACCGAACTTACCTGCTAACAAAAGATATCTAATAGAATGAATATTTCTTAGAAAATTAAGAACTTACTCTTCATAATATTTGGAACGAATTTCTGTTAACCCTTGCTAAGTTTGGATTAGAGACAAACCGCTTTCGGCTATGTGCCACCTTCAGAGTCATTTTGAGAACGAAAAATGACACTGAAGGTGGTACATAGCCGAAACCGATCTGTTTCCAAAACAAACTTGACAGGGGATGATGGAAACTCGTTTTAAAAATCTACCTCTACCGAAATATCAAATCAAGAATCTTACTAAATCCATAACTTTTAGGAACATATTGCGAAAGCACGATTTGCCGGTTTGTAGTGGCTGTGCTTGCGCACAGTGCTTTCGTAGCTTTACAAAATTCTTCCACTGGAATATTTTTCGCTAATATACGACCTTTTTGTTCATCGTTAAATCACTTGTGATCACAATTATGTAACTTTTCAATCCTTATTTTATACATATATATATCAGGTAACTCTATTGCATACTATTACAGCTACGCTGCTTAATCCGTATTAAAAATAATCTGCCGAAATTTTAAGATTATGAATTTATTTCTGAAATATTTTTCTAACCTTTTAAAAATCTCTATGTGCGCCTTAGAAATAGTTCAAACCACCTACTATGTGATTAGTTAAATATCTACTAAAATTTTAAAATCGAATAACGATTCGTTCATTTGCAACCCTACATCGTACGGTATTATTACTATTTAAATAACTTTGGTTGAATTCAATCGTAGAAGAGAATATTTTACTCTGTTTCTCTTAACACTTTATAATGTTTTTGCTCAATAATGTTGTGTAAATATATTAAGTAAATATGCATGTAAGTAACAACATATACTTTATATTGGCGTTTAGTGCCTTGAAGCATAAATAAATAAAATAGTATTTTTACAAATGAGTACTAGGGTAAATAATAGTTATTTGTTGCTAAGGCAAATAATTCTCAAGCAAACTTTGTAAATCCAACAACTTGTGTATATGCTAGTTGATTTGCTTAAATTTAATTTCATTTCTCTGCCCTCAGAGTTTTTAGAAATTCCCTTTTTTTGGTAGGAAAACTGCACAAAAAAGATACACATAATGAACATCCGTTTTCCGTTCTCGTTACAGAATTCATTTATTGATGAACTTTTGCAATTGATAGGCGAAGATGATGTACGTGTTAGAGAACATGCCTCAAAATGTTTATGCAATTTTATTTTGCAAAATGCCAAGCAAACAAGCCTGCAACAGCCACCATCACAGTCGCAACAAAAGAAAATATCTTATGATTATAACAATGACAAAGATGCTCTACATACAACTTATATACAAAATCTAAAATTATTGATCAACTTTTTAGACTACAGTATCTTTAATGACATGTCACCCGCACTACGTAGCTTATTAAATCCACAAGAAGAACAACAAACCGATATCTTTACTAGTTTGGATACAACGATTATGGGGTCTTCTTCATCATCATCATCATCCGCATCACTGTATGTTTCATCATTTAATGCGGAATTACCGAAAAGGGAAAATGTTGAAACAGTTTTAGCCAAAGTTTTATATCGTCTTACGAATAAGCTTATGTCTTTGGACAACAAAAATCTCCAGGTAAATATGATCGTGCATTAATGGTATTACGGGTGGGAGTATTTATTAAATTATTAATTGTTTTCTGGTGATTAACTTAAAATCTCATATCATCCTCTTCATTATCGTCTCTTTCTTTCATGTTCTATATTTTTAGTTCGGCATTATTTTATGTGTAAAATATGTGCTTACGTATTTTTCATTTGCTGACTATTCTTGTGCTTGGGCCGAGTTTAACTTTATGGAAATCTTCGTCAAATTATCACAATATAATTACAACACAGCAGTCGACTTAACATGTCAAAGTGATTTGATTGATGTCAGCAGTAAATTAATAGTTGGTAAGTAAACAGTATGAAGTGCATTTTCAAACAACAGTTGATAAGAAAACTGGTACGAATCGAAAGCATGGCAGTGTGTTATTCGTTTCGTGTTACTTATTTAAAAATTAAAGTTTTTTAAGAGCACAAAAATGTTTAACATCTCCTTTACAATTACCAAAACTGCTCATTTAAAGAAAGAAATTCATCAAATGTATTCCGATCGGTTTAAGAGAAGTTACAAAAAGTGAAATCAAAATCTGTCAAAACTTCAGCGGAGAGCTTGGAAAAGGAAAATCAACATTTTTTCTACGAATTTTAATTTATATGCAAATTTCGAGAATATAAAAAACTAGATGATTCCGTGGAAACAATAGTTTCACCTAAAATGTATTTGGTTATAACTTCTGATAAGCGATTATTAATCTTAATTATTCTGCAGCTCCAATTCATTGAGATTAATACTCGTAACATTCGCTTAGAGTATAAATAGAGTAATTTAATGTAAGGCTTGTTGATAAACTACGTTTTTTGTTTTATATATACAGTCCATGCCCATATATACAGTACAGTACATGCCCGAAATAGAGGAACTGATCGGAATAAGCGTATTTTTCCATTTCACGCACATAATGAATGAGTCTACCTTTTTCCCCATCTTATTGAAATTTGTATGGTGGTAGTACAGGTAGTTCAAGCGAGTTCAAAAATTGAGTGGAATAATTTTCCATCCTATCTATGTTGATAACTGCGTCGACGAATTTGCAGGAAAGTCTTCAAAGTCCGGAACAAAGTTTTGAACTATAGCATGGAAATTATCGACATCTTTATATTTTGCCGCCATTATTGTTCGTTCGCTTAGCCAATTATGGTTTGCGAATTATTGCGTTACGTTCGCAAACTGTCAACTCACAGAAATCTGATGATAATATAATGAATCGGGTCGAGGTATGAACTACGAATTTCTCATTGACAATTTTTAATAGTTATTTCGAAAAATTTGTGGGTAAAATTAAGTAATTAATTGTCAAGCTCAAGTTCGTATTTAATTTTTTCAGTTGAACAACATACATATATGATAGTAAATAATACAATAAAAAAATTAAAGTGGTCTAAACTTGATTATAATCCAAGGAAAAGGTAAAAACATGAATTATGAAAATTTTCTCATATTGCATTTGTCTTCGTTATTTGGTTAAGTAGTTGATGTTTACAGTGGCCACAAAATTAGTAAAAAGACACAAATAATATTGATAATGTGTGTAGCGACACGGAAAATGTATTTCATTCTGCTCCTTGTCTAATAAAAACTTTAACTTTTCCTGCATTCAAAGTTATCACCTAAAACAAAAATTTTCCTTCTAAATAGAGAATATAAAAATGAACTTAAGCCTGACGAAGAATTACTTAATTAAGGAATTCCAGTGCCTCAAATTTAAGTCGAACAATAAATTGATAACTTTCATGTATTAATATTGATATTTAACTTTGAAGACGATTTCTCAATATTTTACCATATTTTAATTGAATTTTCGATTCTGTGGCCAGATTGCGGCATTCGATATCTAACTGCTATTATATTTCTATTAAAATTTCGAACGATATCGATTGCCGTATTTTGCCCCATGGTTTGATTTCGTTTGATTAGATAATTTTAAATTGAAATTCGCTTTTTGTCTGTTTTTCGATTTTACAACGAACATTGAAATTTTGAATTTTTTTTTTCGATTATGCAGTGAATTTTAAAACTTAGGCAGTTGTTTGATAGTTTTCGAAATTTTTGATTAATTTCGATTTTTCGTTCAAATCGGCCCAGCCGTGTTTAGGTTTTAGCGAGGCTAACGAACAGCAATTGATTTATGTATATATAGATTTTTATTAATACTACCACTTCACTGTGATTGCATTAAATAACATTTAGTTAAAGAAACGCTACAATGTTGACCTATAAGATGAAATAGCAAACTCGTAAACATAACAATCCTATGCATGAGGGTCGGCCAACTGAAGATTAATTCTTGAAAATGATATCAAGGTTTTCGATTGGGATTTAGAATTACATAGGAATTATTACTCTTAATTTTATGAGAAAAAAAGGATTAAGCCTTAAGCTGCTACTGGTTTCTTAATAGAGTTGTGCAGTTAATGAAGGAACTAGTTCAATTCAACTATTCACATAACTGATCTAAGTGATCCGCTCTCCGCGTATCAACAAGTTTAACCTATAAATGAGTACAGAAATTTGGGTTAAAGTTTTTTGTGTACAACTGCCTCTTTGAGAGAGTTATTTTCCTGGTACGTTTTAATCTTTGTAGCTTGACTGTATAAATTAAATTGTAATTGCAATGTTAATTTAAATACATTCACCACGCTGAACCTACGATCTTTGTATAAATTGGAATTCCGTTAGATAAGAAGTAAATTAGTAAACATAATGAAAACATATACGATTAAACAATCATACAAAGTTCTATTCCCCAATGTGCATTAACATTAATACACACATACCGCCATCCATACTTTCAAAAGCAAATAAAGTACATTCACACTCATTATCTTCGAGAAGTATATACACACTTATAACTACCCACAAAGATAAGATGTTTAGAATTTCGACGTCTGCTTTATTCATACATTTGATAGTTTGGATTTTACTTGTGCAGGCAATAAGCAACAAATACAATTTCAGATCAGTTTACCTTAACGCTTAAGGATTTACTTACTACGTTTACATTTGATTCTACCGCTAAGTGTGATAGCCTGCCAGCAAGACTTCTAGGGACGTTTAAGTGACTAGACTTTGATGTGGTGGTGAGTTACATGTATCTTGCCAATGACCGCTGTTTTAAAATTATGTTTGGCTGTTAACTTTTCTTCCTCTCTGATGATGATGATGATGATGATGATGATGATGTACACAAACTGCAACACTTTGCCATCTCTAGTCGTTGTATTACATATTTATCTAAGTTTGTGTGAGTGTGTGTATTTGTATTTGAAGAGGAATTAAATCGCAAGGATAAAGTTTATATTCTAATGTATATTTAGCAAGAGCACACCGCTTTCACACGAGCACTTACAATCATGTGTTCATAGCACATACATATGTACATACGGAGAGTGTGTTGATGCTTAAGAGTTTTGTTAATGGTAAATGGTTTTTAGTTAACTATGTCATTATGAACAAGTGGTTTTTCCTTAATTCGGTTTCCATATCTGTTTTTGCGTTTAAAGTGTGACACATATAATTTCATTCGAAATTTAAACATTAACTGCCGCATACAAAACATACTTTAAGCTTTTTAACTGGAAAATAGAAGAGTATTTTTTATGTAGAGTTTGACAGTTAAAAAGTGTGCGATGTGGAATAGAAATAATTGGTATGAATTCGCTCTGCAGTATACTCGTACATTACACACAATAATAATAATTAGCAAAACACAGCTACTGGCAGTAGCAGAACGGAAGTTTTTTTTTACTGCTACATGAAACAAACTAAAATTAAATAGTGGCAATATTACTAGACATATTTCCGTGTGCGCTGTATACCATAAATTTACCGCATTGTTAAAACTAGTACCCAAAGGTTAAAATACTAGAAGTTTAATTTATCGTTTAAAAACATTGCATATTAGGAGATCAGTATTATAGATACCATAAGTAATATTAAGAATTGGATTTGGAGGCGTTGCGGGTATGGCAATACTGAATATCTTAAAGGCCAGGATTACATACTCTTATAAATGCGATGCAATGGAAAAATGGGTTATTAGAGAGGGAAGGGTCCGGGATATCAGAGATCGTATCTAGTATTTAAAGTCCGATTGAGAAACCACTAAGAGGAAAAATTAAAGTCCTTTTTAAGCCATTAACAACGATATGCTGTATATGTCGAAACAATAAAATACTAAATCGGCTGTATTTAGAAAGCTATCCGATGGATTGTAAAAGGTTGGTTATTAGAGAGGAAGGATCCGGGATATCTAGAATTTGAAGTGCTATGGAAAAACTGATAACGAAATTGAAGTTGTCTTTAAACCATTAACAACGATATGTTAAATAATGTGATCGGTCTTTAAATGGCGGCGATTTTTAGGAGCCTGGTAAAATAATTTAATAGCGTTTTAGAATCGTCATTCAAAATATCCTTTTTTTCTACCCATTCCAATGCATTGCCGTATATTACGACATTCGATTTAAATTGTCAATCCTTGCAAGTGGCAGGAAAGACTTTTGTAGGGAGTACGCCTAAAGAACAAGTTTTTATTGTTGTGTGTTGTGCGGACCACTGGCCAATCTACCACAAACGGATGATGAGCCCTTAATGTGGAACGGAATTATGTATGTGCGTATATCACATACACAATTCCGGATATCGGAACAACTTCTCTAATTGCATTGGATTACAATAGAGTTAAATATCCTTGTATGCGGTCGAGAAGCTCCAAAATGGGCTTTGAAGCACCGGCCCATACGTGACAGTCGTAATTCATTTTAGGTCGTATATGTATGGTATAAATAGTAAGGAGGTCAAATGGACTGAAGTATCTCTTACATCGTTAAAAACGAGGAACTTAAATGCTTCTTTTACTATCTGAAAGATGTGTTTAGTCCAACGAACATCACACTGGGGTTTATTGCCATGTTTCACTAATAATTGTATTATCCATAACTACAGCTCTAGCAATATATTTGTCGTACGTGTGTGAGTAAAGACATAACATTGAGTCTTACGTAATTTAAAATCAACCCTTTTCGGGCACGATATCGTTCCCGGATTATTCTTAGATCTCGGTTGAACGTATCATTCATATTGTGCCTGATGGCTCGCAAGTGGAAGTTTAAGGTGATTTAGAAAAATAATAAATAGTGCACGAGAAAGTTCAGAGCTTTTCCGTATCCCTAAATTTATCTTAAACTCGTTTAATGTTGAGGTGGAGCAAGGATTTTTTTTTCACCATCACAATTAAGTTTTAGGTTTTATTGTGGTTAGTTCGTAGTTTATTAAATACCACGATTATAATATTACGAACTAGTAAGAAGATTATGTAAATCGCAACCTGTATTTGACGTGCGTGGCTTGTTGGAATACACAATTTAGAAAGCGCAATATTTTGGCTTATCTTGTTCTTATGGATCTTAAAATAAAAGTTGAAGAATAAACAAAACTTTTGTGAAAAGCACAATTTGTATTAAAAAAAACTATTTGTTAAGGCTGTTCACAGATGAGGGATGTTTCGCTGAAGAGTTTGACTAGGAAAAGCCAATTTGGGAAATAAGGATTTTGAATAGACTTTTTTCTATTATTTTGCTAGGAAAGTAAAGTTTTACTAATTTTTGTTGTTTTTATTTTTGTTTCATTTATTATGTTTTACTCTATACAACGAGTATTATTTATACATGTGTTTTATAAATGTTGTCTAGGTTTTGCTGATTTTTTTATTTCCTTTTACTGCTGTTTTTCGTTCTCTTTATTTTTTAGGTTTATAATAACTTTTAACGAACTATAAAAATGTTCATATGGCAAATCCTTAGACAAAGGTGAAGAAAACCATTTCCATTTCTTGGATAAAATAACTAAGTTTACCATTTATTAATGATCATTTTATGTTAATCCAGGGGTTTTAAGTAGTTTTAAATTTGTGAGATTAGAGAATTTACAAGTGTGAAACTTTACAGGGCTTTAAATGATAATTAATTCAACTATTTCTAAGAAATGTGATAATAACGATAATTTAATTAGAATTTAATTTTATACAAGAAGAAGGAGATATTTTTATTCAAGTTAATACATTAATTATTAAATTTGTTCTTCTATCGCAATATGTTCCGACAAACTTACATAGTTTCAACCTTAGGAGATTTGTCTTCGATGTAAAAGACATAGCTGGAAGCGTGAAAAACATTTATGAAACTGGCCTCACATAGACTTTTAGTAAAAGCAAAATTAAAGCATCAGTCTTAGATTTGTTAATATGCAGGCAGGAAATGAACATAGAATTTCGGAAGAGATGTTTTACACAAATACTATATACATATGTACACAAGTTGTGTAGTAATAATTGATAATTCTCTTTTCCCAAGTTTTACTAGAAGTCATATTTTCACACTTCAGCTGTTGAATTTGAACTGAAAAGCCCTGAAAGGTTTTTGATGTTCTGTTAAATTTAAATATTAGAAATTTACATTGGATAGCAGCAATATTTTGCAATTACTTCATTTTGTTTTTACAGTCTAAAAGGTTCCGAAACAAATAATAATTTGAAAGTTATCTGGCTGTAAATAATTTTTGTGATTTTTGTATTGGTGGTGAACATTAGATCACAATCATATAATAGAAAATTTTAACATTTGAAACAATAAACTAAGTCACTGTTAGGCTAGGTTACGTTGGCCAGCCGCCTGCAACACAGGCTTACGTGGGTCTGCAAATGTGGTTTCTTCGTATTACTTGAAAAGAGAAGAAATGGGCAACAAGAAAGTCAAAACGTGGAAAATGAAGATGACTAGGAAGATTAAAGAAGATTAGTAGCAAGGTATAGAGTGGAAGTACTTGAATGGGCATTATAACTTTGCCGGTGTGGAATCATTCTCGAACCAGTCGGTACTCATGTTCAAAGGAATATAATTCCTATTGTCCAACCTTCGAAAGTTCGGAGAGGCTGACGAAGAAACTCCGCCAGAGGTTAATCTGGTGTTAGTCCTCTAAGCCCGGATAGGGACATAGGTGTTGAAATACGGTCTCCTCTTCCTCCTCATTGTGACAGCTTCTATTGAAAAATTTGTAATGGCTAGTAACTCGTTGTCCCATAATTCCGCCTTCCGATTTCAGGTTCAGCCACGAGCTAATCTGGGCCACATTAGCTTAGACTTCCTGCATGTGGGTTCATTCGACCATCTGACCTGAGCCATATCATATAATGCAATATTAATTTGCCATTTTCAGGCCAAAGAGGAAATGCCACAGAATTGATCATTGCGCGTGCTCTGCAGCATTCATCTTCTTTCTACTAGCTGTTCGGCAATGGAGTTGCCCATATTGGTACGCACCCATCTTAGGGGGATGCTTGAATGTTTCGCCATTTAATTCAATGATGCCCGGCATTTCCGGACAAGTTTAGATGTTGGGTAGATACCTATCAGAGACTTAATTGCGTCACGGTTTTCAACTACAGATAAAATATTCTGTAGTACCACAGCAAGTTTTTCGCCTTTAACAACGTTCATATTTCACCCTGTAGATCGCTTCATTGGTTCTGAACGATTTGTTAACACCTATTTCCCCTGTGTAGACACCATGTCATAGTGAAGTAAGGGGCCCAATACACCGCCTTGAGGAATACCAGATATTTTAATATACCGAACTGTATGTATACCAAAATTTCAAACACAAATTCTTTTATTTAGATAATATGATGATCACTTATGATTCAAAATAAAACTTCGTTTTTAATGCCAAAATTTATCAAATGCCCAAATTTGTCAAAGGCTTTCAAAGTCAGTATACATATACAGTGAAACCTCGGTAATCGCAACAATCGAATTCTTTACAGTGGTAACTCTCTTACTGGAACTTTTTATAAAGGAAGCCCTCAATTAACGCCACTTTAAAAAGTTTTGTTTTTTCTTTGACTTAGAATGATTTTAAGACTACGAGTGTACGTGCATGCAATCTTAAGCTTACCTACAAAACTCATTTTTGTTTACCGCTATTCTAGAAATCAAAAAAGCGACATTCTTAAGAATTCTGAAAGCAATTTTGAAAGCAGCAGTTTAGATAGTGAACTTGGCAAAGATTTGTATTGATATAACGCCGTTATTAATGTATTTATGTGGTGAAATCATGACTGGACTGGTGAAGATGTTTTGCCATTATAAGAGCTGAGCTAATTAATGAACAACTGTCATTACTACAATGAGTGATTATCTACAGGAAATAACTCCAGAAAATTAAGTAAATTCTGATGGCACAAAGTGAGACTGAAAATTAAAATATTTTTAGGTCTAATACAATCAAAAATATTATGTTACAATACTATCAAAAGCGTTAACGTTTGTCTTCGATGGTCGGAGAAAAATATCATCATCTCTTTGGAAGACATAATGGTCTTGCAGAACCTTCCAGAAATCGCAGTTAAAAAATGTTTCATGTAAAACAACACAATCGAAAATCTCACACTTTTGTTTGGTAAAAAACATGAACCTTTAACATGAAAAAAACTACCGGTACAAATTCACATACATTAGAATGTGTATTTTTTATTTTATATTTCATTTTAATATCTTTTTGTTTTTTCTTGGATTGTCTTAACTTTAATCAAAATATATCCATATATTTTGAAAAATTAACAAAGTTTTTTTTTTAATAAACCTTTTATTCGGTTTACCGTCTTTAATCGAGTAACAGGCATAGCAATTTTTTACAACTTTAGTTTTTACAACAACCTAAATTTTGATTGGTTACGTTAACTGAGGTTACACTGTATGTATATAGATTTAGCGTCAACTTGAAAACCAAGTTCAGGTTTTGAAAAACTAAAATTCGCAAAAAGTTTAAGGTCAGAAATTGTAGATCTATTACTGCGAAAACTACGTTCTTCTAGAAGGTATTTATTAAAAATGTTCCCCTGTAATTGGATATACTACAGGTTGTGAATACTTCTTTGGCGAAAAGGCACATAAATCAGCAGCATCTGTTGGAAAAGAATTGTTTACACACATAATGTTGACGGGGAATACGTCTTGGCTCTTGGCAACCTCTGGGATTGTAAACACAGAGTTATTGTTGTAAAAAAGAAAACTTTATTTGAATTTTGTTAACTTTAACTCTAATGTTAAATTTCCTTTTTGTGCGGGTACCAAGAGCAGTTTTTTCTTCGTAAAACTCTTCTGCAAAATGGCCGCTTTTTGGCTATTTATAAGATCAATACATACATAGGTATATATATAAAGAGAGTGACGTATCGAGAGATGTGTTTAGTTCTTTTTACGGCGTGAAGCTTACAACCATTATAACCCATTAGTGGTGGTAACACATAATATATCAGTGTTTTGGAGGAAAAAGATTATGGTAATTTTAAACAATTTAGATTAATTTTTATCAAGCTCTAATAAAAGACACGTTTAAAATAAATAAACAAGGATTAAGTTTACATTCCTAACCACAAAATTACTTTATTTGCTTCTTACATCATTCTTGTACTCGTACATGTTTTGTCTTTGCAGGTTCTATAATATTTCAACCAGATGACCATGCCAATCGTGCCACTAATTTGACTCTACTTAAGCACACAATTAAAATTATGAACATTTATTATCATATTTTCACAAATCAAAAGCCTTTAATAATGGCCAAAAGCCAAAAAGTTGATCTTTTTAGCAATGCTAAAGACTTGGCCATAGCACAGACTATCGGCTATTTTGGCAATGAATACGTCTACATAAAACTTTATCAAACATTAAAAAGTGCCTACGATAATTATAAGGTAAGAATACAATGAAATAAAAGCCCTGATAAACAAAAACACAATACAAGTTTACAGAAACTGTCACTCTGTTACTTAAGGGCGGCCGGGAGCTGGCTATAAAGAAAATTACTTTAATTTGTTATTTCTTTTCATGTCTCTTTTTATTTCTTCACTTATTGGGCGACAATTAAACAAAAACAAATTTATCAAGATTACCATTAATGAGGAAGCTGGCAGCAAATTAATTTCCCTTTTAAAAACATGCTTAAACTCAATGAGTGCATGCATAGAAATGATGCCTCATGAGGCGGCAGCAGCAGCGTATAGTGTTGCCGGCAGTAGTACTGGTGGCGGTGGAAATAATGTTGCCAAAAGTGCAACGGATGTAAATGCTGTATTGTTTCCAAATGCAATGGCAGCCGGAGGAGCAACTATGGCATCAGCAGCTACAACGACAGCAATGGCTGCATCAGGAGTATCTGCTGCTGTTTGTAATTCGGCATTGAAATTAATTGAAGAAACTCTTCAGTACTTGACCAAAGTCATAAATTATGCACCAGAAGAGAGCATAGCATGTCTGCGACAACTGTTGAAATATTTGTTTGCTAGAAATTATGGCAACAGGCAACAACAATGCAAGCATGGCCATTATCCAGCTACAAAAACAACAGCAAATACATTTATAAAAACCTATTTTAAGGCCAAATGCAAAGAGCTACACGGCAATAGCAAAGATGATTTTTGCACAATAACAACAGCAACCCACAACCAACAAACAACTCAGCCATCGCCATCAACGGCTCCTTCAATGTTTGCAAATGTTATCCAACACCAACTATCAACAGCCACAATAACGTCATCTTCAATACATGCAGGCCCAGTACAATTATCAACGAAAGAAACTTCCGTTTTGCATGATTATGATTCCTCTTCCGTAAGTAGTTCTGGCTTGGGAGACGGTGCTGGTAATGTTTGTTTTGTTTCTGCTGGCTTTGTTGGTGGCTCACAAGATGATTATCTATTGTTGGCTGAGCTATTTGCAAGCAGTTTAGAATTTCACACTTGGAAATCAGAGCAAGAGTCAGAGTTATCTAAACATATAAAACTTTTTGAGCCTTTGGTCATATACTGTTTAACGGTAAGTACCATATAAATCTCTTGATTGCTTTTGGTTTTTTTAAACTCTATTTCAGGTCTCTTTTATGTTTTTATTTGTTTTTTCTTATAAAAAAGTTAAAACGCTGTTTATTAGTTCTGTTAAATTTACTCTCCACAGCTTTTCCTTAAATGCAATGGCCGAGTCCAATCACAAATTTTAAAACTGTTGACACTTCTGTTGGACTTTAATGTTACCTACAGTATATTGGATTCGAAGAACGTGATATTTGACAATATTATTAAGAGCTTGGATATAATTGAAAGTGGAATAGCTCGGTAAGTTACATGTCTTTATAACGATTATAAAAGTTTTGAAAGTTTAAAATATGTTTTGGAAACATGTAGTTAAAATTTGTATAATTAGCTAGCTTCAACATATGATTAAGTAATTATTTGTTTGAAATAGTTTATGCAGATTGTATTGGTGAAATTTTAAAACTGTTGGAAACTGAAGTTACTCATAGTAAAATAGAATTCTTTTATAAATGGGTTTAACAGCTATCGCTGTTCTTCTTTATTATAGTGCCACATTCACTATAACACCACTATCTACCGATAGCAAATACAGTGATTTAAACAATATGCTCTGCAGCACTGTGGAAGATATTAGCATTTTTGACATGCCTTTTATATAGATGCTGAACAAAAACGCCACAGAGTCATAATGTATATCCGTGAAAAGGTGTTTTCCCTTTGTGAAAAAAAATTTTTGCTTTATAAATAAGTAATGCTTTCTACAGAGTTACGAGTAAAATATCTTTTTACGAGTAAAATATAACAAAAATATTTAAATCAAATGTATTTAATACTGTTGTAGAAAATAGTAGTATTTTACTTTGAACTTTAAGTTGAGTTAAAAAAAAAAAAAAAGAACAGCATATTTAGAAAAAAACGTGAAGTTTTTCATAAATATTACATATTTTTTTAGACAGAAACGCAAGCATTCAGAAATATACAGGGTGTCCGCCGGGAAGGTATACTACTTTGTTTTGCCGCCATTTTGGTAAATATTAGTCTTGACATTTCATATTTGCCAGTCGTGAAGTAGAGACATGGCAAATTTATTATGTAAAATTTTTGGGAGCTCAACGTGCCATCAAGACGCACTCTTTCGAAGAAAGAGGGACTATAGCTGATAGGCCTAAGCATAGACCACAACATACTGCAAGATAGGCTGAAAATTTACTGCTGTTCAAGAAAGTGTTCAAAACAATCCATCAACCTCAATTCGACACCGTGCTCAGGAGCTTGGTCTTCAAAGAACAACTTTGGCCACGATTTTGCACAAATATTTGCATTTGTTTCCATTTAAGATTCAATTGACACAAGAGCTTCTTCCAGAAGACCATTTACGCCGCCATACATATGCCAATAGGATGCTACAGCTTGCCCATGACAACCCCGATTTTCATGAAAAAATCATGAGTGACGAGGCACATTTTCATTTGAATAGATCTGTGAATAGACAGAATATTCGGTTCTGGGCAATGGAAAATCCTCAAGTTATTCATCAGTCACCTTTGCATCCATTAAAAGTGACAGTCTGGTGTGCAATTTGGTCAGGAGGATTCATTGGACCTTACTTCTTTGAAACTGAAAACGGTAACTGTCAATGGGGAGCGATATCGTGATATGATTAAAAACTTTTTAACGCCACAACTGCATGCTTTGGGCCTGACTAACATGTGGTTCCAACAAACCGGTTCCACATCGCATACAGCCAGGATTACAATAGAATTACTGCGAGACCTCTTTCCACAATAAGTTATTTCAAGGAATAATGATGTTGATTGGCCTCCACGGTCGTCTGATTTGACTGCTCCGGACTTCTTTGTGTGGGGGTATCTGAAAAGCAAGGTTAATGCAAACAAACCAGAAACGCTGGAGCAACTCAAGCAAAATATTCGCGATGAAATTAATGAAATACCGCGTGAAATGTGTGAGAATGTAATGAAAAATGTGTTCGAAAGGGCTCGCATTTGTGAGGCTAACAGGGGCGGACATTTATCTGATATTGTATTCCATACATAATTGCCGACATTAAAAAAAACATTTATCAATATACGATCCATTCTCTTTCATTTAATCAAAAATTATAAACAAACAAAATAGTATACGTTCCCGGCGGACAGACTAAAATATCGGAAAATTATATCAAGCACACCATTTCCATCGTTTTAAACTAAATTTTTATAAAATCATATGCATTTTCAATTGTCAGTTTTTAAATCTTTTTTGACAGAAATAATTGTTATTTTCTGCAAATTGAAAGCTTGGCAAATAGGCTACATTGAATTAAATCAGTAATTAGATTTATTTCTTCTAAAAATATTCAAGAAATAATAATTATTTCTGAAAAAAAAAAACATAACTGTTCTATATTCCGAGTGGAAGGATAACGTGTGGAATTGTAAAACAAACCTGGAGTTGGTTAATTCCAAAAATAGCTGTTATCCATTGCACATATTTTTCCTTCTTTTCGAAATTATTAGACCATATTTATGAAAACACACGTTAATAAGAAAGAGTTCTCAATATGCTTTTAAAATTGTATTGTAGAAAATGAATTAAAATTGAAAACACACAATTTTACAATTTTAATACAAAATTGTTATGTTAAACATTTAAATAGAGGTTTAATTGAATTAACCCTGATTCTACATCATTCCACCAACCTTTTTTATCCTAAAAAAACCCCATAGAAATTATTCGGAAGTGGAATACAGAACAGCGAAAGCATTCGGAAATTTCCTATTTCGAATAAAATATTGTGAATGCGGAATACAGAACAGCACTGGTAAATCAAGAAATGATCATCATATTTTTACTTTTATGAAAAAAAGTCATAATTATTAGTATTATCACAATTATTCTTATTGTTATTATATTTTCATAATTCCAAGTAATTAAAAAGTATTTCTTTTCCCATTTCTTTTACAGCAATGCACATTTTATGATTACACCCACCATTAAATTCCTCATTAAATTATCCTCAAAAAGTGAAAGACATTTAATAACAGTACCAAAAATAATAAGTATTATTAACAATTTATTAGCAAACTATAATATCAGAGAGGTTGCAGTACAAGCTTTAAAAACTTTATCTTATGAAATATTTTTAATGACATCCACCATTTCAACACAACAACAATCGACAATAATTTCCACAGAATCACAATTGTCACCCTTAATTGCGGCAGCAACAACAAAAACTACAGCAGCACAACAAAGTCTGTTGAGTGACCCAAATTCATTGGCCGCTATTACGGAAAATCTTTTAACACTGAACAACGAACTTGACACACAAAAAGAAGTCATTCTGGGTATGTTGGAGAAATTCATTGAATCCAATGATTGCCAACAAGTGCTTAGTTTACTATTGCTAATTGAGCAGTTGCAGCAACAATATGAACAATACAAAATATCAAATGATGCCAATAAAACAACAGCAACAATTATGCTTGAAACACAAGGTGGCGGGGCTGATGGTAAAGCTAGTAAATGTTATAAAGACAAACAACAATCTCATACAACATGTTTGCCAAATCTTGATACAGTTTGTAATATGATATGCCAGTCATTATGTTTAAATCGTTTGTACATAGAAAATTGGAATGATTTTTATCTGTTGGATACATTTTTCAAAAATAATACCAAATATTTATTGGGAAATAGCAAAGAGTTTATGTCGCTGCTTAAATATATGATTGAAGCCGTAAGTTTTGTATTTATATAATTGATACTAAGATAAATTTTTCATTACAATACATAAATAATATATATTTTCATTTAATTTACCGCGTGTAGTAACGAAAAATATCTCCCTGTGTAGTGAAATATATTGAGTTTCTAGGGGAAATCGAGACCGCTACCTCCTAACTGGCGGGCTATTACAGTATTGGCTAACCTGATCTTATTAATTTCAAACATAGTTAAATGGTTCGGCCGACTGCAATACAGGCCTACGTGGTTCCGGTCCCTTTGTGTTACCTGAAGAAAAAAAAAAAAGAAAAGTAGGGATTGAAGCAAGGGTTGAATGTCACTTTATCTATGCCGATGTGGCGGCATTCCGAGACTAGTTGCAGTTCCTTATGAATTAATATATTTCCCGTATACCCCCCTACGATAGTTCGGAGAGGCTGATGAGGGACCTCTGCTCGAGATGAATGTGACTCTAATCTACTCTCTTCTCTTCCTCTTGATTTTGACGAGTTCTACAAAAATCATTTGCTTGATTGCCAAATCAGCATTATCCGGCAATCCTTACCGCGCTGTTCCTTTATTGCGTCTTCTGAAATCTTAGCAGATCCTTTGTTCGAACCATATCTCAATTTGACCCATGTCCACTCAACAATTTTAGGGTGATTCTCGCCATCCAATTAAAGTATGCCCGGCATTCTTGTACCAGTTTAGACCTCGAGTATACACTCATAAGGGAGCTGATTGCAGCATGGCTGTCGTCGGAATGCCTCTACCAAATAAATTCTATAAGTATTGTACCACAGCCAATTTTCCGCCCTTAACACCGCTTATATCTCAGCTTGAAGAATGCTACATGCGTTGGGAATTTTGAAGGATATTTAGACACCTCTCCCTACTCCTTTATCCCATTTTCAGCCATCTGTGTATAACTCCCGATGGTTCGAATTAGGATTGCATTAGTGACGTTTAGTCACACCGTCGTATTGAGTGCCATCTTCATAGCTAGTAGTTACACTGATAACCAGCTCAACATGGCAAAAAGTGTCATTGTTTGCATTGTGCGGATGGCCCCCGTGATTAGCATCGCAATAATAAATGCGTAATACTTTCCTCATAAGCGCCCTATTAGAAGCCTTGTCCATAGTCTTCCACCAGACTCCATCAATTAAGTTTCGAGGATAGCTTACAATCCAGAATCATACCCAAGTACTTTGCTCTACCCGACAGATTTCATCGAACCTTATTCATTTTCGCTAACCTAAAATTTCGAATCTTGCACCTACCTGTAAATAATACATGTTTCGTTTTGAGGAACTCTAGTCATTATTTGCCGGGAAATGAGAAACCGTAATTCTGATGAAAAAGGGTGTGGATGAAAATGGAATGGATGATCTGATTTAGTAATTTTTGGTAACAAAAATATACATTTTGTTATTGTGTTTTCATGTTTTAATTATAATGAACTTGCGAACTTAAATCAGCAAACAGCACATCAACTTATTTTCAGTTGCAATTTCATTTAAAGATTCCTTTTTCAATGTCGTTCCAAACCAATTTGGTGTCTGTTTATTTTCCTCCAACATGATAAAGTTAAATTTTTTTTAAATAAATAAAACTAATATATAATTACAAGGTAAAAACATGTCAAACCTCTATGACACATTTTTGCGCATAAACATTTTTCTATTTAGTCCTTATGTACGTTATATATGTACGTTGTATTTGTAGGTGTCTATATGCTGTGTGCACTTCAAGTGATAAATACACATGACAAAGTTTAAAATTTTAACTCTCACTAACGATCTAAAATTTTTATAAATGTTATTTTATTTGTTCATTTTATACTCACCATGTCTAATGCTGGCACCATCAACTCAAATTCAACTCTTAATATTATTTCTTTTTTCGATGGTTTTCTCTGCTTGTGCCGTGATGCCTTATTTTGCCAACATCAACTTTTAACTGCAACAACTGTAACTCATCTAACGCCATTTACGTTGAAAATTCTCAACAAAATATTTTTTACTTGCTGCTACCGTGCCGGCTCCTGTTACGACTAATACTTGTTCTCAACATTTTGCTATTGGCCATGCCACCAAAATAAATACACAATACCAACAACAAAATTTTCTAACAACTACGATAAAAACCGTGAATGAAAAAAAAAATCGAAAAACCAAATTTTTGTTGCATAAAAAATTAAAGGATGTTGCAAACTTTAGTGATTTATCGTATGCAACGATTATCCTGTCGAATGTAATCCTCAAAACCGAGGAAATTTATTTAGTAAATCACATAAAGCTCTATTTGAAAAATCACCCAACAATAGTGGAAAAGTTAAGGCAAAAGCAACAGAAAAATTCTAGTGATGCGTCGTCACACTCTTGGCTATTGGATGCGAACCCAACAACCTCGAAAGCGGCTGCAGCCACTGCAGCAGCTCAAGCCATAGCTTTACAAACACTAGCAAACAGCTCAAGCACTATAAATGAAATTAACTATTTTGCAACAGTTTTATGTGATGTTCTCCTTGTGTGCCTTCACACCATACTCTCAGATTGTGGATGTTCAAAGCAAAAGAAATTTTTCGATTCCACATCCTCCGTCTCCAACAGCCAGCAGTTTGCAATACAATACTGTCGTCTAGTATGTCATTTTGTTAAAGTTTTGTATCAACTATGCTTCAACTCACGTCTAGAGGATTCTCTGCTCTCCTCAATACGATTCACTTTAAATGATTTTGAATCAAAATTGTTAAATGAATACTCTAATTTGTTGACGATGCACTCGACGCAAGGTTGTCCAACAGCCACAGCAAGCACTTCTATGAAAAGTTTGCCCGAATTGAACGTAGATAACTCGTTATTACAACTGCAGCTGGAATTGTACAACTTATTAAATGCTGTCGGTATATTGGATCCGTTAACATTGTTGCAGCGTTTGCAATTGGATGACATAAGTAATCATGTAAGGCGGGCACTTCTAAATAAAATTTGCCTTCAATGCAATGTGAGTATGAAATTAGTGAAAATACTTTAATAATTATGTAGAAATGTGTGTGCGAGTGTGTATGTGTGTTAAGTGTATACACTTCCTTCCGTTTAATATGTAAATGATGTCAACATTAAAAAGGCGTTCTCTGTCCTTGACAAAACTTATCTGAACTTGTGTGTAAGTGTAGCGATAAGAGTTTTTCAAAATGTTTTTCAATATGACGAGATGTAGCATTTTAATGATTAAAGTTTTGGTAAACTTAAAGTTCTTTGTTATAAATTTTATTCTTGGAAGTGGGAATATTTCAAGCAATTAATTGGAATTCAGTTGAATCCTTATGGTGTTTCATTTGTGGTTGTTTAACAAATGTTTGATAATGATACAAAAAAAGCACTTTAAGAAGAACCAATTAATTTTAATTATTTATATTCTTTATATTAAATATATTCTTTAATTTTAATTCTTTGGAATAACCCGGGTTTGTTCCTTTTAATTCTTTTTACTAGACTATAATATATAATACAAAGCTTTTCACATTATTTAGTGAATATTATTTATTAGAGTCAGCAAAAAATTCGCAATGCCACCAATACCATCTTGTAAAGTCAGGTGCTATCGATTTGAATAGGGATGGTAATTTGGATTTTCAAAGTTATACTTCTAGATTTATTTATAATAAATTACACAACATACCCTCGGAGAAAGGTCATGGTCACTTTCCTTACCCAACGTTTCCAATGGTCTAAAAACAATAATTTTAAAATTGATGTTTGGCGATATTCAGTTAATATCTTGCCTGAAAATGGTATGCAAAGTGAATTTGTATATTATGTTAAAGTTGTCAAAAATCTTAGTTTCCGTATAAATTCAGAAGTTAACTGCAAGAATTTTTAAGTTACAGAATTAGGAGAATATACAATATCCTTCGAAAACTTTCATTATACTATAACTTGCATTATAACAAACATATAGTGTTATTGTTTTTGGCGAGCTTGATATAACTTCACAGTATAAATTGCATACAACACTTAATAACTGTGCTAGATATGTTTTTAATAAAAGAAACTATCTCATACTGGGATGTAGTTTGTAGGTATGAAACCTTAATATTTCTTCATAAAGTTATTCACAAGAACCTCCTAATATATTCCAGAAATTGAGGTTCTTTAGATCAACTACAACTATTTATCGTCCTCAAGAATGTTTTTAATGGTGTAAAATTGTGGAATTGTTTTGATGTTTTTTAGAACTACAAGTTCGCCGATACCAGCGGCCGACATAATCGCCTACATCAAAAGAATGTCACTTGTACTGCAATACTCTCCTGCCGTCAGACATAAAAAAAATCAAACCGAACGATATACACAAAATTCGTTTTCGTTACAGATTACCATTTTGTCCCCACAGTTATTTGTCGTATTCAATGACTTTTTAGCAAAAGAAACAAACATGATAGTGCTGGAGTATTAGCGAATTCGTCGATAAATAAAACACAGCACAAAGGAGCGTATTTCTTAACATTTTGAAATATCATTTTTCAGCAAGTGTTCGTACTTTCAGTACGTGTCTGATCTTTGAACATACAACAGATAATTATTGTTCGCTTAATTTTCTACATTATTATTCAGCTCAATGCCCAGAATTTCGAAACCCAAAGATAAAAGAACACCGTACGAACGACTAGACTAAAAAAGGTTTCAATAGAAGAATAAGAAAAAATTGGATCGAAATTGACAAAGTAAAAAATACATTCAAAGCAGAACTGATTGAGGTCATTAAGTCTAAAGGAAAACCAAGCAATAATAACAACCGATGTAAACAAATGTGTATAACTTAAAATGAATTTCATTCACCACTCTAAATGACGAATAGTTTTGTCGAAATGAAACACAAATTGTTTGTATTTTTTGTTATTTTAATTAAAATTAAATAAATACCCTACATAATTATGACACTTATTTAAATGTCGAAGAAGCAAAGTGGCGATGACTGGTACACGTATGTACTTTAACCAGCAATAAGTATAAATAAATCAATGTTGAAAGTTTTCTATAACCGTTAACCGGATTTATCGAGATTTTAAAATTCGAACCCGGGTTTTTTAGTTTGCAAATATTCAGAGCCCGTTTTTTGGCACATGTAGTATAATCGATTACCCTATATTCGACCAGTATGGATATGTAAATAGATAATGTAGAAGTTTGATAGGAGTTTTCCAATATGAACAGATCGATATTGCCAGCTTGTGGCTGCCATGTTTGTTGGGTGGTCTCTGTTAATTCTGTTTATTTATAATGTCATTAAATTCAAATCATCATGGTAAATCACACGATTGATTAAAATGTCCAAATGATACAAATTTATGAGTGTTTTTTTGTGCATACGTTGCACCTATTTTTATGGCAGACGGTATGAGCGTTTAAAGTCGACTACTATCCTAACTTTTGGTGGCAGAATTTAATATGACTGGCTGGCTAATAACAAGCCAAAATGTTCATATATGAGACGACGTCATGCTTCACGGAGTTAACCAGTTAACAAAGCCTGCACAAAAAGTTATTGTTTACCGTTGATTTTCGGCCGGCAGAACCACTGGTTTTTCTCTTCGAAAATAACTTTGGTGAGGTCATTACTGTCAAAGACAAGAGCTACACATAATAACAACTTTGATGAAGTGAAGGTTTTAAACAAGAAGAAAAACAGGAATAAGACATATATGCACATTGCAAAGCTCGAGAGTACAAATATTTAATAGCAAAATAAATAGAAAAGAGGACGATGACAATACTAGAGCCAATAACACCTTAGCGATGTCTAGTTTAGTTTTACCAACAGCTATGATCTGAAAGGAATATATATATGTATCTATACTGTGATATTATAATTTTTGATTGTATTAGTTTACAATATTTGAAGTTTGTGTTGGGATGGAAATTTTGAGAGTTTTTATAACTAAAAAAGATTTCCCCTATGTATTTGTTATAATATTGTCAGATTTATTCAAATTAAAATTACTGATGTTTTGAGAAAAACTGCCAACGTAACGTCGGAATATTGAAAAAGTAAATAATATTTTATTTAGAATTAAAAAATTTTACCTTGAAACCCCGTGTACGAAAAAAATTATGGAAAAAAAATATATAATAATTAAAATCTTAATTAACTATCTATTATTGAGTAGAGTGAGCCATCTCGCTAGGCTCAATATGTCAGTCTTTTTCAGTCTCTGGTGCCCGCGAAATTGTTGAACAGTATGATAAACCATATGTGCATTATTTGGAAGCGTGACCGTAAACTTATAAGTTCGTCAAAATATTTCTAAATACCAACAAAGCAACAAGAAATTTTAGATTAAGTCCGTTTACTTTTCACTAATCCTCGCAAGAAAAATGCGTTCTTTACAAGAATTTTATTTTTCCGGTGTCCCGGGAATTATTCTAAACCTTAATCTATATAATTAATATTCAAGAGGTTTTTTTCTTACCCCTGTTCCAAATACTAAGAGCATAATTGGCTTGTTTACGTTGAGCAAAATTAGCATTCCAAGTATTGTGTGGACATGATATAGATTTAACCACTTCGGTACGGCGCCTATCGGCCTCGAAACGTTGCCCACATTCGGCATTCACCGTTCGTACGCTGCCTCGTTCGTCGATAGGTCTGTGATGAGATAAGCTTTGAAACTCTGAAAGCTTGTTTTACACTATAGGCGGGCATGTAATATAAATCAAGAAAATTTTGAGGTGCATGTTTTTAATTCTAGATCTTAATGGATATTTTCATTTCTTATATACCTGGGGGCATATACGAGAAGTCGTAAAATCCTAGACTGTCTTCATTGTAACTTCAGAATATTTGATGCGCAAACAGTACCCCACATCTGAATGCCATATGATCATATTGTCTTTAAAACGGAGACACAGAATATAACAGAATTTACTATAATTTATTTGAAGCAATTCCACAATTAACAAACAAATTTTAAGAGGCTCTTAGATGCTCTCCTTTGTATTAAACCAATCTCAGTGGCATGTAAAAGGGTATTGGTAGTTGGCCTCAAAACTCATTTTAAGAACTCTTCTGATAAAAAGCTTTTTTCTTTCTTTTAGTAATTAAGTTGTTTCTTTTAATGAAAAAAAAGAGTTCAATATTTTAACTGTTTGTTTAAATTGAATATTAGAAATCGGATATCTTCGATATATTTTCGTTTCACGGGATGGGTATGTGCCATCTTTAGTGTCATGAATATGGCACATATCCGAAACCAAACCAAACTTGGCAAGGAATGACGGAAATTCGTTCCGAAAATCTACGTAAATAAAACAACCTGTCGGAATATCAAATCAAGAATCTATTAAAAGATATTGTGCAAATGAGCGTGTGATTGTTAGATTATTCTTAATATTAGTTAGTTAAATCTTCTTTAGTTATACAAATTAATTGCTTTATTTTGCTCATTATTATTTCCCACTTAATTTATTTCACTTGTTTTTCAAACATCCTCCAGCCAAATCCTATTAAATGGAATCAGCAACAAGTGCAACATTTATTCCATGGAAATTTTCTAAATATTTTAATTATTGAACAATTTGCATTCATGTGCTATTTATGTGAAGTGGATGAAGAAAATTGCTCATTATTTCAAACAATGATTTTGAAGAATATCAAAGTGCTCAATAAGGTGGGTTATTATATTAATACATAAATATAATAAAAGGAAATGCAAACAATAAAGAAAGTTATTTAAAAAAGAGAATAATTATAGGCACTTGAGTGTGCAATTATAAATTATTTTTTCTTTTCTTTCAAACTGTTTTAATCAATTCATTCATTTATAACAAGTTTTTCTCTTTTTTTTATCATTTAGTATTCAATTATTCACCTTTTACGTTTAGTGGAATATTTTTGTAGAGAACGCGTCGACTGTTCGAGATTATGTTTTGCAAGATTTTTACAAATTTTAAATAATTTATACAAACTATTGGCATCCGAGTCATCGTTAGCCTCCTCATCAGCCAATAGGGCACTTCAATTACAAATCGAGCGTTTAGCTAGACATTTAATCGTTGATGCTTCTTCAATGCATGACAAAAATGCTATTTACGATACATTTATACGTCTAACGGAGGAAGAAGACGATGAGCAAAAACAACATGGCAGAGACTGTACAGGAACATCGACATCATCGTTCTCGTTATCATCAACATCAAAAACGACAACAACAACATCCTCATACTTAAGCGAACGACTACAATTTATAATGTAAGTGATTTTGATTTCTTCTTTATTTATTCGCCGTAGTACTATTAAACACAACGATGCTTATGTCTTTGTGTATTCAACTTAGACAATGAACAAACATTTAATACTCATTTGACGGTACAAAGTTTTCAATTGTGAAAATTCTGATGAACAAATTTTTAAGGCATTGATTAGAAAAGAGAAAACAGTTCTTTCTGGAAGGAATGCCATAATTTAAGATTTTTCTTATATTTAAAAATTCTCTTGCATTTTTTATCCGAATTTTTTCACAACAAAGCTGCAATTTATCTGTTGGGGGAAAAACTGGTTTCTATGTGCATTTCGCTAGTTGGTTACTTATCAGGAAACTTTTGCCAAATTTTTCTTGAAATGTCTTATGGTGAAATGAGATTTTTAGAGCAGTTCAAAACAAAAAAGTTTTAGGAAAACTTAACAGACAAGCTGTTATTTTATTATTCCCATTTTACTCAGTTTCTTTATTTTTACGGACGCTCTTAATCGACAATATCGACATAAAATGATAAATATGTATCTTCAATACTAATAAAAATGATATGCGAGAACTTGACAAACATTAGATTGAGTTGGCAAAGATTTTCTAAAATATTTAAGTCGGGTTCTTCTGGGAGAACAAATAGGAAAATTCGGGAATATCTTAAAATTGACATGCGATTTTTAGCCTTCGAACCCTGTTTTTAAAATTAGTACGAAAAGGGCAAAGGGTGTGGCTCCTTTCACACCAAAAAATTATATATCGTTTATCTAGCAAACTGAAAGAGCTATAGTCGTGAAACGTTGTGTGAATTTTTTTTAATTAGCACGTTAAATATGAATGATTTCGAGACAAAGGGAGGGGCACTTTCCTTACAAAGAAATTTTGTATTATTGTTTTTAGCAAAATATATCTAAGTGCTATAGTCGTTAAACGTTGTAAGTCTTAATAATTAAGCGAATAATTTTTTCGGGCTCAAGTTCATATTTTGTTTCTTTTTTTGTATAAGAAACTCTCATATTAAATTTTCATCATTAGATGGGTAAAATAGATAATGTTTACAACAGACCCTATTCAGTAGAGAGACACAGAGAATGCTGATTAAGTGCGTAGTGGCACAGAAAATGCATTTATTAACTTGAGCCTGAATAAAATTATTCTCTTAGTTATTAAAAATTTCAGTTTGACAATTCGCTTAAATAAATAGTAGTAAAACCTAGTTTGTTTACGTTAAAATTGAATAATAATTTTTAAAAAATTTTACCAAATTATAACCGCCGTTTTTCAGTAACGCTGTCAGTTGAGTATTAAATGTAATCAAGTCTGTTTTTTTTTTATTTTAGCCTTTGGAAGGCATTTTGCTTAAATCATCTTCTTCATTTTTTTATCTTCTTGTTGCGATACCACCGTGTTCGTTTGTACCTTTTACATTTTACAACGTTTATGCATTCTTAAGTTTAATACTTTTTTTGTTCTTTTTTGATTTTTATTCTCGTTTTAATAGTTTAAATGATTTGGAAAATTCCTGTGAAATTCAAGACGATGATATTATTACTCCTTTGGGAAGTGCTTCTAATATTGTAGACGAGAAATGGATGTTTAATCAGGTAAGTTGAAAAATAAAATCATAATAAATCAAATAAAAAATGTGGGCATTAATAAATCTATAGAGAAAATGTATCATGTTTTCAATTAAAATGCTTACAAGTACTCGTACATATATATTTGTCTATAAACTTATATTGTTGACAATATAATGGCATTAAATAGAGACAATAATTGTTGTTTATTTAAATAAAATTCATAAAAAATAGATGTCAATTACTTTGTTCAAGATAAATAAATTAAAGTAATAATAAAATAAAAATCCTCATAAATGTTAAATTAATCCGTATACGTTACAAATAACTATGTTCAAACATTTTATACATATATAAATTAATCATACGTGGGATGTTCACATCTCATAGGTGTGAATTGTGTTCTATCAGACTTTTGTTTGTTCGTTATTGTATCCTTCACCAAAGTTGGTAAGTGTATATATGTATACGTTTGTCATGTAGTTGGACTTAATTTCTATAATATTGGTTTCCGACTACATAAAGTATATACATATATTCTGGATCTTCTTGCTGTCCGATGTTGAACTTTCTGACGATCTAGGATCTTGAAATTTAACCTTTTGATTAGCCCGTTTGGCGACTTAATTCTTAATTTGAAATGAGCAATATCAGTCTCTACGTTCTCGAGATATAGGCGAAAACGGGTTTTTTATTTCCACTCTCACTGGGAAACTATTGCCCGCAAGCCCATAAAATATTCTGAATCCTTATAAAATTTTCTATGGATCCCTCCATAGAAATTACTCGTATCTACCCGAGTGGCCTATATAACTTAGGTACTTAAATGTTGGACTAAAAAACCTAAACAGAACAAAAAATGATGCTGAAAATGGCACATAGCCGAAACTGGTTTGTCTCCAAACCAAACTTGACAACGGATGACGGAAATTCATTCAAAAACTTTACTTCAAAACACCCTGCTATAATATCAAATCCAGAATCTAAACATTTAACTTACAAAAGAAAACCAAATTTAAAATTTTTTCAAAAATTTAACTTTATAAAAAATTCGAACATTTACCATAAAATCGAAAAACTTAAATTAAAAAATTTTTTTTCCAAACACTTCAAATTTACTAATAAAAACAAAATTGTGACAAAAAGTACCACAAAAACCGAAATAATATTTTAAATATTACTAAATAGTCAAAATTTCATCAAAAATTAAACTCCATAAATCGGGAATTCACCTAAAATTGAAAAAAATCTGTTTTTCGCTTAAGTGTTATTATTTATACATTTCGAGAAAAATATATAATATTAATTTAAAATTCATATACAAAGCCGTGTTAATTAAAATGAGAGTGGCGTACCCTATCTTTAGTTGAGAGTGGCGTACCCTATCAGTTACTCTAGTTAATTTATTATTCTGCGATATTCGAACAGTAATTACAACGACGACCAAAAGCTTTCCTTTAATGTTATCGAACAAGATCCATAAGAAGTTTGGTTTACACGTCATTGTTAACAAACAAGCACCCAGCCACATGTTTGCAATTTGCCCAAGATCATATCAGCTAGACGAAAGAAAAGTGGAGGAACCTACTGTGAACTGATGAAAGTAAAATCGTTTTATTTGGTGAAACTGGTTCTAGACGGTATGCCTGAAGATCTTCCAATACAGAATAAGCCGAAAAACATACGAGAAAAAACGAAAAAGCGTAGTGGTGCTAAAATCAAATACTAAAATGGGTCTATAAACAAAACAACGACGTAAAACATACGTGCATATTGTTATACAGTGGCCTGCTCAGTCCCGTGACCAGAACCCATAACACATTCATGGACAGACATTAAGAGAAGTGTTTCATACAAGCGACCGCCGAGCACAAATGAGTTGTGGAATGTCGCGTGAGATGCATGGCAACAGAATTCGCTAGAAGAATGTCGTCATCTTATTGGCTGCATCCCTCGTAGATAGAATGTCTTTTTAAATATTATAACATTATTATTCGTCTTAAATGTTATCATTTAGTCAAAAGCAAGCCATATACGTTGCAACCGATGGTACAACTTTAGGAGGTTGTATACGAGATTGCAACAGTTGTGAGCTCGCTGTATTAAGTTGTGTCTCGATTGGACGAAAAATCAAAAAAGTTTTTTTTGACAAGTTGTATCTAGGTCGGAACGTAGTCACCACTTAACAGTGATGGAAAATCAAGATTTTAAAATCGAACAGAACTTGATTTAAACAGTATTTTTTTCCACATGAAAAGTACTATTTCAAAAATTCAAAGAGAATACTTGTCCTGTCTGTATAGAATGCTTTTGAATTTTTTTAATTATATAGGGTAGAAAGTTTAAAACGTTTTTGTAAATGTATATGATTGTACTATTATTTTGTGCTCTATATTATTTTACGTTTCAAATCCGAAAGAAGTACTTTTAATGTCGTGGGGGTACTATGGTATTTTGCAAATCAAGAAGTACTAAAAAAAGTACATTAAATCACGTCCAAATAGTAAAAAGGATGTTGTATGAGTTTTATTTGCCATCTTTACTCAACAAAATTTTTTTGGAAAATGAAATTGTACACGAAGGTGTTTTATTTATGGGTAAAATACCCAACTGGATTACCGAGTTGTCGCAACGTCTATGGCTTGCATAATATTCCTATTATTGTGAACAGCGTATTCGGAAATTGTTTTTGATGAAAACGAAATAACTTGTTAATAATTAGACGTTTAATAAATAATCGATCATTAATTTAATACACGATAACTGAAATAAGATTTTTTTGTTTGTTTCCATGTTACGATTTTTTTTTGTTGGCGGCGGCACTTCTATTTTTATTAACTCAGCTGTATATACTTTTGTAATTAACACGTACTGCTAGAATATTTTCTACCATTGTTGAAATACTCCTAAGTAAAATTGTTCAATTAATAAAGAACAAAACTGAATTCAAGTAAAGAAATATTTAAATTCAAAATCCATGACTGACACTGAATCTTTGAACATTAGTGAGGTTAAAATCGACGAAATTTTTCATCAAAAAATTATTCATGAATGAATCGGATTTAATACGTTAATTTGAGTATTTTCTTTTTATTTAACGACAAACGGATAAAACTCTTGTGCATACTTGTCTACTTCAGCACTTACTTTCCTCGTTCTTCAGACATACAGTATCAGACAAAATGTCTATGTTATGTGAATGTGTTTTAACATTTTTTTATTTTTTCTACGCTTTTCTACTATTACAGTTAATTAAATTCTCTGCGCAAAACAACTATGATCCGCAACAAATAGTGAAAATCCTTTTAGAGATACAATCAGAAAATAAGCTACAAAAGATATTCAATAATGGGAATTTTGATGCAACGCGTATTTTAAGGCATTCAATTGCCAGCTCACTACAAGCAATGTTGCAAACATTTCGCAACAATTGTATACAATATAATCCACATATACACTACATGCAACCGAATCCATTAGCGCGTGTTGCACTAACACAGCTTATGACACGTATTGTGGAAATGATGCGACAACAACAGCAGGCGGTTCAAGCTAAAGGTGGGGACGGCATACAAAGACAGCACCACCAACAAAAAACCAACAATAATACAGACAATAATAAACAACAAGCAACAGTTGCTCAAGTCAGCCCCAGTAGTGGTGGAAATAATACAATGCGTGATGTTGACAGTAGTAGTATAGATAGCAGTGTTGGTAATATTATTGCTGCTACAAATAATGATGGCATTCTTTTATCCATTACTACCGACGCCATCAACACCACCATACATTTGTGTGAAGCTGTAATCGCATTAATGGAAAGCATTAAACAAATTGAGGTGACAGCACTAATTTACATCGAATCGAAATTCATTGATAAATTCCTAAGTGAACACTTGTTGCGACCGGAACATGTAACAACACTAGTGCGATTCATTGGCTGCTGTTGTCAATGTATTAAAGCAATATTCGATAGGCCTTTGCCAGTTTCACTAACCCTTGAAAAAAGAAATTGTATAAACGTGTCTCTACAGTGCATTGATATATTGCTACATCAAAAATTCATTTGGTATGCACTCAACCAACAGCAAACAGTTGTTAAAACCATGCCAACATCTAGTGGTGTTGGTGGGGCTAGTGGTGGTGCTGCAGACACAATTGATTCATGTTTGCCACTGACAAAGTGTGAACTAAATAAAATTATTTGTTTGCTAGTTGATGTTGTTGTTATGTCGAGTTCTTTGTTACTGGAAAATACTATATTCTATAGGAAATATAAAAATGCTTTGAGGTCTTCAGCGAAATATGCAAAAAAGCAACAGCCTGAACAGCAGCAGAAACATCAGCAAGACTGCGAACATGCAGAGCAGCAAACTGAAATAAAAAGTTTCCAAAATGAAACTTGGCTAACGGCAGAATACAGCCCTAAAGTTATATTTCTTGGAAAATTAATTGAAACTAAAGTTAGTTACAACAACAAAGGCGTTTATTTTGGCGATTGTTATACAGCATCCTTTGGTGGATCGACAACATCAAACATTGATGTTTTAGACCTCAAAGGCATAAATAACCAGTTTGATTTTATATTATTGGTAAGTTTATTTTTGCTCTTCTGTTCTATTTTATCTCAAAGCAGTTTTATAAAAGTACAGGGTGGGCCGGAAATAAATAGGATTTCAAAAATGTAGTTGCTTCGGAACGGTAAGGGGCAGGTGTGCGCTGGAGATAGACTTGCAACGGAGGCTTTCACGGGTGCGCCACGAGTATTCAGCCTTAAGAATGATTTACAAGAATAGTGATTCCTGCATTGTCCTTGGGCGTTTATTTCGAAACGAGTTCGGATTACAAGATTTAAATCAATGTCCCAATGAGAATGTTATTATATGGTGTTTTCGTTTCTTAAATACAATTTTGTCATGTTGAAAAGTACATGCTTAATCCCTTATTATTTGGGATATTATACGGATCACAAAGGGCAACGACTTTCGGTGTTATTATGGTCAAATCAAAAAAAAAAAAAAAAAACATCACCTTTTGTGGACGTAAACATATTTCGAGTATAACAAAAGTAAAAACAATTTTACATTTTTCTAGAAACGAAAACACTATTAAGATCGAATGTACCGGATCCACATAAATCAAAAACCTGCGGAATCGCAACGTATGGAAACGTTAACTTCGTCAATTGCTTCTTGTGTTTTATTAACGTTGTGCGTCTTGCACCATTTTTGTAATAATCGTTAAAGCGGAATACACGTTGCGCACACGTGAATGGCTCTATTGCGACTAATTTCCCGTAAACCGAGCCACGCAACTCCACCTCGTACGCTTCTTCACCTTACCGCCCCAAAGCACTTCCATTATAAAAATCATACGTGGTTCTAGCGCACCCTGTATTTTTTCCCTTAAAAACTTTATGATGTTTAATTCTTATATATCTTTTTTCGTCTTTTTTGGTGCCTTTATTTTAGAATACTTTGTTATCAATTTCAATATCATCTTTGAGATTGAATCTGTTCTATGCTATGGCTGTGACACCGTATGAGATTGTACAGCAGCAACAACGCTTATTAGCATGCCAGAGCACAACAACGTCACCAACAACAACGCCTTTACATACAAGTCAATCGGGCACAACAGCAGCACCAACAACTACTCACGGCAATTCAATGTTGCCAATTATACCAATTGAAAGCCTCAGTGATGTCGATATTCTGAAAAGTTTTGTTAAAAGGTAATTTTTTTGTAAGAAACCTTTTTTTCATTTGAGATAGAAAACGGATGTTAACATGATGTCGAATTAAACATTAGCCATGTATTTCTCATAAAAAACTCGTTTACTGAATGTTATTGATTTTAAACAACTGTGTTGTAAAATTAAAGCAATTCATCTCAATTTATTACATTTTGATTCCATCCTAACTCTGGCTTTTTATATCTTCTTATTTAAAGAGAAGTTCAATCTGCTTAATAGTCTATGAGTTTTCGCTATAAAAAGATCAATAATATTTGGCATATCTATATTTACATATATGCCAAACTGGTTGTAAAATATCTATAGAAACGATAAATGTCCTTTAGTTATCTTTTTATTATTTTTTTAGATGTTTGCAAAAAAAGTTTAGCTAAAAACAAATAAATCTTCAATTCTATTTACTTTCTATTTTTCAAATGTTTGCTTTGGTTGTGATGTTGTTGTTGTTTTCTTCTCATTTTTCTAGATTATCAATTTTTGGTTTTACAACACGTCAACAATTTGAAGAATATTTTATGACATTTTTACTTCTAATCAATAAAGTTTATGACGAAAATATGGTGGACCAGCAAGAACAATTTCAAATACGTAGTATTTGTTTGGAAGCTATTATGGAACTTTTAATTACGTACAAAACTTTTCCAATTGTGGGCAATAAACTTTCACTGTACCATCACACAACTCGTTGGAATCGTATTAATTGTGATACCATAAGGTAAGTGTAAAGAAAAGCAAAAATTTATACTCATTTTACACCAAAGGACATGCTACATGCTACAAACTCCAATATGTTGTACGTACTTATGTACCACTATGAAATGCAGCTGTCCTGCTCAACTAGTTTGTGCAATTGTTTTTAAGTTTGTTGTATGTACATATGTAGTGTTTACACCATTCGAAAAGACAAGTTTTAAAACATTACGAATTTCTAGGGAAGTTACTTTTTTAAATTTTAGTTTTTTTTTTTTTTAAATTGAACTAGTGATTAAAATCGTCATTACTTCTAAAATCCATCATAATGAATCGCAAAAACATCGAATTACATTTGATAAGTGTAAATATTTATTTAACTGGAGCATATTTTTTCATGTTTTACTGCTGGCTAAAGCATATAATAATTTTGTCGCTATATACATATATACAACTCAAATTAAAATATCTCCAATTATAATATTTGCCTTCAGAAGGAATTGAACTTGTTTACATAATTTCTAGTAAAAACCCAGTTGCTTAATACAATTAACTGGTGATATAAGCCGTTTTGTTACAGTATTAAAAATGAGAAATACTGTACTATGCTCTAAATTCAATAATAATTATTAAATTTTACTATTGCTGTGGAAAATGTATACAGCCCAGTAATAGTAAAAGCAAAAATTCGTAAAGATTTGCTATCACAAAATAGTACTTTTTTCTAGTTCATTTATTTATGCTATTGATATGCTCCTACTCTTAAATATACGACAGCAACAAAAACAGCACCAGCACAAATACAACAGCAATCAATTTGACAGCATTGTGAAATGTTATAGCAACTGTGCTTTTCGCTAATAGGGAATTTTTTAATTTAAAATTATATTGACACATAATTCCATTGTAATTTTTGTTTATCCTTTATCAAATCAAACCTTGCCTTAGAATAATTTATGACAGGACAAAACGCAAATGTAGGTATACTGGATCTGATAAAATTTTCCATTTCTGTTTAAAAAAAATATGAACAAATAGCAAGAGTAAGAAAGGTGACAGCTTTTTTATTTGCTGTTTTCTCATTTCAACAAAACAAAAATAGCAAAAGCAATATCGAGATTTTTGGCTTTTGTTGCTGCTGCTTAAAAATAAGTTTTTATGTGTTTGTATTTTGCTTGCAGCCTACTACAGCGCAGTGTTTGCTGTCATATTTGAAATGTTGCTATTGCTTTCGTTGTTGTATTTATTTAAAGCAACCTTCATAGCAATAGCATTAGCAATTTTTTTTAACCCTGTTTTGTTCTACATGTTTTCTAAATTCAAGAACTTATGATACTCTCACTCACAGTTGTGGTACCACCCTTTCAGTTGCAGTTTGGGGTTTGTGTTTTTAATTTCTCTAACCCTTGTCCAGTTTGCTGCTCTTCTTTTGGAGCTGGCTTTCCATTGGTTTTAAATCCTGTTTTGTTCTTTTTTGTTGTTTGGTTAAAATTGAATCAAATCGTCTATTAGACCGAGGATTCGAACTTTACCCGAAAATTAGTCATTAACTAAAGATCTAGTTCCAGAACCCTTCTGCAAAATTTGTTCAGCAATATTGGAACGAGAACTATATACTTAAATATAAATATGTTTAAGAATTAGTTATGGAACTACTGTAGAATTGTATTTCATAGTTTTCATTGAAAATGTTCATCATCAACAATGGATTTTAATAATTTAAATTACAGAGGCAGTTTTAATATCTTTTGTCAAAGCAAATTTGTTATTATACTCCTTTTATTTTTCAAGAAGTACCAGGAAACAGTGTAGTAGCGTTAGTTATTTTATAAAGAGGAAGGAACTACCACATGAATAATAACTGCAATGAAAAATATAAAAAAAAAGTTAGAGTTCTACTAAAACAAAATATTCGACAAAGTACATGAGTCTTCTCT
Source organism: Phania funesta (assembly GCA_963932375.1). Classification (NCBI taxonomy): domain Eukaryota; kingdom Metazoa; phylum Arthropoda; class Insecta; order Diptera; family Tachinidae; genus Phania; species Phania funesta. Next base: position 9,345,070 of record OZ010652.1, read on the forward strand.
GTCTCTGTTCGTGCTGAGGTGCAAGTGTGTATGTGTGATCTTTAATGTAACAAGTTAGACAACATTATAGCACTTAAGGGGCTTTTAAAAATATATATACACAACATAAAAACACGCGCATACATAAGTTGGTATGTGTTTGCAACTTGAAACTTACATACATGTTGCACATACGTTAACACTGCAGTTTGTATGTTAAAGTGTTGGCGCCAAACCGACAAAAAAAAATGTCAATGAAAATATCTGATGGATGAAGTAAACTATTTTCAAATTAAAAAGAAACTACTCTCATGATTGTTAGCTACGAGGATATATGAAAATATGTCTGTATGTATTTGTGTGTAATGATATGCATCAATCCATTTCACATTTAATAAAACAAATGAACTTCCGTTTCTAGTTTCATCAGTAAGCAATCAATAATAAGTGACGTATACTTTATCTAAATGAGCTCTTTTACCCAGACGACGTATTGCGTATACGACAGAGTGTAACCCAAATTTATAAAATGGAAAATTTGCTTTATTTATTTTATTATGTAAAATAAAAGGGTCCGAATTTGGTGACAAGAGTTGTTGTCTAATCAAATCGATTTATGTTGTGAAGTTGGAAGTTACGCGTAGTTTCAATGAAAATGCTATTATTATTGTCGAGTGTTCCCAATGGTTTCCACCAGGGTTTAAAAAAATGCTAGATTTAAATTGCTATTATTTTAGTTTGAGGCGTATGTTAAAAATACACAACAATAGCAGCAGTTTAAATATGATAGCATTATGTTAGTTTATGCTGCAAGAATTTTTTAACAGCACTCTAAAACATATTAAAATATATTAAAACATATTAAACAGCACAGGAATACGAAGTGTCTGCTATCACTTATCTTGTTCTTGCTATTTGTGAATTTTAAGAAGATATAATAGAAAAAATCCAGTATTCCTACTTGTGCAGTTTGTCTTGTCATAAATTCTTAAAAGGGAAGTAGTGTTGATTTTTTTAACCTAATTAAATACTCAGAAAAGAAAAAAATTTAAATAAAATTAGAATAGACTTTAAAATTAATAAAAAATATTAGTTTTAAAATTCCCAATTGGCGCATAGCACGGTTGGTCTACCATTTCGCGATGCTGTCAATATGATTGCTGTCATATTTGTGCTGATGCTGTTTTCGTTGCTATCGTGTTTTTAACAGTACGAATATAGCATAATATATATAAATAAATGAACGTGAAAGAAGTGCTATTTTGTCACTGCAAAGTTAAGTTATGAATCAGTGAGTGATTTAATTAGTAATTATAAAATGTATTATTTTTCAAGAAAAACGTGTTAATCACTTGAGACTTGACTAAAGAGATTCTAAAAAAGTAACTCAATACATTAATGTACACTACTGCAACAATAGCGTACGTGTATTAGTTAAAACCAAAAACGTAACAGCAAACGAACAAATATGCAACACACATAAACAACAACAAACATTTACCATAAAAACACCATCAAAACAATTATACAATTTTTATTTTTATAATAAACAAAATATCAACTATTTTATTTTGTCTTTTTTTGTGAAGTTTATATCTCTCTAGACAACGAGTGATTGTGGGTTGCACAACAACAACACACACACACACACACACACACACACATACACACACATACACACACACACACACATACTTGTATGTGTTTATCTTCCTCATAATGTATGGTTAAAAAAAAAATGAAATAAAAATGTATTTAAGTGGCTACTGGACGATGTTGTTGTTAATAATATTAAAAAAAAAAACACACACAGTGAAGCAAGGGAAATACTTGCGGTTTTCACAACTTTTATTATTGCCATTTGAATTTTGTAGTATTTTATGAATGTACATATGTATATGTGCATATGTGTAATCATATGTATAGTCAGTTGGCCATGTTTTCAAGACACCCTCGAAGGCGCGTGAAAATCATATTTGAAGACGCATGCAAGACACATAAGAAATCCATAGACTTTTTCGAACAAGCGGAACTTAAATCGTGCAAGACAATATTATTGGCAGTGCCACGCACACTGTCGTTGACGGTTGTATAGATGACAATGCTTTTAAAGGTTTCGTGTACGAATATCGTGCCACGAATAAATAATCTGATAATCACAGGAATATTATTATTTTTTATAACAATTTCAGTGACTCTTTTATTTCATTAACAAAATGATGTAAAAACGAGTTCACAATAAATAAACGCCCATGGGCAAAATGCACTTTGTTATTAAATTGCACGGAACTGCTTTTGTATTGCGGTAGTTCGTCTATTCCCATATCCAGTTAACACCAAGTCACGTCGTTCAATTTTTGAACTTGATTTTTTAATGCAAAATGTCAATATTTTTCCGGATTTATATAAGTTTATTGTCTTCTAATTGGAGAAATAAATCCAGGCTTTGCAATAATATATTGCTTCTAATTCATGAATTTTTAAATTTTTTTGTGTTCTTCAGCCATTAAAGTTCATGCATTTTTGCTCAACATAGAAACTAAAGAAGATTTAGTTCCATCATTTTTAAGCACTAGATCTTTTACAAAATTGTTTTAATGAAAGAATTTTATTTTTATTTCTGAAATTCGATATTTTGCTACATCTTTGTGCAACAACATCAAGAACTAAAAAAAATTAATTCGAAATATCGAATTTAATAAAATTGTTTAATTGAAAGAATTTATAATAAAAGGTCAAAAAATATAATAAAAAAAAAACTTTTTTGAGAATAAGTAAACATTTTTAATGTTTCCAGAAGTGCGACCATTGTCACTTGTGTGGTCTTAAATACATATGAAAATACTACAATTTGCTCGCAGCTGAGCACAACTTTGTCCTCAATACAGCTTTATTCATTACATTTTCATAATGTTGTTGATAATATATCTTGAAACACGACAACTTACACCATTTTATTATCATAATAGTTCTTAACAGTATCTTATAGATAACAAATTATAAATATGTGAAAACTTTGTCTATGACTACCTGGTCAGTTGGGTACATACTTATATAAAAGATAATTTTTTTAACATACATACATACATATGTACATACATACATATACAAACCCAGTGGATTTCTGAGGGAATGTGGTTAACATTCCAGATTTGTCCGAGAGACTTTGGTATGCGTGCTGAAGCAATTTCTTGGGAAATTCCAAAGGAAACAAACATGAGCTTAATATTTGCTAGCGTCTAATTTCCAGAAAAGAACCCGCTAACCACGAAAGTATTGACTATTCAGTTCAATGTCTAAGAGAAAATCAAACAACTTGGTGTATTGTCTGATAGAGGTTCATATTATTTCTGACAGCAGACATGCCCGTAAAACGTGTTCTCTGTGTACATATCCATGTGTGTTGTATTATGTTTTAGTCAACTTTTAAAAGCATTCAGACCTTCATTTTTTACTTTACTCCATTCGAACTTATAGACTACAATTATAAGTTTATTTAATTAAATTTTTCTCAAATTATGAATATGAAATTATCATTTTAGTTTATAAAAATAATTGAGAAGGTTGTGACTCCGCTAAAGTATTCGTATTTTATATTATCATATCGTGTAGATAAACGTTTATTTCAACTCTTGCCATCGAAGGAATTGATAAAATATCTTTTTTATGATTACAATTGTTTTGTTAACAGGAGGACGGGTGTGGCAGCACGACAAACTATGCATTTTGTGTATAATAACTTTTTTATATATTTTTTCTGAAATTGTATTTATTAATTCATTAATAGCGGTTAGCTGACAGTCACATAGATATCGTGGATTGTCGTAACTGAGTGCTGTATTAAAAGTTCTGACTTATAGCTTCTCGTGGTGGCGGCCGGTAACAGGTTCTTTCTTGTCTTTGCAAGGAGTCTGGCTAAATAATTCCAGCGGAGAAAAGTTAACACTTCCCCCTATTTTAATGGGACAAGAAAAACGAGGACTTGAAACAATATCGATTTTTTATATATCACAAGTATTAATTATAGTTTTTAAAAAACCACAGAGAAAACAAAATTTTTTGTAAGTAAATTGAAATTTACGAACATGCCTTGGCCCTGGTGTTGGATATAGATATATTATTCACATCCATTGTCCTTGACTTTTTCCCTTCATTTTGAATTTTACGTAAGTCATTACGGTAAACAGCGCAGCGAACATTAAGAATAAAAGTTGTGAGACGTCAGGCAGTGGTACTACTGATAACTGCAACAATGTGCAAAAATCTAAAAAAATCAATGATTTTAAAAACTTGTTATATGAACTTCATTTTATATCTGGCTTCATTACGAAGCCACTAATATCTTTTTTACATCCACAGTCTGGGTTTTGCTGGAAATGCTTTTATGTATCTTGGTCAGAAAACCAACATAAAAAATTGAAAGAAGAAATGAAAACTTTCATATATGAGAAGCAATTGTTGGTATGCAGAAGAGTTGTGGTCGCGGCATCCAGTAAAATAACAAAACTGGTTTTGTACAGCACATTCGTTTCTCAGTTTTTTTTGAGTGTTAAATAAACAACTGGCCAGCAATCTTATATAAGCTTCTTTTCTTATAAAAAATGTTGCCATACAATTGTGTAGTCTCTAAAGAGTGCCACACAAAAATTTCTTAATAATTTTATATAAAACTGATTTGCTATCAACTAAAGAATTTTAGTAATGGGCGTGGTTAATAAAATGCCCTTAATATGGTTACACTAGTTGTACATCCCAGTCGGAATCTCTTGGTGTAATGCCTTGGAAGTACCTTTAAAGATTGACCCGTTCACCCATCGCAAGGCATTCTTGTCCATCTTTTCTGGATTGATTCGCCTCTCGCAAGGCTTCCTGATTCATCGCTCTAATGGAGAAAAATATGTCCACTCACAAGTCTGTATTAAAACTGGAGATTGACTGGTATCCAGAGTACGCATACTTGAGACCAAGCACCCTCTTGGCCACGCATTCCTGGCGCATGCTGTTCCACCGTGGATTAGGGATGTTTTATACGAGAGTGTTGACTTTTGTCCGCTCGCCTTATTTAGCCAGACTCCTTGCAGAGACAGGAACTTGTTACCAGCCGCCACCACGTGGAGGTATAAGTCAGAACTTCTGACAGTGCGCTCAGTTACGACAAGCTATTTCTTTGTGCTAGCCGGCCCGTAACAATGGTTAAGAAGTTCTATATTCATCTCGAACGCAGTTTTCGCGTAAAACATCTAAAATGCACAACTATAATTCCTGTCGTAAGTTGAAGTTACGCGCAGGTTCTGAAGGTAACAATATAAGTGTTTTCAATATTTTGCATGAAATTGTTCATGAAAATGGATTGAACAGTATTAGACGCCTACAAGAAAATATTGTCAGTGCCAGCCATCCAAAGCGATCCAAAATTCAAACGTCAGCTGGGTAGATTATGGCATCCGTATTTTAAGATGCAAATCCATTAGTAGTGAATATTACGTGGCGTTATCTTATCGATTGAGTGAAGAAATAAATAACGAATGCTCTTAAAAATCTTCCGTACTACAGGTCGATAAAAAACGATCTCAAATGAATGCTAAAGTGGAAACAGAATTGGAATGAATATATCAATCTTGAAGGAGTGTATCTTGATTAAAAAAGAAGAAATTTAGGATAAAAGTTGTTGTTTTATAAATTTATTGAGTTATGCGTTAAGAAGTATAACAAATACACATACGAGTACATAATATGTATTTTTAATTATAATAAAATATAACTACAAATTTATTACTAACATATGCTTTAGCACTTTTTTGTATCCCGATACTTTAGTTTGTTTTCGTATTTAACAACTACAAGCGCACATATACACTCATATACACTTGTGGGTATATACATACATATATACTTATGTGTGAAAAAAGTTATTTTATGAAGAATAGTAAATGTATTGGATTACGTTTTTCTAGCATTTATTAGGTATTCGGTTAAAAGATTGTGTTTAAAACTTTCACTATTCACATTCATTTGCTCTTATATAAAATCTTGATATGGATCTCTATAAAATTTGTTCTATTTTGTTAGAACAAAGCGGTAATAATGTTTTTAGTTTAAAATTGTTTGCTTCAACTTAAAGTGAGGTACCTCACAATAATACAGATGAGTTTTAGAGCTCTATAAATATTTTTACTGCATAGACAAAGCACTGGAAATTATTCGTCACAGGAATTTAGAAGAATTTAAAGGCTTTGTAGAATCCACCACTCAATACACAAAAGCTGAAAACCTTAGAAGTTTATGGTATCGAATTGGGGTTTGAGGCGGATTTAAAAAAAAAAGATTTTATAATCGGTGGCCATTTGCTGAAAATGCATCAATGAGGAAGAAGAAAAAGAACAAAGTTGACAGCAATTATATTTTTAAGATAGCGAACAGAACCCAAATCGAAACTAATAATTCTCAAGCTTTGATTTGCCGACAGTTTCGATCACTCGCTCTTCTTTCAGGGGCTTAAAAATTAAAGTTTTCTTACATCAAGTAATTTCAAAACTTTCGCAAAATTATTAATTTATTTCGAATACGACTTTTTTGATTGCAGTAAAATAATCCAGAGTTTAGAACACGATAACCAACCTCGTGTTTTACACTATCTTTGATGTTTTAAAGATCATAATGTAATTAAAACAAATTCTGGGTAGTTGGCCACCAAATTAATTTGTTAACTTTTTTCCGAATGTAAAATAACTTATGTTTAAAGTACTACTTTGTGTAATAAATAAAAAATAAAAAATTAATTTAACCTCATTCGTCTAATTTTAGGCGAATGGTAGAAAATTTATGATATTTACTTGAAGTGAACGATTTACTTTATTGCAACCAAAAACAAAATTTATTATTTATTGTTTCTTATACCTGTATAATGTAGTAAAGGTGGGAAAAGGTGCGACTCACAACTATTATGGTTGGTCCACCCTGTATATGTCTTTAGGAGTGTGACTGTGTGTATGTTTGCATCTTTAATTCCAATCATTTTGCCATTTTTTAAAAACAATTTTGTTTTATTAACAAAAATATTTACTTGATGTCTGGAGTATGAAGTTTAATTATTAAAATAATTTTTGAAATAAAAATGAATAAAGAAATTGAATTCAAATACAAAATCAATCGCTTTTAACAAAATTTGCATTAAACTCAATATTGAAAAACAAACAAAGCAAAGTCATAAATAAAAATAATGAATAAGTAAAAAATCAAAAGAAATTTAGCATTTTTGATTTTTGATTAAATATTTTTTTAATTTTTTTTATTATTAAAACCAGCAGTGCGATTCACTATTCTTTTTTAACGACAATCGCATCGATAAAAAATTTTAACAACAAAATTAACGATGTTGCTGTTCAGTAACTTTTTTTAAACAACATTCGCAATCGTTTAGTCAGATGTTGTTGTTAGCTTAACGATTGTAGACAAAAATAAACAAAATATATTTTTGTGTTGTTTATTTATTCGACAAACTAAAATTCATGGCGTCTTTTAGGGGCACGTTTAATTTGTTTAAAAATCATTTATACGCAATATTTTTAATAAACAAGGCACTAGGTACATACATAGCATATTTATACTACATGTAGAAAAACCATCAAATGTTTTTTACTAAGCTTTTCCAAAAATAGCTAAACGCACAAACAATTTTTTCCAAAAAGTCTTTGTTTTTTTCATTCTTCTTTGTGCTTTTCGTTTATTTGATATTCTTTTGACAGTGATGCCACTTGATATCAATTTGAATAAACAAAAAATTAACGATGTCTACTGTCGTTTACGAGTAGTTAGTGAATCACACAATCGTTAATGCAAACAAAAAAAATTGTCAACAAATTTTGCGACTATCGAATCGTTAAAAGTTAGTGAATCGCACTACAGGTTTGGAAAAAACGAATTGATTTCACAATGAGAATTTTGATTGAAAACAAAAAATTTCTACATTTTATTATATTTCCTTGACCTTTCATTATAAGTTTAGTTCGGTAATTTTGAAGCACTAGGTCGGTCTTTACAGATGCTACACAAAGGTATAGCGAAATATCGAATAAAGTGAATAAAATTATTTTATAAAAAGAATTTTATTAAAGACCAAGTTCTTAAATATTTTTGAACTAAATCAAAAAATTATTAATTGAATGTAATTAATTAAGAGGTCGACCATGTTTGTGTTATAATATTACTCCAATTTATTACAGTTGTATGTCAGTATCTCTCAATATATAATATGAAAGTAGAAAGTTATTAGCTCAAGTTTAAAAAGTTATTAGCTCAATTCACAAACTGTGTATGTGTATTGCAGAGACACGCATGGAACTTTTTTAATTTTTATAAGAAATATTTATTTATTTTTAGTTATTTTCGCTCAGTTGGTATGAATTACTTAAATTGTAATTGTTTGTAATCAAGCTGAATTATTTATAAGCTCGTCACAACCTATAGTCAAATACTGTTAAAGTAATTATGAATTTCAAATAAAATCTATGAATTTTAAAATAGTTTAAATATATTTAGGGATTTACTTTGAAATTCTTTAGATTTCTCATTTGGCGTTTAAGGTTTTCCAAAAAGTTGGGTAAAGGTTTTCTGATGATCTACCGAAACGCGCTTATCCCCCTTTCATCAAAACAATTGGATTTTTCTATAATATAATGAGTTGGGAGAGAATAAAAAAAAAATCACAAAAAGTATGAGGTTGCTGACTGTTTCAAATTAAAATTGTCAACCTTATATTTTTTTATAATTCTTACGTTTTATACGTCTCAAATTTGTTAATATTTGTAAGAAGTAAAATTAATAGAAAATATGTAAGAAGAATAACAACTAATCTTGAAAAGTAGTTGAATTATCTTTTTGATTACTTTTGATTCAGTTGATTATTTAATGGTAATCGCAAGTAATACCGATTATTTTTACTACATACTTTATAACTTGTCCTCATAACCAATTAATAATCATGCGGTATTGGAAATAATCGTAATGTAATCAATTACTTCACCTTTGAAATGTAAGTAATCTAATCACAAGTCATTATGTTTACTAATCGTTAATTTACAGCTATGTTATAGATATTAATAAAGACCTCTTAGATTGGTAGAAATGAAAAAAATTGCTAATAGTTAACGCGCTAAATTAAGCCACAACATCCTATATAGTAAAGTGAATACATTAAATGATGTAGACTACTTACAAAAACATTAGCAAGATTATATAAAAGGAACAACAAATCTTATTGTGACCAATTTAGCTATCTCTTTCATATTTTGATGAAAATTGAAAATTTTCTTTGAAAAACACATAACACAAGATTACACGCTTTTTTAAATTCCATTGTCATTAGATGCTAATTGTGTAATCTAAATTGCATATGTGTGAACAGCAACTTTTACAGCTCATTTTAAAATTTAATTGACTTAATTAAGATGCTTGTCTGACCATACTATTTGCCATAAAGCCTTAGATTTATCGATTCTTAAAGTCGTCAGTATTAATTTTTGGAAGTTTTCTAGCAAAAATCTGCGGCTAGTTAAAATTACATTAGTGCAATATACATATCTACAATTTGAATTTGGATACTCAGGCTTACATCATGCAGGATTTTTCTATAAAGGCGTGTCAATATTGAAAGTCTGTGGCCGCCTTGTTGGTTTGACGGCGTTTGTCAATCCTGTTGATTATTGTTCAGTCACTTATGCATCCGCAAAAAGTTATTGTTTGCTGCGAATTTCGAGCGGGTGATATCAGTGCTCTAGATATTTGAACGAATTTTCGTCAGTCGTTGTGAATCAAATTATTCTGTCGGGAAATAAAATCAATTGGGCCTTACTTTTAAGAAAACAGGACAAGCGCTATAGATAAATTTGTTACCCTGATATGACATGTTGTTGCAACAGGACGGCCACCATAATTGTGCTATTTGACCCTGCTTTTTCTTATATTATATTTTCTGAAATCACACGTCTATATCAAGCAAAATCTATATCCTTACTCAAAATCAACTTAACCCGTTTAATTTGAGCTGGATATTCCATAACTAATCTATACCTAATGGCACACGCAAAGAAAAAACATGGCTATGGTATGGTCTTCAATAATATATTATTGTGTCAAACATATTAAGGTTATTTGAAAAACATTTTAAAGTTTACTTTCATTGCGAAAAAGAAGTTGTTGTTGACATTTAATTATTAAGTGATTTCATTTCATTCAAAAAACTTAAACGATGTTGAGTTGAACATTAATTTTCTTTTATAAAAATATTAACCACAAAGCGGCTTAAATACGAAAAAATAACTCTAACCATAAATTGTCCTTTATAGACAAGATATGCAAAGTTCTTACAAAGTATTAGGGTATCTGCCCATGAAAGACACTGGGGAATTTAATTCAATTTATAGTGTAATTAAATACTAATTGCTCATATTAGGAATTCTTGAAATAGGGGCAAATCAAGAAGGTTGCTGAAACTAAGCAAATCTAAAACCAGTATGATGGTGTACTTAAGGTGTTCCTGGGGCTTGTGAGCACTTCGGCGCCGTACATGGTGGGCGGATAGTGATGAGTGTAGGGCATGCAGGGCTGAGATCGAGCCCGGTTTTCGCACAACAAAGGGCACGATATTCAACGGACGATACTAACCGGACGTGTATCATTTGAGAGGCATTGACCGGCAACTACTCAGGAGGTTTGTTCGGGGAAGACTTTTTAGAAAGCAGAGCGCACAACGCACCGAAGTACTGGCATAGGTGTTTGCCTATGGGCAAGGAACGAATGCCCCATACTCTCCATCTATTTAAGCTAACCTTGTATGTTGCGTCGCAAACATTAAAGAGACTGTAAAAAATGTATTCCTTTCACAAAAATGTCAGGCCAATATCCCAGATTCCTTTACCACTTGTAGCAACACTTAATAAACAATTTTTATTTGTTGTGCATTGAAATGCTTTCAATATAAGAAGTTAAATAACTAAATTGCCATATTTCATTTAGCACCAATTTATTTTTTATAATTTTATTCTTTTGTCTTACAGCCTCAAAAAACTTCATGAAATACAACTTATTATTTCACCATCAAATGTCTTCTATCACAGCAATTTGGAGCGCAATCTCGTCTATGATTCTGTTATTGGTACTCAATATTTTGCAGCAAATCAATTTGATTTGAATTTTATTTGGCAACAAATGGAAAATACATCATCACCGTCATCGCAAAATTCATCCATGGATGAAAGCGACTCAGTGTCATTGGCGGCTGGTGGTGTTGACGAAAATTCAACAAAACCCCCAACATCTGCAAAACATTTGTGTGGCGTTGCAGCAAATACATCCTATAGAAATTATCAATATTTCACAAAAAAATCTGGTGTCGATTATAAAAGTAGTTCACAACTAATATTTGATGTTCTTATGCAAATGATTGAGGTAAGTTAAACGTTCTTCGTTTTTTATATTTTTCCATTTTATGTAGTGGCATATTTTCAATATTGTGCTGCTATTATATAACGAATATATAAATTGCGACTTGAAAATGTATCAAAATGTTTAGTTAAACTTGAAATTAAGTAAAAAGCAGGGTTGCTGAAACCTCTTTTTTTCAAAGAGAAGGCAAGTGGATTTTGTTTGAATCAACTAAAATGGCTTTCAACTTGTACGCAAATAACACCGGCAAGTGAAAATGCAGTTTTGAAATGACTTATCGCAGGTTGTAGATCTACTTCAGTAGATAATTTTGCCATTTTTTAGAATTACGATTACACCTTCGTAAACGAAATTTTTTAAATTCACCTTTTTTACGAAGAAAACTATATGTAGAATTTTGGAACGAATTTCCGTCATCCCTTGTCAAGTTTGGTTTGGAGACAAACCGGTTTTGGCTATGTGCCATCTTCAGTGTCATTTTTCGTTCTACATCAATACAGCCTGTCGGAATATCAAATCAAGAAAACTATATATCTTCAGAAATTTTAACTTTTTCATTTTAACAAATCTAAATCTCAACTAAACACGCTTTTAAGGAAAATTAAAACAAGATTATGTGCAAAAAGAAGCCGACAAAGTTAAAAAAAGATTCGTGAAAACTTTTTTTTTATCATATTCCTTCAATATGATCCTCAGAGAATTTTAAATTTTAAAATGTGGAAAATCCCTCAGAGAATTTTAAATTTTAAAATGTGGAAAATCACTAAAATCTCGCTTCAAGTCGCTCTTTTAAAGGTTCTGATTGTGGATAATAATGAAGAACCACCTTGTCCACAAATCCTATTCATTTTTATCCGCCCACGTTACCTTGATTTTCAGTAAAAGGACATGTACTCTTGGAAATTAGTTAAAGATAAATTTGAATTTAACTAGCAGAGACGCAAACCCAAATTTTTAACATAGCTGATTTAGCACTCAACAGATGTTGCGATTTCACAGCAGAAGCAGTTTTGACCTTATATTCAGAAGCCCATAACATGAAACAGGAGTCAGGTCCAAGCCTATGAAAGTCTATGTATATAAATTTGTTTTTTTATTTGACTTTAGATTTGGAAATAGTATGACCTAGGCAAGCTAGTATATTTTTTCTGGTCCATTTTGTAAAAAAATGGGTCTTCTATTCCATTTTGAAGGCATACACCAAATTTTCAATGTCTAGCATACTTATGTTAGTACGCTACCAGAGCTCTGTTAATCAGTGGTTTGAGTCTAGGGTTATAAATTTTAAAATTTATCTTCACACACATAATTCTTTATACATACTAACGGCCATGTTCCGACACTCGCAATTTGCGATTGTGATTTCAACTCGCATGTGAGGTGTTCTGTAACTCGCATTCACAAGAGTTTTGGCGAGTTCCAGTCGCAAGAGTATACTGAAGTGAACTGCTGTATTTAAACTAACGGCCATGTTCCGACACTCGCATCTCACACATAATTTGCGATTGTGATTTCAACTCGCATTTGTGGTGTTCTGTAACTCACATTCGCAAGAGTTTTGGCGAGTTCCAGTCGCAAGAGTATACTGAAGTGAACTGCTGTATTTGAACTAAACTAGTTTTTAAAGAAACTACAAAGTTATAAATAAATTAAATGAATAATCTTTTTTTTCTATTTTAGTCAAAACTAATGACATTTTGTAAATATTTTTTTCTAAAAACATGAAATTTAAAAACGTTCTTTGCTTCTGCAACTTTCGCCTCTGTATTTCTTCTGTTTTTTTTGATTTCGTTTTGGTAAAACATGTGTTTTTAGTTTTTGAACACAAGTTAGAAAAAAAGCAAATCGCAATTAAAACGCGTGAGTTGTAGAACATGCAGAAATAAGTTTGGAGATTTGCTACTCGCATGCGATTTGACAATCTTGCGAGTGTCAGAATATGCCCGTAAGAAAGCCTAACTTGTGCTCTATTCGAGACCGTTTTTAAAATCGATGCAAAAGTTACTTAGTTTAAAATTTCATTGTCCACAAAGTCTCAAAAAATCGTATATTATCGATAACTTTCGATTTAGAGGATGTAATGGAATTTCTACAAATTACTAATTTATCTACTCACAGTCTGCACTAGGTCTCCTTAAAAGTATCTCCAAGTTTTTCAATTATATCAAATGGTGTGGATCGATCTCAAATGTAAACTAAGATCTGGTAACACTATTTTCTCCTTATTTTATACTAAGTGGCATTAGGGGAATGAATAAGAGTTAGTGCTGAAGTACGAAGAACATAAAATAAAACTTGCAACATGAGAAATTATGGCAATAGTATATGCAAAAAACTAAAGAAGGAAGAAATTCTCTTCAAACGTACGTGCTGCGTACGTTAAACTAAAATATGTATAAACTCGTACAGTGGATAAATACTTTAAAACGGATGCACAATTTGCACATAAATGTTACATGCAAATTTAGCACATTTCAGTAATACGATTTTTTACTTTTTCACAAAAAGCTAAAGCATATGTAGGTTTTGAAAAGTGGTGTTAATTTGATACACATATTTTGTATCACATGTTTAATCTGCTACGTGATAAAGAGCAACTAGAAGATAAGGATCGAATCAAACAAAATGTGACATGTTTTTTTTTTTTTTTAATTATCACAAGCCGATATTACAGTGGCAAAATAGCGCGTGTATTTGAACTGCTAAATACAATTTGACAACCATTTTTGAAAGTAATATGTTTCACTTTCCAATTATTATTAAGTTTTCTACAGGATTCATGAACAATATTTTTAAATACTCATTTCGTGTAACGTTGGTTCTTATATGTAGATTTTTGAAACGAATTTCCGTCAACCCCTGTCCCTGAAGATGGCACATAGCCGAAACCGGTTTGCCTCCAAACCAAACTTGACACAACACCCTGTCAGAATATCAAATCAATAATCAATTGTTTCTTATACTTCTGCACTTTGAGAGACAAAAGAACCAACTGTATAATACCAAGCCTCGTATTCAAAATATGCACATGTAGCTAACCTCGATTACGTGAGCCAAAATAGAAGTTAGACCTAATCCTTACTTTGAAAATGAGGGGAATAGGTAAATTAGCTGGTAAAGATCTACTTTCTAAGATTTAGATAAAGACTGTTATTCACCCAAGCTCACTACACTAGAAGTCTCCAACTCAGAACATCAAACCATTTGGTTGTAATTAAAAGGCACGCCAACAGTTTATGCATATACAGCTTTAAATTGAAGTAAAACACAGCTAACTGGTGTTAATTGCCATGAATTTGACTTTATCCGTCCACCTCCGTCCACTTCGCCTGTGTCAGAGGAAATCCAACCGGGATGTCAAATTTTCGATTATGTTTTTTCAGGAAAGGAGTACGTATATCAGTAATAACGTATTAAATGTGTGGCTTACCGGAGTAGACCAGTGACTTCCCAATGTCCCACAACAAAATAGTCTAGCGGTGATAAATCGCACGATCTTCAGGATTATTCGTTCACCGAACAGTTCATTCAATAAATCATCTGTGACATGTAAGGCATGTTGCACTGTGCTGTTGAAACCAATACTCCTCCACATTAAGGCCATTCAATTGTGGTACAAAAAATTCAGTTGATCATAGTCTTGTAGCGATCACCATTGAAGAAAGGATTGTTAATTATCTACATTCCAAAGGTCCCAGTTTTGCTTATTAAGGTATCCTTTCAATCAAAAAAGAGCTTCGTCGTTGAGCAACATTTTCTTGCAAAATTCGGCTTCAATTCTTGCACAAATTGAATTTGTAAGCTCGCGAACCCAAATATTTCCGCAAATCCTCTATAAAGTAGGTGGACATATCGTCGATTGTAGAGCACGGTACTGAATTTACTCATTTGGGTCTGTATCGATACTAAGCACTACAGCAGCAACGGCGACTCTAAGAATGCTTATTTTCCTGGAGAATAGAAGTGGTGCGAAAGCGAACGATCTATGGTTGCTCGAATTAATTGATCTGATAGACGATTATGCCGACCGCAAAATAAACAAAGAGCGCGATGAGATTCTCGAACTGAACTACACAATTACCAGGCGTTGTTCAGGTGTCAGTCTATTCGTAATGATATGGCCAAACCGAACTTAACATAAAACATGTAACAGCTGTCAAAATAGCGCACATATTAAGCAGTGTTGCCAACTGGAAGTTTTATACCTCTAAAAAACACGCTGAGTTCTACTCACCAGTTTTTTCGGCTGGCACTACAAGTGCGTGTTCCAACCGGGGGTGATCCCTGCCCCATTGATGGATTTCCTCTGGGGGAAAACAGGGGCAGCAGCACATCCTGGGGCTTGTCAGGAGGCTGAAACTGGAAGAAAGTTCAACCAGTAGCGAGAAAGTAAACTGGTGTCACGGGTACCAGTAGCCCCTGGAACTTTGGTTCCAGACTGGTTGTTCGTGAGGCTACTTCGGGGGTGCACGTGGTGGCTGTGATTATACCAAAATCGGGGACGTTCACTGCAGGACCGATGTGGAGTTGCATTGCAACGCAAGCTGTCAATGTCATTCGTTGACGGCAGGAGATTAGATAGTGCCTAACCCCATAGCAAGGGGTGGGCCGGGGGCCTGATAGCCCATGTTCTAATTTGCTATCTATGGGATGTGCATGAGTGGTATTCCGGTGGTGCTTATGCGATCGAATAGGTGTGCTAATCTGGCCGCTAAATGTCACATCCGCAGTTGGACCTCACGGTGCTCACGTAAATCTGATCAAATCTGATCACTACAAGTGCGTGTGTGTAGTATGAAGACGTCAATTAAAAATTGTCAATTAACTTGACAGTTGGTAGTTGGGAATGTTGTGTAAATATAACACATACAAATGTAAAACAAATTTTGTATAAGATTTCGTATAACATTGAATACAACACGGGTAGTAACACACCCTGTTGCAAAAGGAAAAATAATCGTGTGCTAAGCCAAGTGTGTGTAAGAACGTTTTCTATACATGGTTGAATAACGTTAAAGACTTTCAAAAGAATACAAAAATGTCTACTCTTTTTTGCACATTTTTTATTTAGTGAAATGCATAAGTTTATTGTATGTGTAATTTTTATTCCTTTTGTTCCTTTTGTTTTTATTTAATTTATTTTCCTTATTCCATTCTATTCTATTCCTTCTTCCCTTTGTAGCAAAACCACATTTTAATACTACCGAATTTAGTAAAATTTACTGAAATTTGCGAAAATCGTGAACAGATTAAACAAATCTGGGAAAAGGCTGACTATTTAAAGTCTCACATACCCATGGACGATACGATCTCACATCAACATTTAATCTATTTGCTGTGCAAGACCAAAGGCATGCTAATACCCTCCCATATGGAAATGTTAAACTTGGAAGCCTTAATTAAAAATTACTTAAAGTCATCACATCTCTTTGTACGATGTGCTGCCCTAAATGGTCTTCTAAGTCTGTTGGAAAGTTATGCCAAGACCAGTACAACAATTGGCAAACTAAGTGATGAGCTGGTGAGATTAAAGGAGCTTATTTTGGCATACATCGATAAGCATGGTTTAATTGAAGAAAGGTAAGCGAAAATAATTAAAACAAAAAACAAAAGAAAATTCATTATTTGAGGTAGAACATTTCTGAATTTTATCTATAAAATTAAATATTTTCAATATAAATAGGAAATGTTAAGCAACATCTAGTTGATGTTTTAAATTAAATAAAATTGTGTTTTTTCTAATTTCTCTTTTTCAGCCCATTGTTGTGTAGCGATGTGCATACAAAATTAATCTGGACTTTGAATTATTGTTTAATGGAATGGACTTCAAAACTAGATCCTCAGTGCAATTTGGCTTATCATACTAAATTAAATGTAACGAAATTATTGAAAAACTCCAGCAATGAACAAGTCTACCTCTGCTGTTTGCATGTAAGTTTTAGTTACAACCAACCAACCAACAAGTTCCTTTTTTAAAATTCATTTTATATTGTTGTTCGAAAATGTGAGGAAATAATATAAAAAAAAGGAAAAAGTTGAATCTTTTATTAGTTTGTTATACACAATTCAAATGAGTGGTACAAATTGTATTTTAAAACAACCCTAAAAGTTTTGTTTGTTTTTTTTTCTGATTCTGTTCTTTTGTAAAAATATAAATGAAAATTTAAATGTTGTCAATTTCCTGAGATGCTGGGGCAACCAAAAAAAAAAGATTTTTTTTTAAATCTATAGACATTTTTGGAAGTTGTTTAATTTACTGGTTCCGGCACAAATAAAATTAAAATTCTATATTAAAATTTGTAAACTGAATTTTAAAACGAATTAATGCTTATTAGCTTTAATAAATTTTCACCCCAAATAAACGAAAAACTTGTTAAAAAAGCTTCTACTCGAATTATATCGCGATGTATAACGACTTGTACTATTTGGCAGAGTACGAGAATCGGATAATCCGCACTAAAATTATCTTTAACTTATACAAGCTTTCTTTTTAAATCTGCTCAGTAATTTTCGAAATATCGAGTAAGTTGTGGCGAACAAAATAATTCTTAATGTAAAATTTGAACATTTCCGATTAAAAAAAAAAAAATTAAAAAAGAATAGAAAACATTTTCGAAACACAATGTGTTAGGCATACAAATTCGAATGATTTTCTTTTCGAATCGAATTACGCAGTAACCCCCCTGACTTTATTTCTCCAGATAAATACATTTTTAAGTTTCAAATAAAACGATTTTTTATTTGCATCACGATGAAGTTAAGGTAACTCATATTGAGCACTTGCAAGTTTTGTTAGAAAGCATTTGATATTGTGTGCATACGCCAACTTATGTCGCAACGAGATAACTTCACAGAAATAAGGTGTAATTTTAATGAAATAGGGCTCCATTTCTTTGAAACACATTTACCCAATAAAAAAAAGGGCGGCATTTTTTCTGTTTTTTGTGCTTACTTTTAATCGATTTATAAAAAGTTCCCCGATATCTCTGACACGATTAAGCAGATTAAAAGACAATGTTGGGAGCTTAAAGATAATATTGTTTTATTTAACTGAAGAGAACAAACGGTTCTCAAGTTATGTTAGCATTTGTCGTACAACTGCTTCCTTTTTGATAAAACGGTATATCTCGAAAACTATAATGAATTTGATGAAACCGATTGCAAATTGAAATTCAGCCCAAATAAGAAACAAATTTCCTTTCCGTTGCTCCAGTCCAAAAGTTTACCTAAATTTGTGAACTTGTGTAATTATCCTTTTTTAAATTCAAATTTAATTATACCAAACGTTTTCCTCTTCATCAATCAATTTTTTTTAAAAAAACTGTCAGCCAAATTGTTCTGCAGGTTTTAGATAATATCTTTTTCTTGGTCCCCAGAACTTAGTTCCTCAGAACTTCTGAAGCTGCTAAAAAAATTTAGATATTTAATAAAAATATACACCACGAAATCTTCTGGAAAATATTTCTGTAACTTATATCTAAATCGTTTCGTTTGCAGCAATTTTTATTTTCTTTAAAAATTTAAATCAAATGGCAATGATTAATTCAAGCGACTCGAGGTCCAGTTCTCTCAATCGTTCTCACATAGTTGCAGCAATTTTGTTTTTAAATCTAATCTACTTCTAATTTTAGAAAATTATCTACAAAATTTTCGTGAAATCATTGGAAGCTGCCACAGGCATCTCTAATTCATTACACACTAATTTATAAATTATAAATACCACCATATACCACATAATTGACAAAGAACTAGACCGAAGTTGATTGTTTTGCCGCCGCTTCTGGTTTATTTTGTTGCGAAAAATATGAACGAGTGAGTTGAATTCAATTCGAACAACTCTTCAACATTTTCAAAAACTGGTTGTCGTCCAGTTGAGTTAAAATATCTACGGACCGCTTCTTGGAGTTGGGAACTGACCTAAAACACTCCGCAAACATAGCATATTTCATAATTTCGTCCAAGAGATGGTCAATACTTTCCAGCTAATTTTTTGCTGGAATATTTGTTTACAGCTTTCTTTTTCATAACAACTCACTCCATTATCTCCACCACTTCAATTTGGTCAATTGCGGTTTGTACCAAATAATTAATAATTTAATTTTTGTCTGTTTTTTTGGGAATTTTTTTTTTTTTTTGAAACTCAAATTAGGAAGTTTAAGTAGCATAAAACCCGATACTAGTAAAAACAAATGAAATCATTTGGTCTTTAATATGTTTCGATAAAAAGACAAATACCTCTTTAATATACCTGGGAATTTTCTTACTCGATCCTTAATTCACTCATAATACTCTTGCATGTTCTGAATTGGTTATGGCAACTCTAAGCTTCGAAATTTTTGTTGTATTGTAATTGTTTTTTTCCATATTGAACTGACACTGGTTTTACACTTACGAATGTCCTTTTCGATTGCAATTGGAATTGTTATTTTTATTGTTATTATCTTCATTCGTTTTATTTTTTATTTTCAAGAGTATTTGCTCGTATTGGGTGTTGATGTTTGTTAGCATGTGGTTTTGATTAAATTTTAGGTCCTGACAAGAAAAGTATCCAAAAAGCACAGCAAACGTGGGGAAAACAAAGCAAAAAATACAAAAATATTTTAATATATATCTGCACATACATACATATATACATACATACTTCCTTTTTCTTTGTGTGAAAAAATAATGTTTTGTTTGTGTTCATTTCATTCTCAATAGGGTTTGGAACGTATGATTGTCCTAGATAATAAAGTTAGCAGTGGCAGTAGTGCTATTGGTAAACATAGTGCAGACAATCAAAACCAACTGCTGCGGCCTTGCATTGAAAAACTTGCTCTGGAATTGGCCAAATTGGAAAACGAAAAATTTTCAATTCCCGCTTTGAAGTTACTATTGTCCTGCATTTATGTGGGTAAGTATTACAAATATTTCCTCAATGTTGTTTTTTTTTTGCCTTTCCTTTATCTTTAGTACAAACCCTGTATGTATGTATGAATAAAGAACACAGCCACTGACTCAATAAGAGGTTGTTTATTTTTTTTTATTTTTGTAAGTCTAAATGTTAGAAAAAGTATTTCGTGTAACGCTCAGTGTTTTTATTCTAAGTTTTTTTTGGGGTTCAACAATCTATGATTTGGGGATTAGGTGTTGACTTTTGTAGCTTTATTCATTAATATTCTTACATTTCGTTTCCTTTTTCATATGGAAATAAATAGGAAATGGGGTTTAAAATGGTTACTTACCTCTGGGTTTTCTTTTAATTTTTTTATCTTTAAAATTAAACTTTATTTTATTCCTACACAACTTTGCGGTTTCGGGGGCTTTGCTATACCAGATTTGTTTGAAATAATTATTTAAATACTGGAGATTAGCGATTTAACATACTGGTAATGATTAAAATAAGAATACACCGTGAGGTTCAGGTTCTATTACAGTTTATTTTTTAAATTAATAACTAAAAACCTTATTGCTACTGTTTACTCTGTTTGTAGACTAATATCTGGTCATGAATTTAGAATAAAAAATACTCGTAACATTTTTCAAATAAATACACAACTACAGAAGTTCAAAAGTGTGTATTAAAAACCTTGGTACATTTAAATGAAAATAAATTGCAGTTCTATAAACAGTTGCAGTTCTAAAGAGTTGTAAGCATAACAGCGCCACTAGGTATGTAACTTGCAAAAGACCCGAATAAACTTACAAAGAAGTGAAATCTGTACGAGCATGTTTTTCACATAAGCTTGCGGAAGAGGAATATCGCAATATAGTGAGAATAATAAAGAAAATCCAAAACTAAGTTCTCTAAATATACTGACAGAAATTGCTACATAGTCCGGAAAGACATGAAATCGTCATATCCGAAATGTGTTATAAATTGCTGGAAATCAGGGTTCTTGATTTTATGTTTCGACAGGATGATTTGACGATTTATACGATACCAGGGTCGTAATGTAAGAAAGGATCCGTTTTTAAGTCATATAAATTGTCAAAAGAGCATACAATTCGCAAAACATCAAAAGGGTTTGGAACACCGTAATTTTTTCCGACGAAACTAATTTTAATATCCATGATTCGGATGGTCGTCGGTCCCGGAGAAAACCAAAAACAGAGCTTTACCTTACGGACTAATGTCACTTTTATCTCTATTCACATATTCGGTTCTCTACTGTCTGAGATTCTTGAGTCACATTTAGCAAACAAATTTACCTTTTTTCTAACTCCGCCTTGGTTTATACTTCATCACATCACTTTGACATTTAACAAAAAAAATTATGCGTCGGTCTTACAGACAACGAAAATGTTGAGGAAATTTAAACCTGTGAACATGTCAAGCACAGTAAACCATGATTGTTGATCTGTGAGGGTATGGTGGGGGTGTATGCCTGACATTGGCGTAGGAAATATAGTATTTATGGAAACTATAATAGAACATAGAAAATAAACCGGTTTCGGCTATGTGTCATACTCAATGTGATTTTTAGTTTTGAGTCTTGAAACCATCGTTGACATGGGATGAGAGAAATTCCTTCCAAATATCTATATCAAATCACCCTGTCGGAATATCAAATCGAGAATTACTTCGATAAATTAACAGAATAATGACCCTATTATTATTATTATTATTAATATATGGGGGGATATCGAAGCAGACCACTTACTTTCTGGGACCCTTTTCGATCCCCATTTCGCTCCTCAAACTGATTTCAGGGAACTGATCCGTAATCACAGCCACCTTACTTTTAATTGAGTCTCGTGCTAGCCTTTACTCTTGACTAAAGTGATTTCAGACTGTCGACTGGTAACTGTCGACACTCTTCCTCATCACGGAGTCTTTTGTAATTGCTAGCATTTGCCTAAGGCTTAGTTCCCCCATGGCATTCACATCTAACAAGTGTCTGCCCGTGGTCTTAAGCCTTATGCTAGCCAGTGCTGGACATTCACACACAATGTGCCCTACCGTCTCAGCCTCTTCCAGGCATAGTCTGCTAGTATCATCTCCTACGACTTTCATCTTAGCCAGATGGTACTTGAAGTTTCCATGTCCTGTCACTAACGCAGTGATCCAGCTTAAAGTAGCCATATTACCCATTGAAGAACTTTAGCTCGCACTAGGCCATTCCCCAGGGCAACCTTGGGTTCTGGTCCACAGAAATCCACATCAGATCCCTTTTTTGCTAGTTCGTCTGCTGTTTCATTCCCAGCTGTGCCTATGTGTCCCTTAACCCACATCAACGTCACCTCATTCAACGAGGCACATCTGTTCAGTTTCAGAACACATTCCAGCACCAGTTTGGAATATACGTTCACTTGCGTCATGCGTTTTATAACTGACTGATTGTCAAGTGCAATGAGAACCCTTTTCCCATGCACTCGGCTTTCAAGCAAGTGATCCAATGCATGTAGCAACCCAAGCAGTTCTGCCTGGTAAACTGATACGTACCTCCCCAAACAAAACAAATAATGACCCTAACTATACGTCGCTTGCTGTAACGAAATGGCTGCAAAATTATATTAGAAAACCACCTCAACCGCTGGATATTAATCCGATCGACTACAAGGAACGCCAAATTATGCCAATCATGGTACAAGAAGATAACCTTGAAAATATCCTTAAGGAAGAATGGTGCCAAATTGACCCCCAGGTAACTCAAAAATCAAAGAATGAAAGCAGTATTAAAAAATAAAATGTACCGGCAAAATATGTGCTGATGTTTCCGATATTTTTTTTTTTTGTTTCATATTATGTATTCAAATTTTTGAAATAAAGAACCAACAGTTGATTTGACAAAAGAAGAATATTTTTATTCATAATAATATTTTTATTTTTAATTTTTTGTAAGAGAACTTAATATATAAAATAAATTAAAAAATATTTTAAACAACTTTGGGAAATACTTTCGTGACTAACTGTATTTCAACAGAAAATAATGCAGTACGATCTTGAAAATCAATTCACGGCACTCTGCGCGAAACTATACACTCACCAAATGCGTTCTTATCCAAAATTAATTGTAAAAAATGCAGTCGTCTATTTAAGAAATTGTTTTGTACTGTTAATGTGTAACAGAAAGACCACAGAGTTTTATATTTCCAGCAATGTCTTCAAAAGTCATTTTGTTTTCAATTATGTACTTTTCCTTATGTTTACAAGATTAATTGGGTCTTATATTGCTTAAGACTAACAAACGCCACATCATATGCCTACAGGCATATTGAGGCATACATATTGCGAGTACATCGAGAGCTAAACAATAATTATTTATTTGATTGTTTTGCTTACAGTATTATGCCACGATTTATAACGCGATTACATATATCCTTTCGCATAAGTAGCTGCGTGTGTTTGTTGTCGGGCTATTGTGTATGCGTGGCGGTAAAGTTGTACTTTCTTACAACACCAATGATTTAACCTAATGGTAACAATAACTGTTTACTACGCTAATCGAAAATACAAATTACCTTCATTTAGAAGCTTTCCTCTACATGGACATATAAATTTTAATATACACACATGCTCACATACACATTAAGGAGGATCAAAATCATTTTGTCTAATAGTTCATTTAAATTACACCGAAATCTAGAAGATTTGATTTCAAATTTTTCACAAAATCTAGATTGTTGACATTGTATTTCTTTGGCATTAACAGGATGTTATTTTCATAAAATAAACTACTGATCGAAATGTAAAAGGAATAAGTTATATTTCCACATTCAGTTGATACCGCACAATATAGAATATGAATTATTTTTTGTTTTATTTTTTAATTTCACTGTAATTTTTTCGTCTACAGCGCATTATTTTTTTAGTAAACATTTTTTTTTTGGTATGGGAAAACAACTAAATTTCCTTGAGCAGTCTTCCAGACTTTTTTTACGGTGAGCGTTTTAGAATCTCTATGGTCGATATGATATCATATGGCACATAGCTTATACCGTGACACTGTCTAGTTTCCAGAAAATAGAGAAACCAAAAATATTTTGCTCTCAATTATAAAATCGATTATTGTAAAAAAATAAATAGAACAGCATAACTTTCTTTGCTGGACAATTCCCAAAATCATTGTTTGTAGTATTGCCAATAATTCCCCAAAAATGTAATGAAATCCCCTGCTTTTTACAGGGTGTCTGGTGGCAAATTTATATTTTTATATACGATTATTTTAAAAAGTATTAAATGGTGCGGAGGGAGGGTGATGCCGCCTTTGGAATTATCGATTGTGCGGATTTGTCAGTCACGATGTCGAAGTGGTCGAGTGAGCATCGCGCGTGCGCTGTGAATACAATTTTTGGGACATCACATGGCCACCATGGTCGCCCGATCTAACTCCCATCGATTTTGTTTTTTCCATACCTCAAAGACAATCCCCAATCTCTTGTGGCTTTAAAGGAAAATATTCGTCGAGAAATCAGCTCAATTGAATCAAGTTTACTGCAGCATGTGACGCAGAACACAAGGCTCCGTTTTGAACAGTGTGTTCAACTCGACGGAAGACATCTGGATGACATACTTTTTAAAAAATAAAATCCTCACATCCATTCTACCGTTCAATGCTCTTAATAAAACTTTATGTCAATTATTACGTTTTTTATTTAAGTTTGAAAATATAAATCTGCTACCAGACACCCTGTATATTCCCCGTTACTATCTCTAGCAAGTTGGCGGATGTACACAGTTTTGAGCGTTGTTTGCACGCAATGTAAAAATATTTATTTTTGTTAAACTTTCGAAAGAAAGGCTTCAAAGTTTTATAAAAAGTAATCCAATCAATAATGTTTTCAGTAAAACAAAAGTGAATCGATATACTGGTGCAATGATAGAAATTCGAAATAATGATTTCCCGTTAGTTAGCGTAGTGTGCCCCTTGTGAGGGTTGCCAAGACTATTTATTTTTAACAAAATAATTTCCTGCCAAACAATGTATGTATTATGTGGGAGTTAACAACCCTGCAACTTCACTTTCACTGCGGGATTTCATTAGCCAATTAGCCCATAGTTCGAGTGGCGTCATTTGTGCTACATCCGCAGAAAATTTCATTGTTGTACGAAATTTTGCATTTCTATTATTCTTGATAAGAACTACCCTGCTTATTGGCATATTGCTAGAATTAATTGTCCGAGCTTATGTTGGAATTTTCTGTTATGCTTTTTAATTAGCCCTGAGAAAAGCTTTTACTTTAAATTTTTTTGGTTTTCGTCTCGAATCACATAGTGGAAATAAAAAAAAAGAAAAACTATTTCCAATTATCCCATTGAAGAAGTACTTCGTACAAATGTGACCCTCCTACTGTGTACTTTATTTATATTTGTGTTTAAATATATTTGCTTTCATGTTATAATAGGCTCAACAAAACAATTGGAAAACACTGAATTAAGTAATGGCATTGTGCATGACGACCCGGAGATAATCGCCCAACAAACGGATAAAGTTGATATTCTGCTGCAGTGCATTAAAACCGCAACTCAAGAAGCGGCTTGGATTTATGGGCAAGTGTTGTGCCAAATGATACGTGATTTAGTGCCACCCAAAGAAATATTGACGAAGGTCATAAAGGAGTTTTTAGCAATAAATCAACCACATAGCGATGTTATTGCTATGATTGTATTTCAGGTATGTACTGCTACATTTCATAAACACTGAAATACGATACGTTTGGAAAATATATAAAATGTATGTATAATAGATATTGGAAGAAACTAAGTATTTCGAAGGATTTTATAGCAAAATACGAAATTGGTTTTGGATGAAATTGTTTAAATTATTTATTAATTTCTAGTTTAAACTTTCAACATAATCCTTTATTTGCCCAAAAGTATTTTTATACTATTCACCAAAGGTGGAACTTGGAAATAAGTTTGGCATTCCGTTTATAATTTCTACAATATTCATTTCTTTCCCCATATACATATATTCTGTATCCTTATAGGTGTAGAGTTCATTAACGATGTCTGTCTGTCTGTCTGAAGTTGAAATAAACTTTCTGCAGGTCCTACATAGCCTATGACGAACTTGACATTTGGGCCATTTGATCACCATATTTGACTATTCGAAATTTCACCAAAAAAATATTAAAAATAAAAATTCACAAAAATTTTTAAATCACCAGAAATTCGATAATTACCATAAAAAATTTAAATTTCCCAAATAGGTTTATCGTCGGACAGTCTGTTCATATAAAAATATTACTAAAACCGAAATTCATCAAATTTTGAAATTTCTTCACAAAAATTTAAATTTGACCGAAATTTCACCAAAGAACCATAAAAAAAAGTCGATATTACATTAAAAATCAGCAATTCAGCAAACATTTTAAAAATTACAAAAAAATATTAATATCAAAAGAAAGTTAAAAATTAAAAACGCCATTAATTTCATCAAAATCCCGATATTTCATCATAAAAACTTCACGTTTTGCACTGTCGAAATTTTATCGAAACTCGATATTTTAGCTGAAAGTCGTTAAAGTCTAGAAATTTCTCCACAATTTAAAAATAAACAGAAAGTTGAAATATATTCAAAATATTTTAAAATCACCAAAAAATTTCGCCAAAAAAAGTTAAAAAAACGATCGAAAAATCTGAATATCCCCAAAATAATCTTAAGTTTTCAAAGGCCTAAATTTGACAAAAAAAAACTTAAATTTCACTAAAAAGAAGGAATCAAACTATATTTTAAAATTCAGCGACAAAATCGCTAAAACTTATTTTACCAACAACTTTAAATTCTCGCAAATCCTTCCAAACTGTATCAAAATTCGATGTATCACCAAAAAAATCAACAAAAACTGAAATCGAAAGTTTCACTAATATTTCACAAAAAAAAAATTATGAAATAAAAGAATTTAAAAAATTGTGAACTTTTCCCAAGGGGAAGAAATTTTACTAACAATTAAAAATTTTATGAAAAAAAACAAATTCCGTTTTCTAAAATTCTCAAATAAATCTAGAATTTATCAAAAATGTGTAAGCATTCAGAGAAAAGGGGAAACGTACATATCCCAGCTAAAACTACTGCTTCGCCATAAGGGACTATGGAGCACACCAACCTGCTTACTTATGACATGATATTTCTTCGCGATGTCACACTTTAGAACATTTCCATTTTAGGTGCTTATTTCACTAATTCGCAAGCATTTGGAGATTCACTTAATAATTACTATAGTTTTGTCGTATTCTGTTGGTGACGCATCATAAAATGTATAATATTGTGTTCTTTGCCGTACACAGTAGTGCATTCTTGGATACATGTTTGTAAGCGAATGTGTAAAAATAAACATTTTCTTCTACATTGCTAAAAAATATACCTCCACATATAAATGATTTCTCATTTTCTTTCATACACTATTGCATTAATTAAGGCAAAATGAAAGTGCTTACTATCAAGCCTATTTCAAAATCTAGATTATTTTTTGCTGGGATACGTCCCTGTTTTCTATTTCGAGTTGCATCAAAACGTGTGGAATTTTAAAAACACTCGTAATTGAATAAATCGGTAATTAACTGTTCCCCATTCCACTTAGTTTTCCTCTTGTTTTCGAAATTATTAGACAATACTTGTAAAAACACATGTTGTCGCTAATGTCTGTTCAGACGACCCATCTGAATTTTAACATTTATTGTGGAAAATAAATTAAAATTTAAGGAATTTTAATACAAAAGTGTTATTTTGACATTTAAATAAAGTTTTTATTGAAGAAAACCTGATTCTCTAATTCATTTCACCAACCTTTTTCTTTCTAAATACAATGAAAGTAATTATACGGAAGTGGAATACAGAACAGTGAAAACATTGGGATGAGAGTATACTAAAGTTTAAATACAGCAGTTCACTTCAGTATACTCTTGCGACTTGAACTCGCCAAAACTCTTGCGAATGCGAGTTACAGAACACCTCACATGCGAGTTGAAATCACAATCGCAAATTGCGAGTGTCGGAACATGGCCGAATGTTTCGAATACACAGCAGCACTGGTATACAAGTGAAAAGAGCAGAAATTGAAAATGCTTACGAAAAAACGAATGGAGAGTTAAAGTAAGGCCAAAATTAAAGATCAACAGCAATTCTTTGCATCGAAAAAAATCTCTAGTACTTCCACATTTTCAGTAGTTCGTACTTGGGCTAACATAGACTCTCTTACTAACATATTTACATTTTGTTAGTCCTTAGAAAGGGTGCATATGACCATAGAATATATTACAAAAGTTTTACTTAAAGAAAAAAACCCTTAATTAAAGTCGGATATTTTTAAATAACTCACATTATTACGGGCGAAAAAAATTCCTGTTTTTTTTTTTGTAGTAATTAAAAATATTTGTAATTCTGTGAATTTCATTCTTATGCTTTTATTTTACCTTGTTTGTGTTAATGTTCTGGTTTAAATATTAAATGTTTTTTCAACAGGTATTTCGTTCGGCCATTGATTCTTCATTTTTGCAACAATTACAAGATTGGCTCACCTGTTCATTGCCCACGTTTTTAGCGTTGCCCGAACCGAAAGCAGTCTGGAGTCTGAGTATTGTTTTTCTTTCGGCTTCCATAAATCTTCATTTAATGAAATTATTTCCCCTGCTGTTGAGTGGCATACCAATACCAAACTCTGTAGCAGCGGCAGCAGAGACAAACACACCAACTGGTAAAAAGTCATTTACAGCATCGGCAGCGATGGCAAGAATGAGTTGTGAAAAATTGGGTCATCACGAAATTGCATTGTTCGTGACATCTGCTCAGGATTTCTATGCAAAATTGGGCAAGGAACAAAAACAACGTTTTCGCGAAGCCTTCAAGGAATTTCATCATATTAAAGTCTACAACAAGATGTTGCAAAGTCTGTAACAACACCAGGAACAATAACAGCCAAAAGCTCAACATAATGAAAAATTATAATGCATTACATGATATTTATGTATGTTAGTAGTGTGTGTGTGTGTGTGTGTGTGTGGGTGTATGTAGGCATGTTCATATGTATGACGCACTAAGGAAAATAATACACATACATCCATGCAAAAGTATTACATAAGAATTCGAGAAAGCGTATGCTTGTACGTGGGTGTACGAGTATGTCGCGCCCCGCTCCAGCCCATGAATTGCTTTGTTTTTTTTTTGTTCCTGCAATTTTTGTGTCGCTGTAGCAAATGAAAGAAAAGTACAGTGCATGTATTTAAAAGGCAGCCTTAAGGCAAAATTGAAATTTATATTAATTTCTTTAGAATTTTATTTCACATATTTACTTTCCATTTTGGCTGCTGGGCACATTGTTTCCACTATCAACTCCTACCATCCATCTTCCACCTTTCAAAGGAAAAAACTTGCAAGAATTATATTTTTTCGTTATACACATTAATCCTGTATTTAATTGCAAAATCTGAGAAAGCAGTTTCTTTCTTGTCTTTGTGCCCTTTCTTTTATTAGTTTTGTTTTATTTTCGCCTTGTAGTAAATATTTCGAAGCCATTAAGAAATTTTATTAAAAAAAAAAAAAATTCCTTACTTCTGTTTGCAGTTTTTTCTGATTATAATTCTATTTTTTTCTCTCGCGTCAAGAGTAAAGCGTGAATAACTAATTGCCACAAAGATCAGTTTAGTATCTTTTAAACCTTTCCCTTTCTTTTTTATATTTGCTGTCATATTTAAGGTTGCCACAAAATTGTGTTTTATTATTGTTAACGGAATAAAAAGTTCAATTTTTGCCAAAAGGAATATGCCAAGTCGAGGCGAATGAAGTAATCTAATTGCTCCGTATTTTAGTTAAATATTTTGGAATTCAATTACATCCTTCAGTTGAAATTCTTTCGCTATTTCGATAGACATTGTTTTAGTAGTTGCTTTTTTTTGACAATTTTGTTTTCAATTGTAATTTTTGTAGTTTAAGTTTTTAGCATTAACCGCACTCAGCGTAGCTCACTTTGCTTGGAGTTTTTCCAAATCATTATAAAAAGTGCGACACTCATTATAAGATTTCGATGTCTTAAACAACTTTATTTTTTTTTCTAAATAAATTAAAATTTTTAAATAAAATCAACTAAAGTTTTACCATAAAATCAATTAATATTTTATTATGATTATTTTTTTTAATAAATAAATATTTTATTGTAGTAATAAATTAAGGGCTCGGAAAATATTAAAGTTTTATGTTAAAAATTTATTTATTATAAATATATTGTTAATGTTCTTTTTTCTATTTTAATTTAAAAAAAACATATAGATACATACCTAAAAATTTCAATAAAGTAAAAATAGAATTTAAAACTGTAATATTTTTTAATTAAAATCAGGTAGTTTCAAGTAAGTATTAAAACGTTGCCCTCGCTTTTTCACTAGAGCACAGAGGGTCATTAAAATGGCGATTATTTCGGGAATGCATCGTTCGGATGATGTAATGTTAATTTTTTCCCCCAATATTTATGTGAAAATTATTAAAGTAAAACAAAAATAGTCGTTCAAAAAATCTACACCAAATCACCTTGTCGAAATATCAAATCGGTAGGGAAAATTTTATTATATTTTAGTGGATGTTTTTTAAACAAAATTCATAAAATTCTTACAAAGTAATACAATTTTGGCCCTATTCATAAAAATAATTATTTTAGGTTTAAAGTACGCATTACTTAAACACTTGAAAGCTATCGAACCTTTAATAAGAAATACGTATTCATAAACAGTTTATAACAAATATATATATTTTTTTTATACTGGCAACACCATCGTCATTTCAAGCTAATGTTGCACAAAAATGATCCGGGTGTTCGACTCTGAGAGTAGGTTTTAATGGTTTTAAAATAAAATAACTTTTGTTTTTTATTAAAATTCATAAAATTGTTTTATTAAAGAAAATTAACAAAAATAAAATTAATTATCCAGAATCTGCACGCATTATTTTTCTAAGGGATGAAAAGTGTATTCGCATAACGTACGAGTACGAGTACCATTTTTATTTGTTTTAATTATATATACATAAATCTGTAATATATTATTTATGTTTACATTGACTTCTATTTAATTAATTTTATGGAAAGTCAATAAAAAATTAAAATTATGAATGAAAAGGAAGGTTTTAAAATAAAAAGTTGGAAGAATTAGATTGGAGAAGATATTGGGAATATTTATACTCACCAATGTTGTTAGTTTCTGGAGGAATACTGCTTCTAAAATAAGATTTTTCTCCAAAAAGAATAAAAATGTTAATTTATTGTGGTTTTATTGTAGGAGTCTTCTTCGTCTAATAATCGTTTTTGAATACCATTTTGCTTATTAACGGCTCATATGCATGTTGTAAATTTTTATGAATACGACCGTTTACATTTGTTTACATAAAAAATAATAAATTTGTTAATGTTTCCCCTAGTGTCCATACTCCTCTTCATCGACCTGGTTATACTCATCATCGGCATTCTTCTGTTTGCACACTCGGCGAATTTACTGCTGATTCCGGAAGAAGTTGTAGTTTTATTTAATTTGCTTTCCCGTTTGCCTTGCTGCCATTCATGTTTCGAGTCTTGTTGTCAAGAGAGACCAAACTCCGACTACCTGTTGTTGTGTGGTTTTTCATAACAGGCAGTAAAATATTCAAATATCACTCTTTTTTATCTTTTTAACGTACATCTATCTGTCGGCCTACCCGTATTTGTTAAAGGTTTTTCTGCAGGCCTTTTTTTTCGTTAAATATCTTATTAAATAAACTTATCTCAAAAAATAAAAAAAAATACTCATACACTCTCTTACAAAAACTTTTTTCTAACACATGTTCAAGCAATTTTGCTTATTATTATAAGTCTGTAATTTTTCGAAACTATTTATTTTGTCGCTTTACTGTAATGAAAAATGGCCACTTTTACACGTGTTGAAACACAAACCCGGAAATATCTCAATTTAAAAACAAAGTGACTTAAGACACTTTCAAAATATTTCAGTAGTGATGGATGGATGTCCTCTTAAATCGCGTAATAAGTATTTTTCTAGAAAACAAATTTTCAGTTTTCAATTTACAATTTTGGAGAGTTTAACCCTCTGTGCGCCGGCTTGCGCGAATTCAATCAAACGTGTTGGGGATATGACTATTAGTACTCGTATATTACTATTAGAGATATTTAAAGTCCTTTGTGATGTAATACAATTGTTGAGATTAGATTGTAGTAAAATGTTTAAAAACAGGAATAGGCATCGCTAAAAACTTAAAAATATCTTTCTAAACGATGTTGATTTACTTTTAAGCCAGTAACGTCAATTTAAGCAGTAATGTGAAATATCGAGCGTAACTTCGGTTTTTGCTGATCGCAAAATGTTGACAAGATTCGTTTTTGATTTTTTTTTACTATACTGCACCATTGTAGATGCCCTGAAGCGGGCCTCAGTTGACAAAAAAAATTTTTTTTTAAATAATAATTTGATCAGAAGTTGTTACGACTGATATTTCAAGTAAATAAAAATTCAAACACTATATTCTAATATCGATCGCAAGTTATACAAATTTTGCCATTTCATATTACATAAAATATATGTGATGTACGTATTCTAACCACAGGCCCTAATCTGCTGAGTGCAGTTAGGGTTCTTTTCTCATTGTAAAGGGGATGTTTTTGGAATCATGTCATTTTCAACTGCAAAAAAACAAATTATTTTCTGCTGTTCTTGTTTGGATATGATATCGGGCATATGGCCGGCGTGGCTTCTGTGCTGTTAAAAATTTCGTTTTTGAGCACGATTCCTTTAAAGCAGGTATTTTAAGGTAAAGGCGTTTCTTATAATAAAATGTTGCCCCGTTCAAGGGCGCAAGGCTAACACCATCACTTATTATTTGGAATATTATACAGATAATAAATGGCAATCTTTTTTACCACTAGCTATTAAGGGTAAATCTAAAAAAACACCGCCTTCTGTGAGCTTAAACATATTTTGAGTATAACAAGAGGGCAAAAAATCTTACATTTTTCTAGCAACGAAAACACGATAAAGACCTAGAGTATGATTTTTTCACGGTCATAGCCGTTAGTAAGTAATATGAACGAAAGATTTTTGAAGACGAAAATATCAAATATCCCGCTTCAGGTGGTATTGATCTGGCAACCTTTGTTGTCTTCTTACTCTGCATGTGGTTTGAGTTTAAGGAAAAGGCGACCATAGTAATCGCTTTGTTGTCATTTTATTCTCCACTTTTTTCAAAACTAATTCTTTAACTATTAACATAAAACAAAGTTTTGCAAAAAACGACCAAAATGAAGCTTTAAAGTTTCAGGATTTTCCATCTATAACAAGTTAATCCTTTTACCAATCGGCGTCGTTTGATGCTCATGTCGTTCACACTTTCTTCTTGATATAATGCTTCTTCTTGTTTCTTAACTATTTCTCTGGCAGTAACAAGGACACAGTTTTGCGAAGTCAGTGTGTTGATGTTAGTTTCGCCAACTTTTCCTTTTATGCAAAAAACGTGTGCACATTTACGCAACCATTACATACTTAACAATTTTATTTATTTCTCCAACATTTTCTTTGCGAAGGAGATCTTGAAGAAACGGTGTGTAGTTGTAGAATATTTAGAATTTTCTTCAATGTTTCATCAAGATAAAATGGAAGTGAAGCGACTTTAACCCTGCATGAATGAGGTGAAATAAAGTTTACACCAGCTAAGAGGCGGATAGGTAATAAGTATTTTAACTTGGGATCGCTCTATTAATAATAGTGTACATTCAATAAAGTTGAAAAGGCGTCTTTTTATTGGCCTGCATAACTGCAATAATATTAAATAATTTGAGTCTAAGAACTTATCGGGCATGACATATTCGAAAACACTCACCTCACCCCATGATAAAAACCCGGTAAAATAATACAAGTACAAAATTCTCTTGAGCTCCTCCATATTAGAGAGATATCTGACAGCAAATTGTTGTATTATATTTCAAACAATATTCTCTACAATCTTACAACACGATTATAAATTGGGGGTGTGCTTCCAAATTTCATAAACGAAAAACAGCGTTCAGTGTTAATCGGATGATTTAGTGCATTGGAAATTAAGTTCGAATAAAATGTCTCAAACTTCAAAAATATAAAAACCAATTAAAGTCAGCTTTTTAGTTCAATCCTTTTTTAAATTTGGTGATATCGAAACAAGCCCGAATCGAACTTCCCTACTGGTCTACGTCTTGTAAAATTTTACAATATAAAGCAGCCAAGAAGTTTCTTTTTCATAATATTTATATAGTTGAAGTTTATCGCTTGTCGCCAGCATTGTGATGTTACATCTTTGGGAGAAAATGTGTTGCATTTATTTTGCTTGACTCATGGGGTAAAACAGCAACAACAACCATAAGTTGTTCAAGTTTTTGTTTGAGGGAGTCTTAAATGTGGGCGCATGTTTGTGTGTATATATGTATGTATGTATGTGTTAAATATATAACAACTTTTTGTTAAATAAGAAATTTATTTGAATGTATTATTTAAAGTATTTCTCCCTGGTGTTCAAACAAACGACCTTCAAATACTGTTGAAAACAACGAAGTTATTACGTTGGACAGGATGTTGCCAACACAATATGGACGATTGAAAGTAAGATTTAATTGTGTTATTTCATTTTAAATTCACTTGAATGAGATCTACTGCTTGAATAGTGAAACGGCATATTAATATTTAATAAGATGAAGAAGCAAATAAATGCTCAACAATCCGAGGGCCATGTAGTGTAGTTCGATGTTGCACTTCTTAAAACTTTACTCCTGGCATTAACACACATACACATAATATTTACACAAGCTGCATGCATTAAAGTAGCAATTATATAAATACTTAAAATATTAATTCAAGCTTATAATAAATAAGCTTTTTGTTATTAATTATTTTTTTATTTTGGTTCGAAAAAAAAACAAGAAAAAGAAGAAAATTTCAAAACAAAATATTTTACAATTAAATAAAATATACTGGACAAGGTTAAATAATACACAAATTAGGCTACAGGTAAAAAAATAGTAGGGGTACTCACTCTTGGTTGTAAACAACCCTAGCAAACCTTGCAAATGTAGCAAGTCTAGCAACAAAATATATGAAACTAAAATTTGCTACACTTGAGCAAATAAGCTATGGCAAAAATCATTGCAGATTGGTAATTTGCAATGCTAAAACAGCTGTGTATATCATTTTCTTTTTTAAAATCAAAGCAGCTAGACACCTGTGATTACAAAGTTTTACGGCGGTAGAACCGTCTCAATAACTGCCTGTGAGTACTTAAAATTGAAGCTAAGACTGTTAAAAATGTTTTTTGCTAAAATGGTAAGAATTAAAATATCAAACAAAACTCCATTAATTAATAAAAGTTTTTAGAAAGTTTATGTACACACCAAATACTTTCTTCGCGTAAACATTTTGGAGGCGGCGTTAGCGTTTATACACTGGCTGCGGCTTAGGTTATTGCATGCGGCAAAGTTACTTCATGCAACTCTGTAATAAATTTGCTAAACGCTTAAAAAAGACACTCATGCTTTGGGGCAGAAAATCATACGGAGTGTGCAAAAATTGCAGATATGCAACGAAGAGTGATTTCCGCTAGTAAAACACAACTCTTTTGATACCTTTAGATGTTTAGAACTTTAATCTTAAAGCATATATATGCACATATACATATGCACGTATACTCCACGAAATAAATGGGTTTTGAAGAGGCATGTATTTTTATACTCTTCATCCTAGGCCTCCAGAAAACCTACGGAAGTAAATTTTTTTAAAAACCTCAAAATTTGAACAAATTAAAATTTTTCCCAAAATTTTAAATTCACCACAAATTCGCGAATTCACCTAAAATATTCTAAATTTTTTTCATAATCAATTACAATTCGCCACAATTCTGAAAATTCACCAAAATCGAAAAACTGGAACAAAAAAATTATTTTTGTCAAAAAAGCAAAATTTAATACAAAACCGAGATTTCACTCGTACCACAAACTATTAAAACATCAAAACAAACCAAAATTGACCAAATTTTGAATATTCAATTCAAAAATTTTAGATTCACGACAATTTTGTAATTTTGCTTAGAAGCCAAAAAATCTCACAAAGTCAATATTTTATGAAAAACGCCGCAATTTTAACAAAACCGATATTACACAAGTTCCAAGGGGCCTTTATCTTAAAGCAACTAAAAAGGTTTTTACCGATAATAATATTAATGTCATAGAAGGGCAGGACATCAGTCCGGATCTAAATCCAGTTAAAAATATTTCGGCAATTTTATCACCAGAAGTTTACGCAAATGAGTGGCAATTTTAAACTTTGAATGCCAAGACGCACTAATGGCAGCGCAATTAATTATTAGATTTTACTAATGCTTAAAAGCACTTCCGAACTAGCCAGAATATTGTTACGAAAATAAGTGCAAACAAATATTTTTCGTATAAGAATTGAATGGTGCGAACACTTGTATCACTCACTATATATAAACTTCTAGAAATGTAGGGTACTAATACTTGTGATACACACTGTACAGAAAGCGCTGTGCTCAAACAACACACGAACAAAACACCCATAGCCTCTTACAAGTTACCAGGAAATTAAATACACACAGAACAACACCAGCGATGTAACATCAACACGTACTGACGAATACCAGGCACGGAATACTATGGGGAAGCAATAACAACGCAAAGAACCCAACACAATACTCTAAACAATCTATTTAATGTGTTATATTATAAATCTTGGGCTCTATAACGCTTCTTCTATTCCGATTTCATTTAATCATCAATCTATATGAACGTTTTTTCGGAAAACTGTTATCAAATATGTTTCTTATTTGTTCTATATTCTTGTTGTGGCACCCTGTATCTCTACCAAATTTTTAACTCTATTAATAATGATTCTTTTTTTACTGCGCATAGAAAAATAGTTCATAATTCTCACCGAGGCTGTTGGCCCTTGATACCAATCCATTATTAAATTGTTGCCCCGTTTCTAAGCCTTCTAGAAATAATGCAAAACAAATCATCTACATGCTTCATAATTATTTTAGGTTTACGCATTTAATTTCCCAATACAAAGTGTCAAGTAACTTTCTATTCCAACATGAATTTATTAACACAGTTCCTGAGAAAATGAAATCTTTATAACTAAATCTAAAAGCTTGTAGAAAAGAATCTAGGCAAATATTTCCATATATACGTATCGAGCTGGAGGGTTATGCTGCCATTGCCCCTAAGGCCCTTAAGTAAAATTAGCTAATAATTTTAATTATAAGACTAATAAATGAATAAAAACTTCTTGAAAACTATATCCGCTACAATTGAGGATACTGGAGATCCCAGCGGAAGGCCTTCCTTTTGCACATATATCCTTTCATTATATATTGTCCTCTATACAAAATTTAAGCAGCTTTATTTGTTTTTCAAATTGACAACTTTTTTATTATTATTATTGAGCATTTTCTCATATTTTATTGATTGTTAATTAAAGTATAATTTATTTCCTGATGATGCTACACAAAGGCCTAGCGAAATATCGAGTATAAATAATAAAATTGTGTGACAAAATAATTTTGTTAAATTAATTAATTTATTAATTAAGATTAAAAGGTCAAACTCTATAACTTTTTTTTCGTTTTTATCTTGACTTTATAACACAAACAAGTTCTTTAATTTGACCGGGCTCTTAGTTTAACATAAGTTTTACAACTTGTTTTACAGTAAATATAAGAATGAATGAGTCATTTTTTTTACGTTTTTAATAGTAAATAAATGAAATTTGTTAATTTTTCTTCATAGTAACAATTTCATTAGTTCACTATAACCCGCGTGTGGTGGATATAAATCTTCTGTACCTGAGTATGAACTCCTCCTGTGAAATCGTGTGTTTGTTTAAATGGGTCCAGGAATGTCTCCCGGCGAGGGGGCGATATCAAATGAAAGGGTTTGTTGAGTAAAGTTCGCCTGGAGGTAAGCGGCAGTTTTTATAAAATGGGGTCAACATAAAAGGCGGTCTATGGCAGGCAAATGTTTGCCCAGTCCCCACTAATACAGGGTGTCCGCCGGGAAGGTAGACTACTTTGTTTGTTTGCAATTATGTATGAAATACAATATCAGATAAATGTCCGCCTCTGTTAGCCTCACAAATGCGAGCCCTTTTGAACACATTTTTCATTACATTCTCACACATTTCACACAATATTTCATTAATTTCATCACGAATATTTTGTTTGAATTGCTCCAGCGTTTCTGGTTTGTTTGCATAAACTTTGTTTTTCAAATATCCCCACAAAAAGAAGTCTCAGAAGCAGTAAAATCAGGCGACCGTGGAGGCCAATCAACATCAACATTCCTTGAAATAACTTGTTGTGGAGGGAGGTCTCGCAGTAGTTCTATTGTAATCCTGGCTGTATGCGATGTGGCACTGTCGTGTTGAAACCAAATGTTAGTCAAGCCCAAACCATGTAGTTGTGGCGTTAAAAAGTTTTCAATCATATCACGATATAGCTCCCCATTGACAGTCACCGTTACTCCGTTTTCAATTTCAAAGAAGTAAAGTTCAATGATTCCTCCTGACCAAATTGCACACCAGCTGTCACTTTTAATGGATACAAAGGTGACTGATAAATAATTTTAGGGTTTTCCATTGCCCAGAACCGACTATTGTGTTTATTCACAAATCCATTCAAATGAAAATGTGCCTCGTCACCCATTATGATTTTTCCATGAAAATCGGGGTTGTCATGGGCGAGCTGTAGCATCCTATTGGCGTAAATGGTCTTTTGGAAGAACCTCTTGTGTCAATTGAATCTTAAATGGAAACAAATTCAAATCTTTGTGCAAAATTGTGGCTAAATGTGTTCTTTGAAGATCAAGCTCCTGAGCACGGTGTCGAATTGAGGTTGATGGATTGTTTTGAACACTTTCTTGAACAGCAGTAATGTTTTCAGCCGATCTTGCAATACGTTGTGGTCCATGCTTGGGCCTATTAGCTACAGTTCCTCTTTCTTCGAAATAATTCACTATAGTTCGTCTTGTTGGCACGTTATTTCTCTCAAAAATTTCACGTAACTTTCTCATCGTCACAGTAATCGATGATTGATTTTGAT
Organism: Phania funesta; assembly: GCA_963932375.1. Taxonomy (NCBI): domain Eukaryota; kingdom Metazoa; phylum Arthropoda; class Insecta; order Diptera; family Tachinidae; genus Phania; species Phania funesta. Next base: position 9,384,522 of record OZ010652.1, read on the forward strand.
AAAATGTTTTAACGATTAAAACACGTTGGTTTATCAAATATTTTTCCATAATAAATTTGCCACGTCTCTACTTCACGACTGCCAAATATGAACTGTCAAGGCTAATGTTTACCAAAAAGGCGTCAAAACAAAGTAGTATGCTTTCCCGGCGGGCAGGGTGCCTAGGAACTCTAGAAATGGTTTAAGTATAAAAGCATCATTACACTAATTGTATTCGGTTAACCATGTGTTAATTAGATATAAGAGTTCAAGATCGTTTGGTTCCACCAGTCGTAGTTGGTCACGTTTCAATTCAAATTTATTATTATCATTTATTATTGATATTCAATTTGAATTTTTCTATGGTTCAACTTTTTACAAAGTGTAATAATTTTGAACCAATATGAGAAATTTTATAGTAAACAAAAAATAAAGTTTATTTAATAGACTTGGCCGCTATAATCTTCGTCAGTATTCTTCGTGTCTTTCCAGTTGGATGTTCTTTCTCAATAAATAATTTAAAAAATAAACTCCTGCCTAACTAGAAGCTTCTTACCCCCTACCTCAAAGTATTCAACTGCACAAACAAAAGCCAAAATGAAAAATGAACTAGAATGAATGACTTGTTGTTATGCCAATAATAACAAAAGTCTTTCTTTTTAAATTTCGTTTCCTTTTGCAACAAAAAAAGCCATAAAAACAAAAATCATCGAAACCAAAACACAAAACAAAGTCAAATAGATAAGGATTTATAGAATTTGACAGTGATTAATCGATAGTGGCCCGGAATTCAATATAGAGGATATTCATAACAGAATATAGGCGGTTATGAAGAAAGGAATATTCAAAATTTTAAAGGAATAAAGAAAGTGTTCTACTTTCTTCTTGCCTAATTTCTATTTTAAAGCATCAACGTAATTACGACCGATAGCGGTAAAAAAAAAATACTTAACTGTAACATTTTGCTTTAGATGCCATTTAATGACTGCTAAACTTTAACATTTTCTTGACTTTTTATATCGAAGAAGAGGTGTTTGAGAGTGGAACATGTTTCTGCACTTCACTTCAATTCGTTTCTAAATTCACCACACTTTTCGGACTAATGTTATAGAATTTTTCGCGCCTGCTCATTACATGGAATGTTAATAACATTTGCTAACGGTACATTTGATTTAAACAAACCATCGGTACACACGAGCATATCATTCCATTCCATTCCATTTGGTTTCATTTAACGGTAAATGAGTGTGCAAGTGTTTTTTTTACAGCGCCCCCACAACAAACCGAAAATGGTCTGTCGTCTATTCATCTCATGAACAAAAGTTTTTATGGAATTTTCATTTCATTTTATTGCTGTAAAGCATAGAGAAAGCACAACGCATAAAATAACACCGTTGCATTGTGAACTGAATGGGAAATTTTGCACTTTTCTTCAGTCATTGTCCGTTATTTTGTTTTTGTTTTTTCTTTATTTTTTTTTGGTTTTTGAATAGAAAAGCAAAAACGAAAGCACACACTTGTATCTCGTCGTTCGTTGTCTAGGTCAGTGGTAAAATTCAAATGTGTGTGTAGTATTTACAGTGAAATTTCTATGTACTCTTGTGAGGGTGTTAGTGTTTTATGCGTGCGAATGTGTGCGTTGGAAAATTTACTATTACAGTAATAGAGCAGGAAATTTATAAAATCGAAAAATTTTTACTTTGGGCATTAAAAGCTTTAATTTACTATTTATAAAAAAATTATCTTTAAATTTTATCGCTGAAAACTCGTGCTTACTAGACCTCTCCGCATATGTATGGGTAACTCTTTGTAAGGCTCAACAATTGATCAATCATTAAGTTTTGATTTAATTATTGAATATCAAAGAAAATAAGATTTTTATTTATTAAAAAAAAATTAGCAGTCAGTAAAAAAAATACCTGCACATTGGGCGCATTCAGCAGAAAAACCTGCTATTAATCTTTTTATTTTAAGACTTTTGCTGAACGATGTGCTATTCGTACAAAATATAAATTTTACAAGCGAAAATTGTAAAAAACGAGAATTAAAAAAAGAAAAATATTATTCTCTTTTTAAATTTACATTCGTAAAAGCTCAAAGCCCGCTGATGCATCGTAATTTGAGCGCTCACTCAATACTCGTATGTTGGTTGACTAATCGCTAAATAATCAATTCGTTCACACAAAGAAAAAACATCGTTATGGCATGGTCACAACAAACAATTATCTTCTTTATAACAATATTTTGCTGCGGTAAACATATAATGGTTATTTGAAAACATTTTTAACATTACTTTAGTTGCAATAAACCACCTATTGTTTACATGTAATCATTAAATGATTTTCAGCCATAAAAATGGTGACATGGTTAAGTTTAACAATAAATTGTTCAATAAAATTCTAACCACAATCAAAGTATGGCTATGGTGTTAATCAAAATATGGTTAATGTATAATGTTTGTTTGTTTTCGAATAAAAGTTCTTAGATCATGGTTACCTTAACCATGTTCTCTCATGGATGATGATGTTCAGATGATTGTTGAGTGACAGTTAAATATCAAACTGTGTCTGCTGAACGCTCCTACTTATTTCCTTTAAAGCGCGCAATTGCTTAAGTTACCCAGGAACTGAACCACTGCCAATTCACAGTATCAATTTCTGCAACCTTAATGAGTTGTTCTTTGAAGAATATGGTTGAAACAGCTGGCGAATTCTTTGTTTCTTGTTCAACCAACCAAGCAGTATCACGGGAACGAGTACCACGGAATGACAAACTAATGATGAGGATTGTGGAAATTTCCTAAGGCATAAAATGTGTAGGATGTTTTTTAAAGAAATAGAGTCTAATCGCATAACATCGGAGGTCCATTTCTTGAAATCAATATTTGTCAAAATTTTGATTCATTCAATATTCAATAGTAGCGATCGCCGTATGGCACAATATCTTCCATATTTTAAAAGCAAAAAAAAATCATTGAGCGTGATGCGGTAACGATCTCCATTAACCGTAAACGAGCTCCGGCTTAATTTTCAAAGAAATAAAGTAAAACTGCACCAAGCAGTGCTTTTTTTTATTGAAAATAATTTTGCGATTAAACATCGGATCAGTTGATGACTAAGTTTCAAGGTACATCTAGATAATTTCGGAGCGTAATTTAAGCGTCAGTCTATTCTTGATCATAAATATTAATAAGAATATGTAAAGCATTCAATAATGGGGACCGGTAGATTAAACTAATTTATTCTGACGGCTAATACTATGTTCCTACATGCACCATAACTGAGGCAATTAAATTTTAATTCGATTCATAGACTTTGGTGTTCCCACACATGCACTTAGTTTTTTGTTTTGTTCGCGAAAACTTCTGTTTATGAATTTGGAAGAGAGGGAAAAATTCGACCGTAAAAGAAATTTTTTACTTTCATTAATTAATTTCAAATTCAAACCCAAAGTCTTTAATACAATTTATTAATAGTATAATAAAATATATTTCCTGATCATGTTAGAGAAAGGGGCAGCAAAATATCTAATATAAAACTGTTTGATAAAAATTTCATGACATTAACTAACTGTGAATTTCACCTGCCATTTTTTTATTTTTAATTTTTTTTCATGGCTTATACATGTATGGAGTTTGACAACTGCCATGAAGAATAAAATGTAGTTGTATTAGTAATGCCGACACCTTGTTGATTGTGCAGAGTTTTTTCTGCAAATTGAGCTCAATTAAGGCCTTAACTGCGTAAATTGCGCAATAGAGGTGCGTCTCTAACGTAGTATAAAACTTGTTTTAACGCCATTTCTCATAATTCCATCGATGGACTTTCAAATAAAACTAATAATTTGTACAATATTAACGGCTAATGAAGAAAGCAACTCGTTTAGAAAATATGTATAAAACCGTCAAGTCAGTTAAGCTACGATTTTTTTTTGTGCTTTCTTAGTGTAGGAGTATGTGTTTTATTTTCTTATACACATAACAAACATGCACACATACATATGAATGAATATAATTTATAAATATTTGTTGTTGTTATTTTCTTGTTTTTTTCTGGTGGTAACTTCCTATTGTTGTGTTGTATCATAAATTGTAGCCATGGTCGTCTACCAACTACCAACTACATTCGACAAAAACATAAACCAAAACAACAGCAACATATGCAGTTGTAGTAGTTTTTGTTGAAAATATAGGGTGATCCAATCATAATGCACGATGTTACTTGTGAGTCACTAGCGCGAGATGATAACGGACTTGTTGTGACCAGAAATTGAGGATATAAACCTGGACGATGTGTAGTTCCAACAGAATTGTGCCACTTGCCACACAGCCAACGAAACAGCGGCTCTTTTGCGCGAGAAATTCAACTGCCGTGTTCTCACGTCGTGGCGATGTTAATGGACCGTCACGATCATGTAATTTGACACCGTTGGACTGCTTTCTTTAAGGATATTTAAAAGAAAAAGTGTGCAGCAATAAGCCAAGAACAATTCAAGAGCTAAAGGATGAAAATATCGACCATCGGGAAGAGTTATGCCACTGAAGTCGTCGCGAGCATTCGACCGATATTTTGTTTCACATATAATTGTCAAAGATCCATCTAACATAATAAAAATTATTAGGATTACTTTCTGAAAACTTTTTGTTTTATTTACAGTTACCATCGTCCTGGTTGTTGGTATACCCTATACATGCACTTGTAAACAGATGGATGGATGGATGTATTAGTATTAGCAACAGTAACAGTATAAGTTTATGTTTTCAAAGAATGATGGCTGTTGTTACATGTTGTAGGGGTTTAAATTGTTCTTTTTTAATTTCTCTAAATTCTCTTTTGAACAAAATAAATAGATTCCAACAAATAAAAATGCGGGAACATAGAATTACTAGTATTAAAAAGTTTATAGTTATTAAAGATCATGTTGTTGATCAATGTTACAATTTGAAATCTTGTACATTTAACTTTAAATTTTCGTTTTTTTTGTCCACTATTTATGACGTACATACATACATACGAGTATGTATCTGTTATAATTTAAAAGATGTATATATTTTGCTGTAATCTGTTTATGACATTGATTTACAAATGACAGTATGTATATAAGTATGAACACATATACATACATATAATGTTTTGAACACTTTTTACTTGGTGCAATATGATAAAATATGTCTGTATGTATGCACATTAGGGGAGGTCGAATTGTTTTTCGCAAACTCCTAAATTTTCTTATAAAAACCATAGTCCGGAAATGAATACATAGTCCTCGAAAATCGACTTGAAGTTTTACATTATAAATGGATTTTTTAGAACTTCATTTTCGACATTTCTTAGAATTGTCCGCAAGTTATGTTGCTGCTATAGGATTTTGTAAGTTTTATTGTGTCATACAAATCGTCCCGCACTAATGTACATGTATAGGTACATATATACGAGGTTCATTCAATAAGTAACGAGACACATTCTATAATTTTAAAACTATTCAATGAATATGTACAATCTTTTCAGGGGTGTTAGTTGGCGACCTTGGGATATGCTCTGATCAGCTGCTTCGTAATTTTATGTCAACATAACCTCAAAATGTTCAATTCACCATGGCAAGTCACTAAAAGATTGCACCTTAGAAGAGCAGCACTCAGTCATTCGATTTTTAGTTGAAGAAGGTGTAAAACCAAGTGAAATTTTTTTCTAGAAGGTTGTTACAGTACGGTAAAAGTTTATGAACCGTGCGAATTTTCACAAGTAAGTTGATCGGTTTAAAAGTGGCCGACCAAAAAATTCAAGGTTCAACCTTCCGCCGGTAAAGTAATGCTGACCCTATTTTGGTACTCCCAGGGTTCAGGATATTGCGATTTCCTTGAATATCAGCGAACTATCAATAGCCAATACTACTCTGAGATGTTAGAACACAAATTTAGAAACGCTGTGGACTCTTCTCAAAAGTAGTCATTCTGCAGCACTAGAACGCACGCCCTCAATCAGCCTAGCGAGACCCGAGATAAGCTTCAAGAATTGGGTTGGGAGGTCTTACCTCATTCTGACTACAGTGCCGACCTCGCCCCATTTAATTTTGATCTGTTTGGATCAATCAAAGACGCCCTACGTGGAAAAAGATTTGCTAACAATGAGGAAGTTAAGGAAGCGGTGCAAAAGTAGCTTCGGGGTAAATCGAAAGAATTCTTCGCCAAGGGAATTAGGAAGCTGCAAGAAAGATGGGACGAGTGCATAACTGTGGGGGGTGATTATGTTGAAAATTGGCCCTAATTTTGAAAGATGGAAATAGACCCTTTTTGAGCTATAGCCATTTGTCTCTTTACTTATTGAATGACCCTCGTACAAGTGAATGTGTATGACAATTTAATTAATTATAAAAATGTCACTTTGTTAAGTCGTAGCCAGACAAAATATTTTAACCCGCAATAGGCCTGCTGACTAGAACGTAAATACATTTATTTAAAAAAAATATTTACTAACAAGAATTAGTTGATTTATTTCAATGGCCGCTAATAATAAAATTCATTATATAATAGAAAACTCATAAAAAATGAATCTTTTATGAGTCGTATATTTTGAAAGTGGCGTAAGTCAGTTTGTTTTTTTTTAATTGGGTGGTAACATGCTTAAAAATATTGCTGCCATATATCGAGAAGATTTATCTGTATTTGTTATCGAAGGAGATTAAAATTTTTCCCGGTATAAATAATTTTTTTGTAATGATTGAACATTCGAGATTATTTTCATTAAGAAATTTTAAATTTCAAATATCCTAAAAATAATTTAAACATTTTAAGACATAAGTATAAGAAGTTTATAATTAAAACGCAATAAAAATAAAAGTAGAAAACTTCAATTTAACCCTCGTTATTTATTAGTGTGATTAAGTTCTGGGAAATCGTATTTTGTTTAACATTTTTAGAATAACTGCGGCATATTCAGGATATATGTTACACTGAATCATATTTTTATTATTTTTAAACACGGTTGTTTTATCCTTATTAAGGTTCTGTTGCTTTTGTTATGTAGTTTTCTTTTTCTAATGCCTCCATAGAAGTTGCTTCTACATCTCATGAAATCATTCTCATATGTATTTTACTGCAGGTAACGCCTTTTCGTATTACAAGAAATATTTCTATAAAATAATAATTTGTATTGAAAGCCACCTAATTTTACCTGAAATAAGTATGTCTAAAGTAAGGAACTTTTAAATTACGCGTATCAGGCTTAATTTCGTTATTTTGTTCTTTCTGTTAAGAAATAAAATTTTTATTTATAACCGAAACCGGTTTGCCTCCAAACCAAACTTGACAAGGTATAAATCGAATCACCCTGTCGCCGAAGCTGTGGACTCAGTCCACAAATGATCAAGATACAGAAGAAACAACTTTTTGTGTGTGTGTGGTGTTTTTAGTAATTTCTTTCTGACGGGGAAACGACTATCCGTAAGCCCATAAATAAGGAGAGAAGTGAGCACAAACGTTTTTATAAAAATCCTTAATCCATGGTGGTAGATCTTAGATCAAGGATACGTGCCTAAGAGGGTGCATGGTACCTTGTATGCGAACTCTGGATACCAGTCGATTTGCGTCTGCTCAGTCAACTTGAGAAGTTTGAGTAAGTTTCCTCAAAGACATCAGGGAAATTGTTCGTGCAATTGTAACAATTTAAAAATATTTTACACTTTTTTTAATGAAATATTTTATTTTCAATACAAATGTTTAATAGGAACTAACTTTTTTGCTTACAAAACATAAATATAGCAAAAATATTTAAATACAAATTTTATTTTTTACATGACAAACTAAAAACTCTCAACAACAATTGTTATGTAAGGACAACCAACAACGACATTTTCAATTTAACAACTCTTAAAAACTATTAAAATTTTTCAAAAGTTATCGCTGAAAAATACACTTGTTTAAAATTTTTCAAGTTTTAACAATTTATTATATTGTAAAAGCTTAAATCACACAGATATTTAAAAGTAACGTTTTATAACTTGTTGACAGAGAATGTAAATCTAAACTTCAGTTTTTTTTTTTTGTAAAACAACTACACTGTCGGACAAAATAAGGAGCATACTATTATTAAAATAAACTATTAAAAAATTATGTAGTATTAACATTTTCTTAAATTAATTTATTTGATCGAAAAAAATAAATTAAAGTAGCCATCAGCTTAGACTAAACAGCTAAATTCACCAGCGTAGCCGAGTACTTTTTTGAACTCATTCGATGTCAAATGCCACATAATAAAATGTTTCGCATTTTGGGTACATTTTTTATATAGAGAGTTTGACATCGGTAAAGAAGCCGGAAATACCATGAATACGACGGTGAGTTTACCTGTTATCAACTGGCCTTGGCAGCCATAAAACAAAAATATTTTACTTCACAATAACGTAAACTTCTTTTTTTGGTTGCCATAAATAACTTCTCTTAGCCGTTGTGGCATGGTTGAAGCAAAATTCTGTGAAATAGTATTTACGTATAAATGCCCTCCCTTCGACTTGGTTTTGTTTTCTAAAATAGGTCAATGTTTGTTCTCGATTGTATCGGTATTTCGCCATAGATTACGGCGATTTAAGTCGGAGCTCTCAAAAGGTCATTTCAATTTTTCGAATTTTTTCCCTTTTAGAAGTTCTTTTCCAACTTGAGTGTGTGCTTGAGCTTATTAAGGTGTTGGAAAATAATTTCTCCCAAGCTCATTCATTTAGCTCCAATGTTTGAAAGTTCATGTATTTAATAACATAATCCTCCATGACTATTTTGGACTTCTTATCAAAGACTATTCAAATGCTGTTCAAAGCGTCGTTTTAAGCGAAACTTTCATTTACCATTCTCTTTTGTAATTTATTATGTTCGACACTGTATATGAAAAACTTCCATTGATTTATTAATATTAATCTTGAAACAGTCGAGTGCTTGGACATGATAGTTTTATTGTGTTTAGCGAATTTCACATAGTCGAACAGAAGTGTACGGTGACTCAACAATGTCATAAACACAAGCGTACGAGGGGTATAACTAAATTGAAACGGGTTCTCTAATACCGAGAAAATTATTGCAGATCGCTGTGGGAGTATCAGGGCAATACCAGCTGCTCATGCTTTGAATTATTGTCGTTGACAGTTTGACATATTATAGATATCGTTGCTGTAAATTGGCGAAAATTATGAAAGGCAAAAAGTAATATCAATGAATTGTTTTTGTGTCATTGAATAGTTCTAAGTGCTTTTCGATTGGAAGGCATTATATGTTAGTGAAACTAAACTAGCAATGGAAAACCGAAATTTTTATGCAAAGAAATAGAGAAGAAAATACAGGTGGAGGATCAAAGGAACATAATAAGAAAATTTACTACAAACACGGTTGGAAGAAGAGCAGATTTATCTGCAATTTGCAGATTTTTACCCCCAAAATTTCAAAATGTAGTTTTGAAGATTTCTGACCGGAAAATTGGGATTTTAATAATCTTTAATAATCACTTCATTCAATAAGTCCGTAGAAGAAGTGGGGAAAAACTCAAAATTTTCACAAAACTCGATTTAATTATTCAACCTAGTTGCCTTCGAGAGCGATACAACGAGTATAGTACGATTAGTATAGTACGATTTCCCTTTCTCGTCAAAATAGGCCTCAGTTTCAACGATTGCTTCGTCATTGGACTTAAATTACGTTCCAGCAAGCATTCTCTTGAGATCTGAAAAAATACGGTAGGAAGGTAAGCAATTCAAAGCACAATTCATTCAATTTTGCCCTCATTTTAATCGACACGGTGACACGGCGAATTGTCTTGGTGAAACGAAATTTTATTTCTTTTGCAAATGTGGCTGCTTCTTTACCGAATATGGTAGAAACACTACCATCTGATGTCTTTACAATGTCACCTAGCTCATGCATCTTCGACCGTTCATAACCGTTTGCGACCGTTCATAACCAATTTGTGGATTTTTTGGATATTTTCTGGAATAGCAGTCACATTTAGGCGTCCACTGCGCTCTGCACCATTTGTACTGGTACGACCACGTTTAAATTCATCATATCCGCTTCTCTACCATTTGTCTCGATGGAGCAGAGTGCAGATAATGTTTTTCAGCTAAAAACAATGTTTTATCACACAAAATGCTATAACTCACGAATCAATTGTCAGATTGCTGTCAAATTTATACACGCGTCGTTTAAAGATTAGTACTAAATAAAAGTCATATGGAAAATATTATACGCCATCTATGTGTCATCCTATGGACTTTTTGAATGGACTATTAAATGTTTAGTTAACTTATTTGACTTTAAAACTAAATTTGGTGCTATTTTGTTCTTTGGTGTTAGTTTTTAAGTACTTTTTGGTTTTTGCCTTTCGTGTTAAGACGCAAAAGGCCGAGGCACATAGAATCCATCGTACGTTATACGTTGCCGGCTTCAACTAACGTTAACATAACGACGGAAGAAGTTAACACAATGAATACTTTGTTGGCGGATATTAAATCAGCTGTTTTTTGTCGCATGTTTTAATTATTTTATTTTGTTGCATTTACTATATTTACGATGCCACAAAACGCCAAATGAAAACAAAGGAAAAAACTCTACGTACGTTAAAAGTTAAAGTTGCTCAACTTTAGTACTTTGCGTTGACGAAGATGTACCGAATGAAACAAAGCTCATAAGAAAACATGTGCTTCAACTTGGTTGTCAGTTGAAAAAGTCGACGTATAACGTAGGACGGCTTCTATTTGCTTCGGCCTTAAGCATCAAACATTCGCAAGTTAAAACCTCAAACAAAGGAAGGAAAAATAAACAACTTTTAGAGATGTGCATCAGGTGCTAATATTTCCGGTACTTCCTGAGTTTTGTCTATATAGAGTTTGATCTATATAGTACAAAAGAAGACAATAAATATTGGAAAAGTAATGTCTAAACTTATAAAAAAAGATTGCTTCGGTTTGGTGAAATTTGGCCTAGAAACATTTTATATTTATAACTTGAACTAATTTTTAAAATCTACTAAGTAAGAAAATGTGATTTTTTTTAAATAATTTAAAACTCCACAATTATTAAAACACTCCAGTTACAGTAAAATGTAAAAGAAACATTTATCGAACTTACAAATCTACATTAACATGCATGCGTCGTCATTAAATTCGTATAAAAAATACTTAAATTAAATTAAAATCCTGTAGAAGATGTACGAGCATACGATGTTTTGCGAGCTGGTGGCAAGTCCGATGAATAATTCTGGAAACGATTCGAGCAATTTATAGCCTGAAAGGAAGCAATAAAGAAATTATTTAATTAAATTGTTTGCAACTACATTAATTTTAAATTATGTTATGGAATGAAGAAGTGAAAATGATATTCCAAATCCGTTAATATGAAATTAAAACCAAAATCCATCCATAAAGACTGCAGTTTAAAAATGCCTGTATATTTTAATTGGACCTCTACACATGTGATTATTATTTTTTTTATTGTGTTACGAGTGCAAGTAAAAAAAATATTTACGTTACGTATTAAAAATTAATATAAACATTTTAAAATAGTCTCATGAAACTGACATAAGTCTATTTTACGTTTAAATCAAATGCTTCAGAAGTTATGAGAATACCACGTTTTAACGAATATATATTTGTGTCGGCGATAAATATTAATCACTGTTAGTGCGATCTTTCTTAGGGCTCGAGTCCTAATCACTAAAGGAACGTAATTTCGCAAAACACATGTTTAACAGGAGAAGGCTTTTTTTTTAAATTTGACCACAATTTTTTAATGAAAATTTAAATTTCAGTTAAGTTAATTTTGTATTCTACGTTTCTAACAGGTCAGAAAAATATTCGCGAAAAATAACGCAACGTAAAAACAAACTCTACAGACGTTTCTTCTAATTTCTTCGGAATCTTCAATGAAAACTTATTTGTAGCCTACAAATGATCTGAAGCCTCCAATATTCTGCGTAAACTTAGAATTAACAATTATTAAGAAAAGAAATAAGACTTTAAAGTCAGTGGGGCCTAAACTCCCATTTACGCGTCTAAACCAGGGGTAGATCTTATAACGAACCAATAACGTTAATATGACATAAATCTGTTCAGCCATCGTACATTTTGATGCTCGCACAGAAATTTGGTTCGCATAGAAATTTCGCTGTTCATGGTCTCTTCATGTTCAAACACAGTTGTCCTAACAATATCAAAATGCACCGGCTAAATGAAAAGTATGTATGCTAAAAGCATCCATACAATCTCGATGAGAGGCAAAAAATTATGCTTAAACGGAACCGGAACTGGAACACGTACACGTATTCTCCACACAGAAGACCACAAACTCATATTCTCCCGTTATTTTGCCGACGCTATCTCAATATGCGAAAAAATGTATGGGTAGTCAAAACGTAGTGTAAAGAAGATCAAAGTAGAGATGGGCGCAGCTTAGGGCAATCAGGGCTGATCACGTTTGATCGTGATTTAATTTTAGCTCCAATCACGCTATAGTGATAAACGTGAGTATAATAAATTTGCCTGCATGATCATGCATGAGTAGAATTTTTGCGTGATTGTTTGTTCTAAACTAGAGCACTTTGTATTCAAATGGTTGTCATTGGTCGGAAACATTGAGAGTGAGTAGTATATCGTGCTAGCGGATCCGGATGATAAAATAGGGCGTGAACTTCAAGTTCAGGCCAAGTTAATAAGGGCAGCCAAAGCTCCAGTTTACAGAGCTGCACTTGCATTTGTCGAAATCAATAATTTCAAAAAAAAATCGCCTACTCTGTAGATTGCGTTTTTTTTTAAATCTGACGAGCAATAGGGTGATCGACCGATTTTTTTGGGCTTACAGTGGTGAACGTTTTTAGAATGGTGATTTAACGTATGTTTTAGATTTTTCTAAAAGTCCTTTTACTTGACTAAAATTGATGTTTCAGAATGAACGCAATATTTAAAGTGGTGCAAGTAGAAACTCTGATATTTAATAGCTGCCACCAATAATTGTTCCAATTATTAAATGTTCTCTGCTCCCAGTTAAAGAATTTTCATAACAACAAATACTCAACATCCAGTTCTTGTTTATTGAATCTTACTTCTCAGAGTCAGCAAAAATCTCACATTGCCACAGATACCACTTTGGTCAAGGTGCCAGCGATTGAATAGGGATGATGAACTGAATTTTCAAAGTTGTACTTTTTAGATCTTTAAATAACAGAACATACTTATAAACATAAATATAAGCAAATGTTAAAGTTTTTTAACCGGTTTTTCCCGGAAGCCAAACCTATTTTTTTTAATTTCACATATTTAAGCTATTTGATACCAGGTTGAATAATCGGTCACGCTACCCAGCGCTAAAAAGATGGCTCCTATTCAAGCAATGCAATATGTTGAAACTGACAGAAAAAAGGGGTGGAAAGCCACTGTAGTGTTTTCAGATATTCGATTTAAATTATTTCCCAAACGAAAAGGACCGCCTCCTATACTGCAGTGGACGATCCACCGGCCAACCTAATGAATGACTTAGTAGATGTTTCTTTGATATTCCAGTGGAGTCATTTGTCTCATTTTATTAGGCAACGAATCGACATACAAAAAGATATTAGAGTTTAATAACCAAAAATTAGAGTTGTATTCCATTTTCAATCTCAGCGTAAAAAAAGTTAAACAGGCGAATGCTTCTTTTAAGGCAGAATAAATCAGTTTAGTCCCTTGGTCCGACGCTTTTGATAGAGAATTTTCGATTGTCTGTACTAATTAATAAACTTGACTTGGTACACTTTTAAAATCAATGGTCAATTACGGTATTTATTTGCATAAATATCATTAAATACAAGAAATTTAAAAACATTAAAAATTAAAAAAAACCTATAAAAACTCAACCGCAATTATTAACTATTTGATATTCTTTTATGGTAAAATATTTCACAAAGAGGATTAAAGAAACTCAGGACGAGAAGAGTAAGGGAAATTTTCAACATTCGATACCATTGATTTAATTGTTTTGAATGGTCTTCGCTTATCTTTTGAGTGTGCTGTACTCGATTAAATTAATTTTGAATTGCGCTACAATTGCATTTCTCATAGACAAACATTAAATTTTGCTGTTAATGAAACTGATCACCAAATTAAAACATTGTTAACACGGTACTCGAAGGATAACTGTAGACTACTTTCTTCTAAGAAGCTTTCAAATTTGCAAAACCTTTTATGGAGAACTTTTAGGGCATAAACGAGTCTTGCTGCCAAAACTATTTAACAGGAGAAAAGAAACAGAAAGAAGACTTTGGATGGCAACTGATTTATTGCATAAGCGTTTTGAATTGCAGTCTAGTGTAATTTAATCAAATTAAGCAGAAATCATAACAACTCAAAAAAAAAAAAATAGGAATTGTGTGATTTTCCGTTGTTTTTGATTTCATTCGATTATTGGTTTATAATTTTTTGCGGACGTTAAATGTGGTCAATTTCAATCAATTAGAAAATGATTTAAATGTAATTTACTTGGAATTTTATTGCATGTGTGTGTGTGTTTGTTTTTTGTTAAACAAATTTAAAAAATGGTGGCGCCTCTGCAAGTAACAGCATTATGAAAATAAACAATAATTTATATTATTCCACATTCAAAGGCAGATATTGACTACTAAATTTAAGTCTATTTTTTAATAATTCAATATTTAGTATTCATCCGGCTTAACCCTTTTACCGGATTAAATTATTGCGACGAAAGTTGGATTGAAATTGAACTGCATGAACTTATTTCGCCAAGTGGTAAACTATAATTAATATTCTCACTGCTCCCGGGGTAATACCGGGCAATAAATTCCAGAAGCTGCACTACAAGTTAGCAGCGCCTGCGTTACAAGTCCCGCACTAGTTGCGGAAAGAAACGATGCGACGTTGAAGGGCAATAATACCATTTCAATATTATATTTCCAATTATTTTCTGTGTTTTTCTAATTTTTTACTGTATTGTTCCGACATTAACCGAATTCGGTACATGCGGACCAGTCCTCAAATGTCGCGTTACTTCACTAAATAATCGTTAGTATTGGGTGTCTCAATAGCATTGCACTATTTAAATTTTGTGGATTTTTTTGTGGAAATGGCAACTTTGATATTTGACAGCTGTCAACTATGATTGTTGCGATTATGAACAATGAAGCGCTACACAAAAGAAGAACTTAGTATCATTGCGAAAACCCTTTCTAGTGGGGAAAGTTCGACTGGGAGCGTTCGTAAACTGCCCTTCAATATGTCAACAATTGAAAGAGTGGTTTAAAAAATGTTAACCTTGGATATACAATGTGGGGCTATTTTAACCCCAGTGATTTTACAACTTTTGTTTCATACTTTATATTTTATATTTATACCCTTGTTTCTCAGTAGCTAGAGCTGAACGTCTATCGCGGCGGACAATGAAGACAAAGAATTCCCCGATAAAGCGTATCTCCATCTGAATCGTTTCGTGAAAAGAAGACTTGTAAAATTTGGGGTCAAAGAAATCTACATGCGATCCATGAGTATTAAATGCATCCACAACGAGCAGCTGTCTGGTGCGGATTTTGGTCAGGCGGCGTTAGTTGTTTGAAAATGAAGCCAGAATTGCAGTGACTGTGAATCACATGCGTTTCAGAAACATGATGACGGAATTCTTGTGGCCTTAACTGAATGTCATGGATGTGGTTTATGCAGGACGGCTTTGTTTTATAGTCAAAAATATGAAAAAAATTTCTTTTACTCTAATACAGGTTGTTCTGCTCGATAGATAACAAAATGCATGAAACTCATTACGTGTTTCAGTACTTTATGTATTTATGTTTGTACGTACTTATGGTAAGACGAATGTTTACTTGAGCCACAATATTCTTGGGGAAAAATCATGCAGCGATATTATTTCCGTCACACGATGTATGAAACAAACTATTTATTGCAGCAACGATTTCCACACCAAATTATATCATAAGACTCTGGTGCCAACTAGCCACAAGATCAATCGACTTAAACTGGGAATAATCCAGACATAATTCATAGATGATATGTGACAGCAACCTTATCGAAATTGCCACAGTGGCAATCTGGTGAATATTTGAACATCTTGACTTTACAATGCAGAAATATCACAACTCACTCAAAAAATGCATGTTTTATTTTCAAATGAAATTGTGCACTCTTATTTTTACACCCTTTAGTTTTGGGATTTTATTTTTCCTATTAATGCTAAGTCAAATGCTAATAAGTTGAACATAAGAAACTTCCATAAAACATCTTTAAATTTACATTTTGATAAAACAAAATATACATACTGTACTTGACTAACTCTCTCTTCCCATCTCTCTCTCTCTCTCTCCATCTCTCTCTCTCTCTCCCTGACCAACACCTTCCCAATCTTTTCATCTATCTATGCCACCTAATGCCTCCATTTGTATGAACATTGTGTAAATTACTTAACATTTCCTTAAAAAAAAGAATAAATAAATAAACAAACCAAATATTTATTTAATTAAAATGAGTTTTGCAATTAAAAAAATATTATTCTGTAAGAAAATAAATAATATTGTATGAATTCATACCAGCAACTTACATACATACATACGTACATACATACATACATATATGTACAGGTACATATGTATGTACATGTATGTATGTACGTATGTAAATCTATAAACAAAAGTCTATGTAATGTGGATATTCATAAATCGAATATTTGTGGTTTTCATGAATAACCGCATAAGTCTCAAAGTGAAATTTTTCAGGAAATCCAAAATAGGAATTCATTTAAAATTACAGACTCGTTACAGAATTTGTTGAACTTTACATACAATTTTCCGACGAAGAGCCCACAAAAGTGAGATCGTAATTGAGATTAAAAGAAACAAATCGTCTACGACACTAAGTGTGCAGATAAAACAACGTATGTCGATAATGGGGGGTTTCGTTAACAAAAAATTGCAGCCTCTCACGAAGGATTTTTAGACAAACACAAGTATTTAGAAGTTATAAAAAAAAAAACTAAAATTAAGCGTAAAACTATCTTCAAATCTACTCGGCATTAACAAATTATGTTTTTATGGTAATAAGTTATTAGAACCGGCCTAATGTCGATTTCATTCTTTAGTACTGAAAACATTTTGTTTTTCATTAAATAAATTCTAAATTTATAACTTAAAAGTCTGAAAGTTAGTTAAGTTATTTTTAATAAATTTAGGCATTTATAAAAATTAAACAATATTTTTTTATTGGTACAATTTACAATAAATTAGACAGTGGTGTCGACTTTATAAATTTTCTACGAAATAAATTTAACTTTTTATTAATATAAAATTAGACTTTTTCCAAAAACTCAAATAATTTGAAAGTATTGGTTACTTCACAAATATGATCTTCTAGTTGCAATACCAAGGAATAACAATAATTCAGTTGCGCCCATGAAAATAGTAACTTCTCCCAGATACCTTGAGAAAGGTCACTTTCAGAATGTTAAACTTTTCTATAAGCAGGTGACATACACGATGGCCGATATGGTGATCGGCGATTGAATTTTTGTAAAATGGCGACTTTTGGAATGTCGAGTAAACCGGTTTTTTGCTTTGAAAAATCCGGTTTACGATTAATTTTTTCTTCTAATTTTACTTGACTAAAACAGATAGTACAAGTTTTTATGTTTTTAGTATTAAGTGAAAATTATTTGTCAGAGTCAGCAATAAGTTTACAGAGCCATCAATAAATATCAGTTTATAAAATAAGTATTAACGAAAATAAACAATGTAGATTTTTGGAAAGAATTTCTGTCATCCCTTGTCAAGTTTAGTTTGGAGACAAATCGGGTTCGGCTATGTGTCGTCTCCAGTGTAATTTTTTTGTTTTGAGAATGTTCTGAGAACTAAAAATGACACTGAAGACATAGTCGAAACCGGTTTGACTCCAAACCAAACTTGACAAGAGATGACGGAAATTCGTTCCAAAAATCTACATCAAAACCCTCTGTTAGAATATCGAATCAAGAAGAACATAAACAACTCTTTAATTTTTCTAAAATGTTTGTATCGCAATATGATAATTTTGAGTGGTTTTGGAGAGAGTAAAGGTTCTAAAAGCGGGTTCCTAACATCTCCAATATTCGAGCTATTCGAAATTTGGTTTTTTGAAAATGTCTAATAATCGGTCCCCCAAGTGAGCAGGTAATATGGCAGCTAGAATAAATAATTTTAGTGTTTAGAGCATCAGGCAAATGAATAATTTAGAACAGGAGCTTCACAACGCTAATTGTGTGCATTACCAAAAACGAATAACAAATTTTTGCAATCAAACAACACAGTCTAGTACTTCCAGACCATTTTTGTGTCAAAGTCCACCCAGTAGTTTTTGTTGTAATGTGTGTTCCGATATGCAGACAGATAAAATGTGCACCACCACCGCAAATTTCAAAACATTTTAACCTTGTTGAAGTTTTCAATTTCGATTATAAACATTTTAATACTTTCTTTTTCAACATGCCTAGTGTTACCAATATTGGACGCTGAGTAGTAGTATTTCACTACATTTTGACATTTAGGTCGAAATGTTTTAGTTCATAATGACATTTACACAAAACTTATTATTTGTTGTTGTTGTTGTCGTCAATATTACCAACTAAACGAAATATAGAGATTCATAATATAGTTGAAATATGTTGTTGGTTGTTTTGAAAAACCTAATTTATGGATTTTGTTTGGAAAAGGAACACACACACAGACATACATACACACATTGAGTTCAGCAGTTGTGATGGTTGCCGACATATTTAAGTGTAAATTTCTAATGTCGTTCTCTCTTTTGGTAAAAATGTTGCAGGTATTTTACCTCTTGTATATTCTTGTGTTCTTTTATGAAAAAATGCATGAGTGCAAATCAACAGCATGTTCCTTTCTAAATATGTTAATCAAAAAATCTTTTATTTCTTAACAAAGTTATTTAATTCTATTGTGTTTTTAAAAAAGGTAGCACTGTTTGAAGGTAACCTTATTACACAATCAGACTGACATAAGTAATTTTGAAAGTATTTTGCATAACTTTTACTCTACGAGTTCAGTTGTAAGACCACTTGACAGTCGTCAGACTGTAGGACATATAAATATTTGCAAGTGTATAAGTTATATTCGATCCTTGTAGAATGCACCTGCACATGTGTAAAATAGCCTTTCAGGTGTGAACACACATTCCTTGTAGGCTATTTACTTATTCAAAAGATTTTTTTATTTTTGCCTTGATGCCATCGTCCTTTGTAGTTCAAAATATAAATGTTTTTATGTTTGTTACATGATTTCCACAAACAATTCCTACTTTGGAAGTAATCTACATTATTTATTAATTTGATTTAAGACATTTACATATCCAGATTTGATGTAAAAGATGTTTACCAATTTCACTTTAAATATTTAATAACTAATTTCTTAATTGCCAAAAACATAGAGATATTAAAATAATTATTATCAAAATATTGTTGGCCATGATCTAAAAAGTAATTAATATGAAAATTTTAATTATATAAATCTTATTTCCAGTCGAATTTAATGAAGGCAAAATTCTTCCCATTAGAAAGCCTAACAAGCAATCGATTGTCCTTCTTCATATCGTCTGAGAAAGCTTTTTGGCATCTGTTAGCAGAATTTTGGAGGAAGGTATAAAGAATAAATTAAAGATTAAATAAACCACACAGCACAACGTTTAGTGCGAATAAGAAACTTGGTTAAATCTAATTTTCATGTACATCAAAGTAGCCTTTGATACCGTGAGACATGTTGAACTTATCCATAAAATGATTAATATAAACTGCCTTTAAGTTTGATAAAAATTGTTCAAAATTTTCTTTCTTCTCGTACTTTTGAAGTAGACATAGAATCGCATTGCTCTGTAAGTTTTAATAACCCTTCGGGCTACCCTCAGGATTCGTGCCTCTCACAAATTTATGCACATGTGATATCTCTCGACTGGAATACTGTACGATGTCAATGTTTGCAGCTGATCTAGGAAATCTATGTTCTGCTAAGCTCGCGTTGGACGTTACAAAGACCCTGCAGCGGGCTCGAGTAGAACTGTCGAGATACTTTAGAAAATGGATAATAATGCTGAACCGTGAAAAAATACAAGCAATTTATTCTTGATTTGATATTCCGACGGGGTGTTTTGATGTAGATTTTTAGAACGAATTTCCGTCAGCCTTTGTCATGTTTGGTTTGGAGACAAGCGGGTTTCGGCAATGTGCCATCTTCAGTCACATGACACTGATGACGGAAATTCGTTCCAAGAATTTACAACGAGCAATTTACTTTACATTCAATACAGTGGGAGCAAAAAGTTGAACATCTACACCTGGGAATTAAATTCAAAGACCACATGCAATATGTTGACAATAAGATGAATATTTTAATTCGTCTACAGTATCCATTGTTAAACGGAAATTCAAGACGGAACGTTAGCAACAACAAAAATTACCTTGAAATACATTTTTCATGTTTTACGCTGCACCTGTCTGGGCAGTGTCATATTAAAAAGCTACAAATTGCCCAAAACAAATTGTTAAAAATGATACACATATAATCTTTCTTGATACTTTTCTACCTGCAGACATCACGAACTCACGAATATGAAGTTACTTGGATCTAAACTGGACAGACTTTCACACAACTTTTAGTTTCGTTGCCGTAACTCGGATCAGCTTAGCTAGTTATTAAGTCCGGACTTTTCAATCAAACTAAAACATTCAAAGCGATCAAAATCGTTAAAACCGGAGTGTTATTATCAAAAAGCGATTTATGTGCCATTCCAACAGCTAAAACTCCGCAAATCCGGTTATTAAATTGAGCTCCCCAACTTTAACAATTTTAAAAATAAAAAAAAATTTTAATCATGCTGAATGTTTTTCACACTTCTCGGCCGGCATTAAATTATTTTTCCTATAAGTTTTTTTCCTCGTCTAAACAAAAAAAAGGTGTTAATGGAAAATAAAACGTGAATTTTTTGTTAAAATTTTGCAAATGTTTTGAAAAGAAGAAAATAACGTTGGATATTACCATTCTTTTTAAAGAAAAAACATTTCAAAATTAAATACACAATACAAATTGAATTGTTTTTATTAAAGCGAGAAAAAAGAAAAAATTATTGTAAACAGAAATTCATAATTAATTAATTGTATTTTAAATGCATCCGAAGGCTTCAAGGCCTGTAATAAGTTCTCAGTTTGTAAAAATATTGTAAATAAAATTGATCGTAAATCAAATGGTTTTATAAGAATGCCCAGAGGGGGCAAATTAAACGAAATAAACGTAAACACAATTTTTGCCAAATGTTTTTTCAATCGTAGATGCAACACCCAATGAAAAAAACATGGTTGTGGCATGGTCACGGCAAACAAACTATATTCTCTACAAAAACACACTGGTTCTTCAGTGTAATTTTCGTGTTCTCATGTTCTTGGAAGATGATGTTATGATCCCCCAAACCAGGATAAAACTCAAGTCAGACTACTTCACACAGGCCCATTATCCTACTAACAATTTTATTAAAGTTATTTGAGAAACTATTCGTCTCGAGTTTAAAACCTTTTCTCAATCAACAAAACCATCAATTGATTTTTCAGCGAGACATTGTACGATTGAGTAAGTCCATATAATTTTTACCTTTATTAGAACAACATTTGAAAGTAAGCAATATTGTTCAGGTTTATTAATAGACATTTTCTGGGCGTTTGATCAAGTCTGGCATGATCATTCAGTGAAATAATTCGTATTCTTCGTAAGAGCTATTTTACGGATAGAACGTTTAAAGTATCAAAATGGTATTCCAGGGCCGCTGGTTTATACTATATACGTCAACGTTTACAGACGACACTACAAAAACAAATACAACTGTTCCCACGAAAACTCACCCAGATCGACGTCTAATAGACTTTTTACACTGACCAAAATTTCGGTGAAACGAGTGGAAGATATGGGAAGAATGGAAGAAATAGGAAAGGTAGTTGTTAAATGATGTTCAGTTTGGAAAGGCTATAAATTGGTCCCGTCATATTGAGGGAAAAATCACTGTCATAAAACACGTCAACAACACTGTTTAATAGGTCCTAACTCAACCCTGACTCTGAAGTACAAAGTTCTTTTATACAAATCCAGAATAAAACCAATACTGACATCCAGAAGTTACAAAAAAGACAGTCCAGATCATACAACTCTTCGGCCTTAAAGGTTCCTAAGTGTTGTCGGCACTTTTTCCTTGATAAAAGGCCCCTTTTCACAAACCCTAAAAAGACGTATTATTTTCGCTGTAGAAATAAGACCACTTTATAGTGAATTCGCTTTGAACTTGTCTAAGTTAATGAATATTTGTTAAAAACAAATGAAAAATTAAAAGTTACCCTTATTTGGTCAAATATTTGCACCTAAAGCCAATAAAGGTTGGAATGCGATACTTAATCGTATTTTTACTTTAGATAAAAAATAAACCGAACTAATGGCAATTTATTTCCTGAAATAAAATGCTACATGTAATTGATTACCTAGAAAGTGGTCACCCACATTACCACAAAGGGGTACATTTTTACAATAGAACAAAATATTTATGTTTTCATTAACATGCAACCATAAAAACAATTTCTTAGATTTGATGTAGATAAGCCGGCTGCAGTGTTGCACATTCTTAAATGAAATTGTGGCTAAAACATGTGACATATTTTACACTACTTTGTGCAAAATATTTAGAAAAAAACATGAAATTTATTCATACTATCACATTTTTTCTAGAAAAGAAAACGCCCTAAGTAAAATGCTAAAAATTCAAAGAGAACATTTTTAAAGGAGTTTAGTCTGTGAGGAAAATTTTTCCAAAGGTGACTTATCAAGCAGAACTAAAAAATGACCATTTCAAGTGCAACTTTCTAAGCAATTCTTTTTCTTATTAATGCAGATATTTTTCAAAAGTAATTTTTTTTTTGAGATTTTTCCAAAAGGAACTTCTAAAGTTACTTTTCTTAAAACGTATTTTTTCATTAGCTTAATTTTTCCAAACTATACTATCACCACGTAGTCCAAAGGCAGCGTAATTAAAACCCAGTGAGCCAGTATACATACTCACAGTCTGTGCAATATTTTTTTTTTCGAAAAGTTTACCCTCCAAATCGACTTGTGTTTTTAAATGGAACTATTTTTAAGGCATTTTTTAAGCTTTTGCCCTTGTTGCAGAGGTACTTTCAAAAGTACTTGTTTATAATTTCTTTGTTTATATAGAACCATTTTTTAACTTAAGTGGAACAGGCTTTTTATAATTTTTTTTCTTACAGCCTGTTACTTAGTGACCGTGCAGAGAATTTATATGAAAAACACTAAGTTTTTGTTATTTATTTTTATAAAAATATTGCAAGCGAGTCGGTGGCGTGTCATACAGAAAGAGCCTATTAACATAAGTTCTTTATATGTATAACTGTTCTGAAAAAGAGAAGTTAATAGGGAAAGAAAAATTGGGTATTCACAATATTGCCGCAGGTTAAAAATTTCGAATATTACCCAGTGGACTTTCCAATTTCAGCCTTTTAGCATCTGTGAATATTTGTGGGCGAGAAATGAACAAAGAACTTTCAATAATAATAAAAATAAAATTTTCCTCACAATGTTTACGCAAGAAAAAGGTGGTGCATGCCAAAAGTCTTTCGCCAATCGATTACTTTCGACAATAAACGCACAATATAAATATTTGAGGCATAAGCAAACATTTTGTACAACAGTTTTTGTTTTAAATATTTATTGGCTTTTTAGCTGCGGAATAAATTATTTAATGCGTTTCTTTTTCTAATGGTGCAATTGCAACGTTTTCGTAGAGACATGAAGACATAAATAAACCACTGAACGTTCAACGAACGCCAACAACATTTTATTGAAGTTCGTTTTCTGTGGAAATTATTGAATTATTGTGACAGAAAATTTCGAAGAATTTAGCCTAATGCAACGAAGATTAAATTCCACTTACCTTGTGAAATGCCTTGCGAAAATTATCCGATAAAAATGCATAGAGCACCGGATTTATGCAGGAACTCGTATATGCCAGAGTTTGTGCGACAATTTGCAAAATCACGGTTAACTTGCTATCGGTATGGTAAACATCGAGAGCTTTTAGCAGCAGAATCACCTGCAAAATGTAAGATTCCATTAGTTAAATATTAAATGCAATCTCTATGTGTCGACTACCAAAATGCTAATACATGTGTGTTGGTATAAATGTGTGTGTGTGTGTGTGTAGTGAGCACATTGGGTTGATGTAGTTTTCCTAAAAGAATTTGCTAATTGTTTTAGCAAAACTTCAGCTAAACTTAATTCCCAAAAAAATTCAATATAAATCAATTTTGTTTTGTTAAAACATTTTACGCCTTTGAATAATATGATTGAGCAAACCATAGTGCAGTGATTGCAAAATAAGGCATTAGCAACTGGAATGTTGAATCAACTTTGAGCCATCATCAACAAACAATAACTGCTACACAACACAATGCAAATAGATTGTAAGGCAACGTACGTTCCTGCTCGTACAATAGAAAATTCAGACAACCAATACAAATGCCAAATCAAAGGACGAACGAACCCCCACAACAATATCATCGCTTTCTCATATTGTCTATTAGACAGTTTGCATGTCGTTCCTTCTGTCCGCTCAAGTGTTGTTGCCAAATATTTACACACCAACACACACACCCTTTAAAGAATTTGTGAGTTTTATTAACAAGCGAAACGAAACGAAAAAAAAAATAAGAAAATTGCCATCAACACAATGTTGTAGTACTCACCTGTACTGGCAACCATAATGATGCAAACGCTATCACAACAACTACCACCAGACGTGTCACACGTTTACGTCCTCTCTGTGATTCAACAGACATGCGAACACCGCTGCCTTGCCGCCACAAACGAGTTATCATACGAACATACAAACCGCTAATGACCATTAGAGGCACTAAATATGAGCTGGCAAAAAATATTGTTTGATACGCTGAGAGTGATAGAAAATTATTTTCCATAAATTGACACATTTCAAACTCGGGAACGCCAGGATCATTGGTGCGCTGCAATTAAAATGAGAAAACAAATTGAAAAAAAACTGGTTAAATATTTTAATTAAATTTCAATTTGACTTAATTGGTGTGTAACGCTAGTGTTGTGCGGTTGTGCACAGTGGTCACGAGTGTATAAATAAAATTTAAACCTGAAACGGCAATGTTTGCAGGTAAATAGCAAAAACCATTTAACAAATGTGTTTTATAAAATTAAGGACATACGGAAGAGGCAAATTTTTCTTTTAACGATTTTGTTGTTTAATTCAATAGTGTCCAATTGAAGTTTCAAAGTTCGGCAACTGACCAAGCAGCTTAAGCTCTAAAATTATACTCTATAATTTTGTTGATGTTATTTAGCAAAGCAAAGAAAATTTAAAGAGGAGGTTTGGAACTACTAATTTAAAATGCTACTGATCAGTATTGACTACGTTGTTGCTATCACTACAACGCCTGGCGAGACGGCTGACCCAACCTTATAATAGATAGTACTCGCATATTAGGATTTTAATACAATAGATTAATTATTACATTGGTAATAAATAATAAATTATATTTTAGAGATAAGATTTTAATACTTATTGTAATTTTTTTTTTAAATATTCAATAAAATAAAAGTAAAGGGAACCGCGTTATGATTTTTTCATGAAAATCGGGGTTGTCATGGGCGAGCTGTAGCATCCTATTGGCATATGTACTGCGGCGTAAATGGTATTTTGGAAGAAGCTCTTATGTCAATTGAATCTTAAATGGAAACAAATTCAAATCTTTGTGCAAAATTGTGGCCAAAGTTGTTCTTTGAAGACCAAGCTTCTGAGCACGGTGTCGAATTGAGATTGATGGATTGTTTTGAACACTTTCTTGAACAGCAGTAATGTTTTCAGCCGATCTTGCAGTACGTTGTGCTCCATGCTTTGGCCTATCAGCTAGTCCCTCTTTCTTCGAAATCATTCACTACACGATAAATAGTGCGTCTTGTTGGCACGTTGTTTCTCCCAAAAATTTCACGTAACTTTCTCATCGTCACAGTAATCGATGATTGATTTTGATAAAATGTTTTAACGATTAAAACACGTTGGTTTATCGAATATTTTTCCATAATAAATTTGCCACGTCTCTACTTCACGACTGCCAAATATGAACTGTCAAGACTAATGTTTACCAAAATGGCGGCAAAACAAAGTAGTATAGCTTCCTGGCGGACACCCTGTATTTCATGAACGGCACAACTTTAATATCAGCCATTTAATAGCCTTCACTTATTGTGGTTTAAAAATTAAGCTTGCGTAGAGATATTTGCAATTAATGATTAATCCTTTTCGTTGCACTAAATTTGAGACAAAGCGGTTAGGAAAGCTCTATGTGATATGTGCTACTTAACGCTGGCACCCCCCTCTCACTTGTTCAATATCCACCATTAAATACCCTTAAACAAGCACTACTTTTGTAAACTTTATTTTAAAAGCTCTCCATTATGCACCAATACAGACAGGCTCGTATAAACCTTTGAAATTCATTAAAACCAAAAAAAAAAACAAATTCTCCTACTGAAATTGCGGAACAAAGCAAATTTAAATCTTCAGTAAATATTGCTGCCCATAATTGCAAAATTATCAATGGAAAGCACACACACACACACACACACAAAGCTGTAAAATTTATATCGCGCAATATAAATATTGAAAGATTTATGCAAATTATTTAAACACACACATTTTGTTTTTATTTCGCCCCCGTTTTACACTTGAAAATGGTTTTTGTTCACACACACACACACACACACGTTGCATGAATATAATTAATGTTTATTGTACGTAAAGTAATGTTTATTCACAAATATCGCAAAAATAATATTTTCTATAATTTTTACGACTTTATTATGGTCGAATACTCGTATCTGGCGGTGTGTATGTTGGTTTGTTTGTTTGTTTTTTATAAGCAACACACACGAATTTGAAGCTGCGACTATTGCTAATATTTTAAAAGCACCCAGCCGCCTTCCCGACTCAACATGGTGAGGGGCGGGCGGAAAAAATACGAGGAGGTGTATATGAATATTGAACTAGAAACAAAAATTATATAAAAAATTATTTTAATAACTTTTGCAATCGTCTAAAATTCTAGTTTAGTTGTTCTTCGGTTACAATGGAACAAAAAAACTACTGCGTCAGTAGCCGTGTACAAATTGCTAGCTGGGATTGTTTGTTCAGTTTATCTCGAAAATAAAGTAACTGACATATTTTTCGAATTTAACTTTTTGATGCACAATTCTCCTATAGCCTCCAATACGTCGTCTGGTAAAATATTAAGTCGAAATTAACAAAGTTAGAAAAATAAAAAAACTTTAAATTTTAACATAATCGACATCCACCTTTTGCTGTGAAAGCAAGATATCGTAACTCACATATAAAATGTGAGAGTAGCCGAAGAATTGGCAAAATAAACGAATGAATTAATCAATATTGACATGTGTAACAGTTGTCTATTAGCGTCCTTAGGCCCGCTACTGTGTACGCAAATGACACTGCACTTGTTAGTGTAAATAAAAACCCGAAGACTGCTTCGGAGCAGCTAAAATCTCACATTTTCGAGCTAGAGGATTGGTTAAAAAAGTGGAAGATAAAGGTTAATCCCTTGAAATGCGTTTACAAAACTTTCACATT
This sequence comes from Phania funesta, assembly GCA_963932375.1. Lineage (NCBI taxonomy): Eukaryota > Metazoa > Arthropoda > Insecta > Diptera > Tachinidae > Phania > Phania funesta. Next base: position 9,412,215 of record OZ010652.1, read on the forward strand.
TAGTCACTGTTCCAGCTGTATTGGCTTATAAACCCCAACTCAACTCTGGAGCTTAAGTATAAAGTTCTCCTGTACACCAGAGATTGAGAAGAATCCATACCCTGAACCTTAGGAGACCCCATTTTAAAGTGCTTTCATGTGTAATAAAAAGCTAACAACGATCACAAAATCTCATGGTCACGGAAGAAAATCAAATTGACAAAACCATTTCTGTATTTTTAGTACCGAAACTTATCCAAATACTGTAGAACTAGTTAACCATAATGCGCATCTCTTATTTGAATTCCATAACTTTGTAATTGTGCTTTAGAAATTCTATATGAAAACACAGAACATTTCAATTACGAGACTATCTCGCAAATTTCTGCCCATGCACCCTCAGGCATGCGGATATTTTAACCTCGCGTTAATGCACGATAACGTGATTGGACCAAAAAATTTCTCAAGATCAAACATGATCACGAGCGAGCATGCATAATTCACGCAAATTCGATATTGTTGTATCACTGCCATTCCGGCCTCATTTCAATCACGCTTCCTGATGAAATACCGGCCCAGACAGGTTTTTGTTGTGGATGCCCCAAATTCGACACTTTTGCTTAAGTATATTTATACGAAGACATTCAGATGAACATACCCTTGATCGGTGGAAATTCGCATTCACTCTACTTTGCTTCATCATTACCCTTTAAACGAGTTGCCGGCGCTCTGCATAGTTTAGGGTCCTGAGTAAAATTCACTGAATAGTGCTTAGCTAAATTTTAAGTTGTTGGGAACAATGACGAATTGTTGTTTTTACAGCAACAATTTTTTCACGAGACCGACCGGTACGTCGACGCAATAATCGAACCAGTTAAAAAAAATTTGAACCACTCTTGGAGGTGTCATATTAGCTGTCCTTCGTAGATAAAAAATTTCGCGAAGATTTCGAGTAGTCTCAGCGTTATTTTACTAATTCTTTAAATGGGTTTTCACAATGATAACGCGTTTTTCTTTTGTTAAACGTCAATTTTTTTTAATATTCAGAAGAGTGTTAGGTGACACACACCTGATATAGAACAGAGTTGCCATATGCTCGGAGAAACATATTACAAAATTTAATCAGTGCATTCCTATTGGGACAACCGGTAGATATTAAAAGCTCACCATACCACTAATAATATTTTCATTTCCTTCAATTTGAAAAACCCACTGTTTGTTTATCTATCAGCCATAAAGAAAGAAAATTTCCATTTTTAAACACAAAGTTTGTAGTCGCTCGCATGTTCTTGTTTGAGTTTTTTTTTCCTTTTTGAACAAAAAAGTTTTAAATTATTTATTTTAATAATAGCCACTATAAAAACAATTCTTTCATTATGGTTTTACTTTATTTATATTTTACTGCTGTTCAATGCGGACATTTTTCACACTTGAGGCTGATAAATACATTAACAAGGAAATTAAAATGAAATTAGAAAAAATATTTAAAACACACAGGAAAAAAATGTTTGAATTATTGTTTATAGTTGGAGAACATGGGAATAGTGGAACAATGCACAGTGGGATTAATGAATGATTTGTATTACTTTTTGCTACTGTCGTTGTTTGTATTTCCAATAAAATTACAACATTTATCAGAAAACCATTAGAAACATAAAATTAATAACCGACAAAGAATTAAATCATCAATCTCTTAGACCTTGTAGTGTGTATATTTTTTTTATTTTCTCTATAAATATGAAAATCTTTGTTCAAAAAGAAGTTTTGTTCTATTGCTAACCCTTTATGTAAACAACACACCAATAAATTGCCACTTAATTGTTGCACAAAGTGGGCCTTTAACATTAATTCAATACACAAACAAGCTGTACCCGTATGCATCTGGTCACTTGTTTGTATTCAATTTGTCGTAGTGTGTTCAAAATATCATTAAACATTCTAATAAATATTGTGGGTTTGTTGTCCTCGTCACTGATTAAATAGAGTACTTGTATATGTATTTGTGCATGTAGCTACAAGTCATTAAGCAAACAAATACTCATACACTCAGCAGTGTTGCCAGAATTTTTTAAGGCAAATTCAGCAAACGGAAGAGCAGGAATTTTTTTAATGCAAAATCCTCGAAACATCTTTGAAACACAAAAATAATTAAACATATTTTTGTTTTGCTTTAAACCAACCACAATTCCGTTTTCATTAATATGGCAACATTGTGACATCTTAAAATTATTATTGTCAGCAACTGTATGAAGCACAGTATAAAACACCGATAACATCCTAACTGTAACTATCGGCAAGTTGTTATAATGGCCCTGAGAGTAATGTCCTGTGGATTGTAGCAATCTACACACAAACTTTTAAAGAGCTTCTTACATTGACAAGAAATATGTATTTAACATTTTAAGGATGCTGACATATGCCAAGTGCTGTACATAACATTTTTTTTAATTTGCCAATAGTTGTGTTATTTCTAGGCTGGTTGTCGGAAGAAGCGTTGCAAGCAAATCACAAAAATGTAAGAAAAGCGCGGTTGTCGCATCCTAGAAAGTCGTCTCGAATAAAAACGGATATGTATTTAATGAATCATTTGTCACTATCCTCAGATTCCCTTTTATCTTCGAGGAGGAATATTAAGATTAAAAATAATATAGATCTCAGAGATATTGCTAAATATATTACAGAAAGAAAAGTGTTGTTAATGAGATAGAGAATGTTTAAAACAGTGCTAAGGACTTGACGTGAGAGTGAGTGACAATGACAATATTTACGTGTATGTATTTGTCCTGCTTAAGGGCGTGCTAGCCTCAACAAAATTTCAATTTATTGCTCGTGAACACACACTCACGATGAAGTGAGTGTGTGCGTGATTGTGAGTCAAAATAGCCACGTGCAATTCTGTATTAATAATTTGTCACAAATTTACCAAGTTTCATGGAATTCGGATAGCTTTTGGCGGTATGTCGTTATATGGCAACAAAGCACTGTGCGCCGTCTTGCTGAAACCACATTACCCCCAGATCCATGCCGTCCAGTCCAGGTAACAAGAATTCCGTTATCATATTACCATACCGAAGGCTGTTCACTACTACTACAATTTCGGCCTCAATTACAAAAATGTCTGGGCCAATCGCAGAGTCTAAGCAGAACCTCGTTGTGGATGAATTTGTTTCCAAAGAATTGCATGCGGATTTTCTAAACCACAAATATAATAAATTTTGCTTATTTCCGAACCCATTCAGGCGAAAATGCACTTTATCGGTGCTCGTAATGTTTTCGAAGTGCTGGTTTGAGCTCCTGAACGTGGATGTCTTTCGTCAAAATTCACTGTATAGTGCCTCGGGAAATTTAAAGTTTTTGGGCAACGATGCAGAATTGATGTATCCGCTGACACACTCGCTTACAGCCAAAATGTTTTCGAGACCGGCAATTTTCGCCATTTTCGCAAAGGGGTTTCACTACGATAATGCGTTGCCTTTTGTGAAGCGCTTCATTTTTAGCAATCGGAACTGTGGTACGTGACATCTATGAATTTATTAAAGTTGTCACTTGCACGAAAACAAACATTGCCACCGAACTCACGTAGTGTATTCTTAATGAGACACGCTATACTTACATCTGTTTGCCCAAATCGTAGATACGTAAATATGGAATAAAATATCTTTTAATCTCTACTTTGTTGTGGTTTACTCGTAACATTCAATACTTGTGATTGACTAACGAATCCATTTTATCACTTCGTTTGTAAAATACACGTACAACAACACAACAAGAAACAGGTTAAATTTTATCTAAATTAATTTCGAAATTTTTTTATTATTAACAAAATTTATAAACTTTCAAACAGTGTAAGATGAGTGGTAATCAAGAAGTCAAGTTGGATTGCAGTGGCAAATTATTTTCCATAAATTAATTATGATTTTATTCATATATTAATTTGCTAATGGAAATTTCAGTTCGAAGATTAACAAGAAAATTTTAAACATTTGAAGAAACTAAAGAGTGAGAGCACTAGGAGAATTTTTGTTTTAAAATAAGTAAAATATTTGAAGAGTGATTTTACAAGGCGTCCCTTTTATGTCACATCAACTTACCACTATTCCATGTGATATGGCGACCGGCGAAGATGCCGCCAATATCAGCGTCCATATGGCTACAATACAAATCTTTGTGATTTTTTCCGTACGCAACATACGCGAACGTATCGGATGTACAACAGCTAAAAAACGATCAACAGACATCAAGACCAGCGTATAGATGCTCGTAAATGCTGTAACCACAATTAAATACTGCACAATACGACACCACAAATCACCAAAAGGCCAAGTCTCTGCCACATAATCGGCGGCGGTGAAAGGAATACAAAATATCACGAATAGCAAATCTGCCACTGCTAAATTTACAATCAATAAATTTGTTGTCGAATGCATCTGTTTGTTGAGACACACGACCAATATGACCAAGATGTTGCCGAAAAAGCCGGTTACAGCAATAACTCCAAAACATAATGGCACCGTTACGCCCACCAAACTATGGATTTCGTGAAAATCATCTTGGAAAAATGACTTTCCAGTTGAGTTATTGTGTGCGAAATGTGCATTGCGGGTGGCAGGAGTGGAGAAGTTTGCTAAAGGCGGCATTTTAGACGATATTTTTTTAATTTTTAACGTCTTATTTTTTTTTGTGTTTAATTTTAATGTTCTAATTTTTTTTAATTTATATTATTTCTTAATTAAACATGTTTCACATTAGAATTCGTATTAATTTTGTGTAGGTTCATTTACAACATCTTTTTTAAATTTTATTAAAGTTTTACTTAAACCCAAGTTAAAATTTTATTGATTTTCACACTTTTGACTCAAGAAAAAAATCAGTTACACCATTTCCAGTTGATTTTTTTTTTTTAGTTTCTCTATCTCTTCTGTTATTCAAGATTAATTTAAAATAATGTCATCACTACTTAATTCTCTGTTGCTATTGAATATATCAAATAGTGAACATCCTGCATTAATATAATAAGGCTTCATGCACTATGGGAACTAATTAAAGGTTGCGCTAATCAATCCGCAATTAGTTTGAAATTTAATAAACGAGGAAGGAATAAAATAATTTTCATTAATATTACATTTCTCTGTTAAAAGAAGTTTCTATTTAGGGCAAAGATCATAGTTTATCACGGTGGTAGTAGTATCACCAGGTGAAATTAATGCGACCACCAACGCTGCTTTCTATACGCACTTGTAAAAGTGTCGAATGTAGATCCATAACTTCCTGGAACTTGAACTTACTCCTTGCTGAAATACTTGGAGCTATCTAATCTTCGCTGGAATAAGTCAAAACTATAGCTATCACGTTCATACACGAAGTAGTCAAACCAAAAACAACTTATCGTCCCAGATAATAGTGATACTAACCGTTTGAGTAAGGGTCGAACGTCGTGTTCTTCCAGATTTAGGCTGTAGACAAGCCACGTGGACTGGTTCCTCCACATCCCCCGGACAGCAATAGATCATGGAATTAACCAATAAGACATGCCTCGGGGGAGCCCAATAAAAGTAGACAGATGTCAAAATAAAAAAAAAAAATGTGTTTGAGATATTGACAACACATTTTTGAAAGGTAACATATCTTAAATGACCGCATTAACTGCGCTTGGTGGCATGTATTCGAGAGGTCGAACTATCATTAATTTTGCAGCAATGATTCTGTTGTCGTTGAGGGCTTCGGTCAGTTGCCGCTAAATGGCGGAGTCCTACGACTTCAAAAAATGCCTTAATAAAAAGTTTAACAGCAGTTCAATTGAGCTCTGCAAGAACTAACCATAGTCTCAAATTATGCTGCAGACTGGGCACTGTGGCGTCAACCAGCTTAAAGCACACTTTCTCCATGTTCATTCTGTTAAATTCAGGCCAAAAGAAAGAATTCATTATTGAAAGGTAAAGCTTGCCATTGACTATGAAGTGATCATCAATGTTCAGTTTTCGAAGAAAGTACGGACAATGATGCCGTCTATCAAAGATCCATAGAAAACAGTAGCTTTTCTGGATGCATGGTCACCTCATGTAGTTAGGCGTCGTTCTATATACGGAAAATTTCCCCGTTTACATACATTGTTTTTATTAAAAAAAGCAACAGTAGAGTTGTATCATTGGAATGTGGCATGAGCGAATAATAAATAGCATATTTAAAAAACGCAGCCAAATAACATGAACTCCCCTTATTAGAAGACCCTTTAATAACTAACCAGCAGCATATCAATTCTACTACCTTATTAATACATCCAATACATAGAGTGTGTTCTTCCTCCAAGTTTTTGCTTGGCCTTCTTCAAGTATATAGAATAAAAATGCAATTTAGTGTTCTTTTCTAATAAATTCAAGGTTACAAATTGTAAAATGAGTTGCACTTTAGGCACCTTAGCACAGTCAGTGCACTGAAAAACAGATGACATTTTACTTACATTTTTACATAACAGAGGGATTATTTTTTTAAGACACAAAAGCACCATAAGTCTTTAAGGATCGCAAAAGCCTTATAAAACTTGTGTTGTAGAGAGAATGAAATGTTTAAATTTTGTGGAATCTGTTTTCTTGCAAGTGGCAGCTCTGATATTTGACAGCTGTCACTTGTTATTGTTCTGATTACTAAAAGCGGAGTGCTATAAAAGAAGAGCGTGTTGTTGTTGGGGAAAAATTACACTGTGAAAAAATCATATTCACCGACGAAGCACCTTTCCATCTAAATGGCTTTGTGAATAAGAACATTTTTGGAATCGCAGCTCAGAAATCTGAACGTGATGTATAAGAAACAAAATGCATGCATAATGAGCCGCCATGCTGCGGATTTTGATCAGTTTGAAGTTTGAAGAGCATTCATTGCAGGAACATGATAACGGAATTCTTGGGGCCTCAACTGAACGGCATTGACCAGAACGACATGTGGTTTTAGGAGGATATAGCAACAATCGTTTTATTGCAGCTCATAATTTCCGCAAAATTCTGATGCCAAGTAACCAGCAAGATCGGGATTTTGTAAACAATTCTTGAGCCCAATACCGCGATCCAGCACGTCATCGAAGGGATATTGTCTCATTTTTCGTTTCATGAAAATAGCTCGGTTCTGTCATCAGAGTGATGAGGGTTATTGCCGGATGTTATATTTCATACTTAATCACAATGTGTCTACTTGACAATCCAATTGAAATACTACAACTCCCTCAAAAAACACGTGTATTATTTTTAATTGAAATAGTACACCCTAATAGAGACACCCCCCTTTATTTAAGGTAATATTGGGAACACACAGTAGAAGAGATTAAAACATAAACGGAACGGAGAAGGAATTAAACTGAAAATATGTTTATACAAATTACAAAAACTAACAAACAAAAAATGTCCTTTATCCGTACACTGGAAATGGTGTAAAAACTGTAACACTTTTGCTTTACGAAAAAACACTTGCGAATGCATTTTGCTTACACACATCTATAAATATATAATCCTTTTTTTATCCCTTTGTTTTTTTTTATTATTTTATTTTTACAGCCGGTGCCAATTTTATTTCAAATAAATGTGCCCCAAAGGTGTGTGCCACTTTTCAATACAAAAACACAGCACAATGAACTAAATATATCGCAAAACATTCGCATTAGCACATTTACACGTTAACACTATCAGCAGACTGTAAATCGATATTTTCAATTCGATGCTAGAATTCATTTGTTTTTTTTTAATTGAAAAGACTTTCAAGGACAACAAAAATTTAAGGTTAAACCCGAAACAATGTCACACTCAAAGTAAAAGGAAATTGTTACGGAACTGCAGCACAGAGATGGGTATCCCGTTGGTTGACATGACTGAAATTATTTGCGCTGTTTTTAAAGCAAAACTTCCCGTAGCGCTTTTAGACAAAAGAACAAAACTGATTTAAACTGCTCCCGTTCATAACCAAAACACAACTGGTACATTGTTTGTTTACCTTTGCATCTTTTATTAAAAACAACAACAACAAAAACAGCAACAAAAACATTTAGTAAAGTTTAGCCAAAAGCAATTATTCTGAAATTGTAAGAAGTCATCCAAACAACCAGGGCATTAGCTGGGTGACTGAGTATTTGTTCGGCTGATGGATTAACTGACCGGTTGGCTGCCTGCAGTCTTCGGACTACCTTTTCATTTAATGGCCAAGAGAGTGTGTTCTATGAGATTAAGATAAAATAGTTTTCACACCTAATGGAAATTAATTTTTTTAAATCAATTTTTGATATCAATTTGGTGCCCAATAAAAGGAACGTCACTAAAGAGATTGTCCATTTTGTGTTTGGCTTTGCTTGGGGGAGACCTACAAAATTCGAATTGTTTTTTGTTCTCTCTAATAAATATGTGAGGATGTAAGTAAGTGCAGGTAAGAGAAAGGGCGGGTGATGGTGGGTTTAAGAAGCTGCTGTAGTAAAAGAATCTTTCTCTTCTCCTATGCTAAACTCATATTAAAATTAGAATTATTCAAAAAGGTCATGATGTACAACAACTTAAAGAAAAACTAAATGTTTTCGAATTTTAACCCAACTCATTTTGTTATAGAAAATTCAATTTATTTGTGGGTTGCTTAAGCCAACTAATCAGAAACCTTAAACCAACTGAGAAAGCTTAAAAAAGATACAACATTAAAGTTTTACAAAAAGCCCTGAACAAACAAATTGTTGTTGTTGTAACAGCTCTGTTGCTGTCCGAAGTTCTTCCTTGGGAAAAAAAACTTCCGGTTGATACTTCTGCTGCTGCCGAGTTGATAATCTTTGGCCACGTGAGCCTCGGGTTGTTCCGGAGCAAAGATCTATTTGTTGGGAGGAACGTAACAAGTTGTTGATTTATTTTACTTACTTGCCTTATTTTTTTTTAAAGAAAACTCCCTTTATTTCAATGTTCTCTATTATAGCAGCATTAGGTGGTCGCAAAGACTCCATGTTACATCCTTCCAGCATCATTTTCCTTAACGCGTGTCGAAGTGATAATAAAATCATTAAGAGTTTTGCAATAATATTGGCCCATTGAACATGGGGTAGCCTCGAATGGTGGCTCTTTGACTTTGGAAGCAACTGTGGCTTAGTGGCAAAGACCTGAGACTTCAAAAAATCGAAAAGTCTTAGGTGATGAATTCGCACGATCCTGGCGGCTAATTCTTATCATCTCCGTAAAACATAACCATATCCATGAATCATTCATTTCGAATATATATTGTGGCGTTTGCTGTGTTGTACATAGAGACTGTGTCTGAGTGGCATCACATGTAGCCTACGTTCATATCATATGATTCGGATCAAAAGAAATTATTTATCACTTATCTGCCGTTGCCGATGATGGCCTCACTAATGTTCTTTTCGAAAAAGTACAAACCAATGATGCCGCCGACAAAATCCAGCGTGATTGATTTCCTATGAAAAAGCTTAGAAATATTTCAACAATATAATTCAATACGGCGGCCATAAAGCATAAATTCATAAAATATGTGCATTAGTAATTTGGAGTGGTCTGATGAATCCCAAAAGTACCTTGATTTTATCTTTGTTTTGCCCTTTTGCAGCAATTTTTACAAAAGTTTTACGAAGTCTGCCACCTGTTGGTGGTTTTTGTCATCACAAATAAGTTTATTGACACACATTTCGAAAGTCAAGTCAATCGGCATTTCTTTCAAAAATCGCATCATAGTACGATTTGCTTGCTTCCACCTCCCTTGTTTTATTTTGTTGTAAAAAATTATCATCATTTTTAAACACATAACGTCCCGTGATGCCACTAGTGTGTAAAACGCACCAAACGGTGGGCTTTTCTGAATGTAATGGAGTCTGTTGTGAATTACTTTCACTGCATATGCGGCAACTTTGTTTATTAAACAACCCGTTAAGCCAAAAATTAACTTCATCGCTGATAACAACTATGCGATAAAATATCAGTTGATGACTGACTTTCAATGTATATATGGATAATTTGGTAGTGTTGTTCAAGTGTCAATTAAAAAGTGAGCAGAGTATGACATTTCGTTGAAGAGTTAATTAACCCTTTCGTAAGTTCTATTGGGCTTAAGAAAACCCTCTATATATTGCTTTAAAAATTATTAATATTAATAACAGCGTTGCTATTTATCGTATTAGATAACGTTTTTTTTTAAAGGAAAAAAGGTTTGTTTTATACTTAAAGCACGCTAAAACATCAAGATCTGAGACTGTGCGCCGGCGTAAAATTATCATCATACAGTATTCTTTTATGGATGTATTGCCACCTGGTGAAACTCGCGAAGGTTGACGGCATCCCATAGATCGGAATTTCGCTTGTGAACTTAGCTACTTCTTAAAAAAATCGACTCATAGCTTGAGATGATGCTTCTTTCTGCAGTGTCTATGGACATAAGCCTTGAAACTTCAAGTTGCAATTTGGGATATCTTACTAAAAAATTTTGAAAACTTTTATTCTCACTCGTTACTCTGGACTTTCAAGGGAACACTACATTGGCAGAGGGCATCACCACTATCGCTGACAGTAAATATTTTCATGGGAACACGAAGCCTTCGATATCTCGCCGTGTGCAACTTACAAGGATCTCAATATCATTCATTCTTAAAAGGAATTTCGAGAAGTGAAACTTAAAAACACAGCATTTACTTCTTGAACATACCTCGTACAGGTGTAACTGCGACATGCTGTGTAAATTCAAAATCCATTTAATCTCTTTCCAAACAGAGAATATTTCCTAAGAACTGTAAACAACATTTTTTTAATTGTTTTATTTTTAATCTTTAATGTCAATAGTTTACTTGCCACTATGCGTTTCAATAGACGTTTCTTATTTATTTTTCATCGTCATTTTTCAGCAGCGAATGTGAATGGAATTTTTCGTTTATTTTGTGTTTACATAGTTTTCGGCAAGGTAGCGTTCGTTTGGCGAGCTGTCAAAACTTTCGACGTTTTCAATCACTTGCAACAAGTTTAAATTATTAAAAAAAAAAGACTGGGGAATTTTAATGTATTTATGTATCGGTGCTTCTGCCAAGTTGTTTGAAAATATTTCTGTGTATTTGTTGTCATTTTGAAAAGCCAACATGAAAAATAAGAACTCGTTTTCTTAAATAAAAAAACACCAAAATTAAAAGTATGTTTTTTATAAGTTTTAAAAACATCTAGACTTTACTTATGCGTCACCTTTATGCTGCTTGAAAAATTTATTCAATTAAAAATAATATTCTGAGTGCAAAAAAATAAATCATTGGTTTGTTGAAAATGAACAGAAAATACCGAAAAACACTGTTGAAAATAACCTTTATGCTATCGCACATATGAAACTGTAGAAAAGATTTGATTCATTAAAATTTAAGAACAGCCAACAACAAAAAGAAACCCATGAGGTAGGATGAAGAAACTAAAATGCTTACTAATGAATGTTATAAATCAATCTTACTAAGTAACCATAAAATGGAAAAATGCCACATTTGGTTTATTTTTCTCTACCTTGATTCCTACATAACCCTTCTTTGTGGTAGCATGGCAAAGGCTCTTAGAGAAGAGCCACTGCTCTACAGAATGCCGCACAAAATGGATCTTTATTGCTTAACTCGCTTACAAAAAGAAGTTAATGATGTGTAAAATTGTTTAGGTATTTATTTATATATGTATTTGCTCGTAGCATACTAACACTACTGTGCATCACACATACACACACATAACTGTATCACATACATACTATTGTATTTACACATTTTTATTCCTTAAAATATGTAAATTGTTATATCTATTGGGTAAAAAGTAGAGTAAAAATAATATAATAATAAAGAAATGAATAAAAAAGAAATTGAAAAAAACACATTAATGTAGAATTTGTATCCTGCTTGTGAAGCAAAACAAGTAGATTTTCATGTTCCTAAACGAACTGCTACAAAATTAACATATTTATTTTCATCCTTGAAGCATACTTTAAGGATTTAACTTTACTTCCGTTTCCATAACAATGTGAAATGATTAAAGGTTGAAAATAAAATTCAGGTTGGCGAAAAGAAACTTCAAGGAACATATGTACAGACATATGTGGGTTAGTGAATTGTCAGAGAAAGGAAGGAGAGGATTTAAATGATACTACCAAAAAATGAGCACCCAAGAACTTCCTTATAAGATGTTGTAGCTCCTTAACATATTTTGTAATAGGAAAAGGCTGGTAGCGTTTTGCTTTTGAACTTCTTACAAAAAATATCAATTTCATATGGCAAAATGAGCAGAAGTTGAATTTAATATAATTCAGCTTTTAATTATTTCAGCTTGTTAATATTTTATTATTATTATCGAGGCCATGTGCACCTTGACCCATCGGATTTTCTATAAATGAGATTTTTTTTACAAATGAATCAAAAATACCTGGTTCAGTAAGACGCGAAATAAATCGATTGCTGTCTATTAGACCCTGCCAAGTAGCTTCGCTCTGCGTGACCTCAGAGATGGACAGTCGCATATCAAAGGCTTGGATCTTTTCCATCCGCAGAATTTACACTTAATAGTCTCCGAATTCCCTATAATAAATTTATGGTATCTAAGATCTAAATGCCCAGCAAACCATCACAAATCAAATTCAACATCAATAGAAGACCTGTGTGTTGCTATCACTTTCAATACTCTGTCGTCTGAACGAACATTATTAATCATTTCGCTTCTTGGAATCGAACTTCTTCCTCATCACACAGTCTCTAGTAGTTGCTAGCATTTGTCCAAGGCTTAGATCCCTCATGGCATTCATATTTAACACGTGTCTGCCTGTGGTCGTAAGCCTTATGCTAGCCAGTGATGGACATTCACATACAATATGCGCTGCTGTCTCAGCCTGTTCCTAAGGAGTATCTTTAGAGACTGACCCGCACACCCCTTGCCAGGATTTCTTACCCACCTTTTTTAGAATTGTTCCATTAGCTAACTGAAGCTCCTACACCGAGTAACATCTCCACCTCTTGCGAGGCTTCACTGCCTATCGCTATGCGAATCTTACGGTTCCACGCGTGGCATTCTTGTGCGCTTCGCCTATCGTTTCCCCCGTTGACAAATTTAAACTGAAGTTCCCTCAGAGAATTCATATAATTCTTACTAGTAATGCTGAAAAAGAGGTTCACCTACACAGAGTTTCATATGAACGGGCAAGTCTGTATTAAAACTAGAGATCAAATGGTATCAACAGTTCGCGTACTAGGGACCAATTAACGTCTTGGCCACGCATCGCTGGCGTATGCTGTTCCACCGTGGATTAGGGGTTTATTATAGGAGAGTATTAACTTCTCTCCGATCGACTGATTTAGCCAGACTCCTTGCAGGGACGGGAACCTCTTAACGGCTGCCATCACCAGGAGGTATTAGTCAGCTGACGGTTATGTTTTTAGTTTGCGTGTGGTTTCTAACTATAAAAATATGATGAAAATTCATTAGACTAGTTGGTCTTTAAGCGATTTGTGTTTGCAAAATCCACCCTTTCAATAGATTTGCTGGTCTTTTGATTCAATATTTGATCAATTAATATTAAAACCGCTTCCCAGTGAAACTTTCATCTGTGTGTATTATGTCTCTTGAGTCAAGTTCAGCCGATAAATGTTTTCAAATCTCAGTAATAGTTTGCTGAAGCTCCTCTGCCTCTTCGTTCATGCTTATCCATGATTTGTGCACTTTGTAATTATTTTGATGTCACACTGTAGTACAACAGTTTTAGATAAAATATAACGCCAACATTAAATAACCAGAGCCTTGGTATTAAATTTGTAAAAGTATTCATGTGCAACTGATATTTTAATAATAAAATTTGAGGTTTCTAATTAGGCTGTGTATCACATTTACTTTTACCAATAGTATCGATTTTATTATGGGCTTGAAAAGAAAATTTAATGCCAAAACACTAATACAACCATCCGACTAAAAAGTTTGGAAAATTTACAAACAGACTAAATCATGAATATGCATGTCCGTGCATGTGTGTTTGTAACGAAATGTGTTACTTTAAAAGTTTTGGTTTTAATTTTAATCTTTTTAATTACATTTTGTGGTTATCAAAAACTATTTTCACAAGAGCACACAAACACTGGCTTAAGCACACAGACAAGCTCACAGACACACGCGCACACATGTTTGCAAAAATTATTGCAAAAATGCATCTATTGTGGGGAGTAGAAATTATGACATAAAATTAAATGAACGTGTAACTTTCGATGCATTTGTTTAGCAGCACAAAACTCACAAATGTGTTTTGTTTTGTATCATGTTATCGTTATTATTGAACTTAGTCATCAAATCAAATTTAAAATTTAAACTCATCATGGCATGGCCACCTTCATTGACGTAATATTTTTAGAATTAAAATTTTTCTGCCAGGGCCACTGGATTGAGCGCTCATTATTGTGATTTATCAATTGTACGTCGAATACCAGATACGATTATGCCTGATTTCAGGCACTAATTTATTCATACGAATCTCTCTTGTGTTTAAAATTTAAAGTTAACTTTATTATCTACACTTTTGCTTAGTGTCCTTGCATTTGGAATTTTGATGGTGTTTGTGAGGAATTGAACGAAATAAAAAACACATATCAACTTTTATTTTAACATACATTTTGGGGTCATCTATAGGGTGACCAGATAGATAGAATGATAGAGTTTTCGAAACGTTGTATTGCAGAAGCTTTTATAGTATCCTAGGGTATCCGGTTACCAAAATATTCCGTTAGATTTGCCATTTCATTATACACCGTGGAGAAGTTTAAGCCCCACTACATTTTTCTGGATCTTCAGCCACTATCCCGACAGATATAAGTGCGAAAAGAAGAAGAAAACACATCCGCTGTAGCGTGCAATTTCAAAGAAGACCCGAAAATTGGCTATTGCCAAAGAGTCACATAAGATTGTGTTGACACAAGAATAGACAACGCCACGAGTTCGCTTAGTGGAAGCTGGAAGTGCCATCTTCTTGGGCGAGGTCCAATTTTGGCTTAGCTTTAATGTCAGCAACCAAAATTGTAGTTATTCGAGCAAATAGAATCCACAAGTTCTTCGGCAAACATCACCGCATCCACTAAAATTCACTGTTTTTTGCGATTCATGGTATATCAACATCATCGGGTATTATTTCTATCGAAATGACGAAGGAGACGCCGTTACCGGTAATCGTCCTTGGTATAAAGTAATGTTATCCGAATTTATGTAGCCATAGCTAAACAACACCGGTATATTCGAGTTGTGGTTCCAAGAAAATGGCGAAACCTGACGTGTCGCTTCCACTTCCAATATCGTCGTCTGAACGTACTCTTTCAACCATTTCGCTTTATATGTCTCTTATAATCGCAAATAGCGCTACTTGGAAACCGATTTTTTCAAACTTGAGCCTAGTAGAGTTGATGCTGTCAGTAAAATGATGGTTTCATATTCTACAAACGGCAGTCAAACTGGCACAAAGTGGTTACTTTTTATTGGTTTGTCACCATATATTTTAGCATTATACCAGAATAAATATTTTTAACGGGAAAATTTTTTAAAGGAAATTTTCGATGCCAACACTTCGTTTATGCCAACAAAATAATTGTTTATTACTCGCTCTTTGATTAATCTGGCAACTACAACTCACGACTTTAAAAATAGTTTAAAGTTAGTGATTGGGCAAAAAAGTCGCCAAATACTTGCATATTCAACCATTATCGCACGCTATAGCGTCGATACCGAAATTCTGTTTCGCACGCTATAGCGTCGACACCGAAATTTTGTATGACAGGAAGTTCTGCAATCAGCGAATACTTCAACAATGTTTCCAGCTGATAATACGAATTCGGCATTCGTTATTCGATGTTTGTTTTACATCACAAAATTTTCATTGTTTTAATTTTCCTCATGTTTGAGGGGAACGGCGGCTATGCGCGAATTAACTCAATACAAAACTCCCATTTTTCCGTTTGGAGAAGACAAGTTAGCAAAACGGAATTTATGATTTGTGAATAAATATTCTTATTTAATTTGATTGTTGGCCGCTCATAACTCAAATACCGCAAGTGTTTGTTTTTGCAACATGTTCTTTATTTTTCCAGATCTCCCATCTTTGCAGGCGGTTTAGTTTTGAATTCATGAAATTGATTTTTTAAATTGAAGGCTTTTAACACTCGTCTGCTGGTTGGTAAATGTTTTGTAAACAGACTAAACCAAACTAAACTCTTTTGATTATTTTTCCCTCGTTTATTTGGTCATTCCATTGAAAAATACTTGTAGGCAACAATTCTGGCAATATTTTCTAACCAGGTAGAAATTCAAACAATCTTTTTTTTTTGATCAATTTATTAGTTACAACGCACAGTGGAGATAAGTCCAATATGAAATTTCGAAATAGGAGGTAGTTTATCACAGTAAAAGTAATATTTACTTATGCGCCCCACTGTAACGCATGTTTTAAAAGTATTTTACCAAGACTTATAAAATGGCGATCCACGTCCAACAATTTGCAACGCTGAGGCGATACAACTCGTACTTCTTTATTAAGGCTTCCACAAAATGTGCTGATGCGACTGTTATTTGGTTATACCTGTAGGCATTAACTGAGCCCAGTGCTTCGGCCCGTTGTGAACTCCCCATTTTTGAAAAAATCTGCATGCTGTGTTCACCGAACAAACCTCCTGAGTAGTTGCCAGTCAAATGGGACACGGCCGGCAAAGTATCGACCGCGAAAGATCGGGGGTTTCGCCCTGCATTCATCACTATCCGCACTATCCGCACAACCTATACCGCGTAGATGTGCTCGCACGCCCAAGTTCACGGTCAGTACACTCACACACTCACCTGTTTTATCCCCATTTGGGTCACTCAATAGGGTCTTATTTGACGCGCCATGTTTTTATCCGCCAGTGCTGCATAGGTACTCTTTAGCTAATTTTTTAGCTCAGCTTACGTGGCCTACATCGGGTTCGCGCTTCGTAAGCCTACCTTCTGTAGATCCATGGCTTTAATTGCAAAACCTCTGGCTCGTTCATTTCCATAGTGGCCAGGCACCCAAATAATGCTGAGTCGACCATGCGTTGGGTAGTCGTTTATCTCTTTTATATATTCAAGTTTCTTCCTGGATCTAACCCTAGCAGATTCTAGTGCTCTTATTGTTGTATGTTTCGCCGTAATAATGTTTATGTCCATGGGCCTGTCAGCTCGACTGAGTCCGTTCAGACACTCCGTAAACGCACGAACTTCCGCTTAGAGACCCGTCTATAAGAGACAGATTTAGGTTTGATTTCGAGAAAAAACCTGTTTCGGGTATGCGACATGACGGAAATTCGTTCCGAAAATCTACATCAAAACAACCTGCCGGAATAACAAATCAAGGGACAAATTTAAGATATTTTCTACGAACGATCTGCTTTGAGCTTTCATGAGATGGCACAATATGTCATGATATGCTACCAAAAGATATGACATAAAATAATATGTTTTACAAGACAAGACACGAAACGTAATACTATGTCATGACATCAAACCTATATATAAGACATAAAATGAAACGTCGTTCTAACGTAAAAATATTGGCATGCAACAGAAGGACATGAAATGGCACGAGCTAACAAAATGAGGGGTCTGCACATTAGACAAATGGTTATAACTTCGCACTAACCTACAAAAAATGTGATAGCAAGACATGTCAGAACACAATATGACAGGCCAAGAAATTCCCTAAAGCCCCAAATCATTAATCAATTAAGCCCACTGTTCTATGTTTGCAATTCCTTTTTTTTATCATCATACTAATGTTGGAATAAAAATTATTGTATTTCTATTGCCGAATATATCCGTTACGTTAAAATCTTTCCCACTACTGAGTTGAATAGTTTGATGGTATTTATGTTTGCATTGCACTTTAAAGCCGGTTCTTTACCTCCATCCCTACCGAACTATCAGTATCAGTAAGTAAAACAGTGAAACGGGGGGGAGAAAAAAACTAAAAAAATATTTACAATTTCAAACATTCATATTCAAAAACCACATCAAGGACTGGCTAAAGCATCAAAGGGAAATGTTGTTTATTTCCATTAGCACGAGGAGCGGGAGAGTATCTTTTTTTATTTCTTATTTCGGTATTTTGAATTGGAAAATTTTCATATTTAAGTATGTATTTTGTTATTTTGTTGAATGAATCATGATGGTGCGTGTGGTGGCATGTTTTTTGTTACTTCTGGAATGGAGAATCCCTGCGATTTTTGTTAAAGTTGTGGTTGTGCGGTGGCGACTGAGGTCTCCGGTAAGGAATTAGTTTGCATTAAATAAAAACCATTTTACTTAATTATAAAATAAACAAAATTTACAAATTAAAATATAATAGTTGAAATGGGGTTTGCGTATTTTTTTTTTTTGAACAATCAAGAACTTGAAGCTGGAAATTAGTAAAAAATTTTATTACAGAAACTCAAGTATAAAATCAACACAGTTTTGAGAATGACCTAAAATCTTAAACCGTTTAAGTGGGTGGCATTTAATTTTTTTTTTTAAGATTGAGATAATTAAATAAAACTCACAGCTTTTCATGCAAATAATTGTATTCCATAAATTTATTATAACTTAGAAAAACTAAACCTTCCAAAGACGTAAAATATTTGAATACAAAATAAAAAAAATTCACAATTTTCCAAATTTAGGTCATCTTTTGGACTGGAGCAACTGAGGTGCTGAATTTAATTTCGCAAATGGTTTCTTCTTCAAATTTAGTTTAATTTTCGAGATATACCGTTGTGACCAAAAGGAAGTCGTTGCACGCCAAATATTAACACATCTGGTGAAGGGTTTCCAATATTCAGTTAAATAAAAAATTCGAAATTCTATAAATAAATTTGCTTCCAGCCGTCTCAACAATCTTTTTTCATCTACTCAGTAGTTTCGGAGTTAACGTGGAACTTGTGCCTAAATATTGTAAAAAAAACTGTGGCCTTTTAAAAATTAAAAAAAAACCCCTTCAAATTTCTCTTCTTGTTCCATGGGCCGACAAAACAAGCTATCGAGTTATTTTCGTATTCTATGCACTTGCTCACTAGTACAATGCCTCGTTTAATATCCAAACTGATCCAGGATGGTATCCAACTTGAGTCCAATCCTGTTTTAAGGACCATGAAAATTGATGACGTCTTCCAAGAGCATGGGAAAAAGTCAACTCGCCATAAGGCATTAAATATAAATAATTATTATTCTCACAGCCGAATCAGGTAAGTTTCTTATCATTGATCCTGCAACGCGGATGATTTTCTCATATCTACATTTTTAATTATGGACTTGAGGGTAGTCGAAATTTCACAGGATCATAACAGTGTCACTTATAATTTCAGTGGTTAAACAATTTGTTGTAATTATATTAAAAATATAAATTCTTTATTAAAGGTTAAATGGTTTAACAAATTGTATGCTTCTATGTAGAATGGCCGTCAAATTTCAAGAAATGCAAAGAGTTGACCTTTGAAACCAAAAATGAGATGACAAAAATTGACATTTACCAAACTCCAGATAATGTCAAGTTATCGTGAATTAATGTAACCATATTAGTGTTTTATAAGAAAGCGCTTAATACAACACTATTAATATCATGTGGTTTGAAAACCTTTTCAAAGTGAGTTTTTCGTAGGGCCTTACAGCTTTCCATAGGCAATAGTCCGTATGTTTTGTTGGATCAAAATTTTGCAAGAAGCTCGGGATAGCGGACTTGTTTTTCTGCCTCAGTTTAATACGTCAAGTTCTTTGACATACTACTGTGGGCAAAAAATAGTAAGAATTATTAATTTAAATATCGCGCGAAAATCCATTTGTCGAAATTTTTTCTACGTTGGTATGACTGTCAGTGACATCTGTACCAAATATCATATCAAAGTAATCATTAGAGTTTAGTATAAAGATTGAAATTATTAAACAAAGAAGTTCCATTAAATTTTGTGTGCGCAATGAAATTTCTGGTACCGAAAAATTCAAGATGTTGCAAAAGGCTTTCGGTGATGATTGTATGTTGCGAGCATACAAATTATTCAAGGAGGGTCGAGAACGCGTTGACGACGACCACGTCCTGGACGGCCATCAACATCAACGAATGATCGACACGTCAATAAAATCCAGGAATTGGTGTTCGAGAATCGACGATTAGCAGTCAGAGGCCTTACTGATATCGTTGGAATATCGGACGGATCAGTGACAACCATTTTAAAAGATCATTTGGGCCTAAGAAAAGTGCAATCACATTTGGTTCCAAAATCACTCAATTTTCTTGAAAAACAGCGTCGCGTTGACTACCAGGATGCCATTAAACGTATTATAACTGACGGCGGGTCTTGGATCTACACTTACGATCCGGAAACAGACGGTCAATCGGCCGAATATCGTGCCAGCAAGTCAAAAATCAAGGTCTTGACCCATGATTTCATCTAAACCGTAAAGAAACCGCATAATTTTGTTGCCTAGTTGACATCAGGATTTCGTGATAAGATTTGGTCTAGAAATCGTTGATGCAATTAATCGATTGTTTCATTCGCGGTGCACCATGTGGCAAACTCCTAGTGAAATACCATGTAGTCTAGATACATGCCGTTTAGTTGAGGCCACAGGAATTCCGTTATACTGTTTCTGTAACCAATGCCGTTTACAATCATTGCAATCCTGCCCTCATCACGCCGTCTGATTAAAATCCTAACGTGACTGTTACTCGTTGTAGATGCATTAATTTCTCATAGATCGTGTACGGCTTTTCTTAGCCCTAAATTAGACACGAAGCTATTTCGATGGAAATGCGCTTCATTAGATTTTTTCATTTAGATTTTTTTCTCAGCGTAACTCTCGCCATTTTGATAATAGATTCTCACAATCATTTTGCATTTGTGTGGCGCCACGTTTTTATACTCGACACAATCACAGGTGACAGGTGCTAAATATCAAAGTTACGCGAAACAAAATGCCTCTTAATTAAAATATTGTATTTTTTATTTAAGTGACATATTTGCCCCGTCTGACCATACCTTAAGTCAATTTGAAAAACTTGTATTAAATTTAAGAGAAACAAATTAGTTCATTTTAGTAAAATTTTTACAAAAGATTATTGAATTCTAAATCGACTACTAATGTATTTTTTTGTAATCATCGTGCAGTACGAGGGACTAAATTCACTGGAATTAAGTTGGGATGCTATTTTCAATTTAATGTAACTACTTGTGGTTCCCTGACGATTCCACTGAACAAGAAATAAAAAGCATAATTTCGTCAATCGTTTCATATCTTCTGGTTTGGACAATAAAAACTTGAAGCCACTCGTACCAGGACATTTATTATTTGTTCTATAAAATGCAATAAATACCATCATAAAATTTTTGCGTTCGCCATAAAAAATAAGAATTCTTGTGTGGAATGTGCGTAAACAATAGCGATGAAACTATAGAACAATCCTACGCATTTATGCGACCCGTAATTATGGTTTTCATTCTTATTTTATACAGCAGCAAAACGTTTGGATGACGTCTTAAAAAGGGCAATAATCATTGCAAGGCCAAAATTGTTTGGAAAATATTTGCCCGCGTCTGGTCATTTAAGAACGTGACTGGAAAATGCATATCCGTTTCGTAGTCCGTAGCAAAGCAGCATAGCAATTCAACAAGCATAGCAATCACATACGTATACACACAGCGCTTAACAAAATCGTAAAGGAAGCTAAGACTTCCGTTGCACTTAAGGTTGCTAGTAGTTCTTCGTTTGCCGTTTATTCTATTTTTCTTATGCAATCAGTTTTTATTTGAGCATGAACCCAAATAGAACAGAACAAAGTGCAATAAAAAAACCTTAAAAAACTCAGCAAATCACATCATATTTAAAGTGACAGTTGGCCAACAGCTATCAACACCAATCTTCTACATTGACTGCGTTTTATTTCTTTGCTCTCTGCCTGCAGAGATTATTTTGGCTTGTGTTGCTGTGGGCTTGGTAGCCTGCTGCTTGACTTGCTTTGGCTCTAAAGTTTGCCTGTGTTGTACTGTGGCGTAGTTTTATCTCCACGTCAACTGGTCATAAACCAAATAAGAGTAGCTGAGTTTGTGTTTAACTTCTACTTTCTTCTTTCAAGTTTTCTAATACTCGTGATAAGTAATACGAGTGTAAGTAAAACGTTTAGCTAAATTACACGTACTGAGTGAATTTGCTGCTCCTAATAAAGGAATTTATTTTTAAACAATCTGACATTTCTAAAAATTGAATTCAAAGTAAAATGCTAATTTTTGTGACTATAAAAATTGCTAACACCTTTTGAAACTATTAGAAATATTTTTTTATATATTTCTTGGACGTAGTCTATTGACTTCACCCACTTTTTTTAGCTGACACAATTACAGTTTTACTTAATATTTTTGGCTTGATGCCACCATCATCTAATGTGTAATAAGAGACCACCCTCGCACCTGAAATGTTGGTAGAGAAAAGTTGTCAGAATGGCCAGTGAAAAGATTTGTTATTTACTCGTTGGTTCTTTTTCGAGTACTAAATCTTTCACTGCTTCTGACAACTTTGTGCAGATTTTAAATAAGTTCATGTTAAAGATTCGTAATAAATAAAACAGAAATACCTTCTTCCGTTTGCTTTCGAATGTGTTTACTGCAATGCCATTGTTTTCTATTGTTTTCTATTATTTTTATAGTTTTGTTTTTTTTTCTGTGTCATCAAGTATTTATTGAAATGGACAAAGTGTTGAGAGAAAAAGTCTCTATAAATTTTATATCATTTGAAAGTCTTAAACCTGGCATAAAGTCGACAATGCTTATGCTACAATTATGTTAAAACTTGTTAACCTGAGCGCGAGAATTAAGGAACAAGAGGAATTTTTTGAGATTCAGGGCTGTTAATCTAAGAAATACGGCAACTTTGCCAGTTTACGAAGCTATAAAAGGCAATATGAACTCTACCACGTCAATGGCTCATAACTACACTGCACAATACAAAAAGAAAAAAACAGATAACCAGACTTACCAACAGATTCCGGTAGAAGAGATTGGCGTTTTTAAAGTTTACGTCTGAACTTTATATTAGAGGGGAAGTATCGTCATAGGAAATTATGTAATCTATACATTTTATGCATAAGATGTGTTTAGCAATTTTATGTAAAATAACACGCTTAAGAATTTGACCAAATATTTTAACCCTCTAACTTTTCACTTTAGGGGCCTTTTTCGCGCCTCTTTTGAAAAATAGCAAAAACCTTCCCTTAAACAACGATATAGCGGGTTGTTATGTTCTACAAAAATATTTGCAATAAAATTCTACTATAGGTCTTCAAAGCTTTGGTCTCTCAGAGTTCAACTTGAACGCTAGAAATAAGTTAAAACTTAATATGTATTTGAGGGTTAAATTCATACTTTGGTTGTACAGTGTTATTTATGAAATATAGTAAAACAATAAAAACACGTTTACCTTTGTATGTTTGGAACGATTTTTCGTCATCCCTTGTCAATTTTGGTTTGGAGACAAACCGGTTTCGGCTATGTGTCACCTTCAGTGTCATTTTTATCGTTCTAACGATAAAAGAATAAGGGATGACGGAAAATCGTTCCAAACATATATATAAGAGCACCCTGTCGGAAAAACAAATCAACAAACGTTTACCTTTGTTGCAGTTGTCAACTTTTAGTAACCCTAAACTGTTATGAGTGTTGCTGTGTACCTCGATTTGAAAGGCGTACAAGAACCCTTTGGGAGCACCTTCTTGTTTTAACGAAATTTTTTCAATACTTTTCTCTGTAGCCTCGTGTGAACATATCGGCCCTCTGTCTACTGCGGTTGGCAGGTTGCGGTTGCTTTTAAAAACTTAAAACCTTAAAATCGAATTTCT
The DNA here is from genome assembly GCA_963932375.1 of Phania funesta. Taxonomy (NCBI): domain Eukaryota; kingdom Metazoa; phylum Arthropoda; class Insecta; order Diptera; family Tachinidae; genus Phania; species Phania funesta. The sequence continues at coordinate 9,436,047 of OZ010652.1, forward strand.
TGAAATTCTAACGTGATACAGCAAATTTTGTACCCATGTCAAAACTGTGCTGTTTCGATGCTTGTATATCCTTGGGTACAGTGGTTCCATAACTTTAAAAAAATGGGTTTAGCTTTTCTCCACGTGGCAAAGCTTTTTTAAATTGTAAACAAAATACAACCTTTGGCCTAAAGAGCACCTCTGCTCATTATTTTTTCTGTTTCAACTGTTAAATTTCATATGAGCCATTCATTTTGAAAGTGGCATAAGTCTCTTTGTTTTTAAATTGAGATATTTAACATGAGCATTTTAAAATGTTTTAAAACATTTCGAGGTTCTTTGTCTGTATTTGCCTTCTAAGAACATTTATATTTTTCTCAGTATTATTAATTTTGTATAGTGATTAACGGCATAAATATATTGAAAAATCGCCATTTTCCAATACGGTAATGTGACTTAAGCCACTTTCAAAATAAGTAATTTGAAAAAATTACTGACATATAAATTTATCGGAGGTATTTTACTGGAGTGACGTTTAAACTGAAGAGTAAAGAAAATTAATGAATTAATTATATACATATGTACTCGTATATCATAAAAATTATTCTACTATGCATTTCTAATAAATGATTCTTCAAAAATGTTTGATTTTAATCTTCATCAAATAAATTGTTATTTTACAATTAGTAGTTCAATTCAATTTAAACGTCGTCACTAACTGCTGTGACTCAGTTCTGGGAAATCGTATTTTGTTACAAGTGTTTAATATGAGTACGTTATATTGGGGGTATAGAATGAAGCAAGTACACTCATAGCTTAATATTTTGCAGAACATTTTTTGTCTCTTTCGTTATGTTGTTTTCCGTTATCTTGACGTCATGATGAATACCCTGTCATATGCCCTTTTCTAGGGTTAACGCTTTTTTTTCATTAAAAGGAACATTTCTATAAAACGACAATGTAATTGATATTATAGCTAATATCTGGTAATATTATATAACAAAAAATTTAATTAAATAATGCTAATTATATGTAGATTATCCTATAATATAATACAGAAAGAACTTCAAAACAATACTTCACATTTATTCTCTTTCGCATTAATTCTCCCTCTTTAATTTTCTCTCTTTAATATAGCGACCTAGCACCATTTTCAAATAAACAGGTTTGTCATAACGTTAACTAGCAAACGTCATCTTCAACAAAATCTCACGAAATCCCAATATATTGATAGAAATCTTTTCTATATGATGTGAACCCGCCTTAGAAATTACCTTGTCTTATCTTCCAAATTTTAATTGTCAAATTAAAACAAACACTGTTGAAACTTTATTATTTTGCTACTACTTTTTGTTTTATATACGAGTATATAAAATATTATTTACTCTAATTAGATGATGAAAATCATTGAAATACATGATTTGTTTACATATGGATTTCAAAATGTTGTACGTTGCCACAAAATAATTGTTGGAGTTAGTGTGAATGAGAGAACACACTAACAATAAAAGCTCATGTGTGTGCAATAAATCCTTTACGTTCATGCTATTAAGTTTCGTTGCAGTGCAAGTGAATGCGTGTGTGTGTGTGTGTGTTTGTATTTATAAACGTGATTTTAGCGTCCTAATTGGAATATTGAAATATTGTTTAAATCTTTATTTGTAAAATCAAATATAAATCAGAATTTATGTCTTGAAGTTTTCAATTAATACAGGTGCATTATTGCACACACACACACACACACACATACTCACACATAAACAGATGCACATATCCCCCTAAAACCAGTTAAATGGAACCCCTATAATACGCCTTTATAACAATAAACTATTTTATGCAAATGTAGACGTTCTCGAGTATGGCATAAATATGAATTCTTGGAAAATTACTGCCAAAGAAATTATTTTAAACATCTTTTGAAATAATGGAAATAAAATTCAAATAAGCTCCTTCAAATAGTTTCAATTTCAATTTAATGCAAGAGGAAGTGTGTTCTTTGAATGCAACATACTCATGTGAGCTTGTTTATATATGAGAGAGAGCTGAAAGACTTCAACCTAATCGAACCAGATGTAATCTAATTTTCGCTACAAATATAAGATTGTGAAAATTTTAGTTTAATACTGAAGCAAAATTTTGTAATTAGTTGAATATGAATCAAAATTGGCTCTTCTCTCCCGGTAATTATCACAAGCCTTGAAATAATTAAAGGGAGTTATTCTTTAGGGGTATGAAGGACTATAAATGAAATAATTTTAACTAAATGGAATTTATTTTTTTAATTAAGTTTTATTCAGCGATCAAGCTAATTTTCGGGTCGAAACAAAATCTGTCACCTGTGCAGGTAAGATAGTTCTAACGGCCCGGTTGAAACAACGTGACATTTGGCAAAAAGTGACTTGTTGTCGCGGTTTATGGGGAAATTCATTGCAAATGTTAACTTTATGCGTTTTATAATTATGTAAATTATGCTGAAACATACATTTTCCTAGGGGAAAATGATGTGCACAAATGCGGGAAATTTAGGCAAAAGTAAAAATTACATTTTATGTATATGGCCATAAAAGGTCCCTTTTATAAAGAATACTTTTACAAAAAGTACCTTTTATATAATGGAAATGGTATAAAAGTACGTTTTGATAGGAAGTAACTCTTATATAAAGAATATTTTATAAACGGTACATTACGTAAAAAGTAAGATATTAAAAAAGTACTTTTATATGAAATATCTAAACCTTTAAAAAAATAGCCCTTCTACAAAAAGCACCTTTTTAAAAGAAGGAACTTATATAGAAAAAGTACCATACACGAAACCAACACTTGTTCAAAAAAGTACTTGTTCTAAAAACTATCTAAAGTAATCTTAAAGGAAAATTACTCTTTAAAAGAACCTTTAACAAGTGGCACCATTTATACAAAGTGCCTCATAAAAAGTTCCTTTTACACAAAGTGGCTTTTTAAGCGAAGTAACTTTCATACAGCTTTTATATGAAGTACATTGTAAAATGTACTTAAAACACCTAATTAAAAACACTTCTTACAAGTACTATCTAAACTTGCTTTTTAGGAAAATAGGGAAATCTCTAAAAGTACCTTTAATAAGAAATATAAGTTAGTTCAGTTGTTAAAATATATAAAAAAAAAATTTTTTAAATAGTACCATATACAAAAATTATCGTTTATTACAAAGTACTTTTTATTAGAACTATCAAATATATCTTTTAAGAAAATAGCTGTTATCTTTTCAAAAAGTCCCTTTTATAATAAGCACATTTCATGTAAATTACCTTATAAAAATTAAATTGTACGAAAAGTACCTTTTTACACAAAGCAACTCTTATATGGAAAATATTTTATAAAAGGTACTTTTTACAAAAAGTACCATATATAAAAATTTTAATTTAATAAAAAGTATTATAAAATCTATCTGAACTTACCTTTTAAGAAAATAACTATTTTATATTTTATAAAAAGTACCTTTAATAAAAAATTACCTCACAGAAAGTCCCTTTTACAAAAAGTAAATTTTTATACAAAGTTACTTTTACGTAAAGAATGTTTTATAAAATGTACATACTTCTTCATAAGAAATATCTAAACTTAGCTTGAACATAAAAAACTTAATAAAGTACCTTTAATCGAAAGACCTATAATAAGAGACTCCTTTTTTTATAAAGAACTTCTTATTACATTCCATTAAAGTTAACGCAATTTTTAATAAAACGTACCTCTTACTAAATGTATACCATTACAAATAAATGGTATCTTTAAAATTTGATCGCATGCTACATTATTTGAAATTAAAAACGTAGGAAAAAAAATGAACAAATGCTCGTATTTAATCGAAAAGTACTACAGAAACTTGAAAAGACAAATTTTCCTAATAACTTAACGAGTTACGTTCTTTAGAGGCATTCAAATACTTATTTCTAAATTTGTTCATATGCATGAGCACAAGAAAAATAACATTCTGTGTAAATATATGCATCTGGTATCCCGCACTGCTACTTCGTTCAGGGTTGCATGCAACGTGTTTTTTTTTTCTTTTAATATACGAGTATTTGCAACATTCTTGCTCTTGAAGATTTTCAAAAGTAATTTCTCAAAAACTTGAAAGAAAAACAGTTTGAAAATTTATGCAAGTCAAATACATTAGGAAAGGAAAATTTAAATATCTACGACACATTTGACAAAATCAAATGAAATCTTTTCGTCTCTTCAAGAACAGTCCCAACAACAATGGAGTGGAGCAACTTTAACACAGTCAGTGGAAAAATATGTCAAATGCAGCGTATACTTGAATGGAAATTTGTAACAAAAAGAAGGTCAAAGGAAAAAGTTTTCTTTCTGCCGTTTTTGTTGTGCAATTTTTGACAAATATTTTCTAATGACATCTTCGTCATGTTAATTCGTACGCAAATAAGAAATTAAGCAGCTTCAACAAAGAAGGAAAAAAATATTCTTAAGCAAACAGTCAACAAAATCTGCTAACGAGTAGTCAAATTAGCAGCTGATCATCTTAAATGCGCCATTATCCTGTTGTGTTTTATCAAACAAATAACAAATAAATGTTTATTGGAATGCTATAATAGCAAACGATACGTTGAAGTGTAAACACTATTGCAATTGTGAAGTCACTAACCATTCAAATGACAGGTTAGGTGGGTGCAGAAATGAGCGAAATCATAACTTAAAGCAATTTTTCATTTAAAGTTGCAAGAATCTTGTACGAGTTAGGTGAACAGTTTACTAACCTGCTTTAAGTAGCAAATTTATGCCAGGGATTTAGGTAAGAATAGCGCTTTACAAGTACACCCTTCCCTCGTTGTACGAATTAGATGCGTTAATAGTTAATTGATAAAAGCTTATGCGCACACCAAATACTTCCTTTTTCGTAAAAATTTAGAGGCGGCGTTAGCATTTATATACTGGCTGCGGCTTAGCTTATTGTATGCGGCAAAGTTACCTTATGCAACTCTGTAACCAAATAAATAATAAATTGAAAAATGTGTGGTAAAGAAATTAAAAAAATTTATTAAAATAATAAAACAAAAACCAAGAATAAGCGATGGACGGATGATGAAACTAAAAAAATATTGGATTATTTTCTAGACAATCAAGAAATTGAGGTTTGTTGTTCATTTTTATTTTCTAAATTATCAGCTGTTGTAATAAATTTGCTAAACGCTCACGCTTTGTGGCAGAAAATCATACTAAGTGTGCCAAAATTGCAGATATACAACGAAGAATAATTTTCCTAAAATGAAAGGAGTCTTAAGACAGTTTAGACCGTTGGATAAGGCTAATAAATATTCATATTGGACATACATATCTGATAGTGTAATGCTTTGGAGTTTTCATGACGACACTTGCAGTAAAACAATTGAATGCTTTGATATTTTCAAGTTTTATCACACTTCGTTTGCTTTAAGCCAAAAGCTGAGATAGAAGTTGGAAGAAAAATACAAAATGAATACGTAAAAGAATATATTCTTTAACAACATAGTTTAGTTTTGGGTAAAATTTATGTTAGAAATGCCCCTGAACAATTATGCAGTTTGGCAATATAAAAACACTAGCAAACATCTTACGTCTTACATTTCTGCAGGTCTAAAGCCCTCTTAAAGGAATATTTGTCATTTGATGAGATGTGAAACTCATTAAAGCATGAGCGAATATTATTCTATTGATTTTTTCATAACAAATCGCATAAATTAAACCAAGCTATGTTAAGAACTCTAGAGCTTGGCTATTCCACTAAATGCGAACAATCAAAACAACGTGCTTTTTAATTTTGGCTAGAAATTGTATTAAAGTGTGAATAGGTTCAATAATATTTTAATTAAATTTGATTTCATTAAAGCAATTTATTAAATAAATTACGAACTTAATATGAAGACATTAAACAACTTTTTTATAAAAAAGTAATTGAGTTTCAAACTAAAACCAAACCAAACTTATGATAGGTTATTATATATGTATTCTTTTCCAAAGTTCTGATTTTGACATTATGAATATACATATTCCAGTAGCAAAAAATATCTATGAATCTTGATTCAGGATAACCGAACACCCCCGCTTAATAGTGTGTTCACGCACGTACCTTAGTCGAGGCAATTACATTTTAAAAATAAAATCTGGTGTTTACAGCTGAAAATGTGTTCATTTCCTGGCAATGATGTTTGAAAAATCGTACAATCATGTGTTTTTACATACTAAGTTTTAATGTAGAATTTTGGAACGAATTTCCGTCATCGCTTGTCATGTTTGGTTTGGAGACAAACCGGTTTCGGCTATGTGCCATCTTCAGTGTCATTTTTCGTTCTCAGAGACCGGTTTGTCTCCAAACCAAACTTGACAAGGGGTGACGGAAATTCGTTCCAAAATTCTACATCAAAACACCCTGTCGGAATATCAAATCAAGAATCTACTAAGTTTCCAATTACCAGCATAATATGAAAGAGATAGCTAAACAATAACATTTGATGTCCCTTTTATATAATCGTGGTAATGTTGTTGTGAGTAGTCGGGTGTAGTTAGTGATCTATAACATTTAATGTGCTCGTTGTACAGAATTTTTGATCACTAAGCACACTTGACCAGAGTTGCATTCTGAATTTGGTTTAATTTATGGTGTAATTAAGTAATAATTGCTCAATTTATTAACTGAATTGTAGTATGGTGAATTGAGCTCAATTATATCCTTAATTGTGTAAATCTCCTAATTACGCAATTAATCTCTCAAACGTTGCCTTTTTTCTAATAAATAAAGTAAAACAAGCCTCATTCTAGTACAGGCTTTTTAATTGTTACCTTTGGCTTATAGTGACTCAGTGATTAAAAATAATCCTTCTTATTACTTCCCTATGCCTCCGGCAAAATAATGCCAATTATTTTAAAATTCGATATTCGGTCGCCCTTACGTTTCCAATGCATCCTTTTATGAAGTTGTTCTTTTTTTTCAAAAAGATTTCTGTTTTCTACATGTGTTTGGAATTTAGTATTTCATATTTCTATTGAATGCATATCGAACATCTGTCAGACATTTCAATTTGCTTTGGACAAAAGACAGAAAATGTCAAAAACTCTTTCTAAAATGCAAAAAGTTGAAGGAATGTGTGTTTCAGTGTGCACACACTCCGTCTAACTCTGTATGCATTAGTTTATATTAGTATGGAGGAAGTGCAATTTAAACGTATGCAAGCATGAATGTGGCTTAAAAGTTTATTGAAAATGTCCTGCTAGAAGCAAAAGAAAACAAGTGATGAGTTAGAGAATAAGAGAAAAAAAGGAAAAGATAGACAAAGGAAAAATTTTTAGGGAAGAATAAAAGTACTTTTACATATAAGTTGTTGCCTTGAAAATGTAACCTGAAAATCCTGTTCTATTGCCTTTCTAACAAAAATTTATAAGAAAAAAAATAAAAAAATGAATTTAAGTTTAATTGGCATTACTGATGATTGTCTTTTTCACCTCATCTCTGTAATCAATTTATTTTTGACCTTTTGTCACAGGAAACAAAAAAAAAATAATAATCAAGACTTAGAAAATCTCCACTGGATTTTCACTTTTGACAATCTTGTTGAAAATGCTAATTTTGCTTCCAACTTTATTGTTATGTTTACCAACAAGAATATCTCTATCACATACACAAATTTGTAGGGCAATAGTGAGGAATAATTATTATAGCAAAATAAAAATACAAGTCAAATCTACAATTATCGTTTAAAGACAATAATGAAATTTTCTATAAATATTCTCGAAGGCCAACACTGTTTATCGTTTGTCATTTCTGCTATCAGAAAGTTAACAAAATATCTCTTTCATCAAAATATCGATGAAAGCTGAGCTGAAAGTCCAGACAATATGAATGTGTTAGGTGAAAAATGTGATTGTATAGGGGTTTTCGAACTTTCACTTTAATGTGAGTATTCCAAACTGTTGTAGCTTAAAAAACTAAAGTAAAAATTCAATTTTACACCTCAAACAAATTTCTGCAGAACATGTATTGATTTTCGACAAAGTAACATCAAATTAACCCTACCAACATTTTCTATCGCGGAAGTGACTTAGAAGTGGCGCTAAGAAGTTGAAACTCATCGTCCGCGATTCCATTTTCTCATCGTAGAAGCGTCTTCCGTATGGAGAAGTTGTACCCCCCGGAAGTAACTTCAGGAAGATACTTCTGTGCTACATCAAGAAGACACGTCATAGTGACGAAATCGTATCTTCCGGAAGTCGAATTCTTTTGCTTTTGATTTTTTTGCCTTTACAGATAATTCACTCATATTGACTATGGGATAATTATTAAATTAACAAATAATTAACAATTATGTAAAAACAACAATAACAAAACAAAGTCATACTTTACCACTGACCGACCACAGCAGAAGACAAAAAGAAACTAATCTCGATGATGTCGAAAACTTCTTTTAATTTTATTTCTTAGTGTTGTTTTTGTTTATTATATCCATAACGGCACATATCATTTTCGTTTGGTGTTCTAAACAACAAACTATTTGCTAAACGTCGTCTGGATGATTAAAAGACGACTGCAATGTAAATTGTTGTTGTGAAATTCAAACTATCTTCCAATTAACGTCTAGAAGTGAGTAAGACGTAACACCTTTGACGATGGACGATGAAAGAAACTTCCAAATGGTGGCAGGGAATATACGTGGGAGTTTTTTTACTAAATCAATCACAAAAACTCTCAGCTTCATGAAGCAGTTTGATGTGTATGTGACCGGGGCACTTAACAAAATGTGCGTCGTACTGTTGTCATCATATCGCAACTTTATTCAAAATGAGATCGATTTTATTAAAATTTGGCTAGATTTTTTTTTGAAACTTGCAAAGCTACACGTCTACAGAAAAACGTGAGATTTTTGTCTTTTTCAATTTTGTATGACTCAATTTTAAAATTTTACATAAAAAATGTTTTTTTCTCAGGCAGAACTTCTTCAATATCACTGAAATAAAACAAAGCAGTCTTGCTACTGGTTTCATTTTGTAGATAAGAGCATATCCCGGAAACCAGAAGCAATTTAAAAAATGGAGCACAGATTTTAATTGACACCTCAAATTTCATATGAAACAACTTTCCATTCCAAAACTTTGTATACCTGTGTTATTTGTGTAAAGAGAGCTTAGCTTGTTGTGCTGATTCGATGAAAAATCGAATTTACCTAAAATTCCGTTTTGTAATAAACATTTTTGATTTCTTATTAAAAACTATTTATGTGATCAGTAACTTATAATATTTTTTTAGCATCAACAAAAGTTGTCATTGTTTTTTTTTTTAATGTAGGGAGAATATTGAAGCAGACCACTAACTTTAAGGATCAATTTTTAACCCACTTTTTTTCCTCGAATTGATTTAAGGCAACCGATTTGTAATTTACGATTACTTAGTCTTAATCGAGTCTCGTGCTATCACTAGCCTTTACTATCAACTTTAGTGATTTCAGACTGTCGACATTCTTCCTCATTACAGAGTCTCTTGTATTTGCTAGCAAGTGTCTGCTCGTAGTCCTAAGTCTTATGCTAGCCAGTGCTTAACAATCTGACACAATGTGTGCTACCGTTTCGAAGCTGTCCCGTCCACCCCTTTGTAGGTTTTCTTGTCCAACTCTTCAGAATTGCTCCATTTGCCAATAAGCACCAGAGTTCCTATAGTTATTAACTCATCCACTTCTTGCGAGGTTTCATTTTCCATCCCTGAGGGAATCTCACGGTCTAACGTCCTTAGAAGTACCTTTAAAGTGTGACACGTTCACCCCTCGCGAGGCAGTCCATGTTTTTCGGATTCATGTTTGGCCAATTAGAACCGTAGTTTCTCCGCCTCTTGTGAGGCTTCCTGATTCATCCCTCTAATGGAAAAAAATATGTCCACCCACAGACCTCTATATGTACGGGTAAGTCTGTATTAAAACTGCAGATCGACTGGTATCCAGAGTTCTCGTACTAGAAATCAAACACCCTCTTGGCCATGAATCCCTGGCGTGTGATGTTTGACCGTGGATTAGGGATATTTTATACGAGAGTGTTAACTATTCTCCACTCGACTTGTTAAGCCAGACTCCTTGCACAGACAGGAACCTCTTACCGGCCGCCAACATGTAGAGGTATAAGTCACAACTTCTGACAGTGCACTCAATTACGGCAAGCCATATCTTTGTGCCTGGCAGCTGACGGCCAGTCTTCATTATTAATTTTCGTCAATTTGTTTCAAGAGGCAAAATATCTTCGAATTCAAACAGATCTGTGTGCAATTTCCTTAATACCAAACTAGGCTGCTTTAAAATGCTTTCGAAATGATGAAACCAACCAACTTGCATACAGCTTTTCAAATATAAAAATAAAACAAGAAACCATAAACAGAAGGAAGAGAGAAAATAAAAAGAGTAGAAGAATAAAAACCGAAATAAATGTATCTTTGCCAATAACTTCGAATGTCTTTTACTGTTTTTTTTCTTCCTTTGCCACAAATATTGATTGTTTAACAAGTTACGGGTTTTTATTTTCTCAGTGTTTTTCCCAACCAAAGGGTGCTTTTTTAACACGTTAGTATTTAAATTAGCGTAAATCAAAGACACTTCAATTTCAATTGAATATAATTACTGGGCTATGGCCAACATCGCTGGGGCGAATAAATATATATTTTTTTTAATTCGCGCAATCAATAATTCGATTACATCAATCGAAAGCCATAAACTAAAGCACCCTTTATTTAACCAAACAAGGAAAAAGGAAAAGGTAAAAACACAAGAGGGTAAGTAGAGAAATCTATAAAAACTTTTATTTAAAACAAACAATTTAAAGTTGATGCCAACTTACCGCAACTACTAGCAGTCGTATAAGTTTTGCCACTGCAACTACTTTAGCAGTCAGCTGTTTGCCACACAGGCCGTATTCTATTCCTTTCTTTATCGCAAAACGCGAATATCCTTTACACCACACCTTGCCACACCGACTTTATCATGAAAATAAACACAGGCTTTTTTTCTTACTTCTGTCAATTTGATCTAGCAGAAAAAGTTTTGCCTGTGTTTTTTTTGCTCTCATCTCATTCACAAAATATTTACTACTTTGATAGTAACTGGGAAAAAGTAAACAAATCAAAAAAAATCTCGAAACAAATTCCTTATTTGCCTGTGTGTTGAAGGCAAATGTTGTTGAGATGATAACCATCCATTTTGTACGAAATAAGTCTAAGTAGATAAATTTGCGGTTGTGAATTTCACATGCATCAGCCACAAAACAAGATAATTTCAACGCCAAATAAATCACTCGAAGGCAACAAAACAAACTCCCTGCAGCATTTAGAGCTGTTACTTGTACAAAAGATAAAAGACGGCTATGCCGAAATGTATATTGACTTCACCCAGGTATGAAGTACTCAATATTTGTGCATTTTTCCAGAGTGGAATTAAAAAATTTCTATTTAATTGACATGTCGTGTCTCTTTTTTAATGAAAGACTGCCGATATCTTTCGATAAAAACGATTTCTAACGAAAATTGCTCTGGGTTACGATTTTACTCCTCGTGTGTTGTATTTTAACTCTCCTTAATACACATATGAAGTTTCTTTTGAAGCTTCGTTCCTGTAGTCGGGTTGAACGTTTGGTGCACTTTCGCATTTATTTTCGATTGTTAGCTGAAGGTAAAAACTCTGGTAATATTTAAAAAATTTATTTGAATTCGCTATTTTGGTATTTGTTGGGAGTTTTCTTAATTTTTTTTTTGATGAATTTATGGCAGACCCGCGGACTTTGGTAAAATTATGAATTTTTTAAGATTTTCGGATTAATTTACGAAATTTTGTTTTTGTAATTTTTAAGATTTGCGTCAACATAATTTTTTATTTTAAGATTTTTTGGTGAATTCCCGACTTGTGGTTACCGGTCGGTTTCTAGTCGTTTTTTGCTTCGATTTCGATATTCGACGAAATTAGTTGTTTTGGGTTACTTTTCTCAAATTTTTTTCGTCAAATTGAATGACTTTTTGGCGATTTTAGGGTTATTTTTGAACTGAATCCGAAATTTTCGAAGCAATTTCGGTTGTTGTATGACTTTTTGGTTTATCAATGACTTTTAAATTTTTTTTTTAATTTATAAATTTTTTGTGAAATTTTTGACGTTGTGGTGAAATTTCAGTATTTTGTAAATTTTAAGTTAATGACAGAATTTAGAGATTTCCTATGAATTGTGGAATTTTTTGTAATATTTAATTTTTTTTATTATTCCTGGTGAAAAATTAAATTCTGTAAATTTTCACCGTTTCGATTATATTAAGCTCTAGGGGTGAAAGTTTGTTTATGTTTCAAATTTCGGTGCATATTCAAAATTTGGAGATTATCCTTTTTCCCCGTTTTGTTCTTAAATTTCGACTTATCTATGCCTTTGTTAAAAAATATTTTTTTTATTACGGATACTTTAAAATTTTAAAAGGAATTTTAGATTTTCCCAATTTTGTGAATTCGGTGAAATTTGTGGTTTTGTATGAATTTCGATTGTTCATAAATTTTAATAAATTTTTGGTAGTGAATTTTTAATTCTCTCTAACATTTGGGGCCTTCGAATAGATAATTTCAATGGTTGAACGTTACAGTCTGTTTGGAAAGGAGGAGGTATATTTAATGGGTTTGAGGACAAAAGTTTCCCCATATGAGTGAACAGAGTTTGCTGGATTTGAAATGGAAAATTTCGCTAAAGGTGTCTGAAGACTTCAAGAGACTGATTTCAACACCTAACACCACACTTACTTATTTATTTTGTGGGGTCGGAAAGGAATATCGTAAAAATTTCAGACGAAATAACAAACTTATATTTAAACCTTGAGTGAAGGCTACAAACATGTACGAAAACTGATAAGTTACATAGGACGTTGTTTTAACAAATGAAATCTCTTTTCTCTTTTTTTAAACAGCAATACACATCAATAGTCATGTCATTTCAAAACACGGGTTTCCTGTTAAAAAGGAGTACCAATTCTTATTAAAAAAATCAAAGTATTCCAAGAAAATTGTTTGTTTGTAATAACCCTACATTTTAGCGACTAAACGTATTGGTTGATTTCCTATTCAAATCCTTTGCATTGTGTTTTTCCACCATTTTGTTTGATTCACAATGTTTTAGTTTTCCTTTTCGTAGTGAAAGTTACTGAAGTCAATCGGATATTTTCGCCAACTGAAATAATTGCTAATTCACATAATAGTGTTTTTAACTACTTAACTACTTTATTGTACAGTTGCTCTAAAAGGCACCTAGGATAAGAAAATATATAAACAATACTTGTTGGTGCCAGCGTGGATGTTGAATTGAAACAAACTTTTTTATACATATGTACATACGTATGTGACTATGAAATATGGATCTAAGATAGGTAAAATCTAAGAAAAAATATTCCACACTTTTTTATTAAAAAATTTTGAAAATAAACGCAGATTTTTTGAACAGTTGTGTATAAGTATATGTGTATATTTTGATAATAAGACGTGAATACCCTTACTAAGTTTATTTATAAAGAAAATAATATCAATATTTAAAAATATCGATTGTGAATGTCCAGTCATGGTTTGTTTGTTGTAAGCCTTATTATTAGTACCAAGCTAGACTTATTATTTTATTACAACAACCATGATTGAACATGCAAAATCTTGTCTACTTATTTAGATACCCACAATGTTTTTATAAAATAAGTCATCATGACTCTGCATGCACGATCATGTTTTTTTACCTGCCCGGCTTACATGTTATTAATACCTTTTCGTCACTAAACGTAACAATAATTTATTTCAGGCATACACAATTTTGTGAACTTACTTACACACAATGTGCAAATAAGAGAAGTGGTCAGGATTCTTCATGACCGATCATGTTTTCTTCAAATGTCTGTTGAACGCGTTTTTTTGTTGCTAAATGTAAGTAATGATTCTGCATGCCCAGTTTTAAGCAATTTTATTGTTACTTTTTGAAAGTAAAAAGGCATGCACAATCACGATAAAACACGTTCTATTTTTCAATTATATTTTTGGAATATAAAACACTTACTTTAACAAGTAGGCAGGGAGTTTTAGTTACACTTTGGAGCTGTTAAGGGATATTATCTGGAAATAATTATGATATGAAACTAAAACGATGAAATAAAGAGGACAATTTTTTACTAAAAATTAATTAAAGACTACTTTAATAACAAGTGGAAAATAAGTCTATGTCAAAGAAAAAAATGCATGTTATTTATTTTTCATATAGAGTGACCAGGTAGGAACGATAGGAGAAGAATTTTGAACAAAACAACTGCGCTGTAAGGTAATCATTTGACTCTGGCTCTATGTTGAAGCTACATTTATGCACTTTTGTATGATGGAAATGGCTTTAGTGACAGTGCTTAGAGATGATTTTTTGACCAAAATCCGAACCTCCTGCCAACATTTACAGCGCCCCCTTAGTAATATGTCGACCTTGTCTATGGTAGTTCGGCTGTAAATTTTGCGTCAACATAATTTTATACAGCTATAGGCACAAGTTCAACCGCAAAATATGTCGGGTTGACTCTCTGGCGATGGCAGATATGTTTTCTTTATATCTGGATGGCTATGTTAGCTTTGACAGCTTCCGAAATATAACAATCGGACTACTATCATTATTATCCGGTCACGCTAAATAATCGCCAAAACTTAACCAACTATTAATTTGTGGAACAAACCATTAAAAATATATCAAAACTTCTTATAAACAATTAAAAAAGAGATTTCCGCTTAAATTCACTGCACGCACACACTTAAACAGCTGTTAGCTGCTGCTGTTTGATCTTAAAAAATAAATGTAAGAACATGTTTGGAAAATGATGTGAAAACAAGAGTTTTCCTATTGAAAATAAATACATTAAGTAAAGAAATACTTAAATATGTTTGTTAAGACTCCTGGAAATGAACTGAATGGCTGTAGAATAGATCCTATGGGAGGAGGTGCATAGGGTCTTTTATATTTATTACTTTGGTTAACTTAGTTAGCGGTGTAAAGTTCCGTGTCAAATAATTAATAAAATCAAAAAGTTGATGGGCTTTCCAGTAGAGGCATATAAGAGATAAAATTTCATAAAACAAAAGATGTGAGAAATATTAGTTAATTTGATGTTTTACTTGAAATTATTGAAGTGAATTGAAGCCATATGGCTTAACGGCTGGATGCTGATGACTGGATGCTATGACCATGTCATTGAATTTTGAACAAAACCGATTGAATATCATAGATCGACAGCGATCTCAATTGACATTGATAGCAGTGACATCAACGTTCTACGAATAATTTTACACTTAGCTTCGTGTGGATTCAATAACTTTGCATGTAGTTTTATATATTCATCCGTTGGTGATTTTCCGATTTCGAAATCCGCCTCTAATGTAAAAAATATAAGCCAGAGACTCCACTCCACTATCTCTGAATGAATGCAGACCTTATGTGCCGTGCGAAAATGTCTACCATGTATTTCGTAGCACAATCAGCGTTGATTTTGAGAGATGTTGAGGTTTGGTGACACTCTAGTGTTGTCTAATTGATTACAAAACCGAGTCGGCTCGAATTTGGCGATTAAACGCATAATATTTCACAGCCATAGAAATCCCATAACGCAAAACTCTCGAAGACCGTAAAACAAAAATTTGCTAGAAATAATTTTTTGATTGCCCTTAAACGACAATGAGGAGTGAGGTGTTCTTCAATCTAGAGCTGCTTTGCGACTCGGAATATTTCATTAAGAAGAAAAACCCTGTGAAATATGCAGAGCTGTTAACAAATAAACTTTTCTATCCTACAACTTCAACACACATCTTCTTTCTTTATTCCTTTCCGTTGGCTAGCAACGTTGAATTTTCATTAAAATTTTAATCGATTCACAATTTATAAGGCATACAAATCCCACCTCTGCTTAAATTCACTTTTCAACAGCCCAGCACTACTTTCTGTAGCTAATTTTTGATAGAATATGATACGATTTCTTATTATAAGGAACTTCTATATATCTCTCCTGACGAAAAACCTTCTTTCCCGTAAGATCTTTAAATATCTAAAACAACCGCAAATTTATTTCGAATCCAAGCCGAAACTGAATATTTGTTGCAAGTCTATAGAGAGCAGTAAATAAACCGTTTAGAAACCCTGTTAATGAAAAATATAAGCCTTGTACGAGCCGTAGTGCTTGTTGCTATTTTATTTCATTTTCACTTTTTCCTTTTTCACCAATCACTTTTTTTCCTCTTAATTTTTGTGTAACAATGAATTTCTCACTTCCTTTTTTCCCCATTTGTTCACGGCACTAAGTTTTTACTAAGAAATTTTACAACAAAACTTCTCATTGTTGGAAAATATATATCCATACACACACACACATATACAGATTCAAACTACAACACATACACATGTTTATCTATGAATGTTACATTAGTAGGTGTAAAATTAGCAACACGAAAAGTTGTTGCATACATTTTTATTCTCTTGATATTTAGTTTTATGTCCCAAATGGGAAAGTACTACTCTTACGTTAGTATGCAACGAAGTAAATATGTACGTATGTGTGTCTGTATTTGTGTTAAGGTAATATCTGTTGTAAGTTTTATGTTGTAACTTACTGCATTATCACCTTTTAAAGTCAATATATTTAACGTAAATGTAGGAATACAAAGCACTCATTGCAAAGTAACGGCAGTGGCATCAGGAGCTACAACAATAACATGATATTCCGGAGTTTATACAATATCTTTTTTAAGAATATGGTAAAATCTTTGATTTCTCTTGAGCCGCATAATGTATCTCTACACATCCACACATACATACATGTTAAAACAAACCAAGGTAAGAGTGTAGCGGAGCCTTTCAGCATAAAGAATGATGGTATGTTAAGTTGTCTACGAGTACTCGATGTACGTATTAACTGGTATTCTTGGTTTACTTTATAGGATGATTGTTTTAGGTTTGGTTTTTACATTAAAACACACACACACTGACGCTCGGTAAATTCTCAAAAGTGTAAAGTAAATTCGAGTAAATGTAAATGCAAGGGAGACGGGAAGTTTTTGTCACTAACGCCTTTATTATATGTAACGAGTAGAGTGGCGAGACAGTTACTCGGCCGATTGCTCATTTCATCTTAATAGTAAGGAGAGTTGTTGACAGAGTGTAATAGCGAGAGAGTCACTAGAATCGCATTGTGTTTACTGGGCCGAGCACTAATTTGCCGCTGTACTCATTGTCTTGCTGCAACGATTCACTGTCGCACTCATCACACGTGAACAAGCACTCGCCAGCCAGTCTCCACGCGCTTTAGAGTTTTATAATCTATCAGCGGTGTAATAAAACTGAACTGAGTCGCAACGTGGCAAAAACCATTTGAACACCTACTTACTTTTACTCACCCACCCAACTCTCTCGGTCTAAAACCAACTTATTGTCGCGCCTCTCTACTTGTTACGAGTAATCACGGCACAACGGGTTGATTGGCTTGAAATTGCAGGGCGTGGAATAAATTATGCACCAAACTCACGTCTTGTCGGATGGCATATATCGTACAGATTAGGAACGAAGATAGAAACGGAAGGTTCTGCTAGGCCTGCATTAAATTAATAATTCAAGTCGATGCTTCGGCAGATATTCCACTGCCCATAGTGAATTAGCAGGCTAATATGCTATTCATTAAAACTAGTCACTTCATTGAGCAAACGTTGTAACTCAAAAAAACCTATCTTGCTCCAGCTCTATTCTTCCATATTGCCGGGTTACCCGAAGGAGAGTGGATAGATATTTGAGACAAATTTCCATCATCCCTTGTCAAGTTTGGCTTGCAGTCAAAAACGAAAAATAATACTAAAGATGATGCATAGCCGAAACCGGTTTGACAAGGGACGACGGATATTAATTCCAAATATGTACATCAAATCGTTGGAAAATACATGGAGAGTGAATAGCTCGAATTAAATATAGGGACAGTCATGGCAAGGCAGAGGCCGACGTTAAGCTGCTGCATAGCACTGTGCCATTCCAGACAAGTATAATTCCTCAACCTTCCAAATCCGAAAAACTAACTTTATAAAAACTAAACCGCTATAGCGAGCACGTTTGTCTAAGGTACTCCTCCCGTGTGATTTAATGCAACACCGATTTGAAATCTTTTCCTTAGCACTTGATTGTAGTTTTTAAAGTTAGGCACACACACATCCACATACACTGCCATACAACCATATAAACAATTGTATTATATAACATTTGCACTAAAGTAAAATGCAAGTGCAAGCACACAACATACAAGTTTACATCCGCACACACACACAACTTATGTGTATTAGTGGGATAAATAAGTTGCTAAGTAAGTGCATGAACTATCGCGCGCGCGTGTGTGTGTGTGTGTGTGTGTACGTTCAAGCTAAAAGCACTTGGGACTATTAAACTAATTCTATAAAATCTTTAGAATCTCGTTTGATACTTGTAAGTTGAAATAAATTGAAATAAAAAAAATTAAAAGCCAAGACTAAAAGCACAAACACAAAAGCTTTGCCATAAAAATTAATACATTAATGAATTTCAAACAATTTTAAATTTTAATTATTGCAATTATGAGCCTTAATGTGGATTTAATTTTAAGATTTATTATGTTTTAAATTTATTTAGTAATTGTCATTTAAATTTTAGTAGAAGACTGAATTATTTTATGCAACAATTATTTGTCACTTTTAATACTCTCCATACTTTGTGGCAAATATCCTGCAGCACAAATAAGGAAAACAGTGGAAGAAGAGGTGAAAAGTGAAAGCAAATAAATATTATTTGTCTGTTGTACGTTTGTGGTAAATCGTCTAAATGCATCGGATAGAACAAATGCACGTACGAACGAATGTATGACCATGAAGGACTCAATGCACATTTACACAGCTTATTGGGTACTTTGCTGTCATTGTAATTAAAATTTAATTTAGTACCCAATTTCCCAGCTACATAAATTATTTTCGTTACTAGGAGGAGGTGGCTGTAAAAAAAGCATACACACACTCACACAAATACATTTTTTACTTGAGCCCACAATATAAGTTAGAATGAGGATACAATGGACAGACAAAAGAAATAAACCAATACAAGCACAATGTTACACAATGGACCAAGGGTTTCGATAATTCTAAGTGAAATTCCTAATTAAAGTTGCACTTGTATTTTATTCAGCAGAAGTCAGTTTAATTCGTTCGCTGCGTTTCTTCTGGAGAATAAATTTCGACTAGAAGAATTTTCTTTTGTTGAAGAACTTAACTTGATTATTTTTTCAATAAAAACTTAAGAATTTTAGTAAAACATGACTTGATCTGTTGTTGAATAGCAGACTTTATTTGATTTAATGCATCGAACGAACAATAAATTTCGATTTCCTAATACAGAAATAATATATTTAGTCCGTTCAATGATTTTTTTTTTTTTATTTATTTTAGTATCGTTGAATTCTTTCAGAGAATCTTTCTTAGGCGACACAATAAACTTTTCCGTAAAAATTAATCATCTAGTTTAATGAATTAAGCGGATAAAAAAATATTTATACAATACTGGATCCTGTTTTCATTATAAAGAGCGATTTTTTTTAAGATGAATTGAAAAGGGACCCAGAAACTAAGTGGTCTGCTTCCATATCCCCCCTACATTAAAACAGCCAAATAAAACTTTATTTTGTAAAAAAACCCAAAATATTAAACCCTAATAAAGAAAATTGTTTATTTGAAAGATCAATAGATTGCGAAGCGCATCTTTGATGTCCAATTTTGGACCACTTTTTCGTGCGTCAAATGTTTCAGTGCTTTTACGTAGCCCTACAGGAAATAATAGAGAGGAGTCAAATCGCACAACCTTGTGGGCCAATTAAATTCCGTAACTTATCGCCAAATTTTGATTTCATTATGTCGATGATTACGGTTGCCAGATCGCACGTAGCGCCATTCTGTAAAAAGCACATCTCGCCCGGATCATCCATTTAAATTAAATTTTTATTTAAAATTTGGAGTATATTAAAGAATTTGGAATTGTTTGATTTTATCATATATATATTAAAACTTTGACGATTCTTGGACTTTTGGTGAACATAAAATTTTGGCGATTTCGTAACATTTTTTGGGAGCCTTCGATTTTGGTATAAATTTAGCAATTTATTGATGATTTTTTTTTTTTTTTGATAATTGTGC
This sequence comes from Phania funesta, assembly GCA_963932375.1. Lineage (NCBI taxonomy): Eukaryota > Metazoa > Arthropoda > Insecta > Diptera > Tachinidae > Phania > Phania funesta. The sequence goes on from OZ010652.1 coordinate 9,456,236, forward strand.
TACTTTCTTTGGCACGGTATAGTCTTAAAAGATCATTTAGTACTTATATAGAGGATGAATTCTAGAAAGAGAAAATATTTTTCGACTCTGTATAATTTTCGGAGACAACAATTTTTTTCTAATGAATAAATTTCAATCAATTTGATTGAAATTTGATTAATTTTCATCAAAATTATTTTCAAAATTTGTTAATTTTTTTCATAATAGAATTTGTTTGATTTGATGAATTTTCTAAAAAAAATCAGTTTGAAAAATTGTCATATAATCTGGCTTATAGAAGTATTTATGAAAATTCATTTAGGATTCTATGAATTCTTTTATTAAAAATATACCCTATTGTTTCCCAGAACACATTAATTCTATTTGGTGAATACTTTTTACGAAAAGTATAATCGATTTCGTAGAAAACTTTCTTTAAAAAAATAACTTGTTTTGTTGAATAGGAATAGACCTTTCTATAGGAAAATATTATCCGAATGGATTCATTAGTGAGTTATTGTCACAATTTACTACGATAAGTTAATTTTTCGAAATGGTTTTGCAATTCCAAATTTACGATTTGCTATTTACTTTGTTTGTTTATAATTTTTGATAAATGTTTTATTTAATGTCGGCAATTATGTATGGAATACAATATCAGATAAATGTCCGCCTCTGTTGTTAGCCTCACAAATGCGAGCCCTTTTGAATACATTTTTCATTACATTCTCACACATTTCACACAATATTTCATTAATTTCATCACGAATATTTTGTTCGAGTTGCTCCAGCGTTTCTGGTTTGTTTGCATAAACCCTGCTTTTCAGATATCCCCACAAAAAGAAGTCCGAAGCAGTCATGTCAGGCGACCGTGGAGGCCAATCAGCATCATCATTCCTTGTAGTCCTGGCTGTATGCGATGTGGCACCATCTTGTTGAAACCACATGTTAGTCAAACCCAAAGCGAGCAGTTGTGGCGTTAAAAAGTTTTCAATCATATCACGATATTGCTCCCCATTGACAGTTACCGTTACGACGTTTTCAGTTGCAAAGAAGTCCAATGAATCCTCCTGACGATATTGCACACCAGACTGTCACTTTTAGTGGATGCGAAGGTGACTGATGAACAATTTGAGGGTTTTCCATTGCCCAGAACCGACATCACATATCCATTCAAATCAAAATATGCCTCGTCACTAATTATAATTTTTTCATAAAAATCGGGGCTTTCATGGGTTGTAGCATCCTATTGGCATATGTACGGCGGCGTAAATGGTCTTCTGGAAGAAACACCAAGCTCATGAGCACGGTGTCGAATTGAGGTTGATAGATTTTTTTGAACACTTTCTTAAACAGCATCTTGCAGTACGTTGTGGTCCACGCTTGGGCCTATCAGCTACAGTCCCTCTCACTTCGAAATTATTCACTACACGATAAATAGTGTGACTTGATGGCACGTTGTTTCTTCCAAAAATTTCACGTAACTTTCTCATCGTCACAGTAATCGGTGATTGATTTTGATAAAATGTTTTAACGATTAAAATACATTGGATTATCGAATATTTTTCTAGAATAAATTTGCCACGTCTCTTCTTCACTACTGCCGAATATGATCTGTCAAGACTAATGTTTACCAAAATGGCGGCAAAACAAAATAGTATACCTTCCCGACGGACACACCCTGTATTTTCAGATTGCTATCACGATTCGCCTGCAGTTGAATTCTAACATTTGATACATTTAGACTTTCTTGATTGATCTATTAAACCTACAGGTTCCATTCCGATTGAAATAGGTGTGAGATTCTAGAGAACGAATGAATTAATATCAAACATTAATGATTTTGATTGTGCAGCAGAAATGATGTAGTTGTGTAATTGTCATCCTGAGAATGAGTGAGTGTACGTTTGTGTGCAAGAGATTTAAATCCAACAGATACACGAACTTATAACAATTGTCTTCTATGGTGTCAAATAATAATGAAAGTGTATTTTACACAAGTTGCATTTGCATACAGAATCTGTATAATAATAAGATTTTCTAAATTATTAATCAGGTACACAAACACATACATACCCACATATATATGTGTGTACAAATCTTCTATTATCCAGCAAACAAATTCGATTAGAAAATCTCCAGCACCAGCATTTTTTTCTTTGTAACATAAATATGCCTGTAAAATGTTGGTCGGTTCACATTTGCCTTCTTTACTGCCAGCACATTGATGACGTGTGAACAACAACTACTTGATTTTCAAACTGCTTGCAACTACAATTTGATTAAAATATTTTTGTACATACCCGTATGGCAAACAACTGTACATTCGAACTGCTACAAAATAATACCAGAGCTTTTGTACAAATTATATAATTAATAATGCCCCCTATGGATGGACCACAGATTAACACATTGATTTATTATTACGGCACTTGATGTAAACATTGTGGTGCGTCGGAGTTATTTTGCTTTATTTAATTTTCATTAATTCTAAAGTCTGGTGGCAAGAATTGAAAGGAATAAAATTACTGAATGTGGTAGGTGGAATTAAAGTTACAATCGTGCTGGCTTCGATAATCAAGTACCATAAAATACATCACAGCATTTAGTTTAATATTAATTGATTATTAAGTGATAATAATTGTTTAGAAATTTGTAGTTGGGCTGTTCACAGTGCAGAAATAAATATGGGCAACATTTTAAATGAACTGCTCATTTACGAATTGCCATTTACTTTTTTAAATATTATTTCTTATAAATGTTGTCGGCGGCTACGCGATAGGTGGTCCATCCGTAAGCTGCAGTATTTCGGCCTGTATCACACCCATGGCAGCAGTAATGTTGTCTTCCAGAGCTGAAATTATGGCTGGTTGGTCCCTGTATACGAGAGACATTACGTATTCCCATAAGAAAAGTATAGCGTCATCAAATCGCATGATTTGGTGGCCAATGGATTACTCAAAAAGCTGACATTAACTGCTTACGAAACTCGCCTTTCAATAGGTTCTTGTTATCACGAGACGTGTGGCATTTGGCACCGTCTTGTTAAAACCATATGTCAACCAAATGCAATTCTTCCATTTGGGCAAAAAAAGTCGATAATCATTCTACGGTACCTTGCTCCATTGAAGAAGTACGGTACAAGAAGGCCGCTGACCTACAAACGGTACCTAAGAGTGCCTCTTTCAGGATGCTTTAACAATGCTTGAACTACCTTTGGCTGCTGTTCACAATTTTGTTTGCTCACGTACCCATTGAGCCGAAAATCATTGATAGACAATTTATTCATGGTCAAATGGCAAAAATCTTACTGAACCATTTTGGCGTTGCCACATGTCACGATTCTGTTTTTTGTTTAGCAAAACAATCACCCGTTATATGTTCCTCTCCGTATGGCGATTCACAAGTAATCATCTTAGGAATTAAATAGTCGAATTTGTGGATTCTTTCAAAGTGGAGATTCGGCATTAGTTTTCATTTTTCACTCTTGGTCTTATTTCTTTGACGGTTTGCCTTCCAAGCCGCGTAGACCAGCAAAAAAATAGTGCAACGGTGTTAAATTGCAAGAGCTTGCAGATTTAACTTCAGGTCTATTACTCGAAATTAGGCGTTCACCGAACGTTTCAGACAATAAATTATTTGTGATACGAGCTGTGTTGCACCGTCTTGCTGAAATTTCATCTTCTTCACATTTAGCGCATTCAATTGTAATTCAAAAGAGTCAGTGATGATGGACCTGTAGCGGTCATTATAAACCCTAACGTTTTGGCCGACATAATTTTTAAAGGAGTACGGACCAATGATTCCACCAGTGACTTTCTCTGGAAATAATGATTTTTAGTAATGTCTTGTAGATTATCTTAACTCCTAATGCAGTAGTTTTGCTTACTGACGTATCTACTCAACCAAAAATTAGCTCCCCCGCTGATTGAAAAAAATGGTCGAATAGCGCGATAAGTTTCTCGAACTGAACCATGTTTTCCGCATAAAATCTACACAATTTGCTCGCTTTGTTTAGCTGTCAGTCTATTCAAGATAAAATGGCAAATCAAACTAAACACAAAACAAGTGACAGCTGTAAACCTGGCGCACATATCAACCAGTATTGCCAACTTAAAGTTCCATTTCGAACACGCGATAAATGTTCTTCCACAGAATCGCATTACAATTATTGAATTATTTTAATCATTAAAATGCAATCTGTCGCTCATTTGTTTTACGCCAGCGAACTTTTAATTATATCCCAAACATTCCACTTTTAACAAAACGAAAATATATTCGTGCTGTTGTAAAAGTGTATTTTCGATTATCTTTTGGACTTTTCCAAAGTGGTTTAATTAAATTGTTAAATAAATTAAAATGTAAAACAAACAAGGAGCCAAGTTGTTTATGAACAAGAAGTATGTGAAAATATTTTTAATCAATCAGCAATTGAAAAATACAAATATAAAAAATAATATACTACATATTGGCTGTACAAAAAAGTTATCGTTGTTTAAAAGCAGATGTCACACGATGACACAAATTTGTGTTTCACTAAAAATTTTAGACATCTGTCAATAGTATGTTTGAGAAATGTTACTTGATTATTTCTGCAGAACGTCACAGTATTATCGCAGAAATTCGTTAGAAGCGCGCGATATCTGAAAGCTATGGTAAAGATGGGTTTCGAAGCTTTAAATATTATGATATTTAAGAGATCCACATGAAATATAAGCCTTACTCGATGTAGATCCGTGTCTAATACAAGAAGAACTTGCAAAACCATTGGCAGTAACAGAAGAGGCTCTTTCTTTTCGTTTGAAAGCAGAGGGATTCAGCAAAAAGCAAGGAAAATGAGTGTTATATGATCTGAAGCAAAAAGACGTTGTACGCGGATTTTGCATTTAACCATAAAAAACTATTTGAAATGCAGCGGATGGGAAGTTTTACCTCACGGATCTAATTACTAATTTCTTCAGTCAATGTTGAACCATCTGGCTGGCATACTGGATTTATTAATAACCTCAAGAGATGAGTCACAACCAGCGGCGGCTAATACTTAGAATGACATCGTAATTGCGAATGTGATTAAAACAAAGTCATATTTCTGAAAAAATACCGTGAGAATTTTTTAGTACAACCAATACAGAGATTTGATTATAATACGAGTATTGTGATAAAACATTAAATATTACTTGTTACTTTAATAATAACGATAACTATTTATTTGTAACCGAATACACTGACTATGTTAAATTCATGCCGTTATCGACAAAGGCTACTTATACATACATGCGATATTTACTTGTCAAAGCCCGGATGTCTGATGAAAAAATCTAATTCAAAGAAATTTATTTCAAATATTAAATAAACGTGTCAGCGACGAGATTCAAATGCGCTGCCTGTTGTGTGAATTACGCTTTCGCTTTTCAGTTACTCTACTCGTATGACAAGCGATGACAGTGTTAGACACCATGTCCAGTATCTTATGGCCAGTTCTGTAATAAAAGCCAGCGACTCAGTTCACAAAATTTATATGGAAAAGCCCAATTTTTTGTTACTGATCTCTAAATAAATTTTCTAGACGAATCGCTTGCTTGTGTTGTAGCATGACCAAAAGACCGCCAGTACCAGCGGTGCAGAATGCAAATACAAACCTTGCGGGGCCAGTTTGGTGGACAAATATTTTTACATTTAATTCATAATTGAAAACCTTTTAGTAAATTGTATTAATCCTGAAGGCAATAATTTTTAATAGTTCTGTTAAATATTTTCCATACTCGCCCATGACCACGAACACTCATAAATTGGTGATTCTTTTAATAAATTATGTGAAAAGTAAAACACAATTTATTTACTTGTTGGTCAATACAGCAACAGGAACATTTATGAGGTGCGTTGGATGGGGCTCAATTTTTAATTTGTTGTGCTGGTAAACATGTGCGAAAAGACCAGCACAGTTTTGGCAAGTGGCAGTAGTTTAAGATGATTTTTGGCTACAATTCGGGACCCAGACGAACATTTCCAGCGCCCAATTAGGGAACTCACGGCGGCGTCAAGAGTAGCCAACTGTCAATTTTTACGTAAACATAATTTAATGCGGGCGTAGGTACAAATTCTGGTTAGGCCAAATGCAGCTGATCGGCGTCACATAGGCATACTGCCCACTAGGGCCGCTTTATTTTTCTACCTAACAAAAATCTCTGTCTGGTTGCTGGCTTAGGGACCAAGCGACTGTACTAACGTTAACCTTTCCACTTTGTGACGGAACGAAATTAGCATTGCCTTTTTACAGCTGGATGGCACTGGTAGCCTTGACTGCCTCTTGAATATAACAATTGGAAAGACGAGCAATACTATCTGGTCACCCTGTATGTATTAAAAATGAATCCGAAAATAAGGTACAGCAAAAATATTTCATGGTTTTTAGGGCATCAATTAATAAGACTGCGGTCACAATTAGTTCTTTAAACTTAACAAATCGAAAGTAAACTTAATTCTGCTTATCCTGATGGAAAATGCTGTTTATTTAAGCCTTAGGCCAATAGAAACAGTGGTTTTTCAGTGGTCATAAGCATTCGGCCATATGGTGAGTCGTTTCCTTAAAATGTGAACTTATGTTCGCTAATGACACGTCATACCTTATTATATAACATCGCTGTCATCAGCCTCCTTATTTTCGATCTCAAAAATAAAGCAAACCTCAAACTTGTATCCTGTCACAAGCATAGATCTGCTTTAGGAATTGAAGAGAGCTCTGTTGGGTGTATAAAAAAATTGTATGAGAACAATTTTGAAGGCAATTTTCCCTTTATGAATGCACCTCGTATGTAAAGTAAGGCATAGTCATGGAATACAAAAAATGAGAAAATTTAAGGAATTATTGGCAAAACCAACTACAGCTGAATCCCACTCATATTCATTGTTGCTGGTATAAAAATACAACCACAGACATAAATTTTAATTAAATAATACAGTGAATTCCAAAACACTTTATAAAATTATTATATTGAAAACTTTTTGTATAAAAATGGCATTAACCTGATACATCGATTTCATATCCAGTTATTGAACAGACCGGCAGTGATTTACAACGAAGAGAAATTCCGAAAGATTATCAAAATGGGTTGAAAAAAAAAACAATTATACATGTTTCGGCGATGTGCTGTAACAATCCAGAATTTCAAGAAGATTAAATTTTAATTGTTTTTAATCAGTATCTTGGAAACCATAATAGATATAAAGCCTTTCATCCTTTTTCACAATGCGTAATTCAATGGTCGCTACAAAGTGATGTCACATAATAAATAAACTTTATTAATTTTACGACTTGTAAGGGTGAATAATTAAATAATTAAATAAAACAAACATTTATGTTAAAACGCGTAAAAAATTGTACATAAGTTAACCGGACATATTGATTATCCAGAGCGATTCCGGTCTCGATCGTCTCGGATAATCGTCGCCCTACTGTTGTGTATCAAAATATCCACGATTAAGAAGAGCTAACAAGCGCCAACAAATGTACATTACTAGAATTTCAGACTGTGTTTCAAGACTTGTGTTGTAGGAATGAATTATTAAAAATGTTCGTCATACTAAAGTAAGATGGGAAATTAGGAAATCGAAAATAAAAAAAATCGTTAAAACCGGGTTTTCGGCAATATAAGACCGATCTCTTAAAATTGGGAAAAATAGCTCTAGAAAAATCGACAGCTCTAAATCGGAAAAAACAGGTTTTAAACCGGTGGAAACGCAGAGTTGATTATCAAAGAGTATAATAATTTTTAATTCATGCGCGTGCTTAAGTCTAGAAGCACTACAACACTGGTCGCAAAAAATAAGCAAAGCGCTCAATTATAGAGTTGAAATTTCAACTTTTCGATCCCTCTTCACTTGGCTCGAATTACACTCTCCTTCAATTCCTTTTCAAACAAAATTACACAGTAGACATTAACGATCTTAAGGTTGGTTCAAACAAATAAGGAAAAATAAATATAAATAAATAAATAAACTAATTATAGTCTTTGCATAGATCAACCGCTTGTAACTATTAATTCACGACTCTTTCAATTCAAGAGGATATGGGTATATTGGCATACCTAAGTAGGACTGCCAGGTATGCAGTTTTAATACCAATTTTTGGGAAATTTTTGTTGCTAAAAAGGATGAACAATTTAATTTGGGTTTTGGGGTCACCTTGTAAAAAGGTGGAGGATTTTGTGCAAAATTGTTTATAACTTTGTCGTTTTAATAAATAATTTGGCATACAGTCTTGCACATCGTAGGAACTTTTACATAAGAAATTTACAAAAGCATTTGTGTTGCACAAGCTGATGTTATACTTACCCTCGTCATTACCCAGTGATGGTTTTAAAAAAGGACAAGAGGACAAATTTACAAATTTAAGAAATATGTCTTGACGAAAAAAAAGAAAATTATAACCTCTTTAACAAGGACTGGGATAAGGAAAGTTGGGCTAAAGGTAAGTAGCAACAGTAACCTTAAAGAATGTGTTGGCTGAAAGCAAAGTGATATTTTACATTTAAAGACAACTGTTTGCCGTGTTTCCAAAAATTGCTTTTCGAAATTGTTAATCGAGAAACCTGGAAATCCTGAAAACCAACCAAAAATGTATCACCCCAGTGATATAATTAAAATTCTGAATGATTAAAGAAATATTGCTTAAGTTCAGGACACAAATATAATCCATGATTTTTATGAGATTCAGTAGAATAAACTTCCTTTGCCAGTTAAAATATTGGTTATGAAAATGTTATTTCACAAAGAATTGGCTCAGGCTATACTCAATATGCTTTCGATGCCAACACGCAACACATGTGTAGAGATTAAATCTACTGTCGAGAATGTAAGACAACCTGAGATTTGCTAAGTTTAATTCTAACGCTATGTGTAGTAAAAACTCTTCTGATTCACAACATGGTGACTCACAAGTTTATTACGTAATGGCACTGTGAAGAAACATTTGGGATTATATACATACAAACATATAAATAAATAATATTCTGCTAAAAATTGATATTTTTTTAAAAACGAAATTTCTGGGAACTCTTACAATAGGGGATATTTTGGAGAAATATTTGTCCAAATTTGGGGATAACGAAAATAACATATCTGGCAGCCCTGTAAGCAAGGTAGACATAAACTCGCACACACATTTAAACATTCATTAATATCTTCTCTTTCTGTACAGATTTGGCGTCACTGTTATTGTCATTTCATCGGCTACGACGACATCATTGCAAACACACTTTTTCATTTGAAAAAGGATTTTATTTTATTTTTAACAATAAATATTCATACAAGCAAATGTATGACGACAATTTCGTGTGAGTGTGTGCGTGTGTGTGTGTAGGCGTAGTATTTTATGAAAATTCATTTGCACTTGAGTATTCATTGGTAGGCCTGTGTATGTGTTGACTTCAAACAAAGTCTTCCTACATATTCACCCTTGTCCACACAATGTTGAAATAATAAATTGTTGACGGAAGTCCATGTCCCTCGTTAATTTATTAATTCTCCAATGTTGCGTTATGAGAGCAGAGGTTGGGGCAAGGAGTTTCATTGTAGGCGGACATTAAGATGATTTCACAAATTTTAAATAAAATGTGAACCCAGTTTCAACAGAGTCTTGTCTGTAGCTGTCAGACGTAGTATTGGTTATTATTATGAACATCTTTAAAAATAATTATTGTATTTGTGGTAAGATTTTACCATAAAGTAAATCATCAAAAATGAGTCTACATTGCCCATGCATCAGTTTTATTAGGGTCTCGTAAATTACTAAAAGACCTTTTGAAATTAGTTGCTTTCAGTTTTACGAGTGTTTCAAAACTATTTGCTTTTCAAAGATCTTAAAATTAGGTGATTTTAATAAAAACAATAAAACTTGAGCCTGAAATTTTTGATCGGAAATCAAACCCTCTTAATGTTGCTTTTCTTGCAAAGGGTGAAGTTAATAATTCGCTTAAAATGCAATGCCTACGTCTGCCACTTATTTTAAGAAGAGCATACTCAAGCATAAATGTGCATCTAGAGAAAATTTGTTTAAAATATATTCGGCACATAAAATAACTACACTGATACGAAAATATATACAGAGGTCTAGAAAATAAGTTATCCTTCGTCTCCCCAAAATACGTTTTTCTGCGAACAGAAATTTTGAATCTTTGTTGTTTGCAATTTCTGCAATACTCATTTAGGATCCCACAAAGTTTATGTATACTTCAGATCTTCGAATAGCCCAAGCCGTATTACTATCAGGGCCTTATGCGCCACGACCTATTGAATCTTTTGTGCGAACTTTATCTTTCACTAATAAAGCCAATTACCCTGTAGATATTAAGATCGAATTTCTAAATGTATTTTGAGTCAGAAGAAAAGCTGGCATATAGCCGAAATCGGTTTGTCGCCCAACCAAACTTGACAAGAAGAATCAATTACCTTGCTCAGTAAGAGACCATATGCATCTCATCGACGTGAGGTCGTGGCAAGTAACTTTACTCTGCGAGAATTATAAGCTGAACAGTCAAAGAACACATGCTAAGATAGAGGTCCCATTATTCAGGTTGCAGAATCTACATTTGATGTTCTCTGAGTTCCTTATCTCATTCCTATTCAGAATCCTTTGTGATTTTTCCCGAGACAGCGTAATGAACCCGCGCCGAACAACTTTTGACTCAACCCAGGTACTTGTTTCCTCAATAGTATAGCTACTATTTAGTCTAAAGAAAGGTTCTGGCCCTATGAAGGCATGTTAATGTCCTCTATTTCTTGAGCAGTCGGCATGGTACCAAGCATAAAGTAATTTTGTTGCGGGTACCAAGTTCATTCCACTTCATACGCCAATAAGGCCATAAGAGCTGCCTGTCAATCCGACATAAAGTAGATCTTTATACACCTTATTCTTTTCATCCGGCGTTCTCTAGTACAGATAAGATAAACGCAGTTAACTTACGGTGCTCTATTTTGGAAAGATCTAGCATTTTAATCAATTCTTTCTTTAATATAAATAATTTTGCATTAATACAGTGTACACTGGTCTCAGATGGAGCTTTTTCGGACTAACGTTTATTAAATTGAAATGGTGGAACCGGGTATTAACTTAAGCTTTATCATATCAGTCGTGTAAAAATTGGCCACCAAACATTGAAGAGTCAACACCCGTAAAGGAAGCATAATGGGTGCCACAGCAAACCCTCCTTTTATTATGTATAGTATACGTGCTGCTCAATAGTTTAACCTGACAACATACACCCGCTCTTATTAGAAACTATATTAGATGTCCTTCTATTTTCTACAAATTATTATGATTGCAGTTTGATTTCAAATAAAGCGGCTATAATACATTTCAGGAAACCCTTTCAGAATTTTCTGCAAAAGCTGGCTAAATATTAAAAATATTTTTTAAAATACTTTATCACTTAAACTTAACCTTAAAAGCACAACAAATAATTATATTCTTATTGTTGGAATCCTCGAAAATTTTAATAGTTTGGAATAGTTTTTTTAAAAACTTTTGAACTTCCACAGCCCATAATTGAAATTCTGCACAAAAATATGAATTCTATTCCACCTGTAGTATAGACATACAAATATTAGCAGAGACAGCAACCGCGTTTTAAATGAGCGAAAGTGTTTTCATGTTTGTGCCCTATAAAAATTAAGAAAATCCATTGAGATATTGATATTTTATTACAGGCTAAGAAAATAAAAAAAAATATTTTCAAATTTTAGTGAACAAAATTGCAAGAAGTGTACGCAACAATCTCAACTGCCTTAACAGAATCAAGTTCCACTGTTCATATTATTTTGTGCGTGTAGCCTTTATAGTTTTTTAACTGTTTTTCCAAACAAAAATGGAATCAATAAAATAATGTCATAATGGCATCTGCAGATCTGGCTGGCCACTATTTAAGACGTGTAATCGTTTTATTTTATTGCTGTTCTTGAGGTTTTAATGAAACCACTGGTAATTTCATTTCTTTTAATTTTAATTTCTTTAATTTCTTTAATCAATTTTATGTGCGCGAGTCAATCACCAGAACTGGGTAAAGAGAAAAACACTTTATTATTGACATCGCAGTTAATTTCTTAATATGATTGAAAATAAAAGTGGACGATATGGAAAGGATGAAGTTAATTATAAGTTCTGCTTGCTTTTCGGCTTCATTTGCAATTTTAAATAAGAAATGCAGATTGAAATAAAATGTAAGTATGAGCGCACGCTTGTAGCGCACAGAGATTTTATAAATAAATACACGCAACATTCGCAGCAGCTGGAAGGAGTAAATGAAGACTTTATTAACATAAAGTTTAAAAAGATAAAGGGCTTTGCAATAAGAGTACTTGATGTTGACAATATGGTGTAGTTTATTATTCAGCCATTGTGGCGAAATCACTATGGTAAGTTGAACGGTTAAGCAGCACATCCAAATTGGCGTTTGGAAAATAATCACAATTTTGGACAATGCCCAGCCAAACGAGCTTTATCAAGTGCCAATGAACACTCAAAGAAAAAAAAACATAGTTGTGCAATAGTCGCGACAACCATATTATGTTCTCAACCATAATATACGTTGTGGTAAAAATATAATGGTTATTTGAAAAATTGGTTTCATACATATACTTAATTGCAATAAATAAATTACTGTTAACATTTTTTCATTAAATGATTTTCACCCATAAATACTGCAACATGGTTTAACTGAACAATCAAATTTCTAATAAAGTATTTTAACTACACGCAAATAATTTAATAACACCAACCATAAAAAATTCCTAATAGACATAATAAATGTAAAAAATTCTTCTGGTGTTTAATCAAAGTATTAGGGTGCTGTGGCTTAAGTGGTTACCGCGTTGATTCGATGGCTTTAGACACATACATTTATTGCTTTCCAATCATTCTAATAGGACAATATAATTATTATCTACACGAATAATAGGATTTGTTTACAACCATATAACTCAATCATAATAGGCTGTGCTTAGATTATGGTTACCTTAACCATGTTTCTCCTATGCATCTATCTACAAAAAGTTTATGTTTAATCGGATTTTAAGCCGGTGGCATCTTTATAGTGAACTTCTTGGAAACTAAGTGATCATGATAAAGACGTGGCAAATGACCATCCGGGATAAACGATTTGAGCTTTTAATTATTTCTAGCGGAGTTGGCGTTAATCTGTCACCAAGATCATGCAATTAGACCGAGAATTTTTGCTTTTATAGTTGCTATCTACCGATTATTTCCTTCATGACTTGGAACCTATGCCGCCATTGATCAACTTGTGTCCTATTTGTCAACATTTTGATATTTTTATTATTATTGTAGGGCGGATATCGAAGCAGAGCGCTAACTTTTTGTGTCTCTTTTCGACCTCCATCTTTTCCCGTATTAATTTTACGCAACCGATTTGTAATTAACGATTACCTAATCTCATTTATCTCTCATGCTACCACCAGCCTTAACTCTCGACTGTAGTAATTTCAGACTGCCGACTGGTGGATGTCGGCCTTATTCTTCATCACTGAGTCTCTTGTAGTTGCTAGCATTTGTCTAAGGCTTAGGTCCCCCATTATATTTTCATTTAACACGTGCATGGTCATGGTCCTAAGCTTCACGCTAGCCACTGTAACACACTTAGCCTCTTCCGCGGGATTTCTACAGACATTAATCTCTCCACCTCTTGCGAGGATTCATTGCCATTCCCTATCGGAATCACACGGACCTACGCCTTTAAAGATTGACCCATCCACTCCACATGAGACATTCTTGTCAATCGCTTTCGGATTCCACTCTACTTCCATTAAAATTGCAGATTCTTCAGAGCTTAAACTCTCCGCCTCTTGCGAGGCTCCCTGATTCATACCTTTAATAAAGAAAAACACATTCCCACACACAGAGCGCCACATGCGCGGCCAATTCTGTATTAAAACTGGACATCGACTGATAGCCACTGTTCGCATATTAAAGACAGGAACCTTGCAGGGACATGAACCTATTACCGGCCGCCACCACACGTCAGAACTTCTGACAGTCCACTCCGTTATAGCAAGCTATATTTTGTACCCGCCAGCTGACTGCATAAGATTTTAATAAAAAATTAATTTACAGTAAAAAAAAACTTGGTCCATTTCTCAACATTTAAAGGTTTACGTTATCAAAAATCTCATCATCATGCCAACTTAATTTAATTGTTAACATGACAACCTACTTAGAAAGGATACCCAAGACAGACAGCAACATAAATTTAATCAAACAAAAATCAATTATTTGTTTAGTTGTTAACAATAAAGATAAATGTACAAACCAGGACACAAAGTGCTCGCAAACAAGTGAAGAACCGCGAATGCTTGCAATATTGCCAACAACTTCTACCACGAACTATCCCCACAATGTAGTCGAACGTATAGAAATCCGAATAATGAAATAAATGTGAAAATGTTTTAAATATTTTTTTAAAAATTATTTATATAGAAAAAATACGTACAATAAATAGCACCCACATTCAAGCCGACTCCCTCAGAAAAACAGTTTGCCTCTTCGCACTCGCCAGTAGCGGTCTCCTGACTGGCATAATACTAAATCAATAGAGCAAAGTGAATGGATGCCGCCACTGTGGGAATGAATTACCACTGACCAATGAATAGGAGCGGTGTGCTAACAGGGAATATTCATAAATACACGACGCTATAAATCAAAATAAAAAATTGCTTCATTTCCTTTCATTCAATACACAATTGGTTACTAATACCAACGACAACAATAACAACATGAACAACATGAACAACAACAACAACAAGAGGAAGCAAATGCTGTCAGACAATAAACAAACCCCTTGAGTAGACTTTGGAAATATTATTATTATTTTTTTAATAAAACTACAGCACGTCAGCCATATTTAATTGATATAATACTCTCAGTATCGGTATTTATAAATAATTTTAATCAACAGCGAACATGGCTGGTTGTCCATGGAAAATATTAAAATGTGCTTTCAAAGATTATTGTAATTGCTCAGATGTGATTTTTTTTTTTATTAGGAAACAGAAATGAACACAGCGACAATAAAAATAGGAATAAAATCGTTGAATAAGATTGTTTAATACTGGGCTCGAATCGTCAAATCCGTGAACGTACTGACAATCGTAGGAATAAAAATCATGTAATTCGCCAGCCGTATGAACTGAGTGGCATCATGGCATACGAATGCAAACGAAAATGTTGCTTATTGTAAGTCACACCCGCGAGATGTGGGCAGAAATCGAGGATATGGACCCGGACGATATGTGGTTCCAAAAGGATGGTGCCACTTGATGCACAGCCAAGGAAACAATGGCAACGAAGCCAACGAAGCAATTGCACTTTTGTGCGAGAAATTGAATGGCCGTGTTATCTCACGTCGTGGCGATGTTAATGGACCGTCACGATCATGTAATTTGACACCGTTGGACTGCTTTCTTTGGGGCTATTGAAAAGAAAAAGTGTGCAGCAATAAGCCAAGAACAATTCTAGAGCTAAAGGATGAGATAATTCGGCACATTAACGACATTTAACCTTAATCATGTCTCGGAGGCATTGAAAATATCGATCATCGGATAGAGGTATGCCACCGAAGCCGCAGCGAGCATTTGGCCGATATTTTGTTTCACACATAACTGTCGAAGATCCTTCTCTTATAATAAAAAATTTTAAGATAATTTGAAAACATTTTGTTTTATTGTGCGTTTTGTTTGGACCACCCTATAATAAGCAGGCAGCTGTGGGATGGGAGTAATCCACTAGCCTAAAGGGAATTTTATGTGCTGGAGCAACTGAATTGGAGGCACTCGGATGTCTCAACAGTTTATTCAGTGTTACAATGGGTGGTGGCGCTGATTATTTTGGCAGCTGGTGGTTACCAACACTCAATAGGAAGTGACTACCCTCTTGGAATTCGCCAAAGTACAGTTTGTAGAATTAAAAATTTACATCGACAAAATTGGTGAACATAAAAATAAAATTTGGGCGAAGCACTTAGAATTTCTGCCAAATGAGTCGTCTAAGTTAGCGCAAGGAATGGTTGTATGAAATACATAGGTAGCAAATTTGTTTGTCAAGTTTTGGCGTTCATTCATAAAATCCAGCATTTAAGTAATAGTGCTCTCGCTCTGGCTTTTTAGAAAACCTCATTGATTCAAAATAATTTCAATCAACTTTCTTATTGGATGTAGAAAGTTAGGGAAATTTAAGAATGGTCAGTAAGTCTATGACGGTATGGAGTCACTGCTAAATCAGTGACTGCTCCTTATTAAGGAATCCGCGCAGTCCCACCTCAGATATTTCGGAGAGACTGTCGAAGGATCTCCACCCCAGATGAGTCAGGCGTCTGTCATCCAAGGCAGGACAGTGGTCGAGGCGGTAATATATCGTTTCCTCTTCCTCGTCATCTTGACAACTTCTAACATAAACAATGGTTTCTAGTACAAAGATGTGTTTTTAGTACAAAACTTAGTCTACAATAAAAAATTGTGTCTAAATACAAAAAGTAGTTATTAGTAAAAAAATTCACTCTTCATTGCAAAACTATCTATGTTTAAGTACAAAACTACGGGTTTAGTACGAAATACAGATTTTAGTACAAAAACGAAGCTTTTAAAATAAAATTGAGTTGCTGGTTAAAAAAAAGTTCCAGATAAAGCTTTTCGTTTAACTATAAGCGGGAGGATATGAGGTTATGAAGTACACTGGCTGTCAAATGATTGAACATCCAGAATTGGGCTTTCGTTCTCCGACATTTATTTAGTACAAACACTCGCTAACAAAAAATGTAAATTCTTAACATTAACTATTAAATGGGGAAGGCTTCACTCTACCACTTTGTAAAATTCGAGCACTTCTTTATCGTAATCTGCCTCCTTCGGAGACTACTGTGCGTAATTTATTCCCTAAATGAAACAGCGTGTCTTATATATATTTTTTATTTTGGAAAAATTTATTCTTTAGCAGTGAAATTATTAAAAAAGCTTTAACCACTTCATCATTTATTTATCTTCTCTATAGACATTATTTGCTAACTTTATGGCAGGATGTAAAAGAATGCTGTTTTAAGAAACTTGTGTAAATTTATTATTGCAAGAACTTTGGAAATATTTTAAATTTAGAAAAATGCTGGCCCTAATTTTATAAGACGCAACGCAATGCCAGAATTTATATTGGTCGTAAATGCCTTTCAGCATTATTAGGGGAAAAATTAAAAAAACACCTTTTGTGGTCACAAAATTATTTCGAGTACAACAAAAGGCGACTTTTTGGGCGGATATCAGGCACTTTCTGCATTTTGTAGGTTGCCCGCCCTAACTAGGATATAACTTTTTGCTTGCTCTTTTTATTTTTTCGTCTAGAGAGATCCGATTCTACGAATAAAGAAAGCGCCGATAAAGGTGTCAACGGTTTTTCTTGATTATCTTGTGCGGTTTTTGATGCATTTGCAATCTTCAAGCTCATTTTGGAGAACTTATAATCTGTTTAGGAATACTTGAAGCGTATTTTTTTCTGACGTTTGTAATTTTGTTTGTGCAGTACGTACCATCACAGCATCATATTCTGAATAACGTAATCTTTCATTTTTTCGTCTTGCTTCTTTCACTCAACTCCATAAACGGTTTTGATGGTCGATCACTATTTGCTGGGTATTTATAATGTAGTTTTAGCCAATTGTCATTATTTTTAAGAAATCTAGTCTCTGTTTTTCCTGATTTCTACACCTTTGCCTAAGTTCCGATTTAATTTAATTATTCTTCAAAATTTGTAAAAGTTTCGCTCTTGCATTTTATTAAAAAGTGATCTGCGGGTCGCGACCGACTGATTTTCTGACAAGTAAAAGACGAACCCATTTTGGATATGTGCCATCTTCAATGTTCGTTTTATTTCGTTAGTTTTTATAGTTTGTCAATTAGCAGTTTGCCATTTGTGGGCCGCTAGCAGGTATTTTATTGTTTGTCATGTGGCAATCTGTCATCTGTGAGAAGATGAACTCACAAGCTGGGTTTTTTGTAGGACCTTGTACACGTTAGTGATTACTTAATTACGAGTTTGGTAAATATGCTGTTCATGAATTAGTTTTTGTCGGTGGCAGGCAAGTCTTATAGGAAAAGTTGTTTATGGTGGTTTTTTGTGGGGCTGTCATAATCCAATAATCACCAACATCTAGAGCATACGAATTCTACCTGCTACCTGCTCACACATGACAGATATCTGCGTGACAAACAATAAAACACCTGCTACTGGTGATCCTGATACCAATTACTTTACACTTTAATGGAATAACTAATTCAAAGGCGATTTTTCTATTCTTGCTCTGTCTTGGTTTGTTCCAACCCAGCACAATAGGGGGCAACTATATATGGTTGGTTAGATGTACTATGTTTATATTGTAGGAACTATGAACTTTTAATATTGGCAAATATTATTACCGGGACGAACCCGGAAGTACAACAAAAACACATTTCAAACATAGAAATATTAAAGGAAATTTTTATCATTTTAAACTGTCTTTTTAAATGTCAAAAAACAATATCCTATTAACAGAAAACATAGTTTAATGTTTCATAAATACTAGTACTTACCTCCTTTAGCCATGTTTGTAGCAATATTTTAAAAGAAATCAGTGGTCACATAAAAATGTTAAACTTTTTACAAAATAACTTCACATTTGGAAATCGCGTAAGAAACGGGCGATTTTAATAATGATCGAGTTGCGATTAAACGACCGCGCACCTGCAGCCAATGGGAAATCGGGGTGAATCGCTTAGGGTGCTGTAGTCACTCAATGAAACCTATAAAAATCGATCCATGACCGGCTAGATAAGTCTATATGCGATGTGCAGTATTTTTCAAGTGCCCATTTTCATAATACGCTTCGATTATTTATAACATGATTTTGCCAAAATTAGCAAATAAAAAATTCAAAAATGCAACGAAAATAATTAACATTGATTGGAAAGAATGATATAAGTCAGAAGGACTAGCGAGAAAATGTTCAATAAATTATTCCTTCAAAGAACGTTCTTGATGTTACATAATATTTCTGTTTACCCCACAACTAACGCTGATTGGTTTTTCCTTTAATAAACTGAATGAGAATATGTTCACCGCAAACCAAATTGCAAAAATAAATTCATAACTTTAACTACATACCACCATCAGTGGATAAAGCTAAATAGGCACTACACAGCTGGACGCGACATACTTTCACATAAAAAAAATTTCACTACATGTTGCTGTAGTTATTCCGCCTCTTCACCGTTGGCGGTTTGGGAAAATAAATAAACTTCAAATTCTCCGATAGATTTTCTATTTTGCCAAATCAGAGTTAAAGGAAAAGAAACGAGAAAAAACTTGTTCATACATTTAATGAAAAATAAGTAGCCGTTATAACATTCGACTATGTCTGATTTCAAAATCAAAAGCATTTCACAAATAGAAGTCATACGCACTCTGCTTTAATGGCAACGTTAGTGCACGGGACTAGTCGTGTTATTATCGAGTACATATGTTAGAAGTTTTTAGTTTAATAGGTGATGGCATTTTTATTTAAATGAAGAAATTGTGTTTCCCCCCGCAAGCATAGTAAATAGTGATTAAGTTGGGCGAATCAATTTATTGATAGACTTTCTTAAGTGACCGCAAACTTAAAACACACGTGAAAAAGCTGAGAGAAATTATTGAGAGTCCAAAACCACTGACAAAAATAGAAGACACAGAAAAACTGCATTAAATCGAAATCAGAAAACTTAGGGAACGTTTAGGCGTGGCAAATATTTAAAACAGATTTTTCGGTCACATTTATTATAAATTTCAGATACTGAGTTCATTTAGTGTTTACACTGCGCATATTTATCTGTCGATTTCTGCATCATGAAACAGCTTTCAAAAAGTACAAAGGCAGGGCAGGTTAATATAGGTGCTCATATTAAACAAAAGTTTATTTTCTCTACGCATACTATAGAAACTTTGGGTTTTGACCTGCGTTTCTTGATGGCCGAGTACCGCCTTCTAGTTACTGCTATGGTGGTGGTTATTTATATATAACGAAATCGATTAAAACTCAAAATTATTTTTAATACTTTTTTTTATTGTAATTTTAGCCCTTCAGCTGGCAAGCACCAATTTATGGCTTGCCGCAACTGTCAAGTGTATTGTTAGGAGTTCCGATTTATATCTCCTAGTGGTATCGGCTAGTAACAAGTTCCTGCTTCTGCTAGAAGTGTGACAAAATAAGTCGAGCGAAGAGAAGTTAACACTCTCTTATAAAAATCCCTAATCCACGGTGAAACAGCATACGCCAAGGATGCATGGCTAAGAGTGTGCTTTGTCTCTCGTATGCAAACTCTGGATGCCAGATAATCTCCAGTTTTAGTACAGACATGCATATGGAGCTCCTTTATTCGTGAATTCTCTGAAGAAAATCCAGTTTCAATTGGCCAAGGGAGGAGTCCGAAAGAGATGGACAAGTATGCCTCGTAAGGGGAGGGCGGGCCAATTTCCGAAGGGGATTTATTGGTCATTGAAGAAATCCTGAAGATATGCACAAAAATACCTCGTAGGGGGTGTACGGGTCAGTCTCGAAAGTTACTTCTGCAGAAGAGGCTTAGACGCATATTCTTAGGACTTCGGGCCATGGTAGAGCTAAGCCTGAGACAAATGGTAGCAATTACAAGAGACTGCAAGGTGAGGAAAAATGCCGACAGTTGCCTGTCGACAGTCTGAAATCACTACAGTCAAAAGTGCAGGTAGGTGTTAGCACCAGAGTTAATTAAAGCGAGGTAGTCGTAAATTACTTATTGGTTGCCTGAAATTATTTCGAGGACAAAAGGGGGTTAAAAACGGCCACATAAAGGAAGCGGTCTGCTTCGATATCCACCCTGCATAACCTTTTCGAAAGTTAGTTTAATTAATTATAAGCAAGTTAAAGTGCAAACCCTTAAATATCTTGGCTAAGTGTCTTATGCCACTTTCAAAATAAAGGGCTCAAATAATGATTGTTTTGTAATAAAAGAACTTAAAGAAGTATGAGATAACAGCAAGCTTAAGTAACGCAATAAAAATATTTAAAAACACATCTCTTAAATTTCCCAAACAGCGAAGAAGGATAAGAAAGTTTGCTTGTTTTTCTCAATAAACATAAAAACACTACAAAGTTAATATTCTCACTTTGAGCCTACATTGTGTGTGTAAACAAGTGCAAGTGATGAAAGTAAGAGCAAGTGAGTGGTTCAGAAGTGGTTGATGTGTGAATGTAACAAGTTGTAAAACACAGCCACCAGAGCGCTATGGAAGAAATATGAAGCCTTTAAGAAATTTAAGTATGCGATACTTTGGAAATTATGTAGGGTCTAGGATACATGTGTGTATGTAGGTTTTAAACACGTTTTTGCGGATGCATGCACAAACTTGTATGTAGAGACAGGTATAATTACAAGCAAAGTTTAATGTGTAAAGAATGGTTCATATTCAAATTCTTACCAAAATATTGATTTAGCGGAGAAATTTGTTGTTTCTGCTCGGTGTATATTTTTTCTTGAAGTTCTAAATTTCTATAGAACAGTGTTTGTAATAACAGTCTGGCAACTCTGACATCATTAATTCAGACCTGAATTTTTGGGGAAGGAAAATAAGATATTTGTTTTTAATTTCTTAGTATTCTATAAAATTTTTAACAATTTTAAAATTGTTCGCTTCCCTTAAAGCTGCAACAAAAAGCTGAAAAATCTAAAAAGCAAAACTGGCCATTTTGTACGAGAATCGTTACGACTAAAAAAAAGGAAATAAAGTGAAAATTTATGTGATCAGCATCTAAGAAAATAATCAAAATTCATCAAAACTTTCGAAAATTATACCAAAATTGAAGAAACGCAAGAATTCTAATATTCACCAAACGATCGAATAAACCCCAAAATGATCAAATTTCGCAAACAAGCGAAAAACTGACAAAAAGCGATCGAAAAATTGGCAAACAGTAACATTGTTCCGAAGTTCCGAAAATTCAGTAATATCATTTCAAATTCACCATAATATTGAAAAATTGCCTTCAAAGTAAAAATTAAAAAATGAACTTAAAAATAGTCAAGAAATCAATATTTCATTTAAATTCAGAAACGCAACAGAAATATTCGAATTCCCCATAAAATAGTAAAAATTTCATTGTTCATCTAAAATCACCAACGTTTCAATATTGACAAGACAATCAAAAAATTTGCAATTTACACCAAGAAATTTTACGAAATATTTAGATTTCGGCAACGAAAAGTGAATTTTTATTTAAAATAATACATATTCATCAAGATTTTTAGATTGTGCTAAATCGCTTACGAAGTAAAAATTTTTAAAAATAAAAATAACAACATAAATTGAAAATTCGCCGAAGAAAAATCTAAAGTTTAACTAAAATTTTCAAGTCACGCATAAAATCAAAAAATCGCTAATAGATCAATTTTTAGAGCGAAAGTTTTTATGATTAAAATGAAAATATTGATATCACTGCAGTTTATTTTAAATATTATATAAATTTTTATTGTGTAAGCTGAGAATTTTTAAACGATATTATTCCAAAATATGCTAAAATAAAATCCATTAAGCTTTCAATTCAAAAATAACTAAGGTATAATATTAACTCCTATTTTGAAAAGCACTAGTACTTTAATAAAAAAAACTCAGTACTAGGCAACACTGTTTTTCGTTTTGACAGTTTACTTGCATCAATTGTCAAAAATTCACTTGCTTATAATTCATTTGTAAGCTTAGTCGCGTGCAGCATAAGTGTGGTTCTGTTAGTAAAAAAAGTGTAAGTGTGTGAGTTTTTTGCACTTGCATGTGGCAAGGGGCAAGTGATTACTTACATGTGGCAACGGGGGGTTATAGATTAATAAATAAATTGAATAACAGAAGAGAATCTAATAAAGGTAGTCAAATCGCTAAAATATACAGGCATTTAACTTATGTCCCGGAAATTTCAGAGCGGTTAAAGAAATCAAATTTTTTCGATAATGAAAAAATACACACAGACGCACGACGGACTTTGCTGCTCCATCTTTAGTTATGGGTGGTATAGATATTGAGGAATCAAAAGATCTTGATGTTCTTGGCATGAAGATTCAATGTGATGTCCGATGGACCCAACACATCTTTCAAGTGTCGAAAGAAGCATTCAAGTGCCTAGGCTTCCTCAAACGGTGTAAGAATTACTTCACCCCATCCGATCTCCAAACTATCTATACCACTTATATCCGACTGAAAATGGAATACAACTCTCATGTTACTCGACCGCGTACAGGAGAGGGCGAAGGTGATCATCAGTGACAGTAGGGTATCCAACTCTATTGACTCTCTCGAGCATCGACGCAATGTGGGGTGTGTTTCGCTGTTCTATCGCTACTACAATGGATTGTGCTCTGATGAAATTAGGGATATTATTCCCGAAACCCGCTCATTCATACGCACCACACGTACTTCATCAAGAGCACATCCATTTGTGGTCGAATGGCCGGTGGATCGCACAACGCACTAGAGACAGAATTCGTTTTTTAGCCGAACCATTCGTATGTGGAATAAGCTTCCAGCAGAGGTCTTTCCTCCCACTTTCTCTGTGGAAAAGTTCAAGTCAAATGTTAATAAACACTACTCCCTCTATCCTCCTTCCCATAACCTCTTTTCCTAGTTCTAGCACAATGCATTGCATGAATAGGGGTCATTCCCTGAGCGCTGATCCTACCATGAAAAAAATGGCTTAGAAATTGTGTAATACATTAAATAGATTTTCTAGCAAAACTAAGGATAGAATTAAAAATCGGATATGTCAAACATAGTTTAAAATGTATTGGAAATGACGAGAAGGATTGTAATAAAGTATGTTGTGCCGACATATAAAAATAAAGTTTAAACTAGAATAGCTGGACATAAATCGAATCTAAAATGTAGATATTCCCTTAAGACAGCAATATCTCCCCATTGTTGGAAATGGGATAAAAATAATAAAGCTTGACTAATTAATTGATGCATATAAAATGTCAGTACAATCAAATGAAATAGAAATCCTAAAATTAAACTTAAGTTTCGATCAATTAAAAAAAAATACCGACAATTATTACGGAGAACGTTTGAATTGTAAGCGAACCGTTTCCGTTGTAAATTACACAAATATACTTGAGTATCTCGGCATTTTCTAAATGTTTAAAAGGTTTTGGGCTTAAAAATTTGTTTTAATGGTCTTTTCACGACCCTCTCTAAGATGGTATGAATGTTGTTTCTTTCTAACTCGACTCAGACGATTTAATAAGTTACAAAACTACTTCCTGGTTACTTGTGGCTGAACGGAAGCAATTTTAAATTTTTTCCAAAATTTTTTAAGGGAATATATTAATGTCGAATCGTTTTGGCGATGGAAATATTATATTTTTCTCCCTCTTGGGACGGAGCCTAATAAACAGCATTAAACAGATGGCGCTTATTTAACTAAATATCAAAAGGTTTAAATAAAGAAGCGAAAGACGATTTTGTGGCCTTTTTCATTTATGTAGTCCCAAGTCCTTCAAAAACTTCATTCTGAGCAACTACTGTCGACTTCGGGCTCTTATGAAAAAAGTTCAAGTGAGTTTAGTCAAGTTGGAGTTAGGAAACTACCTCTTATGTTGTGAATCAAATTTAAATGATATTTGCTCATATATGGGTCAATGAACTCACAGGAAATTTATTCAACGTTTGTTATTGTCAGAATTTGAATTTTATGCCTACGTCAGGGAAGTATTCCAAGCAAAGACCAGGAATTTTTACGAACTTTATTCTTACGATTTGCAGATTGCCAAACATTCAGAGTAAATAGTGGTTGATTTTAACCCCGTTTTATACAAACAATAGGGTGCCCTTAATTTTTAAATATTTTTCAGAATATTTACGGTCATCCTTCTCCCCTTAATGGCAATGTTGTGGCTAAGATACGCTCGTATAGCAACATGGGTGTTAATATGAAATGAAGCGATGTGTGTAAGGCATTTACATATGTAGGTATCTTGTAGGTATCTTGTAAATAGAGACAAGTGGGTGGCACAATTCCATAGTAAAAGTGTGTATGTAAATTTCCTCACAACAGCCAGACGCACCGACAGTCATTTAAACCTCAGACTCATTTAAGAAAATTACATATGATGAACTATAAAACACAATAGCAAAAGCAATTGCAACAACAACAACAACAAAAAACGAACAAATTGCATATTTTTACAAACCTGCAGGCAAGACAGTCATTCAAAAAGGCAGACAATAAAAGCTGAAGCAACAAGAAAAACGAAATGAAAACATATCGAAAAGACACCAGTTGTTGTGGCCCCTTAAGGCTATTGACCCAGTTTATGTGTACAAAACAATTATAAAGGACAGCCGTGAACAACAACAATAATATCAACTGTGAACACCAACAACAGCAACAACTGAAGAAAATCATTTTCATATTGTTTTCAGTTGAAATTTTTGACAATATATAAAAATAAATAAAACAGCATCGTACAAAAATTAATAAAGAAAGTCGTAATAAGAAACAGAGCTTTAAAAGAATGATTCTTGATTTGATATTCCGACAGGGTGTTTTAATGCAGATTTTTGGAACGAATTTCCGTTATCCCTTGTCAAGTTTGGATTGGTGACAACCCGGTTTCGGCTATGAGGCATCTTCAGTGTCATTTTTGATGTAAAGAGTTTTGGGGTTAAGCGAGTCTTATGCCGTTTTTGCTTAATATGGGGAAGCCAATGCTATTTGCGGTTATTAAGGGTAAAATCTAAAAAACAACAAGAGTGCCTAATATGGTACATTTTTTCTAGAAAAGAAAACACCGCTAATCGTCTCTCTCTCTCCCTATCTCTCTCTCTCTCCCTCTCTCTCTCCCTGTCACTCCCTTTATGGTTAAGATCCGGACGAGTAAAGGGAAAGTTTTGTACATAATTTTCACCAGATAGAGCATGGAGAATTGCGTAGGTACTTTTGTAATTCTTTCAGTACTTTTTGCTAATTTAAATATTTGAAAAAGTATTCTCAAAACTAATTTTATTTGGTTTTTTCTTTGTTTTCGAGATTGGCCATCCAGTTACTATTTGAGGGAAACAAGTTTAAATTCTTTGAGACGATAACGGAAAATAAGCAAAAGGTGATTGCAATTAATATTGAAGTAAGCAGTAAGGCTAAAACAAAGATCGTTGAAAGAGAGCCCTTCTCATTACATTGCGGCAATGCAATAATATCTAATATTTTATTAATGCACGGGGGATACCCAAGCAGACTGCTAACTTTATAGGTCCCTTTACGACCCCCTTCCTTCCAGGAATTGATTTCAGGCAACCGATTTGTAAATCGCGACTGCCTCAAATCTCCTGCTGACACTAGCCTTTACTCTCGACTGTTGTGGTTTCAGGCTGCCGACTGGTGACTGCCGGTTTAGTGCATCTCTTTCGGATTCCTCCCTTGGCCAATTAAAACCGCAGTTTCTTCAGAGATTAACCTCTCTCCGCTCGACTTATTTAGCTATACTCCTTGCAGTGACCGGAACCTGTTACTGGCCCCACCGCGTGAGGTATAAGTCAGAACTTCTGAACTCAAGCCATATCGGCTAATTGTCTAACTACTATTACAGAGTCCTTTAATTTTTAATTGAATAATTTCGAATAATAAATTACCTAAACAAATTTTTTGCGCGTTTTAGTTCAAATAATCAAAATTAATAAATTGCACAAAGTCCCTTGCCCGAAGACCGAATTGTACATAATCACTTTTGCCAGAAGTGCTGATCTGATTTATACGCGTTTTGCAGATTTTTACCCTTCAAAATGTTGGAATGCGTTCTTAAAAATTTCTTACTGAAAAATTCAAATTTTTTAAAACTTGATAACTTTTTTGCCTTTAAAACTTCCTTTGGTACTATTTTTTTCTAGAATGTTAGTTTATGGGTACTTTTCCCAGTTTAGCATTATTAGTACCCTCCGATTGGATGAAGATCAAGGCTTTATAATTGAAAGTAACAGTGAAGAAATGAGCGTATTTCCTTGGTTATTTGGTCTAAAGAAATTCGAGCATGAGACGTTTACGTTTTGCTAAAAAGTTAGTTAAAGGCTTTTTGATGAGCTGGCCTAAGCAACCAGCGCTTAATTTTTGATGAATTCGAAAGCCTAAGCGGGTTTCGCATACAAATCAACATTATTTTTATAAAATGCAATAAATTGAAGAGTTTTTTTTATATTTTTAAAACTAAGATGCAGATTTGAAGATTTTTCATTTTGAAATGGATGAATTTTGCAGATTTCATCTCAACATACCCTTCAATTTGGTCGTTCGAATAATATCCCGTTTGATAGTGGCCTAAAACTTTAAATGAAGAATCAATCAACAACAATTATTGGGTCTTTCTGCACTTTGCTCCTTTTAATGCAATTCAATGTGTTACTTCATTTTAAATTTCTTTAATTCTGAATTAAAAGACTCTTGCCTGGATACGCCATGCCGTGAATTGTATACGAATGGAAAACGGCCTCAGAATTTCGACCAAATAAAAGATGTTGAGATTTTAACAAGAGGAAAACAATAAAAAAAAAAACATTTATAAATTTACAGCTGGATAAAAAGAATGCTAAAGGGCGTAGCAGACAAAATATAAATTTATTCTAAAGTGAAATACACATACATACATTTTCCAAAATTTCAAACACCTTCGGTTCTCATTTTCAGAAAAAAGTTTGAGAAACTTAAGGCCGTCTACCTGATCTCTCAAATCTTTTCCTGAAGATGAGCACTGAAGGTGTTTGAAATTTTGAAAAATATTAAAATAAATATTATTTAATAGAACAAAAAAGAGTTTCATGTAAATCAAATATTTTGCCTGAAGAATAATGGAACAAGTTTTATTCAAAAATATTTGTTGCCAAAGTTTTAATACATTTACACTTCTGTGTGTTACAACCTCAAAAGCGGTGAAGTTTTCAAGAAAATACTCGCTTAAAATCTTATTCGCCTGTACTACAATTTCATGGCACTGATCCAAGTGGCATAAAAAAATTTAATAAGAAATTTTAAAAGAAAAAACTTCAATTTATTTGTTAAAATACCAAAAAGAAATAAAACTAAAATTTGCCTTAATAAAAAAAATATCGGAATAATGAGCAGTGAAAGTATGTCCTTTTACTGCTTTTTTTTGCATTCAAGAAAAAAATCTCAAAAATGCAGACCAAAACGAAAACCCGTCGAAAACAGAAAATAAAATTAAATTTGTATTGAAAAAATATTAAAAAAAGAAAATCACAAGGAAAGAAACAAAAAAAAAAAATAAATTTAATTAACCAACTTAAGTTTATATATTTATTAAGAGCGCAATTCAGCAAATAACTGAAATTGTTTAAATGCGAAATCATTAATTTTCTTACAAAAGAGACTGCAATTAAAGCTGCACTTAAAGGGTTAATTTTTTAGGCATGTACGTACAAGTTTAAAGATGATTATGAATAAAAAATATTTTTTTTTTTAATAAACAAGCAAGAGAACTAAGGATGCAACAAAATTGTGATACTTTCGCATATTGGATATGGGTGTAGAACTCGATGATTTTACGGCGTAGGTCAAATCGCTAGCACACACCGACAATTCAGCGGCAGTTAGTAAAACAACACCAGCCGCCTTCTTGTCACTATTCTGGCTCAAATACTAAAAATTGCTTAAACAACTCAGTGCAATTAATAAATTCCATGTGTGTTTGATTTTATTTAATAGTTTCGTATGTCTAAAGAAAACACCTTTTTTATGTGAACAATAGGGTGGTCACATTTGTAGAGGGGAATATTATGGACAACATGTTGCTTATCAAAATGATTATCAAGTTTAAAACACTCTTTCTAATAAATAATTTGCATTGATGGCGCCGCGCCCTCAACGATTCTGTTAATTACGAACATGAATTGTTTTACGCAGGGGCCGTAACGGTTGTAAGTTTTATTAAAAATTATTATTAGAAGATTCGTTTAATATTAACCTTAAATCTGTTAATATAAGTTTTAGGTCGGAAAATGGTCATTCTACAGTGAGTTGTTGCCTATCAAAAATTATATAAAAAAAGAAACAAAAGTACTTTAATTTTCCAAGCAACTAATACTTGTAAAATAGTTTAACAAAAAAATCGTTTTTTTCTTTTTCAAATGGTCCGTGAAAAGTGGGATACACTTTTTTTGGCTTGTATTAATGTTGGGGAATATCGAATTCGTTTACTTTATGAATTTCCATTTAACGCCACCTACGTTGCTCGAATTGAGCAACGTGATAACAGTAGCCTTTATACTTGACTTTAGTGATTTCACACTGTCGGCTGGTAACTTTCGGCCTTCTTCCTTATCTAAGGCTTAGATTCATATTTAACAAGTGTCTTCCCGAGATCCTAAGCCTGATGTTAGCCATTGCTGGACACACAAAATGCAAGTATAATCTTTTTTGATCTTCACCTTAGCCAGATGATATTTGAAGGTTCCATGACCTTATTGGTCTTCCTACCGAGGGTCTCTTCGAGCCTGTCTACATGTGGTAGGAAACTTCCACCTTTTCAGGTTTAATTAGTCTACCCATTGTAGAGCCTTTGATCGCACTAGGTAACTCTGGGCTCTGGTCCACAGAAATTTACAGCAGATCTCCTTTTTGATAGTTCGTCTGCTGCTTCATTCCCAGCTGTGCTTATATATTCTTTAACCCCCATCAACGTTATCTTATGCACCGAGGCACATCTGTTTAGTTTTAGAACACATTCAAGCAATAGTTTCGAATACACGTTCACTTGCCGCACGGGTTTTTTTTAACCAACTGATTGTCAAGTGCAACGAGAACCTTTTTTCAATGCACCCGACTCTACAGCAGATGATCCAACGCATGCAGCAAACCAAGCGATTCTGCTTGGTAAACGGACATGTACTCCCCCAGACGCAGATTATTGGAAAATTTAAAATGATCTGAGTATACAACTGCTTCTACCATGCCGACCATAAGTGTATAACGCCTTTTGGAAAGAGTGTCCGATGCAGCATATAACCATTAACCTACTGAAAAAGTACGACGAGTACCTGTGTGGGTACTATGTGCATTGCATCACTTATATTAACAGAGGCAATCCTTTGAACTCCATCCAACTTACGTTTAACTGTACTGTAAAACGCATTTGACCGGCAAACGACTATGGGTCGCACCATCATTGTGTAAATTCAGGATGTAACCTTTATTGGGATTCCCCACCTTTATTTAGCTCATTTTAATTGGAGTTCAGTTTGAAAGTCATATGAATACAAGATAATGTGATTTTAATTTCCATTTGAGCCACCCTAATGTACTTTAAAACATTTGTTCGAATGCAACGACAGCAGCAGATGCTGCACAGAAGCAAACAAGATAATTTGTCCTTTAGCGACGCGTCATTAAATTAATTATGGAAAAGACAAAGTACCAATTGCAACAGTCACAGATGCACACATTCACACACACACACACACACACACACACATATGCTAGCAAGCGTTATTGAAGCAATTTTCTGCCTCCAATTTTCACTAGTGACCTACTTCTTTTTTTTTAGTTATAAATCTAGAAATGTATGTAATTAGCTAGAGGAAGTAAAAATTTCGGCGAATCCTTCAAAAGAATTAAGTGTGATTTTGTCTAAGCGAATTTGAACAATTATTTTTATCGATAACTTTTATGTTAACATAAATATTTGAATAGTCATGAAGACTAAGGGGGAATATATATCTCTATTATTTATGATTACTGAAGATCCAGAGGGAGCGCTATATCCCGGCTTTGTTGAGTTGATATTCCGACAGGTTGATTTTTGAGACGAAATTCCGTCATTTCTTGTCAAGTTTTGTTTGGAGGCAAACCGGTTTCGGCTATGTGCCATATTCAGTGTGATTGTTCTTTCTGAGAAGTTTGCATCAATGCGTTATTGTTTGTCAGATATCTTTTTGTCATAATAGGTGGACCTCTGTAAGGTGTGAATAGGTAGCAGGTAAAGCTCGTAGGTCGGGGTTTTTTTTTAAGGATTGGTAGACGTTTGTCATTACTTTTTTATTGCATCAGAATTTTTGTTTGCGGATGTCAGGTAAACGTTTTTTTTTTAGGATTGGAAAACGTCAGCGATTATTGTTTTCTGTTTTTATTGTTTTGTTGCTTTGTGTATCTTGTCTGTTATTTTTGTTGTGTGTTTTGTAGATTAATTTTAAAGGTTGGAACATAACGTCTGAATTCAATTCTGTTTGTTCGTATATAATGCGTTCGTCAAAAGTCTTTTGTCTGTATATTTCCATGGTTTCTAGGATGTTAAGTCGTCGCACTCTGCGCTGTGTGTGTTGTAGTTGTACCGTTTAAAATATTATTTTCCAAATAAAACAAATTCATAAGAAACTTAAATCAAAGGTAATACTTACTTAACAGTTTAGTGTTGAAAATAATCTCAGTTGAATTTTTTAACTAAATAATTCTTTGCTTTATGCGATACACCACAACTGCAGCTGCTTTTTAAATTGCTACAGACACAATTGTTGCCATGCGAAACTCGTTCATGGTTTTCCTGGCTACATGCAGAGCAATTGCTACAAAATTTAGGACTGCTTCGGTCTGCAACGTCGTTATTAATTTAAATTTTAATCACTTTTTGTTGTAGTTTTTGTTTTCTAGGTGTTTTTTTCCGGAACATACGTAGAGGTATGAGCAAGCACTAGTCTGTAAAAGTCATAGAATGGTTTTGGATTTTAAACCACTGCGTAATCCCATGTAGACCCACATACAAATAAGCCAATACACACATACACACACATGTCTGTTAGACACATTTATGCTTGTGTACTTTTGTAAATGAGCAATCATTAAAATGCGGTAAAAAGTTGACATAGAGGCATAAATGCCTACAATATTCTAATAGTGTTCCTGTGTGGTTGTGAATGCTGTAGACGATCACATTATTGCAGCGCATAAATGACATTTGGTTGATGAGCCTGTATCATTTTTAAATGTTTGAGTTTAAAGTCATAATTTAGCGATAGCCCTTTAAGCTCGACTAGGGATAGAATTAGTCATAGAGATAGGAATAGGAGTATCTGGATAAATAGAAGCAGAAATAGAAAGGGAATAAGAGTAGGAATAGGGATAGTAGTCGGAATAGGAATGGGTATTGGAATAGTAGTAATTATATGAGTAGAGGTCGAAATAGGGAATTAGGACTTAGGACTACGAATAAAAATCGAAATAAGAATAGAAGTAAGATTAGAATTAGGCGTAGTAATAGGTGTGGAAATAGGAATCGGAATAGGGAAAGGAATAGGAAGAAAAATTGGAACAGGAATAGGAGTAGGAATAGGCAGTCTGGCCATAAAAACCGACCCGGATCGAAGTAGACCAGCATCGAAGTACAATTCCTTTTTGGGTTGGGAGCGTTTATGAAAAAGCAACAAAAATACAATTGTCGAAAAAGATGTATTTTTGGCCACAATTAAACAAATGATTGAAACAGTTTTATTTTTTGCACTCCAAATAGGAATTGGATTTGAATTCTGTTTCCAATCTAATCCGTGTCGGATTTCATGAACAGGCTGAGGACTAGGAAAAGGAATATGAATCAGAATCAAAATTGAATAAATTCAAAAGATTCACAGTTCAGAAGATTAAACAAAACATCTGAAATTGTCATACTTAAGATCTGGTTACACAGGGCGAGTGGACAATAGCTACTGCGCTGGTGTACTGACGTGACAGTTAAAAAAATTAAATATACTAGTGACTCGCAAACAACATCTAAGTGTTTAATGCGGTCACATAGTGAGAGCAGTAGCAGTGCAGTAACTGACTAGACCAGCTCGGATACTAGCTCGCACTGGGTAACCAGGACTTTAAATTTTCACACTTTATTTCTTTTTCACTTTCACAAGCAGAGTTAAATAATTATTTTTTTTATAAAAAAAAAAACAATTTGTAAATTTTAATAGGGAAAATTATTGAATTTCATAAGTTCATGTTCAATAAATATTCACGTCAATGCCTTTAAAACGTTTCAAAAAAGTTGCATAAATAAAGTAACTCTCCCTACCTAAACCATGCGTACCTATCTTTCTTGGTCTACGGTTTAGTTAAATATATTGCTATTTAAAATATTAATGAATATCAACAAATTAATGATTTATTTAAAGGCCAAACTATATTAATTATAAATAAATTATTTGTATTTAAAACATGTATAAATTTCATAAAAGTCATTTAAGTAATTAGTGGCGTTTTTAATATATTTTTTCATTCATAATTTTTAGTTTCAATGAAATCGGCAAAAAATCTACAAGAGACGAGAGACGAAAGGGGATTTAGTACTGTAAAAAAATATTTACGAATATTTACAAACATGTTGTAAATGCAGTTGTGGTGTTCAAAAGTTTTCAATAATATCACGATCTCGCTCCCCATTGACATGCTCCCCATTTGCATTCGAAATTGTTCGCGTTAGTTAAGCCTGTTATACATTAGTTAACTTCCAGAACTTTACATAAAGCATATGAGGTATTTCACATTGCCTATTTTTTCAGTTTCTTATTGCTCTTAATATTGCTGTGATTTAGCAACTAGAAGTCCCCGTTACGACAGTTACAGTTTCAAAGAAGTAAGATCCAATGATTCCTCCTGACCAAATTGCACACCAGACTGTCACTTTTAATGAATGGAAAGAAAATGAAAATGTGCCTCGTTACTCATTACGATTTTTTCATGAACGATTGTCATGTGCGAGCTGTGGCACCCTATTGGCTTATGTACGGCGGCGTAAATGGTCTTGTGGAAGAAGCTCTTGTGTCAACTGAATCTTAAATGGAAACAAATGCAAATCTTTGTGCAAAATTGTGGCCAAAGTTGTTCTTTGAAGACCAAGCTCCTGAGCACGGTGTAGAATTGAGGTTGATTGATTATTTTAAACACTTTCTTCAACAGCAGTAATGTTTTCAGCCGTTCTTGCAGTACGTTGTGGTCCATGCTTGGGCCTATCAGCTACAGTCCCTCTTTCTTCGAAATCATTCACTACACGATGAATAGTGCGTCTTGTTGGCACGTTGGTTCTCCCAAAAATTTCACGTAACTTTCTCATC
Organism: Phania funesta; assembly: GCA_963932375.1. Taxonomy (NCBI): domain Eukaryota; kingdom Metazoa; phylum Arthropoda; class Insecta; order Diptera; family Tachinidae; genus Phania; species Phania funesta. The sequence goes on from OZ010652.1 coordinate 9,490,383, forward strand.
GTCACAGTAATCGATGATTGATTTTGATAAAATATTTTAACGATTAAGACACGTTGGTTTAACGAATATTTTTCCATAATAAATTTGCCACGTCTCTACTTCATAACTGCCAAATATGAACTGTCAAGACTAATGTTTACCAAAATGGCAACAAAACAAATTAGTATACCTTCCCGGCGGACCCCCTATACATAAAGATTTTAACTAAAACGGGGGAACCCGCTTAAAATAATTTCGGCGTAATACTGCAAATTAGATCGTATAATTACAAAATATAACTGACCCCAGAACCGGTGACTAATGTCCCTACCCAGCGAAGAGAGTTCGCTAAAGGGGTTGATGGACATCCACAAATGAAAGCAGATTTTATGACTGAAATTATCTAGACGCAAAAGCTTATTTTTATGCATAATTTCATCATCGAAAATACCGGGGAAAAAACAAATGCTTCTACAACGTGAGACCACTGGGTGTTACTAGTCCCCGATATTGGACTACATGGATTCAGACAAGATACGGTTTTAAGAAGATAGTGAAACAGTTTAATTACTTAATGCTATATTTTTTGTACGAATACTCTCTTGTTCCGTTGATTACAATTGGCTACTGGAGCTAGATGATTTTTTGCAACGTGGTTACTTCAGAAGGAGATATTAGGCTTCGTCGCCGAAATTAACTTGAAATACTATTGGAAACTTTTTGAGCAGCTATTTTTCAGCTATCCTGTTCCATACAAGACTTATCCTTACTAAAGATTTTTTGGAACGAATTTCCGTTATTCCTTGTCAAGTTTGGCTTATTACTGAATTAAACACATTTTTCTAGATTTTGGAAAACCGTTTAATGTTAAAATTAATTGCTATATATTCTTGCCTTAAAGGCGGCCTCCTATACATAAGAATTACTACTGGGTTGACAAATAAAACTAGTGCAAAAAGTACGAATTTTGGCGTAAAAAGGTTTTAATGCAGACACAAACGAACACGATTACAAATGCTCTGCGATCTACAGACAAGTCCTTCTGTAGTAAACTGGTGAAAGTGACGGTGTGCATTTAGTAAACAAGGAGAAGCAAGGATTGTGCAGTGACTCTTCGCGGTATTGCTAACCTTTAGATATGGGATAGTCAGTCGCCTAAATTTAAATTGGGCCTGAATCTAAACAGAAAGGCCTTCGAGGTTTGATGAGCAACTACCACTGCAACCAGTAGCCCGCGGGTGACAACACACTTGTGGTGTATGGAAAATTACAGGACAGGAGATCAGTTAGTCCCAATCCCTTAAGCCAGAAGTAAGTTTATGGTTCAGGCAGCCGTGACGCTAAAATGGCCTCCTAGATATGTGAGGGAGTACATAAAGATTGTGGTCATCAGCCGGATAAGCACAGGGTAGACTCAAACATATTGCGTATGAGATGCTTTGCTCATGCATGTTCAGTTTTTGAATCACAGTTCGAATTTTGGATTATTTTCTGCTTTGTCCGACTCAACTGCATAAAAATGTGAAATGTTACAGAAAGTACTTCAACATTTCATCCCTATTGAATACACACTGATACATTCAGTTAAAACATTTAAAACAGGAAATATTCATATTATTCGAAGCAGACATTGTGGAAAAACCGCGAGTAACGTTTACAAGGAAAAAAAAATGATTGAATGAAAAAGTAAGAAAAAAAAATACAACAACAACAAAAAAGAAATGGTAAACAATTTTTATATAAATAATGCTGTGTATAGAAATTCATAAGCATAAAATTATAATTAATAGCAATCATCAGAATTTATGTTATTTGCATATACTTTTTCACCATTTCCGCCATCACAAATGGGGAGAAAAATACTCGCATTGAAAACTGAAATTTGAAAAAAATAAAGCTGGTTAAAAATTGTACAAGGAAATATTTTAGTATTAATAAACAATATAAAAAGGACTAAAGAAAAAAATGTTTAAATACCATAACAACTTCATATGAAGGGAATGAAAAATCGTTGTATTTATCAGTCGCTGCGTGTTGGTGTCGGGATAAAAAATTTTATTAAAAAAAAAACAAACATTAATAAATAACAATAACAAGGATTTTAATTTAATATCAAAATTGAAATTGGACTTGCTAACACTGCCGTTGTTTTTTTTTTTGTTTCTGCGGAAAAGGTGGAGACGTTATTAAGTTACGAAACGATATATTTTTTTGAGCAGGCGTTCACACAGCAAACATTGGAGGCTACCAAACCAAAAGAGACCGATTAACCATAATTTTTATTGGTTTTAAATTTTAATGTAGACATATGACAGCTATTGCATAAGTAGATTGAAATTCTCTTGGCATTTCAGTCTCTTCAGGAATTCAAAGTTAACCTAACTTTTATGATGTACAAAATGATTTTTTTGGAGGCGGTACAATTAAAATTGGGGACCGTTTATTTTAGGGTTAGTTTGATTATGAATTAAATCATGCGGAGCACTTTTTGGAAATTGTTTAAATTTATTATCCAAAACATATTTGAATTCCAGAAACACATCGGATATTGCGTAGATTTTCTGATGCTCCTAATGTCTATGAAAGGCATTAAGTCAAAAATTATAGATCATTTTCGCAGCTGCACTCAGGTCTTTAGTATCGTATAAGATGATGTCTGGAGTTGGTGTCCAATAAACAAACGTGCTGACTGTGTAAACAAACAGCGAATTGAACAGAAGTTAATTAGACCAGTACCTTTCCTGGGCATTCCTAATGGCTGTGCCATGAAGAATAGGAGTTCTTAGGTATCGTGAACGCATGCTCGTCTATGATGTAGACGCTGACCGTGTTATCGACCTAAGAGTGAGTTTTGCTAACTAATGGAAAGGTTTACAGGACATTACGGATCATGCTTAGACAACGCATGTCGTGCTTTGTTGTCATCCTATGTTCTATGCTAATAGAGCGAAGACCACCGCGGCAGGTTTTCTCAAAAAAGTGAAAGCCGTGTAATACTAAAGCTTCTTCCTTTGTTACACGAAAATATGTAGCGAAAAGTGAAGAATCGGAGATAGGCCATGTTATATGATTTTGACACAGCCCACTTCACACCAATTCCGCAGTTAAGCCACCCGACTTGAAGAGACTGGATCAACTGGAGATATATCACAGATCGGGAGAGATCGAACTGCTCATTTTGTCCAGAATATGCCTTCAATACGTAGTGGATACAATTAGCTCATTTTAAACAAAGATTTAAAAATGAGCCCTTACAAAGTACATAAAGTCAGTCCATCAGTTATTGCCAGTTGACCGTGTTTTGAGGTATTTACTAGCCGGAAATACCACAATATTTACCCAACGCCGAGCTCTTGCTGTGGAGTTCTTTAAAGTCACTGCTATATGTGAATAAGCTCGAGACTCTAAAAACCTTTAAAGAAAACATCCGCCAAGAAATCTAGCACTCACTACTAGAAGTGATGTATAAAACTATGAAAACTACTATAGCACGGAAGCCCAAATTAAATAAAATCTACACGAGAAGAAAGAACATGGTTGTGTTAACCATATTTCAAAAGCAACATATTATGATTGGGTCACTTGGTTGAAAACAAATCAAATTATAATTAATATGAAGCAAAAAATTTATTTTTATTTATGATTGGCAGCGGCTGATGTACGAATACAGGTGACACAAGCCGTCGAATGCTTATAAGCGCCTTCGTACTTGGGATTGAACATCCAGAAACTTAAAAACATCAATTTTTTTTCTCAGCATGTGTAGTGTATTTTTTTTCATTTAGCGGAATTCTGTTTTTTATTTGAACAGAGCGAATTTTTTATATTTCACTAAATTTTGAATGGCTTCATTATTTTTAATTTTCGATTCATTCATATGTTTTGTTTGCAAATTTAATTGAAATACTGTTAAATATATAAAAATATTCCCAACACACACGAGTATTAAAGTAACCGATATTGTTGTTATTTGCATTTATACATGAGTATCGGTGAGTTTGACTGAATGCATAAAATTTTTTTTGTGAGATTTTGTGACGCTTAAAAAAATTGCGTTGCTTTGGCGAACGTATGGAAGCCCTACGAAGAAGCAGGGTTCCTGCTGTAACGAGCTTCTTTCGTTTTCTTCCGTAGTGTGGGGAGTGGGTCAGCTATTTTTTTCCATAACTTTAATTCGTGATGGTGTCCAAATTTGAATTGCAAAAGAAATTCTTGTCTTGTAAAAACCTAAGTGAACGTTTCCCCGTCTTCTTTTGTCTTCAGAACATATTCTAATGTAAACTGGCCACCAGGATCATGCACTTTTCTTCTTTAAGGTTTTGTAAAATCTGGCATTTATGCGAATAATCGATAAACAATTCCTAAACTTAAGACTGAGATTTGAGGCGCCCGTATTTCTGAGCCACGGTACCGTTTGCTGCATATGTTATTCCATATTTATTTGCACCATATCTACTCTGAAATTCAGGCAAAATATCACAACTCGCTCAAAAAACACGTGTTTTATTTTAAAATGCAATAGTGCAGTCTTATTAGGATACCCTTTACTTAAATTTATTACCTTAATTAGACTCGTTGATATGTTGCATATGATCACAAATACACGAAGATGATAACAGAGCTGCCATAACGTTTTCAGGAGAAACTCATTCTTGGAACTATCCACATTTTAGTGGAATAAATGGCAACTGTGGAATCTGCCTAGAAGCCTCTTTTGAAATCGGTCAGCTCGGTAGTGTTGCCATAAATAAAATAAGCTATTGTTTTCTCTGATCCGCAATCAGAATGGGGATAAAACATGCAGCTTTTATAACCCTGGTAAAATGACAAGGGGAAGCTAATTCTGGATTAGGTCGAAAAGAGGTGCGGAAATCTCCTGGGCTTCATATGTCATCTGAGCGAGATTAAAATCGAGAGAGATGTTTCGAGGCTTCAGTAAACGTTGAGTGTGAGTAAGAAATAAATAACACGGTGCTAAGTTTTAATCCACACTCTGCTTTCTTAATTTATTCTAGTTTTTGAGATATGCTGTTATGTCTTTAAATGAAGATAGATGCATGACGTACGTTAGCTTCACTGGAGAACGGCTTACCCGCACCAGAGTTAGCTTTAAGTTATTATGACATTGTCCTTAAATCTGTCTAGTAGTTTCAGAAATATAGACAAAAATATATCCCCACAAAATTCGTTTTATTAAAAACAATTTGTTATGAAAAATTTTAACATTTTTGATTTTTAACAAAACGTTGAGAAATAGAATTAAGCGAAGATCGTACTTTATAAGTTTCAAACAAAAGGAGCTACACAACTCTTTTATTTATTTTCACTATTAACTGACGATACTTCATTTGGAGAAAAATCTTGTGAAACGGAATTTATAACAATAAAATCACACAATTCAGAGCAACCTAACAGCAGTTCCATTGTACTTAATACTACTCAGCACAGCTTTTAAAGTTGGCCACTTAAAAAAAAACAAATCCCTGTAAAATTTATTAAAGTGTGTTGGATAAGGAAATAAAAAATATCTACTTAAATACAATTGGATTGCAAAAGGCGTATAAAATTCTACATGTGTGTAAACGGTAAAACAGCAAAAAGGTGTAACCGTCAAAATGTTTGTACATATGTTGGTGGTTGATTTTAAGGTAACAAAAAATAGAAAAAAAAACCAAGTTCTGAATATATTTACAAATTTTATTGTAAAACAACCAAACAAACACATTCAATAAATAAATGAACATAAAAACCTTAAAAGTGGGACATATTTTGAAGGCATTTAAAAACTTGATTTGTGTGGAAATTTCGCATTTTAAAAAAATATATTTTATATGTCACCCTAACGTTAAGGCAGAAAAAATAGAAAACAAAATTCACGATTGTTAAATATTTACTTAAAAAAAAATGTGTTTAAATTCATATGCAGTCAACTACAGTCGACTCTCGATAATTCAAAACTCAAGAGCCAGACAAAAAGTTCAAATTAACAAGAGTTAGATTAAAATTTCTAATTTTTCGGTAGATTCCATTTAATTACTGCAAGTAAAAACAATCAGAATTTTTGTTAAATTTAACGGCAACAGTTGTACGGATGCTACAATTTTTCCACCTAAAAATGCAGTTTATTTATTTTTGGGAGGTGGGATGATATAGTCTCTATTCGCAATTTGCTGATTGCCTAAGCCAGCTTATTAGTGAACCTTAAGGCGTTTTATGCCTAAAACTCTTTAAAACAAATGAGAAAACTTAAAGAACCTTAAAGAAAAAAACACCAAAATGTTGACAAATAATCCCCACAACAAACAAATTGGAATTTTATTTTTTAATTGAATTTTTCAAAACAGGAACACAATCGCTTTACCACTTTCAATTTTAGGGTATAGAAAAGAAAAACTTAAAATCATATCACGTCGGCAAGCAAGATGACGTGCCAATTCCCGAGTGGACAAAATTACAGGGATTTGTTTCAATTTACAAAATATTTTTCAAGTCACCTGAATAGCAATTTAATTTATCGAGAGATTTAAATAAATGAACGTTAATATTATCGAGAGAAGACTGTATTTTAATACACTATTTAAATCATTGATATATAAAAATAAAATAGTTAGTAATTTCAATTTTACAGCATGCAATCATTATTTTTTTTGTAGTTACTTAATAGTTTTTTTTTAATCAAATTGTGTACAAATTCGTATTTATTATCAGTTGAATTATTATCACTTTGCGCTTCCTATTTTTCTACTTTTGTACGGAAACATTTTGGGTACAAGTTTTTTTGCGGTTTAAAATCATTCAGCTATAATTTTTTTTCCAAGAATCCCTCTAGACGCCACCCGCTTAATATACTTGGCTAAATTGAATTCGGCTTAAGAATTTCCCATCTACTTCCTTGAAATGCTTTGCTCTCAATAAATACTCCTGTGCTCTAAATAAATTGTCTACAAATCACCGAAGTTAACAATCATACACATCGCCGAAGTTTCCAGTAAAGGCCAATAAGCCGTATTCGACCGTTGTTCTCTAACTCAACATATCACAGGAAATCGCTGAAATTCAGACAGGTCTATGAGAAGAATTTTCTTGAAAATTGAATCTCTCGTATTAGTGCTATCATACGATGCTGCTGCGGACAACATATCGACAGCATACATAGATCTTTTAAATAAAAAATTATTTAGTCACACACAGCTAGTCAACAGGGACCCGTCCTAAAAAAAACACTGATATATAAAAGCGTATTTGCTTTTGTCTATCGAATCAAAAATGATTTGTTGAAAGTTTTAATTAGTCCTTATTTTGCCAAATAATTTTAGAGCCCTGTAAAAAGCGTTTCCAATATAAAGCAATTCCCGAAAACGTGCACCAAAGAAGCCATCTGCCCGCCATTGAGGTTACAGCGACAGTATTTTGGGATCTATGCGTTGTAAATCTTGGCATTGTCTTGAAGCAAAAACGGCCGCATTTCCACTATAACAATTCACAAGCCAAAAAAATCGATTAAGTCGGTTACAATTCTAGTATTTCATGTTATCAAACTTAAAGAAGTGGGTCGTGCGTCAGAGCTTATTTTCACCATCGGCTTCACTGTGGGCTGGTGTAAATGTGCAGAAAAGCAATTGAAAGTTGTCGAGCAATGTTTTTCCATCAAGTTTGCGTTTAGAGAAAATGTTTTGATGTGCCGAGCTGGCGGTTACAAATTGATGGCTTATAGGCTCTCTGGAAATAGCTCGATTCTTACTGGGATTGGCCAGGAAACTCCGTTGCTGCACGCGAACAAACAATGGTTGAGGTAACTATAATCTAACAGCAACATGTTAAGATTGAATTATACGGTCGTATACAAATTATATTGTTATTGTAGATAATAATAATATGGCTCTCCTACAATCATAGAAAAGTCAAAAATTTACATTACCACTTGGTGCAGTGGCTGAGGTACGAAGACAGGCAACTAAAGCCATCGAGTAATTAATAGTTACCGCGGTAACCACTTAAGCTACAGCACTCTCCTACTTGGATTAAACTTCAAAAGAATTTCATATATTATGTGATTAAGGTCATTATATTATTTTTGTATGGTTAAAATAATTTGTTTGTAGCTAAAATTTTAGTCCTAACTGTAAATTTATAAATTTTTAGGAATGAAACACAATTAATGATCAAGGGAAAACAATGAGTTATTTATCGCAACTTACTAACACACAGACGCACGACGGACTTTGCTGCTCCATCTGTAGTTATGGGTGGTATAGATATTGAGGAATCAGTAGCTCTTGATGTTCTTGTGATGTCCGATGGACCCAACACATCTTTCAAGTGTCGAAAGAAGCATTCAAGTGTCTAGGCTTTCTCAAACGGTGTAAGAATTACTACACACCATCCGATCTCCTAACTATCTATACCACCTATATCCGGCCGAAAATGGAATACAACTCTCATGTATGGGCCGGTGCTTTAAAGTCTATTTTGGAGTTACTCGACCGCGTGCAGGAGAGGGCGAAGGTGCTGATCGGTGACAGTAGGGTATCCAACTCTATTGACTCGCTCGAGCATCGTCGCAATGTGGGGTGTGTTTCGCTGTTCTATCGCTACTACAATGAATTGTGCTCTGATGAAATTAGGGATATTATTCCCGAAACCCGCTCATTCATACGCACCACACGTACTTCAGCCAGAGCACATCCATTTGTGGTCGAATGGCCAGTGGATCGCACAACGCACTAGAGACAGAATTCGTTTTTTAGCCGAACCATTCGTATGTGGAATAAGCTTCCAGCAGAGGTCTTTCCTCCCACTTTCTCTGTGGAAAAGTTCAAGTCAAATGTTAATAAACTCTACTCCCTCTATCCTCCTTCCCATAAACTCTTTTCCTAGTTCTAGCACAATGCACTGCATAAATAGGGATCATCCCCTGAGTGCTGGTCCTATCATAAAAAAAAACTTAAGTAATGACTGAAATGCTTTTAAACAACCGATATATGGTTGTCACGATCATGCCTCAACCATAGTATTTTCTTTAATGGTGGATTTACTGGCAAACATCTAACGCGAATTAAGGACAAATTCAAGGTTTGCAGTACGAAAAATATGGACATTGGTTATCATGCGTTAAAGATAAAATATTTATAATTTATTCTTTTACTTCAAAAAGTTATCTTTAGGCTGAGTAGAAAAATTCCATCAAACCCTTGTGAAACCCGGCTTAATTCATTTTTAATGATTCCTTTCATATCCTCTAACATGTACTTTGTCATGTCTTGTTTTTCCAATTACATGGTTGTTTTTCTTCTCCGCAAACTCGGAAATAACAAAAAAATGATTGAATGAATTGAAATTTACACATCGGCTTTTGGCAATAAAAATCTACAGTTTGCGATTTTTGTTGTCTCTTCGACTCGCGATTTTAAACCATTTTTGTTCTTCCCTGTTTTCCCTCCATCCTATTGACTTTCTTGCTTTAAACAATTGTCAAAAAAATGATTTGCTTTTTCTGTTCTTGTGCTAAATTGTGGATAACTAACGGCCAAAAAAATATTCAAATTTTGTTCTTTGTTTCCGGCAAAAACATGAAAGAACATAAAAATGGTCCCCTGTTTATGGTTTGGTAGGCTTTAACGCCTGCCTCAGTAATGTTTTAAACGAAAAGCTGTTTTTATTGTTGGTCTTTTTCAATCTTTTATTATTTAACAATATTCCCCTACGTGGGTATGTATGTGCATGTAGCTGCAACAACTGGTGGCACAAACAAAAAACCTGTTACTCCTGGGAATTGTTATTTGTTTTGACATCAACTATTTGGTGTGTGGCAATTTGCAAATATTAAGTTTTGTATTTCTTTTTTGCTCTCGTTGTTGTTGTTCCTGCTGTTATATTTTTAACAGTTGCCAACGTGATATTTTCATTTTTGCTTTAAACTTAATTAAAAGCCAGAAAAAAATATAGAAAGTGGGACAAAAGCCAAAATTAAATTTCAAGCACAGATCTCTTGAAGTAAATAAAAGAAATGTGCAGACAAACGATTTTAAATAAATGAGTTTGTATGAATGAGATGTATTACTTTTTGGTCTATTTGATTTAGTATTCATGGCAGATCGGCTATTTAAAAAAAAAAAAAAAACATTCATTTCTGGACAAGCTAGAATTTGCTCTTTAGGATCAGATGGGGGAAACATGAATTTCGTCATTTATTTTGTCTGAATTATAAAAGAAACTTGTTTTAATGAAACATGTTACTCTAGACAAAATTAGGGCACTGGGGTACATGACTTAATGGCGACCATGAAAATATGGGATTAATAACTGAGAGTGAGTATAAGCGACTGGACGCAAATTTGCATATGCCTTGGTTAACTTAACATTCGATTCTTGATTAGATAAAAACTAAATACAAACTAAATTCAAAACAACACATCTACGCGTGGATGAAATAATCATATTTGTAAACAAATTTTAATAATGCTGCAGATCTTTGGAACGAACTTCCGTCATCTCTTGTTAAGTTCGGTTTGGAGACAAACCGGCTTAGGCTGTCGAAAGGATAAATGACACTGAAAATGGCGCATAGCCGAAACCGGCTTGTCTCCAAATCAAAAATTATATGACTGCTGGTCGCTAGCGCGTATGTGAAATAATAAAAATAATGAATATTAATCATACGTACCCCCAAGTAATACGAACATCGAGTAATCTGTTCTTTCAACAGTTAATTGAAAGAATAAAAGGGAGACACTTAAAAATAAAACTTGGAGTACAACTGACAGCTGAAATTCCCGTAAGAGGTAATTCTCTCACTCACTGTTGCTTGCCACATTCTACCGACCATTCGAAAGAGACGATTTTCTCTTAAACGCTCGTAACAAATTAAAATTACTTACGGCACAAATTTATAGATGGGTTGTGCTCACAGCTAAGCCAATCAAGAAAAATACTTACAGCAAATCAATTTAGACCATAATAAATATCAAAAATACCCATTTGTTATATATTAATGATCGCATTGGCCGCAACAATACTTTGATTAATAGATGAAGAAAAATATGGCCAAATATATTTCCCTTTACGGTCAACCTTTTAAGAAGTACTTAATTTTTCGCAGGTTCTTTTAATTATAAATTTTCTGTTAAATAATACCTGTTTCTTTAGTAACTATATTTAACACTTTACGGTTACTTTTTATCACAATGTTCGCATGTTTCACTCAATACTAACTTTCAGCTTGACCACCCACGTTTTCTTTGTAGTATTCATCGATTTTCTCGAAACTTGTAGAATACGTAAGAATCTAGTAAATACTTTTTTAGCTATAAACATCTTTTCTGCTGTTTTATGGCATTTGTTTTTTTTTGAATACTGTCTGCTTTGTTACTTATGGTAGTGGCTTATTTGAGTAGTGAGTTGTGTGCCTAGAAACTGTCTTTACGTGTTGATGTTATATAGTTGTTGTTGTTTCGTATGTATTCAATTTCCTGGTAATCGGTGTTGTGTTTGTTTTCGGTACAGCGCAGCGCTTTCTAAAAAGAAAAGTATTTGTGCACTTCAATTCTTGAACTTTCTGTACAGTGAATGCCACAAGTATTCATATCACTTAATTCTTACAGGCAAGAGTACTTGTGCGCTCGTATCTTCATAACAGTATTAAGAAGCAGACAAAAGCCGATTAGGAAGGAACATCAGGTAAGGCCAAGAATTATGTCAGTGACAAAGATCATATTACGACATGTTAAAGTTTTAATACGACGACTCTGTAACCAAAGTAGTAAATCTGCTTGGCACAGTCAGGCTATGGTACATATATTTAAATAAACTTATGAGTCGTAAGTTTGAAACTATAACTTTTCGAAAAATTGCTTTATTCATACAACAATTAAAGCTGGCAAACTTTGCCATAAAAATGCTTTCAATTATCTTCTACGTAGGACCAACGATCTTCAAGTTTTAAAGCCAAGAACTTGGCTTTTCAATTGGTTTAATAACACCCAAATAGTTAGTTTTACATTGGAAATAATTAAGAGCACTTTTATAGAAGAGTTTGTCAGCTTTAACTTCTATATGGAGCAAATTTCGCTAAAAGTTTTTGTTTCAGACTTATTACCAAAACGTATATAAATGTTTCTTTAAGAGGGCCTTTCTAACTAACTCGCCCATAAGTTTTGTAATCGATTATTGCTTAAATTTTTAATGAATTTTTTAAATTAAAATATTTATAATTATTTTTAATTTTAGAACATTTTTTTAGCACGATAAAGACCAGACTAGTAATATTCAAAGCTTTTTAAAGTTTTCTTAATCCCTCTACCAAAGTCTTTTGAGCAAAACAAAAAGTAACTCGAAATTTGTTACAAAGAAAAACCAAATAATAGATTTAATAACTACTAACTTAGAGCACATAAATACGAATTTATATGGAATAAGACTTGTACGCCAAAAAGGCCTGTAATTTAGTGCAAAACAAAATTTATTTGCACCAAATCAGGAGAAATGAATCGGACAATTTTGGGCAGTTCAACTCTAAAACGTGAACTGTGTGCCTCCATTAAGTAAAATATTTTGGTTTGAATTACTTTTTTCTTTTTCGTCCCTTTTCGCGGAAATACATGCATTCGAACATACGAGTACAAACACTCTCAGGAACACTCCTACAGATTTGCACGTTTTGTATGTCGTGCTACGTGGCTACACGTTTTGTTATACATTGTCATGCTCATGCAAGTTTGTAACATATTTTACTCGTGCCTGACACGCTTAAAAGTTATGATCATGTGTCACAACTTCGTTTGTTCTGACACCAAATTAGAGCACTTTTCTTTCGTACTGGCGGCACCACACACTTGCCAAAACTCACGCTCTTCTATTTGCAGGTAATCACTCCAATACAATTTTCATAAGTTTAAATTAAGATGATAACACACACACACACAGTTAATAATTCATATCACTTTATGTGGTTGTGTAAGTAACAGTAACCCAATACTGCTCGCTCCCCTGCGACAACCAGAACAGAAGCTAAGTCTCGTTAAAATATGATCATAGCTTAAAAATAGTTAATGGACAGCCATGGAACTGTTTTATTCATTTAAAAGTTATTAATTGATTAAAACATTTCTATATCGTCTATAAATGGAATAATAAATAAGATTCAAATTGGTCAATCGGTGGACACTCCGACATGTTATGGATCTTATGTGCTTTAAATCATTTATTAGAGTTCAAAATATGCCGCTCCTATCACTAACTTAAGCAATCCGTTCAAAAGGAATGTTTGTCGTTGTTTCGTCTTCCACAAGACATGAACAGCAAATTGAGTTTACTGAAATCATTAAATTGGAAGACCAGGTCTCATTAGTAGTTTATAATTTGATTTTTAATCCTTTTCATTCTTGCTAGGAAGCTAAAATTTTGCAGCATTGGAACATTTATAAAAACTATTTCCTTTAATATTTTGTTTTACGTATGTGTGTGTGTATGTATATGTGTATGTGTGTTTCCATTAGTGGGTGAATAAATGTTTGTGTACATTTGCTAATGTGTACGTGCTTGGAAAGTGTCATTTCTGTGGCATTTAGTGGTTGTCATATGTTAAAATCGTGATATCTCACAAATTTTTTTTTTACAAAATTTGTATGTGTGTGTGTGTGTACGTACTCGTATGTGTTTCGTTTGTGTATTTGTATTTAAGTGTGCAGAGTTATTCGGGGTCCATTTTCTTCTTAATGAAAAATTCCGTTTCACTATTTTATTATTCAAAACATGACAATTTTCCACAACTTAATAATAAGAGATTTAATATTGTACGAGTAGCAATAAAGATACAATTGCATTTACACACACTCGTAAAGTCGTTGGGAATATTATTATTCAATTATTCTTTTATGAGTTCCGTCAGATTTTTGTATGAGAGAATGAATGTTATTTCGTGTATTCTTCTAACGAATATTTAGATTAGATTAATTGGTTTTGAATGAAAAAAATAAAGGGCAGACCAGGGGAGGTCAAAGTTCAACCATGAAACGAAGGGAGTTACAATACAAAGAACTACTTGAACAGCAACCGCAAGTGGTTAGAAAGCTCATTTTGCTAACTTCATTTTCAAGTTGAGTAGTAAAGTATTGTTTGAATGCTGACTTCCGTCCCTTGTTTCATATAATACTGTTTTTTTGTATTGAATTTAAAATTTATTAATTGCCTGGGCAGCTTAAATTCATTTCAAACTGTACAGAAATCGTAAAGCCCTGAAGGTGATTTTCAAGCCTATTGCGAAGCCAGCCTAGAGTTTAAGTTATTACGACTTTAAGTTTTCAAATTTAAAGGAAATTGCTTTGATTGAAACAGTGCAGTGGAACATAGCATTTCCCACTTTCTCACAAGCTTTGAGCCCACCATATTTTCAGTTGCAAGATTTTCTAAAACAGTATCAGCATAACTAGTTCATGCACTTTGCCCTATTTCAGGACACTGCATTATTACGTTTCGAGTTGTGAGTAATTGACAGTGTACCCTCGCATGAACCTTGGCTACTGATTTTGCAATCCCTATATTCAAAGGAGCTTGAACTGGTCGATCGGGAAACAAAAAAAAGATGACCCATAGGTCATGTTAACTGCAAAACAGACTCACATAGGTCCTCTAATCCCATCCCTTTGTGTTGCCTGAGTAAAAGAATACTAACAAAGGCGCAGACGAACAGTAAGGGTAAGTCTAAAAGCTGCAGAATGGAGGTTGAAAGAATTTTTTTGTTGGTCCAGCACTCAGGAGATGTAGAATGCATTGTGCTGGAACTATGAGCCAACACTATGGGAAGGACGATAGCGGAAGTGGTATTTGAGAACACCAGACTTATACCTTCCCATATTGAAAGTGACAGGATAGACTTCTGCAGGGAGTTTATTTCACATACCAACAGTGCGGCTAAAGGACGAGAAATATTTAAGGAGAAATTACGTAGCCTTGTGACACAACTGAATTTATCTTGAACCTATTTGATGAAGATTTGTAGATTCGTGTAGAGAGGAAGGAGCGGGTGGTCATCATTAACCCAGTGGTAGCTCTTTGTGAAAGAGTATATTTCCCTTATTCCCACCTCCGAAAATTCGATGAAGCTGATGAAGGACCTTCTCTCGCGATGTATCTCGTGTTGGTCTTTTAGGGTAGAAAAGTGGTAGAGGAGAAATCGTTGCCACGAAATCCCTTAATTCACCTGCTGAATCTTCTCCGATCCCTGGTTCGGACTCTATATAAATTTATGGAGGTCTCTACTGAAGCAGACACTTTTATTAAGGCCTAAAAAAACTGCCTTTTAATATCTCAACCCTCAAGTCCAGTTACATATGACAGGTATCCGATCCAAACTGGCTCCTGCATCAAACTAGCGACTGACCTTTCAGGTCAATACAGGTCAACGTCACTTTTGTGTAGATCGTTTCCCAACACAGCTTGCGGCCTAAAAAACCAGGCAAGAATTAAGAAAAAATAGGAGGTAATCAATCACTCCCAGATAAAGTTACCAACAATTATCCTTAAATTTCCTTAATTTAATAAGAAACACAAGCAAGTATTTAAACAGAGCGATTAGTATTTATTCTACCTGATATTTGTCCATGTTTTCTATATTCAGTCATATTGAATTTAACATTCAAATACAACTAGCTGGAGGAACAGCATCCTGCTCAACATTTATACAATCAACAATAATATCAGCTCGATACAGTAAGAAAAAAAAACAAACAGGGAAGTGAATAAAAGAAAACAAAAAAACTTATTCAATACAGAAATAAATAAGCAAAAGAAACAAAAACGATAAAGTAAAATTATGCGCTATTGAACACACATAAAGAATTCTTTAAATTGCATCAATTTGTGAACAACAACGACAGGGCAAAGAAATGAATAAAAAGAAATAGAAAGAAGTGCATAAAGGAGAAAAAAAGAATATAGATGAATCTCCATTTAAAAGTAAATAAAATAATAATCAAATCAAGAAGAAAATGAACTCGACTATCGAATGTATGAATAAAAGATGCTTTAGGTAAATGGGTTGCTGGCGGGTAGGAAACAAAGGATTTGCGGCGACTGCAATTGAACAGTACTTACATAACGTGGTTTCTACATGCATTTCTTCATAGCAGCCATAAATACTCATATGAAATGCACATGAATATTCGCATGCCAAAGCGAAATTGCTATCGGTAGTTTAAATAATGACGGCTTGGAAAATCTGTGGGTCACTCTTTTGCTGTGACAGCACAAACATGTCAGTGCCAAGAGATCTCTGACAATCTTATATCTGAAAGCATAAAACTGAGGAGATTCTGCGGATTACAAAGTATTTGTAATGACTTTTATCCACAAACAATTTGTTGAAGCTGATTAGAAAATCGCCTAGACCTGGTCGTACGAGTATTACAGAAACAATGACAATGATCCATGCTCTCGGATGATGTCTAAAATTATCTTTATCTCTAAACCTGGAAAAGACGCAAGTTAAATTGAGTGATATCTGCCTATTAGACTACTCTCAATTTTGTCAAAGTTATTTTAAAAAACTATTCATCTCCACTGTAGCTCCTGATCTTAAAGAATAAAATACAATTCCGGGCGATCAGTTTCGTTTTCGAGTAAGACATAGTACTACTGAGTAAGTCCCTGGAGTTGTAATCGTTATTACGAGTAGTTCGGCATTTTAAAATTTGCAACATGGTTCAGCTTTATTTATTCACATTTCCTAGGTACTACAGGGTGGCGCAAAAATAACCTTCCGATGTTTTTTGGCTGTAATTTAAAAAAAAAATGAAAAAAATAAATAGTCACCAATATTCCGCGTTCTGGAGCAGTGTAGCGTAACATTGTTTATTAACGTGTATTTCGCAAGTGTTTACTACACAAATATCAAAACAGAATTGACATTAGGGGCCAATCGCAAAATTTATAGCATTTTCTGATAGGAGGATTACTTTTGCGCCACCCGTTACTTGACAGATAAACCGTTCAAAATAATGTCAAATGATGAGCTTTCTAAATGGCCAAACCTCTGCACAAGTCCGTCAAGGTAGTATACTAGGGCCACTTTTATATATTATCTATACAGCGGATTTGTGAACAAGCTCAAATGTGGTACTGCAGGTTGCTCCGAAAGAACTTTAGTTCCGAAATATGCTCATGTAACAGATCCGATAAAGAAGAATTTCGTTAGGAACTCTCGCACAGCTTCTTTTACTGCAATTTAACATCGGTCTACCCTAATGGAAAGACACGTTAAATTCCTACTCTGCTGAAAATTGGAAAAAAACAATTTGTTATTCCAGATATTGAATATCATCCTTCTAAGTCTTCCGGTGACACTGATTCTTTTAATTTGTATTTCGTTGGTCTGAAGTTAGCCAACGGCGAAGGCTTTTTTCCTAGCAGTGGCAGCAGCTCAGAAAAGCTTGAACAGGAATAGTATTTAATATGTTGGCCATATGCTTTTGAATGTTCTCCAGCGCCCAAACCTCAAGTCCTTTCAACACAATTCTCCATTCTGGGTAAAGAAAGAAAACAAGAGTACTAAGATCAAGTGAAGAGAGAGGCTGGCAAACAAAAGAAATGCATTTTGATGAAGTTTAAGCTCTCCCTGAGCAAGGTTCTTCATTAGGACGAAAAACTCTTCCAAAATTTTGTGCCAGCGAAGAACTTCTGCTCTTGTTACAAAATATTTCTCATAGGTCTGTTTCAACGTCTTAAAGATCACACTCGTGGATTACCCAAGTTTAATACAAAATTTTTAGACAGTTCCATTTTCGCATTTAGCACAACAAAAACACAACTGCACTGATAGTGCTCTCAAAAACCATGTGTTGACTGTGTGGACTCAGCATCAGGAAAGGATGAACACACTTAAACAACTCATATAATACAGCATTGCTAGATCGCTCGGATAAAAAAGTAACGTGCGAAAACAGATCAGTGTAAAGTATAATGCCATAGTGCATCCCTTTATGTAACACGTTCCACTACTTTGGTAGGACCACTTGTCGCAGACTTATTTGTGAACAATTGCATGGTAGCCACACAATTTTTCCTATACCAATATTCGGTTTTTGGGCTGCTTCATTTAAGGTGTCTAGAAGGAAGGGCTTGTAAAACGACTTATGTTGGTATTTTTTGTGAAATTTGTGAGATAAAAGTTTTCGTGTTTCTAAAAAAAACTTGAATTAAAAACCCCTGCAAAAATTTCTTTGTGCCCTTTAACAAAATACCCATAAAAGGGTCTGACAAATGTCAAACAAAAATTGGTGCGAATCGATAGAGCAGCCAATAACACTTACCTTAAATTTTGCGCTACATTTATTATAAAAAGCGTAGGAAACAAAATTATAAATAAAAATTTAAATCAATGACTCTTCAATTGATGCAATGATTTTCCAAATAATTTTATTTGCAAAAAGCATGCAGCAGCAGCAGTAGTCAAACAACATTCTTTTCCTCCATTTTATTTTACAAATGTCCTTCGATGAACTTCCTCCATATGTTTGTCAGACGGTGTATCTATCTCTGCATTTGAATGTCTGTCTGTTGAAATGTCTTCTGATTTGTATGAACTTCAATTTATGGTACTATTAGATAAATAAAGGTATTCCAACATTTTACATGCTCGGTTAAAAGACATTTATACTGAACAAATACAAAGCTAACTCACACACACATAAATACGTAGAAAGAACATATGTGTAGTTATGTGTATTATGTTTTCACAGGCATGCGAGCTTTCCTGTTCTTTAAACTGTAAATTTGTATATTTGAAAAGTACAAACAAGAGGTATATTAGAGGCAAAATACGAGGTACAGACTGGGAGGCCAAGTGTTACATCGCGTTTGCATAGGTTCTAAATTTTTTTTAATGTAGGGTGTTAAAGAAGCAGATCGCATACTTTATGGGTCCCTTTTCGACCCCCTTCTTTCTACGGATGGATTTTATGCAACCGATTTGTAATTTACTCTTAAATGGAGCGATTTTAGACTGTCGACTGGTAACTGTAGGCCTTCTTACTCATCACGGAGTCTCTTGTAATTGCCAGCATTTGTCTAAGGCATTGCCATTTAACAACCGTCTGCTCGTAGTTCTAAGTCGTATGCTAGTCAGTGCTGGACATTCACCCACACTGTGAGCTGCTGTCTCAGCCTGTTCCTGAGGAGTGTCTTCGGAGACTGGCCCATCCACCCCTAGAGAGATTTTCTTGTCTATGTCTTTAGAATTCCTTCATTGATCGATAAACGACGGTGTTCTTGCAGAGATTTAACCCTCCGCCTCTTGCTAGTAGTAGTGCCTTTAAAGATTTTCCCGCCCAACCGTCGCGAGGAATTCTTTTGCATCACTTCCGGGTTTCTCCCGTGGCAAATTAAAACCGGAGCTTCTTCAAACTATTCATATAACTCTTACGAATAGTGAAGAAAAAGATGTCCACCCACACAGAGCTCCATATGCACAGGTAAGTCTGTATTAAAACTGGAGAGCGACTGGTATTTAGAGTTCGCTTACGGGAAACGAAGCACTCTCTTGATCACGCATCCCCTGCATATGCTGTTCCACTATGGATTAGGGATTTTTTATAAGAGAGTGTTAACTTCTCTCCGCTCGAGTGATTTAGCCAGACTCTTAGCAGAGACGTGAACCAGTTACCGGCCGCCAACACGTGGGAATATAAGTCCGAACTCCTAACAATACCCTCATTTACGGCAATCCATAACTTTGTGCCTGTCAGCTCAAGACTAGGTTCTCAAAATACATTAGTAGAATATTCTCTGCATAAAGTTTTGAGGCTTTTTAAAACAACTATCGAATTTCTTCCCCCATTACGATGAGCACCATTAGTAACTGCAGCATTGAACAGCATAGAAAAGTATCGTCATCTTTTTTGATAAACCTTCGACGTTGTCAATATTCTTCATAATATTTGCCCTTTTCCTGTTTCAAGGATTTTCTTAGGTTCCCTCTATGCACGCACGCACACTCACTTACAATGGCACTTACTCACCTACTTTCTTTATAAATTTTCTAAACATTTATTTTATTTTTATGCACAGTTATTGTATTGATACGAGCACTAAGGAGTAAATAAATGGAGTTATTTCTAATACGTGCCATTTTGATTAAATTTAAAATGCCAGGCCTTGTTATCAACGGTACAAGATCATTGAATATTAGATTCTACAGGGCAGAACTGAATATAAAAACTATTAATCCTGGAAAATAAAAGTTGCGATATTTGAAATTTGTTGGCAATGATAGTTATTGGTTCCAGTGTGTTAAGATAGGGACCCAGGGGGAAAAGAGGATATCCCTCTACCCACCAGATATCAAATAAAAGTTTTAATTAATTTTTAGCTTAAAAATTCCAAGGCAGGCGAATCGAATTGAGTCACTTGTTCGTCGACAGCAGCTTAAGACTTCAAGAACCGATTCCCCTTAAGTTGACATAACCCTTCTAAAATCTTCGCATAATTTCACTAAAAGTCCGCTTCCTTCCATACGTATGTAGATGGGGTATTGTAGGAACACAGCTATTTTATTAACGGAACTATAACGATGTCTGCTAAAGTGATTAGGTTACGGCAAATACAAAATAATTTCGTAGGGTTCTTATATTCGGAAAAATACTCTTGAATATTAAATAAATACGGGAGGCCATTACAATGTTAGATACAAGGTAATTGCAGGGGAAAATAGGGTAAATATGAAGAATTTAAAATATATTCGGTTGTATTTTTATTCAGCTAAATACGACACGAAGAATCAATGATAATTCCGAAGACCTGAACTCGTCTTTCATACAACTGAGCTAAGGGAGATCTTGTATTCTGCCAAATTGCAGTCTATGGTGCTACTAGAAAAAGAACAAGCTTCGGTAAAGCTCTTGAACTACAGTAGTTATCGCACCGTACAATCGATACGATATATTCAATATTTGTCATAAACTAAATGAGAATTATAACGTACCAACATGTACCTGTTATTTCTCAGTTTGTTAGCTACCTATCACTTATGTTTGTTCCACTTTAAGTACCTGGCGTGTGTTTTAAGTTTGTAGGTTTTCATCACCACGTTACAGTCTTAAATTCCGTTAGATCTATGCTGCAGAGTCATTAAAAAGTCCAAATGGCCCCATTTCAAGCCCTGGTCGAACACTTCATCGATTTCATATACATCTTGTAATGTTCCATTTCAGCATATTTTGTTTATTTATGGCGTTGTTGAAGCCTAAATAAAATGTTGCCTTGTTAAAGGGTACATTCTTATGCAGATCATAAAGGGCAATGCCGTTCGCCTTTATCAATGATAAATTCTAAAAAAAATCTACCTTTAGTGTGCGTAAACATATTTCAAGTGTAACAAAAATTACATTTTTTCTAGAAAAGAAAACACCATTAGTTGGTTTGATCTCTACGACAGACCTGTCATTGTCCTTTCGATATTTTCAAAAGACGATAATAACTTCTCTTGATATACATCAGAGTACCTCGGGGAAGTGCTATTTAAGTTTATATAAATGGGAATTCATGAAACGAGTTCAGTATAAAATAAAAAGTACCAAAGGGTTTTTTCCACCTCCATTATTTCCTGCCTTCTGAAAAGACTCTTTGTAAGTCAAACTTTCAATCCTATTTATTTTTTTAAGAGGTCAAAAAGCCATTTGGTTTTTTTATCCATTCGCCTTGAGATAAAACGTGAATGAGATTTCTAATCAGGTTTCTTCAAAGATTGTATCTAAATGGGTTCAGGCGAAGGAGCCCAATGAAAGATCTATGGAGCCATGGAAACACTAAAAAATCCAAAAGCTTGGACGCTTGATGAAGAAAAGACGTGATAGCAGGTTACTAAGTAAGGAAAAGCTTCGTTTTTGAGTTTTGCTAAAATTCGTCTTTTAGTGCCTTCGTTACCAGGTCTACCAAATTTGATCTTGTGTTAAAGTACTTTGATTAGTGTTCATTTATTTTTTTTTTAAACGAACCGCATTTTAACAATATTTATGTCAACCACGCGACTTGTCGCATTTTAAATAAATTAATTTTATTTTTAATTTTATTTCACCTGAATCTAACGTCACTCTTTCAAATACTCTATTTTAATCAATTGGACACCCGTTCATTCACTGTCTATGTATTTTATTAGCAAGAAGATATTCATTTAATAGATAAATTGAACTTGATTGCAGTTGAACTGTTCAAAGTCTCATTTACTAGGCGTGGTAGTTGTTGCCTTCTGGCGTCTGGGTTAAAAAGGAAACAGCAAATTTTCGTTCCACTCGAATGAAATCAATGAATGAACAAATGAATTGAATAGAATCAAGTTTAAGGGTATGAAAATAAAACAAAAATAATATGAATCATATTTCATTTTCCTTACAAGTTATTTTCAAATCGTTTTCTTCTTCATTTAATTTTGGTCTGGCGGCTGCGCTTGTTTGTCTTGCAAGTGAAACTTTGGTTTTTAAGCAGAAATTCATTTAAATAAATTTTCCACAAAAATTATAAAGAAATGTTTCTCAAGGAATATAATTACATCGTCGCTTTTAATAAATATTTGTAATGGAAAAGTGTGGCAGACTGCGGTTTGTAGAAAATGGTTTTAAAAGCTTCATGTTGTAACATTTTAAAAAACTTTCATATTTAAGCACTTAATATTGGCAAGCTGCAATTTTGCTGCAGGCTTTCGCAATTAAAAATATGTTGGCAGGATTTGCACTACACAAACAATCCCATAGAGATATCAATTTGATTCTGCCTGTATTTTGAAACTCCAATTCTCACATTAGGTAAAGAATAGCACATCATTCATGCCGCCTTGGCTTAGCTGGCAGTACTTAAACCGGTTATCACAGCTTTTGATGACTCGGCAATGTCTCATATATTGGACTTGAGCTCGTTTAAAGTGGGTGGCTTGTTAGCGCAACCTAAGGACTGGAAAACAATGTTTTATATTTGTTCTTGTTATAAAAAATTGCGTTCAAAATGGCCACAAGAATGATATAAAGTCATTATTATCTCCAGAAATATTGATTGTAAAACTTTTTTGCAAATACATCTTTCCATTGCGCTTCATACTCGCAAATTAGATGATTTTTTTATAATTTTAAAAATTGTTATTATCCTTAAGGCAAAACCTTAAAAAGAAAAGAAAAAGTTCTAACATTGAGACTAAATTACAAATCGGTTACCTGAAATCAATTCGACGCAAGAAGGGGGTCGAAAATGGATCCATAAAGTAGCGGTCTGCTTCGATAACTCCCCTACATAAAAAAAGACGTCTCTGAAATGTTGAAATGCTGTAAAACGAACAAATCAGATTTAAATGTGGATTAAGGAACGCGTTCATAGCGAGTTATCCGCGATGAGCCACGTTAAGCAATAAATTTTTTAATGCCGATTTAGACTCCTAAACTTGTTTAAATGTTTGTCACTAACTCTGAGCAAAGAGGGAATTATTTAATAACTTATTAAGCAAATTGTAATTTGAGGGATGGTGGAAATTCGATCCAAATATCTATAGTTTGCAAAAAGAACAGATTTTTTACACATTCTTTTCTAACGTGACAGAGAACTCCAAAAACATAAAGGCGAAAACAATTAGAAGAAGGATATGGTTAAAAGCACTTAGAAAAAAATGGCTAAAACTAGAAGTTTTAGAAAGAAAATTTAAAAAACGCACTGCTGTGTTAAGAAAGGCTAAAAGAACTGAGAAAATTTATGAATATCACTTCTTCTTTGCAAACGTTATGAGCTATAAAATATTTCTGAACCCAAAGTGGTCGAATTTTACACTTGAGTATGAACAGACTGGAGGGCAATAGAATTTTGGAGTTTATAACATAAATATTTTTACTAATATATTTTGCGAAAGGCCTCTTCATATTTTTTTACACATCGCAAGTACAATTGATCTGCATTTGATAAAGTCTGGCATGATGGACTACTCACAAAAATATCTCGAGTTCTACCTGAAAACTCCCACAAATTTCTGAAGAGCTATTTAACAAATAATACGTTTAAAGTAAGGTCGAAGGATACATTTTCTAAAATAGGGAAAATACTCTGCAGGTGTTCTTTAAGGCAGAATACTAGGGCCGCTTCTTTAATAATCACCTATACAGCGGATAAGCCAACCATCCCAAATTCAATTACGTAAACGTTTGCAAATGACACTGGATTTATAGGTGCTAACCATGAAGCGAAAATTGGCATCTGAACATATTCAGTTTCACATTCATGAGTTAAAAAAGTGGAGAATAAAGGTGAATCCCTCATGTAACGTTTTCTCTTAGAATGAAAAATTTTCCACCCATAACAATAACAAATACCACGGTTCCAGCGAAAACGCACGTTAAATATTTGGGTATCCACCTAGATTGACGCCTAACATGGTTCCATCACATTGAGGCAAAAATAACGGTCCTAACTCAACTCTGCCTTTGAAATACAAAATCGTTTTATATAAATCCATTATAAAGCCAATATGGTCATATGGCATTCATCTTAGGGATACTGCTTATGCATCAAACATCTGGAAGGTACAAAGAAGACAGTCTAGGTTTTTACGACTTACAGTATGTGCATCTGGTATCTAAGAAACGAAAATATGCACAGACATGTAGAAGTTCCCTTTATCGAGGAAGAAGCAAAAACATACTCGTCCAAAGAAGTAAATAAAGTAGTAGTCCATCCTAGCGCGCCATTTACTGCCATTTCATGGGCACCAGAAAGTAAGAAAACGGACACGTTGTGCCTGACTTGCCCTAACCAATAATAGATAGTTTGAAGATTTCGTTCTAAGGACGAAAAATTACACTGAAGATGGCTCATAGCCGAAACCGGTTTGTCTCCAAACTAAACTTGGCAAGGGATGACCGAAATTCTATTCAAAACTCTACATCAAAACGCCCCAAAGGAATATCAAATCAGGAATCAATAGATAGTTTATTAAGATTTGAATAAATAATATTTTAATGACGGGATTTGAATATTTATTCCAAATTTCTTTTAATAGAAAGTTACAATAAAAGAAACTTCAAGTTTACAAAAAAAAAACCACAAACCGCAGATCCGTTTCTAAAGCTTATTGTTTTGTACACTAGAGACGACGCTTCGATGCACGATATGCCCAAATTTTTAAAGAACAGTGATCGTAATTTATTTATATATTTATCGAAAACCCCGTTAAAAGGAAACAAAATATATTTCTGCAAACTACTTTAAAGCTTAACAGTTCCCAAAAACACACATACACACTGGCAGCTAAAGAAATAAATTTGCAAGAAAATTGAATTTATTATAAATATTTTTAATGTTTTTACTCGAACATGTACAAATTGATACATACGTACGTTATCGTTCATTTGTTCTTTCATTGATTCGCATTCAGCATCATACAACAAATACACTTCAAATTTGGATAATAAATACATTTGTACTCGTTTAACGTCCAGAGCATAGAAAGAATGAATTGGTCGACTACTTTTGACAGAATAAAAAATACGTTTTTTTTTAGTGAATGCAACTGTGTGATATTTACCACCTTTATGTGGTTCCAAATGAAGATTAGTGGCTACTGTGCTTCTGTATCAGTGTGGTGGTTGTGGCTTGGATTCATTTCAAAGACTTCGGTCTTCCGATAAATGGTTTCGTTACAATGGTTGGTTAATTAAATTGATACAACAGAATTGTATTTCATTTTTTATTAAAGTTTATATTACGGTTATTTATATTCCATAAACGACGTGGTAGTTGCCCTTACCAAAAAAGACTTGACTAGTCTCGACTTGATTTCTCCATGGGTAGCGTCTAACGACTGCTTTTGGTTAAGTCTTACATAATTCGTTGTATGCCCAGAACAGAGTTCTAACTTGAGTGGTGTAGGACAGATTTGTACTGTAAAAAGTAGTGCGCCAACAATATCGCTCAACTGTGCGCCACGGCTTCATATGGTGGTAGTAGAGGTCTTATTTTTAATGAATCCATTGTGTTGCTCTGGTTGAGTTTGCGCCATGGCTGCGATTATGCTGACTTTGAGATCATCGGTCAATTGCGGCTTATTCTCGTATACCTGAGAAATCAGTGATCCCCATACGATAGAATTTAATTGGGTCAAAGCAAATTATCTTCAACACTACTTACTGTCACCTTCGCTCGCTTATGCCGAATGTTGTATGTGCAATGTAGCACAAATCATCATTGTGAAGGTACCACGCATCGTGAACGTCCTTATAATTTATTTCGGGCGAAAAAAATGGTTATCAATTATCTGATGATGATAGTCTCATCTATGATGCTTTCGCAGCAGTTCGGAACAGTGATGCCACGTGGTCTAAATCAAACCTTTTTCGCTGCGTCCCATATACAGAACTTTTCCTTTTCATACAAAAAAATGTCACCTTTTATTAGGATTATCTTCTAAGCGCTCCAAAGTCAACTAAGCCACAAAACGGCGTTATCTACTGTCATTAAAGTGTAGCTTCTAGGGCTACACTAGGGTTTTTAATGACTGCAGCTCCCACTTCCAATTTCCAGAATTCGCAGTGTGTGACTGCTGCCAAAACAACGTGGTCGTGATAGGCTCTTGGCTACAACCCTGCCTTTGTAGAAACCCCTTTAAATATTCAACAATTAAATAAAGAAAAAATAGATTTAAAAAAATGTACTGGTACAAAATTCCAAAAAATGTATATGCAAAGAATGATATATGCGGCGAACTAGTCGACTTGTTTATTTGTTCACCAGCTGCTTATGACATCTTTTTTGTTTACTTCCGTAAAAATGCAACCCTGATAAAATGCAAAGTCTTAGCGTTTAGAATAGGACTGTCCAATTTCCAAGCGTATTTTTTGATAGTCCGCTTACATACTACATTCGCACTATAATACTTTCGCATATTTCGTAAATTTTTGGCACGTCGTTTTACTCAATTTATTATTGAGCCCCTTTTCAAAGCCTAAATTCTTTGCCACATCTGTTCAGTGGTGCAAACATTGTGTGTTTTTTATTTAGTTTGGTTTTTTGTTGTAATGCTGTTGTTGGTAGCATTTTTTTAGCAAGTAAAAAAGAAGAATAAGCTTTAAACAAATTGCATTTATATTCCATTTTTCAGAATGTCTTTCTTTTCTCTTTTCGGATCTTTTTTTCTCTCTCCTTCATTCAGTTAATATTATAAATTTTCTGTTTATATGTTTGTCTGTGTGTGTGTGTGTGTGCTGTACACTCTGCTACAGTCATATTCCATTTCCATTCTAATTCATTTTATTTTTTTAGAAATATTTTGTCGTACGCTCTGCTACTTTTTTATATTTTTTTTATATGGAAATCGTTTGCCATTTTTTATGTTTTGTTTATTTGAAAAATTAGCTTTTATCACGAATTTGTTTGTATAAAATTTGTCATCGCAAGTTGACACCACCGCACTACAATGAAACAGCTCGTGAAAAAAATAGTAGCAAGGAATACAATACCACCACTTGTCAAGTAGCAGAGAATTGTTACTAAAAACTCCAGTAGTAACTCCATTAGTAGTAACACTAGCATCATCATGGTCGCCCCCATCATTGGCGGAAGATATTGATGAAATGGTTTGGTGGTGCATGAATTGTTAAATGTATTTTTCTGCTGAATAATGTTTTTTTTTTTTTAGTTTAAACAAATTTTTTTTATTTATTCCCGGGTGTTTAAATTTAGCAGAAAACTATTGACGTTTTATGATTTTACAAAAAAGGTTTTTATTTTCTTTAGTTTTTAGATGATTTTAAATGCCATAGTTTTATTTATTGGAAACTAATGGACTTAAAAATTAAAGTTTATTTAGCAAACGATTTATTAGAAAGCAAATTTATAGCAAAATTTCAAATTTAAGAAGAAGAAAAAACCAATGAAATCGACTCATTTTAAAATATAAAGAATTCCACTAAGTGGACAACAGCTAGGAAAACAGCATGATGTTGTTTGTCGTTAAGAAAAAACCCCCTTCTCTAGTCATGTTCTGGGAAAATGTTATAAAAATACAACAATAAAAATACAACAATATTATCATTGATAATACGAACAGAAATTCTAAAGAAATATAAACACAAAAACGGAAATAAAAACAAAATAACTTTAAAGTAACTTGAAAATGCTGAAGGCAAATTACGACATTCGATACCGATCAAAGACTCAATTAAATTTTAGGACATCAAATGCCGTATCAATTGCCTCTTGTTTTTGTTTAATTTTTTACTGGCATCATGTCAATTATAATCAAGCGTCCGCCAGTAAAAGCTTTCTAATGCAAGTCATACACGGTTAGTAATCGCGTCATAATCAAATTGGGCGTTTTGACCACAGACGATACAATTTTTTGTGCAACGTCATTGCACAACTTTATTTTGTAAGTAAGTCGTTTTGGGTAGAGATGGAAAATACAGCTCTGCACATAATTTTTTGTTTTTGCTATGTGGCCACTACAACAGTAAGCAGAAACTAGAATGGGCTTGTACGACATGCCACCACCTATGGCTAAAAATTATTTAAAGACGATTCAAGAAAATGTTGTGCCACTTCCTTTTAGTTTTTTGCACACTGTGTCACCATTTGTAATCCGATCTTAACTTATTACAAATCGTTGTTAATGGTTTGAAAGCGGCTTCAATTTCCTTCTTGGTATTTCCTCAATCGAATGCAAATTATATGTACTACTTTGCCCTAATAACTAATTTTTTGCAAACCATCGGATAGCGCTATTCCCATTTACCATTTGCAGTTGATACATGTCAAATTCCTACAAATAATCAATATCCATAATCCGTGACCATGACGCGAAGTCAAGCGGATTTAGACGACACATTCATCGAATATTTAACCTACCTCATGAACGTGAGCTAACTGGCATGACCGCGGCTGCGATTTGATTTACTGGCGCTAGTTTATATGCGAAAAGGCATTGGATGGTCAAGCAATAACTTTCTGTGCATCGATTGACATTATGGGGGCCTTAAATAATGTTATTAAGGAAGTAATTATCAGGAATACACCTGATCATAACTTGGGTTCTCAACATGATGAAAAACAGACATTAATCTTTAAAACTTTGACGGAAACTGTAACTGTAAAGTTATCCAAAGGATTCCCTCAAGGAGGCATTCTATCGCCAATCTTATGGTTGCTGGTCATCGATGAACTTTACAAGTTATTGGTAATCTCGGATTCGAAGCTCAGCGCTTTGCAGAGGATTTGTTTGTTGTGGTCGGAGGCTAGTTTGACTCTGAAGTAATCGACTATTGCAACTAGGTCTCCACATGATGTCTGGCTGGTATCAAAAGGAAGAGCACTCTGTAAGTCCGAACTAATCTGGTACCCTTCACCAGAAGAAGGAGCTGTGTCTGGGGCACTGAGAATAAGGCACACAGATCTAACACTATCTGAAGATAGGATATATCTGGGAGTAGTTCCAGATAAAGTTCTTACTTGGAAAAATACTTAGCATACGTACCAAATAGCATCGGATAGCCTGCGTTAGCGAAAACAAGAGCAATGAGAACATGCCCCTCAACAGCTTTAAGACACATCATTGGACTCACTCCTCTGTATAACGCAGTTAAACGGACATCAGCCAGTGCTGTCTTAAGGCTACCCAGTCTAGCTAACCTTGAAAAAGCCAAAGATTCCGATGAGATAAACAGAACACTTACCTTTTCCAAGCACTTTAAATAGGTCATTAGTGAACGCTCAGCTTGAGGACAGAATGAGATAACAGACTCACAATTGTGTTGCATGGATGGGTCCAAGGTGGAAGATAGCAGTACTGGGGCGAGAATCGTAGGGCCACAGTTTCGAAAAGCAGTTGCAATAGAAAAAACAGCTTCCATTCTTTAAGGTGGAGGTCAATGCCTTAGAGCTCGGCGGTAGGGATCTTCTACGTAGGGGTATGAAAGGCAGATATAAAATCATTAGCAAACTACTAATTTCAATCAAAGTTGATCTGGGAGTGCTTTTAACTATGACATACCCTGGCGGCGAGGAATTCAGTTACTCTAATGTAGGTACCGGGATTTGAGGCGCATGTAGGCAATAAAATGGGACACTATTTGACAATAAAGGGTGTAGACACTTCTTTCATAGGTTCCGAACTCTTCTGTAGGGTAAACAAGAGCTTCACCAATTACGCGAAGGGGAACTACAAATCCCACTTGGTTCTTGAAGAGCCTAAATATGCGGCAGACGAAAACACTCATTGGCCCCGAAAGTATTAAGATAAAGGCTATTCAAAATCTCATCAAAAATTATATTAAACTCCTCACCGAACAGAAAACAGAACATTTCAGACTCAACTTTCACATGAATATAATAGTTGCTGTAGAAAGTTACTCCTGCAAACTCCCTCAAGAGGGCAAGGATCATTAGAATGTATTGTAAGTAATTGCCCTGCGATAGCAAGATGCAGACTTAACTATTTAGGCAGTAGGATATTGATAACAGATAACCTAGTTAAAATAAAGCCCACAATGATTACGACATTTATAAAAAGTCAAGAATTATTTTAGCTGGTCACGAACGAGGCTGCCATCAGGCCGCAGTGCTATTATAGCCTATAACTGATATTAATAAATATTCTAAATCCAATAATCCCCAATAATCTCTTGCTTACTATTTTCTTTCAGTGTTTCGAAAAAATAAAAGTGTATTTTGTTTGCAAAAAAGAACAAGTCAAACCACGTTATCAAAACAAAATAAACGAAAAAAAAACTCAGTGATTCAGTGATTGTTAAGCAAAAATTTCATTTTTCACTTTGTCACATTAACACAATAAAAAATTCACAACTGTCACAGTTTATTCGAATTAAGTTGAGCAGGTTTGAGTAGAGTAGACAAAAAAAAGACTTGCTTACCACCAGCCAGTCAAAGGCAACCAACACAGATCCGACTAGCAGCATCATTATAATGCTTGAGTCTACAGCAATGAACTTTGACACAAGTACATAAAATATAAATGGAACAAGTGAAATAAAATGAAATAAAAATAAATGCAAACGCAAACGCAATATCAAAAACAGAATTATAACAAAATTAAAAATAAAATTTATACATATTTTTATGTTCATACTCAATGATACTGGCTGTCTATTTGTCTGACAGTCTGTCAGTCTGTTTGTCTGCTTGTCCCTCGCTCCCTTGCCAATTACCAAGAACATTTCAATGATTACCAGAATGCCACTGTTACCACCCGCGCCACGCCACAAGCTTTTCTAATTTTTTTCACTCCAGACCGTGAAATGAAGATGCTGATGTTGATTGTTGGTTTTGCCTCCTTCCACCCGCATCCCACAGTTAGATTTTATTTTTATTTTTTGGATTTGTTAAAACTAAAGCACATATAAGATTAAATTAAAAAAAAATAAAACATTATTTTATTTCGTAAATCGAATTAAATATTTAAATTAGTGTTAAAGCCCCCTAAACAGCCCGGTAAAGCGGAAAAGAAATTTAACTCTACAAAAAAAATTGGTGTCACGATGAGTTTATGAAATGCCATGTTCTGAAGTCTTGTTATGTTGTCCTCTTTTTTGAGAAAAATTACATCATTTTTTTTTTAATGGTTGCAAAGCAAATTTTGCCACTAATTAAAACGACAAGTTAAGTTTAGTAACTTCAGATGAATTATTTCACTTGTAAGTTCAGTAAACCATTGTAACATTAAGATTCTGATTATGTTTGTCGCAAAGATAATACAGTGAGATAAACAAGTAGTCGAGAATAAAAGCAGGATGGTCGGACTAGTGGACAAAGGAGAATATGAAAAAGAGCAAAAAACATGCCATAATTGAAAGAGCTCACTTACGCAGAGATGGGAAATGTTAAATAGTTTTTAGCATATATCTGACTACTTTTTTATAACAAACTGTGAAAACTCTTAGGTCTGGTTTTACGAAATTTACAAGCTCTTTTTTCAATAAGGACAGCAGAATCCGAAAAAAAGCGTTCGCTTAATTAAAGCCCTATTGCAGTTGAAACCACTGTCGACAACGACATCAAAAGAGAGAACGAAAAATTTTCGTAAAATCGGCTGTCGATGGTAGCTTACAGCCATTTAACCATTTTATTATACATGAGAGCTAAGCAGGAACATCACCAGAGAAGGCAAATAAAATAAAATATATTCGGCCGTCGCACTGTGGGATTATATTTAAAAAAAACACACACAATTTTTGTACCATCAATTTTGTAAACTCTATTGATGCGAAACATTTCAATGACAAAACAATGAGTAAAATATGTAATTTTTTATACTTTGAGGTAGAAAAATTCTTGTAAAAGTAAAGTAAAAGATTTTGGAGCGAAAGAAGCTGATTTTTTCATGCAACTTGGCAACATGTACATATGAATATGTGAGACATTTTTGTTACCAAAATTTGAAAGATATTGCTCCATAAAATGACAGCTCGGTCTTATTTCGTCTGCTTAATACAAAATAATCGCAGGTGAGGGTGTATTCTTTCATTCTGAACAACAAAATTCCACAAGAAAATAAGCATCAGAAAGCTTTCAGAGAACAAGGTGTTGATTTTTTTGCTGATATAACAGCTGTTGACAAAAAACTTATAGATCGTTTTCGACTCGTTCTGCAAATAATAACAAGCGGTTGAAAAATAGTTAGTGAGAAATTTTTAACTCTTTGTTGAAAAATAGAACTAGTGCACTTTATGTCTGTTACTGAACATAAAATATTGATGCATAAAAAAGAATAATTAATGCTTTGGCATGCTTTCCGAGGAAGCAGAATAAGCGCGCAATAAAGACTACGGGAAGTTGAGAGTAATCTACTCAAGGAAATGCAGCAGAACCTCTTGTCTTGCTTCGTCTGATCCTTTAATAGGTAGTATAAGAGGTCAACCTCGCAAGCAACATTTATAATTATATTATGTAGTGGAAGAATTATTATTTTTATATTGTTGATAAATAAATGTAGACAGAAAATGATAGAAAACCAACTTACATGAGCCCAAGGGAAGTACCCCTAAGGACTGACCGACTACAACCATTTTTTGCCATACGTCAATGGTTTCGTATTCCCGATGTTTTTACTCATGTTCTTTAAAATCGATTAACATTTATTTGGAGCTGTACAAAGAAGTGTAAATATGGGTCTATTAGAGGAAGTAGAACTTCCTCGAAGATAAGATAGTGACCGATATCTTAAGTACAACTTAAATACGCGCAGATTCACTTAAGCTTTCGAAGGGAAGTTTTAAATGAATCAACAAATTTTTTAATTGATTATTATTAAATTGCTTAGGAAGGGGATATATGTATATCCATCTTTCTCTTTCCACCTAGATGTGCGCCTAACTAAATAGTTCAGCAACATGAACTTGATATCTTACATATGTCGATTTTAACTTTAGAAAATAACCCAATAATATCCAGAGTTGGATATTAACCTTCATCAGAGTCTACCAATCGTATTGCCTATATTCATTATCCAGGGGCCACTTGCAGTTTATTGCTGATGAAGTAGACATTAATTTTTAACTCTCCACGTTGTCATCTGAATAGCCATTAAGATATCATCACTTACATAAAAACTCCCTCACACACACACACACACACACACACACACTCGTATACTTTCAGATTAAACCAGCCTTTCAGCCTACACGTGTTAGCACGAATGTGACTCATTCGCTTTAAAAGCAGAAGTGAGTAATAGAAATGGTAAACTAGTCGTACAAGCATAAAATTAGATAATCGCACAAACATTAGGGACCAAACTAACCTGTCTGTCTTTCTGTGTGTCGTCTTCTGTCTTAATAAACGTTTTTATTTTAGCTTTTTACGAGTTGCTTTTAAAAGCGACTCATTGATATCATCTCCTTTTTGGATTTTATTTAACTCTAATATTTGGAATTGCACTCTACTGTAGAAAGGGAAGGTCAATTTTTACGGGAAGGATATTGGAACTTTTCGTTTCTAACATAGAAATTGGTAG
The DNA here is from genome assembly GCA_963932375.1 of Phania funesta. Taxonomy (NCBI): domain Eukaryota; kingdom Metazoa; phylum Arthropoda; class Insecta; order Diptera; family Tachinidae; genus Phania; species Phania funesta. The sequence goes on from OZ010652.1 coordinate 9,524,338, forward strand.
GAAGCACTTCCGTAGTGAACTTAATTCACATATGGACCGTATGGTTAAATAAAAGCGTATTTTTAACTAGCTTCAGCCGAAGTGCTTCGCTACCCTTATTATTAGTAAAAAGATTTTCCTTTATTAATGATAACGGGGAAAACTCTTCGAAATTTATTATCTTAAAGTTCTTAAAGCCTAGGCCTGTGTTTAGAAGTCTGTAGTTAATCCTTACTACCGATCGAAAACTATTCAAAAAATCTTAAGTAGAGCAAAAAGCTCTTGCGTCCTGCCAAAGGACTGATACGCGGAAAACGAACAAAATTCTAAGCCAGTATCAAATTTGCATGGAACTGGATGAGTTTCACTATGGCAGGTCTTTAGATATAAAAAAAATTATTACTTCCTTTGTGTGAGGAGGACCACTCTGCCAGCTCATATTCGTCCAATATTGGAGATGTGTACGAGACTGGTTTTGAAAAACTCCACGCCAAATTTTAAGAACGCCGCATAATGAGTTTTTAATAAAAGGCAAATTAAAAGTTTTTCTGTATGGACGGTATCCCTCTGCCTGCTACTATGTCTTTTGGATTTTTCTTGAATACGCACTTGATGTTCCAAATACCCCACACTGAATTTGAAGACTTTCACTATTTTTGTTCTTCAAAAAAAGTGGTTGTTGCGTCGTATGGCAACGTTAACTTCATCAATAACTTCTTCTGACTTTTGGCGTAATACTACTATCGAGTCCTTCAAAATGTGTTTAACAAACCCGAGCTATTGGACATGTCAAGCTCCCAATTCACTAACATATATAACATTCATTATCACGCATTTGTTTGGTCTGCTTAAAGTTGAATTGTTTGGCTTTATAACCCAAAACCCTGATAGGCTTCTAAATTAATTAAATTATACTAAAATAAATTTAATTTGCCAAATTTATTCAAAGTTTGCATAACCAAAAGGTTGGTCTCTAGTCTGAGATCCCTGGATACCAGTGGATCTGCGTAATGCAAAACTCTGAAAATGTTTTGCCGGACTCAAGAGAACATTGCAAGTGGAGAATAGGTTAATCTCACAAATAACTCAAGAGGAAAAAAGGGTTAGCGGATTGAAGAAACCTGCCTCAGTTGGCTAGGGGAAATCATTTACTATAATAGAAAATCAAAACTGGCAATAGATGATCGAGAAGGTAATAAGAGGATCAGGAGAGAGGTTCAAAAACGGCAACTTTGGAAACTCGACCTAGTCCTTACATTCTCTCGTGAAGAGCAGAAGTAGCTGATTTCTCTTTCTAGGGACGTGACCCAAAACTGGTGGTATTTAGGAACTTACTATGATTGATCTGTATAAAGTATAATGCTTGGCAGGTAGAAATATTTGTAGCCGAATCAAATTACAGTGGGGTCCCAAAAACGCATAGGCTATTAAAAAAAATTGCAGCTAAGCAATTAAGCTGCTTAGGCGCCAGGAGAATGCAAACTATCACTTGAACGATATAAAACTCATATAGACTGCGTTATAAGTAAGTGAATCGACAACCGAAAATCACGCAGGTGCACAAGTCGTGGAATCGGTAGATGTTCAATTTTTCCACCTGTTTGGGATTAAATTCCTTCCTTGTATTTTATTGTATCAGATTTTCAATCAATCCTTAGGTGGTTGCTTAGCTGTTGTGAACAATCTGGAAGCCAACTGCTCCTCCAATTTTGATTTATTTTTTCGTAAATCTGACTCCCAGTTATAACCAACGAATCAAGAGATATTAAAAATTAAAATTATTCATCTTCTCTCATCCTTCTCTCTGTTTGGAGCATAGAACCTCAACCAATCCTCTGTATTTTACTGTATTATTTGTTTCACGTTATACATCCTTCCAACCATAATTTGCGGTGCTCCTCCTTAGTTCTTCGCCATCTTTGTGAGGGTGCGCTGAGGTATCGATTACGTTGAGGGTTTCGAATAAGCGCTTGCAGACCATATGCTTAATTTATCGTAATTTTTGACGTTTTTTTTCATTTGGGACAATGGTTTCTTCATAACCACTATTCTGTCTTACTGAGGCATTTGTTGGTGAATGTCCGTAAACGTTTGTCGACTTCGCTCTTTTATGTCTCTCATGCGTAGAGTTGAAAATTCTTAGTTTTGTGTCCTTGAGCCCCAAATGTTGTTTAATATACCAAACGTGGCTTTGGCTTTACTTCTCCGGCTGGTGATATCTTCTTCGGCTTCACTCGCATTTCCAACACTGCTGCCCAGGAAGTTGAATGAAATCTGAATAATATATTTCTCAAAGACATTTTGATTAGGTAAGTCAGAAGGATTTTTGAAGTAAAATATGTGCCATGATTCTGTCATTCATACCTTAAGATCACTGACAGTATTCCCAAATTGAAAGCTGTCTCCTTAAACCACCACCTGCGACCGTTCTTGTTAAAAGAGTGTTACATTTTTCCAAAAAAAAAAAAACATTAATTTTTATTTTTTCTCTGTGTTCTTCAAACTTCCTTAGCATGTGTTTTGCTGCTGCTGTATGTTCTGGTCACGGTGTGCTTCTAAAATGTGATGATGGTGTGCTGGAATGTAGAGCTTTAAAGGAATTTCTTTGGTTCTTACTTTTCATACTTGAATGTTTTGAATTTTTTCAATGCAAACTTGCCCAAATAGCCAAAAGTAATGTTAAGTTAAAGTGAATGAATTAGTTAGTAAAAGAAATTTCTAGCAAATCACCATTCAAAGCAGTTGCTAAAGTAAACTGTAGTGTGTTGGCCGTACGAGTAGTAGGACACAGCAATTAAAACAAAAAATGCTCATAAATCTTGATGGCGCCGCTGTGTATCATAAATTTTATAAAGTTGACATTTCTAAAGGAATTTTACTTCGTTTTATACCGTTTTATCAAATGAAACTGGCCCTAGACTGATATCGTAACGTGATGGTGTGTTCGTTGGGCTTCAAAAATAGTAACAATAAGATAAACGAAAATATGAAAGGGAAAATTTAACAAAACGTTTAATTAAATTAAGTTCGCTGATTTGCCTAAACGATGCAAAGGAAACTGATAGTAACTTTCTTCCGTTGTCTTTTCTTTTGACTTGCGCTAATTAAAATCTATGACCACAGGAGATTATTACGTTAAACTTTCAAGACTGTCCTTTCCACAAAGTATATTTTCTTCAAATAAAATTACAAAATTGTACAGGAAACTGTGAATTATTTTTTTAAACAGAAAGAACTGTTCATATAAAATTGGGATCAACTACCGTTTGGATTGGTTGGCTTGGCAGAAAACTCATGGTGACGGCTTTTCCTTCCTCATTCAAAAAAAAAAACGAATCATTGATGACGCCTGGCCACAATCCGCAGGATAAAGTTGTTTGTGTTTCTACAAGCACTCAAGGGACAACCCCTACTCATAGAATGTATTGTGTTGCAACTGGAAAAATGGTCGTGGAAAGGATAATAGCGAAAGTACTGTTTGTGGACTTGCAATTTAAATATTCCTAGAGGAAGGACATTTGCATACAAACAGTACGGTTCAAGAAGAAGTTTTACCTATAAATTGTTAGACTTGAGGATCATTTATACGTACATATAATTAGATATCAGATAAAGGCTCCCTTGTTTCTTTGGACACATTCCGTTGTAGTAACAATAAAACAGAAACACACAACCCACATTATGACGATTTCCCAGTGCGTCCACAGAGTTGCTTACCCTTCTATCATAAGCTTTTAGGACAAAAGCTTAGGACAAAGAAACTCTAAAATAGCCTTTGTAGCACCGGCCTAAACAGGGGAGCTGTATTTCACTTTCTGTCGGATATAAGACGCGTAAATTAAAAAGAGATAAGATAGAGTAAAATATATCTTACGCCGTTTTTAAAAATCAAGGTACTTGAGTGCTACGATAAAAAAAATGTGGTTAGTCCAGTGAATATCACACAAGATTTTCCTTCCAAGAACATTAAAAGCTTCTAATTTCTTAACAGCTGTACCACTCATAACTAGAGATGAAATAACATGATCTGTCGTGGGTCTATGAGTGTAAAAATACAACTCTGGGTCTTTAAAATAGTGAATTAAAATCGACTCTGCTTGCAAGACCCCAATCAGACATTGTCACAAGATTTCGATTACGTATAAGATTCATATTCTGAGTGATGGTTACAGGCTCTGAAAGTTTTTGATCTATTACTGAATGAAAACCAATGGCAAATGTTGCTGGCTTTTGCAAAAGAAGAGATTGATTTGGAAGCTTCTACGGTCATTTAGAAAGATTAGAAATAGTGTCAGAGAAAGTTCAGAACCTCCAAATTAATTTTGCATAAATAGGATAACTATCCCTTCCTCTTCCCAAAACGATTCATATTTAAAGTTTTCCAAGCGATTTTTTTTTCTATCATTTTCGAGTTTACTATGGGCCCATGCCTTATTGAAACAACGGCTTATTTGAAGTCTCACAGCTTCGAAATAAAAGAGGCTCTCACTTGCAGGTGAAAACACCGAATTACTAACGAATTACTACGAATCAGTCAAGTAATTGGTCAATTGGAAAAGGCCAACCTCTTTGCATCTGCAGTCTTTTAAATCCTCAATCTTTGGTCTGCTTTTTTAAAAAGCTGGTACATGGTCTATGCATAAGATTTTTTAATACTCAAATATGCCAAAAAAGCACTAATACAATCAGAGATTAAGAAAAAAGTACCACTTTTGTAAAAATTGATCGCCCTTAAAGTTCCATGGAAAAACGAAAGGTAGAAAAATATATTTAAAAGCAGCCATAAAATTACGTAGGAGTGCGATGCTCTCCTCAGTCTTATTTACATTTGAATGTAAATGATTTTTAAAACAACAATAACAACAACAGCACCAACATCCTCGATGCCAAAAAATAAAAACCAAGCACGTGCATGACTGAAATCTTTAAAATACCAAGTACAACCACTTTTAAAATACCAATACACTTGCAAAATATATGAATAATAACTTTCTAAAACTGAAATTCTTTTTCAATTCCTTTGAATTTATACAACCGGCAAACGAAATAAATAAATAATTTAAATTAATTCAAACGTGTAGCAAAGCAAAATATTGAGCAGCCATGTAGCCTTCTTGAGCAGATCGCTATAAATATTAATAAAAGAAAGAAGGTTTAAAACTGGAAATATTGTTCTCGTTGTATGAATGTGGGAGAAAAGATTTTATGGAGCATAAAGGAATCTTATAGTACTGTAAGAAAAAAGTGTCAATTAAATTTATTCAACAAACTACCTATTTAACTGAAGAGTTTCACAATAAGGCCTGGCAGATGTTAATAGGTGTTTTTTTTTCTATTTGATAGACGCTTGTATGCAATTGCGTATAAAGATTTATATCTAAACATCGGCTGCAGCTGCCTGGGGGGGACAGTGTGAGGTCTAATTTCCAGTGACTTCGAGGAATAGGTCCAAATCAATTGCTCAATGCACTCGGTTATGTTGACATTGAGGCCATCGATATCATCTGCGATTTATTGGCATGGACCTGTGATTTTAGAAAACCTCACAACACAAGACTAGTGTGTTGCACGACTTGGTGGACAATTTAAGGAAACACTGCAAGAGCTAACCAAGCAGAAAATCCATTGTCGCGTTCGTTATGCTGCACTTAGCGCCGCACAGTGAGATCGCTGAGATCAGTAAAAGATAAAAGAAGTCGTCATATAATTATGAAATTTGACACACTTGCTTTGCTAACAATAATTAAGGAATTAGCCGAAAATGATCAAAATTGGTCCACCCCCAGATGTATTTGTGTTACGCCCATAATTATAGTTTTGTATGGAATGCGGAAAAAATCGACGTGTAGCAAAAGCTTTTGGAATCGCCAGTTCTTAGGGTTACCGCCCTTGGACCTAGATAGGCAAGATCTTTTACATCATTTTCTGTCTACTTTCAAGTAATACGGAAATATTTAGCAGACGATGCAGGACATCAATATTCGTTGAGGTTCTACTGTATTTTGTTGAGAACATCACTTTATACAGCCTGTACTCTTTATTGCAAGCTTCTTTCGCTTCCCAGGAGAGCATGCGAACAGGTTGTACTGCTGCACCAATAATATCTCTTCCACGCATCAATATTTTATGTTCAGTAACAGATATGAAGTGCAATGAAAAGTTTGGCCGTGTAATAAAAATAACCCTAATTCGCAGGCTGGACTATCAACAGCTCATCCTAAAATATTCTCCAAATTGTTCATTTCGGAAGACCGCTGGTGTAGTATTTGTAACTATTTGCGCTGTTTTCTCATCTAACATTGTGGGTAGCACTTTGTGTTTAAGGTTAAATTGTATACCGCAGTACGCATTTACATCGGAATTCATTATATCAGCTACTCCGAAAACTTTTTCTTTTCTGCTGTAACTAAATTTTTTCCATGTCTATATCGGTCAATTCGGGCCAAGAGAGATTGGTTATCATTGATCTGTAGGGCTCGCCTTCGGTCGTGACCGCCTCACTAACGTTGCCTTAGAAAATGCTGAGTCCAATAATACTGCCGGCATAAAAAAAACACAGCAAAAGCGTGGTGCTACTCCAAGCGCTCCTCGCTTACAGGGCTAAGTTGAGACAGAGATGTTGCCACGTTACTGTCTGCAAAAGTTTGAGGTCTTATGCACTGTGAGGAATTGACTACCTAGAGTTCTCCTTTAATTTGTCATGGACAGTGGCAATGTCTGCAATCTGGTGCTTTTTTGGTTCATTGTTTACTGAAACGGTCGTCTCGGATTTAGTCTCAATACGTTGAAGTTTCTACCGTAAAACAGCTACAAAGCGTGCAACATTTTCATTAACGAATACTGCTGTTGATATTATATTTTCATCATTTATCACACACTGCTCAAACGTGTAGCTTGCTATTATAAAAACGCCACCACAACAACAATGGAAAACCCTTTAGTTGTTGAATATTAAAATAGAATTTATATCCTTTTAGCACAACGAGAGTGTGCGTAAGTCGTTGTTGCAATTTTTTGTTTTTTGTTTTAACAGGTTGTTTTTAGAGTTTAACTTTTATTCAACTCATATCCTTCTTCTCTCTAACTTCTCCTTTTTTCCCTTTATGTTACTTTTTGTGTGTATAATGTGCATTCGGAAGTCAAAGGCAAGGAAGGAAAACAAATAAATCATTATAGTAAACAAGTCACGTGCGGTAAAAGAGAAAGTCTGTCTACATACATCCTCTTTTATTTATTTTTTCCTCATCTTTCCCTAGAAAAAGGAAAAAGTTTCAAATAAACGTCAACAGTAAACTGTAGTTGCTGTTTGATATTATGATACCTTTTCGAAAGTAAAAAAATCTGTAAATAAAGTCATCGTTGGTAGAAGGGCAGGTAGAAGGATGATAAAAAAAAAAACATGCGAGAAAGTATTAGAAAATAAAAACGCTTTTCAACAAAAGTTGTCTGTAAATAGATTTCAGTTTACATTTCTTTGTATTTTTTTTCTCTTTTGGTGTTTTGCCCAAAAGTAAATGAGTATTTTGAAACTAAAGATTTTTTGTTAAATAAAAAACAGTTTATATTTGTTTTTGTCGCAAGCAGAACCGAGATCTACCTTTTTTATATGAAACAACTGGAGAGGGAAATGTAGGAGAAAATAGTAAAAGGAAGAGAGAGTTAAAAATAACATGGCATCGTTTATCTTTAACTGGCAACTTTGCGAAACTAACTATTGTAACAGAAAGTTTTTCTTTCAATAAGAAAACTTATTATTGATTTAAGAGTTAATGAAACATATGTTCAGGTTTTGGGGAAACTAAGTTTCGAACATATTTAGAATTCTAATAAATATATGAAAATGCCCAATTTGCGATTACAATGTTGTGCGTTGTTATTCATTCAGCAACTCAATAAAATCTTGTGTTGTAAGTTATTGCAACTTTGTTTTATATATACAAACACACACACACAAAAATAGTGATGCCGTCTACCAGCCTTGAGCATGTCAATTGCATTGTATAGTTGTATACATATGTAATTACACAATTAAGTACATGTAATTGTAATTGGAATATTTTAATTACAACTACTTGTTGTAATTAAAGTCGAAGTAAAACTAAATTACAATTACATTTGTCAAATACTTATTATTAGTAATTACTTGATATATAATTGATCAATTATACACGCAAAAAATATGCTTGTGACACGTTTACGACAACTATATTATATTCTCGACAACAATATATTCGCCATAAACATAATGGTGGGTAGAAAAGATTTTAAACATTACTGTAGTTGCGATAAACAAGTTCTTGCAACATGGTTGAGTTGAACAATAAAATGTTTACTAAGATGCCAGCCACAAACAAAGTATTTTTACTACTTAAAAACAATATCATATTTCTTATCGAAAACCATTTTGCTGATTAATCAAAATATGAGGTGGCTGTAGCTTAAGTGGTTATCGCGTTAACTATTAAGCATTCCTTGGTTTTAGTCGCTTGTGTTCGTACCAGAGAACGACTACGATACCTGAAATTTATGAGTACTGTAAGTACCCACCTATAATTCTTAGTAACTGTGCATACTCATACCCTATTTTTTTCATACTTGTTGTAACCATACTTATACTTAATTAATTTCGTTAATTAAAAACAAATGGTTTTAATTCATGTAAATTTTTGAAACCAAATTCCGTCATCCCTTGTCAAGTTTGGTTTGGAGACAAACTGGTTTCGGCTGCGTGCCATCTTCAGTGTTATTTTCATTTAGTATTCAGTATTCTTTAATCATATTTAAACACTTAGGCCTAAAAATTAAAAAAACAGTTAGTTACAATATTTTTTATTTATTTGTACTTTAATTTAGCGTTTACATATTTTCCAATTATGGTAAGTCTGTGCATATTTCATTATACGCATAACACAAACAGAATTATGACCTATTATTTGTTGGGTATTCCTGAGTATACTCGGACAACATATTCACACTTCTACGGTGCCATACGAATATCTTTACGCATACATGTTAGTACATATTCATGCTAGTTGAGAACCATATATGACTGCTAGTACTTATAACTATTGATACTCATGCCTTTGTGTGCTCATACTCTTTGGAATACGGTTAAGTTATGAGTATGCAAAATGTTTCTCTGGTTCGTACCTCAGACGCTAAGAGGACAATATTGTTAATATCTGTAAAAATAATAATAAAAATATGATATATTTACTCCTATATAAGACAATCATAAAATGTTGCTTCTGGATTATGGTTCCATAAACGAATAAATAATTAAATAAGTAACATGTATGTGAATTTTTGATAATAACTTAATGAAGACATATTTTCCTAAAAATTCTAATTACAATTACTTGTTACTTGTAATTGATCAATATCCATTACAATTACATAGAATGCGTAACTGAAAAATCAAAACACCCTCTTGGAATATCAAATCAAGAATAAAAAATGTTAATTACAATTGCAGGTCATTTTTATTGAAATTACAATATCATGTAATGGTAATTGAAAAATTCCAATTACACTTGCCTGTAAATAAGTAATTGCATATGAAGTTAATAACAAAACAGAATAACGCATAATGGCTTCTAAAATAGAATAGCATTAGGTAGAATTTTAAGTAATTATAAATTTCAATTACTTGTAATTTATGATTAACATTTGTTATAATTAAAATTTTTTAAATTACTTGCACTAAAAACAATTTTCTTTTTAATAAAAACAAAAAGAGTCCAGCCAGTTTTATGTAAAATAAGAATTAATCTTTAATGTTTAATTGCCATTAAAAAGTATTCATGGTGACTCTGTTTAAAAATTCGCAAATAATTTAGAAATCTGCGCAGAAAAATGTATGTGCTTGAAATACTCTGAGACAATCCGCTGTTTATGAAGAACTCGAAGTCATAAATCAGAAATACCAAGTTCTCTACAATGCTTCCGAATGTTTCTTTGAGAAAATATCAAGAGAGCTTTCAAAATTTTTTTTTAAGAAACGGAAGTGCGATTTGTTTATATTTTTTCTTAAGCATTTTGTTTATTAAAATTTATTCCTTATCCGGCAATTTAGCACACAGGTATCTCAGTTATGAAGTGGAGAAAATTTAATTAAATATAACTTTATGAAGATTTCCTGAATAAAAACTTAAACTATAATTTTCGATTGATTTCTATACGATTTTAGACGTAGCATTCGCGGTTCGATACACAGCAACTGGCTAGAGAATATTGAGTGCCACAAATCTTTGCATTAGGTACGTTATTTTATTGTCTTTTTATTTCAAAATTTGTTTTCACCAAATTAATTGAAACATCATAAAAAATCCTGATTTAACTTTTAGTCCATAAAACTGTAATAACTTATTTCTGTTTAAGTCAATTATTATCAATTTCTAAAAATACATTTCCCTTCGGACACTTGTAAAAACAAAAATAATGTGTCTTATTCAACCAGCCCAGCCTGTCTTCCCTTTGGCCCATCATAATAAGTATTGAAAGAAATTCGTGCACTGCTATCAATGTGAAGCGCATTGCCATTACACAAAAACTATTTATTTTAATTGAAATATTACAAAAGTCTACGGACAACAATCATGACAAAATCCAACGTTAAACATAGACTTACTAATAAAATGGAAGTGTGCATGGCGTACGTACAGTGGAACAAAAATCAACAAGTGAATTTTTAGTCATGACTTTCAGAATAGTTGAAGCTCTAACATGCTCAAAACGTCATAAAGCGTCTGCTAGCTAGCAGAAAGCGCACTTGCCACGTGACTCGTGATAATGGCTCGACCAAAAAAAGTCACGTTCTGTAACTTTTAATATGTGCATATTTAATACACAAATTATAACTGAGACCAGTGCTATAGTAACCGACACTAGATAAGATTCTTATCAGTGAACTGTTACACAGCGCCTAAACGATATCAAATTTACCCTTTTTCCCTTTCATGAATCAGTCACGTGATAAGTTCTGATCAAGTTGCGGTCCTCCTATGGCAGTTATTGAACATTTGGATTAAAAGTCATGTTTTTAATAAAATATTTTTTACCGATTTCAAACATTTTGCGGCCTTCCAAATTAGCCTGCTAAGCAATTAATCAAGCTAACGTGACATATTTACGCACCCACGTTATGCATATTCTGCAACATCGTACTAAGTACATCATCGCAATCGCATAAAATGATATTAATTTCAAATCGAAGATGAATAGATCAAAGAGTGTCAAGCTAACGACGGGAGGCCCCCAAAAAATTGGAATAGTGTACGTTTTCAGCGAAACTTCATACTCGAATGGAGCAGTATATCAACTTCTACACACAGATGGCGCCAAAGTCAAGGCACCAATGTAGTTAAGGCTCTAAATTATTATTATGAACTAGAAAAGAGAGTATCATGAAAATATTGTTCATAATGATGAATACTCTGGCATCCCTAAGAAAGTCTTATATAATCTGGGATAGTGCGGATGGCTGTGCGAACCCACTTACCAAGTGTCTGTATCTCCAAACAATTTATAGTATACTTTGCCAAAGGGTATGTCTCTTTTGATCTCTTCTCTTTACTTTTCTCGCCTTACAAAGATCTTAATAAGTAGATCCGCATGATCTTGACCTGCATCGGCTGCCTGAAAACCTGCAATTGTGTTCAGTTCTGAATTTTATTGTGGTAATAAAATTATTAATAAATTAATTTTAAAAATAAGTGTGATAAAAGTTAAAATAAACCAAATTAATTATCAAAATTCAATTTATTTAACAAAAATTTTTAATTATATTATTAAAATTTAACAGCACCAAGTTGACAGTAACAGAAATGTTGCATATAGTTTACAATATACAAACTTGTGTGTTCTTTTCTGAAAAATTATTAGAGTGTGAATAAACAGCAAGGTATTTTCTAAATATATCGCATGAAGCAGTGTAAAACGTGTAACATATTTTAACCTCAATTTTTTCTAAGAAATAGTATGCAACCCCTTTTACAACTGTAATTACGGCTCAAAATTCATATTATTGCAAGACATAGCAAAGTTTTGGGCTGAAGCAAGCGAAACTTGTTTTTTAAGTAATTTGGGGTCAATCTATTTGTTTTAATTCCTTCTCGTTTCCGGGATATACTGCTATCTCGCATATGAAGGAAGTGACACGACATATATGAGTACAACTTGAGAACGGTTTGCTCTATTTGGCTGTGCAAAATATTTGAAATTCCACATGAAAATTACGTTTAAGTTATACTTATATTGTTCTAGACTTTATTTAGTTTCAGAGATTTTAGGAAGTTGTAACGAAATAAACTATTTTTATGCTTTGTAAGATTTTAATTAAGGGAGCCATAACTTATTCAAATCGAAGCCCGACTTTTGATTTTATTCACAATTAGGTTAAGGTAACTTATCTTGAATCCAGTTGCCATATTCATGCAACAGTAGGACACTTGCAAACTTTGTTAGAGGGTGTGTATAAGGTGTGTGCATCGTTTGTAAGAAATATGGGTCATACCGACCAACTTAAATGCACGAAATTTTTGTTGTTGCTTCGTTACTTATTTTTATGAATTTTCTTTTTAAATTCACGCAATTTCCACGATATCTCTGAAAGGAATTATTTTCGTTCAATTAAAGTCCAAAAAGACACTACTTTGACAGAAACCGCCATTAGATGCAATTAACAAACTATTCATAATCAAATCCAAAACCTTTCAGCCTTAGATAATTATTTTTTACATTTCCAATCTCGACATTTATTTTACTGTTTTACACTTTTTATTCAAAAAATGTTTTCTAAAATGTCAATAACTATTAACGTGTAACAAATGTTTTACTGTATGGCGAATAGTTATTAAGTTTTTACTTGTTTCAGGAAACTGACCTGGTCAATCGTCAGACAATCAAATTCACATATACACACTGCCATCCATGTCACACAGTAGGATGGGCAAAGGACTTTTGTATAATTGACAGAGTAGCTGAATGTGAGACCCTCAATTTGTTCTCTTCTTTTTTTTTTTAAGTTGTTGCACTCGCTGTTTATGTTGTTGTCTCTGATAAAAATCAAAATTGTTGATGTCCTCCTGTCTGTTGTTTGGGTGGGTGTTCATTTTACCAAATTATAAACATTTTAAATATAGTCTGAAAAAGGAATGTATGTAACTGGTTAAAAAAGTACAAAAAAAGATACCCAACATAAAAATTAAACCAACGTGTTGCATGGCCAACAAAGAACACGATAAACAGCACAGAAAACCCCGATAAAAAGACAGAATGTGAAAAAAAATGTTTATTTCAACAACACGACAGGTTGTTGATGTTTAAATATTGATAAATGTTAAAAAGAGTCACACCAACGCTTGCACACACAATTGGTGCACATACCTACACCAACACCAATACTCGTGTGCACTTAAAAATGTATATTTCCCACGAATGTCGGTGGGTATATAGTGCGATTCGAAAAATATTAACAAAACTTTTGTTAAATAAAACTGTATTACTTATGGTGTTTTCGTTTCTAGAAAAATGTAAGATTTTTTGCCCTTTTGTTATATCTGAAATGTATACGCCCACAGAAGGGCGTATTGTACCCTTAATAATGCCGAAGTGCAGCCCTTTACGATCTGTATTAAATTCCAAATAATAGGAGTATGTTAAGCAAGTACTTTTCAACAAGACAAAATTTTATTCAGGAAGCGAACCCGCCATTATACAATTTCTGGGCAATTTAGAGCACGTGCTAGAGTATCTGAAACCCCCGTTTAAGGTTTTAATGAGACATTGCTCTTGAAAAAGGTTATATATTAAAAGATATTGCTTCTGAGGTATGTATTTTGTTTTAAAAGGTACTTTGTTAGACCGTACATTTTAAAAGGTACTTTTCTAAAACGTGCTTATTTAAATAAGTAGCCACTTTCTTTATTTAAAAAAATTAACACTTTTCTGAAAGACGCTTTTGAGACCATTTTTTTTAGTACTTTGTGGCAAGGTAATTATTTTGAAAAGGCACTTTTCTAGCGGGAACTTTTTTGTACGTATTTTTTTAAAATACATTTTTATTGTGTGTTGTTTTAATAATACTTTTCTGAAAATACTTTTTGAAGGTACTTGTTTTTGAAAATGTACTTCATTTGTGCTTAAATAAATTTACGTTTGTAAGTTACTTTTTTTAGTCTTTAATAAAATGTTATATTTTCCTAAATTACTTCTTGAGGAATTTAATTTTGAGAACTTTGTTGCAATTTTTTAAAGTTACTTTTCAAAAACCAACTTTCTTGTGCGTACTTTTTTAAAATACATAAATAAAAGCTTCGTTTTTAAAAGGTATTTTCTGAAAAAAACAACTTTTTAAAAGATGCAGTTTTAGAATTTTGCAATAGTATTTTTCAGCAATACATACTTGGTGTGAACGGTTCTTTTTTGGTACCTTTCTAAAAGTACTTTTTTAAAAAAGTAATAGTATTTTTTAGCGATACTTGTTTCTGAGTGGTACTTTTTTGTGGTAGCTTTCTAAAAGTATTTTTAAAAAAAGTATTTTTTCAAAAAGTTAAAATTAATAAAGTCATATTATGTAAAGGTAATTTAGTTATAATTCATTTTTCTCATATCTTCAATCTTAGCATAGATTTTCATGTATTTTTTAAACAATATGTCAACAAAAATTTGGTTAAGATAATTTTGATTTGTCTTCTCGTGTATTTTATTTTTTTTTTTAAATCGTGTAAATCTAGTCTGGAAATGTTGTCAATGTGTTTTTATTTTTGTTTTATTTTATTACTGACACAATCAGAAGCTCATATGAACGGAAGAAGCGAGTGTTGTCATATCTGTGATAATAATTTTTTTGTAAACTCTACTATTTGCATGTCTTGGGTTGGTGTGTGCAGTGAATATCAAAACTAGTTCCTGTGATAAAATTGTTTGTTTCAGTTTTTATAAAGTTGTCATTCGATCCACGCAAATTGTCGCCAACGTCAGATGTAGCAGCAAATGTGAGTTTTAATTTGGAACTTTTAAAGTTGTGCCATGACATGATGTGCCAGTTTGGCGCTATGTAAATTTCTGGACAATTTTATGACCGTCTTATGTCAACTAAACGCCGCGCAGCCCCGCGCCCCAAAGAGATTGGAACAACGCGTTGTACAGCAGGCGCCAGAAGAACCAAGTTCAATGCAATTGGTCATTACATAAACGTCGCTGTGCCTCGCTTGGGCGAAAGACTTCAAAATGATCTCCTAGAAAGTGTGACAGTCCATGATCTGATGCCTGCAGACTATCAATTACCTCTGATACACCTAAATCAGCGATTTCTATGCGAAATGCATCAAGAGCGACCCAAGACCATAAGGCGTTAGTGTTTCGACAAAGGGTATCTTTGACAAGCAATAAAGAGTCATGATCAACGAGTTCTATTGTCTTAAATTGATAATTTCAAACTGGGCAATATGTGGTTCTCACACGGCGGAAAAACTGCGCACATGGCTCGCGTTCCAATATGAATTTTAAAAGAAGCGATTCACAGTTTCGCCCGATTTCTTATTATACGGATGTAAATTATTCTTTAATTTATTTAGGGAGCATATATTTTCTGATGTTATTTTGTAAATCATTGATTAATATTAACAAGCCACAGATTCTGAAGGCCGTCAATGATAATGACTATAGTACAAGAATTAATGGCCTGAGGTTTTCTTGCTAGAACAATTAAAAAAGGGTTAAAATGGGAAGAAACATGTCACCAACAATAGCCGCACCCACTTGAGCGATATGAACTTCGAAAACTATTTAAAAAAAGTTCCATTATAGGCAGACTATTAAGGTAAAGATACATAAAGCTGTTAAATAACTTTTCCCCGACACTATTTGCAAAGAGATACAGGTTTAATTTAGTGTCTGCATATTCATTTTTTTTCATGTTGCTTATTTTTATTACGACATTTTTTACGACACGTGCACAAACAAAGCCTTTAGTTTAATTAAACTCTTTGAAAGCAAACAAAACAACTGAGTGTTTTTCTATTTAATTTACTTAATTATTCAAAGTAATTATTTCTCAGGAGTATCCTTTGGTCTTTAAATTTTCAGTGAATTGAGATTGGCATAAAAGTTAAGCGGAAAAGGTTTGTTAAAAATATTAATAATCAAGATCCATTTACTGATTATTCCAGAAGTATTTCAAGCGTTTAAAAAACATCAAGTTAAACTAACAATTTAACTTTAAAAGAAAATATGTGTTCAACAAAGTACTTTTAAAATCCCTCCAGAGATCAGAGTAAATATTTCGTTGCATTGGATTTTCTAAAGTTCCTCTTTGTTTCAACGATTTCTGTTCTATTTTTTTTTATGGTAAGACCAGCAATCAGGGGATGACCCCTATTCATGCAATGCATTGTGCTAGAACTAGGAAAATAGGTTATGGGAAGGAGGAGGATAGAGAGAAAATGGGAGGAAAGACCTCTGCTGGAAGCTTATTCCACATACGAATGGTCCGGCTAAAGAACGAATTCTATCTGTAGTGCGTTGTGCGATCCACTGGCCGTTCGACCACAAATGGATGTGCTCTGGCTGAAGTACGTGTGGTGCGTATGAATGCGCGAGTTTCGGGAATAATATCCCTAATTTCATCAGAACACAATCCATTGTAGTAGCGATAGAACAGCGAAACACACCCTTCATTGCGTCGATACTCGAGAGATTCAATAGAGTTGGATACCCTACTGTCACCGATGAGCACCTTCGCCCTCTCCTGCACGCGGTCGAGTAACTCCAAAATAGACTTTAAAGCACCGGCCCATACATGAGAGTTGTATTCCATTTTCGGTCGGATATAAGTGGTATAGATAGTTAGGAGATCAGATGGGGTGAAGTAATTCTTACACCGTTTGAGGAAGCCTAGGCACTTGAATACTTCTTTCGACACTTGAAAGATATGTTGGGTCCATCGGACATCACATTGAATCTTCATGCCAAGAACATCAAGAGCTTCTGATTCCTCAATATCTATACCACCCATAACTACAGATGGAGCAGCAAAGTCCGTCGTGCGTCTGTGTGTTAGCATATAACACTGGGTCTTATTGGGGTTAAAATCGACCCTATTCGCATGACCTCATTCTGTGATCGTCACAAGATCACTATTTAATCATCCATGCGGTGCCTCATGGCCCCAATCTCTAAGAGGCTTGGTCTGTTGATGAATGAGTAAGAATGGCATATGCTGCTGTCATCTGCAAAAGAATAAATAGGGTTGGAAGTTTGACGAAGAAGGTCATCTAGGAAGATAAGAAATAGAGTAGGAGTTAAATCTATAATTCCACCTTTTAGCTTGTTATCTTTATACGAGTATGTAAGTCTTACGACATGTTTCGCTATTAGCTCATTTTGTATTTTTATCTACGTTTGCACAGACCGAGCTTTGTTTACAATACTGTTTGACAATAAAAACTCTTTCGCAATGGTTTTTTACCGCTCATCAGTCTTCGTATTCCTCTTAAACCTACAACAAATAAAATTGTGATCAACATTTTTAATCCTGTTTTAAAATTTTTATGTTATCAGGAACCGTAATGATTTGCTTATCAACGAGCATAAAATTTTAAACAAAAATCTTGGATTCAAATTCAAATACGTTACTCTAATTAAGTTGAACAAATAAAGTTTTGGCTAAAAAATCTGAAGGCAAGTTACATCTTAAATCATACATGCTCCTGTTCATACATGCTCCTTCATTGCGCAATTAAGAATGTATTCCCATTACGTCTTTAATTGAACTCAATTTACCATACAAGAATTCAATTAATAAATTGAACAATTAGTATGCAATTGCTATATAAGTTGAAGCAAATTCACAATGCAACCCTAGTGAAGTGTATTTTGTGAGCAGAAAATTTCGTAAACTGAACACATTAAATGTAACAGACCACTAACAAGACCCGACAACTTACAACAACAATACCACGTATTATATAAAAGGTGTGGTGCGTATGAATGAGCGACAACAAGTCTTATTGTTATCAATTTAGCTATATCTTTCATATTATGGTGATAATTGTACTTTTTTTTTAAACACATTACACATGATTATACATCATTGTTGTGTCATGAAAACATTTTTAGCTATCACATGTTAATTGAGTCCGTTAAATTGTATACATGTGTATGAACACCAAATTTTATAACTCAATTTAAAATTTAATTTACTTAATTAAGGGGTAAATCTTATTATAGTGTAAAATATCAGGCTCAGTACGTAAGCCTTTAACCAACTTATGTAGATAAGGATTAATTTTTAAGCAACAAATTTAAAATTAAAAAAAGTAGAACTCAAATTTATTTATTGATATTTTTAGTATAAATTGAAAAGAAAAGTTTATTAATAATAAATATGATTTAATTTATTTCGGGCTTTAGTTCGTTTATTATTCTTCCAATTAAAAAATTAAAATACTGAAAAATTGTAGTTGTGAACCAGCAGAATGTTTTCTAACCCAGCAGAAAAGTTATCGAAATATATGATAGTTATGATAAGCTCTCGTAGTAAACTTTTCATCATTAGGGGCGTAAATAAATGACGTTTGTAATAGACACTAATCAGTTGTAAGACGCAGAGAATATTAGTGGCGTATGCAGCGGCATAGAAGAGACATGTAAAAATTACTCATATTAATTATTGCAAATTTTCAGTTTGACAAAATCGTTAACAAACATTTTAAAATTTATTGCATATGTAAATTGATTATCTTCGGTCTCTAGTTTTTATTCAAAGACTGTGTATAATCTCCGTTTGTTTTTCCATGCTCTCAGACTTTTAGTTGGTGCAGGTGTGAAAAAGTTCCATTCACACAAATGTTAAGATTTTTACAGATTGTCAAATAATCAAAAGTAAAATATTAGCAATACATCGTTTGTTTAAATTTTCACAAAACGCTGAGAGAGAAATACGATTGTCAAATTGCTGTCCGTATATTAATAATATTCATAATATATTATTTTGACAAGTCGTTTCACTCGATCTGATAGTGTAAAAGGGACTTTACGAGTCCGCACCAATATGGCTTTTGTTCTTGTCGACTTTAAGATTGCTTTCGAAAATATATAAACATTTTTGTTTTATTTAGTTCAGTAGTATTAACTGGGTGTTTTGTTTTTTTTTTCAATTTTTGTAGTCCAACAACAATGCATGCGCGTAAATTCGTGAAACTAAAAATAAATTAAATATAAAAATCTGTGTTTTCAACGAAAAAGCAGTTGTTCATTACTTGTTTATTAAATACTTGAGAATTTTGTTGGGTGTAAGACTGTAAATTTTACTCACGATATTTATGTGACGAATATTAACGAATTCCTTATAGCTGTTAAAAGATGTTTCAATCCTACTTACAACGTTAGACAAACATATAAAAGAGTAACATAAGCGTACATGTACTGCCTTTAGACAAATGTATTTTCTTTGCTAGTTTCTTGTTACTGAAACTTTCAACGTATTTCTTAGTAATTTGAGATGTTAACAGGTAAGTTTTTGAATACTTTTATATAGTTGAGAATTTCTTTATGGAAGCCAGCAACTTTTGATTGGTAATCTTGT
Organism: Phania funesta; assembly: GCA_963932375.1. NCBI lineage: Eukaryota > Metazoa > Arthropoda > Insecta > Diptera > Tachinidae > Phania > Phania funesta. The sequence goes on from OZ010652.1 coordinate 9,543,905, forward strand.
TTCTGTGGAAGCCGATTTGACAGTTCTCCGTTGCTTTCAGGTAAGTTTGGTTTGGCCATCATCATGATCAACGTTTGTAAAACGAACAAATTTATTTTGAAAAACTTAATTCAGTTCATGAAACTCATCGAGAATTTATGGTGCTCAGACACGCAAAGAAAAAACATGGTTAAGGTAACCATAATTCAGTTATTTGGTTTAAAAAAATCATATAAATATTGTAGGTAATAATAATATGGTCGTCTTAGAACGATAAAAAAGCAAAGAACTTATGTTACTGATTGACTAAAGCAATCGAATGGTCACTTAAGCCACCGCACCCTCATATTTTTATTAAATACCAAAATAATTGAACATATTATGGCTATTAAGAACATATTATAGTTAGAGTGTTTATATTATTTTCGCATATGTATAATACTTTGTTTATGCTGAGAATTCTAGTAAAAATTATATTGTTCAATTTAACCATGTTGCAATTTTTATGGATGGAATTAATTAAATGATTAGATGACAAATTTAACTTGTTTACTGCAACTAAAGTATATTTAAAATATTTTCAAATAACTTTTATATGTTTGGCACAACAATATATTTCTGTTTATTTTTTAACTTGCTGCTATAGTCAAGGGTTAAAAAAATTTAATACGGCCTAAACATTTTAATACTTGTACTTGATGTTCCCCATAATTAAGATTGCGAATTGATAAACAAGTTTTAAATGTCGCGTAATGCATCTTGGACTATATAGCTAAATTCCATATTGAAGACTTGATCGCATTGAAGAATTTCTATCATTAAGCACAACAATATTTCTAAGCGCAACCTTCAATTGCGTCACCAAACATGAGTTCTCTAGCTACTGTATATAGGTCCACGTTACAATTAGGACTGGCAGTATATTCAGAAAATGTGGAATTATATAATTTGTCGCAGACCAAGCCCCCTCAGAACTGAGAGGTATGTGTTTCTAAATATTCATTTGTGTGTGTATTTAATGCTTATAAAGTTTCATTGTATTTGAGCATTAGTTTGTAGCTGGAGTAGTTAGAATTTCCAGTTGTATGAGTGACTTAAAATCATGTTTATTATAAATGTCGATTGTTGTTGTTTTAGAAAACTTTAGGTCATGTTGAAATATTTTCTTCCTCTATGAAAACATGTTCAAATGTTTTGTTTATGTTTTCGTTACCACCACTTCCGCCAACACCGACGTAGCTGCCGTATTTTCTACCAGCTTGAATTTAATACAAAATGCAGTGTTTGAAAGAATATATTCCTTTTCGAAAAAAATTATATGTTTTTTGTTATATTGAAAACCGTTTTGCACCTATTAAGGCTGGATGACCAGTCAAAGTAATATTTTAACGCCAGCAATATTGATATCCTGTTTAAGATGGTGTGGATGTGGTAAGCATATTATGGTTATTTGCAAATATTTTAAACTTACTTTAGTGGCGATATTAAAGTAGTTGATAGGATTTAATCGCTAAATGTTTGCCATTTATACAAATGTTAACATGGTTGGATTGAATACAAGACATTTTTTAATCAAATTCTAAGCACAAACCAAGTATTTTAACTATACCAATATAATATATTCACTCGAACTATCAACATTATATATTAATATCATAACAAAATATATTAGAATCAATCATGCAACCGAGCAAATTCTTTTCTCGAACTCGTTTGAATGGTTTTTTTTGGGTCTAAAAAGGGCCATATTGTTATTATCATATTGTTATTGCCTACGACCATATATTTTAAGTATAATGCTTTAAAAATGTATACATTTGTAACACATTATAAGCAGATATTTTAGCTATCGAAAAAAAAATTTAAGGTGCAAAGCCAATTTTGGAAAGTTAAATAGACCATAGAAAATATTTTAGTGAATTATTTGGAAGCAAAAAATACCAATTTTTTCGAAACGATACAAGCATCAAAAATTTAAATACAGGTTAGTTCTTTACAAAATGATTAAAAATACTCCTTTTCCAAACGCTAAATTTTAACACTCTGATCTTACTTCAAAACTTTACAAAAAGTTTTATACATGAGACTGTTTTGTTTTGAAAATTATGAACCAATTCATCTTTTTACCAAAAAAAAAATATGTTTTCAGAAATACTATAATCTATAAGCCAAGTACGCTCTCGGACTACATTTCTTTTCGGTAAATCAGTCTAAAATTTTCCGTTCCCTAAATGCGGCTGTTAAGGTGATCATGGGTCTCATGGAAAAACAAAATTGACTTCGAAACCAGCACTTTTTTATTCATCCATTTGATAAACACACAACTTTGGCGATCGATTATTTAACATTTTCCAAAAACTGGTATTCAAATAATTTAAATTTAAAAACATCGGTTTCGGTTTTTAAAATCATTAGTAACCTATTTATGTTTAATTATTGCTGGCTTACGTACACTCATGGACAAAAGTCACCGTCACTTTGCTGCGTCAACATTGGATGAACTGCTACGCCCACAAATTTATCCCAACACAAAATCTAACAATAGTCAATGATTATTCAATCTATTTATATAATTTTCATGTGAAAAAACTTACTTTAGATTAACTTGCTTTAAAATAAATAACAACAAATGTTTCATTTGGTCGAAAGAGTTCGTCAGTTACAGTAATGAATAAACAACATTTAAAATAAATATTTGTTTACATGGGTTGTTATTATTGGTTTGATTTCCTTTAGCCTTAAGAACCTCCTTTAATTGGTTCTGCCTAAAATTACTTTATCAATTTCGAGCCAATTTTTTCTTATTCATCCATTTCAACTTCTTATAGACAATTTTTTTCAATCTTAATGACGTTTTCTTCTCTTTTTGTTAAAATAATGGCATAAAGGGTTAATTATATTAAGGTAGGGGCATTGAGAAGGAGTTGTAAATAAGTAAGATGAATATTGTAGATTATTAAAAAGTACGTCCCTGTCTATTAGGTTTTATACATCAATGAGTTTGCCGATACTAAACGCCGAAAAACAACCCTAAACCATGAGTCCAGCACGTTCATGTTTGGTTATTGTCCTAAAGAGCCATTGGTTACGAAAAATACATGTGGGGACAAAATGTGATTCTGTAATGAGACCTCATTGTGTGTCCATCGTTCGGCTTGACGGTTTTTGTTCTAGAGGCAGTAAAGTAGTGTTCTACAATAAAACTACATTCTGACCACACTCCAATATGTTCGTATTGTACTCTTGATTTGGACCATTATTTCGGCTCTTGATATCGGCAAACTTGTGTCTATAGAACACAGGAGTTCAAATCCAATGTATCATCCCTATTTGCATTCAGAAATTACAATTTTAAAAAAATCAACCAGAAAAACCCGGTCGATCACCTAACACGCAACGCTGGTATTGGTCTCTGATTTTCAATTCTTGAGTGATTCGATTCTTGTATGCGAGTAAAAGCAAAGCCTTTGTAAAAATTCGATGCGTAGTGATGTATAAAAACTCTTGTGGCTCCGATCGACGACGAATTTTTGTGCTTAGTTTGTACGATTAATTTTTATGAACATATCCTCCTCCAAACGAAATATCCTCTTCCGAACAAATTGGTCAAGCTGAGTGCGCCTGTTAAATACTGACCCAGTGTCTTCGAACCTCTTACAAGCGCCCATTTTACTAACACGCTTGAATAATTCCAACTCGTTCTTCTATTGTATATTGCACCAAGAGCAATTTTGTTGAGGTATTCAGAATATTGATTTTGTTTTGGTGTTGATGCATACTTTAATGTTGGAAAATGTTTGCCACTATCGTGTGAAACTTTAACTTGAATAATCATTTAGTATTGTTACCTTAGAGCAAATAAAAATATGTAGTTCATATTTGTCGTTAATTAGCGTTGACGTACTAAACTTATTTGCACATATCCCATTTATATTTGGGCTCATTTTAGTCTAGTTTTTTAATAAATTTCTTCAAAAGTTTGTTCTCTTATTTCAAAAAAAAAAAAACTTTGAAACCCTATTTTCAAAACGTAGACCCCCCCAGTACGTATAAGCATTATTTACGCTGTTAAAAATAATATCACTCATACGCCTGCTCGGTTCTTTCGATGTAATTAATTATAAATAAACTTAAATGTAATTACACTCTTTTATGTTTATACAATTTAAAAAATGTAGTTTTATTTATTCCTTTTGCTCTGTATGTATTAATAAACCGATGGTTTATTTGTTTGTATTTGCTTTAAATTGTATGTTCAAGGTATAATGCAGACCGTGTGTGCACGTTGGTGTATGGTGCTCGCTCTACAACTTTGTTCAGGTTAATAGGTAATTAAGGATTGTATGTTTTCACTGTTCTACTCCATTGTTCTTGGCTGCAAAAAGGCACCAACAACAAAAATAGATGCATTAGAAAGGCAACATGAACAACAACAACAACGTTCGCTACAACAATACCACCAAAAGCCATAACACAATGTCGTCGCCAACGTCAATAGTGTGTTTTTGTTTGTGAAAATGTTGCAGAGGACCTTTTACTAATTCACAATTGTTAAGAGTCACGATTTAACATTAAATGCCATAAATGAATGTTGAAATGAAATACCTTTGGATAAGTGTAGTTGAAGTTGATTGTTAGCAACCTCAATCCGAAATGAAGTGGTTTAGAACATACGAGAGGGGGTATTTGTAATATATTTAAAATTCTTAATTTACAACTTAGAAGCAAACAACTAAGCTTAGTAGTCGTGGTACTAATTCTTTTAAAAAGACAAAGGCTAAGTTTTTTAGTCAGCTTTGTTTGAAGTGACTAAACAATTCGACCACACCATTTCGTTAAGCTGCTTTAGGATTTGAATAAATTTTGAAATAATTGAACTGAAAACTGGTACATCGAGGTTACCATTTTTCTAAGCCGCCAACAATTGTAGAAAGAATTTCATGATTTTATGGGAACATGGATTTCAACTGAATTAGCCTTCGCTTAGTTTCATTTTAATACAACTTAGTAAATGTTAAATTTTCTTCGTTTCACGTAATAATTATGCAACTCTCCGTGGATTATGGTTCAATATAATTGCAATAAAATATTTTGGGTTAGAATTATTTGTAGTGTTTCAGTGAATTTCATGAAGTGTTCGCCACCAAAAGATCTTAATAAGAAGAGCGGATCCATGTTGAGAGTCTGATGTGGTCGAGATAATTCAAAGACGTCTGTCAAGGTTATTATTTCTTATTCAGCCAGTGAACAACAAAAAAAATATTTCATATTAAAACACCTATATGATGGGGTCACTTAGCGGCACACTGTCTCTCTAATTTAGCAGGAACCATGTCACATTTCATTTATGATAACGCACATGGTATTTTGAGCAATATAAAATGTTCTCATAAATTGTTGGTGATTCCATATAATACTATAATGAATAACGATTTTAAGTAAAGGACAAAAAAGAGTGGTAGTGTTATATTGAATGAGCATTTAATAAGAGAAGAGTGGAATAAAGTAGTGTTGGCTAAACAGTTCAGTACAGGTTTTCCTCTGTTTGTAAATGGATTCTGTTGTTCAGTATAAAGTTAAAATAATTACGATATCAATAGAAAAAAGTTATGACTGTTTAGTTGCGACTCTCTTCTTGTATTACTGAACTTCGACAAGTGGACGAACGCTATTGAACATAAGTGTTTCAAGCAGGTTATAATTAAATTCTAAACTACGTAATAGGTAAACAAGTCAAACTTCTTTGTAAAATTTATTTTTTGCGCAATACTTAAAACCCCCGATTTTAATTTTTAATAAAAGTAAGCCCGGCTTTTTTTCAAATTAACCCGGTTTTTTTTCAAACTAACCCGGGTTTTTTTCAAACTAACCCGGGTTTCTTCTAACACTACTATAAATGGACTAGAGAAATTTAAAATATGTTTTCCAGATGTGTTCTAATTATAAATGAACCGTTTTAAAGAACACTACACGCAGAGAAAAACAAGGTCGACACGATGACCATATTATGTTCTCGGCAACCATATTATAGTTACAAACAGTGTATATCTGTTTTAAAATATTTTAGATATTACCATAGTTACAACAAACATGTCAATCATTAAACGATTGCAAAAGTACGATCATGTGATAATTTTGATAAATTGTAAATGTACGGTGATCAGGAGAATGCTTGTTCTGATAATATTACGATAAGTTTTAATTATATTATTATAGTGTTTGATAATATTATATTATAATATGGTTATAATATGAATGCTTAAGAAATTAGTATGGTTATCTAGTACAACATTATTTGCGTATAATTCTAAACAAAGCTGGTAATTAACGACTAAAATATTATGATTTGACCACAACCATACAGGTAATTTGTAGTATTGTTGCTCTGAGATTTTGGCTACCTTAACTACGTTTTCTTTTGCATGTATTAGTAAGCAGAAAAAAGTATATCTTTAATCATATAAATCTCTATGAATTTGGAACTCAACGATCTAAAAACAAATACCAAAATAAGCGTTGAATGTGGAGACAATCAACATTTGCTAAGGCAAACAAAAGCCCAAATGGGCAATTGTTATTAACAAAAACCAACCAACCACCTCAATTTCAATGAAGCACATTATTTCATACAAGCTTTAAAGTTTTTGGCATTTTTTGAAATTTTTGTTAAAAAGGGATGCAATACCAAAAGCAAGTGCTACTATTTAATGCAGCCAACAGTGAAATATATGCATGCAACAAAATTTAATACCCATAAATAGAAGAAGAAGGAGAATGCACCCTTTAATAAAGTAAACAGTGCGAATGGCTAAATAAAGGAATAAACGTGAGTGCATGTGTGAAGACAGCGACCAAACTGAACTGCACTGCACTGAACAGAATTTCCAGAGCAATTGCTTCGTACATGCAAAAGTGGGTGCATTTTATGAAATATTTCCACCCCCAATTAAGCAGGAAAACAAATGAACGAAAAATAAAAGACATACAAGTTATTAAGATAATAAGAGAAAAATTACAAATAAAAGAACGCGTATGTAAGGGGAGCGTTAATGTGAAAGACACATAAACAATAAACCACAAAACTACGATAAAAGAAAAACCAAAGTAAAATTAAGTGGAGCATTTTGTTTAATGTTTTGTTAGTTTTGTTTTTGTCCGTGAGTTAAATGGATTAAAAAATGCAACGAATTCAAACTGCGCTAGAAACCTGACCATGAAAAGCTGCGTTTAAATTTTCAATTCCAATTTGAAATAGTCGAAAACGATCCCCTGTAATCCAGATCTTATGTTATGTACGTTGTTTTTACATTCAACTTCGAAATAAAATGTTATACTTATATAACAAATTAAAAAACAAAATATTGGCTTTATTACAGGGATAACTTTATGTCATTGATGTTTGAATTTGCATATTGGTAAAGTAAAGTTTTCGACCACTTCCAATGATGTTGGTCTGCCACCCATAAAGAAATAAGTTCACGTAATTCCAGTTCACGTAATCCAAAAGCGTGAAATCACACGATCTTGGTGGCCAATTGACTAGGCCATATCAAGAAACAACTCCTGCGCAAAATATATCCTTAAGGAAGTTATAGCATGTGGCACTGTCTTCAGGAAACCGACTATCCAATTGGCGTCCTAAATAATTAGTAATCATGGCTCTATACTGCTAGTCGTTAGCGGTAACGTTCTTTCTGACCAAAGTAAGGACCATTGTTTCCACCGGCTCATACAGCACACCAAAAATATTGTTGGTAGATGTAGCGGTGCCTGGAAAATCTGTCGTGGATTCCTCTGACTCCGATTTTGCTTGCAGACATGACCGTTGAGGCAAAATTGAGCTTCATCACTGCACAGAATATTAGGGGGAAAATCTGGGATAATATTCATAAACTAAAACATAATTTTCGAAATAAATTTGCACTATTTACAAGCGTTGTTGTCCTGATGTTAGTAATGATAAAATGGCTAACCAAACTGAGTACAAACAATAGTAGTAGGACTGTCAGATCAGACAAACCTGTGGCAGTTTAGGGTATGCTCAGACATGCACCTTAATTGCGCAATTACCAAATTTTCACAATTAAGGACTTTATGTAGCTCAATTTGCCATACAAGTGAGCACTTAGTTTTTAATTTACCATAAATCGCGCCATATTGCTCATGCAACATTGGTGATGTGTATTTTTAGAAAATGAACACATTTGGCTAGATCCGATAACTTCCCAATTTAGCTACCTTTTTTATACTATGGTAATAATTGGAAATTTTATACGTAAAAACTTTTTCGAATATCATTTTCGGGTGATGAAACCTACCAAAGCCGAATTGAGTAATATAAATTGCCATGTGTCTGAACACCAAATTTTATAAAATATAAAATTTTATTGTCTTAATTAAATTGCAAGTCTGAACATACTATTAATCCCTGTCGGAAAATGCAAACTTTAAACGCCTCCTTACAACGCTTCTTTAAATAAAAATTTTTCTCACAAAACAACAACTTTTATAAAAAAAAATTTGTTCACTATCATTCAGCTTATATTAAGAAAGTTTTCCCTCGACAATATTTATTTGTCTGCTGTTCGTTCACATAAGAATATTTTTTTAACAGTTCAATTGTCTTGTATTGTTGCTGCTTACAACAACAACAACAGACAAAACAAAATGAATTTGAACTGGAGTAAAGGCAAATATAACTTTCCCTTTGTGAACGTCCTGTAAAATTAAAAAAAGAAGTGTAAAAACAGAATGAGTCGTTAGAAAATATTTTAAACACATACAAGTATAATATTTATATGAATAAAAGAGTCTGGCTTAACGACATGAATGCGCGTAAGTATGTTTGCATAAACACACATACACACACATACACATGAATGTATTTATTTGAGCACATTTGAGCAGTTAACAAACCATGAAAACGTTAGTTGAACTTAAATGAATGAAACAAATTACGAACAGTTGATGTTTAAATAAGTAAGAGAGTTAGAGGATTGGCCGAATCATATATACCCTGCAAAGTATGAACCACTACAAATGTTAGAACAGACGATAGCTTTGCTTTGATGTAAACGATTGTTAGCGGTCCTTAACTTTACGGGCATGTTCTGACACTCGCAAGAGTGTCAAATCGCATGCGAGTAGCAAATCTGCAGCTCACGCGTTTTACTTGCGATTTGCTTTTGAAAAGTTTTAAAAGAAAACTCTGTATTTTTAATATTTCTAATACCTGAACCTAGAATATTAAAAAAAATACCCGGGCATTTCATTTGAATTAATTACAGCACTAGCTGCGTATATTTTTCGAAGATCACTCGTATTAGCTGTTTATTGAAATCGCCAGTGCAAAAGAAGAAATACAGAGGCAAAAGTTGCAGAAGCAAAGACGGTTTTTAAATTTCATGTTTTTAGAAAAAAATTTCTTACAAAATGTCTTTAGTTTTGACTAAAATAAAAAGAAAAGATTATTAATTTAATGTATTCATAACTTTGTAGTTTCTTTAAAAACTAGTTTAGTTTAAATACAGCAGTTCACTTCAGCATACTCTTGCGACTTGAACTCGCCAAAACTCTTGCGAATGCGATTTACAGAACACCTCACATACGAGCTGAAATCACAATCGCAAATTTTGTGCGAGATGCGAGTGTTGGAGCATGGCCGTTAGTCTCCGATTTTCCTCGAATACTTGATTTTGGGGAATTTTTCGGCAATAACGGAATTATGGTAGTTCTGTGAAATCTATTTTCTTACTAAAATTTTAACAAAATTATTGCAAATTATATTTCAAGTTAATTTTTAGTAAAATTTCAGTTATTTTGCAAAATTTATGTTTTTGTGAAATGTTCCGGTATTTTTCAGGTTGCTCGTAGCTAAATTGATATTTCTAGCGATTTTAGGAGAATTTCTAATTACGATTTTGTTATTTTAAAAATTTTGGTGGATTTTTTAACTGAGAAATTTCAACTCGTTGTCGACTGCTTGGTAAAACTTATAAATTTTGGTGTAATTTGAGGTGAAATTTAAAAAAAATATGAAATTTATTTTATGTTAAATTCCGCCTTTAGCTTCTAATTTTGGCGATAAATTTCAACATTTTGGTGAAACCTGAAATGTTTAATAAAATTACTATTGGTAAGTTTATCTCTTTGTGAAATTTTAGTAATTTTTTTTTTGCGTTTTAGGGATTTTTATGAATTTTCAATTTTTTGTGAATTCCTGATTTTTGGTGAAACTTAATTTTTTTATAATTTTTCGGTTTAATTTAAATTTTTGGTGAAAAATCTAGCTTTTAAAAACTTATATATTTTTAGGTATTTTTTATATTTTTCGATTTTTTTGTGAACTTTAATTTCGTAGTGAAACCTAAATTTGTAATAATTATTTTCTGTGAAATATCGAATTTTTAAATTAGTGAAATTTGGTGACATTTCAATTATTTGGTAACTTTTTGGTGAGTTTCCCATTTGTGGTGAAATTTGGGTTTTTTGTATACATTTTGTGACCTCATACAATTTTAATTATTTAGTGACTTATTGGTAAAATTCCAAAATTTTGGTTCATTCAATTTTTGTGATGATTATAAAAAATTTCTATTTCGTTTTTTTTTTTTTTTTTTTGGCAAATATTATTTTAACTTAGTTCAGATTTCTGGTCAATTATAATTTCGTTGTAGTAATTTTTCTTTGACGACCTTTTCTTGAAATACCAAATTTTAGTATTTATATTTAGTATTTATAATTTTTTGTGAAATTTAAAAATTTTGATCGTTTAGCATTTAAGATTATTTTATCGGTGTTTCAAAATGGTTTTTAGGAAATTTGTGTAAATTTTAGTTTCTATGGTGAGTATGGTGCTTTTATTTTATATTAGATTTTGTAGGGTTTGTTCGATTAATTTCTTTAGTGATCTTTTTCGGTGATATTTTAGATTTTTTTAATTGAAATCCCGATTTGTGGTAGAAATGAAATTTTTTGATAATTTTTTGTGACATCGAAATTCGGTAAGATTTCGAGACTATTCGTAAAATTTAATGTGACCTTTTTGCGGAACTTAAAATTTTGGTATTTAAAATTTTTGTGGTGAAATTGAAAAATTAAGTTTTTTTTATTAGTTTCTTTTTAAAAACTATTGGTTTTATATTAAATAAAGATTTTTGGTTGTTTAGAATTGTTTTTCATTCATGCAATGCATTGTGCTAGAACTAGGAAAAGAGGTTATGGGAAGAAGGATAGAGGGAGTAGTGTTTATTAACATTTGACTTGAACTTTTCCACAGAGAAAGTGGGAGGAAAGGCCTCTGCTGGAAGCTTATTCCACATACGATTGGTCGGGCTAAAGAACGAATTCTATCTGTAGTGCGTTGTGCGATCCACTGGCCGTTCGACCACAAATTGATGTGCTCTTGATGAAGTACGTGAGGTGCGTATGAATGAGCGGGTTTCGGGAATAATATCCCTAATTTCATCAGAGCACAATCCATTGTAGTAGCGATAGAACAGCGAAACACACCCCACACCCGTTTGAGGAAGCCTAGGCACTTGAATGCTTCTTTCGACCCTTGAATGATGTGTTGGGTCCATCGGACATCACATTGAATCTTCATGCCAGGAACATCAAGAGCTTCTGATTCCTCAATATCTATACCATCCATAACTACAGATGGAGCAGCAAAGTTCGTCGTTCGTCGTTCGTCTGTGTGTTAGCATACAACACTGGGTCTTATTGGGGTTAAAATCGACCCTATTCCCACGACCCCATTCTGTGATCGTCACAAGATCACTATTTAATCATTCATGCGGTGCCTCATGGCACCAATCCCTAAGAGGCTTGGTCTGTTGATGAATGAGTAAGAAATGGAATAGGCTGCTGTCATTTTTTATTGCAATATGTATATTTTTGGGTGAACTTTTGAAGGATTAATAAACTTTGGTGAAACTTCAGAACTTTTTTTATAAAATATCGTTTATTTAAGGGTTTCTAAACTTTGTTAAGTTTCTTTTTTTTTCTTTGAAATTTCAGTGCGGTCCTCAAGTTATCTGGACAGTCGGTTAGATTATTTCCATAGGAGAATTTGGAAAGAATTTGCAAATAATTGTTTTTTGCCCGCATCTGGAGAATTTGTGGACCGATGTTGTTGACTTTTCTAACTTCCTAGTTCGCAGGTTATCTATGCCATACAGAATCCTGACATCAACTTCGGAGAGACGGATATTGTTAATAAGAATTTTATGGAATTTGAAATGAATACTGTAACAACCACAAACGGCATGACAGACCTTACACCTTTGCTTTTTAATACAGATGTGTTTGAATGCAGTTGTATTTCTGTTTCAGTATTTGAAACATTTTGTTATGGATAAATGCATGTTTGTGAATAAAAATGTAAAAATAATTATCCAGTTAATGGCAATAATTGATCAAGACTCTTGACATAAGTGGCATTAAGATTTTCATTTACCCAACGAACGCCTAGTGCTAATTTAATGTGCTACAAAACGTGTGTTAAAAGAAATTAATCAAGCTAATCGGGACAATTGTGGTGCACGATTTCGCTGTTGCTTTAAATGATTTTTGAAAAATTAAAGAAAAATTACAAATTATTATAATTTTTCCACCTTTTAATCTTATTTAATTAATTTATTCGCACTAAGCTCTTTAAAAAAAATTTCCAGCACAATTTTATTATTTACAAAAATTACTTCAAAGAAAAAATCACACGTACAGATACTTACAAACAAACACACACACACACACACAAACATATGATCATGAAAAAAACCCGTTTTCATTTTTAAACCGAATCCATGAGAATTCTTTGGCATTTTTGATTTACGAACATGATTTCTATGCGCTGCATTTTTTTCGAAATTCCCTTTTTCTTCAAACCTCTTTAAATTGCCAGCATGACTTTTGCACAAAAGTTTTGTGACAGTTTTATGAATTCTACTTTCCCAATACCCGCTCTAACCCCTTCGATTAAACTAGACTGAAGGCACGCATATTGAACGAGTGCATACTTGCAGTAAATTACATAACTTTAACATTTGGCAAAACAAAACTGAATCAAAAGAGAAATGAAAAAATGCTGAGTTTTTTACAAAAGTATTTCTTCACACACGGTGGAAAACAAAATGACTGAAGCGAGTAAAAAATTGTTAAAACATAGAGAACAACAAAAACATTGCCTACGACCAATAGCCCTTGATAAGAAACACAAAAACAAAAGGTCAGGCTATTTCATCATTACAATCGTCTAGGTCTTAGCTACAGTATAACGTTTTTTTCTCGGTACACACATACACGTACATACTATGTCTGTATGGATGTATGAAGGTATGAATGTCTGAATGTAGCCGTGTGTAAGTTTCAATGTTTTTTGTGAAATGTTTAGATAACTTTTGTTTGGCTTTGGATTACATGCATGTGAGTGTGTGGCTACGTTTGTGGATGCATATGTATATATTTAGCATGTCCTGGCATGAGAGGCTGTGTACAGCACGAACTTGAACAAAATACAACAACTCACAGACTGTTCGCCAGCCTAACAGCGATGAACTATAAATTGTAACAAATTTAAAAATTTTTCGAATACTTGTACTCGCATGATCAGTTGTTGCACCCAATAATATGTTTTTGCTGGGTTTTGTTGTTATTGCATTTTAGTGTCCTCACATTTCGATTGAAGAATATATTAAGGGTTTTGTAAAGTTGACATGCATTTCATAAAAGTGAATGATATATGGATTGTTGTTCATGTTTCTGAACAATGTCAATGTTTTCATTTCAAGAGAATGGGGGAATGTCTCTTTTATGGATTTTAAATAACAAAAGGTTTCGATTTGAAATGAAATTCGGACATTTTACTTAAAATCCTCCCTTATGGCAACTATTTTCTAGGACATTTCGTAACCTGTGACTTTATATGGTGCATAATTTGTAACAGCTTTTGCCAATCGACAAGGTAATTTTTTCAACAAAAAAAAAACAAACCATCTTTTGGAACTTCAAACATATTGAGCGGTAACCACTAAAATAATCACCCCTATTCTGAATTTCGATAACGTTTCCGTATTCAGTTACGCACGTAACGAAAAATGGTATTTCAATCAAAAACTAAATCGGGTTAAAAAGAAGAACCCCGAGAGTATTTTCAAAAGCAGCCGTTTCGCTGTGGAACGTGTGAAATATGAACACATAAATTAAGCAATTTTATAAACATTGTAATAAAACGTTAAATTTTGTACAATAAAACATCGAATCAATAATTAAATAAGAATTATATATTGTGAGTATAATAATTAAATAAACAAAAAAAAGCAAAAAAGGCCCCAGAACATATTAAGCAAGAGGTATTTGTGGCCCATGGAAAACATTTGTTGACAGAAGGAATTTATTTTCTTTATTTTTCTTTCTAATTTCACCAGCATTTTTTAATGAAAAGCAACTATTTATGATGAAAATATATGGTTGTAAATAAATCACAATAATATTGTAGAACATAGGCGAGGAAAGTCATCACATGCGTAATAGTCAACGCGCCACAGACTAAGCACCATAAAAGTATTACATATTTATATTAACAACATTTTATGATTGGAGTTATGGTAATTATTTTTTTATAATTAAAACACTTTGTTTGTGGTTAGAATTTCATTCAAAATTGTATTTTTCTATTCAAATATGTTGCAAATTTCATGGATGGAAATGGTTCAATGCAAACAATAATTTGATTATTGCAACTAAAATAATATAAAAAATTTGTTCAAATAATCATTATATGCTTAATACAACAGTATATTGTTGTTGAGAATATAATATGGTTGTCGTGATCATTGCACAACCATGTTTTTTCTTTGGGCGTACATAGGTTAATATAGCTTGCCCTTGATAATTAATTCATTAACTTACTAGTTCTTCGGCGACTCTCAAAGTTTTTATGTCAATTTCGTTAATTTTTGGGTCGCACAAGGAGGTCGGTGTATGGTACATTAAAATTTAAAGGCTTGTATTACTATAGCTATTATCATTAGCAATTTAATATTTTACCAGATGACGCGTTGGAGGCTGTAGAACAATTCGGCATTTAAAAGTAAATTTTATAAAATATGTTTTTGGATAGGAACTCTAATTTCCAATAATATTTAACTTGTTTTATAGAAAATAAGAACATATAGTAAGTGTTAATAAAAATGTTGATTAAGATGGCCACTTTAAGAAGGACTTCACAGTAAGCTGTACACTGGTACCATAAAAATATGTCGAACTATTCTGTTGGCGCTAATGTTTTTCAAGATTTTACTCGTAGTGCAATTTTCCAATAAAGCCACATTTTATATTATGTGCAAAACTTAATTGAGGCAATTAAATTTTAAATTGAGCTATAGACTTTTATGTTCACGCAAATTCTAGTTTCAAATTGTTGTGACCAATTAGGTACAAGAAACGATTGACAGTAGAACTTAATGCAATTTATAGAACGATTATGGATTTCCATCATTTGCTAGTTGCAAAATAGTACTATGATTGGAAAGCCCACATATTTTAAGTGTCGTTTCATAGTTTGCGACTTCTTCTTGGTCACGGAAAAATAACTCCACCCAACTGAGAATTAAACAATTTTCTTATTTTAAAGCAAAATTTAATTTATATTTATTTGAGCCTAATTCACTTCTTACCACATTGTTATTATTAATTGTATCAATTGGTTGCTTGTTTACATTTAAAAATTATTTGCTTAATTTTGAGTTCTTAACAACTGATAATTACACGAGTGTGTCAAATCTTTCTGGATTGCACAATTAGTACCATTTGAGGTTGCCTAAAACCACCTGTGTGGACATAAGAGGGGAACATTTTAAAAACGAATCGTTAATATAGACAATAGACAATAGTTTAAGCAAGACATATATGGGGTATCCAGGGTGAAATTGTGTTGCTTTGCCAGAGCAGCCTTCGTTATCTCTTACACTAAACAAAAACATGGCTGTGCGATGGTCGCGACAATCTTATTATGTTCTCCACAAGTGCACTATATTGTTGTGGCAAACGTATAATAGTTATTTGAAAACACTTTAGGTGGTCTGGTACAGCTATAACGATTCTTGAGGCTGCGTTTTAGCAACTTATACTATAACGACACTGGGTACGTGACTAGCAAGTACTAGTAATTGCGGGTGTCAATTCATTAAAATGTCTGAAGTTTGTCTTTTATAAACTTGTAGATCAATTAACGCTTAAACAATTTCCTAATTTCAAAAATATTAAAAGACGAATATTTAACAATACAGTTTTACTTTATATTTCTTTGACTTTTCATTATAATTTTAATTGTAAAACTTTTATCAAATATAAAATTATTTTTAGTTTTTGTATATGTTTTTTAAATTTTAAAACTTTTTTTTTGTATTATGACAAACTTTTTTCATGTTTTATTTATTTTTAATTGAAGTTTTTATATTATAATTTATTTTCTAATGATGCTGCAGAAGGACGTAGCGAAATAACGAATTTAATCAATAAAATTATTTTAAAAATGTATATATTTTTTTTTAAATTATTAGGTTGTCTCTAGAAACCACCTGAAAAAAATACCCCTGTTTTAAAAATTCCCTTTAGAATCCGAGTATTATTGATTCATATCCATTTAACATTTCTTCTACAATCTTCCCCTTTGCTATTTACAATGAATCGCTTTACATAATTGAATTTTTGTAATTACACTGGCTGAGTATTCAAAGTCCTTTAAAATAAAATAATTCCAAATCTCTAAACTCTTTGCTCTTAGATCATCCCCCATTTTGCAGACACTGAAAATTTGACTACATTACGAAATAAAAAAAGTTAATGTTATTTTAATAAAACATTTTTCGCAAACATTAACAACAATTTAATGTATCCTTTTTCCTTTCCTGGCATCAGCTACCAGTTACAACAATAATAAAAACATTGAATTCATATCACGCAATACAATCTTTATTGGCAAAATAATAGAATCAGTGAAGAGAAATTCAATCAAATTTAAAGAAAACTACACGGTCAGAAAACAACAATAAAACTGACTCACAAGTAAGTGACATGAAGAAGCAGAGAAATAATGTAAAAATAAGGAACAACATCCCCATTTTAATATTTCCTTTGCCGTTTTTGGCGTTACAGGAAGTGGCTACTGCCAATTGCTGTTGCTCAAATAAAACAGATTGTCGATGAACTGATAAAACTGATTTTGTTATTGGTGCAAATGGTTAATTGTAATTTTTAAGTTGAAGTATAAATAAATAAAAGGGACTCCTTCAGCTAATATTTATGCAAGAAATTTAGGAAAGGAAACCCTGTTTCTGGAGTTTTCGTTTAGAAGAATAAAGACTGTCTAGTAAAAGCAAATAAATTTAAGAAAATAATTTAATGGAACAAACATTTTTTATATGTTTAATATTTACATAGAAAAAAACATGATTGTGGCATGGTCACGACAATCATATTATGCTATTGACACAAATATATTGTTATAACAAGCATATTGTTGTTATTTGAAAATAGTTTTAAAGGTTACTTTAGTTGCGACAAACATGTTGCTGTTTGAATTTAATCATAAAGTGATTAGAAAAACCATAAAATTTGCAACTTGGTTGGGTTGGACAATATAATTATTACTAAAGATCTAAGCACAACCAAAGTATTTTAACTTTACAAATATATTATAATAATTTTCACAATATAAAAATATTAATAAACATTATATGTAAAATTGTTTTGCTGCAAAATTATAATATGATTGAAACGCAACCATATATTACTTGTTGGCCTCTCTTATACAGAGGGAATATTAATCATTATTTTTATAATGAGAAAATACTTTAGCGTATTTTTATCTCTTTTACTCTTTTGCATAAATTACCAAACAATACGATTTTAAATATTTGATGCAGTGTCAGTAGTGTTTTCCACGCATATTAATGCAGTCCATAAATTGTTTTTCCCCTAAAACTGGTACAGTGTATGTTACAACACCTGCACTAGCAACAACATCAAGGGAAGATGACTTAAAAGCTTCTGCTTACACGAAAATTCGAATGTTATTAAAAAAAAAAAACAAATGTAACCCTTGTTGCGCCAAAAAGGACCGAAAATGAATAAAAAGAAATATTTAAGTTTTCATTAAAATTTAAATCACCATTAAGCGGAAATTCCCGCCACCAGAAGTATGAGAACTTCCAACCGTATCAAAGCGAAAAAATAAACAAAAAAGCTTCATTCGCCCTTTCAAATGAGAAAAGGAAGACAGTTAAATAAATAAAATTATGAACCAACCTCAACGTTGCACAGTGGGAACTTTTGATTTTATTTTCCTCGCAAAAATCATAAACTTTCAGCTAACAGATATGTTTTCAAAATTTAAAGTTAATTTGAAAGCAACCTTCTTAATAGGAGTGCTAAAACACGGTGCAAGTCCCACAATCAAGGTTGCCGTTGGGAATTTAAAAACGTCGCCTAGGACACAAAGTTGCAAAGTGAAGTTGCTTTTGGAAGAAAATCGCACGCACATTTTTATGGTTTTTTATTCAAATAAAACTCAACCAAGAACAAATGCTAGCAATTTTTCCGTTGTCTTTGAGATAATCGAGCATAATTATAAGTTGCACAGTGCGCCTACGAGTCAAGGAGAAAGAGGGCATTTTATAAGTTTGTGCTGTCTCTTGCAAACCGGGAAAAATACTCTATATTTTATAATTTTTACCCCATTGCTTCTATAAGATTTTTTATGTTTACCCCGCTTCTCAGCAAAAATTGCATCTGTCCGTTGCTGATTGCATCAACAGCATGACTGCTGGCTACGTGGCTGGTGTACGCAGTACAAAATACTGACTGTTAAATTTCCATTTACTCAGACTTAACAGACAAGCTTCTTACACTTGAACGATTTCGTCCGGCCAGTACTTAAATTATTTCCTCTCCTACACATACACAAATACACGCACACTAAAACAAAACAAATAGCGTAACGAAACCAATCCCATTTATATCAAACCAACTAAAACCAAACGAAGCAGCAGTCACTTGGTAAAAATTTTGAAAAGTTACGAATAATACGCAGTGTAATTTTCCTTCGTTCCACTTTTTGTTTTTTTCCCATTTTTGCATCAATGAAGTACGAGTACCAAGTAAGTGAGCACTTAAATAATTGCATTTGCTGGTAGTTGATGTTATTGTGGGTAAAATTGCCCACTGACAACCGAACAACGAGAACAGACTTTATATTTATTGCATCCGTCGTTGTCATCAGCAATAACAGCAAAAACAAATACTTGATAAGGGTTACAATCACAGGGCGGATTTGTATGAATTTACTACCAAAAAGATTGGTGTTAATAAAGGCCTCGAAAGTTATTGAAAATATGCAAAATTTAAAATTAAACTAGAAAACTAGGCCGGACTAGGCCTAACCGTCAAACGCAAGCACCACCGCAAGATTATAACGGAACTTTTGCTACCTAAAAGACGGTGCTGTCCTACACACGGAGCGATCGAAGCATCGCCTCTATTGAGAACTCATTTTGGCGAGTTGCTAATTTCGCATTCCCCCTGGCCGCGTAGATAGTGGGTGATGAATATCACAGTCTAACGTCTTTGAAGTGTCTTTAAAGATTGACTCGTCTACCCCTCGCGAGGCATTCTTGTCCATCTCTTCCAGATTCCTTTTTAGGCTAATAAAAATCGTAGTTTCTGCAGGGATTAACCTCTCCGCCTCTCTGAGGCTTCTTAATTAATCCCTCTAATGGAGAATAATATGTCCACCCACACAGATCTCCTATGAATTAAAACTGGAGATCGACTGATATCCAGAGTTCGCATACTTGAGACCAAGCACCCTCTTGGCCGCGCATCCCTGGCGTATGCTGTTCCACCTTGGAGTAGAGATTTTTTATATGAGGCTTATTTAGCCAGACTCCTTGCAGAGACACGAACCTGTTACCGGACGCCACCATGTGGAAATAAAAGTCAGGACTTTTGACAGTGCACTCAGCTACGGAAAGCCATATCTATGCGCTGATGTGCTGACTGCCAGATAGGATGAACATGTTTTTCCAACAAGACGGCACCACATGGCATAAAGCCAGACAACCAACGATTTACTAAATAAATAATTTTTCATACTCGCCAATTTGGTCACCAAGGTCGAGAGACTTGGGTTATTTACTCTGGAGTTACGTGAAGTCATTAGTTTATGATAACAAATCAACAACTTAGGACGACTTGGAAGGCAACATTGCGCGGAGTATTTCTGAGTTACGGCCGCAAATGCTTGAAAATTTAACTTTCAAAATGCACTACTCCTAAGCCAGCCGCGCCACTCACATGATCAAATCATATTGAAATATTAATGGCATAGAGGAATTCTTCTAATAAAGTAAATTTTTTAAATTCAAATTTGTACACCTATAAAAAAAGCACCCTATATTTATACTTATACAAAAGGGATGCAGCAGAAATATGCCCCAGCAAAAAGTGTGATTTTATACTCAACTCCGTCTCTTTGTTACAAAATTAAAAACAAAAATTATTAAATTGGTTAAAGAAAATTTGTGAAGAGTTTGCATTAAGTCCCCACTTGCTGGGGATAATGGCGAGGCAGTCCACATGCATTAAAAAGCCACCCATAGACATAAAGGGAGTCAAGTCAGTCTGCTGTCAGACTTTTACAGTTTTTGATGGTTTGTTATTTAAATACACTTTTTCCGCTTTGGCTTTGCAGAGAACTTAAAGTGGATGGTGTTTTTAGTTTGACCATGTTACTGTATGTAAATACGCAGGCGTGGATCTAGGAGGAGGGAAATGGCAATACCCCCTTCCCCCGGGAAAACGATTTAAAATTAATTTTTCCCATTAGCAAAACTTTGTAAGAGTTTTGCTTCACCTAAAATTTCCGCCCCAAAAGCACAAGCTGGAGCCGCATCTGTACTTCTTAGTGCATAAATTTTCTGCTGGGGTTAAAAGCCCAAACAATTGTATTTTATCACTGCACACCCGTGATACAAAAAGCTTTGCCGCAATTCAAATTAATAATATAAAAGATGTATGAGAAACTGTAACTTGAGCTGTAAAATCAGGACAAGATTGTTTAACAAAAACAAAACACAAATGCTAATGAAAATATTCTGAAATAAGTAACTGCAAAGACTACAATAAAAGTTTAATAAATTCAATTCGCATTCGTATGACTAACCGAAAATGTTGAAGCTTAAAAAAAGATACAGTCGCCGGTGCCAGATTAGCTTATCGAGCACAAGATAGCGGTTTGTACTTTCTTATTTCTTTAAGTGATTTTTACTTACACGCAAATATAACTGTTCTGCGAAAAAGAAATGCTCGCCTCCTTAAGATAAAAATAGGATGGATTTGGGTATTTGAAGCGGTTACACCAGTTTATTGCACTATAACTCGAAAACATCTCGTACGATTTGTGGTGCTTTTAGGGAAACATATGACCGCACGTCTTCATTTCGGTTATACTTGCCGGTTACGGTGGTGTTCTTGGTCACATTTCTTTGTCCCATTTATACCAATACAGAGAAAAAAATGTCTCTTTGTGGCACTCTATGGACACCTACTTACAACATTGATTTGCACTTTATAAGCGATCTCAAAGTCCTTAGTTTGATCTGAATAAGTTTCTTGAGAGCCCCCATCTAAACATTAATTTTAATTATTTCCATACTTATTTTCTTTTATTTTGTTACTCACTGTAGTTTTATAAAACGTTGCTCAGGTCTGTGCCGTTTGATTTGATGAAACGCCATCATAAGTTGTTTAAATTATGGATATTTTTTTTATAATCTTTACATAGGTAGGTATGTAAATACACTGAGGTAATAAAATGAAAGAGATAATAATTCTACAAAACGTATTTGCAGTTATTATTAATTATGGATTAAAAAGTGACGCATTAAACACATAGACCACATCGAGCTACAGACTACAATCTGTCAAAAGTAAAATACACACGTTCATGTGAAGGCAATTTTTTTGGACGCATCTCAGCTACATGATTAATAGACTACAATTGTCGCTGTCGCCAATTTAAACTAATTTCTATTTTTAGTGACGACAATTGACAAATAAAGTGTTGACAATTTACAAAGAACGCGTAGAAGAAAATCAGCTTGAATATATGGAATGAATTATATTTATATTCATACATTTAAAAACAAGTTATTTTACCTGAAATGCCACAAGGAAGGTGCGAAAACAGTTTTTTTAGGCCAGACCTGTTAAAATATTTTTTTTTTTATTTATTTGACTTAGAAGCAAACAACTAAGCTTAGTAGTCGTGGTACTAATTCTTTTAAAAAGACAAAGGCTAAGTTTTTTAGTCAGCTTTGTTTGAAGTGACTAAACAATTCGACCACACCATTTCGTTAAGCTGCTTTAGGATTTGAATAAATTTTGAAATAATTGAACTGAAAACTGGTACATCGAGGTTACCATTTTTCTAAGCCGCCAACAATTGTAGAAAGAATTTCATGATTTTATGGGAACATGGATTTCAACTGAATTAGCCTTCGCTTAGTTTCATTTTAATACAACTTAGTAAATGTTAAATTTTCTTCGTTTCACGTAATAATTATGCAACTCTCCGTGGATTATGGTTCAATATAATTGCAATAAAATATTTTGGGTTAGAATTATTTGTAGTGTTTCAGTGAATTTCATGAAGTGTTCGCCACCAAAAGATCTTAATAAGAAGAGCGGATCCATGTTGAGAGTCTGATGTGGTCGAGATAATTCAAAGACGTCTGTCAAGGTTATTATTTCTTATTCAGCCAGTGAACAACAAAAAAAATATTTCATATTAAAACACCTATATGATGGGGTCACTTAGCGGCACACTGTCTCTCTAATTTAGCAGGAACCATGTCACATTTCATTTATGATAACGCACATGGTATTTTGAGCAATATAAAATGTTCTCATAAATTGTTGGTGATTCCATATAATACTATAATGAATAACGATTTTAAGTAAAGGACAAAAAAGAGTGGTAGTGTTATATTGAATGAGCATTTAATAAGAGAAGAGTGGAATAAAGTAGTGTTGGCTAAACAGTTCAGTACAGGTTTTCCTCTGTTTGTAAATGGATTCTGTTGTTCAGTATAAAGTTAAAATAATTACGATATCAATAGAAAAAAGTTATGACTGTTTAGTTGCGACTCTCTTCTTGTATTACTGAACTTCGACAAGTGGACGAACGCTATTGAACATAAGTGTTTCAAGCAGGTTATAATTAAATTCTAAACTACGTAATAGGTAAACAAGTCAAACTTCTTTGTAAAATTTATTTTTTGCGCAATACTTAAAACCCCCGATTTTAATTTTTAATAAAAGTAAGCCCGGCTTTTTTTCAAATTAACCCGGTTTTTTTTCAAACTAACCCGGGTTTTTTTCAAACTAACCCGGGTTTCTTCTAACACTACTATAAATGGACTAGAGAAATTTAAAATATGTTTTCCAGATGTGTTCTAATTATAAATGAACCGTTTTAAAGAACACTACACGCAGAGAAAAACAAGGTCGACACGATGACCATATTATGTTCTCGGCAACCATATTATAGTTACAAACAGTGTATATCTGTTTTAAAATATTTTAGATATTACCATAGTTACAACAAACATGTCAATCATTAAACGATTGCAAAAGTACGATCATGTGATAATTTTGATAAATTGTAAATGTACGGTGATCAGGAGAATGCTTGTTCTGATAATATTACGATAAGTTTTAATTATATTATTATAGTGTTTGATAATATTATATTATAATATGGTTATAATATGAATGCTTAAGAAATTAGTATGGTTATCTAGTACAACATTATTTGCGTATAATTCTAAACAAAGCTGGTAATTAACGACTAAAATATTATGATTTGACCACAACCATACAGGTAATTTGTAGTATTGTTGCTCTGAGATTTTGGCTACCTTAACTACGTTTTCTTTTGCATGTATTAGTAAGCAGAAAAAAGTATATCTTTAATCATATAAATCTCTATGAATTTGGAACTCAACGATCTAAAAACAAATACCAAAATAAGCGTTGAATGTGGAGACAATCAACATTTGCTAAGGCAAACAAAAGCCCAAATGGGCAATTGTTATTAACAAAAACCAACCAACCACCTCAATTTCAATGAAGCACATTATTTCATACAAGCTTTAAAGTTTTTGGCATTTTTTGAAATTTTTGTTAAAAAGGGATGCAATACCAAAAGCAAGTGCTACTATTTAATGCAGCCAACAGTGAAATATATGCATGCAACAAAATTTAATACCCATAAATAGAAGAAGAAGGAGAATGCACCCTTTAATAAAGTAAACAGTGCGAATGGCTAAATAAAGGAATAAACGTGAGTGCATGTGTGAAGACAGCGACCAAACTGAACTGCACTGCACTGAACAGAATTTCCAGAGCAATTGCTTCGTACATGCAAAAGTGGGTGCATTTTATGAAATATTTCCACCCCCAATTAAGCAGGAAAACAAATGAACGAAAAATAAAAGACATACAAGTTATTAAGATAATAAGAGAAAAATTACAAATAAAAGAACGCGTATGTAAGGGGAGCGTTAATGTGAAAGACACATAAACAATAAACCACAAAACTACGATAAAAGAAAAACCAAAGTAAAATTAAGTGGAGCATTTTGTTTAATGTTTTGTTAGTTTTGTTTTTGTCCGTGAGTTAAATGGATTAAAAAATGCAACGAATTCAAACTGCGCTAGAAACCTGACCATGAAAAGCTGCGTTTAAATTTTCAATTCCAATTTGAAATAGTCGAAAACGATCCCCTGTAATCCAGATCTTATGTTATGTACGTTGTTTTTACATTCAACTTCGAAATAAAATGTTATACTTATATAACAAATTAAAAAACAAAATATTGGCTTTATTACAGGGATAACTTTATGTCATTGATGTTTGAATTTGCATATTGGTAAAGTAAAGTTTTCGACCACTTCCAATGATGTTGGTCTGCCACCCATAAAGAAATAAGTTCACGTAATTCCAGTTCACGTAATCCAAAAGCGTGAAATCACACGATCTTGGTGGCCAATTGACTAGGCCATATCAAGAAACAACTCCTGCGCAAAATATATCCTTAAGGAAGTTATAGCATGTGGCACTGTCTTCAGGAAACCGACTATCCAATTGGCGTCCTAAATAATTAGTAATCATGGCTCTATACTGCTAGTCGTTAGCGGTAACGTTCTTTCTGACCAAAGTAAGGACCATTGTTTCCACCGGCTCATACAGCACACCAAAAATATTGTTGGTAGATGTAGCGGTGCCTGGAAAATCTGTCGTGGATTCCTCTGACTCCGATTTTGCTTGCAGACATGACCGTTGAGGCAAAATTGAGCTTCATCACTGCACAGAATATTAGGGGGAAAATCTGGGATAATATTCATAAACTAAAACATAATTTTCGAAATAAATTTGCACTATTTACAAGCGTTGTTGTCCTGATGTTAGTAATGATAAAATGGCTAACCAAACTGAGTACAAACAATAGTAGTAGGACTGTCAGATCAGACAAACCTGTGGCAGTTTAGGGTATGCTCAGACATGCACCTTAATTGCGCAATTACCAAATTTTCACAATTAAGGACTTTATGTAGCTCAATTTGCCATACAAGTGAGCACTTAGTTTTTAATTTACCATAAATCGCGCCATATTGCTCATGCAACATTGGTGATGTGTATTTTTAGAAAATGAACACATTTGGCTAGATCCGATAACTTCCCAATTTAGCTACCTTTTTTATACTATGGTAATAATTGGAAATTTTATACGTAAAAACTTTTTCGAATATCATTTTCGGGTGATGAAACCTACCAAAGCCGAATTGAGTAATATAAATTGCCATGTGTCTGAACACCAAATTTTATAAAATATAAAATTTTATTGTCTTAATTAAATTGCAAGTCTGAACATACTATTAATCCCTGTCGGAAAATGCAAACTTTAAACGCCTCCTTACAACGCTTCTTTAAATAAAAATTTTTCTCACAAAACAACAACTTTTATAAAAAAAAATTTGTTCACTATCATTCAGCTTATATTAAGAAAGTTTTCCCTCGACAATATTTATTTGTCTGCTGTTCGTTCACATAAGAATATTTTTTTAACAGTTCAATTGTCTTGTATTGTTGCTGCTTACAACAACAACAACAGACAAAACAAAATGAATTTGAACTGGAGTAAAGGCAAATATAACTTTCCCTTTGTGAACGTCCTGTAAAATTAAAAAAAGAAGTGTAAAAACAGAATGAGTCGTTAGAAAATATTTTAAACACATACAAGTATAATATTTATATGAATAAAAGAGTCTGGCTTAACGACATGAATGCGCGTAAGTATGTTTGCATAAACACACATACACACACATACACATGAATGTATTTATTTGAGCACATTTGAGCAGTTAACAAACCATGAAAACGTTAGTTGAACTTAAATGAATGAAACAAATTACGAACAGTTGATGTTTAAATAAGTAAGAGAGTTAGAGGATTGGCCGAATCATATATACCCTGCAAAGTATGAACCACTACAAATGTTAGAACAGACGATAGCTTTGCTTTGATGTAAACGATTGTTAGCGGTCCTTAACTTTACGGGCATGTTCTGACACTCGCAAGAGTGTCAAATCGCATGCGAGTAGCAAATCTGCAGCTCACGCGTTTTACTTGCGATTTGCTTTTGAAAAGTTTTAAAAGAAAACTCTGTATTTTTAATATTTCTAATACCTGAACCTAGAATATTAAAAAAAATACCCGGGCATTTCATTTGAATTAATTACAGCACTAGCTGCGTATATTTTTCGAAGATCACTCGTATTAGCTGTTTATTGAAATCGCCAGTGCAAAAGAAGAAATACAGAGGCAAAAGTTGCAGAAGCAAAGACGGTTTTTAAATTTCATGTTTTTAGAAAAAAATTTCTTACAAAATGTCTTTAGTTTTGACTAAAATAAAAAGAAAAGATTATTAATTTAATGTATTCATAACTTTGTAGTTTCTTTAAAAACTAGTTTAGTTTAAATACAGCAGTTCACTTCAGCATACTCTTGCGACTTGAACTCGCCAAAACTCTTGCGAATGCGATTTACAGAACACCTCACATACGAGCTGAAATCACAATCGCAAATTTTGTGCGAGATGCGAGTGTTGGAGCATGGCCGTTAGTCTCCGATTTTCCTCGAATACTTGATTTTGGGGAATTTTTCGGCAATAACGGAATTATGGTAGTTCTGTGAAATCTATTTTCTTACTAAAATTTTAACAAAATTATTGCAAATTATATTTCAAGTTAATTTTTAGTAAAATTTCAGTTATTTTGCAAAATTTATGTTTTTGTGAAATGTTCCGGTATTTTTCAGGTTGCTCGTAGCTAAATTGATATTTCTAGCGATTTTAGGAGAATTTCTAATTACGATTTTGTTATTTTAAAAATTTTGGTGGATTTTTTAACTGAGAAATTTCAACTCGTTGTCGACTGCTTGGTAAAACTTATAAATTTTGGTGTAATTTGAGGTGAAATTTAAAAAAAATATGAAATTTATTTTATGTTAAATTCCGCCTTTAGCTTCTAATTTTGGCGATAAATTTCAACATTTTGGTGAAACCTGAAATGTTTAATAAAATTACTATTGGTAAGTTTATCTCTTTGTGAAATTTTAGTAATTTTTTTTTTGCGTTTTAGGGATTTTTATGAATTTTCAATTTTTTGTGAATTCCTGATTTTTGGTGAAACTTAATTTTTTTATAATTTTTCGGTTTAATTTAAATTTTTGGTGAAAAATCTAGCTTTTAAAAACTTATATATTTTTAGGTATTTTTTATATTTTTCGATTTTTTTGTGAACTTTAATTTCGTAGTGAAACCTAAATTTGTAATAATTATTTTCTGTGAAATATCGAATTTTTAAATTAGTGAAATTTGGTGACATTTCAATTATTTGGTAACTTTTTGGTGAGTTTCCCATTTGTGGTGAAATTTGGGTTTTTTGTATACATTTTGTGACCTCATACAATTTTAATTATTTAGTGACTTATTGGTAAAATTCCAAAATTTTGGTTCATTCAATTTTTGTGATGATTATAAAAAATTTCTATTTCGTTTTTTTTTTTTTTTTTTTGGCAAATATTATTTTAACTTAGTTCAGATTTCTGGTCAATTATAATTTCGTTGTAGTAATTTTTCTTTGACGACCTTTTCTTGAAATACCAAATTTTAGTATTTATATTTAGTATTTATAATTTTTTGTGAAATTTAAAAATTTTGATCGTTTAGCATTTAAGATTATTTTATCGGTGTTTCAAAATGGTTTTTAGGAAATTTGTGTAAATTTTAGTTTCTATGGTGAGTATGGTGCTTTTATTTTATATTAGATTTTGTAGGGTTTGTTCGATTAATTTCTTTAGTGATCTTTTTCGGTGATATTTTAGATTTTTTTAATTGAAATCCCGATTTGTGGTAGAAATGAAATTTTTTGATAATTTTTTGTGACATCGAAATTCGGTAAGATTTCGAGACTATTCGTAAAATTTAATGTGACCTTTTTGCGGAACTTAAAATTTTGGTATTTAAAATTTTTGTGGTGAAATTGAAAAATTAAGTTTTTTTTATTAGTTTCTTTTTAAAAACTATTGGTTTTATATTAAATAAAGATTTTTGGTTGTTTAGAATTGTTTTTCATTCATGCAATGCATTGTGCTAGAACTAGGAAAAGAGGTTATGGGAAGAAGGATAGAGGGAGTAGTGTTTATTAACATTTGACTTGAACTTTTCCACAGAGAAAGTGGGAGGAAAGGCCTCTGCTGGAAGCTTATTCCACATACGATTGGTCGGGCTAAAGAACGAATTCTATCTGTAGTGCGTTGTGCGATCCACTGGCCGTTCGACCACAAATTGATGTGCTCTTGATGAAGTACGTGAGGTGCGTATGAATGAGCGGGTTTCGGGAATAATATCCCTAATTTCATCAGAGCACAATCCATTGTAGTAGCGATAGAACAGCGAAACACACCCCACACCCGTTTGAGGAAGCCTAGGCACTTGAATGCTTCTTTCGACCCTTGAATGATGTGTTGGGTCCATCGGACATCACATTGAATCTTCATGCCAGGAACATCAAGAGCTTCTGATTCCTCAATATCTATACCATCCATAACTACAGATGGAGCAGCAAAGTTCGTCGTTCGTCGTTCGTCTGTGTGTTAGCATACAACACTGGGTCTTATTGGGGTTAAAATCGACCCTATTCCCACGACCCCATTCTGTGATCGTCACAAGATCACTATTTAATCATTCATGCGGTGCCTCATGGCACCAATCCCTAAGAGGCTTGGTCTGTTGATGAATGAGTAAGAAATGGAATAGGCTGCTGTCATTTTTTATTGCAATATGTATATTTTTGGGTGAACTTTTGAAGGATTAATAAACTTTGGTGAAACTTCAGAACTTTTTTTATAAAATATCGTTTATTTAAGGGTTTCTAAACTTTGTTAAGTTTCTTTTTTTTTCTTTGAAATTTCAGTGCGGTCCTCAAGTTATCTGGACAGTCGGTTAGATTATTTCCATAGGAGAATTTGGAAAGAATTTGCAAATAATTGTTTTTTGCCCGCATCTGGAGAATTTGTGGACCGATGTTGTTGACTTTTCTAACTTCCTAGTTCGCAGGTTATCTATGCCATACAGAATCCTGACATCAACTTCGGAGAGACGGATATTGTTAATAAGAATTTTATGGAATTTGAAATGAATACTGTAACAACCACAAACGGCATGACAGACCTTACACCTTTGCTTTTTAATACAGATGTGTTTGAATGCAGTTGTATTTCTGTTTCAGTATTTGAAACATTTTGTTATGGATAAATGCATGTTTGTGAATAAAAATGTAAAAATAATTATCCAGTTAATGGCAATAATTGATCAAGACTCTTGACATAAGTGGCATTAAGATTTTCATTTACCCAACGAACGCCTAGTGCTAATTTAATGTGCTACAAAACGTGTGTTAAAAGAAATTAATCAAGCTAATCGGGACAATTGTGGTGCACGATTTCGCTGTTGCTTTAAATGATTTTTGAAAAATTAAAGAAAAATTACAAATTATTATAATTTTTCCACCTTTTAATCTTATTTAATTAATTTATTCGCACTAAGCTCTTTAAAAAAAATTTCCAGCACAATTTTATTATTTACAAAAATTACTTCAAAGAAAAAATCACACGTACAGATACTTACAAACAAACACACACACACACACACAAACATATGATCATGAAAAAAACCCGTTTTCATTTTTAAACCGAATCCATGAGAATTCTTTGGCATTTTTGATTTACGAACATGATTTCTATGCGCTGCATTTTTTTCGAAATTCCCTTTTTCTTCAAACCTCTTTAAATTGCCAGCATGACTTTTGCACAAAAGTTTTGTGACAGTTTTATGAATTCTACTTTCCCAATACCCGCTCTAACCCCTTCGATTAAACTAGACTGAAGGCACGCATATTGAACGAGTGCATACTTGCAGTAAATTACATAACTTTAACATTTGGCAAAACAAAACTGAATCAAAAGAGAAATGAAAAAATGCTGAGTTTTTTACAAAAGTATTTCTTCACACACGGTGGAAAACAAAATGACTGAAGCGAGTAAAAAATTGTTAAAACATAGAGAACAACAAAAACATTGCCTACGACCAATAGCCCTTGATAAGAAACACAAAAACAAAAGGTCAGGCTATTTCATCATTACAATCGTCTAGGTCTTAGCTACAGTATAACGTTTTTTTCTCGGTACACACATACACGTACATACTATGTCTGTATGGATGTATGAAGGTATGAATGTCTGAATGTAGCCGTGTGTAAGTTTCAATGTTTTTTGTGAAATGTTTAGATAACTTTTGTTTGGCTTTGGATTACATGCATGTGAGTGTGTGGCTACGTTTGTGGATGCATATGTATATATTTAGCATGTCCTGGCATGAGAGGCTGTGTACAGCACGAACTTGAACAAAATACAACAACTCACAGACTGTTCGCCAGCCTAACAGCGATGAACTATAAATTGTAACAAATTTAAAAATTTTTCGAATACTTGTACTCGCATGATCAGTTGTTGCACCCAATAATATGTTTTTGCTGGGTTTTGTTGTTATTGCATTTTAGTGTCCTCACATTTCGATTGAAGAATATATTAAGGGTTTTGTAAAGTTGACATGCATTTCATAAAAGTGAATGATATATGGATTGTTGTTCATGTTTCTGAACAATGTCAATGTTTTCATTTCAAGAGAATGGGGGAATGTCTCTTTTATGGATTTTAAATAACAAAAGGTTTCGATTTGAAATGAAATTCGGACATTTTACTTAAAATCCTCCCTTATGGCAACTATTTTCTAGGACATTTCGTAACCTGTGACTTTATATGGTGCATAATTTGTAACAGCTTTTGCCAATCGACAAGGTAATTTTTTCAACAAAAAAAAAACAAACCATCTTTTGGAACTTCAAACATATTGAGCGGTAACCACTAAAATAATCACCCCTATTCTGAATTTCGATAACGTTTCCGTATTCAGTTACGCACGTAACGAAAAATGGTATTTCAATCAAAAACTAAATCGGGTTAAAAAGAAGAACCCCGAGAGTATTTTCAAAAGCAGCCGTTTCGCTGTGGAACGTGTGAAATATGAACACATAAATTAAGCAATTTTATAAACATTGTAATAAAACGTTAAATTTTGTACAATAAAACATCGAATCAATAATTAAATAAGAATTATATATTGTGAGTATAATAATTAAATAAACAAAAAAAAGCAAAAAAGGCCCCAGAACATATTAAGCAAGAGGTATTTGTGGCCCATGGAAAACATTTGTTGACAGAAGGAATTTATTTTCTTTATTTTTCTTTCTAATTTCACCAGCATTTTTTAATGAAAAGCAACTATTTATGATGAAAATATATGGTTGTAAATAAATCACAATAATATTGTAGAACATAGGCGAGGAAAGTCATCACATGCGTAATAGTCAACGCGCCACAGACTAAGCACCATAAAAGTATTACATATTTATATTAACAACATTTTATGATTGGAGTTATGGTAATTATTTTTTTATAATTAAAACACTTTGTTTGTGGTTAGAATTTCATTCAAAATTGTATTTTTCTATTCAAATATGTTGCAAATTTCATGGATGGAAATGGTTCAATGCAAACAATAATTTGATTATTGCAACTAAAATAATATAAAAAATTTGTTCAAATAATCATTATATGCTTAATACAACAGTATATTGTTGTTGAGAATATAATATGGTTGTCGTGATCATTGCACAACCATGTTTTTTCTTTGGGCGTACATAGGTTAATATAGCTTGCCCTTGATAATTAATTCATTAACTTACTAGTTCTTCGGCGACTCTCAAAGTTTTTATGTCAATTTCGTTAATTTTTGGGTCGCACAAGGAGGTCGGTGTATGGTACATTAAAATTTAAAGGCTTGTATTACTATAGCTATTATCATTAGCAATTTAATATTTTACCAGATGACGCGTTGGAGGCTGTAGAACAATTCGGCATTTAAAAGTAAATTTTATAAAATATGTTTTTGGATAGGAACTCTAATTTCCAATAATATTTAACTTGTTTTATAGAAAATAAGAACATATAGTAAGTGTTAATAAAAATGTTGATTAAGATGGCCACTTTAAGAAGGACTTCACAGTAAGCTGTACACTGGTACCATAAAAATATGTCGAACTATTCTGTTGGCGCTAATGTTTTTCAAGATTTTACTCGTAGTGCAATTTTCCAATAAAGCCACATTTTATATTATGTGCAAAACTTAATTGAGGCAATTAAATTTTAAATTGAGCTATAGACTTTTATGTTCACGCAAATTCTAGTTTCAAATTGTTGTGACCAATTAGGTACAAGAAACGATTGACAGTAGAACTTAATGCAATTTATAGAACGATTATGGATTTCCATCATTTGCTAGTTGCAAAATAGTACTATGATTGGAAAGCCCACATATTTTAAGTGTCGTTTCATAGTTTGCGACTTCTTCTTGGTCACGGAAAAATAACTCCACCCAACTGAGAATTAAACAATTTTCTTATTTTAAAGCAAAATTTAATTTATATTTATTTGAGCCTAATTCACTTCTTACCACATTGTTATTATTAATTGTATCAATTGGTTGCTTGTTTACATTTAAAAATTATTTGCTTAATTTTGAGTTCTTAACAACTGATAATTACACGAGTGTGTCAAATCTTTCTGGATTGCACAATTAGTACCATTTGAGGTTGCCTAAAACCACCTGTGTGGACATAAGAGGGGAACATTTTAAAAACGAATCGTTAATATAGACAATAGACAATAGTTTAAGCAAGACATATATGGGGTATCCAGGGTGAAATTGTGTTGCTTTGCCAGAGCAGCCTTCGTTATCTCTTACACTAAACAAAAACATGGCTGTGCGATGGTCGCGACAATCTTATTATGTTCTCCACAAGTGCACTATATTGTTGTGGCAAACGTATAATAGTTATTTGAAAACACTTTAGGTGGTCTGGTACAGCTATAACGATTCTTGAGGCTGCGTTTTAGCAACTTATACTATAACGACACTGGGTACGTGACTAGCAAGTACTAGTAATTGCGGGTGTCAATTCATTAAAATGTCTGAAGTTTGTCTTTTATAAACTTGTAGATCAATTAACGCTTAAACAATTTCCTAATTTCAAAAATATTAAAAGACGAATATTTAACAATACAGTTTTACTTTATATTTCTTTGACTTTTCATTATAATTTTAATTGTAAAACTTTTATCAAATATAAAATTATTTTTAGTTTTTGTATATGTTTTTTAAATTTTAAAACTTTTTTTTTGTATTATGACAAACTTTTTTCATGTTTTATTTATTTTTAATTGAAGTTTTTATATTATAATTTATTTTCTAATGATGCTGCAGAAGGACGTAGCGAAATAACGAATTTAATCAATAAAATTATTTTAAAAATGTATATATTTTTTTTTAAATTATTAGGTTGTCTCTAGAAACCACCTGAAAAAAATACCCCTGTTTTAAAAATTCCCTTTAGAATCCGAGTATTATTGATTCATATCCATTTAACATTTCTTCTACAATCTTCCCCTTTGCTATTTACAATGAATCGCTTTACATAATTGAATTTTTGTAATTACACTGGCTGAGTATTCAAAGTCCTTTAAAATAAAATAATTCCAAATCTCTAAACTCTTTGCTCTTAGATCATCCCCCATTTTGCAGACACTGAAAATTTGACTACATTACGAAATAAAAAAAGTTAATGTTATTTTAATAAAACATTTTTCGCAAACATTAACAACAATTTAATGTATCCTTTTTCCTTTCCTGGCATCAGCTACCAGTTACAACAATAATAAAAACATTGAATTCATATCACGCAATACAATCTTTATTGGCAAAATAATAGAATCAGTGAAGAGAAATTCAATCAAATTTAAAGAAAACTACACGGTCAGAAAACAACAATAAAACTGACTCACAAGTAAGTGACATGAAGAAGCAGAGAAATAATGTAAAAATAAGGAACAACATCCCCATTTTAATATTTCCTTTGCCGTTTTTGGCGTTACAGGAAGTGGCTACTGCCAATTGCTGTTGCTCAAATAAAACAGATTGTCGATGAACTGATAAAACTGATTTTGTTATTGGTGCAAATGGTTAATTGTAATTTTTAAGTTGAAGTATAAATAAATAAAAGGGACTCCTTCAGCTAATATTTATGCAAGAAATTTAGGAAAGGAAACCCTGTTTCTGGAGTTTTCGTTTAGAAGAATAAAGACTGTCTAGTAAAAGCAAATAAATTTAAGAAAATAATTTAATGGAACAAACATTTTTTATATGTTTAATATTTACATAGAAAAAAACATGATTGTGGCATGGTCACGACAATCATATTATGCTATTGACACAAATATATTGTTATAACAAGCATATTGTTGTTATTTGAAAATAGTTTTAAAGGTTACTTTAGTTGCGACAAACATGTTGCTGTTTGAATTTAATCATAAAGTGATTAGAAAAACCATAAAATTTGCAACTTGGTTGGGTTGGACAATATAATTATTACTAAAGATCTAAGCACAACCAAAGTATTTTAACTTTACAAATATATTATAATAATTTTCACAATATAAAAATATTAATAAACATTATATGTAAAATTGTTTTGCTGCAAAATTATAATATGATTGAAACGCAACCATATATTACTTGTTGGCCTCTCTTATACAGAGGGAATATTAATCATTATTTTTATAATGAGAAAATACTTTAGCGTATTTTTATCTCTTTTACTCTTTTGCATAAATTACCAAACAATACGATTTTAAATATTTGATGCAGTGTCAGTAGTGTTTTCCACGCATATTAATGCAGTCCATAAATTGTTTTTCCCCTAAAACTGGTACAGTGTATGTTACAACACCTGCACTAGCAACAACATCAAGGGAAGATGACTTAAAAGCTTCTGCTTACACGAAAATTCGAATGTTATTAAAAAAAAAAAACAAATGTAACCCTTGTTGCGCCAAAAAGGACCGAAAATGAATAAAAAGAAATATTTAAGTTTTCATTAAAATTTAAATCACCATTAAGCGGAAATTCCCGCCACCAGAAGTATGAGAACTTCCAACCGTATCAAAGCGAAAAAATAAACAAAAAAGCTTCATTCGCCCTTTCAAATGAGAAAAGGAAGACAGTTAAATAAATAAAATTATGAACCAACCTCAACGTTGCACAGTGGGAACTTTTGATTTTATTTTCCTCGCAAAAATCATAAACTTTCAGCTAACAGATATGTTTTCAAAATTTAAAGTTAATTTGAAAGCAACCTTCTTAATAGGAGTGCTAAAACACGGTGCAAGTCCCACAATCAAGGTTGCCGTTGGGAATTTAAAAACGTCGCCTAGGACACAAAGTTGCAAAGTGAAGTTGCTTTTGGAAGAAAATCGCACGCACATTTTTATGGTTTTTTATTCAAATAAAACTCAACCAAGAACAAATGCTAGCAATTTTTCCGTTGTCTTTGAGATAATCGAGCATAATTATAAGTTGCACAGTGCGCCTACGAGTCAAGGAGAAAGAGGGCATTTTATAAGTTTGTGCTGTCTCTTGCAAACCGGGAAAAATACTCTATATTTTATAATTTTTACCCCATTGCTTCTATAAGATTTTTTATGTTTACCCCGCTTCTCAGCAAAAATTGCATCTGTCCGTTGCTGATTGCATCAACAGCATGACTGCTGGCTACGTGGCTGGTGTACGCAGTACAAAATACTGACTGTTAAATTTCCATTTACTCAGACTTAACAGACAAGCTTCTTACACTTGAACGATTTCGTCCGGCCAGTACTTAAATTATTTCCTCTCCTACACATACACAAATACACGCACACTAAAACAAAACAAATAGCGTAACGAAACCAATCCCATTTATATCAAACCAACTAAAACCAAACGAAGCAGCAGTCACTTGGTAAAAATTTTGAAAAGTTACGAATAATACGCAGTGTAATTTTCCTTCGTTCCACTTTTTGTTTTTTTCCCATTTTTGCATCAATGAAGTACGAGTACCAAGTAAGTGAGCACTTAAATAATTGCATTTGCTGGTAGTTGATGTTATTGTGGGTAAAATTGCCCACTGACAACCGAACAACGAGAACAGACTTTATATTTATTGCATCCGTCGTTGTCATCAGCAATAACAGCAAAAACAAATACTTGATAAGGGTTACAATCACAGGGCGGATTTGTATGAATTTACTACCAAAAAGATTGGTGTTAATAAAGGCCTCGAAAGTTATTGAAAATATGCAAAATTTAAAATTAAACTAGAAAACTAGGCCGGACTAGGCCTAACCGTCAAACGCAAGCACCACCGCAAGATTATAACGGAACTTTTGCTACCTAAAAGACGGTGCTGTCCTACACACGGAGCGATCGAAGCATCGCCTCTATTGAGAACTCATTTTGGCGAGTTGCTAATTTCGCATTCCCCCTGGCCGCGTAGATAGTGGGTGATGAATATCACAGTCTAACGTCTTTGAAGTGTCTTTAAAGATTGACTCGTCTACCCCTCGCGAGGCATTCTTGTCCATCTCTTCCAGATTCCTTTTTAGGCTAATAAAAATCGTAGTTTCTGCAGGGATTAACCTCTCCGCCTCTCTGAGGCTTCTTAATTAATCCCTCTAATGGAGAATAATATGTCCACCCACACAGATCTCCTATGAATTAAAACTGGAGATCGACTGATATCCAGAGTTCGCATACTTGAGACCAAGCACCCTCTTGGCCGCGCATCCCTGGCGTATGCTGTTCCACCTTGGAGTAGAGATTTTTTATATGAGGCTTATTTAGCCAGACTCCTTGCAGAGACACGAACCTGTTACCGGACGCCACCATGTGGAAATAAAAGTCAGGACTTTTGACAGTGCACTCAGCTACGGAAAGCCATATCTATGCGCTGATGTGCTGACTGCCAGATAGGATGAACATGTTTTTCCAACAAGACGGCACCACATGGCATAAAGCCAGACAACCAACGATTTACTAAATAAATAATTTTTCATACTCGCCAATTTGGTCACCAAGGTCGAGAGACTTGGGTTATTTACTCTGGAGTTACGTGAAGTCATTAGTTTATGATAACAAATCAACAACTTAGGACGACTTGGAAGGCAACATTGCGCGGAGTATTTCTGAGTTACGGCCGCAAATGCTTGAAAATTTAACTTTCAAAATGCACTACTCCTAAGCCAGCCGCGCCACTCACATGATCAAATCATATTGAAATATTAATGGCATAGAGGAATTCTTCTAATAAAGTAAATTTTTTAAATTCAAATTTGTACACCTATAAAAAAAGCACCCTATATTTATACTTATACAAAAGGGATGCAGCAGAAATATGCCCCAGCAAAAAGTGTGATTTTATACTCAACTCCGTCTCTTTGTTACAAAATTAAAAACAAAAATTATTAAATTGGTTAAAGAAAATTTGTGAAGAGTTTGCATTAAGTCCCCACTTGCTGGGGATAATGGCGAGGCAGTCCACATGCATTAAAAAGCCACCCATAGACATAAAGGGAGTCAAGTCAGTCTGCTGTCAGACTTTTACAGTTTTTGATGGTTTGTTATTTAAATACACTTTTTCCGCTTTGGCTTTGCAGAGAACTTAAAGTGGATGGTGTTTTTAGTTTGACCATGTTACTGTATGTAAATACGCAGGCGTGGATCTAGGAGGAGGGAAATGGCAATACCCCCTTCCCCCGGGAAAACGATTTAAAATTAATTTTTCCCATTAGCAAAACTTTGTAAGAGTTTTGCTTCACCTAAAATTTCCGCCCCAAAAGCACAAGCTGGAGCCGCATCTGTACTTCTTAGTGCATAAATTTTCTGCTGGGGTTAAAAGCCCAAACAATTGTATTTTATCACTGCACACCCGTGATACAAAAAGCTTTGCCGCAATTCAAATTAATAATATAAAAGATGTATGAGAAACTGTAACTTGAGCTGTAAAATCAGGACAAGATTGTTTAACAAAAACAAAACACAAATGCTAATGAAAATATTCTGAAATAAGTAACTGCAAAGACTACAATAAAAGTTTAATAAATTCAATTCGCATTCGTATGACTAACCGAAAATGTTGAAGCTTAAAAAAAGATACAGTCGCCGGTGCCAGATTAGCTTATCGAGCACAAGATAGCGGTTTGTACTTTCTTATTTCTTTAAGTGATTTTTACTTACACGCAAATATAACTGTTCTGCGAAAAAGAAATGCTCGCCTCCTTAAGATAAAAATAGGATGGATTTGGGTATTTGAAGCGGTTACACCAGTTTATTGCACTATAACTCGAAAACATCTCGTACGATTTGTGGTGCTTTTAGGGAAACATATGACCGCACGTCTTCATTTCGGTTATACTTGCCGGTTACGGTGGTGTTCTTGGTCACATTTCTTTGTCCCATTTATACCAATACAGAGAAAAAAATGTCTCTTTGTGGCACTCTATGGACACCTACTTACAACATTGATTTGCACTTTATAAGCGATCTCAAAGTCCTTAGTTTGATCTGAATAAGTTTCTTGAGAGCCCCCATCTAAACATTAATTTTAATTATTTCCATACTTATTTTCTTTTATTTTGTTACTCACTGTAGTTTTATAAAACGTTGCTCAGGTCTGTGCCGTTTGATTTGATGAAACGCCATCATAAGTTGTTTAAATTATGGATATTTTTTTTATAATCTTTACATAGGTAGGTATGTAAATACACTGAGGTAATAAAATGAAAGAGATAATAATTCTACAAAACGTATTTGCAGTTATTATTAATTATGGATTAAAAAGTGACGCATTAAACACATAGACCACATCGAGCTACAGACTACAATCTGTCAAAAGTAAAATACACACGTTCATGTGAAGGCAATTTTTTTGGACGCATCTCAGCTACATGATTAATAGACTACAATTGTCGCTGTCGCCAATTTAAACTAATTTCTATTTTTAGTGACGACAATTGACAAATAAAGTGTTGACAATTTACAAAGAACGCGTAGAAGAAAATCAGCTTGAATATATGGAATGAATTATATTTATATTCATACATTTAAAAACAAGTTATTTTACCTGAAATGCCACAAGGAAGGTGCGAAAACAGTTTTTTTAGGCCAGACCTGTTAAAATATTTTTTTTTTTATTTATTTGATTTTCTTTCGGACCATATTCAGTTTCTTCTATGTTTCAGTTTCTTAAATAAGTGATTTTGCGTTAAGGCAAAAAGAGTTAAAGTGGCAACATTGTTCGCCAAACACAAATACTAATAATGCAACGCCAATCTGTGGGCCTTGCCCACATTCAGCGAGCGGGCCCCAAAAGTTGAGAACTGTTTGCCCCTATATTTCTGCACGTTTACTTCTTTTATTTTTCAAATACTCTAGCATGTTATACATCAAATGTGCATACAAATTTTTCCCTCAAAACTTACCTATTTTAGGTCCACACTTCGAGGATGTTGGTACATCATTGGGAAGGTAATTTTTGATCTCTAGCTTAAGGAATAGTTCGCTACTGTGCTCGTAATAGTATCCGATAATATTTTCAACTTTGCAGGCCTTCACACCCACAGGACTTGAAAATCCCTAAAGTAGCACTACTGAAATATAAATGAATTGTAGCGACAGCTGTTAATATTTTTACAACATTTTGTAACTGTAGTTTTAAAATTAATTAAAAATCTGGCTATAGGGCGACATTTGCAGTCGTGTAGCCTGATGTGTTCAATGTGTTTAATACCTGATACGAAACCAAATATAAAAGTAATATGAAAGCTCACAGATCGACAGATGTGTATGCAAAATTTAACAAATTACGAAATTTTAATAATTTGAAATAGTCGATTTTCGCAACCGCCAATTAAAAAAAAAAAATATTTCAAGATTTTAATTTAGGAATATCTGGGGTAAGAAATATTTTAATTTAAAATTAATTTTAATATAGTTAAAAATTTTTTTTTAATATGGAGGAGATATGGAAGCAGACCTCTTACTTTATGGGTTCCTTTTCGAAACTCTTCGCTCCTCAAATTGATTTCTGGCAACCGATTTGTAATTCACAACTACCTTACTTTTGTTGAGTCTCGTGCTAGCCCTAGCTGTTAAATGGTAACTGTCGACACTCCTCAATTTGTCTAAGGCTTACCTCCCCATAGCGTGCACATTTAACAAGTGTTTCGGCCGTCGGCGGGCAGGCACAAAAACATGGCTTGCTGTAGCGGTGCTGGCGGCCGGTAACAGGTGCTTGTCTCTGCTAGAAGTCTGGCTGAATAAGTCGAGCGGAGAGACGTTAACACTTTCGCATACAAAATCCCTAATCCACGGTGGAAAAGCATACGCCAGGGATGCGTGGCCAAGAGGGTGCTACGTCTCAAGTATGCGACCTCTGGATACCAGTAGATATCCCGTTTTAATGCAGACTCACCCGTGCATATGGAGCTCTGGGTGAATGAACATATTTTTCTCCATTAGTTGAATAAATCTGGCAGCCTAAAGCGTTAGAACGTGAGAATCCGACAGGGATGGCCAATGAAGCCTCGCGCAAGGTAAAGCGGTTAATCTCTGTAGGAACTCTGGTGTTTATTGGCCAATGAAAGAATTCTGAATAGTTGGACAAGAAAACCTCCCAAGGGGTGGACGGGACAGCTTCGAAAGATAATCCTGAGGAAGAGGCTGAGACGGTGTGTGAATGCCCAGCACGGGCTATCATAAGACATATGTAGACTTGATTGAAACTAAGATAATCGCAAACTACAAATCGATTGCCTGAAATCAATTCGAGGAAAGAAGGGAGTCGAAAAGGGATCCATAAAGTTAGCGGTCTGCTTCGACATCCCCCTACATTAGAAAAAAAAAACAAATGTCTCCCCATGATCCTAAGTCTTATACTAGCCAGTGCCGGACATTTACACACAACGTGCGCCACCGCATCACTCTCTTCCAGGCACAATCTGCAAGTATCATATTCAATAGGCAACGATTAATATCCACATTTAGTTAGCGTACGATATCAAATAGGACTCAGTAATTAATACACTATATGCCTGTCCACAACCACTAATTGCTGAGATGGTCCGGATGACTGCAGAAAGTGTGGATTCTCCAAAGTTTCCAACTTTGCTGCGAGGGGTTATCATTCTTTAATTGGTTAGAATTGCCAGTTATTTGCAATAAAGTGCCTCTTATTGATTTTAACTTTAATTTAAATTTCCCACTTTGGGGATGTTGAGCTTACCTGTTGAAATTTGCCTTATTAAGAATAAAACAACAAAATTAAAGTGTTGAAAACCTTGTTCTAATCCAACAGAAAAATTATTTTAAAAAAATATGAAAAATATGAGAAGATTTCTCAAATTCAATTTCATCATTAGTTGGGTTCAATAATTTGTTCAATACTCTAAAAATTATCGTATCAATTATTATTTTTCATTATTAACCGGAAGAATAGAAACAAACTTATGAAAATTATTAATTAATTTATACAAATTTCAGCTCGCATAATATTTTTTCGTATAATGAACTTTTATTGTTCTTTTGTACCGGAAAGATATTAGAGGTTTTGCTTAAAAAAATAAAACAAACATTAAAATTCGCTTAAGTCGAAATCTTTTAATGGGGAAATATCTTTAGACACTGGAAATTATTTTCCCACAACAATTTATGACTTCATAGTTCGTTGAAGGATATATCAGCAATTTGACTTGTTCTCGTCATTTACTTTTAACTTTGTATGTTAACCATAAATTAATTTCCTACATAAATGTTATCGTGCGTAAAGCATTATTTTTACAAATGAATAAATCGTTGTCCTTATTCAAATCGCCAAATTTGGCACCCCCAACCTTTGGCCATAAAGTGAATAATATATGTAACATACATAGGTACGAGTATATACCTACGTACAAAATAAAATGTCTGCCAGCTTACTAAAGTTTTGTTTTTCTTTTTTTGCTGGGACTAATTTACATGATTTATAACTACACAACTCCAATATCATTAGCCGTTTTATCTCTCATTCAATACAACAGCATATTTATTCATTTATGTCTACATACTCGTATATGAAAATGGAACTGGATTTATATTTATCAAATATTTAGTGCCATTGTGCAAGTATGTATTGCGCGGCTGAACAAAATTGAAAACATCTCACACTTGCCAGACATGCGAATAAATATGTGTTTTTTTCAGTTTATGCAACCGTTATTGTTGTCTACTAGTGGCGGTAATGTTGCAAAGTTTGTTATTGCAAATAATCGTCTGAACTTGGAATCCCATAAAACAACCACCAACAAATTCTTGGTGGTGAACTACAATGTTAAATGTTAATTAAAAAGGGAAACTTTTTTTGTTCGACACCAGCAAGGAAGAGTTAAAGGATGCTATTCGAAAACTTTTGTAGGAAGAAGATATCCTTTCGATTTTAATCGTGTTTTGTTTCTCATTTTAGTTTAAATGTTACAGCTACAAGATACACACATACAGTGAAGGACTAAAGTTTACATGCAGATACATATTTTCTTATTTTCTAGAAAATATATATTTAATAAAAAAATAATGACGCAATTTTTTCCGAAATTTATATTTATTCCATAAAAAAGAAAACATAAATTCACTTA
Organism: Phania funesta; assembly: GCA_963932375.1. Taxonomy (NCBI): domain Eukaryota; kingdom Metazoa; phylum Arthropoda; class Insecta; order Diptera; family Tachinidae; genus Phania; species Phania funesta. Next base: position 9,587,226 of record OZ010652.1, read on the forward strand.
TTCGGTTTATAATAATAAAAAAAAATCACAAAATAACAAAAAACTAAGATGACAAAAGTCTACATACAGCTCAGTCTTAAAAGATAACTAATAACTAATAATATTTATGTACAAAGAGTTTTGATTATATTTAACGTTTAGTTGGTCCACCATTGTTGTCTATGACAGCTTGCAGGCGTCGTGGCATTGATGAAGCCAAATTATAAATTTCCTCCCGAGTTACATTGCTCACGCAATGCTTCCTTCAATGATTTGACATCGGTAATTACACTTTGTCGAATTTTATGCTTCAAAAGCTTCCAAACGTGTTCAATAGGATTAAAATCCGGACTTTAACTAGGCGTATTAAGTTGTCTGAGAGCATAATATAGAAGCCATTCCTTGTCTTGTTGAAAAAACCAACCTTCCCCAAGACCCAAGCATTTCACAGATGGCTTCAAATTGTGTTTCAATATACCATTTTCCCAACGTCAGACGCTGCTATAACTCCCCAAACTATAACGCTCCTACCGCCATGTTTGACAGTTGGTGTCATATTTAAGAGCTGCATAGCCGAATTCTTTCCTCCATTTTTTACCTCGGCTATCACTTCCAAAAATATTGAACTTTGTCTCGTCACTAAATAAAACTATCGACCAAAACTCCATATCTTTACGAATATGCTCACGCCCAATCTCGAGTAGAAAAAAGCGATTTTTTTCAAATATCAAAGGCTTTTCTGCTAAAAGATCCTACGTCATTAAGAGACCTCTTGACAGTTCTTGAATAGACACGCTTACTGAATACATGAGCACTATGTTCGGATAATTTTGGAGCGCTAAGTTGGGGATTTTTATTTATTTATTTTAAAATTGAAATGATATCCCTTCTCGTAAACTTCCTTGGACGACCTGTTCGCGGTTTGCTTTTAAAGAAACCTGTCTTGTTGTAGTTTTCAACAATGGTCTGCACTGTAGCTCGACTCGAATTAAATATTTTTTCAATTTTGTTTGTCATTGTTTGACTACTAATTTCACACAACAAAATAAGAACGAAAATGTTGTATGTGATAACTGCTACGATATGAAGACTAAAAATTTAAAGTAGCGATACTTTACATCTACTTTATCATTGTTTGCTTTCTTTGTGTTCACTGTATGTAGACTTTTGTCACATAATTTTTTTCACTAATTTGCGATTTGTCTTCTTATGAAGCAAATGAAATACTTATTTTTTATATTTTTATGAATAAAATTTAAAATAATAGTTTTTCTCTTTAATAAATATTTTTCAAAAAGTAAATAAAAATGTAGTTGCATCATGACTTTAGCCCTTCACTGTACATTTGAATGTATTATTAGACTTGCATAAATAGATGAGATATGAATGTGTGTATTTGTATAATATTCTAGATCGAATTAAATTCTTACTTAAAAAAGGTCTGTATGCGCATAGACTCCAAAATGGCAAACAAAAGTTGAAGTTATACTTAATTTCGATATTTAGAAAGTCTTCAAAAGATTAAATTAATTCCTCACAATTCGAAAGTTCAACAGAAAATTTCAAAATCCCCAACATAATTTTAACTTCCATAATTTTACAGGAAACTAACCAATAACCATATTTTGAAATTTAATGGCAAATTTGTCCAAAACTTTTAAGTTTTACCAAAAACCCGAAAGTTTACAAAAAATACTAAATTGAAAAAAAAAACAGCAATTGTTTAAGGAATGTGTAAAATATCGAAAAAAACGCTTATATAAAAAAAGAGTAAAAGAAGGTCCTGTTAAAATGAATTAGTTGGTATATAATATATTATACAAGTTTGTTCAAAAGAAAACGTGAAGTTTGAAGAACACACACAAACGTGACTAACCTTCTTAGGTATCAACAACAAACTACTAATCCAAATTGGCTGATAATGCCAACATATGACTAACACATGTGTATTAATATAACGAAAAAAAATTTCGATAATCGAATGTACGCAGCCCACGAAAATTCAATTTTTCTTTTGAACATGTACGTAGGGTGTCTGGTGGCGAATTTATATTTTTAAATACGATTATTTCAAAAAGTATTAAACGGTGCGGAGGGAGGGTGGTACCGTTGGAATTATCGATTGTGCGAATTTGTCAGTCATGATGTCGCAGTGGTCGAGTGAGCATCGCGCGTTCGCTGTGGAGACATTTTTTAAGAGTAACGATTCTTACGTAATTGCTCGTCGACAATTTTGTTCAAAGTTCGGTATTCGGCGAATACGTGTAAATTTAATTCGTTGGTTGGTGCAGAGATTCCGCGCAACTGCTTCGGCTATGAATGTACCACGGTCAGGGCCCAGTCGATCTTCCAGGACTTCCGAAAACATTGAACTGGTCGAAAGCAGTTTACGTGAATATCCGCGACTTTCAATACGGAAAATAGCAGCCTCAATGGGACTTGCAAGAGCGATTGTTCATGAAATTTTAAAAAAGGATCTGAAGTTCCAACCTTTTAAAAATTAAATTCGTTCAAGAACTGAAAGAAAGTGACTTTGATTACGCAAAAATTTTTGTAAAACAATGTTGGAGCATTTTCGCACTGTAAATCCCATTTTTTGGAACGACGACCTTATTTTCACTTAAACCTCCACGTCTATAAGCGAAACTATCGTTACTGGTCTTCAAGAACCCGAAACCCTCAGGTGACGAATGTCAATGGTGAAAATTATCGACGCATGATTACGGAATTGTTTTTGCTAAAGCTGCGAGCTCATTCATCGTACTCTTCACACACGTGGTTTCAACAGGATGGGGCGACTGCACACACAGCCAGAGCTTCAATGAATTTGCTTCGGGAAAATTTCCTCCAAAAACTGATCAGTCGCTTTGGGGACATCCCATGGCCACCGAGGTCGCCCGATCTAACTTTCATGGATTTTTTTTATGGGGCTACCTCAAAGAGAGGGTTTATAATGACAATCCCCAATCTTTTGTGGCTTTAAAGGAAAATCAGCTCAATTGAATCAAGTTTACTGCAGCGTGTGGCGCAGAACACAAGGCTCCTTTTTGAACAGTGTGTTCAACTCGACGGAAGACATCTGGATGACATACTCTTTAAAAAATAAAATCCGCATTTCCATTCTATCGTTCAATGCTCTTAATAAAACTTTGTGTCAATTATTACATTTTTAATTGTTTGAAAATATAAGTCTGCTACCAGACACCCTGTATATAATAAACAAAGGAAATGATTAGTTTCTTCCTTTTTTTACCTTTTCTGCACAAAATTTTTTGCCGCTGCTATACGACATAAAATTAACTAATTTTTATAATCTTTCAGGAAGAACTTTACGTATAATTTTTATGGCAAATAAATTTATGTATTTCGTCAGTTTGTTCAAATAATTTTTTAAGGCAAATATTTTTTTAAGTGTGACCGCAGGCAGATAACACAAGTTTTCTCACATTTTATTTGATACAATTTAAGGGCAGTTTGAAGAAACAAAAAACGGCAAACAAATGTGCGTAATGTGACCACAAAACTAATTTTGTATTGCATTGAAAACATTTTGGGCAAATATGAGAAAACATATTTGGGGCAAATGTTTGACTAATATGAGATCGTACCTTTAATCGTTTTTCAAGTATAATTTCACTGTAATACCATGTAATTAGGATTTAACTAAAAATGGATCAGCATTTATGTGAAAGTATCATCACTACAAAGCACTTGTCATTAGTCTTTTTAATTGGCAAAATGTATTTAAATAGAAAGTCCCCAATATAATGTCCTGTTAGGCCACACGCCATAACACAAAATATCCCTACGACTGACTAATGCATAAATATTATCCTCAATGGCGGTTTATTTGTTCTAACGGTCACCACCTCCACCGTATGGTAATTGAAGAAAAATTCTGTTAAAAATCAATATTTACAAAATCCAATTGAATGTAAAATTAGTGTTTAATTAGGCACAATAATTAAATTAACGCAATTAATGCTATCAATTTTTGTAGTGGCATATATGTATGCATGTATGTATGTATGTGTTATAAAAAAAAAAAAACTGAATAATAAAAATTGAATGGAAAAGTAAATACAAATTAATAAAAAGCAAGTGAATAAATTAATATCATTATTAAGGCATGGTTTGTTTAAATTAAAAATTAAATCGATTTATTATTTATGTGTATGTGTTTATTTGTAATTAAATTATTTAAATTTTATTTATTAAATATCAGATTTTTCATTGTTTTCTCGTTTCGTTTTTTTTTTACTTTATGTTTGTTTTGCAATTTTGTGAAATTCCTTGTTTTTTCATTTTTATAAAAAAAATTAAGTACACAACCATACAAACATTCAGGACATTAGCTGGCAACTGAACGCACTGTCAGAAGTTCTGACTTATTACTCCACGTGGTGACAGGTTCTTGTCTCTGCAAGAAGTCTGGCTAAATAAGTCGAGCGGAGAGGAGTGAACACTCCCTTATAAAAATCCCTAATCCGAGGTGGAACAGCATTGGCCAGGGACGCGTGGCCAAGAGAGTGCTTAATACAGACTTACTCGTGCATACGGAGCTCTGTGTGGGTGGACATATTTTTCTCCATTAGTGAAATGAATCAAGAAGCCTCGCAAGAGGCGGGGAGGTTAATCTCTACAGAAACTACAGTTTTAATTGGCCAAAGGAGGAATGCGAAAAAGATGGACAAGAATGCCCCGCGAGGGAAGGACGGGTTAATCATTAAAGCTGCTTCCAAGGCGTTAGACCGTGAGATTCCGACAGGGATGGACAATAAACTCCCACACGAGGTGGAATGATTAATCTCTGTAGGAACTGTGGTGTTTATTGGCAAATGGATGAATTCTTAATAGTTGGGTAAGAAAACCTTCGAAGGGGCGACCGGGACAGCTTCGAAAGATACTCCTGAGGAAGAGGCTGAGACGGTAGCACACAATGTGTGTGAATGTCCAGCACTGGCTAGCAAAAGACGTAGGACCACGGGCAAACACTTGTTAAGTGTAAATGACATTATAGACCTAAGCCTTAAACAAATGCTTGCAATTACAAGAGACTCCGTGATGAGAAAGAAGGTTGGCAGCAACCAGTCGACAGTCTGAAATCACTATAGTCGCTAGTAAAGTCTAGCAGTAGCACGAGACTTAATTGAGACTAAGGAAATCGTAAATTACAAATCGGTTGCCTGAAATCAATTCGGGGAAAGAAGGGGGTCAAAAAAGAATCCATAAGGTTAGCGGTCTGCTTCGATATCTACCCAACATAAGAATCTTTGGAAATATATGTATGTCCTTTACTAACTTCACTGCTGAAATTATTGGATTTTTTCTTACAGCTGCAATGACTCTGCGTTCATCAGATGCTTTTTTAACGAACTGCCGTTGTTTGTGTAAGATTTTATTATTGTTTGCACACTAAAATGAGGTTTTCCAATTATTTTACCGATTTCGCGATAAGTTTTATAAATATAATTTGATTACTAATTTGCGGATTCCTAATGAAATTTCTTTACCGCGACGAACTTTTCAGCACCTTACGTGAATGATCGCTAAAAGAAACAGCCCGCAGGTGGTCTACGATAACCACTTGCAGATGATCCAAAATTCGTTGGCCCTCAATCCGTGAAGACAGGACGAAGGCACTACTGGCCACCGGGAAAAATTCGATATTGCTATTGGTTGGCGTCATAACGGGACACTTGGACGTATGTCGGAGCGTATGGGAATCTCCATCTCTGCCAGAAGGCAGGTTCAAATATTTGGGTCAAAGGTTCTTTCAGGACCTTGGCTGTCTTAGGGAAGCGACACTGACGAGCTTGACAAGTTTTGCTAGAAGCTCGTGGAGGTTTATAGAGAACTGTGGGGGTACACAGATGGTCGAGGGGGCATTACAATGGGTCCAATAGCTTTCGAGTGAACTCGCTGTATGCCACTTTCATCCAGAGTCCGTTTATCACTTATTTTTATGTCGCTGCATGCATGCAGTAGCTTCCAAAAGTAAGTGGAAAAACATTCCGTTTATCAACACATCGAATATTTTTCTAGCCTCTAGCAAAAACGGTAACGAAAATTATGAGTGAAACTCATTTCGGAAGGGTTTTAAATATGCACGTTAATTTTAATGTGTTGTGACGGACACAACTTTACTTGTGATAGGTTTGGCCATTTAAGTGGATATTGGCTAACCCCTTAAGCTGCAGCATTTATTTCTTCTTGAAGATGACGTTGGCCACTACTTGCATGGAGCGTTACTGTTCGTTGGCGCCACAACCCGCGCATAGTGCTATTTGATGCCTCAAGATTAAAGAGCGTGGATTCGTTTATTTACGTCAATATGTGAGAGTCAATGGCAATTGTGAGGTGTCAATTGCACAATAGCAGGCCGAAAAATTATTTCAAAATTTCTTTCATGGATCTACTGTGACGCACCCATGGTGCACATTTAAATTTTAAGCGTTTAGCAAAAACTCCTGAAAATCCCCTTATTTATTTCAATAATTAGTTTAATCAACCCAGTTATGAACAAGGATTACCTGGCAATATTTCCCTCTTCCCATTATTTCTTCTATTATGAAGTAATATTTCCCTAGAATTTTATACCCTTTTTCTCACCCCCCGCTATTCAAAACACGGTTCGAATAAGGGTAAAATTAGCCTGTATATTCTGTGGGTTGTTGGAATATATGATTTTTCGCCGGAAACAAATGATGAGGAAGGGAAAAAATTTCATTGGAAAATTCGCTATTGAGCTGAATAAGTTTAAAAACTTATTGATTTTACATTAAATAAAAATTAAAATTTTTTTATACTTGTTTTGTTTTTTTTTTTTTTAATGATTTAATTAATTTTATTTTATTACATTGAATATACTAAAAATAAAATAAAACTACGCACACACAAATTCATTTATAAATTAAGTGTATAAGGGAGGAAATAAAGAGAAAAAGAAAACAAAAAGTAATACGATCATAAAAATAGTAGAACATTAATTGATTATTAATTAAGCAACGACGTACAGAACACAATGTTGCAATTATTGTTTATATGGTTTATTTTTATTTTCGATGGAGAAATAAGGAAGTTGTTAAAAAAAAAGGTGAAAATACTTGGCATATAAATTTATATATAAAATACATAGATGTACATATATAAAAATAACTATGTGAGAATGTTTTTCTATAATTTGTAATAATAGTACAGTTAATTGCTATTCAACAAAAATATATAAATAATGAATTATTAACTGATTTTACATCGAGCTAATTAATGCTGCTTTAACAGAACTGAATACAATTACAGCTTCGAACCACAAAGTGTTTCTAAGAAATCCTCTCAATTTGTGGCTACTTTAAGTTTTTATTATAATTCCTTTTCAATTTTTCAATTATTTTTCTCATTTAATGATAATTAAACGAAAGCAAACCCATTATAATGACGATTTGGTTGTTTCATTCGTTCAATAACTTTGATTTATCTTGACTTGTATTTACTCTATAATCGTTTTTAGATCCTTTAGTGGTTTTATTTTAACAAAATAAAAAATTTATGTTAAAAATATAAAATTACGCAATAATAAAACAATTTATTTTTGAAAATTCTTAACATATGAATTAAAAAAAGTTGGTTTTTTGATTTTTAAAATCATTTTCGTGAATATAACAATTATTTTCTAGTGATTAAAGTTTTTGCTATGGAATTGCTATCGCTTCATAATTTTTAATTGGAATTCTTTCTTGTTAATTTATAAAAAAATGTAAATGGATTTGCTGTTAATTGTTTTTTTTTTTTTTGGAATAAATTAAGATTGATCTTTGCGCACACGGCGTTTACGGGGCTTTGATGAAATTTCCTGTAAAAACAGAATTAAAAAATTGTATTAAATGATAAAAACATACATATTCCAGTTTAATTTTTCTTTTGGTAATTTTTTAATTCGTATTTTATAATATATTCACAACTAAGTACAGGGTGTCCACTCGGAAGGTATTATACTTTGTTTCGCCGCCATTTTGGTAAACATTAGTCTTGACAGTTCATATTTGGCAGTCGTGAAGTAGAGACGTGGCAAATTTATTATGGAAAATATTCGGGAAACCAACGTGTTTTAATCGTTAAAACATTTTATTAAAATCAATCATCGATTACTGTGACGATGAGAAAGTTACGTGAAATTTTTGGGAGAAACAATGTGCCAACGAGACGCACTATTTATCGTGTAGTGAATGATTTCGAAGATAGAGGGACTGTAGCTAATAGGCCCAAGCATTGACCACAACGTACTGCAAGATCGGCAGAAAACATTACTGCTGCTCAAGAAACTGTTCAAAACAATCCGTGAACCTCAATTCGACACCGTGCTCAGGAGCTTGGTCTTCAAAGAACAACTTTGGCCACGATTTTGCATAAAGATTTGCATTTGTTTCCATTTAAGATTCAGTTGACACAAGAGCTTCTTTCAGAAGACTATTTACGCCACCGTACATTTGCCAATAGGATGCTACAGCTTGCCAATGACAACCTCGATTTTCATGAAAAAATCATGAGTGAAGAGACACATTTTCATTTTCTTTGCATCGATTAAAAGTGACAGTCTGGTGTGCAATTTGGTTAGGAGGATTCATTGGACTTTACTTCTTTGAAACTGAAAACGGCGTAACGGTAACTGTCAATGGGGAGCGATACCGTGATATGATTGAAAACTTTCTAACGCCACAACTGCATGCTTTGGGCTTGACTAACATATGGTTTCAACAAGACGGTGCCGCATCGCATATAGCCAGGATTACAATGGAATTATTGCGAGACCTCCCTCCACAACAAGTTATTTCAAGGAATGGTGATGTTGATTGGCCTCCACGGTCGCCTGATTTGACTGCTCCGGAGAAACGCTGGAGCAACTCAAACACAATATTCGTGATCAAAAGCGCTCGCATTTGTGATGCTAACAGAGGCGGACATTTATCTGATTTTGTATTCCATACATAATTGCCGACATTAAATAAAACATTTATCAATATACGATCCATTCTCTTTCATTTAATCAAATGTTATAAACAAACAACGTAGTATACCTTCCCGACGGACCCCATGAATAAGTCGGGGGATAAACTAATTGCTATAACTTTTAATGCACCACTTTTTTCCATTTTTCACTTAACTCATTCATAAAAACCAATTTCTTTCGACAAACTTCATTTTAAGAACATATGTATAATGATCTTTCAAAAAAATGTTTGCTGTATGGAAAGCAGAATACGTATTTGGGCTGTTCTTTCGTTTTCATTGTTCACGAACAAAATCTTGATTTGCCTCTAGTTTTTTTTCATCGCCCACCAAAGAAAACTTAATTTTGCTTGCACACTAATGAATCGTTCCTGTATTTTTTATTTTCCCGCATTGTCGAGTTTTCTTGCTGCTCACAACTTACTCTCTCTCCATGAACGAAATTTTGTGTTGCTTGTGCTTTTTTCATGAACGATCATTTGCAGTACACATCGCAATCATTTCATGGAATAAAAAAACCCACATGTTCATTCATGTGCAGTAAAAAAAACAGAAGGAACAAAATTTCTTCATGAAAAGTGAGTTCCGAACAACAAAGAAACACGAACAGTCAAGAAAATTAAAAAACCAATAAATATTCATTCGTGTGCGGTGAAAAAATACAAAAAGCAGAATGACCTTTTTTCTTTTTGAGCCATTAAAAAAAACAAAAAGCAAAATAAGATTATTGAAAACTTTTCTAATCTAAACTAATATTGGATAGGAAGCCGCTAATTTTTAATAACAGCTGCATATATCCTAGGCATACTATTGACAATGGCCGTGGAGTTCATTCGATGTTGCGTACCATGCATTTTGGCATATAATGTATTGCTCTGCAGCATTTCATAGATTCTCTATACAATATACCCACGCAAATTTCTTTTATTTAGTTTTCCTCTAATTGCACGTGCGGAGATGCCAATACCACATTTTTTTAGAAAATATTCTTTGAATTTCTCTCAAGGATTTAAATAGTTATACAACTTAGGCCATATAAGTAAAGGATTCCTTCTACAAGTTATTTCTCTAGGACTAGTAACTTGTGCAACATTTTTGCATGCCCCATAGATGTCGATATGACCTAATGCGTTTTACACCATCTTCCTTGAGCTTATTTGCTGAATATCCTGACGCTGAATGTCGGTGCATCATTTAATTTTTTTTTGGGTAATAAATATTATATTAAAATAGTTTGGTGCATAATAGAGAACGAAAAATGACACTGAAGATGGCACATAGCCGAAACCGGTTTGTCTCCAAACCAAACTTGACATGTGATGACGGAAATTCGTTCCAAAAAAGGTACCTAATTTATTTCATTTTAATAATTAGAAAAAATAAATGCTTTTGAATGCAACACATATTAAGTGTGCTAACTTAATGTCCACCACTGTATATCCATTAATTCCTAATGTTAAGATTGCTGTTAAAATTAAAAAAAATTATTCAGTTGGAACTTGCCTCCGTCTCCTTGGCGGCATCCCCACTCTCAACATCTTCTGTAGAGTCTTTGCCTTCACTTGTGTCATCTTCATTATCGTCGGCTGCTTCTACACCTTCATCATCATTTTTAATATCTAAATCAGACTTTTTCTTTTTGGGACTAGATTTTGTGTTCTCAGCAGCAGCGTCAGCAACATTCTCATCATCTGGCTCAGGAGCATCTGTTTTTTTAGCTTCTGCATCAGATTCCTTTTAAACAACAAACATATCAAATATAAAAACGCACAATGTTATTAAAACAATTTAATTAATTTTTCGTGCAACACAAAATTAAATTTATTAAATTTTTCAAACTTGAAGGTCTTTTTAAAAATTATTTTATTTTTTATCGATATTTCTCTACTTCAATGTGTAGCAAGCAGCATTTGTATTAACATGTGTACAAAACATATATTAACTATCTTATTTTATGATCTAAGTGCCTATATATCTGCGAAACATTATCTGTATCTGCTTTAAAATTAGTTCTTCAAGCTTGTAAAATTTAATAAATCAAATTAAAAAAGATCAAGAAAATCTATATTTCGAACAAAACACAAATTGATAAATGCCACTAAGTAAACTACTAAACTAGCAATAATTTTAATTGTATTTACCTTTTTGCCACCTTTGCTTAAGAAGCGATACAATGAGAATGCCAAAGGTGCTACAATAAGTACAATGGCAATTCGCCAGCTCCAAGGATTTGCTTTACCATAAGCTATAATTTTATTTAAAAATGTATCCTACATAAATGAAAAATAACAACCAAAACAAAAGCTCATAACAAAGTGCTAAATGATATTAAACAAGTGTGTATATAGCAATAATTCATACGTATTATATTACTTATATTAGCAGTAACTTAAAGTAAATAAAGAGAATTAAAAATAAACCTCTTTGGATCGCCTGTATAGATAACAGGCATAACAACAGGCTGGTATGGCTAAATACAGGAAATACAAAGCCCACCAACCGGGTTTGTAATTCATGTGACGCATCAAACGATGCCATAAGGTTTTCTTTTTTTCGTGTTAAAATTAACATTATTATTAATTATTACGTTAACGTTGTTATTGTACCGAATACTTACAGATTCTTTGTCTATGTATTTACGTTTAATATCAAAAGTTTTTCTGGCATAATCTGCAGCAATTTCCACATCATCGGTGATAATGAGATTATCGAACAAAATATCACTGGACATGGACCACAATTCAATACCAATAGAAGACTGTAAAAATTAATAAACCGAATGTTAATGAAGTTAGTTTGTGTGTGTGTGAGTAGATACTAATGATTAAAATTATATTTTCAGGATACATTAGAAATATAAATAAAAATTAAGAAAATTAGACAATATCTACTTACTATGGGAGTCATTTTGAAGGGTGTTAGATCTTCAAAGAAGTCAGGATTGGGTATTTGTCTGGGAGTCCACTTCCCTCTGTAGTTTGGATTATCAATCATAGGTGCACGCCATTTACCCTTATAATCTTTGTTGGCTACTAAAGGTGCTTTCCATTTGCCACAACCCACTGCTTTTTCACAGATTGGATTATCAACTAGAGGTGCTTCCCATTCACCATCCATTTCTGAATCCCAATCATCTGGTTTAATGGCAGAGGGATCTGAAATATATATAAAAATAAAGATTTAATGTTAACTTATCCACAGGGTGTTTGCCAGGAATCGCAATAGAACTCGCTATTGTTATGAGAGGGTTTTAAGATAACGACGGCCCGCAACCCAAAGCCAACGAGACGTTGCAGGAACTTCAATATTACGTGAAATAACGTGGCTACAATGCCTAATTTCAGGGTACATCTGGAAACATGTGTTTAAGCAAAAGGGCGTCATCTACACGATGTTATTTTTGCTACGGTTTTTTTAATGACTTTTCTTGAAATTCCGAGTTTTTAGAATACATTGTTTAAAAATAATTTGGTTTAACATTTAAAAATGTTTGGCTTTTTGAAACTAAAACGATTGTAGGTAAACACCCTGTATATTATCATATTGATTGATTAATTGTATCTTGAGTCCCTGTGTCCTACGTTGTAGTTTTAAAGCCTTATCTTCTTGTGACTAAGAATCCTAAGCACTCCTATTTTTCTGTTTCTCTATTAACATTTAATTTTCATACTTTGTTTCAATCTGCCGTCTCCCTTCCCTTAAAGTGCCCTTTTCTCCACTACCCTTTTTTCCACATTTATTTTTGTCTGTAGCGTCAAGTTAGTCAAGCTATTTCTCAACCTAATCTATTCTTACCAGGAATCATTTCCGGTTCACCTTCCAACCAACCATCAGGCATGGTTGCTGAGGGATCTGGAATTTGTGGTGGGGCGTCATCATCCCAATCTACTGGCTTTTGGGCAGATGGATCGGGTATCTAAATTAATAGAACATTTAATTTATGGTTTTAAAATATTTGTACGCTAATTTTTACCTTTTCACGTTCATCCCAATCTTCGGGCTTCTGATCTTTTGGATCGTCAATTTCACGTGGCGGATTAACAGCTGGATTAAAATCATTCAGTAGAGAACCCTCATTTATAGCTTTATGGTCCACTCGAATTTCATACGAATTATCAGGACGTACAATTAAAGTATATAAATGTGGTAATTTATCTTTAAAAGGTTCCTCCAAACGGTCCCTATTGGTGAGAAAACGAATACAAATAGTCATTTTTAATGTCAAAAATAATCAATAAATAGTAAATAAAGTTTTCTGTTTGTATTGCTTTCTTTCTTATATATTTTGTCTTAATACGCACAACTAAACCACAAAAAGACGGTGTATTGGACAAATATTTAAACCACATACAAAAAATAATTACTTTGCTTTACGGCAATGCTTTTCAGTAATGCTGCCGTTAATAGGATTAACATGGCGAAAAATAAAGTGCATTTTAATATCATTGCCACACTTATCGGGGCCAAACATAATAGTGTAGGGAGTTTTATCATTAAACTGCAAGAAAAAAGAAATAAAATTAAAATGAAATATGAATTTAGTAAAAATTAAAGCAGTATAAACCTCCTCCCAACAAAAAAAAACATACCAACCTTTGTAAGGTCGTCAGTACTTTTACCAGCCGACAACAATTTAATGTATGAACCGCCACACTCTTGACCCTCCTGCAACACCATACACACACACATAAATTTGTTTAAAGAAAAAAAATTAAAAAATGGCATTAAAAAAATAAAGAAAGATTAGAAATAATTAGATTAGATTTTACTTATGTACATACATTTCAACAAACCAGTATTCAACCTACCTGCAATGTTACTTCATACTGAACCACTAACGGTTTGTCCTCCTTAAAGGTAAATGGTTTAGTTAGCCTAGAGGCAATGGCGGCATGTTTCGCTTTCGATTTTAATACTAATCCAATATCATTTTTCCAAACAATACGTTGCGGTGCTTCCCAATTCCAAACGCCATCGTATTTTGCTATCTCTTCAGCAATATCATCTTTTTTAGCCTGAGATTTTACCCATTGTTTTTGGGATTTTTCAATATTATCAAAATGATCCACAAAATAAAATTTACTGGAATCATATTTAGGACTTTCATAAACTATTTCTTCGCCATTGTCATCAGTTGCTAAGGCAACACTGTCTTCCTTTTTATGTAAAAATAAAAAAAAATTTTAAAGCAATCATAAATACGCATATCGTTCAAGATTTTATATCTTTAAATAGACATAAACAAATTATTAATTATATGGTGAGGCAGTAAAATTGTACTCTTAAAATGACCTAGTTTAGGTTGTAGGCCTACTTGAGTGGATAATTTTGTTACTTTTCCAAATTTGATTACACCCAAAATATTGAAAGTTATCGATAAAAACGAGTGTTTGCGAATTCGAGGAAAAAGTTTTTAATCTGTCTTATTTTTGTACCGATTTTGAAATTTCAAACGGTGTTATTGTATTCAAAAAATTTTGACACACATTTTTGGAAATACGTTTGAAAAGAAATTAACAACTGGGTCCACGATGACGAAAGTTAACATTTGCTTGAATTCGAATAAAAATTGAACTGATTTGCGTCCTTCTAATATTCATCTTTCTGAATTAAATTATTTACTAAATAAATACATTTATAAAACAGATCATTAGAGGGACGCACATCAGTTTTTTCTATTAGAATCAAGTGAAGGTTAACCTTCGACATCGTGCACCAGGCAGTAAAAATTTATTTTAAATTTTTTCAACTTTGGCGAGATGTTTTTGCAACACTTTGTGTAGAAACCAAGTTCTTTTTTAATTTTCTTTCAAAACGCATTTAGTGGCGTAAACTAAATCGTTTATTATCGATAACTTTTGATTTTGAGGGTTTAATCGGATTTCTTAATATGACAAAATTATCTGCTCTGGTAGGTCTACAACCTATACTAACGCTTTCGCCACATAGAGCTATTGTTTTCTTATTAAATACATACAAGTCTTATTTGCGAAAAGGCATGAAGGTGTCAGTTTTCGAGTAATTACTTGTAGATAACACCGATTCGATAAGTGCGCACTTTTTTTTAAAAGGCTTACACTTGTCATGGACAAAAAAAGTTAAGTAAGAAAATCATTTTATTCTTTCTGTTAATACACACTTTTAATTCATATGATAAATTTAAATACATGAAAGGTCATTAAACACTAGCAGCATGGAGAAATCATTTTCTGTGCTATTATACACTTCATTAGAGTTCTTTGTGCCTTTCTACAGAGTAAGTGTCAAGCAATCAATGTACATTCATTTAACCCAATAATCAAAGTAAATGAAATTCGTAGGTTTCATATTGGATTTCGATTAGAAAAAAGTTTAGACCAGTTTCGCGTTTTGTTTTTATCTATCGGTTTGATACGATAATCTAAATTAAAAAAAAAAAAGCACAACCGATTTCATTCCTGATAATTGACTAAAGCTAAACATGTGATAGTAAAGATTACTAATATATACACACAAAGTTTCCTAGAAATTGAATCGTATTGTACATATAAAGAACTTGGTCCTCATTTTGATCTCAGTAGCCGATATTTTTAGATAGGAACTTGGCTTTATTTTCACATTTATGCTTTTTTGAGGATCTGAGTCTTTTTTTCCAAATTATTTTTGTTTGTTAACTTATGAATTATAAAATTTCAGCTCTCTAGCTATAGTGGAAGTGTCACATACAAATAAGGTGGAAATAAGGTGTGTTTGAAACACGATCATAACCCAACAAATAAAAATAAACAAGTTTGAATTTAATTAGCTTAAAATATACTAATAAATACAACGATTATAAAAAGATAATGCAAATATTATGACGTACGGTTCATTAAAAAAAAAACTGATATTAAAAATAACCGATTGCTAAGTTTCGAAATTGATTTAATACTAATAGTAAAATAACAAATTTTAGTAGTGGGCACTGCCACCATTATTAGAAATTACTTTAAAAATTCGATTCACTCAGCATTCAGCGTTAAATCGATCGTATATAATCTCATGATATTGAACTCCCGTCATTTTTTATTGTATCCTTTAGATTCCGCCTCCGTATACTTTTCTAACAAAGTACCACCCAAACATTTCCAATTTTATTAAGATCCGGAGAATGTGGAGCTAAATTTAACTTTTACAATTTGTTCACGAATCCACAGTTTCCGCTGTGCCTACGGTGTGAGTGCAAATAAGTTCTTAATTTGTGAAAACTCGCATTTTTAGTTATTTTTTTCTGTTGACATGACTGAAAATAGCCAAATTCTACGGCTATTTGGCTACACTAGACTTTTGTGGGACTTTTTGAAGTCTATTTTAGCAAACCAGGGTTACCTTAAGAAGAAATATAACACCTGCTGCAACTCAATTCTAGAATAATTTAATTCCTTCGGCACTCATTGTAATACAGCTGTCTAATTGGCCATAATCCGCCGTAATACAAAAAAACAATAATTGATACTAATAATTCATTACTACGACTACCCGTCCCTATTGGGTATCCCTCTAACCATTTACAAAACAAAAGAATCTGGCAACACTCATTGCATTTGACATAGCACTTCGTACCAGCATAGGAAGCAGAGGTAAACGGTTGAGGTTATGTCACAGTTACCCATCAACATATACAAAATGTTGACAAAGGGTTCAACGAACGTCATATGTACACAATACGCTTAAATAGGAAAGAGTTAATTAACACAATTTAAAGCGTAAATAAATTTATATGAAAACCGCTCATATTGTAAAAGTAACTCGCAATTGTGCCTAGAACAGCAAAATTAAAAAAAAAAACACTGACGTGTACATCGCACCAACCCCTATTACAAAAATAACCAACCAACCGGTCGTTGGGTGTGCGGTCATTTTCATATAAAGAATAGCTTTTCTTTAATAAGCCGTTCTGATTTCGCATTTCTGCAAGTTTCACTTACTTGAAAATCCTCCACCATACCATCATCAAAATCTTGTCCCTCTTCTGCTCCACTGACCGTATTTATAAATTGTCCAACTAAAAGATTGACTGCTAATAAAAGCACTATTGATGCACAATGCGTTCTCCGCATTTTGTTTACTTCTATGATGCCTACTAATCAAACTGAAACGGAAAAGTTTATGAAACAGAAACAAATAATTTTAGTTTATCAGTTTTTTATCCTAATCAAATTATCCTAGACCATGATAGTGTTTGTGAAAACTATTACTTACCGCTTTAATTAATCACTATATTTTCACAATGCAATTTTCTAAAAAACTAGTAAAAGTGAAAAGGAGCTGGCACACGTAAGAATACAAAATAAAAAGGTGGTAGAAAAAGTTACAAACACAGCTGCCACATTTTAACGATTTGTAGCACAATTTGATTTGTCGTCGTTTTGATACATACAACGAAACTTTCTTAGTTTTCTTTTTCTAGTTATTCTGGTACTAGAAGATAAATCCTGATATAGAATACTTGGTAGAATATTTGAACAACTTTTCAATATGTAGACATTGCTGCAAAAAAAAAAAACTTTGAAAATTTGCCATTCGGGAAATACAATATTAATTTGTAGTATTGTGCAAACTTCATCACCATCAACCGCCGTTAAGTCGATCTAATCCACCTAAACCTAATGTATTAAAGACGATAAAAGTAAATTTTAATCTTAAGTAATTTAATTTTTAGGCATACGTTGGTGTGCTCTATACTTTTTATTCAGAAAGAGAATTTATTTGATATGAAAACTTTGAATACAGTAAAAGTAAAAATTTTATAAGACAACTAGCAGAATGAAATACACACGCATTCAACATTCTTCCTATATTTTCTACTAATTTTGTATCCTATGTAAACATTTAACCCAGCACCAAAGACAGATAGAATACGAGAATGAATATTACTTACTCAAACAAGATCATATCTCGAAAAAATTAATTTTTGGAGCTAATAATGCAGAATATTTCGTTATGTCCTACTTTATATCGTGCATAAAATTATCTTTACTCTCCACGTTTGAATAAAATATGCCGTTATTTTTGAGTTATGATCTTGGTTGTGTAAATGAGCGATATGTGTGTATCAGAGATCTGCATGATTACGAATCAAACGGCATAATTTTGCATTTGCCAAAATGAATATTGAGCTAGGATTTAACGTTAAAAAAATACTGTTATTGAGAAATACATGTCACTGCTTGGAATTTTTGTGTATTCAGATGATTCACAAAAGCAATGAATCGGTATGTTGTCTTCTGTTTATTAAACGAGAATCTCCATTTTCCACATTTCTTATTGATTCTAAAGCCAATATGTTAAATTTTCTATAAACATTTCTAAATGGTTTCTTAAAACTATTTGAAAATGTTGAAAACATATGCATACATACTGTTTTATTAAAATAAGACTTCATCTACTCAATGTCCTTTTGTGAGTTAATTGATTACTACAGAAAACGATCAAACAACAATATGATTTTTTATTTATTTTTGCTACCGCCACTTAAAAAAGAAGAGTGTATTTATGACAGTCAGTTGTTAGAGAGTTAACTCTACAAGCAATACCATTAGTAGATTTTGTTCAAAAGTTGTATGGTATCTATGCATTTTGATGCAAAATATCGTATAAACAACAATTTTATGGAAATTGATCTGGCAGCTTTCGTACAGTAGAATATATTCCACATGAAGAAATATAAATATGTGGATTTTGACTATGATGACAGCTGTTTAGGTGGAGGGTTGCATACAACAGAAATGTACAGAAGAAATAAAATGAGTATGTTAGATTTTGTTTTATCTATGTACGATTAAAAACAAGAATTTTGTATACATTACATATCGTCGTGACTAGCAATACATCGGTTCAGCCATTGTACATTTTGCTGGTCGCACAGGAATTTGAATCGTCGCTGCTGATGGCCTGTTCGTGTTCAAACAACGTTGTCCGAACATATGTTCGTACAACGCTGTTTTTCCTTTATACAAGCAGGCAAAATAAAATATGTGTGTGTGTGTGTATGTGTGTGTGTGTTGCGAACAAATTTGTGGCTAGTCAAAACGTAGTGTATCAAAAATGTTAGTAGCTGAAAGAGAGTAAATAGAAGAATACAAAATTTATTTCAAGTTTTGAAAATTAGAAATAAAATTAAAAGTACAAGTAAATATTAAACTTTTTTGTTAAATTAAGATAATTCTCAAAATGTTTCTGGCAATGCTAATTGCGCCCGAGCAACCCATTTTAATTACGTCTTTTAATTACTTAAACAACAAAAAATGGAGCTATATATGCATTAGTATTATTCCAAAATTTTTTTTACCTTTCCTTCTTAACAAATTCTGATATTCTTTTCGACATTTTATGCAAACAAATGCTGTCACAAATCACAAAACAAAATCATAAGAAAATTTTATGGAACCAAGGTGCAGCAGTAGTACTCTGTTTATTTGTATAGAAATATGTTGACTATATTAATTATTTGACTGGACAAATTTGACAAGGAACTTATGGAAGCGCAATTTTTTTCTTAATACGAAATTTGCTTTTGAGCTTTTGTAAAGTTCATTTAAAAAAAATAACAATAAAATTAATACTGACTGCTTTTTACTGCAGTACAAGAGCTAATACATATTGTTTTTGCTGTGGAAATATTTTTTGACGACACAGGGTGCCCAATTTGTCTCTATTCTAGTTGCCGCTTCTCCGACTGAGTAAATATGATTTTTGCTTTATAATTTGGTATAAAATCAAAACTTTCATTCATTATTTATATTTCATTACAAAAGTAAGAAAAAATCCAATCTAAATTGTAAAACTAATTCTTGGAAAATACACCCTGTTAGTTTTTCCATATAAACAATTGCCTTTCAAATTGTTTCAAAGAAAAGAAATGTTGAATAATGTTGCTATACATATTTAAATGTTTCATTAAATTGAAAGAGTACAAGTCCAGCAACATTATTCCATAAATTTTGCTTATGAGTTTTTTTTGTATAAAAATTTGACAGCAGTTCTAATGAAATGTTGAACAGCGTAACAGACTATACGAAATAATATAGAGGTCTATTGTTTCACTTGAAAATTTAAACACAGTGTGAATTTTTCAAGAGTGTATTTATCTAGCCGGTCAAATTTGATTTTTAAAAAGTTTTCGTCGTTACTGGCTCTAATTGTTGTTGAATGACTAGAGTAAAATAGGCGACTTATCCCGATTTCCCACTAGCTGCATCTGCACGTTTGTCTTAGTCGGAACTTAATCATTGTTAAAGCTGCCCATTGCTTACGCGATTCCTAAGTGTGAAGGTATCTTACAAAATGTTTAACATTTTGGAATACAATATCAGATAAAAGTGCGCCTCTGGTTAGCCTCACAAATGCGAGCCCTTTTGAACACATTTTTCATTACATTCTCACACACTACACGCGGTATTTCATTAATTTCAGCACGAATATTTTGTTTGAGTTGCTCCAGAGTTTCTGGTTTGTTTGCTTAAGCCCTGCTTTTCAGATATCCCCACAAGAAGAAGCGCGGAGCAGTCAAATCAGGCGACCGTGGAGGCCTTCTCGTCGCAGTAATCTTTGATTGATTTTGATAAAACGGTTTAATGATTAAATACGTTGGCTTACCGAATAATTTTCCATAATAAATTTGCCACGTCTCTACTTCACGACTGCCAAATATGAACTGTTTACCAAAATGGCAAAACAAAGTAGTATACCTTCCCGGCGAACACCCTGTATAATTAAAGGAGGTACATAGGTACCAGAGTTGTGTTTTCTATGCTTGAAAAGCGCTTTTGTTGTATTTTCTGGCAATGTTAAATGATCGTGAGAGGTTATAGTTTCTGCAATATATGACCTGACGTTGGCAAAGCTATTCTCAAAGAGAAGAAACAAATAATCAAAAGAAAAACTTCGACGCGAAACTGTAGATGTATTGAAAGCTGTGTTTAGAAATGACAATGATGATAATATGAGTGGAGGGGATCATAGCTTGATTTACTGGCTCAAAGTTATCCTCAAAGTAATATCAAGTGGTCACAAAGTCTATTTGGAAAAATTTTCACCTTGCGAGGCTTTCCTGTCCATCTCTTTCGCATTGCTTCATTGGTGATTAAACATTGGAGTTCCTATAGAGATCAACCGCTCCACCTATTACGAGGCTTCATTGCCCATCCCTATCGGAATCTTGCGTTCCAGCGCCTTAGAAGTACCTTTAAAGATTGAAAGGCATATTTGTCCATCTCTATCGGATTCTTCCCTTGGCCAATTAATACCGGAGTTTTATCAGAGATTAACCTCTTCGTCTCATGCGAGGCTTCCTGCTTTATACCTGTAATGCAGAGCTTCATTTGCACGGGTAAGTCTGTATCAAAACTGAAAATCGACTGGTTTCCAGAGACCGCATACTAGAAACCAAGCACCCGGCTGACCATGCATCCCCGGCGTATGCTGTTCCACCATGGATTAGGGATTTTCTATACGAGGGTGTTAACTGCTCCCCGCTTGATTTATTTAGTCTTTAAAGCTACAACCCATAGTTCTGCAGCAACTTCTAGAAGTATGCTTTTTTTACTATCGACTTGACATGGAAAGGGTTGACAATTAAAAGAAAGATTTACGAGGAACAAAGTGCTCCATTAGTTTAACCACCGGTACCATGTACTCTTAAAAACACATTTTTAAGAAGTGATCTCCTGCTAAAGTAATATTCCTAATAAATAGTTCCAGTCGACGCTACTGGAACTTTTTCACATATTTCTAAAATATATTTCTATCCATCCACCATCATACTTAATCGTACGATTCACCCAGAACAAATCTGACAGAATTCTGTCGCACTAGAAAATACAACTCTGGACGCATAGAAAATATTATTTTATGAATTTTTTTAAAATTTGTAACAAATCCCTTTGGAATAAATTTGTCACGCATAAATTAAAGGCCCTTCCACTCTATTGGATTGAGTAAAACGACTTGCCGAAATTCAAATTAAATAAGAAAGTATTATAGTGCGAAAATAAATCTGGATTGAAATTCGGCAGTGTATGGCTCTTATTATTTTTTGAAATTTTCTAAGATCTTAGACTTTTCATTCCACCAGGGCTGTATTTTTACAGAAGTGGAATAATGTAATAGACAAACAAAGTAATGAAAACGTTTTACTTTTTTATTTTTTTGCCAGAACGATTATCGCTAAATTTCTCTCTGCAAAAATTCAGTGAAAATGTAAACACTTGCACTGTGGTGTGAAAGGGTCTTAAGCTACGCTATTATACTTTTTCGTAGAGCACGATTAAATCTGATAGTTAAACTTCTGTGTAGAAATGACGTGCAAATTTCAAAGCCATATCGGCAATAATATAACTAATTTTCATTTTACCTTTAACTGTTCGTCCTTCTTTTGAACTGGCCAATTTTTAATATGGATGACTTTTTGG
The DNA here is from genome assembly GCA_963932375.1 of Phania funesta. Taxonomy (NCBI): domain Eukaryota; kingdom Metazoa; phylum Arthropoda; class Insecta; order Diptera; family Tachinidae; genus Phania; species Phania funesta. The sequence continues at coordinate 9,609,638 of OZ010652.1, forward strand.
TTAGTGAGTACGTTTCACTCTTGAAGTATTTTTCTACATTTTAAATTTTAATACTAATCGAAAAAAAAAAACTTGAAATGTTACTTAACGTTTAAAGATTTGTTGACTCGTATGTCCTTTTGCTGTCTATTTGTTGTACGTACGTATGTATGTGTTCTTTGAAATGCACTTCTGCATAATTGAATGTTATTTTATGTGCATGTGTGAGAGTGCTGGCCTATTTGGAGAAAAGTTGAGCTGGATTTATTCGACCAAACACTGATAGTTTAGGCCCGCTAGCAAGTTAATACTTCACACTTGCACACTTTTACACACATGTATAGGGGGCAAATGTTTGTATTTGTTGTAATTTAGTGAGCATCTGAAAGTGTTTGTATTTGTGCAAGTGTTTGTAAAACAAACAATTTCTAATATTCACATATTGTAAAAATTTTCAGTAGCTGTCAGTTCTATTTTTTGATTTTCTGTAAAATTCAATTCGTATGATGCTGCCTGCATCTTCATTTTCTTATTATTCATTTGCACATATGTATGCATGTATGTGTGCGGTGATAAATTGGTATAAGTGCATGTATTTGAGACTTTCAACAAGTCGTTGTCTACTCATTTCCTATTCGCAAATTAGTTATGATTAGTTTTGTTTGCTCTTTGCATAAGTAATCACTTCAATTGAGCAATCACTGTTTACTGCCGCAGCATCATAATGATTTACGACATCTTAAACAGTCACTACCTGTGAAAGACATTGTCAGAGGCAAGATGTATATTTACTCTTTAAACTAGAGACTTTAGCTAAGCGGATAAAGTAAAATGTTTAAAAATAGGAAAAATGTTTATATAAAAGGGTGACCAGATAAGCACGATAGGAAGAGAAATTTTAAATAAAACAACAACGGTGGGAGATATCAAATTGATTCTGGCTCTATTTTTAAGCAGCCTTTATGCCATTATATGCAATGGCATTCGATTCAAACTGATACCTCGGCTGCGCTGGCAGTGTTTCAAAATGATTTTTATTCAATATACGTGTCAGCCCAATCGCAAACCGTAAAACAAGCCGCCATTTCTGGTTGGTCTTCTATAGTGCCCGCTGCGGCGGCTATGTATCAATATCTGCCTGATTGGTGGCTGAAGGTTCAAAAGAGTTTACTCACATTCAAATTTTTCTACGGTGTGAAGAATTGGCTGCGTTTGGAAGCCATGATGACGAGCGACCTTTCGCAATGAAACACACATTTCGTATTTACATCATAGCCGAACTTTTTCTAGAGTATTTTTTAATAATTTTCACACGTTCAGTACGCGGAAACGATGCATGATTAAATGGCAAACCTTACTGAATATTTTGACAGCTGGATAACAATTGGAAAAACCACTTTTTTGATAAGGGAATTTTTTTCTTAAAATGTACTTTTCTTATTAAGGTATTTTTTTAATACTTTTTTTTTAGTAAGGTACTATTTTTAAAATTAGTATATTTAAAGTTAATTTTTAATAAAACCTAGAAAAGAAACTTTTTAAAACTGGACCAAAGTTCCTCTTCATCTGTTAGAAGGTATGTCGTAAAGGCATGTCTTCACAGGTACTTCTTATGAAAGGTCCTTTTTGGGAGGTGCCTTTTTTGGTAGCTACTATTTTTTAAAAATATTTTTTTTTAAAAAGTACTGGTTATGAACATATATATGTGTGTATGTATATGCATATACATGCCAATTCCTGAATGTTATATTAAAAAAATTTAATTATTTCGGTTTACCATTACTTAACACGGGAGTTGCAATTTCTGTAAGGTCGTGTTGTACAGTGTAATGAGTTCGATAGTAGGTACTTATTTTGAAAGTTGCATTTTGAAAAGACGCTTTAATACTACTTTTCATGCGCTCACTTTTCAAAATGTACCCTTTTTTATAGGTGAATTTTTAAATTTACATACCTTTAAAACAGTATTTTTTTGCCGGTACCTTTTTCTTAACTTTTAAATAATTTTATTTAATTTTAAATACACTGTTGCTTTAATCCTCATCTTCAAATTGTTATCAATTTATATACTTTTTATTATTGTGTGTATATAGGAATGTACATATGCATTCTATGTATGCAATTTGGTCTAAGCTAAATACATAAAGTACTTTATGTGCTTTTTTAAACTTGAAAATTACTTAACTTTCGTAAAAAAAAATGCCAGAAAATCTGAAACGGAAGTTGAAAACCAAATGCCAAATTACTTTTACTCGTTCACTTATGATTGTGTGGTGGAGAATACTAATAAGTTCGTTTCATATGCAGGATATACATATATGTATGCATACAAACATATGCATTATGTCCATATGCAAGTAAGTGTGTAGGTACACAGTAGTGATGTACGATGTTGCCTTACTTCCTTTCCATATTTTTTTAAATTTGCCAACAACATTTAGTTAAAAAGTAAGACACATCTAGAAGTGAATTGCTAAAATGAGTTGTCGTTATGTTTTCATGTTTTCTGCTACAAGGGCGGGAAATGTTGAGAGTTTGTGGCAGTCATGTTATTTTGGCGGCATTTGTCTACTACTACTATTTCTTATTCAGGCACTGATGCCAAAACACAACAAAAACACAATCGTAAGCTACACGATTAAGCTGTCCAGTCAACTGCTCGTTTGGAAGAGTTCCCCATTTTTGCTAGAAAAATAATTTTTAGCAGTGGAGGGCTATGGTTTTTTTTTTTTTTGGAAAAATGGCCGCATAAGCAAGCAAAATTACCACATAAGGAACGCCGCAAACCCACATGAGTTTCACCATGTGCCGATGCATCTACAAAGTGTTGTTTGGTAAATATTTTGGATAGGTGGCAGCATTGGTTCGTACTTATTCTACGACAATTATCACCGTCAACGACAAGTACAGCAGATCAATTATTGACACTCTGCTTTAACTAATGAAGGCTATCGTTATCTCTCGTGCCAGTGACGTAGATTAGCTCTGCCAGACTTTTTCTTATGCGGAGCTATGACAGATCCTTATGAAATGTGTCGCATTTATAATTTAAAAAAAATCTCACTTCGATAAAATATTATAAAATATAAAAAAATTATTTTTCCTATTATTCTAATTTTTATTAAAATCTTTCTAATGAAATTTAGAAAAAAAAATTGGTAAACAATATAAAACTTCGTACTTATTTGTAAGATTTTGATAGAAGTTTGCAGCTAGCTAGAGGAGGAATTAAGTGTTTAGAATTTACTCTAACTAGATGTACAGTTTAAGCCCAGATGGCGCTGTAGTGATCCGAATTAGATTATATCGGGTGTAAAAATTCATTGGCTACTTTTTTCACTTTCGGTAATATTGAGCCATTTCAAAAATGACTCACTTCAAGTCTTTTAATTATTTTAACCGTTTAAAAGATTTTTTATTGCATATTGTAAAATGTCCATAGAATTTAAATATAAATTTCGAAGTACATTTTTGGAACGAATTTCGTTGTCCCTTTTCAAGTTTGTTTGGGAGACAAATAGGTTTCGGCTGAGCCATCTTCGTTCTCAGAACAAGAAATAACACTGACGATGGCACATAGCCGACACCAATTTGTCTCCAAATCAAACTTCTTCCAAAAATCTACATTAAAACAGTCTGTCGGAATATGAAATCAATAAATAAATTATAAATAAATTTCGATCGTTAGCTTCCTCAGTTTTACAAATATATATTATAATACCAACAACTTCAATAATGTCCGTATTAAATTTAATAATACAGTCATCCTTCATTTTTCACCTCTCTTTCCTCTCACAGCCGCGTTCATGTGAGATAAAGTTGGTCAGGATGTTTTCCTTTTTAATCCTCTTTGTCTATGTGATTACGAATTATTTAAGCACACATTACAAAGTAAATATACGCTTATACACCTCTTATCAAAACTAAGCTGTTTCTAATACGTAGACGTGCGAGCGTATGCCCATTAAACACATATGTACATAATGTTAGCAGTGTGCTGCTGCATATACCGACATATACTAAGGCCGTTAACCAAAAGTCATCTACATCCTTAAATCATTATTGTCACACTGATGTTCATTTAGCCAAGGAGCGCAGATAACGTGATTTTGTTATGCAACTACACAAAGTTTTACTCTTTTTGTGTGCAGTCCGTGCTGCTGTTGCCTCATTTATTTGTCTGCTGTCTATCGAAAAAAGAACTTTGTTATTTGTCTGAGTTGTAATTCTCGTATCGTTACTGGCCGAAAAGCCTGAAAATAGAAAAAAAATTTAACAAAATTTTAAAGTGTTATGTCAATGTGTGAGAAAGTTGTTTGTATTTACATGTTATACGAGGGTGGGTCAGAAAGATTCCCCTTTCGAATATAACCTTTTTTCAAAAGTGACTTAAAAAAAAAGAATTAAGTATAAATTAAAGCTTGTAGAAAATACGTTTATTAAATATTTTTTGGACATTTCCAAGCAGCTTATTTTCGGATCATTTTATTTTATTCTTTTTGTTTGCTGAAATCCGAAAAAAAGGCTTTCGGAAGGATATTTTCTAAGTATACTGCTTTTAATATGCTTGTAATATAAAATACCTTTCTGAAATTTTAAAATAAAAATATGAAAAATTAGCTTAAAAAGTATTTCATAAAGTACTTTTTGTTAAAGGGACCATTTCCAAAAAAGTACATTTTCTAAAAAAAATTCAAATTTCTAAAACAACACTATTGTGAAAAATATTGTCATGTTGCTCAAAGTATTGACGATCACTAGCTGTGACCTTTTTTCAGCTATCTAACATTAAATGGATACAGCGCCAGAAGAACTAAACCTCTTTTGTAGCTGGAAACGAATTAAGCCAATTTTGAATGCCTTCCACTAAAGTGGATCGTATTTCAGGCAAACTGTTCTGCATCCTCCAAACAAATGGTAGACTATAGGGCGGATGAGATAAAACTATCTTCCCGATATTTTCTAAATAATATTATGACGAGCATTGTCATGGTGGAAAGTTAAAGCTTCGTGTCTGGTAGCATATTCTAGATTCGTTCATTGCTCTCTTCAAATAAATCAATTGTTATCTGTACAGGTCTCCTGTGATAGTCTGACATAGATATTCATCGGCTAATGCCTTTAAATCTGTCCTAAACAAATTCTTCCCAACTAATAATGTCGCTTTCGTTTCTCAAATAAAATGTTGCCCTATTAAAAAGTACATGCTTAAAAAACCTCAATATTTGGGCCATGCCTCATGACATTATTAATGATAAAATCTAAAAAAACATCATGCTTTGTGGCCGTAAACATAGTTCGAGTGTAACAAAAGGAAAAAACATTTTACATTTTTTCTAGAAACGAAAACACTATAAGAAAGTACTTGCTGTAAAAAAATACTTTCTAAAGGATTATCTTTTATAAAAAACTTTCTCTTTTTTAAAAATATTGATTAAAAATTAACATTTCCAATAAAAATACTTAAAAAAAAATAATTATTATAAAATAATACCTTCTCCAAAAAATAAATTTACCTTTCTAAATGAGTAACTTTTCTTAATAAGAAACATGTCCAAAAAGTACCTCATATAAAAAAGTATCTTTTCTAGAAATTATAACTGATAATATTTTTAAAAAATTATCGTCTAAAAAAAGAAGTGCCTTATCTAAACCATTTCTAAAAAAGGTATCTCTTAGAAAGAAGTACAGTTTTCAGGGTATAATTTTTAATAAAGTCGATTTTTTTAAATGTATCCATTCTAAACGTTATCTTTATTTTTAAGAAACTTTTTAGAAGTGGATTTTTTTAAGAAACACATTTTGCAAAAGATCTTTTTCTGACAAAAAAAAAAAAAAATTTATAAAAAGTTCAGCATTTAACATGCAAATTTCTTTTTATAAGACAACATTGAAAATGCACTTTTAGAATTATAGGCAACCCCCTCCTGATTACTTGATTAAGATGCAATCATGAAAGGTTCTTTTCAGATTTTTTACCCTTCATTTAGTTTGTGTATGTGATTACCGCCACTTGTTATCTCTAAGTGGCATAAAAATAATCCTAACAACGAAATTACTAATACAAACACATGACACAGTAAGAGAAAAAAAGACTACATACTTACATACACATACATATACACATACGTATAAAATGAAAAGGCCAAAAATATAGGTTGCATTAAAAGTCGGAGAGAGTGAGACTAGGAAAATAAAAAAAAAAAAAAACTAACAAAATAATAATAAATCTGTGTTATTTTCAAGTCACGTAACTATTTAGCCCGGCAGTTATTTTATTTCCGTTTCCGTTTTATGAATATGAATGTGTATCAGAGAGCAAAAGGTACAAGTATGTGTGATACACAGCTCTCATACATATTTTCGTGCCACTTGATGGTATTTTCATATTATTTGTTGTTGCTAGTGTTTTTGTGCTGCAGTTGTTATTATTGTTGCTACTCTTGCTGTTGTCATTGTTGTAGCTGTGATATATACTATAAATAACTTGATGACAAGTTTAACATCTGTATGAATGAGTGATTCTATGACTGTCTAACTTTATTATAGAAAAAAAAAGAACTACACGTAAGTGACTTAAACGCCACAAACTAAGAGCCACTATCACAACAGGAATTTCATGACAGGGTTATGGTTTAAAAGTTGGTTTCCTAAACAAGAAAGACACATTAAAATAAATTTATTCAATTGAATGGAAGAAACCAATGAAAGTGAAGAATGTGAAGAATGGCACAAATTTTTTAAACTTTTGTCACTTCTTGAATACTATTTGCCACTTAATTCATTTGAGCAGTAACATCTTGCCAACCAAAACATGCACAATTTTGACAGATGAAACATTATACGGAATTATATTTGAAAAAAAACAAGAAAGTTTTGGCTGCCAGAATTTGTAAATTTCCTGAAAATATCTTTGTGAAAATCTGGTCAAGTTGTGATGCTAAACGCAAGAATTGTTAATTTTAAAAAGCTCTTTGCCGACAATCATTACTGAGAGCAACATATTATAATTGATTTATATGGTTGTAAAAATAGCATACTATTATTGTAGATGACAATAATGGTGCCCTTTTAAGGGGGCTAAAGCCATAGAATGCTTAATAGTAAACGCTCTAACCCCTTAAGTCGCAGTCATTAACTTGAATGAAATATGTTTAATAAGAACAATTTATGGTTAGAGTTGCTATAATATTTTTGTATGCTTAAAATACTTTGTGGTTAGAATTTTTGGAAAAATCATAAGGTACAACCCAACCTCGTTGCAATTTTTACGGAAGGTAAAACTTTACTGACTCGATGTAAGCAATAACTTGTTTAGCGCAATTAAAGTAACTTTTAAAATTTGTTCAAATAACCAAAATATGTTTAGCACAACCATTGTCGTGACCACGTTCTTTCTTTGTTTGAAGAAGTTGCATATACATAGGAAATGCTAATTAATTACTAGTGATGGCAAGATTAATCTATTATTTTGTTGTGGTTAACGTTATAATTTTATCGAAATCTCTCTTGCAATTAATCGAGAACTAACCTATTAGTTTCACAATAATCGGAACAAATACATAAACAAATACATTTCTGGTATAATCCTAATATTTTTGGATGCTGAGCCAGTGTGAACGCCCGTTTAGGAATATAGTAGAGCCGGATTCAGGGAGAGCGGGATTATGGCTACCTTAACCACCTTTTCTCCTTGTATGTAAGGTGGAACAAAACTTGGCTCCTCTTGACGGCATGTTCCAAAATTTTATTGATTACTAATTCGCTTTTTAAGGCCGATTCATTGCCTGGTTTGTAAATACACATCCTGTTTCTAAAAACATAAATATTAAGAATACCCTTTTGCACTACTTTGTTGTTAGTCCCACAAGGGAAAAAAGAGAGGAGGAAAAAAGTCAATAAAATTGTCCGGAACTGAGCAGTTATTGTCATATGATTAAGTAAATCTGTTAACAATGAAAATACATAAAAGGCATAAATGGTACTAACTCAAGTATATAATTTTTAATGTATGACTATTGAATAAATTATTCAAAAAAGGAGAGTAATAGGTGAGCCTATCTTCTTTTAAGCATATTCGAAGTCAAGAAAACGTCAGAAGTTTAACCCTAAACTCCTGAATATTTTAAGAATTTGTAAAATATCCATACTATAGACATATATACATATATCCACTATGCGAGAGGTACCGCAGCACACATTGTTCTTAAAGATATTCGTGTGAACAAGGTATGTTATTTACATTTAATTTTGGCACAGTGCTTTGATCCCATTTAGTGATGAGAAAAACATAGAAGGAGTCGTCATGAGGTTTTGAAATTTGGTGCTCTAGCATAAAATAAAAGGGAAAGTGAAAGTCCAAAATGCTATTTCAGCTACATGTTTGAAAGCAAAATATGCGCAAGTAATTAAGGTACACTGTATTGCGCTAGGCCCAGTTCATGCCTAATGCACACAGTGTGTATATAAAAAGAAAACATTCGCGCTGTTTTTACCTCCATCATAACTTTGTTTTATTGGAACTTGAAACAAAAGGACTCTACATACATGTAACCTCATACGTCAAGTTTGAAAGTTTCGCGGTGGTACTTCCACTTCAGCTAGAGAGATGAATTTTGGCTTACAGGCAGGTATTCCGGCATTGAGTTATTCCGACAGGGTGTTTTGATGTAGACTTTTGGAACGAATTTCCGTCATTTCGTCGTTGTACGATCTACCAATCCGTACAAAACACCCGATTTACGAGCTTTACCTGCTACAGAGTAGACCCCCAACTCTGTATTTCGATTTGAAAGAAAACATTTTCGAAACACAATGTGTTAGGCATACAAATTCGAATGATTTTCTTTTCGAATCGAATTACGCAGTAACCCCCCTGTTCACACCTTGCAGATGACTACGAGCTCACATGACAAATAGATACCTGACAAACAATAAAACACTAACGAACTGATGCAAACTTCTCAGAACGAACAAGACACTGAAGATGGCACATAGCTGAAACTTGACAAGGGATGACGGAAATTCGTTCCAAAAGTCTGAACAGAAAAACTGAAAACCAGCACGTTTTATCCAGAAGTCTTAGGTTGCCCCTTTGTTGCTATGGGACACTTTCACTATGGCTAAAAAGTTAAAATTTGGTCTACGGGTCTTGGAGAATAAGTCATCAAAAAAAATCTAAGAACGAGCACTTTTCATATAGGACTAGTGTACCACTTTATTCGTATGAAGCATTTCCACTATAGGTATAGAGCTGAAATCTGGTCCAACTCAATCCTCAAAAAGGAGTTTTATACATACTGTTACGAAGTAATAATAATTGCAAATATTAAAATAAACCGTCCTTAATGATTTCATCAGTACACAATTTTATTCAGCAATTAAGACTCAATTTACAACTCTTCAGTACTAATTTACACTGTACACTTAACACTTCTTTTGTACACACAGATGTTCACTCTTTGAAATCGCAAAGACAACTATATCTCTCTGCGGTGGACGGCGCCTTTATATACAGATCACGGCCGCTTCTTGAAATGTCCCAAACATACGCGAAATTGCGCATCAGTTATTTCAGTTGCTGGCTTAGAAGACTTGTATATGTGTTTGTGTGTGTGTGTGTATGTTTTGTTTACTATTTCTTTCTGTAGAAGTTGTTTTTGTTTCTACGTTGAATCGCGGTTCGGGGAATTTCCGCTACGCAATTTGTTTTTGCTTTGTTTAGCGTATTTGTACTTTTGTACAATAGGTCGTTTCACACATCTTTGACTATTACTTTGTAACATTATTTCCAGTTATTTTGACTTTTTTCTCTTATAAAATTAATCCCTTAAAAGTTATATCTCCTCTCTTTTAATCAATTCAAGTACTATCATTGTCCTCATAATTTTTCTCTCATCGCTTTCGCCTTTAGAGTTAGACAAGGATTTACTAATAGGAACCGATCAGTCCTAGCAACATTCAAGTTTCCTGGCAGCTTGGCTTTTGCACGATTTTACGGATCTTTTGGGAGTGGATATCAAAAAATCGGAGAGCTTTTGTGCAACCATGGGAGTAGTTATATTAAAAATTGTAATTACAATATTTTTGTTTTTAATTTAAATTACTTTTCGAAACTCTAATCGAAAATGGTTTAGAGTAAATGGAATGTTATAATTGATTTCTGTTTTCCTTTCCATTTGATATTCGCAATTGTATTGCAGGCAACAACAAATATTAATGAATTGAACTATTTGTCTAAATGCAAATATATATGTATGTGTTATTAATGAGCGTTTACGAGTGTGTTTTCTATACATACACGCACACACACACACACTTATACTACAAATATTATAATATTTGATGTATTTTGCGTGTGTGGTTGTGTATTTATGTTTCTGAAATGCAAATATATCGGTTTGGTAACTTTTTTTTTGTAAACCTAACGCATACTTCTATCTATTTCTAGCCATTTTAGTGTGTGTGTGTGTGTGTGTGAGTGGGTTCATGTGGGAGAGACTGCATTGAGAGCAAAAGTAGATCGCTTGGTTTAGTCTGTTGGCTGGATATGGTTTGGCATAGTGCATTAGAGACTATAACCTGAAGTATTAAAACCAAAGTTTATTGTGGTTTATTTCCCTTTACACATGCATGTGCATTAGGCTGGAGCATGTGTGTACGATTAAAAATGTTTGTGTGTGTGCGTGTATTTATTGTGCGAATAAACTGGAAGTTTTTATTTTGTAATTTATGGTTGCTTTTTGCAGTTCGTCGTAAGTGTTTGTGTATGCAAAAGAAACAAGTGCTAATACTTGAGTGTTTGATATATATGAAGGGATTTTTGGCATTGCACAATTGCAATCATTGTGTTAGCAGCAACATAAGTAGCGCCACAAGTCAAAATAACAACGTTAAATACTCTTTCAATTGACCATAAAGTCAGCTTTGTTCTAAACTATGCGAGGAGTGCAGAAAAAATTAGTTACAATGAAATTTTATTATCTATTTCATAAAATTATATCTAGCGTATTTTTTGTCTTAACTCATTTTATTATAAAAAAAAGGAATTTATTTGTTAAGGGTGGATAAGCCAGTTTCGATAAAAATTAGCTAGAAATAATTTTCTGAAACAGAAAGAATAAAAATCCCAGAAATTCTTCTTATAATAAATATGCAAATAGCTTGTGCAAACATTGGCAAGACTTGCTATTTTTTGCTTTTATGTCTAAAACAACTCATAGCTGTCCTGTTTTAATCTTTTTACTGCTCACAGCTACATTTAAAATTGGCAAACAATGAACCAAACGTAGTAGGACAAGTAGGAAAAACAAAATAGCAATTCGTTTACTGTGCGGGCTTTTCGTTGAAACTTTAATGTTTTTGACTTTCCTTAGACGTTTAAGTTTTTCTAAAAAGCTGCGTATATATTTCCTGATGAGCTGGTCTAAGCAACCAGCGAAATGCGCATAGGCTGGTCTCTATTAGCCACCCTCAATAAATAAATGGCATATTTATAATAAAATGAGTTGGGATAAAAAATAGCTAGAAATTACTTTCTAAAATAGTAAAATATGTTTGTTTGAAATGTTGCGTGGAGTGGAGTTGGCTTGTTGTTTTCATACAAAAAGTTCAATTGAATTAAAGTTTGAAATTTGGCTTTCTTATTTTGTATAAAGAATAGTCACCGTATTAATGTGGTAGTTTATATCGAGAATGTTGTTTTTGAGACTACTTGTAGTCATTGGTTCCTGCGCTTCGAAGACAGCAGCGTTTATGTTGAAGACAAAGAACATTCCGGAAGGTCAGTTATAGTAAAGGGTGGTTTACACTATCACATAAGTCATACGGCAATTAAAATTTGTGTGTAGAAAAGCTCGAATGCTATGCTCTAAACATAATATGTAATAAACGGTACCGACACCGATAGAAAATATGTATGTTTTTTTTTAATTTTCAAATTGCCATTTTTGGAAAAAAATATGAAATAAGCAGAAAACACAAAAAAGAATTGAAATACATAACAAATAATCTTATGCTAATTAAACTTTTTACGCATCATATTTTTTGTGCGTTTAGCTATTTTTTCCGAGAGGAAAGTAAAAAATATGTGAGGCTTTTTCCACATGTAGTATATACTTGCTGCCTTGTTCATAAAACATATTTGTGTTTTATAAATCAACTAGCACTGCTACTACAAGATTCCGCGAATTTCAGTTTGTCGAATAAATAATTTACATAAAAATATTTGCCGCTAAGTTTGCTCGACAATCGCTTATATAACAATAACAGATGATTTAACGATAACGTCTATTGCTTTTAAAATATTACTGGTTCGTTAATTTTGTTGCTAAGAGTTTTAACATATACGACTATCGGTAAGATAGCATAGTGAATCGCGCTACATAGGAACAGGTTTCTGCTCTCTGCTTATTTGAAATTTTGTTTACCAGTGATGGAACTTGATGTTAATTTGAAATAACAAATAATTAACTATGTCTAATATCGTTTACGAGTAGTTAGTCAATCATACAATTTTTCTGTAAACAATGAAAATAATTCTTCTCCCTTATATTATGTCATTATGCCTGGCTATATTTGGTACTTTCCCTGTTGATGTTTTAATTTTACTCTACACCAATGGCCTAAACGCAAACAAATCAATCGCATAATTTTTACTCTCATATATAAAAAAAACAGATGAATTTTGATATTGTTTTCTCTTGTCTTGTAAAGTCATACCGTCTAAACCACCCTTTAAGGTCGTGTAATAGTATAGAAAGTTCTAATTTTATCATAGTAAGCTGACGACAAAAATTGAATTTAATACGATAAAAGGAAAAATTGGCGCCTATTTGAAGCAAGTTATTTTATTATGATAAAAAATATGGGAGAAAAATATTACAATCATAATCTTGCAAAATAAAAATAAAATCATCTTCATTAAATATACGAAAAAATAATCTTGGCAGTAAATCTTTCGCGTTTCTATGATGGGTGTGTGAATTTGAGTGCGTGTGTTTGTGTACATATGTATGAACGATATACGTAATATAACCCAGTTGGCCAACTGTAGTAGTAGAAGTTGTCTCCAACAACTTCTTGACGATACTCTTTCACACGCATTTTTCCACTGGAATTGTCTCTAACGGTACCGTATCGGGAAATTTGCTAGTAGTATATGACAAAAAGTTTAGCGATAATATCGTATATCGTTCTTTTATTAAACTCCGTTGACGACAAGATCAGCCATAAAAGAAATGTATTTATCGTACCCAGAACTCGGTTGCTGACAATATCGGCGACGCGGACGTAGAGCTTGTGCCATTGGAAGTTTTTTTGACGACGATATGACCGACACTGTCTTGAAGTTAGTAACGTAGACTTATTTTCTAGTTGGGGCTAGGTTTAGTTTTTCCATGGTTTCAGGATTAATTACCACCGATTATGTTAGCTACTGAATACTATGTTTATATGTCCATTTGCAGAGCGGGTGTGTGTTTATGTTTGTAATTTTGTATTATCACGTTACAAGTTTTCATAATTTCAAGTCTTTTGGTGACAACATGAGCGCTATATAGTCTTGAATAAAACTTCTCAATCGTAGATAACGAGAAAGTGGTCTATATTATCGCCGGTATGCGAGATTGTTGCTGTACATCTTTGCGGACATTGATTTGAAAACGTCATCAATGATTTTATAAACTGTCTCCAATATGTCGTATTCGAGTTTCTAAGGTCATACAGTCAGTGACAAGGATGTCTTTAAGACAGAGCCAATGGGGAAAATATATCTCGCCCGTTGATGGGAATAGAAATATCTTCAGGAAATTTAAAATTTTCCATCTGAATAAAAAAAGTAGACGACAAGTCTACGAAGGAGACACTTTCTCGCCCTTAAGCTACGTAATTGCGTCTGGTTTATTTGCATATCGAGATTTCAAAGACCCCTAAGAGAGCAATCGCAGGACGTTAAGCCGCATGATGTTGGTGGCTAGCTGGCATCACAGTTTAATGGGATGATATGGTCTGAAAACCTCTGATGCAAATAATTGTTTCATGGCAGCTGTCGTCTAGTTGAAGCCACAAGCAGTCCGTTATTATATTCCTGCAACAAATGCCGTTCACAATCACTGCAATTCCGTGAGGGCCAATCACGCTGCCTGAATAAAATTTCTATCAGACGGTTGCTCGTTGCGGATCGCTTGCACATTTTCTGAACCCAAAATTCAGAATTCTGCTTATTCATGAAACCATTCAGATGGAAATGCACTTTATCGGTGAAGATGATTTTTTTGGCCGAGAACCCTAATGGGTCCTGTCGCGATAACTCTCAGCATTTTGGTAAGACTTGGCATTTTTTTCGTATAAAGAGAAATTGTGTCAAAGAATTTTGCTGCCAAACCATCCACGTGGCTTGCAACAGGCGCTCGAATGGTTGACACTGGACCAGATTTTCGGAAGTAAGTTTTGATGAACGACGAGGCCGATTTCAAACTCAGTGAAGGAAAATCCAACTAACACCAAGGAAATACCATTGCAAAATTATTAACTGTCTGTTTAAGCCATTTTTCTGCCGGGAAGGCGAAACTGCCGATGGGACTCTATAACGGTGGATGATGGCTAATTATGTCTTCTCGCAAATAAGTGAACAAAGTCTGGCCGGTTACTGGTTTCAGCAGGATGGTGCACCATGCCGCACTGCTAATCAAAGAATTCAGTTCTTGCTACAAAAACTCGTTGGCCACCTAGAACTCCAGATCTGTCTCCTTCGGACTGATTTTTATGGGGATATTCAAAAAACAAAAGCCATTGACGAGCTCGTACCTTGAGAAGTAGAGCAATACGGGCACAATATTTTTGAACAGTAGTCGAAATAAATCTACAAGGACCAAATTATAAAAATATCACACATGTGGGAAAATCTACTAACGTCTACGATAATTTGGAAGTCACGGTAACCAAATGGCCGATCATGACAATTTTGAAAAGGGTCATAGGTTTATAAGCTTGACTTCTACGATTTAACATGTATCTTGTGCGCTTACACGCGGATGTCTTTAAAACATGGCTAACTGGGAATAAATGCATTCCACACACATGTTAAATGTGAATTAATATTTCTCATACGCGAGAGACTTTTCGGGAACAATTTGAAGTTCTATTTCATTTCTTCTTTGCAAGTTTCTTTACTTCTTTCGTGATTGTTAGTTGTTTCCTTCAGAAAATTTGACATTTAAATTCTTCTTGTGCAAAAATTAAGATTATCTTGAATATTTTCTTTTTTTAATTCGCATTTCTTTTTTTTTTTGACGTTCGTTTGAAGCATTTCAACATTTTCTTAACAAAAGTTTTAATGCATTTATTTCCAAGACATAGTTGTACTCGTACATATGTTCGTTGAGTCGAACGTATGTTATAAATAAGAAAAAGAACAAAAAACGAAAATTTTACTCTAAAACGCTTTACAATTTTTGCGTATGAAAGTACAGTGACAAGCAAATATTGCTTACATATTTTTTAAACACTTTTAATTTAAAAGAATAAAAATGCAAAAGACAAAAGAAAACAAATTTATTAACAATTGTTGTTGTTATAATCATAAAACATTTCAATGGATTTAATAGGATTTTTTAGCGCTCGCCTCTTTTTGATAGCACTGTAAAGAAAAATATTGTTTATAACACATTTTTTCGCACACTTTTAAAAGTGTGTGTGGCAGACAATATTTTTCCATAAATGTACATGATAAATGTGTAGTTGTGTGCGTGTTACACTTACAGTTGCATGTTGTTACTTCCGCCTTAAAAAACACTGAAAATAAAAAAAGGAAACAACATTAAACACGAACTTGTATCGAAGACTTTGAATACAACATTGGGCTTATTACTCGTATGTGTATGTTACTCTCTCAATGTTGTTGTTATTGTTGCTATGGCTGTGTTGTTGTTGTCGTTGAGCGGTGTTGTTCATTCCTTTGGTTGGCTGAGCTCTTGCTGTACAATGTTAACACCTCTGCTGACATACGTACTTAATTTTTTCTTTGGGAATTTGCATTTATTTATATTATCGCGATTGTTATTTTTTTATAAATGTCTTATTTTTTCGCCGGTAGCGTGCTAAGTTAATGTAAGTAAGCAAGTAGATGTGTTTATGGAATTTCCTTGCGAGTATTTTTTCTTGTTGTATTCCAAGTTGTTTTTCTTTTCTTTTGTTTGATTCAGTGTTATCGTCTTTTGGTAGCGCATAACTTCGCACTTTGGGTTTTAGCTTTGCCATATATTTCTGGTGATTTTTTAAAAATATTTTTTCCTTCATATTCGTGAGAGTTTTGCCTGGTAATAAATTTGCTACCTTTATATTGTCGACACAAAAGGATAGAATTTACACAAATGCGCGTGTTTTACATGTGCCTTAAACTGAAGTATTTTTTCATCGACTCACACACGTATGTATATACTCACGTAGCTATACATCACTTTAAAAAAGTCTTAAGCATGAATAAATGGAGTTTTTGTGCTTTTCGTAAAAGCATACGTTAAAAAACATTAAGCCATCATTTCTGAATATAGAAGGAAACAGGTCAGAGACGGCTGAATTGTAACCTGAAAATGGGGAATTATTATTATTTTTCTTAAGTTTGTTGGAAGGACGAAGCTGTGGTTACAGCCTAAAAAGATTATGTCCTCATTACATGACAAAAATATGACTAAATTATGACTACACTGTGACTTGACTCTGACTAGATTATGTCAGAGCAACGACTGTAATATGACTAGACTATGAATTCACTACGATTACACTATATCTTGAATATATTATATATGATTACGCATCAGATGTCAAGAGCATATGTGTAAGAAAGAAATAGTGCTCCAAGAATGATATTTCGCAGATCACGCGTTTATGGTGTCATTCTGTCAACTTATTTTTATGCAGTATTGTTTTACAATTCATCATGGAAAGATTCACACTGCAGCGATGTCAGCAAATTATCCAGTTGTATTACGAAAGCGCATTATTTACCTTCCGATCCTATCGTTGCCAATACGAACCTCAAATTTTAATCTCGGTATACGTTATTGGATGACACGCGATAGAATATACTACTTTCAGTCCGTAGTGAGGAGAATATTGTAGCTGCAGAGAAGGGTGTGCAAGAAGACATTTGACGCCGCGCGCAGGCTGAAATTTAAGCCCGTGATGCCGGTTACATTTTGTTTCAGCAAGACGGTACTGCATACAGCGAGATAAACAATGTTTTTATTTAGAAATCGTTTTGGTGAACAGCTAATTTCGCGTTCCGGATTTGTCAACTGGCCGTCTAGACCATGTGATACTCTGGATGTTTTTTTTGGGCTCATCTGAAGTTAAAACTTATTGACGATAAGTCAGTTGCGATTCAATGCTGGAAAGAGTGATCGAAAATTGGGCGTTCCGAATGGCGTAGTCGGGGTCAACATTTCAATGAAATGATCATTAGGAAGTAAGTGTTAGAGATGAGCACGTAGACTCGTACAAGTTATGAAAAAACTGACAGAATTTATGCTCCGATGAATGCAATTCTTTGAAAGTAGTTCCGACCATATACTCCTTCACTGTAGTAAAAGAATTAGTAACTGATTAGCTCTGAGCGAAGCTATTTGATATATTTCCTAAAATGATTTACAAGTCTTGGCGAAACTGTGGCAAATATCGTTAACAACAGCTTGTTGATGGCGCGATATTACTGTGTCCCGCAATAAAAAAAGTGTGACTACAAAAGCCATGGTTGAGGTAACCATAACATAAAAGCCACATATTAGGATTGAATTATGTGGCTTCAATTAAATCATATCATTATTAATGCACAAGTATACTATAGTCTAATATATATAACAGAAATGTAAAGTGATCCGATACTAATTATAATTTTTCCATTTGTTGTATTTCAAAAGTTGTCAATGTTTCCAATACCATCCAGCTGTCAAAATATTCAGTAAGATTTGCATTTTCCTTGTAGACCGTTTCATGACTGCCGAGTGAGTACACTCTTTTGGACGCTTAAGCCATTAAAAAAAGAGAGATTGGCTCGAAAGAATGTAGAGGCAAGACACAGAAATATCGATACGGCGCCGTTCAGCTGAATCTGGCATCGACAGAGAGTCGATCCCGGCTTATTTTGCTGTTGCATTTTGGCATACATATGTAAAAGAGTGTGTGCTGGCGCCAGACCATAAGCAGAATAACCATAGACAACGCTATGAGTTTGTTGATTGGGTGCTACAAATTTTGGCGCGAGTTGCAGATTTCGACCGAAAACCTAACTTTTCACACGAGGCCCATTCTTGGCTCAGCCGCTATGGCAGCAAGCAAAATTGCCGTTATTGGAATGAACACAATTCACACGCGTTCAACCAAGCATCACTGTATCCACAAAGATTGATTGTTTGTTTAGGTTTAATGGAATGACGGCATCATCGGATCTTTTTCTTTTTAAATGAAGAAGAATGCATCGTTATAGAAAATGCTGCTCGATAGAGAGCATTCTTAATACTTTCTGTGGCAAGAGCTTGACGACATGGATATACGCAAGCAGTGATTCTACAAGCGATGAAAAGCTTGAAGTTGTTATGGAAAAATTAGGCAACTAGGCCATCTTAGGGCGAGTGTATATCAATTGACTGCGGCAATAATGTGACTTGCTATCCCTCGATTGATTTCTCTGGGGCTATTACAAGTCCTTAGTCTACTCTAACAAGGCATCCATTTTGAACGAGCTCGAGGCTATGATTCTAGCACCTATTGGGGAAATAACGTTAAACATATTGGACCAAACCATTAAAAATTTAGAAAGATGGCGTGAAGCGCTGCGAGAGATCCGAGGCAGCCAGTTGTTTTATATGTCATTTTACGCATAATAGGCAAATGCAAAACTGAGAGAAAAGTATTCCACCCAAAAATCATACAATATAAATCCTGCTGTGATTAAACACAAAAAGGTTTTCATATTATGTTCGGTAATAAAATTTTATGGTTAGAAATCTTCCAGAGTTGTTGTATAGTTAGAATACTTTGTTTGTGGTTGTTAAAAATTATATAGTCCGACCCAACTATGGCTTGCTTATCGCAACTATAGTAATGTTAAAAGTACATATTGGTTATTTACCATAATATGTTTACCACATAAAATAAATTGTTGTAGGGAGCATAAAATAGTTCTCGTGACCATGCCACAAAAATTATATGTCGCTGAACTATCAGACTATGATTAAGATTTTTGCACTCGAATAACTGTTTCGCCTACGCCTCTGAAAACTAGTTTGTACTAATTTTCAGCACCATAAGCGTCTTTAAAAAAAAATAAAACTACTCAGGACTTAATCACGTTTTATATTAAAATTTCAAGATGAAAAAAAAGCAAATTATTACCTGCTAATAAACCTTTTAGAAAATACACGAATATTGTAGAATCGAGATAAGGTCATTAGAAATTAAGGCAAATAAGGAATAGATTTATCTGAAGCTTGAAAAAGTTTTTGTTAAAAAAAAAACAGTTACGTTTTTCAAAACAGTTGCAGTTTTGGTATTTTTATCTTCAATAACAGAATAAAAAAAGATAATAAACAAAAAATAAATTAAAGTAGCTTCATTTTAGGGGAAATAATTTCATATGTAGCGGGATAAAGAATAATTTATTTTCACTGCTTTTTTTATAGCACCTCCTCCACTTGTGTCTAAACGAAAGTAGCACATTCGAAATTTTCGTCACTTTTTCATTTCTGACGCTTTGCATTTGTTTGTCAATTGTGCAGCATCGCCATAAAACGTAAAAGAAAGTGAAAGAACAGTTAAGTTCACAAAGAGAATATAAGTGCATATTTAATGAAGTGTTACACCTTTTTTATTTATTCATACAGATTTTGTTGTTGTTTTCGTAATGCAGAACTGGCCTTTATACTTTTAACAGGCACACTAACACTGTCACAAGCGTAAACGCACATACATTATACATTTTTCAGACGCATATGTAGGAACATTTACTTCTGGGTCAAACACATTGAATCTTTTTGGCGCAACAGAGTCTTCTTAGAGTATCGTTTCTAAAGAAAGGGAGAGGAGATGAATATTTTGTTTCCAAAATTGAGGTTTTTGGTTGCTTAATTTATTAGCGTTTCTGCTAAAAAATTATTTGTTTTAAATAATTTTAATAAAACAGCCGGCCTGCCGTTAGAAAATGTTATTGTTATTTATTTTATTGTGTATGTGTGTGTGCGAGTATGTAATTGTAGTTGTTAAGCAGTTCACGTATATTGTTTAGACCACGTGCCATAAAATATTCAAAATATTTATTTTATTATTTGCGTAACTCCTGTTTGTTGACTCAGTCAATGTTTGTATATTTATGGTTTCATGGGGATTTAGGAAGTGCGGATTTATTATGAATATTTTAATTTTATTCCACTCTATTATTTGATATGCCTGGATTATACATTTAACGTATAATTTTCCCTATGCGCCTACCCATGAAATTGTATTCAAATTTATTCAATAATGAAGGAAGGCATTTAATAAACGTAAAAAAAACAAATAATTTTAAGTATTACAATAAATCACTTTTATGTTTCAAAAACTTAACGTAAAAACTAACAAAAGAAAAATAATTCTTTTAAAAATAAGTTTCTTTTTTTTAATACTTAAAAATTTACTTGGCTGAAAATCTCTTGATTTTTGAAAATTGCAAAAAATATTTTTTTAACCAGCATTCAGGGATTGGCCCCTATTAACGCCTTGTATTGTGTTGGAATTTTGGGTGGACATTCGATTTGAATGTCATTACATTTTCTTAGATAGTTTATTCGACATACGAACAGCATGGCAAAGAATGCGTTTCCCCTGAAGTACTCTACGCGCACTTGTTTGCGTATCAGCAACTATTTTCCTAAGAGAACATTCCTTTCTAGTAACGATAAAATAGTGAAACACAAACCAGATTGCGTCGATGTTGCATTAAGTCAATAGAGTTGGACTCCCTACTGTCGCCGGTAAGCTGCTTTAACATTTTCTGTGCATTTGTGGTAGTTATGAACCATTTTTGATTGGATATGTATGCAAAGAAAAAAACATGGGTGTAGCATGATCGCGACAACCATAACAGATTCCATGTAACAATATATTGCTCGGGCAAACATATATATTGGTTATTTGAAAATATTTCAAACATTAGTCAAGTTGCGATAAACAAGTTACTGTTTACATTTAATCAGCAAATAATTTCCATCCATAAAAATTGGTTGAACAATTAAATTTTACCTAAAATTCTAACCACAAATGAAGTATGTTAAGTACACAAAAATAATATAATAACTCTAACCATAAAAATATTTACTGAAACTACGAGGGCGATGTGGCTTAAGAGGTTAGCGGATCGGCTATTGAGAATCAACGGCTGTAGAGTTGCTGCCAAAAAGTAAAATAAATTTGTTGATTATCTATCGTTCTAAGAGGACCATATTATTATTACCCACAATTATATTTTTTGTTTACAACTGTATAATTAAACCATAATAAATTTTTTGATTATGGTTACCACGAACACGTTTCTTCTCTAAGTGCAGTTGGTATAAATAGTAACGAAAGAGGTAACGAAGTGGTATAAATAGTTACGAGAAAAACCGAGGCACTTGAATGCTTCTTTTGCAATCTGAAGAATGTGTTTAGACCGTCGAACATCAAACTGGTTTTTCATGCCAAGAACATCCAGAAAGATCAATTTCTAAATAGTTATATCACACATAACAACGATTGATAATCTGTTGTGCATCTGTGAGCCAGCATTGGGTCTTACGTGCATTACAAGCGATCCTATTTGCAAGCCGCCATTCAGAGATTGTCACAAGATCTCGTTTATTCCATTCTGTCTGATTTTTAATAAGAAAATATGTAGGAGATAGTACGGATCCTTGCTTATGCCTTGCACTCGCTTTATGAAATTCCATTTATAAAAACTCACAAAATGCGATCCCCCTGAGAAAGCTTGATATGAACCGAGAGTAATCCTTGCCCATATACTTTTTATCTAGCTCGACATACATCTTTCACCGATATTCCTATTAGTTCTCTTCTAAAAGTTATCATGTTACTTGAGGGTGCTTTATCTGATCAGCAAGAGACCTGAGCGAACAATTTAAGTTCGAATCCTCGAATTTGGGCGCTGTAAAGCAAGTGACCATTGGTAAAATTTTAGGAGGTTGTACACAAGATTGCATAGTGTGTGGGCTCTTGTATTAAGTTGTGTCTTGTGGCAAGTTGCACAAGTCGGACGGAACGTAGTTGGATATGTCGCACAACCTTATTCCATTCTGTGCTTATTTTTAAAGCAACCAGATAGCAAAAATCATTGTGTTTGAGATTTTTTCCATCTTTACTAAAAATAACCTTTCTGCAAATAAAGCTGTGCAAGGAGATTGTAAACAAAGTTGTATTAGTTGTGGGAAAAACGCTCGCAACATGTATGGATTGCGTAAGAATCAGCCATCTTGTCCGCAAATGAACACATTTGTCATTGATGAATATGACAGGCACAAAAGTACTTCCAAATACCTCCCTGTAACATTTTCACGGCACTGCTTGTGTTCTATTGCAATGCGTTGTGGGCAAGTGCGTCATCCTTCTTCAGTTAGAATTTTCACGCTCAAATTTATTTGGCCAGAAACAGCCTTTTATGTCTCATATCGATCCAATCTTTTGATTAGCAGGGGTGTAATCAGCTCTATTGGTCGACTACGGATTCTAACTACGCTACTTGTAAGGACTTTTTGGAACTCCGCCCCTGCATGTTACAGCCTGGTTTAGTATCCATAACAATATTATAAAGTTCATTACGTTTACTGCAGAATGCACAAAACTTAAACAAATTTATCAGTTTTAAAAATCAGGATCTACATAAAATATTGCGAGAAATGGACTTTATAAATTTTGAATACTTATTAGGTTTGATGACTCTGGTTTCTAGTCTTACAAAACAATTATAATTTCATAAAACTTTATTGGTTTTTTTATTTAAATGATTAATTAGCGAATATGTTTGTGTAATCTGAAATTAATGTTGCTTCAAATCAACCAACTTCTAATCCTGCATCCTTGTTTTGGTAACGACAACTTTCAGCTACTTTTAGTTCAGTTAGTTCTTGATATTTAATTAATTAAAAGTACCCAGAAGTACGTTTCTTTTTTTTCCTAGCAACCCCTTAGTTTTTTTTTTTTTGTTTTGTTGAAAAATAAGGTGATTTATTTTTCGCACTTACAGTGTTTTTTTTCGTTCTGTTTGCAGCTAAAGTTTTCACAGTATTTAAAAAAAAAAAAAAATTTAAAATAAAAACCAACAAACAGTTCTGAAAGTTGTAGTTAAAAAAAGGATATATTAAGTTTAGAATAGTGTATGCCATCATTTGATGATTAAAAGCATTGTAGCGTATCAAAAGGCAATGCCAAACTCATTAGTGATGTTTAAAGAGCAGTTTCAACAAGTGCGAGAAAAAAAAACATCACCGACATACGAAAAATACGCAAATACAATTAAAGAAAATAAAGGTTAGAACACTTAACACGTAAGTAAGAAAAAAAGTGAGGGCTGCGGCTGTGTCGAAATGTATGCACTCTTCAAATGAATAGATAACAGCTGCTGGTGCCTACCAAGTTTAAGTTTTCGAAAGGCGAGCTATTGAATACGACAGATTCTTATGTATTCTGGCATTGCTTTGCCATATGTCCTAGTGAATGATTGTTTAATGACTCGATCGTCTCATATTTCTCACCTAAACATTATAGAATTGACTCTGCCGCATCTGCCGTTAAATGGGCACGATGTTTATTATGGGCTTCTGACACATTTCTGAAGTAATATCTCTGTTGTTGGGATGGAAAAACTGTTCGATAGGTGCGAGAACTCACAACGAAATTTGCATTTAATAATTTTTTTTATCATTTTGGCTGTACAGTAGTGTGCACGATATTCTGTTTAAATTTTATAATCAACATCAAATTTGTCATGTTCCCAGCTTTTTTTGTGTAATTTAATTTTTATAATGATGTAATGAGATTTAAAAAGTTGCACAACATGATTTAAAAAAACAACAACGACTAAAAAACTAAATACAACTATAAGCGTTATGATACTCATCGCACAGTAGTTGGTGCATCACTTTTGCCCATGTGTGTACTTTCGCCAGCAAACAGATGTTGAATATTTTTTAAGACCCGTTGACCAAAACCGGGGTTCTTAAAATTTTACATATTGGAACTTTTCGAAAAGCGGCTTTTGGAAAATATCGAATCGAATCACCCTATTAAGTTCTCATTGAGATCACAAAAAAAGAGAGGAACTTTTATAAATTCCGCAAAATTTTGCTGAGCATTTCACAAGTTACTTTAACTATTGGAATAATTTTTTATGGAACCCTGATCCTAATTTCCATTTCTAGTTGCGAAAACTAAGAATTTGGCGTTATATCGTTCACAATGTTCTATTAACCTTAAGATGGGTTTTGATCATAAATATGGTTTTGGTTTCTGCTAATCAAAGTCATGCACGTTAAATATCTTGAGTCCAAATAAAAATATAAGAGAACAGAATTTTTGTTAGCAGTAATTAGAAGTTATTTCTTCTTTATCAGTTTAATTTCGAATAAGTCTTTCATTTTGGTTAAAAAGTTACTTCAAAATTTCACAGATTTTCTGTCTGTTTTATCATACGAATTCTCATTCCGTACACTGTAAATGTTGTTTTATATTAAAGACGTAATGGTGGAGATTGCACAAGCATAGTGGCAGCAAGAGGAGCATCATTTATAGTGGTAGTAATGAGAGAATGAACAAATGTGTGAAAAGTAAACATAAGAGGAGGTAAGCTAACAAACAAACAACTCACAGCAAGCGTCTACAACAACATCAGCTAAGTAGAAGAGCGAAAAACTTAAAAGAATTATACAACGGGCGGTTGTGAAAAGTTGGGTCATCATTAAACTAAAGTAAAGGATATAATGATCAGGTTTATCTTTGCAGCAAATTTACTTAAGACGTCATCAAATTATTGTTAAAATCGAGGTGAGCTTTGCTAAAAGCATTAAAACATTGATTGAAAAACAGCATTGCAATGTGCGGCCCATAATTTCGATGAATCACCATATACTGGGAAAATGCATCCGAACATCACTCCATGCATAAGCTATTGCAGAGCACGATCTGGATTCACCAATTATGGCCACTTGGCATAATTCTTTAGTGGTGAATGATTTTAAGAAGATAGAGTATGCTAAAGGAAAGGATTTTTCCAAACATGCAAGGTCGTGTAATTATGGCACCACTCTCGTATATATATTGTGTAAACAGCACAAAGGTAAACACAACATCATCAGCAAAACAATTACAGCAACAACAATGGCACGTTAATGTACATTAACACAGGGTCACGAAGGTGATAAAATAATTAAAAACAACAAGCAGGCAACCAGCCAGCGTCATGACAGTAAGAGGAGGAAAAAATAATAGAAAAGAGCGAAAAGGAGACTGACTATAATGAATAAAATAACGAGTTTAAATGAAAACCTTTGTAAAAATTAAGCTTCAATTCGAAATGCAAACAGCAACAGCGTGACTAAATTCTCTAAATGAGTTGCTAAATGGTGGCCCTGTGTTTGTGTTGTTAATGCTAAACGGTTTCATATAAACAAATGTACGTGTGTGTTTGTTCATGTGTGTAAGAGTAGGGGTGTTTGTGTTTGTCAAAACTGTACTTTAACATTCAAATACAATTCAAGCACCTGCGTTGTTGACATGTTTTTATTGTTCCTCTTCTTCTTGCTGCTGCATTTGCTGCTGTCATTGCTGTTAAAGCTGTTGTGTTTTGCCAGCTTGCTTATTTATGTTTTCTTACAAGCCGTTTTTGCATGAGGCCACCATGTCGTAGTTGCTGCTGCTGTTGTTGTTGTTGTTGTGCAAATAGCTTCAACTATGTTCAAATGCTGTTGTGCTACGTTGAGCGAGATTAATTTATTGTTTGCCTCAAAAAAAGGTACGAAACAACAGAAAAATAAATATGCCAAATATAACGGGAAAATAAACAAACGACAAAAAAAAAACAGAGAAAAATCGGAGAAAAACCTTCGAAAAATGTCCACAAACAAACTTCGCTAATTTCGCTTCACATAAGAACAACAACGAAAACAGACCTACATTTAGGTGGGAAGGCAAGAAAAATCAAGCAACATTGGTCATGCCTTTTTTGCCTTCTTAATGGAGTTCAGCACAGTGGCTATGTGTGTGTGCTGGTAACATTTCCAAGGTAGGAAATGTATTAAAAACGCGTGTTGTTTTTGGGCAGCAGCTTTTGGGTTTCTGTTAATACAAAACTCTAAAATGAAAAGTTGTACAAACAGTTGACCATGTACCTACGAGTATGTAAATCTAAAAAGTATTTCTGGTATTCTGGGCTTTGGATACGCAAAGCTAAGTGCCACAACAAAATAAATCGTTGCAATTAAGCCACCATGCTACGGTTAAACTGGATGTTATAACCTGCTGGAGAAAGAGCTACTGAAACCCATTTATACCTTTTATATAGACAACGTTAGAGCTTAATGCTTTCACAACTTTCGGGACAAAAATACGAGGGCCACTAAAAATTATGGGATTGTTTTTTAATTTCTAGCAAACAATTAAAAAATGACGCAGTTGGGCTTAAAACATAAATTTTCCTGCGATGTTTCCTAGATAAAAAAATGACGAGCTCATCCCAATTATATCTGAGTGAATTTGATGAGAAAAAAGATTTTTCAACAAAGTCCAAACACTTTTAACTACGTCTCAACACACCTCGTATATACCTACATCTCTACTACATATATGCAGGCATTTGCTGCAACAAAACCATATAAAAGTTGAATTTATTATTGGCGACCCAATAGAGCATACTGCGGAAGATGAACGTCCTATGCCCTGATTATTCATGATCGTTATACGATGAAGGAATCTAGTTAAGTTTTTTGTTGGTTTAAAATGCTAACTCATTATTAAAATAATATCCCTAGTTCACGACCGGCGCAACTCTAATTGTCTTAGATAAAAATGAAAAACATTCTTTGAAGTAAATTACTGATCCTTTAAATACCTTCCGTTTTGGCATAACATAATTGCGTGTTCCCTGTAAATTGCTAAGTTTCATCTTATGCAATAATTGAGACTCTTTTTCTCAAGAAGGGGTACTTCTTCTCAATCCCATTATTAATCAATTTAGGTATAAAAACAAATTATGTGCCGAAAACGCTGTTCGATTTTGTAGTTTCGAATATTCAATGCTGGTAGCATTAACTGAAAAATTTGCTTCGTCGAAGAAAGTAAACCATGAAAATTCTGCGAAATTAAATCTTTTAAGCCGAAGGGCAACCCTGTTACCTTATATAACATTTTATTCCTTTATTACTATAAACCTGCACTCGTACCTCAATTGGAGCCGAAAAATCATCTTTAGAAATGGATAACTATGATTCCAAGCTAAATGTTCATATATGGAATGACACTAACCCTCACCAGGTTCAGCTAGTGACAATCCATTCAAAAAAAGTTACAATTGTGGCCAACGACACCGTTCTCAAACTATGCAACAGAATTGTTGATCGGATCAGAGTCACCGCGTGTAGCCGCCGCTGAAATTTAAGCGGTTTCATGTTACAGATATACTGCCCTGCATGAGCTTCTATATATAAAAAGGATTTTGTTAATACCCCAGCTGTATTGAAGAACCGTTTTGTTTAATATGTGAAAAAAATATTTTTACGTAATAATTTTATCGTCCACTATTTACGACTTCAACGTCAAACATGCGTGTAAACACTGCACATGGTGACGTATACGAAATAAATTAATCAAGGCAACCAAATTGTAACTAATACGCCGTAGAGTTCTAAACCGAGAAATGTTATCAAAGCTAATTTATTGTTGCAATATTCTTTAAAGAGCAAGAAAGTTTCTTATGGAAATTTAAATTTTTTTTTCAATGGGGGTTGTTTAAGATCACAAAACAATTCCAACCCCAACGTTCGATTATGCTGACCAAAAAAATCACGAAGTGCACGAAATGCATTTTTTATTAAAAGCCCATTTTCGTAAAAGGCTTCAACAATCTTAACCTTATATCAAAATCTTAATGGAAACTGAAATGTTATGAAAAAATCATTATGCCTATCCGAACACATTGCTGACACTTACGTTGTTACTGACTAAACCAAAATATACAGTCGCAATTATTCACAATCAGCTACTCAAATAAATTTTGTACAACTAAAAATAATGCAACCGGGCAAAGTTTTTGACCTTGACCTTTGTTTTGTATATTTTATGTTTAATATTGTGCCACTAAATACGCGCTTACACGTACATAAATATTTAATTTGAGATATGCTTAAACCCAGCCTTGTTCATTTTTATATGCAGTCATTTACTTAGTTTGCTGTGGAGCGTAGCAGCGGCAGAGGTATTACGAAGCAAGTAAAGTGAAAGCTAAATAAAAATGTTTCTCTAACAACACAAATCAAAAAGCAAGCTAATATATTTAATAAACAAAAAACTAATCCTTCAACGTGCTTAAAAAAGTAAAAAAAAATTAGTTCGAAACCATTCAGGAATGGTTTTCGTTGTTTCGGCTAATTAAACAAAACACCGTATTTTACATTTTCTAATTAAAATATTAATAATAAATTTGAATGAAAAGCTTCTTATTCCAAATAAATACACATTTGTTCTAATTTACTCCAAGTATCCCTCTTCACATCGACAAGAACAGAAACTTCATTTCAGCAACTAATTTAATAAAAGTTTAATGGTGTAAATTAGGATTTTGTTAGAGAACGAATTGTTAGGGCACGGAAAATTATAACGAGCTACTGGCGTTTTGTGCAGTGATTGACTGGAACTTCTATTTAAAATTTTAATTATTAACAACTAGATTCTTCTTCTTAAAGAAAAACTCTGCTAAAAGAGAAAATATATTCAAAAAAGAAGCATTTGTACGACAAATATTAACATACCTGAAGAACGCTTTGTCCTACTCAGTTATGAACAAAATCCGAAATTCAACAACGACATTATATCTGCTTGGTAGTTTTAGAGATATCGTGGAACTTGTTAAAAAATTTTATTTTTTTAAAAATTCATTAAAAGTAAAACACACCAAAACCTCAGTCCTTAAGATATACAAAATAAGACAAGCCCTCTTCCATTAAAATAGATTGATTTTATTCCCAATTAACAGCCACGTCCACGATGTCGAACGTTAAAGTTCGCTTGAATTCTTATAGCACATAAGCTACATTGCGTCCTTCTAATAGCCCTCTTTATGAATGTATTCAGTTATTTAAGGGTTAAATAAAAAAAAAAAATAGTTCTCAAAACACTTCACTAGAGGAATTCAAATAAGTTTTTTTTATTAGAATTCAAGCGAACGCTAACATTCGATATCGTGGGCCAGGCAGTAGGTGAAGGTACCCCGAATATTGTTACGTTACAACCTTTTTAAACTCGTAGGTGTATTTTAATTGAAAACATACACGGCAGAATTTTATTTTTACACACTTTACACTTTAACACTTCAAGTCAACATTTCTTTATAATCGATGTTCACACATTAACATTTTACTCGATACTAACTGTTAGCTGGACCATCGAAGACTTCTTATGGTAGTCGTATAATTTCCAGAAACTTGTAGAATACACAAGAATCCAGTAGATACTTGTTTAGCTAAAAACATCTTTTCTGCTGTTTTATGGTGTTTGTTTTTTTGACTACTTGTCTGCTTTATAACTTATGGTGGTGGTGTCTTTACCATGTTGTTGTGTGCCTACACTACTCGATTCCTGGAATTCGTCTTGATTCGTGTTGATGTTATATCGTTGTTGTGTGTGTATCTACTTTTCTGGATACTTGCCTGCACTTATAGGTGTTGTGTTTTGTTGTTATTACAGCGCTGTCTGTACAGTGGATTCCAAATCTTACCGCACTCTTTATTTCTGGAACTTTTTGTACATTGAGTGCCGCAAGTATTCATACCACTCGATCCTTACAGGCAAGAATATTTGTTCAGGTTTATCATAGTAACGTTATTTTATTCTTTTTATATTTTTTGCGATTTTTTTAAAATTACAAATGTTCAGATTTTTTTACCACAACTTCCACGATGTCTCCGAAACTACTAGTCATATTTAAACACAATTTTAGTACAACAAGTATGAGTAATTTTAATGAGGATTTTCGGATTTTTTACTCAGCCAAAAAGAAAAAAACCTTCTCAGGTTATACTAAAATATGTTGTTCTGCTACCTGTCTCGGAAACCAGGGGCCAAATCACCGCATTCGATATCGAGTACTTTATCATCGATATGTGGTTAACGTGGATCACGGTACTCGTTATCGAAACGTATTTACTCGAAATTGCACTCGATTGGTAATTTTCTATCGAAAATAAACAAACAGTCATTTTGTGGTGCGAAACAAAGAAAAGAAACAAAAGCAAGAAGCAATTAAAAATGTGAGTATTTTTTTGATATTTTTTAATTTCAATATAATATAATTTTAATTGTTTTTAGGGAAATCGATTATCAAGGAAAAGATTGTTCAGTAACCAGTGCAAAAAATAATGTCAAACAAATAAGTAAGGAAAAAGCCAGAACAAATTCAAATAAAGTAAATGGGAAGAAAAAGAGGTATTGGCGCAATTTATGCAGGCACATCCCGACTAGTCCAAAAATAAGCTTCAAAACTGTGCTCAAGCAAAAAAAGTCTCAAAATTTATGGCGAGAATTGACAATGCGTGGGGCCCTCTAATTAAGGACGTTTCAAGTTGGCGAATGTTTCTTCTTATTTCAGCAATATTCGGTTCATCCTCTGATTCCGAAGATGAGGAACACAAAAAAAAAACCACTTAAATCCATTTTAATATTAATTTATTTGATTAATTTAACACTTCTTCACAAATTTGTTTATTTTTGGTTTTCTTTTTCGTTTCTCATATGTTTACAGGAATGTAAAATATAGTAGTAGGCATTTAAATTACGATCGAATAATGCCGTGATCCAAAAAAAATATACTATCGAAAATTTTATTCTATACGAACAGTAGTCGATATCGAATGCGGTGATTTGGCCCCAGAACCAATTAAAACAAATTAAGTGCCGATATACATTTAACATTCCGAGATTTAATAAAAAATTAACATTCAGTTCTCCCAGTCCAAAACCTTGTATACTTGTGTAATTGTTTTTATTTTTGCTTTGAATAGTTATTTGTTAATTTAATGCGAGTTGCAATTTTTCCGGATTTTGCTGCAGACACTACAGCTTCTGTTGTTCCTATGTGTGAAATAGCCTCGGAAATTACCGCATTGATTGACTCTCTGCCGATGCCCAATTCAGCTGATCGGCGTCAAATCAACACGTCTGGGTACTCTTCTTTACTGGTCGCTTTGTTTTCTTCACCCTACACCAATCTCTGTGCAGTTGATGTCAGTGTTTAAATTACTGCAGTCGAAGTAGAAAAGTCGTAAAATTTTTGCTTCGGCTGATTTTGCTTTGGCTGACTTTGTTTACGCTTATGGAGAAAAAAATGGCAGCCAAAGGAGAAGCAGACGCCGGTTTAAAAATTTTAAATTAGCTTTACTTTTGCTCTTGATTAGCATAGCAAGTAGGAGTATAACTAGAATAAGTCTCAAACAGTCACAGTCGAAGTAGCGCAAATTATTGCTTATGGAAAATGTTTTTATTTGTTGTCGTACATGATCGTTTTTCTTTCTAAAGATTTTAATCTGTTTTCTACTACACTCACTCACCTTGTATGTTATTATCATGTGCAGAAATGGACACTTTTGTACTCACTACATTTAACTGGTATTTGATTCTAGTTTTCTTTTTCTTAACCGACATATTTTTTTTTATTTTTTTTTTATTACAATTAAAGCGGAAACTGCCGTAAGTTTTGCTCAACTGCTTTTAAATCATTTTCTACTGCTGCTTCGACTGCGAGTTTCGTTCTTTTTAGCAGCATAAAAAGAAGCAAAACCAAATGTCTTATAACAGTGTTTGAACACTGTTTAATGGCTTAAGGTTCTAAATAGTGTAATCACGCCAAAATGCCTGTTCACTGAAGCCGTGACGACTGACTTCACGATAAATCTCACGTTGCGTATTTGCAACTGACCCGGAATTTCGATAATAATTTTTATTTTTGATTTCAACACGTTCGGCAGGCGTAAACTGATGAATTAAATGGCAAATTTGCCTTAATAATTCGCCAGATATATGGTAATGATCAGCTTGATAGCTTCTGATATATTACAATTGGAAAAACTATCGTTGTGATTGCAGCTTATTTGCATAGAGCCACAAAAAAGCTTAGTGGAGTCAAATTGCATGATTGTTACACGATGTTAGCCGATTCACGTTACCTCCACAAGAAGCTACCATTCAACCAAATCTCTAAAGTATCTGAAACATTGAGGCGTTCGCCATGTGAAACATAACGCAGTATTACTAGAACCAGATGTTATCTATGCCGCGGCATGCCGCTATCGTTCTATTCGATCCAAAAGAAATTGTTTACCATTTAGCTGTAGAGTTTCGTTGATGGTGATGGCCTCAACCATATTGTCTTCGAAATTTATACCAAACAGTAACTTTTTACGCATGTATTGCTACCTGATGAACCTCGGCAATTTTGCTTGTTGCCATAGTTATTCATCCTATCATTCGCTGTTAAGGTTGACTTTCCGACAAGAAATTCTATCATGAAGTTTTGTCATTTGGACGTGCTGTACAAAAGTGTAATTCGCCGCAATGATTTCGTATTAATGCGTGAATAATAAATAACAGATTTGGCAGAGATGCCACTAAAACACGTTACGTCGAGCAACTTGTAACTTTTGCACGTAGTTTCTAAATTAAATTATATTATTTTAATTTTGGCACTGACTATTTCTATTTGCAACACAAATACTTTGACGGTTGATAATTTAAGTTTATATGAATACTTTCTTTCTCTTCTCGCTTAAAGTCATTTTATTCCTAAGTATGATTGTCGTTTAGATAATGCTTTCGTAAATAGACACAATGTCACGTTATGTGATATGCCTGATGATGTCTTCCTTAGTTTTCATTTTGTTCATTCAGTTCTTTTTTCAGCAGTTGCTAGTAGATTTTCTAAACCAAAACTCTGCGGATTATTTAGTTTTTAGTCCTTGGAGTATTTTGGTTATTTTGGTTTTAAAGAATGAACTACAAGCGAACAACAATAGCTCAGAGAGACAGACATGCGGAACGCATTAGAGTCAATTCGTGGAAGTGCAGTATATATGTGTATGTTGGAAGTAGGTTAATCCATCAGTTGACTAAATAAACAACGCTGCACTAAATCAGCAATATATTAGAAGGTGTATTGCGTATTTAAAATACAATATCGGTTATTGAGGATTTCAAATGTTGATTTGTTCTCTTGACATGCTGGTGTATTTGCAGAGTAGGTATATGTAGGTGTATGCGTTCCATTTGTGTGTGTGTGAGGTTAAATTAGTGCAATAGCTATTTATTTGGAACCGATAATATTAGAATCTAAAATATTATAAAATAATTAGAATAACAAATATTATGATCAAAAAATTATTGTGTAGAAGAGAACTTCGTTTTGTGTTTACAAATCGCTAATAATCCTTAGGGCGTGGATTTGGGCCATTTGAACTTCTTTTAAATTTTGTAACTTTCACTGTCGCACCCACCCACTTTCAGATTAAACCACCCAAGTGCTTAGAAGTCTTGCTTAACTAAAGCTGAAATGTAAAATTGCACAACTGTGTTTGACTTTCATGGCTGAAAATCATTTTTTCTCAAAAATTCTTTCTTCTATTCCCAACAAGAAATCTAGAAAACAATATCCCTGCATTTTCGTCATTAATTCCCAGCATCTATATTGTCATACGCGAGGCATATATGCTTCTGTTACTAAGACAATGTGACGTGAGATATTGGTTGCAAATTTATTATTATTGGGCCGTCAACTGGCCGGCACAAAGATATGGCTTGCCGTAACTGAGCGCACTGTCAGAAGTTTTGACTTAGACCTCCTTGTGGTGGCGGCCGGTAACAGGTACCTGTCACTGCAAGGAGTCTGGCGAGCGAAGAGAAGTTAAAACTCGCGTATAAAAAATCCCTAATCCGCGGTGGACCAGCATACGCTAGGGATGCGTGACCAAGAGGGTGCTTGGTCTCCAGTATGTGAACTCTGGATACCAGTCGATCTCCAGATTTAATACAGACTTACCCGTGCATATGGAGCTGTATGTGGGTGAAGATCTTTTTTCCAACACTCCTGCAAATTATATGAATTATCTGCATGGATTTTTCAATTGATCAAGGAAGAATCCGAAAGAGACGGACTGAGTGGTGGATGGATCAATCTATCAAGGTATTCCTAAAGCCTTGAAGCCTCGAAAGAGGTTGAGAAGTTAATCCCTGTGGGAACTCTGGTGTTTATTGGCCAAAGGCAGCCACGTATTAAATGTGAATGGCATTGGAGGATCTAAGCCTCCTAGTGTTAGCAGAGTAAAGTGGTCGTAAATTATAAATCGGTTGCTAGCAATTAATGCGAGGAAAGAAGGGGTTCGAAAGGGGGACTCTTGCTATAGTTTTCGAAGCCAACAGTGAGGAATCATTCAAGAGCTTTGTATTTTTAAAAGAAAAAAAAAATATAGATTATATTTCAGAGGAATATTGCTACACTGAAAGATGGGTGGTGGATCGGAGTTAAGAACAAGTATGAACGATTCAGGTGTCCCTCTACATAAAGCGATTTTATATTATAATTTATTAAGCAACATTTTTGTTAAATTTTATTTTAAATAATCTCTAAGTTAATAGGGATACTGTGCGAATTGTGTTTGGTGACACTGTGTAAACGTTTACGGATTCATATACACTGAAGTAAGTTGTGGTATGAAGTCATAATGCACACTGGGAAAACTATACAGCCATTGAAATTAAGTAAATATGTATATAAAGGGTGTTCCAAATTGAAGTGTTTCGAAACTAAATATCGGTTGAGTAAATGCCACATCACCGCGTCAAAAAAATCACCTTCCATTTTAACATCATTGGAAATTACTGGCAAGTTATTATCGCAGTGATTGATTGCTGTGTCCCCATAACGAAGGAATTATTCAAAAGATGTAGGGAAACATCGATTATGTTACTGGGTTTGGGACAAAACACTTTCATTGCTGCCATATTACGGTGAGCACGGAAAGTAAAATAAAAATTAAAAGTAAATAAACGCTCGAGCTTGCTTATAAATGACTAGCAGAGGGGAAATAATGGCAATTTAATATTAATAAAGCCAGCGGAAAGATAGAATCTTGCAGATTACTCAGTATTTCGCTTGGGAAAACTTAATACAAATTCGTCTAATTTCCTAAACGAATCGAATTACACAGCAACCATCCTTAAATGGGATGGTGTGGGCGAAAGACTACATTTTAAAAGGAAGAGTGCGTCGCTCAACTTATCAGAACTTTAAACAAGGAATCGTTTGGGAGCGAATATTGCAAAAATAATGGTTTCATAATCTATGATTTCAGCAAGAACGTCAAAGAAAATCCATTGACATTTTCACGACATTTAGAAAAATCTGTCTTAGCGCATGTGAAGCCGGGAAAGCCTCCTTGGGAATGTTGCCTTACAAAAGTATTCCGTCATTAAAGGAAAATGAAATGGGTTTACTTTCGTTTCCATTTTTCATATCGAAGCTCTTTGTAGGATCACCCTTTTTATGCAGCAAATGATACTGTATAAATGTTACTGATGCCGATGATACGTTTGCTGCTGTATACTACACGTGGCTTTGATGTGTGTGTATGTGTGCGTATGTTAATGCACACAATATTATTGCAAGTATATATGTATTTAATGGTGTGGGTGTCTGTTTGTGTGTGTGTTTGTGTGTGTATTGTTGTGCCACTTTAGATGTCACCACAAGCGTCAGCATAACAACAATAAAAATGACAGCTGCAAGGCACTTGCGTCTTGTTTTGTGACTGTTGCCGGCATAAATCCATTGTATATTTTTCCTGTTGCTGCCACAGTTTATAATGTTGGTGGTGCTTCACTGTTGGTTCTGTTGTTTATTTTTTTCCTGCATTCATTTCATTTCTCTATTTAGTTGTTGTTATTGTTGTTGTCCTTCGAATACACATACATACATATGACAGCATGTGTGAGAGTACTGATGATGTTGATGCTGGATGATGATGATGATGACGATGTCGTCGGTGATGGCTGCTAAGTTCTTTTTGTTTGGGCTCTGTATGCATTCAAATGATTAGATGAATGGATGGCAGAATGTATATATAGGTGTGTGTATGTGTCTGTATGGGTGTGTTGGAGTATTCGTTTTTTTTTTATTTAAACATTCATTTATGCTCGTAGATTTGTGTATGTTTGCAAGTATGTTACTATTTGTTTCTGTTTCGGTTGTCTCATACACAAATACATGCACATGCACATACACATACACATACACATACACATACATGTGTGTGTCTCTGTTATTCTCGTATTTGATGTATTATGCTTTTTATTTTGTAACATTTCACTACTTTGTCATTTTTTGGCACAAAATGTTGTTCATCGTTGTTGGCGATGTTGTTGTTGCCGTCATTGTTGTTCCTGCTGATGTTTTTACTCGTTAGTCTTTATTGTTTGCTGTTTGTGTTGCATATCGTTTAGTTTCCTGTTGTGGCAACTAGCTAGCATTTTTATTGTATAAAAATAAACCGTATTTTCCTCGTCTTGTATATGTTTGTTTGTTAATTTTTTTGTTTTGTATGACAAATATGGTTTGTTAACTATTTGTTGCCATTTGTTGTTAAAAATTTTGCTTGTTTTGTATTTTGTGAGAATTTATGATATTAAGTTTTTCACATGGCCCCACTTTTAATGTGTGTCTTGTGTGAATGTATAATTGTATGCGTAATTTTTGAAATTATATGAATGTATTAAAAAATTAGGTTATTACTTGCATAAACTGTGAATAATTTTAGCATTCATTGTATCATGATGCTGGCCAGCCCAAAATATTTTAAGCAATTGCCAAGACACTTGTTATACATTTGTTAACTCAAGAAATCTACAAGAACTTTTCATTCTTTGATGGATTTAAATTTTAACAATGTTCGATGTTTGGCTGTGTCGAATCTTAAAAGTTTATTCAATAAGTCCGAATAAGTAAGAAAAAAAATTGCCAAAACTCGATTTCATAGTTGCCTTCGAGGACGATACAACGAGTATAGCGATTTTCCAACTTATCGATATAGTTAATAAATAAAGTTAAATTTAACTAAAAATAAAAATTCAAACTAA
This sequence comes from Phania funesta, assembly GCA_963932375.1. Taxonomy (NCBI): domain Eukaryota; kingdom Metazoa; phylum Arthropoda; class Insecta; order Diptera; family Tachinidae; genus Phania; species Phania funesta. Next base: position 9,647,021 of record OZ010652.1, read on the forward strand.
AAATAAGTTCAAATTCTAATTAAAATTAAAACTAATATAAGAATTAGAAATAAAATGATAATTAAAGTTAGAATTAAAATTAAAATCAAAACTAAAAGTAAAAATGCAACTAAAATAAAAATTAAAAATTAATATTTTATTTAAAATTAAATTCGAATTTAAAATTAAAAGTAAAATTAGAACGAAAAATCAAAAATAATAATAATTAAAACTTGAAATTAATTTTATATTTAAAATTAATTTTACATTTAAAACTAAAAAAGAAGGAATAAACGTTCTTTTTTTAGCCTTCAGTAATATTTGTATAATCATCACACTTTAATATTTTATATAAAAACTAGCTGACCCGGCAAACGTTTTTTTGCCTAAAAATGTCCCTTGATCTGTACTATAGATGTACGCATCTACGTATATGTATATGTACGTATATGTACATATGTATTTAGGACTAAAACATACATTGATCATATCTCTCCAATGAAACTGAAATGAAAAATGCAGATATAATTTGTCTTTGTCAGTACTATAAATATATCTTCTGCTTTCTTGCTCTTAACAATAAAAGTATTCAATTAAATTTATTTACAATAACTGTCTTAAGGTGATAAAAATTTTAAAAACTGTTCAACTGTTCTGTTTCTCAGAAGTTGATGCACACACCGCCATCTACTGGCAATACCGGAACCAGCATTTGAAATAATGTTCGTTTTTATGGGTTCTTGAGTTAAGATGGCGTTGTAGAATCGCTCCATAGAAAATGTATGGGTAAATTAATTTTCTTTATAATTTTTTTTGCGGGAAAATTTGCGGAATTTTCTTGGGTATTATCCTTTTTCGGGTGGAGACCTAACCGAATTGGTACTCATCATCGAAATCGGTCCAGGCGTTCTTTAGTTATAAGCGTAGTAACTAACATCACTCTTTTATATATATATATATAGATTAAACTGGAAATTAAATCTATGAATATTTTCAAACACTTCTCCATTATTGCAGAGAAGTAAAAAAAAAATATGAAAAACAGCCGGACCGTTTGTACACGAACTTGAATTTTTTTTACAAGATAATTGGCTTTTTCCATTATTCAGTTTTCATTTTCATAAAACTGTTAAAGGAAATCTCTTTCAGTGAGATGGGCAATATTTTCTTTTTGTTATAAATTTCTAATTATATTCTATTAATTTTCCTTTCTATTTTCACTATACTCGTATATGTATATGTGTGTTTGCCTACCACTACTAAAGCAAACGGTGAAATTTCTTTGGTTTTATATTCTCTCAACTCTTTTTTTCTAACACTCCCTCTCTCACTTTGCAGCCTGCTGGCATTAGCGATTAAGCCAATTGAATTAATTGTGGCTAATGAAAACTTACTTAAAGTGCAAAATATTCAGTTTCAGCTTCAATGCTAAAACAAACAAGATGTTGGTGATGATTTGGTTTTTAATGACGTTGATAGGGGCATGAATAAATAATATGTTGGTAAGAAATTAATATATGCGGTTAAATAAAATACAACTGAAAATAATTCTTAATGCTTTCAGAAGTATTCGGAACTCTAGGCCGGAGGGACTAGCAAAAGGTTGCTTTGTGGAGTACAAGAAAACAGATTTCCAAATTTTTCGACATGTTTTTTTTTGTTTTTTGCAACTCGAGTACAAAACGGGAAACATGATGCTGGACGAACTGTGTTCAAGCCAGAAAGGTAAAGTTTATACTTGTTGGTTGGAGTTAATGCGTAATTTAGCATTTCCCGAACCTCAGCTTTGGCTGGGTACTGGATTGTACTTGAATGTTCGACGAATGGCGAGAAGGCACGCGCATCTATTGCTCAGCATCAGCTAAAATTCGCAAAACCCATTGTGCTCACAACTGCGTGTGTATCCGTGTAACATTTAAATATAGTTCGGCAGCAGTTATTTTCAGAGCTTATCTTGAATTTTCGTCGTGTCTGAACTTCCTTTGCAGGGTTTCGGCTAACTTCAACCACTTTAAGACGCACACACGCTCAAGCGCGTTTACATCGCATGTTAGATGACACTCCTTAAAAACGATTACGGACCGAAACCCTTAAAACAAATCTCATGTTCTCATGTCAATAGAATTTCTACAGAATATTTGTCAGTCACTTTCTTTTTCTTTTCATGTTAACTGTCTGCAGTGAAACTTAAAATGAAATGGTACAATACTAAGACAAATAATTCAACATTTTTGACTATTTAATTTGCAATATGTTTGTCTTGTCAGCCATTTGAACTGTAATTAATTTTTTACGTTCCAAGTTAAGTGCTTTACCCGCTACTCTTTTCCAAAAAACTCATGTGAACGTTCGGCCATTTATTAACACAAATTGAGGAAATCTAATAAAAAGGCTCGAGTTGAGATTTAGTCGATAACCACTAGGTTTCTGATCGCATGTTTTAGCAAATTGAATCAAGTGCAAAATGCAAGTAGCTGTTAGACAATAATTGCGGAATAGGAAGTGGCCAGCTATTACCAAGTAATGTATGAAATAACTAGTCGCTGTTATCAAAACGCAAAAACTTGTTACTGGGAATCGGTACAGCTTTAGTAGTTGTTGTTTTGTTGCACTTAAAATAGTGACTTCTTTTTAAAAGGCCGTTTAAGTGAAAATGATTCGCGTTTTTTTTAAGTCGCTATTTTGCAAACGCCTGCTAAGAGAATGCCTTCATTAAATGTCTCCTTTCATAAACATTGCAATTTTATCTATAGCAGCATTTAATGAAAGTCGGTAAAAGAAGACTAAATTGAGCAATTTATTGAGATTAAATTCAACTGACACCTGACGTCACAGCGCAAGCGAATCAGCGGTATTAAATAGTTACAAATAAGAGAAAGATCGTTGAATTTCTAAAAACTTGTCAATAATGCTTTTTTGTCGAAGCCAGAAAAACGCCTTTCTAAGATTATAAATACCGCTATGGCAGCAGAAAGTCAGTGTCGTTAAATAAATAAATTAATAAAGGAGCACAATACACTGGATAACACTGAAGGAGGGCGTGGGTCCTAACCCGTTATTATTAACTAAATTAATATTTCCCATCATAGGAAGGGTCGGAGACGGTTAATATATATTACCGAGCCATATTATTTTTCGAGAGGAATTTTTTTTGGACCTGTCCCTTCCGGACTCTATTTAGGGTGGCTCCCCTACAAACTTTATGATTGTTTTATATGATTGATAGAACAAATATTTTTTTATTTGAAATATTATTTGGGAGTTTAAAATATAATCAAAATTTTAATAATTAATTTTTACGCGCCCGTGGAGGAAGCATTGGCAACATAGGCAACATTTGTTACTTTTGTTTTATTTTGATTACCTCTCTCTTTATTTTATTTTGATTACACTTTTGAGTTGGGGAAAGCCAGCCAAGTGTAGAGAAAAATAGTAAGAAAAATAAATTCAAAAAAGTGTTGTTAGGTTATTGTTAAAACTTGAATATCGAGTGTTGGGGTTTCACAGACAATTCTCATTTAGTTGATGAAACTACAATCATAAGGTACAACAATTCTAGTTTTTCTAAAAATTCTATATTTCTTTAAGATTTTTGTTTAAAAATCGTATATTTTCAAAAAGAAAATATTTATAAAATAAAGTAAAACTATTTTTTTGATTAACTTCAAAGGACTTATTTTTGTCTCTTTGTACGGAGGCATTAGGATTCTTCTAAGTCGCCTGCTTTCACGCTCCAAGCATAGCAAATGAACGATTCCCCTTATATCTGGTTTGCATTTCGAACATTTCCTTGTGAAACTTCTCACCGTGTTAAATTGGGACTTCTCCCAAAAAGTTACTAATTGCAGACTTGATGCATTTCCAAGCCTTTACTTCCTTTTCCGTCAATTTCTGTTCAAAGATAACAACTTTCATTAAATTGGGGATATTTGGTCCTAAAAAAATTATTGTTTTTGCGTTAATCTAATTTTCCTTGGACTAGGGAGAAAAGTTTAAAGAAAATGTTTATAATTTAGATGTGAAAATTGGTAGTTTCTCATCATTTTTCAGTTCATGAGAATGTGAGTTCTTCACCACCTTAAGTCGACATTATTACCAGTTCCGTTCATTGCAAGCTATCTCTGTTGGCGCAGGTTATTTTTTTTTTACTCACTTTAAGAATCCTTAACTTTTTATTATATTAAACTTGACTGGGAATTCTTTAAAAAGGCTTATATCCACGTGAGTGTTGTGCAAAATAGAAACGGGGTTTTCATTTGATTTTACACTAAAAGTATCCTCCGCATCAAATATACATACGAGCGGAAATTCCACCTTTCATGTGAATTTCAATTCAGAATTTTTTTTTTATTTTTGGATGCACCATAAGAAAACTGGTTCTTTTGTTCTGGATGCCCGGCCACGAGTTATTGAATTAATTTGCCAGGCGGTCCTATGATACTCTACTTATGGGTCTAGTGGCATTTTGCAGAGTAAAGGGTTACGCCACTGATTAGAAGTGATGTATTTCTCGCAAGCCACGCTTGTAAGGCTTCCCCGGGTATGAGACGGGCTGAATCATTGATTGAAAGCTTCTCATGCGACATACTGCTAAAATTAAACTATCTTCTATAGAAGAGACAACAGATTAGTTCTCTATGCCGTTAAGGTATGGAGGAAAATGAAACAATGGCACACATTCTTTGCAAGCGTATTGGTTTCATTTGGTAATATGAGGAGTGTTTTTATAAGGCGAGCTTCTCCGATTTCTTTACTGCTCCTGTTTAGGCCCGTTAGACAGATTAATTAATTAATAATTTCAGTTCGTTAATAATCTGAGGCCAAAGGAATCCATCAGGTGCCGCTGTTACGGACAGTGGAGCAGATTAAATATTCGTAATCGATTGAAAGATACTCTATGGATGGGATTTCGAAAAGTATGGGTCAGATATGCCACCGACGCGTCAAATTTGATCGTTAACACGATGATTTTTCGAGGCGTAACGTTTGCGTTACCGTATGCTCCTGTTGAAATTAAATTGTGTCATTTGCTCGTAACGCTCAAATGTGCAACTTGCCGATGGTGTTTGTGCATCACCGATTGAATAATAAACATTACACTTGGCATATGCCGAAACAATATGAGCGCCCTAGACGAGTCAATATCATTGACAATAACATCCTTTATATCTCGCATTTGCTTTAGAAAATCCTACAAGCCACCAACTCTCTTTTTGTAAAACCCTGTTCAAACAATGTAGACTGGCTTAAGTGTGTGCATAAATGCGAATGCATTAACCAACTATTAATTTATTATATAAACTTTTTGGCGAAAATGTTGATAATAAAAAACAAGAAAGAAAGCCCGCTTGAGGCCAAAACAAAAAAAACAATTTCGATGTTATACTTCCAAGGAAAAACCAAACAAAAATATAAAAAAAAGGAGAAAAACTAAAATGTTTAACCACAAAACTAAACCTTAGAAAGGCTTTTATTAAAATTAGTTTTTATATGCAACGTCACTTCATTTATTCAAAAATTTCTTTGCTGTACAAATTCCACTTTCTGGCAACTCGTTCACACAAACACACACTAAGTACTTTCATAAGTTAATATAAATTAAAATCAAGTTTTAAGCAACAAAAAAATAAGAAAAAAATAAGAAAAAAAACAAAAATACAAATCCTTTTTAAAACCCGTTAAATTGTATAAATTTCCCCTTAAAACTCATTCGCACACACACACACAAGCAAACACTGCCACTGCACGCTATAAGGATTTTTAAATAAAAAAAAATAATAAAGTAAAATGTACTTAAACCCCTTTAAAAAAGTTTTAGAAATTTATATAGAAAAAATTAACAAAAAAGATTTTCCAAAGTTAGTAAAATTTGTGGCTGGGTGTTAAAGGAAGTAATGAAGACTTTGTTGCTGTAGTTCGTTACTTTCTAAAATTATTAGCCACGAAATATGAAAATGTTAATTTCCAATAACTACTTTAAGAAATATTTTTATAGAGAGACCAGGTTTAGGTGAAATTTGGATTTTCTTAACATCCAAATAAATGAAGTTAAACATAACATTATGTAATTATAATTTCCCTTAAATTTGGATCCTTTTGTAAATAAACGTAGAGTCTGCTGCTTATCTGAAAAGAAAAAGAATATCATAAAGGAAAGGAGTTTGAAAAAAATACTAAGAAATGGGTGTTTTTTTTCGAAGGCAAATAATTTTAGCTCTATATAATTAATAGGCAAGACTGATTTTTTGGTGTTCCGATATTTTAAGCCCGCCACACAAACCTTAGTTTTAATGAAAAAAAAAAAATTTATTTTGATTCGAAATATCAATGCGTGACATTACCATTTGAAAATGATTTCGAGAATATGGCCACCGTGGCTGCCCTTGACGAAGCGCATTTCAGACGTCGTATTGTCTCTTTGAAGAAATGTGATCCAATGATGCCAGCAGAGGGACTACATCATACGGTGAATTTTTGTGGATGTAATGGAGTGTGTAGGGTCTGCTATGGACTCGTTCCATAGCATATGCAACAATTTAGTTTATTAACAAGCCCCTTGAGCCAAAAATTAGCCACATCGGATAACACAAATTCGCAATAAAATGTCAGCTGATTTTCAAAGTAAATCTGGATAAATTGGTGCCGTTGTTCAAGCGTCAGTCTATTTATAATAATTTGCCAGAGTATACTGATCATAAATGTGAAAAAGTGAACTCAGTATGACAGTTCGTTTGACAATTAACCCATTCATTAAAGTCAGTTTAGTATTTTAGGAGCATTCAAAGTTTATAATAATACTAATAATAGTAATGAGTAGGTTAAAGATAGAAAATAAACAAACATGCATGTGCATGTATGTTGCGCTTATGGTTGTAGGCTTAGCTAAACTTGGTATAGTTTATCCATTTAGACTAGCTTCAATTTTACATTGCCCAATATTAAACACAGTTTTTTGCGCACAGCATAGACAAAACCTTACTGTTTAGAGCAAACGTATCGGGAACATGATTTATGGTTTATCCATTATTAGCTCAAGTATGAATTTCTCGAATACATTTTAATAATTTACGAACGCTACTTCTGCATGAATCTATTTACGAAAATTATCTAACTAAAATAAACCCAACTCAACCAGGAACTTTAAAATCGGCTTCTCACGCAACCAATGTTGGCATATCAGAGTTCTACTCGCTCAAAAAATACACAATAAATCGTAAAGCAATTTATAGAAAGGTTCGTATTACTGGCAACCTTAGCCAAGGAAAAGAGTGAATTATTCTTTAGTCGTGAAACAGAGTACGACTGCAACATCAACCATTAATCGCAGAGAGAAGGAGAAAAACAGACAGAAAGGGTGAGAGTGTGGTAAGTTCCATATTAAGTGCGACAACCCTAACCAGACAATGTATACGTTTTTTTTTTTTTATTATGTGGACTGGACTATTTTTCATTGCAGCAAAACTTCGAAAACCTATATCCTGTAAAAAGAAAACGTTAATTTTAAGGAGATCTGACAGCATTGTTGCGAGAGAGACGGCCACAAAATGAGAGCACAAGAATAAACGGCATTAACATGAAAAAGATTCTATCTCATGATTGCTCAGCGACCTTTTAAATATCAAATCGTATAGTGACACTCGTTACGCTCCTGCTCTGTCTTATAGTTTACTCATAAGCGCACCATAAGCTCGCAGAGAAGCATAGCACACATACAATAAAAACTGACAAACATGCCCTTACACCATAAGACAAGCTAGCATAAATATAAAAGTCAATTACGTTTTTAGCGACATTCGAAATGTATAACTGCAGCAAAGCATTGCACTAACATGTAGAGTATCGCACGTGTCTGCCAGTTTAGCGTGCTCTTTAGGTTATACTGCCAATTACAAGACACAATAAACAATTGGAAAAACTGCTTCCCAGAAATAGTGCTAAACTAAATATTGTCGAATCAAACTGAAGTCTTGAATATTGCATTGACAACAAATGGGAGCTCTGGCCTCCTTAACACTCATAAACAACTTTGAATTTTTAAACAAAGTCTGTCGTCCCCGCCATTCGTCCTTCATGAAATGTATCTGTGTGTGTGTGTGTGAGTTTGTGTGAGTGCGTATACAAAGCAAAGAGACGAATTTTTCAATCTTCTGCTCTCAAGGTACTGAAACTACGAAACTTATTTAACTCATAATATTAGGAAATGGGAAGAAATTGTTTAAAAGTTTAGCAATCGCGAGAGTTTTGGAGTGCTAAAGTATGTGGCATATCGAACAACTTGAAGTAGCGCGATTTTACACAGGCAATCGATTGCCAACCGCTTAATTTATTTGCACTCGTTGTTGTTGCTATTGCTGGTGATGGCAATGATGTGATAGAGATATTTTCTCTTATTTTTGTTCATTGCATTTTCTGTGCTTGAGTTGGAACTTTAAACTTGCTCCTACCTTAAACTTTTGCTGTTTTCGCTTAGTTTAGTTCGTTGTATTCTGTTTTTTTTTTTTTTTTATTAAACTTCACAAAAACTTTTTCTCATTTGGATTTTTTTCATTTTCATTTAGATGGCGTGCGGCAGGCTAAAATTACAAATAGACTTGTTGTGGCTTAGTCACTCTTATCGTCGTTGTCGCGGTTAATATATGTTGGCTGTTTATTGGTGCATTTAAAGCGAGTTTAGTTTGGTTACAAATTTGTGCCATAATTCAAAAGGGCTTTTCACCGCAAGAAAACTTAATTGTGCACCATTTTGTTATTGTTGCTGTTGGTGCCACTATCCACCTTATGGCATAAAGGTAGTAGCTGATGTTGCACATACTCATGCACTTGTATACAAAACAAGGTGTTCTTTTTCTTTCTTCTTTTTCTAAATTTTACAAAACATATTCAACTCCTCTATGCCATTCTATTATTTCCTTTTCTTTTATTTGTTCACTCATATTATTTTTAAGTACTTTCATTAGTTCCTAATGAAGGGATCTGTTCTTGTTGTTGTATTTTGTGTGTATGTGTGTTAATTTTTGTCGTTTTGTGGCAAAGTTATTTCGTAGCAGAGAGACAGAGGGGGAGAGAGAGAGAGAGAGAGACAGGGAAGCCATGCATGTATCCTTCGTTTGTTGGTTGATTAGATTTAGTTGTTTGTTTGAGTGTATTAGTTTTTACTTAATGGTATGCTTGTGGCAGGATTATTAACTTACTTTGTATTAGTATTTATTAATATGTTTATAGCTTCTTCTAGCAAATAATCAACAAACACAACTTTCAACAGGTGTTTAGCACATTTTCTTACTTTCTAATGCCAGCACACAGACGAAATTATGTAATAACTATTTATGTGTGTGTTGATAAACGTTGTGCATTAAGGTACTTTTTCATAAAGGAAATTAAAAAAAAAACTTTTTTATTTTTTTTAATTTCTGCTATTTTCAAAAAGTACTTTTGAAAGGACTATATTTCGTACATATATAAAAAAGTACCTGATAAAAAATTTAAAACAAGTGTGTTATATGTTTTAAATTTTTTATCAGAGTTATCGTGTTGCAAACAAGTATTTTTTGAATAAAGCTACCTTTATGAAAAATATCCTTCAAAAATCCTTGCAAAAATCTACTTTCTTAAGAAAGTACTTTTGCAAAAATATCATTTTATAAAAGTACTATTTTAAGAAATAGCTTTTACAAATAATAATATCTAGAAACATAAATTTTTATAAAAACTACATGTCTGTTGAAAAAAGTCCTCTTAATAGAAAGTACCTTGTAGAATTTTGGAACGAATTTCCGTCATCCCTTGTCAAGTTTGGTTTGAAGACAAACCGGTTTCGGCTATGTGCCATCTTCAGTGTCATTTTTGGCACATAGCCGAAACCGGTTTGTCTCAAAACCAAACTTGACAAGGGATGACGGAAATTCGTTCCAAAATTCTACATCAAAACACCCTGTCGGAATATCAAATCAAGAAGAAAGTACCTTTTTGAAATGGTCTCTTGAAAAAACAAAAATCTTTATAAGTTTTATAAAAAGAATTATTTACTACAAGTTTTGTCACAAAAGTACTTTCTAAGAGTGCACGATTTATGAATAATATTTTTTTCCAAAAAGTGCCCTCTACAAAAACTACAAATTTAAAATTGGTTTTATTTAAATAAAAACGACTTTTTAAAAAGTACCTTTTATAATTGCTACATTCAGTAAAAGTACTTTCTAAAAATGTATGATTTGTGAAAAGTACAAAAAGAGCCTTCTGCAAAAAACTACAATTTTAAAACTACTTTTCTTCAAATAAAATTACGCTTTTCGAAAAGTACCTTCTATAATAGGCTCATCTGAAAAATGTACCTTTGAAAAGACATTTTATTAACAGCGTTATACATTTCACCTTACTTTTAAAAGGTGTCTTCTAACAAAAGTACCTTTTTAAAGATTGGCTTCATGCATATAGGGTTCAAAGTCGCAAGTTAAGTATTACTTCTCATATCCAAGACACTTATTTGTTGCACAGTGACGCCGATTCAAAAACTAGTGGTAATAAATGTGCACGGATCCGATTACAAGATGATGTACAGGTGGACCAAATACATGCATAATCAACTGCTGAGAATGTGCCACGCAAGTCGATCCGCCATTGATCTCATCAACTCGGCATTTCATCCACCATCTCGGTTTGTTTGCTTACAAGATCTATTTGATTCAGCAATTGATGGCAAACGAGCATCCGGAATGATAGTTTGCGTCTTCTAGCAGCTACAATTAGACATCGAATTTGGCCGGAAAATCATCAAAATCATAAAAATGCTCCTCATTTCATTCAACGGCGAGTGCTACAGCACCAAAAAATTCGGACTATTGGTGAACTGAAATGTCAGAATCTTTGATTTCAGCAGAATGGCGCACCATGTCACACAGCTCAACAAACAATCGACCTTTTTTCGCATTAATTTCGGTAATCGTGTCATCAGTCGCCTTGGGGATGCTAATTGGCCGCCCAATCGTATTACGGCCGATACAAATTTAATTTTTCGAACGTTTAGGTTCTCTTCTATGAATCTTATAAATATCATTTTTGTAAGCGGATCAAAGCTTTAAAACTGACGCATTTATTAACATTTATTTGCAATGGGCCCCACTGTGCATTGTTATATTTATAAAAACTGTTTGTTCTTAAACTTTACCAGAAGAAATACTTTTTGCGTGGCTTCTTATGGCTGCTGCTGTTTCTCCCTCTAAACTCGTGTAGGAAATATACATCGCATAAATTCCTCACAAAATACTCAAGCAAATAGAAAAACTTTAGTTTATTAAAGTTGAGGTTTTACATTATTTTTGGTATTGATGCTCTATTTACGGTTGCTCACGTTTAGAAAATTAATTCTTAATGTTTGAAGTTAAATTATGTTTTTCCTTAAAGATTAAAATCAAAGAAAAAATATTTTTTTGTTTTTGTTCACATCACGTTTTCTTGTTATATCGTCATAAATCGAATACAGACGTGACGTTAATAAAGAACTTATAAATATTTGTTAAGAGAATATTATGCTCAGATCCCCAGGGTATTAACTGAAAAACAATTAAGAAACTATAAAATAAAACAAATAGGAAACCACAGTAATCGTTCAAAACGTTGCATGCTTTTAGGCTTGTGCGAGTGTTTGTTATCCTTTAAATGATTAATTTATTCTTCTTATTTTTCTTTAGCTTTCTTTGAAGCAGATAATACCAAAATTTGACCTTAAAAAATGAAGTATTAAAGTACGTTAATAACGTGCGAGGAAGGAGGCATAAACAAATTTTGCCGGCAAGTTAAGAAGTCTGAAAGGCTCCAAATCAACTAGAATTTATAATGAAGTGTTTTGTTGTTTCAAGTTAAGTAAAAATATTGTTCTTCTATTCCCTTCTTGGGATGAGATTAGAGAGGTCATTTTTATATGAATATTATGTGGTTTTGTATGAGTAACTAATTAAAGTGAAAATAAATAGAAATAAAGGTTTGGGAAAGTAAGGACGTTTTTTCTTCATCCTTATGTTTGTTTCACAAACAATTGAAAGCCATCGAGATCGGTGGAAGTTACAATCTCTTAAAGTTTTCTGAATCAGAAGTGGTTGACTTTAATAACTTGTAGCTGAACTTTTATTTCAATAACGTGTTAAAAATAGAGGAGGACTTCTCTACGTTCCGTGTGTAAAGCACTTGACCATTGTAGTTTATAACATGCATATTTATTACCTTTATTATTCCATTCGGGCCCAGTGTGTTTTGCCGATAAAAAGACAAAGCAGATACTGCCATTAATCTTGTCCATTTGTAAAATAACATGATGCTGAATGAGGAGAGAAAAATTCAGAAATTGTATTCTGCCTACACTGCGAATAAGAAACATTTTTTTACCGGCCAAAAGTAATTTTAAGTTTTGTGATTTTATACAGGGTGTCCGCCGGGAAGTTATACTATTTTGTTTGTTTATAATTTTTGATGAAATGAAAGAGAATGGATCGTATAGAAGATAAATATCCGCCTCTGTTAGCCTCACTAATGAGGGCTCACATTTTTCATTACACTCTCACACATTTCACGCGGCATTTCATTAATTTCCTCACGAATATTTTGTTTGAGTTGCTGCAGCGTTTCTGCTTTGTTTGCATAAACCTTGCGTTTCAGATATCCACACAAAAAGAAGTCCGAAGCAGTCAAATCAGGCGACCGTGACTAATTTGAATAATTTCCATTGCCCAGAACCGACTATTTTGATTATTCACATTTCCATTCAAATGAAAATGTGCCTCGTCACTCATTATGTTTTTTTTTATGAAGATCGGGGTTGTCATGGGCGAGCTGTTGCATCCTATTGGCAAATGTACGGCGGCGTAAATGGTCTTCTGGAAGAAGCTCTTGTGTCAACTGAATCTTAAGTGGAAACAAATGTAAATCTTTTAAATTGTGGCCAAAGTTGTTCTTTGAAGACCAAGCTCCTGAGCACGGTGTCGAATTGAGGTTGATGGATTGTTTTGAATACTTTCTTGAACAGCAATAATGTTTTCAGCCGATCTTGCAATACGTTGTGGTCCATGCTTGGGCCTATCAGCTACAGTCCCTCTTTCTTCGAAATCATTCACTACACGATAAATAGTGCGTTATGTTGGCACGTTGTTTCTCTCAAAAATTTCACGTAACTTTCTCATCGTCACAATAATATTTTTCCATAATAAATTTGCCAAGACTGATGTTTACCAAAATGGCGGCAAAACTTAGTAGTATACCTTTCTGGCGGACACCCTGTATATTCGACAATTCGGACATTTTTTTTAAAAGAACTATTGCCCAGATTTTTAAACTTTTCATTTTCTTATGAGATAAATTCCTTTCTGTACATATAAGAATATGCTGAAGTGGGTGATAAGGGAAACAAGAAAAAGCCTTTGCACTATTAGAGTAGGCAGTCCTCAGTCAGTGCGGAGTAAGTTAAGAATGGGAATCTGTTTAAATGAGAGTTTTATACTGCAACCAAATTCTGCAGCCAATGATTACTTCTGTGGTAACCTCACACCGCTAGGGACAATTTGTACAGTAGAAGAAGGTGAAATGTGAGCAGCTTTAAAGAAAATTAAGTATTCAGTAGTTGGACATGATTAATGGTTTGTGTACCAATTTTTATATATAATAAATTTTTTGTGCCTGAACACCTTCGAAATCTTCATTTTTTCGCGTTCTACCAGAAGCACAACATTAATAAGTCTAGGGACAAATGCTCCGTATTGCCTCAGATCGCATACAATTAAGATATGTGGGTTTTGGAATACTACGATCCCGCGTAATGAATCTTACTGGACCATATGATTCCCGTGGCTAAAAGGTTTAAGGTCGTGCTATTAATTTATACCATTGGTTGTATTTAAGGTAATGAGTAACAGTTTGTTTTCTTCTATAGTGCTTTCGAATGAATAAATACATAAAGTTAGAAGACGTTTAAAAAACTAGTGACTTTAACATTGTAAAATGCTTTTGTCGTAGGCTGAGTGAGCTCAACTGCGTCTTAAAGTCGATTTTTGGAACCACAAACCTTAAGTGAAAACTCAATTGATTTGCCCACTGTGTGGCCGAAGTATATGTATGTGCGTGTGTATGTTTATTTATAATATTTATGAAACACGATATTCATTAAGATAATTTATTGGCAGCTACTAGGATTCTGTCGGAATTTCTCCGGTTTTTTGGGTAGGGACTTTCTTTGGAATCTAATGAAAACCTAGGCTTTGGGATTTGAGGTGCTCTGCAGCTACCGCCGTATCAATCGGTGTGTTTTTTTTATACTTGCTACTACAATGTATTTAAATCATGCAATATAATTTCCTTTATCTAATTTATTTATGCAGTATAGTTAAGCTAGTTAAACTAATCTCGCAGTCAGCCAAAGCCACTGTGTACAAAGCAGACCAGCGACCAAAACAGTCAGCCGAAGCAGCGGCAACTAAAAAATGTATTGTCAATGCCCCAATTTTGGTTGAAGTATTGCCCCAAAAAAATTCCAAAGGTTCAACACTAATTTACTTTCGCAAAATTATTTGGCTCTCTAATTAAACATATGTAATTTCCGAGCCTTTGTTTAGGACTCTTGTCGGGTATGAGCCGCCGAACTAACTAAAAGTTGCAAGCAGTCAGTAGGTAGTAGATACTTACATATGAGTGACTTTACAATAAGTATAATTGCAGGTGGTGTAATTTATAAACAGACGTTATGTACGTGATACACGTTAAAATATCAGGTGGCGCTTGTGATGATGGAAAAAATCACATTAAGATTGGCAAACCTTTCCCGTTTTTACAACTTGTCTTAAATATGTCCTGTTTCCTAATATGAGAGTCTTTGCAAACAACTCATTGAAAAAGTATCACAAAATGTTGAAAGATATGCAGATGAGAATGATATAATGAAATTCTGAGTGGTCCTTAATTCCGAAGGCCACTTAACTAGACCGCCTGAAATACTCACATGATAATTGGAAGTATCATGACTGCTGTCCAGTTGAAGTAGAATTTACTAAGCAAAGAATACAAAAGTTGGAATACATATAAAGCCTTAGAACGAAAACGAATAAATAAAATTGTATTTCTTTGGAAGAGAAAATAAATAATTGCATGGCTATTGAAGCCAATACAAAATTTCGTAATAAATTAATAAAAATCCTACACAAAATTTAAATATTAATATTTGTATCAATAAACAATTTTGAAAGAGAATGAAAAAGAAACAAGATATTTTGACTAGAAATTTTATTAAAAAAATATTTAAAATAGAATTAAAACAAAGTTAGAACTCTATACTAATACCAATAAACATATTAAAAATTCATAGATACTGCAGTACATGTTCGTAGAGAGAAAATGTTTAGTTGAATAAAGTATTTAAAATGCAATACGGAGGGAATATGAAAATTACCAATTCAGTAAAGGTACAAAAAGATATCCAAACATTTATTTAAATACGCAAACAGATTTACTGAATAATACACATAATTTACATTCACATAAATCCCTCTGCGTGTGTGTGTGTGTGTGTGCGTGTGTGTGTGTGTGTGTGTGCGTGTGTGTGCTTGAATAAACTTGTGTAAATAATTCATTTTATAAGTTTATACAGTTTGAACTGCAAACAATAAAGTTTAAGATTTAAATAGTAAATCCAAATACAGATGTGGCTTCCAATGTAAGTAATAATAGATACTCGTACTATTACTGTTTCACTTTTAAATGTATCTTTTTTAAGTCTGCTGAAGAGTTTTTACAGAAAGATAGATTTGTTTAAGGCGCACGAAGGGGATAAAAGTTTTGTTTATTTAAGAAATGGCAAGAAAATTATTTTTTAAGAAAATTAACTTTTTGTAAGAAAATATGTAGGCAATATAATATTCGAATTTTCGAAAGATCGGTTTTCGAAGAATACGAATTTTGGATATATGTCAAAAACCCGGTTCATCGTTAAATATTTGCATGCGAAATAAACCTCTAACATATACTATTCAATAAAGAACTCCATTTTAGAAATTATTTCTGCCAACTTTCCACACACAACTCATTGCGATGCCAAAAATTAAATAAAATCGATATCCCGTTCAAACAATCTCAGCTGTAATCTCACACTATGTGTTTCTAAGCCCGATAGAACTTACTTAAGGGTAAATTGTCCCACTGTGCTCACTTTTTTTTAGCATTTATGATCAATCATTAGACTCTGGCAAATCATCAGGAATAGCTTGACGCTTAAAAACACTACCAATTTGTCCCGGTTTACTTTGAAAATGAGTCATCAACTGATCCGATGTTTCATCGTAAAATTGTGTTCAGCCATGAGGCTTATTTTCGGATTAACGGAACCAATGCACAACAGATCCTATAGACTTCACTACATCCACACCGTTTGATGCAATCTACATGCTGGTGGCAACATTTCATCAAAATGAAGCTGGAGCTTGCGTTACGGTGAATGGAGATCAATTATATATTTTTTGAAAATATTGTTGACATTGATCCGGACGAGATGTGGTTTCAATATTGAAATCAAAATTTTGCGATAAATTGATTTCGGAAATGGATCTGTCAACTGACCCAGGTCATGTGATTTGATACCGGCCACATGAAGTCACTGCTTGATGCTGATATGCCAGCAACAAGTGACGTTTTGGAAGCCAACATTTTTCGTATTATTAGTGACATAAGACCAGCAGTGCTTGAATAAGTGAACCAAAATTGGACGTTCAGAATGCTCTTCATCAAGGATAAACGCGGTGCTCATATGATCGTAATTAGTTTCAAATGTTAATGTCACATATTGGGCTTTCGAATAAGATTTTTTTTATTAAAATTAAATTTTGTCTGTTCTTTTTTACTATTTAAAGTTCTATCGAGCTTAAAGACACCCATTATTTATTGACATTTATAGACATTTTTAGACATTTATATGAATCCATGGTAATTTTTTAACTCTTTTTGTTCGTTTACAAAGTCTTAAATAGTTAAGTAGCATAAAAAAATCTACATCTTAAGTAAACTGCAAGTAGAAAATAAATCTGTATAAAATTACACTTGAATAATAAAAAGAGAATAAGTCATTTACACACAACCTTTAAATGTGGAGTTTGGATTTTAATAAGTAGTTTTAATTTTTAATATCCCTTGCAACAAGCTGGGTTTTCTCAAGTATTTCATTTGTGGGAGTTAAGCAACAAACCGCCCAAAATTTTCAACCATAAAAAAAATTCAAATTCCTGTTTTAAACAAATGCGTATGGGAGAATATCCGTGTATTCTTCAAATTGTAATTAAATTACAAAACAAACGAAACGAACAAGTTTTTTAATTGCTTTGCGAGTTAAAATGAATCGTGCTTTTCGGCTGGGAAGGGTGGGGGGGGGGGGGGGGGGGGGGTGCGAGCTGGGAAAAAGTACAAACTCACACACACATAAGTGGTAGACAATGAATTTTTTTCCTCTTAGTGAAATGAAATAAAATAAATTTAATTTAGGAAAGTTGTGTGTTTAATTCTATTTCTTATGCGTTAACAGAGAGCAGACTCTTGATGTTTTTACCTTTAGAACAATGGGCCGTCAAAATACAGGTATGTGATGAAAATCGATTTAATTTTTAAATAAATTTTATGCAAAAAACGTACCAGATATAATATACGAGTAAATTGATGCCTACTAAGTGTCTGTGTTGTTTTCATTGGAAAAGAATTTAGTTAAAGAGTCAGGTAGTGAAGTAGGACAGAAAAGTTTCCGCTTTTAACAACTCTGCATTTGTGCGTTATGTTGTAACGTACCGTTACAAATTTACAGTAATAAACACAGCCGATATGCAACCCAACACACAAATATTAGTAATAGGTGCTAAGATATTGTAACTGCACACACACATTGTTAGTACGTGGTAACGAACATACTAAGAAATACAAAATACACATCGTTTGTACGTCCATACCAAATATTGGATATAATTTGGACCATAAAAAGACGAGCAGCTATCGCTACAGTATGAACTTGAATTACAAGCAGACCACTTCAACTGTAGTACGAGAGCTTTACCGGTTGTTGTGCTGACCGTAGTAGAGCCGTAGACCGTAGATTTTCCCCATGCAAGGACTCCCGAGACTAACTTGTATTAATCGTATTTCAGTATGACGCATGACGAATATAAGGCCTCCCGTAATAGTTTCGTTAACGAAATCCAGGTAACGTAACCGCAGCTTGAAAATAAAGCTGCGTTACATTGTTTATAGACTACCAGAGAAGAGCAAGAAAGTAGGCTTCAAAAGAAATCTCCGAACGGCAAAAGTAATAAGGAAATCGACACCCAACTTCATCCCCTTTACACTCAACGGAAACGTCATTGAAGAGTTAGACAAGTTCCGAGGTAATACAATTAGCAAAAACGGCGGCGCAGACGATGTTGCTACAAATCATATCAACAAAGCGCCACACATATACGCTTCCCTTGGACAAGTGTGGAAATATTCGCAATTGTCTATTAGACATTAACTATGAATTTTCAACACAAGCGTGAATTCAGTGTTGCTATATTACAGCGAGACCTGAGGGTAAGACACCCAATATGCAGTAGACTACAAGTCTTCGTGAATAAAGGCATAAGGCGCATCATCGAAATCTAATCTAATGTAATTTAATACATAGTTAAAAACTGCTTCTAATGAAATCCAAAGAGCAGCAGGATCAAAGGTCGCCCACGTATTCTGTGGCGCAAGTCAGTGGTAGCAGCACCATCAGAACTTACATGTAACAGCAATTATAAGTTACCTATTGTTGCTAGATATTTAAAAAAATGGTCTTAAGCACATCATATTATTATTGTAGTAAATAATTGTAAAATGGTAGTCTTAGTCCGACAGATAAGTAACAAACGCACACAGGCGACTAAAGCCATGAAGTGCTTAATAGTCAACGCCCTAACGGCTTAAGCCGCAGCTCTCTCATACCTTGACTAAGCACCAAAATAATTTTGCACATTATTTCCATTAAGAACATTTTATGGTTATTATATTATTTTTGTATAGTTAAAATAGTTTGTTTGTGGTTATAATTAAATGTTCCAGATTTATAACAAGTTGAAAACAAGTAACCATTATATGTTTGCGATAACAATAACACGATTGTCGTGCCCATGTCCCAACCATGTTTTTTCTTGGCGTGTAACGACAGAAAATACTTTCACAATAAATGTTAAATTTTTTACGAATAACGACGGAAGACATGTCAAAACATGCCCAATTTCACGAAATCTTTTAGCTTTTCACTTAAACATTTCTCTTTTTAGTTCCTAGCACTTTTTGGTTTTTCTTAAAATTGCCCCACAGTGCTTCCTTTATTTGTTAAGACAATTGCGATGTTTCAAGAAGGAGCACAACAACTAAACATTAATATGATAATGCAAAGAAAGTTAAATATTCACTTTGAAGTTTAAGTTCTTTTCAAATTTAACTATTTATTGTTCATGTAGTTGTTTGTTGTACTCGTAGCAGTATTTTTCACTATCAACTTTATTTTTCTTTTTTTTTTCTTGTTTTGTTGCTTTGGCATTTTTCCTGCATGATTTTCATTTTGTTAAGGAATTTTTGTAATTTCGCAAATAGAAAAACCATAGAAAAGAAGAAGAAAAAAATACGAAGGGTAACATGGCAACTGCATCTTTCACATATGATGGTTAAAGCGTTAAGAATTCTTTGGGTAAGAACGGATTTTGCAAAGAATAAAAAAATAATTGTTGAAAATAAATAAATGAACGTCATATATGAATGTACCTCTATTTTTCTGCAGTTGCTGCAGTTTCAAAGGGGAAGAAAGGTTTGTTTTACGTTAAAAACTAATAAATAAAATTTCGGTTTAATTTATTTTATTTTCATTTTCATGCAATTCTTCACAAAGTAGCACATAAAACATACAAGAACAGAGTAGTTAAAACCTTCTTTCAATGCAATAAATGTTCACTTTGAAGTAAGAGTTTGAAAAAAGTTGCAACAAATAAAGAAGGGGGGCATATTCGCAGTTTTAGGAAAATGTAATTTCTTTGGGTCAAACGGAGGCATTTTGAAAAATTGCTCTCGAATGTTTGGAAAACGATAAACGTAATAAAAGATGATACTGAACATTGCAAAGAGTTGCTTCCAAAACGCCTTGTAAATGACTTTAATAGAAAACAATATCATTCTGAAAAAAAACCCAAAGTCAGCAAGATCAAAATATCTCTACTTAACTTATTTTGTATCGAATAAGTTAAGTAGAGATATTTTGATCTTGCCGACTTTGGGTTTTTTTTATATAGCACTTGATTAGGCAACAGAAATAATTAAAGCAATCAACAGACTAATGAATAACAAGGCACCACAACGGATTTTTTCAACAACGATTTCAATAACGATTCTAAATCACCCTTTAACATTTTTTCACCCCACCCCTAAAGGCCCATTTACTTTTTTGTACTCTGTCCGTTCATAATATATACATAGCACGTCGTTGTTAATGACTTAGAAATGGCTTTAATTTCGCCCTTGGTGGCCTTTCAATTGGACGTCAAATGCTATTTACGACATGTGATATCTCGCATCCTTCTCCCCTTTTATCACCTATTTTTTGCAAACGATTAAATAGGCGTTTTAAAACAATATAATCCTGGTCTTTGAAATATAATTTTTTTTTTTAAATATCACTCTTATTATCTCGAATCTTCATCTCGTTATGTGATGCGATATATCCAGTCTTTCTAAAAATTTTGGTTAAGGTTTTCTGATAAGCTGCGAAATGCGAATTTATGGTTGATTTTCTAGTTAGAAAGATAGCGCGTTTGAATTATATTAATTATAAATTAAATTCCCAAATTATATTTTAATAGCTTGTTTTGTTTCAAACTTATATATTTATATGCCGGTAGGAAAAAATGTGAAAAATTTTTCTTTTCATGTTTCTTGTGATTTAAAAAAAAAAAAAAGAATAAAACGACATATTTTGTATAAAAACTTTTTTTGACACAACATTTTCGAATTTCAAAATTTTTACCCAGTCAAATGGAACTAAACGTTGTCAAGTTATGTGTCATCCCGATTTCCTCCCTTTGGAGATAACGGTATATCTCGGAAACCAGAACCAATTGAAAAACACGGAATGCAGTCCAAACTCTTGTATGGAGTGAAAAAAGTATAGTGGATGCTTGCAACCGAATACTTCAGAAGCACCAGGTGGTGCTTCCGGTCCTTGAATGGCGTTCACTACTCTATCTAGGTTTCATAGATTTTGAGAAAGCTTTTAATATTTTGACACACTACACAATATGGGACGAACTGGATGTAAAGAAGCGTCCAAATAAATTATTGGTATTAGCTGCAAGGCCATCAGCTGGCAGGTACAAAGGTAGAGCATGCCGTGACTGAGTGCAATGTCAGATATTTGGAATTATACCTCGTGGTGGCGGCCAGTAACAGGTTACTGTCTCTGCTAGGAGTCTGGCTAAATAAATCGAACGGAGGGAACTTGAAACTCAATTATAAAAATCCCTAATCTACGGTAGAACAGCATATGCCAGGTATGCGTAGTCAGAAGGTTGCTTGGTCTCTAGTATGCGAACTCCTGATACCAGTCGATCTCCAGTTTTAATACAGACTTACCCATGCATATAGAGCTCTGTGCGAGTGCACATCTTTTTCTCCATTACTCGTGGGAATTATATGAATCCTCTGAAGGTACTTCGGTTTCAACTGGTCAGGATATTGGCCTCGCGAGAGGTGGACGGGCCAATCCCTATCGGTACTTCTAAAGCGTTGAACCGTGTGATCCAGATAGGGATGGGCAATGAAGCCTCGCAAAAGATATCGAGTTTAATTTATGTAGCAACTTTGTCGTTTATTGGCCAATGGAGAAACTCTAAAGAGATGGACAAGAAAACCTTGCAAGTGGTGGACGGGTAAGTATCAAAAGATACTCCTGAAGAAGAGGCTGAAATGGTAGCGCACATTGTATTTGAATCTCCAGCACTGGGAGGCATAAGGCTTAGGACTACGGACAGCTACTAGTTAAATGTGAATCCCATGGTGGACTTGAGTCTTAGATAAATGCAACCAATTACAAGAGACTCCGTGATGAGAAACAAGATCGACAGTTACCAGTCAACAGTCTAAAGTCACTACAGTCAATAGTAAAGACTGGTGTTAGCATGAGACTCAATGAAAGTAAACTAGTCGTAATTAAGTGCTCGCCTGAAAATAATGCGAGAAAAAGGGGGGTTAAAAAAGGACTTATAAGTGGTATGCTTCGATATCCTACATTAGATAAGAAAAGGAATAACATCTGTGTTTGATCACACTCAGCACCTCTTAAGCTAAATAACAACACTCA
Organism: Phania funesta; assembly: GCA_963932375.1. Classification (NCBI taxonomy): domain Eukaryota; kingdom Metazoa; phylum Arthropoda; class Insecta; order Diptera; family Tachinidae; genus Phania; species Phania funesta. The sequence continues at coordinate 9,669,375 of OZ010652.1, forward strand.
AGCGATGATCAGGCGAACAAGCACAAATAATTAGTCTTCACATTTGCAACCAATGTCTGAAAAAAGTGGCATCGTTCTGCTGGCTATAAAATATTTTAACATCTGGTAGTTCGAGAGGAGACAGAAGAAATTTAGTAAGCGCTGGATACTAATCGTTAAGTCGACTGAATTCTGTGGGAACATTTTTACACATCACTACCAACTCAAAATATTCAATTCAGGTGTAAAGTTTACTCTTCTATACGAATGCAAGTCATAGAACACACGCAGTTCAGTTATTTACCAACCATTGGCTGCGAAGAATATTTTCATGTGTTGGCCGGCTAAAGAGTCTAACAATTGTGTCTGGCATTATAGTGGAGCAGAAGCCGAAGGGGAGCAGGCTACAGGATCGACCGGCCCACGTATTGAGAACAAAGCTGCCATGCAAGGTATTAGTTCAAAGCGTTAGCCTTGAAATGGAAATGCTATGATCCTTACAGGATCGGAAGGAAAATAATAAAAGATAATATTTTAGGCACCACTGTTATTAAAATAGCATAACTACCTTCATGAAATTTCTTACGTCAATGTTGAAATAAGCTAAGCTGTGCGAAAGGTATAAACGAAATTCATTCTTCTGTCGGCCAACTATGAAATTTTCTATGGAATATGATTTGATTCAAATGCTCGCTGCTCCTTCTACCGGTGGCACTGATGCAACTTTCGATAATTATGCCGCACACATGCGGCTAATTTCGAGTGCTGACCTTGCTTATGTTAATAGTGAGGACACCGATCAACTACTTGTTGTCATATATCTGCAACTTCAGAAAACCCTAGAAACAATGGCCTAGCGGGGCCAAATCGCAAAAAATTGGAAATAAATTTATCACCATAGCGCCGTCATGCTAGCACTACATATCGGCTACAGGTATATTTTTCAGTTTGGGGTATAAGAAATTGCTTATCATCGATATGTAGTGCTGGTCGTTGACAGTTATGGCAACGTTAATGTTGTTTTTGAAGAGCTAGTAACCAGCGTTGCCAAAATACCCACCGGACAGTAAGTTTTTGTCGTTGCATTGTGACCTATTAAATCTTGTGCGAGTTGTTGCCATCCCATATACATTAAATTTGCTTGTTAACACAGTCATCCATCCCAAACTGCGCCTTGTCGCTAAAAATAATGTTACGGTTAAAATTTGGGGCCACACTTCAAATGCTTAGAAGTCCATTCTGCGGACAAATAGCATTTTCTAAAATCTTTGGCTTTGAGCTGCCAGGCTTTATTAATTTTGTGCGAGTACCGTTGCCAAATTCACTATTTTGCAGTAGGCGTACGGCAGAATTATTAGACAAGCAAGAAATTGATTGACTGACTGGCTCCTATACATACCTTCAAGGAGAGTGACGATGATCTTGGGGGATCTGGCGTACTGGTCTTGCTTAATTCGTTACCGGACGTTGAAAAGTAGACTTTAAAAGCAACTGAGATGCGCTGCATGGTGACCAGAGACTTTCAACATCAATCGCCCTTATTGAAAACCCCTTTATTTCCTTTAACATGTTAAAATTGAAAGAAATTTAGTTTTCCCCAACCATCGTTTTAAGAAAATTGCTGAATTAAATTCTTCGGTAAATGCAGATATTTTTTATATTCTCTCTTTAAGGTTTTTGCTTGTAAGCAATTCCCTAAATGAGCATTCTGAAGTGCTTTAACAAAGGAAAAGAAGAAAGCTGAAAAAAAGTTTAAATTCCCGCACTAAAAAGTCAGTCATCCAGTCAACCAGAGAGCTGAATATAATTTTAACAAACATATGTAGAAGAGCTTAAACAATTACCACAAAAATACACACACACTCACACACACAACCACGCACATATATTATTGTAAGTTAGGAGTGCACTCATTTTTATGGAGCAAAACTTTTAATATGTTGTTGTCTCAAATAAGAGGCTAGAAAAACTAAATTTTTAAGTCTTTTGGGAGGACGCATCCTAATAGATCAAAATTTCGAAAAAAATGGACTTCCTATGCGTTTGGGATTCAAAGTGAAAGTTTCTTTAAACCAAAGAAAACCTTATAAATTAAAAGAGTTAATTATGAAAGAATTTTGAAGAAACCAAAAATATAAGAAAATGCATTTTTAATAAACAAAAAGCAATTGCTTAATGCTGCCACTATAAATTTTGGTATTTTCTGAAATCATGCAAAACTGCACAGGAGCAACAAGAGAGACAGATAAAGTCATATTAATGTTAATATGGCAGAATAAGCCAATAGATGCACAAAACAAATAAAACCTGAAGAGAGAACACAGCATCAAGCCACAGAATTTTCCTTTTATGTATGTATGTGCTACTGCCACACATACTAATGCACAGTGGTATTTTTAATGAATGCAGCCACAGCACATTCAAATGTCATCGTAATCACAAATGAGTGCTGCTGATCTGAGAGCTTTTGAGCCAGGCAGGCAGATGCATTAACAAAGAGATTCCGTTGATAATTAGTTTATTAAAAAGCAAAAACAAAACTCCTCAACATTGGACAATTTTCATGAAATATTTCTAGGAACTCGTGTTCTTTCGTTGGTTGAACAATTAGTTGCTAGTCACACAAGCAGTCAGCAATTTCTTTGTTGACATGGAACTTTGTGTGATGCCAAAAGTCTTCGTAGAAGTTTTAAACATGGCCATATTTTCGTCTATTATAAATTAAACACAACAGACATTTTAGCCATATTTTACTTCTTTTTACTTGAACGCTCGGCGTAATTAAATTGCCGATAAAGAAATCAGTTTTTATGCAGTTTAAGAGACAAATATTAAAGCTTTAAAATCCAAAGTAAGCTGTACAAAATTATTATTATTATTATTATATTTATACTCTAGTTTCTCTTTAAAGATTGAAAAGGGCATTGCCTTGCTTTCTTTTCAAAGAGCCATGAAACTCCAATGATCTTTAATCTGCCCATGCTACTCTTCGCCAAAAAGTCAAGGGGTTGCGAAGATAATCTCGTAACAGTTGAAGACGGTGTGTGTTTCTTTGAAAATTTGTGTACTATTAGTTGGCCTTGCTCTGCACTTCTCATGCTTTTCCAGAGCCAGTTGGATTTTCTTTGTTAAGCTAATAACATCTTGATTGTCTAGTTATCTGAACAAAAGCTTCTAATTTTGCAATTATTGCTGCGCTGACTTCAATATTAAATTGAACATTTCACAAAAACTTCACTTTTGGTTTGTAAGTTAAAGAAAACGTACACGCAAAGAAAAAGAAACATGGTTGTGGCAACCATACTACCATATTATGTTCTCTACCACTGCATATTTTAATGGTACATGTATGATGGTTATTTGAAATCATTTGAAACATTACTTTAGTTGCGATTAACAATTTATTGTTATTTAATTGTTTTCATCCATAAAAATTGCAATATGGCCGAAGTGAACAATAATATTTTTACTTAAATTCTAGCCACAAACAAAGTATTTTAACCATACAAAAATAATATAATACCTCTAACCAGAAAATGTTCTTATTAGGTATAATATGTAAAATTCTTTCATTTCTTGATCAAAGTGGTGAGCTGGTGAGTGCGTGAAGGTGATGGGACCTAAGTGGTTAACCTTTTGACTACTTCAGCAGCTGCCAATCAGTAGCAATGATTTTTTGCTTTTCTATCGTTCTAAAGGAATTATCTGCAATAACAATAATAATAATAATACGATTTGTTTACAATCATAATAAATTGCTTCCAGATTATGGTTAGCTCAACCATTTCCGTCATAATAGTGATGTAAAATGCTGGCTGTTTTTGTTAAAAAAATGCTTAAGCTAATTAAGTTGGCATTTGGGCTTTTAATTGGCCTATCTAACCTAAACAATAACAGCCGAAGGCAAAAAAAAAAAAAATTTATTTTAGGTTTGAAGTACAGATTAGTTAAGAAACACTTTAAGCTTAACAAAACTTGGTTAAGAAAATGTACTTTAAATAATTTACGCTTTAGTGCATTGCTACTGACAACACTATCCTAAAATAAAGCTAATTTTTTTTATTTTTATACTGTATTTTATTTTATTGAATCTTTCTATTAAAAGAAATTCACAATAAGTATTCAAATCTTATTTCTAAACTATTATTTACTAGTTAGTACCAACGTAATAACTAATTTTTTGTATTCAAATCTTAAAAATCTATCTTCTATTGTGTAGAGAGAGCCGCCTTGCCAGGCTCAATGTATCAGTTCTTTTTAGTCTCTGGTGCCCGTCAAATTGCAATAAGTTGCGTGCTAGAGTGTTGGGAAAGGGCGACTAGTTTGTTCACGTATTTGGACGTGTATGTTTTAACTTCTTCGTGGATAGTGGGAACTTTGAGATCCCTATGTATGTTTTCATTTCTTATGTGCCAGGGGGCGCATACGATATGACGTAAAATCCTAGACTGTCTTCTCTGTAACTTCTGGATGTTTGATGCACAGACAGTACCTCACAGCTGAATACCATATAACCATATTGGCTTTATAACGGATTTGTATAATAGGACTTTATATTCCAAAGCCAAAGTTGAGTTAGGACTTAGTAGCCAATGCTGTTGATTTGTTCGAAGCTTTATGGACGTTATTTTTGCCTCAATGTGACGGGTCCAAGTTAGGCGCCGATCTAGGTAGATACCTAAATATTTGACGTGCGTTTCCGCTGGAACCGTGGTATTAGTTATTGTGATTGGTGGACAATTGTGCCTTCTAAGGGAAAACGTTACATGAGCACATTTTGATGGATTTACCTTTATTCTCCACTGTTTTAGCCAGTCTTCTAGCTTATGAATATGGGACTGCAGCTTTTCAGATGCATCCTTTGGATCATTACTGACACTTATAATTGCAGTGTCGTCTGCAAAGGTTGATGTAGATGTATGTGGGCTTGTCGGCATATCCGCTGTATAGATGATATATAACAGCGGCCCTAGCACACTACCTTCAGGTACTCATGCACTGATTTTCCCACATCTTGAAAGCTGGTCCTTTGACCTTACTTTAAAAGTTCTATCGGACAAATAGCTTTTTGTAAGCTTGTGGGTGTTTTCAGGTAGAACCCGAACTATTTTAGTAAGTAGCCCATCATGGCAATGATACAAAGAAATGTCCCAAATTATGGGCGTAGTTTTAAAATAAAGTACGTTTGCTATTTTTTTACCAAAAACAAAGTTATGTCTCCCTCAGGAACTTCTTTACAAATATCATCTGAAAAGGAATTAAATCTGTGATTCTGGCTTTAATGTAGATTTTTAGAACGAATTTCCATCATGCCTTGTCAAGTTTGATTTGGAGCCAACCCTGTTTCGGCTAGGTGCCGTCTTTAGTGTGGTTTTTTCGTTTAAACCTCACTCTTTCTCTTACAATTAAAACTGATAAGATATTAAAAATAATAATTTAAAGTGAGTATAGACATATTAGGGTTATTTTTTAGAACAATTAAATTAAAGGCAGTGGTTAGAGATTGAAGTATTAAGTATTAATCATCTCAGCCGATGCCAATAAAAAAAGAGCATCGATTTTTATATTCATACTAGGATAATACGAGTATTACAGCGCACTTCTTCGTTGGTACCAATTATCACCTGTTCTCTTTACTCACTGCCCATTTTCAAGGAGAAGAACATAATTAATTCGTAGCCACTAAAATGATTGCCGCCTGGCGTTCCCTTCGTTGAAAAATATCTTAATACTTTGTTTTTACTGTAACACCAAAAACAAATAAGACTTGGTATTGATTTTTTGATCTGGAAAATAAATTTAAAAGCTACTCTCTCTTTTACACTGTCTCTCTTAAGCCTCTTTATTTGATTACAATAATGGATTACATTTAATACTTTTTTGCATTTGCTATATACACACACCAGTTCGGTATTAAAACTGAACTATAACCTAATTCTGTTTAGTTATTTTAAGTAAATTGGTATTCAATTTAACTAAAATTTTGTTATATTAATAACGAAAGAGTAGCTGTCGAATGGAAGAAATACTTCTATATATTTATTTAGTAAATAATTTTTTATAACGAAAAATGTCTGTAGATTTTAATTAGGAGTTTGTTAGGTTTATAATTACCTTTTTCTTTAATTTCACGATCCAGTTTTATTTTTGTTAAATTTTTGGTTCTGTGCTAGATGGCGCAGCAAGAACGAGTTGCTACTCGAAACGGTAACCACCAAGATCGTGCTATGCTAAATCCCTTAGTTTATGCGAGCAAAGCAGCAATTTTGGATGAATAAGAAGACTATAGTGAGCGGATCAATACTGAGATACGGCCGGTAAGTCTTGAACGCGCTACATCTGAGCTGGTCGCTACGCCTACCATGAACGAAATCATATTCAGACGCGATTGGTGTAACGTTATCCTTTTAATAAAGTAAATGTTTTGTTTGAAACTATTCAAGCTAAATATATTATTTTAATTCAAATTTGTACATCTTGAAATTAACACTCTTTGGTTTATTCACATTCTGAATTTTATTGACCTTTTTCTTAATTTAATTTCTAAAAATGGTACAAGCTTGAAGGACAATTCTTTATTTTTTGCTTATGAACTAATAAATAGGAATTAATTATCTTATTTTTATAAAGCGCCAATGATTTTAACTTACTTGAGAAATATTGTTATGTTGCCACAGAGCAGAAACTAACAGCTCTGGATATCAAAGCGCTATTTTGTACCAGCATTCGTATACATCTGCCAATCTTATTGTTTGTGAGTAAATATTTTCTAATAAACTCGCCAACCTTTATACGAACTTCGCTCGTTAGTTCAGCTAAATTTTGAGGGAAGGAGAGATATCTTATGCGTGCAATGCAGCATATTTAATTATAAACTATATACATCTACTATATTTATTTTAATTAACTAAATGCATATTAAGAAAACATCTAGACCGAGTGCAAACATAATCTAAGATTTGTTTGCATGCGAGTACAAAGTACGAGTAGTTATTTAAAATAAACCATAATTCAGCAAATACGAATATTAACAAGCAAAATATACTGACTTATTTTAATTGTTGCTGTTATTATTATCTGGCATTGTTTTTGTTGGTATTGTTGTGTAGTTAAATTCAAATAATATGCTAAATATATGTTTAAAGTATTTATACAGAAAAACTTTAAAAGCAATCATATATGAATTTATATCTTCGGAGAATCGCCTAAGTTTGTGGAAGTGTATGTGTGCGTGTGTGTGTGAGAGTTCAAGCTAAAATTATATTACAAAACAATATTTGCAAATTATGTTTTTATATACATCAAGAAGTGTTTAAAGTGTCGAGAATATTTTTTTTGTTGGGGTTTTAGCATACTTTGCCCATTTCTAAGCTTACACACCCATATGCATACATACACATTCATTCATACATGTCGTTACATATTCTACTTCAAAAGAAAACTAGGGAAAAATAAGGATAATATGAAATAATTTGAGTGAAAATAAACGAACGCAATGAAAAAACATGGTTACGACAAGGCCACGACAACTATATTATATTGTCTACAACAATACATGGTTGTGGCAAATATTTTGAGTTGCGATAAACAGGTTATTCTTTACATTTAACGAATAAATTAATAAAATCCATACACACTACAATATGGTTGGGTTGTACCATAAAATTGTCACTACAATTCTAATTACAACCACCAAATAATATTAATAAACCTAATGCGTAAATGATTAAGTGTAAACAATTACTTGTTTATGATAACTATAGTAATAATTAAAATATTTTCAAATAAACATAATATGTTTGCAACACACATATATTGTGGTGTAAAATATAATATAGTTGTCGTGATCATGCCACAACGTTATAGATTCCTAGCGAGTATGAAGTATAACGTCGTTCTAACGCAAAAGATTATTATGCAAGTGGAAATATAGACCCGGCTGGATTTGAGGGTAGGCCAGGGTTATGTTATCAGTGCCAACGGCCATCGTTCGAGTGTAATTAGTTAGCACAGACCAGCAAATTCATAGCAGCCGACAATAGAGTTGGCAGGATCAAAATGCACCATCTGGTTGGCCACTTCACGTCACCTCCGCATATATACTCAAATCGTTCATACCTAATGTCCACTGAAGCGTTTCTGTGTAGAGGGACGGTACCAGAATCCCTGCCACATACTATAAACATCATCCCGCCCTTATTAGCAACCTCACTAAGAAAATAAATTAGCTAGACAAGCGAATTAGGGCTAGAAAAGACCAAGAGGCTCTATGTTCGATAAAGCACAACTGGCAACGCAAAAATGGAAATTGATAAAACCAACCCATCCATCCATTTTATACTTTGGCATAATTTACTCGCCGCTCTAAATAGCAAAGCTACAATCGTAACAAACCAACAGCAACAAAGACAACAGAAAATCCCCTAATGACTGTTACAAAAACATAAAAAAATAATAGAACAGTCGAACCCATTTGAACACACCTATAGACAAACACACCAGCCAGTCAGATAGACATTTGCTTAGACTAATACCTACAAATACGCTTGAAATCTATTTGATTTGCTCATGATGATATGAAATACAAAAGAAAAATAGCGCTTATCGTGTTCGATTTTATTAAAGTGCTGTGTAATGTCGACAAAGTACATTCATACGACGCTGAAGCAGGGAACTAATTTACTCTTGTACTCGTACAGTGGCAAAGGGGATATCAACAAAAGGGATTTAAAAACAGTTTATTTTATTTTAATAAGAGAGTTTATTTAAAATGAGTTATAATTTTTATTTTTATTTCAGCAGAACAAGTTATTTGAAAGCGGGTAACATAATTTTGCCACAACATGGAATTCATATACAAGTTTTCGATTCATTAAATGCAGACGATTAATATGCTGAACAAAATCAAATGAAGTATTTTTATTTTTATCTTATTTATTTTCTTCTCTTTTATATTGATAGGACAGCCGGGATAAATATTTACGCCAATCCATCTTAATGTGCATTGTTATGGTGTGGAGAAACTAAACTAATTAGTGGCTGGTTTTCGCCATTTTCCTGCCAAAGACTGCCAAAGCGAATCCTGTGATGAGTAAATGCCCGTTTTATACAAAGCTTCTATTTTTACTGCGTGTAGGTAGGGTTTCTAAATCACAACGTTTAACTCGTCAATTAATCGATTATGATCCGAGGCAAACTGAAGAAAAATTTGTAGAGTCATGAGGAAGCTCTGAAGTTTCACAATCATTAACGATAATTCGGAGCCTTATGGGAGAGACGTTAAACAGCGACTTTTAACTTCTGAACAGCTGATTCCTGGCGTAAAAAAAGCAAGCCGAACAAATTCTTTGCCACCAAATCCTTTCAAATGACCTTAACATCAATGCTGAATATTTATAGATATATTGTGGACGATCGCAATCATTTCGCTTAAGCCATTTTTTGTTAGAGAAATGACCAGAATAAGGGCAAAACAATTTTGAAGTGATTTATTTTCTCATTATCACACTTAGCAACCGTATCATTTTTTAAGAGTATATCAGATTTGCCACAATCCTTAAATCTATGCAACTTCCTTTTATTAATGAAGGCCCGAAAATTTAAACATAATTGAAAAATTTATATAAATGTGGCTGGATTTGAGCTATGCAACGTTGAATCTATAACATCAATGCTCAGAAAAAAGGGCACTGTTTTCAAATTAAGCTTTGTAAGCATGTGGACAGAGATCTATAATGGGCCTAAGCTTTCGAGAGCTTCCTAGATTAGGATAGGTTAGGTAAGATTAAGAGGCCACCTGCACAAACAAAAACCTACGTAGGTTCGTTAATCCGGTCTCTTTATGTTATCTCTGTATAAGAGAGAGAGAGAGAGAAGACTGAAGAGAGGAAAGTAAATAAAAGTAAAGGGAAGTAAAAAATAGAGAGTGAAGATTGTAAAACTAGTAGATTAGTGTAGAAAATAGCGTTTGAGTAGTCACTATATTTGTGCCGATAAGGAGTCATAAGCCAGTTGCTGATCCTTATAAAGGAAAATATACCCTGTAGTCCCACCTCCGATATCTCGAAGAAGCCAACCAACATCCACCCCGGATGAGTCTGGCGTAGGCCTTCTAGTGCAGGACAGAGGTATAGTAGATGAAATGCTATGTCCCCTCATTAATGTTGCGACCGGGTTACAACTTGCCAAAAAAAAATTTTTTGGATTTTTCGTACAAACAAGACACAACCTTGAAGTCCCTTGCACAACATCCTCAAGTTGTACCAACGGTCGCAGCGTATATGGCTTGCTTTTATGCGTAATGTCAAAGTGGTCTAAGTCATATATTTATTGTTTCGGGGATTTGAGTTGTATGTGATAAAATAAAAATAATATTTTAATTTAGATCAGTTTAAAACTTAACTGAGTGTCATATAAAGCAATGGAACAAAACGAGTATTTTATAGAAACAATAATTGGTAAGAAGTAATTCGTGAACATTTATCAATTTTGTAGCAATAAGCAAGAAGTCCTTTATTAAATAAATCAATTATTTTTTCATCAAAAATTAGTTCGGAAGGGCACTGAAAGAATTTCTTATACGAGTATTATTTGGTAGGCCGAAAACTATTGTCACTTCTGTTTTGATTGATTGTCGACTATTGGCTTATTGTGTATTTCAATATAATTTCTTACAATTCCATTATGTTCTTAACTTAGAGCAGTTTTATAATTAATGCTAAATGAATTCCCTATTCTATTGAAATTACAACCATTACCTTATAGTTTATTTCTTGATGATATCGTTAATTGAAATTAAATTTAAATGAAATTATTTAAAGTATTTTAAAATATTGTGGTGTAAAAGAATTTATAAATTAATTTTTTTTGGACTTATACCACTTTCATAAATATGGGCACATATGGGTTTTTTAACTTGTAAATAAATATAATTTTCAAAACCGATCCAATCGACCTTTAGGAAAAATTTACACTTTTTAACTCCAAATACCCGGGTTTTAACCCGGTTAAAAACCGAAGTCAATCACACTTTCGGTTATAGAATTCTTTTGAAATTATAGGAGTTGAGTAACTTTGATAGTAACCGAATTCTTAAGTAGAAAGATCTATATAAAATAAATTATTGTGTGTTTAATAAAAAAAAACTACTTTGTTGCACAGATATAAAAACCGTTGATTAAAAAAATAGCGTTTTAGTAAAACCCGACAGCTATAAACCCGAAAAACCCTAGATTTTTAACCGGTTGAAGACCCGAAGCAAACTCTCTAATATATAGAAGCCAATACAATGCTTACAATATTTCCACACTGCCCTTTTTACTATATCACTAAAAAAAAAAAATAAATGGCCACAGAAAAAAATCTCAACAAATACGAGAAAAAATAAGAAGAAGAAAAATTCTCGTAGTACGAAAAGTTTAGAAATACACAAACCACTGGCAAATAACATTAGAAACATTAAAAATCTAAAACATGTACACATCATTAAAAGCCACAAACAAAATGTTCAAAAATAAATTTCCCGAAGAAAACTTTTTAAAGAACAAGCAGCTAAATCTGTGTAACAACAAAATACTTAACGAAGAAAAAACACACACACACACACACACACACACACACAAATAAAGGAATGCAGCCAAGAATGTATGAAATTGTTCAAGTTCTTATTGCCTTTGGTCTTTTTTGTTGTTGTATTTTTTGCTTTTTGTAATAAATTTCATGTTGGGCTAATAGGACTTAAAAGTCGTGGTTAGGCCTGGTCATTATCGAAATTCATGTGAATGATTGGGGTGGAGGAATGTGTGTGTGTGTGTGTGTGTGTGTGCATATTCAAGACCAAAGAAATTAAGTTATTGTTACAGTAGTCTTATAGCCTATTTTCTGTTGATGGTATTTAATGGATTTACTCTCCCCAGAAATTAAAGTTATACTTTCTCGAAATTTAGGGATATTTCACGCACATATTTACTGTGTATAAGAACGGAATCTTGGCCTCCTATTCCTCCTACTATTCAATTAATCGCACTGAACTTGTCGCGAATAAAAATATATATCTTAAATTGTATTAAACATACGATCAAGGAACTGTTTTGTTTGATTCCCTTTAATGTCATCTGAAAACAGAAGCTTCCGACAGATGAGTTTCATACTCATCGGGCACTTGCTGTTAAAACTTTGTTAAACGAAAAATCACACGTTTGGTTAAAAAGAATGTATACATTTAGAGCCATCAATAGTAATTATTAGTCAAAACGATATTATTTTCCAAAAAAAGTTACACTTTGGAGCATTTTAGAGGCCGCACAGTGCTTTGATTCCACATAATAAAGAGACAAAACAAAGAGGCACAGAATACGTTAGTTAAGAAAAATAATGAGTTTTGGAACGATCGGTCTCAGGACACGTCCACCTCCCATATACTCCAAATAATAAATTGTTATTTAAGCTTCAAATACGAACTTAAAGTTATGAAAATCTACATATGAGATACACGTAACAGCAGCAACGTAATTCCAGCAAGGATCCATGTCCTGCCATATATTCTTTATGGTAAAAATTACATAAATTCTACACAAAAGCATATTTGTGCATATTTACCAATAAAAACGCATACTCGATTCGTACAAATGATATTTAGTTTTGAAATTTAAAAAAAAAAAACACTGTAAGACCCAACTAAAAGTAGAAAAACTGGATATCAAACTTAAATTATGAAAAAGCCGTTATATTACTTTTATTCCAGCCCTACCAGAATTTCACGGGCCAACGCGTTAGAAGTACCTTTGAGGACTGACTCATTCACCCCTTGCAAGGTTGTTTTGTCCAACTCTTCCAGGTTCTTTTCTTGGCTACTTAAAACCGGAGTTTCTTCAGAGATTAACTTCATGGCCTCTTGCAAGGCTTCCTGATGCAACCCTGTAATGGAAATGATGTCCACTCACACAGAGCTCGATAAGCACAAGTCTGAATTAAAACTGGAGATCGACAGGTATGCAGTACCATCTGGGCCACACTTTTCTGCGTATGCTGTTCCACAGTCTGCGATTCCATTTCACTTTTCTCTTTTATATTTTTTTAAGCTCTTATTGTATCCCTTTGTCAAATTATGAACACGAATTTCCTGGGATATATATCCCTTTCCGTAACATTTGACGGGAAAACACGCCAACTGCAATACTTTTTTTGTAATAGATTTTGCAACAGTGTTGTTTTTCCAATGATACCATATCTTAAAAACGACTAACTTTCGCCACATAAACCACCAAGCACGATAAGAGAGATTGCAGTGACAGGCCTTACATACAATTATTTTTTTATACCAATAAATCAATATAAGTCACCTCTACTTCGAGTTACCACTCGTAAAATGCTTCAGAAAACCTGGTAAAATTGGAATATTTGCCAACATTAACATTAAATTCCACTGTACGTGGAAATAACTTTTTGTTTCTAAATAACAAGGTTCTGACAAATTTACATTTTCAACGCAAATTTTAACCAATTGAGCTGGCCATATGGAAAAGCAATGTCCTAGGCCAGCATCGTTCTCCTACTAATCAAATATAAGTCGGCACCATTATAAGTTCTGAAAAGTTTTGAAAAAGTAGGAAGGAAAATTGTTTTTTTTTTTAATTCTCACAGATAATTTCATCAAACATGTGTTCCTATTAAAGAACACTACAAAGGCATGAATGTCCCTCTCCAATCGCCGAACTAAGCTAGGATTTTTTGGATAATGATATAGGATTGCCTGGAGCTATAACGAACATATAATAAAAAAATCAGCATGAATAACGACACTGAAGATGACACATAGCGAAAACCGGTTTGTTGTCAAACCAAACTTTATAAAGGATGACGGAAATTCGTTCCAAAAAACTATATCAAATCATCCTGTCGGAGTATCAAATAAAGGATAATAAATAAACACTTTTTTAAATACAAATCTACAGCTTTGTTTTTATAGAAACTTATTTTAACTGGCTTCATATTTTTCTGCTAATTTTAGAACTAATTGTGAATAAGTACGAAATTAACCCTTAAACACATTTTAATTTTTCACTCAATTCCGTCGTTTAAGTTGAATTTTGAGCTTTTATAAATATTTTTATGCTACACGTCAGCCTGCTATATCGTTGTTTAAGGGGTTCTTTTCGACATTTTTCAAGAAAGAACCAAAGAGAATCATACACCAGAGCATTGGAGGGTTAAAACATTTCACAAGCAAGTTCCGCGTCATGTTTTGCATAAAAGTGCTGGACGGAAAAGATCACGATTCCAGGAATTCCTAAACTATCAAGGTGATCCCTCTGCCGGAGTCCGTTGTCAGTACGCTATTATTTTTTGTTGTCGTTGTTGTTAATCGAAAATATATTAAGACACAAATAAAATATACATAATTAATTAAAACTGGTCTACGTATTTTTTTAATTTAAAAAGCAAGCGTTTAAAAAAATCACCCTTGCTAAGTACACCGTGTAATCTTTACTGTAGGGTTTCTGAGGTTGCCCTAATCTATGGGTATTAAATGGTTATTAAATCACCTTTAATAACACAAGGCAGGCAATACTTTTCGTTTTGGGGTATGAGAGAAATTTACACAGTGATTGAGAAGAAGCTCCAGCAACTTTTAATAACTTTTGAACAAAATTATTATAGGAATTTTTTCTTAATATTGAATTTTAGCACGAGTATCGTAAAATTGATCTACATTATTCCATTAAAAGATAATTTTTATGCAATTTTAATAGAATTGACACTCAAATTTGGTTTTGAACATTTTATTCTTGCACAAAATTCACACCCTTAGGGCGTCATGCAAACTGTGTTGTCTGATTCTATTAGTTTTCGCAAACCAAATATTTTTTTCTCTTTTTTAATTCTTTTTTCGTTTCTTATACGACTAGAGTTGTGCAATTTGATATTTTTCGTGTGATAAAAGGGAAAAACATATTTAATGCGGAAAACAACTTACAAACTGACGAGTCTATCTGGCTTGATAAAATGAAGTATCGTTTTGTATCCTTAGGGCTAAATAACTTTGTTGCTTGCTACATTTTGTTGCTGTTTTTTTTCTTCATACTCGTATAAGTTACTTAGTTTTGGGGTTAGGAAGTCGAAGTCTTAATGAGATTTGTGATTTGTATATTAGAGGATTTTCTTGGCCGGGCAAGAAAACAACAAAAAGAAACAGACTAGTAATAGGAACCACTCTAATAGAGACATGGTGTGTGTGTTCATTCTTCACTTAGTTTTTTTCTTTATCTTGTTTTATTACCAAAAGGCATTTGTATCTGGAGTAAAGAGAAACAAACTAAAAATAACAATTCAAATGACTGACTTTAAGCTGCAATATAAGTAAACGAGTCAGACATTTAGCCTTTTAGCCAGTTGTAAATAATGCCAAGCAGTCAAAAACAAACCAACCAGTGGTTTAACTAGAGAACAAAAATAACAACAACCTAGCAGCGATGGCTAAGAAAACAAATAGAAAACCTAAAGTAAAACAAACAAAAAAAAAACACTTTTGTTATGCAAGTTGATTTAAGCCACGTCCTGTTTTCTAGTCTATTTTTCGTTGAACTCCGGCATATGAAAATTAAAAAAACAAAAACAGAAACAAAACCAGCCATAACAAGGATAAGCTACCAGCTAAACCATTAACAAGGTAAGTAACTCGATGAAGAGTTCAATATCTTAATAAAATATCGATTTCAAAACTTAAATTATACACAGCGAGCAAATGCAAAATACCTTTCACTCCTTCTTCGTCTTCCGGCCAAGGTTCGTTCGTCTTAGTGGCTAAAAGTTAACAAGTTTACAAGAAATTAATACTCAAACTAACACATGTTAAGGAATAAATTTGTATCGTGTATGTGTTTATGAAGGAAGGACTTTTTTTTAATTTTGACTTCGTTTTCTTTGGGTTTGTTTGTTGTGGGAAATGTTTTGCTTATATATTGTGTGTTAAGTCAGGTACGTCATGGAAAAAGTTGGTGTAACGGAGCAATTCAAACGGTGTTAACGTAATTAAGACGGACGAATTTTTTTAAATGAAGATTTCGCGAATGCCGAATAACTCGGTTTTTTGCTTTCAAAAAACCCGGTTTTAGAATTTATATTTTATTTTTTTTTACATGATTAAAACTCCTAGTGAAGAGTTTCTTCTTCCAGTGTAGTGTAACGACGTGTTTTCACAGTTAGCTGGAGTAGAGCTCGCGGCTCCCAGGGTTCGTTACAAGAAAATATTTTTTTTTTGTTTCCAAGAGAGAGAGACGAGAAAGTTTATTTTAATGTTTTCAATAACGATATAATCTTTATTCATGAACGTTAATTACATTGACACATTCGATTTTCTCTTCGGGGCGAATAAAATTCTGGCCCGATGTTAAGAGAGCACTTCTTTGTCTGGCCTCTCTTGTCAGTGCGAATAATATTCTGGCCAGACTCGAGCATACTAGAAGCTCTGTGCCGCTTACTCAGATGAAATCTCTTCGTCTGGCTACTGCTCTAGGTGAAGGGACAAAGATTACCTCTCTGGTCGGGGCGACTAAAATTCTGGCCCGAAGCGAAAAGATGTCTCCTCTGCTTACTCAACTCCGACCGCACTCGGTTGGGTCGAATCAAATTCTGGCCTAACCCTTTACCGCCTGATGAGTGTCTATCCACTACTCTCCCATACCAATTGGGACGAATAAGATGCTGGCCCAAGTGGTATAGTGTCACCTTGCACACTGGCTTCTCTTGTCAGGGCGAACAAAATTCTGGTCTGACACGAAAACACCAGTAGTTTCGCTACCAGTTGGTGGCGCGAGAAACTGGCTTAAGTTGAGTAAAACTCTATAATAATTAAGCTACAAGTAGTTGAGTCGAATAAAATTCTGGCCAACTATTTGCTGTCTGCCAAAGACTTAAATAATAAAGTTGAATAAAATTCTAAAATTATTAAGTAGGTCGTACCGCCTTGCTAGCCACAGGCTGACTGACTTTTCTACTGTATACGAATTGGTATTATACTTGCTTGGCTGAGTCTCACGTATACACACCATCATACGACCCGTACCAGCTGATCATTTGGCAGTTATGGTAGTGTTGTATTGAAACAGTGCTACCATTGTGTGGCGGTGTTAGCTAAATATTTCCGTTAATATTAAACCTAAATTATTATTAATAAAAACTACGAATTTAATTAGAGAAACAAAAGACTTATAATTACATGTGACCCAAAAACGAGTGGAAGGACTTTTGGTCGTCACAGTAGAGACCTTTCATTATTTTTAGTATTTTTGCAAATTTTATTTGTCAGGATCGGCCTCCGCGATTTAAAGAGGGATAATAAATTTGAACTTAGACACATACACCGACAAAAAGTTATCACATCAAGACTGTACCACCACCATTTAGGCCTGTGTTCAGAATGAAGTTATCTTCTAGTGCAATGCTCTTCTGCCTCCATAACAAAATATGGCGAACCGAACAATTAGTTCTCATTTACAGAATAACACTTTGTCTCCACAGATATTTGTCGTATTCAGTGGCACTTTGGCTTAAACAACAAACATGGTGGTGCTGGAGTCATGGTGTAGAATTGTTTGTCAGCTGTTGGAATTGCCGAACTCGTAGACATGTAAAACATAATAGACAGGCGAGTATTTATACAAGTTTATTTACACTTTCAGGACAACTCCTTCTTAATACCCCGATCTTAAGATAGTCAACCATTTATAGCATTATTGTAGCAATAATGGAAAGCTATCGAATTTGAATAAAAGAAGTTAGATAGAAAATAAGCAAAAATTGGAACGAAAGTCATAAAGTAATAAACTGATTTCAGGCGTAACCGATGGTGAGAGCAGTTTAAGTCTAAAGGAAAACCAACCAATAACAACAACCACTGTAAACAAAAATATTTTCAATTGCGGATTATTCTTATTTTATGTTATTTCTTTTTTTAACTAGTTAATCTGAAGCAAGTTTTTCTTTCAATTAAAAATTAAATAAAAACATAAAAAATTTATAAATTTTGTGCTTGCTTGTATGAATTTGTGCGGATGACAGTTCTTGAAATGTGGAGGAAGCAAAGTACGTTGACTTTTGTCCATGTGTGTACTTTAGCCACCAGCAATAAATATAAATAAACGAATATTGAAGGTTTTTTATAAAAACCGGTTAACATGTTTTTTTCTTACTTTATAAAACTGAAACCGGACTTTTAAAAATTTTATTTATTTGAAATTATTATTATTATTATTTGTATTAGTAAACTGGTTTCAGTAAAATGAAAGACTTTAGTTTTAGCCAAGACAAAAACCTTTCTGATAAATAATATTGTTGGAGATTATTTAAGTAACACGACGAATTAATGACTTTTTAATTTTTTTATTTTTTCTTTTAGATTTCAAATCCAATTATTACCTGTAAGAACAGAATATATCTTATTGTCTTAATTAATCATTCGATTTTATTTATATTTGGCGAAAAAACAATTGGGAAATATATGCTAACGAAAAACTTTTTAGAATAATCAGGTATTTATTACCATAAGGAACTAGAATCCTTCATGCGATGAAGTGTGTTCATACAACAATAATTTGAGTTTTAAGGACACATGGGAGATGGGTATGTCCTTGGACTAATTTTTATTAAAAGTTATTACTTTTACTAATTCAAGCATTTTATTCAAGAATCTATGACAATTCCTTCCCTTTATGTCCCATCGTTATATGAGATCCAAGCGCTGTGGGGCGCATGAAACAAGGGCCTTATTGCGAACAAAGTTCCCAGGACGCATTACGTCTCGAAACAACTGCATTAAATGACTGCCGCGAACTTGCGATTTGTCTGCCTTCTCTAGTAATATGTACAAATTCGGATGCATGCCAATATACCTGATAAGACTGCAGAGCTGAAGAATCAAATTGTACTCGTAATAAATTATATACAGCCCAAATTATGCTAAAAAATCATAAAAAAAGGAGTCGTGATGTTGATTAATCAAATATTGTGTTTCATAGATAAATGCCATTGACCAAAAACATGATGATATTTTGACAAATATTGGAGTGTTTTATTTATAAAAGAAAATCTGCAATTTTTATCGAATCACCTTATATTAACACAATTTCCCCTTTAATCCAATTTATTTGTTATCTTTTTATTCCTGTATGTCACCAAGGCTAAATGGAAGAGATTTTCTGGCAAAAAGCTTATGGGCTTTCAACTAATTATGCCACCTCAGCTGAAATAAACACAACTTTAAAGGAATTTCAAAGGCACAGAGAGAATAAGAGAGTAATAATTACTCGAATTAGACCAGCACTGTATGTAACAAAATAAAACACAATTCAAGAATTATATTAAGGCTTTTGCTTTAATTACTTTTGTTCTTTAATTACTGCAACCATTTCAACCAACTGTCAGCTTGAGGTCTTTACTCTTCAATTACAATTCTAAGTTAATCTGACAATATTTTATGCAGCAAATCTAAAAACCGTAAACCATGCTTTTTTTTATCTAACAGGCTTAATTATCAATAACCACACGTTCTAAGCATTACATTATTTATTACAATGCCACGATTTGTTAGGATAACGTTTCAATACTTTAAAACGTTGCCTACAGTCGCAGATAACAGCAGTACGTACCTTGTTTATTCGTAGTTTAGCGTAGCCTTTTTTTCGTTTGTTATACTAAACGTACTTTTGTAGTTATGGACACACACACACACATTTGCGATGGAAATATTTTCTAACAACTGACTTCATTTAATAGATTTTACTTACACACACTCGCATTTACTTTGCAACAACAAATCATTAAAAAATAATATAAAAAGAAATGTTACACCATTTGTATTGGGAGTTTAAGCTGAGTATATAAACTTGATTTTATTTTGGTTCCACAAAAAAAAGATTAAATCCTTAATGTTGCTTGAAATTCGAAGTAAAGCTTTTTAACAATCATCTGTCCTCAATGAATCTGTTCGAGTTTAAACACCTTTCAGGGAGAAGCGGGTTAGGTAAAATGGTTTTGCTCAAAAACCCCGTTGAATAGTTGAATATTTATTTTGATAAAGCGATAACGACGAGTTCTCTAAATGTTTACTGAAAATACCAGACAAGACTGTAATCGTATTTCGAGCCCCCGAGATGTCAAAATATATCGATTATTATTATTATTGAATAATAATTAATTAACGTGTCAAAACTCGATATCTCTCTTATTAAAATAACTTAACTCAATTTAAAACATTCGTACACTACATATTAAGATCAAAAGATTTGGAAATAAAGACGTGGACATATTGGGCTACCTCAAGTACGATATGAAGTGGCTCTGGCTTTGCTGGTATGTGAAACACAGGTCGTTTCTGCACCCGTATTTTTTTCATTAAATACTAAAAACCACACTTCTTTGTATCGTCTTTGTGTGGTCTTTGTAATGGTATTTAGTAAGAGTGATATAAATACAAGATTGCAGGATTTTGTAAAATTAAAATCACTTTAACTACTGGCAAGTCTTAGCCAGCAGGAATACAGATCCTGTGCCCTTACTTGTGCAGGAAATTACAATATTAAGCGCGGGATGTCGTAATCTTCTATTCCCAACATTTTTAGATCTTTCATAAGTAAACAATTATTAATCATACGTACACTGTAACTTTATTCCTAATGCCCTTAAAAGTATGCTTCACAATTTATACTAAAATCTTGCTCTCGTGTAAGTAATTGTAGTTTAAAGCCATTACTCATACGCCCACAGAATTTTATTAATTAGGGGATATTAAAGTAGAGAGCGATTACTTTGTGGGTCCTAAAAACATAAGAGCAACATTTTAGTATTTTAAAGTAGTATGTAGCGGACAAGTTGTTGTGGTAGTGTCTGCCAAATCTGTTGTTTATTATCTAATGATAACCAATCGCCATGTAAAATCGCTTTTGTCAAGATTCGGGCGAGAAATAATTTTTAGTGACTATGCACATTTCAATATAGTGGCTGTTTTAATCTTTAACTTGACTTATACGGGACGATCCACGACTCACTGAGTTCGATTTCCTAAAAAGTGGGGACAAATTGGTTTTTTTAGACATACGTTTTTTTTAAGAAAACCGGATTATCGGGTAAAAGTAGACAAAATTAAGCATCTCTAGTGCTAATATTGCTTGCTGTAGGTCGCATATTTTTTCTGCAGTATTCAAACATCTAAGAGGTCGTTTGTTTGGTAACTCTGTGGTAATAAAGAGCAATATTGTTAAATACCATGTGTTATCCGATTGAATTTTTTTTTTAAATTTCATGAATAGATAACCTCCGTAATTAAAATTTCAATAGAAAAGTTAGCAGATTTTTTGTAATAAATTAGTTTTATTTTATTTAAATAAAATCAAATTATCCGCTAAATTTTCTTTTTTGAAAAAGGATACTCTTCTCAACAGTGTATCTGTATTCGCTAACACACTCTCACATCTATTCCCGCACTTTTCCGTAGCCGCACAAAAGCAAGCACTTGCATGACTGCGCATCAAAATTAAAAATATAAAACCTCGAAGGAAATTCAAAACAACAAATAAGAAATAATCCTGTTGTTACTTTTAAAACATAAAAACAAAGAAATCGTACAATTTCACAATGAAGCAACTTGGAACTTGGAAATAGTGATTTGTGTGAAAGCAACGAAAAGTAAACTGGTGAAAAAATGAAATGTGTGAAAATATTGAGTTGAACAGCGATAAAGAAAAAAATTGAAAAACACAAAACTGGAATAAAAAAACTCTTCAAATGCAAAATGAGTCAAAAGGGACTCATTATTCAAAATGAAAGAAAACTGAAGTCAGTTTTAGAGTCTGTGTTTTTTTTATTTATTTCCAAAAATATTGTGATTTTTATTACTTTCGACATGATTATGAAAAAAAATTGATAAAAATCGTAGAATTTTTTTTTCACTTGCCTTCACTTTATATAGAGAGAGAGAGAGTAGGCCACTTTGTTAAAAAATCAACCGGAAAAAGTAAAAGCAGGAGTAACGATTCACTAATGTGTTTTTGGGGAATCCTTAAAATAATGTTTGCAAGTTATTAAAACATTATTTTAATATTACACTTGCCAACAAGAGGGAAATTATATAAAATGATGGACTCAATTTTGACTTTAAAACAGGAAGAGCGGTTTTGAGGCTTGTAAAAAATCATACACATAAGGCTATATATATGTTAATAATGCGGCTACTTTTGGTTTTGGAAGTATTTCTTGTACAAATAAAATTCTCGTTTCTATAATTGCGACTTTTAAGACCAACATCCTTAGAGAAGACAACGGAATTAGTGAGAATAACACAAACAGTTATTCCCCTTCGTTTAAAGGCAGACCAAAGGAAGGAAAACAAATGACACATAAAGTGAAGCCGAGAGACGGGCACCTTGAAGGATACTTAAAGGTGGAATTTTTACATAAAACTCTGACTGGAGAAGAAAAATGGGCCTATTACAATAGTTTGCTGTGCAAATTAACATATTTAATTCGGAGCTAACTTAACAGGTGTTTTCTGCTATGAACTGCTGAAACCTGGTTGGACTATTACAGGAGATATCCTTATAGGAGAGAGGTCCTTACAGACAACAAATAGTTAATTGGGGGAGAGTAATTGGCATGCCGTGGAGCTCTTATTTACCACCATATCAATGCTTGTCCTCACATTGCTGCATCAATAAAAATGTATTTGGGAAGTAGCGAATGTAAAGTTTTACCTTAACCGCTATGTAGCCCAGACCTTGCTTCCCCTGTTTATCATTAGTTTTGATCGATGCAGAACGACCTTTTTGGAATATGGCTTAGATTTGACTTTTTAACTTCAGGCCTCAGGCTATTACTAGAAAGTTTACGGTTAACGAAGCACAGTGTCGTGATCCCACATAAAGAAGGAGCAACCAAAGAATGACCCTATAATAGGTTTTAAAATTTGGTTCAGTAGCACAAAATCCTTTAGCTAAGAAAAATAATGATATTTGAAAAAGTTGCACCAAGGACACGCCC
The DNA here is from genome assembly GCA_963932375.1 of Phania funesta. Lineage (NCBI taxonomy): Eukaryota > Metazoa > Arthropoda > Insecta > Diptera > Tachinidae > Phania > Phania funesta. Next base: position 9,692,382 of record OZ010652.1, read on the forward strand.
ACCTCCCATATGTCCTTACAAATAAAAATGTTATTTTAGCTACTTGTGTGAATGCAATGTTCTGAAAATCGACACATGTAATAAAAATAACAGCAGCCACTGGCATATTCAATTTTTAACGTAATCGCAGCAAGGATTCTAGGACTTTTAAGATAAAAATTCTATAACTCGTTGGAAATTTACCGTAAAATTTGGCACGGTAGCTTCTGTTTCTTGGACACATTTTTGCGCCTAGTATAAACACAACCAAATTATCAACTAAGAAAATAAAATATATTCACTTCGTACAATAATTGGTATTGAAATCTAAACCGAAAGAGGCAGCCAAAGGCAGAGGTAAACTCGGAATTATAATCAAGGTGATAAAAAGTACTATTTAGGGTTAAGTTATTATGAAATTAATTATATCAATTCTTTTTTATTTTGATTCCAAAGTTAAAATTTTGATGCAAATTTCTTGTCTTAAGACTGACACTTTGACAGTTCAAAACATAAATCAAAATGTTTGTGTAATAAGATGGTAATTGTCTGAGCAAATATTTACTAACCTGACCAGTTTTGTTTCTTGTGTTTGTATCAACAATTCAAGTTAATCCTTAGCTTTCAGCCTTTGTTTTTATATTTGAGTTATGATGTTTTCATTTTGATCTAACGACTAGTTTTTTTTACAACCCCTGAAAATGAATTTCTCATACTTTCTCTTGCTTATTTTTGAACACAGCTCGTGACAGGGTGGGACGATCAGTTTTTAATACGGCAACAAGAACAATAGCTTAATTTTCTATATTACGTTCATTGGCCCACCATTCACCAGAACTCTTTGTTGAATATAAGAGGAACGATTATCAATTGTGTGGAACTTTGCAAACACATTTCATCACCACTACTTCGACATTTAGTTGATCTACCTTTAGTTACCTCTTACGGCGATTTTTCGCTACTAGATTTCTTTTTAGATTTTCACAGTAATCGGATCATTTTTCTACGCGTTATAGCTTTTTGACAATAAAAGACAGATTTGAAGATTTTCATAACTTTACGTTCACATACGAGTATGTGGCCAAAATAACATTTTGAATTTTAAAGACACATGGCAGGTACGGGTGTCCTTAGTCCGATTTTTTTCAAAAAGCATTATTAATCTTAATTAAAGAAGTTTATGCTATTGTACCAAATTTCAAGTCTACAATCACTTTTATTTTCTTCCATCGTTATATGGCATCGAAGCACTCTTCGGTAACATTAATTCCTACCTCTTTCACAATGCCTATGCTCAGGCCATCACCATCCAAACCGAGCCTTATACTTGCATTTTCTTTGGTTCGAAATGAATGTTGTTGATGTGGAGATCATGTGGATCCAGCTCTCCGACCGGCTAAGTAGCACACAATCGCGTACGTGATATCATATCCGATAGACTTTGTATTGTGGAGTGTAATTATGTAACGGTCGTAGAGACCAGTGAGGTTTCCGACTAGCTTCTTAGCGGTGAACACATCTCAGGACGTTCCAACCCTTCTCACTGGGTACGCCGTCCATAAAAAATGCAACACGAAAAAAATTCATCACAAAATAAATATACCACACTCACGACCACTCCGCTGGGCTGATGTTAAGCGTTCAGATTATCCTGCCCCTCTTGGTCACCTCATGCCCTACTACTGAGGAAAATTTTTAAATGTTTGTGACCCCTAAATGCTCTCTTTGGTCACCATTTTAAATATGACTGCCTACATTTATGTTCCAGGTTTATTTCAGGTCATTGACCTCAAGATCAGCCAAACCCAGGCCATCGCTAAAATGTCGCCGAAACATATGCGGTGAATTTTTGATAATTAAGAACTCTCCTATTCGATGAGAAGCCATACATGGGTTTTCCAAATTAACAAAAAACTTAAAACATCGTTAACATCTAATACACAGCTTGTTTCATTCAACTTATACATCCCTTGCCGCCCTTGTTCAAATCCCCTTTATTTGGAACATTATACAAACTATAACGTTTTTGGCTGTTAGTGCTTTTATCGTTCCCAAAAAAAAAAAAATATTTCTAAACAAAAATCACATTTTGCTCAAGTTAATTTGGCACAGAAAAGCGCAACTATAAGAAAATAGCCCACAAAATAAATTGCTTTTAAGTGGATCAATTTGGACAGAATAAATTTAATAACTATATTAGATGTATTTTTGCCAAAAAGGTCTTTCTGTCTTTTGTCTTACTACAAGATTTCAACTTGATTTAATTTTTTTTTAAAGAAAATCACATACTTTTTTTTGATTACATTTTACTTGACTGCAGCAAATGTGTTGCACTGCAATATTTTGATTTTTCTTTCACTTGAATACACATCATAAAGGATGTGTTGGTTGCCATGTTTCTATCTAAATAAAAACAAAGTTTTTTGTTATTGTTGCTGTTGTATTTTTTGTCCTTAAAATTGTTTATACTAATAATAACGTAGATTTAACTTTGAAAAAGTCCAATAAAAATTATGAAAACAAACCAACTGCTGAAAGAAAACTATACGAACTAAAAGGAAAATATGGCAAATTATATGAAGAAAAAACAACAACAGCAACAACAGCTGCAAATTATACAAAAACAAACGAGAAGAAACAAACTTGTGACAACATTTTTAAAACTTGCAGCTGCGACTCAGGAATATAAAACAATAAAATAAATTTTTTCCTTTTTTTTTTAATTTCACTCTGACAACAAAAAACAGCAAAAAACAAAAAAAGGCGTAAAAGAATATTCGTTTAAAAAAGTAGCAAGCAGAGTATAATGGATCCAGTACGACCATATGGAGCTTTAATTTAATTAAGAATGCAAGTCAATCTTGTACAAAGTACTAAAATTATATTCACTTTTTGGAAGAGCAACCAGCAAACCAGAAAAGTGCAGGAATATTGTACAAGGAAAATATTAAAGATGGTTGTTTTAAATTTGTTGTTGCCTTAACATATCGGTGAGTCATTAGTAAACATACGTGTATATGTATGTATGCATGTGTATGAGTTATTTGCTTGATGTAGCCAACTAAGAAGAACAACGTAGAAGTGCAATGAAGAAAACAATAAGCCAAGTCATCATGTGGTAACAAATAACCAACAACCAACAACTTTAAAATGAAATTTATTTTTTTCCACAAATACTGCATACACACATACATACGTTTTGAATACTAGTGTATATGTATACATACATATGTACATATGCGTGTATACGGATACAAATATAGCGTGATTTTTTAACCGTATTGAAAATGAAAAAAGAAACACGGGGAATTTTCAAAAGTGAGAATAAATTGGAAAAGCTCCAATTTTTCATACTTTTTTCAGCACTTCAACCGGTATCTCACCAATGCCAGCTATAATATTGTATTCCAGGGCTGAAATTGTGGCAGGCTTTTCCGTGTATACGAGACACTTGTCGTATCCCCAAAAAAATAGTATAGTGTCATCAAATTACATGATCTTGGTGGCCAATAGATTGCTAAAAAACGTGAGGTTAATTGCTCACCAAACTCGTCTCTCAAGAAGTTCTTGGTATAGCGTGCCGTATGGCATATGGCAACGTCTTGTTGAAACCACATGTCCTCCAAGTCCAATTTATTGATTTGGAAAAAAGTCGGTAAACAACGCACGGTACCTAATTTCATTTACTGTTACGTTGAGACATTTATCCTTCTTGAAAAAGTTCGGCGCAATGATACCGATGGCCTCTAAACCGCACAGAACAGTGCATCTTTCAGGTGCATGTTTGTTCAGGTACCCATTGAGCCAAAATTGAGCTCCGTTGCTGAAATAAAGTTTTTGATTAAAAACAGATTTCTCATACAGCACGAGTTTTGATAATACAATTCAATGATTGGCACGCATTGTTCGTTTCTTAGTCTATTCTAGTGAGCATTTTGGGCATTGGCAATTTACACTAAAAAACAAATAGCAAAAAAAGGTCACCCGATATAAAAAAAAAATTAAATAAAAATCACAGCACGTGGCAAAAAAGTACTTTACTACTAAAGGAGAAGAAGCCTACTAAAGGAGAAGATCAACGTACACATGTCCAAAAGCAAGAAAAAAACAAAGAAAGGGTACTTTTACAAATGGCAATGTTTTTAAAAATTTGTTATAAAAAGTACTTTTTAAAGTAGATACTTTTTACATAATTACTTTTTAATAATTAAGAAATGCTTTCCGTAATATTTTTAAAAAGGCACTTTCTTCAAGTAGGTATTTTTAAATAAGAGGAACTTCTTTAAAATAGGTACTTTTTATGAAAGGTACTATTTTTTAAAAGGTACTTTAATAAAAGGTACTTTTTATCAAATATGGTTCTTAATTAAAAGTATTTTTTTAAAAAAATCTCTTGTTTGATTAAACGATAAAAGATTCATGTTTGATAAAATGCATATGTTTATTAAGGTTCCTTTTAACTCACTATACAAAGGTCTTATTTTACTGAATCGTACTTTTGATAGGACCTTATTTGTTGTATTATTTTATTAAAATTAATTATTTTATTACAAATGTTCCAATGTATACTTTTTTTAAACGGTGTTTTGTTAAAAGATACTTATAAATAAATGGTGCATTTTACTAAAATGTTTCTTGAACAAAAAACAATTTAAGTGTAAACAAAGCCATGGAATTACATATGTGGGCAAAAAATTATACTGCTTTTTCTTACACATCAGGCTATAAGAAAATAAGGAGCGCAAAAAAGTTCGCTTATAGCTAACAACTGACAAACAGTTTTATTTTCATCAATTTAAATAACTAAACCAATAGAAGATTTTCTAAAAAAATAATTCAAAAATTCTTTTTCGAAATGTGGAATAGAACATTCAACCAGTTTTGCCATAAATGCCAACAAAAACCTAAGACAATTGCAGGCACAAAATCAAAATTTAATTTAAAATTCTGTCTCTTTCTGATTTTTCTTTTAGTTACATTGAATTTAATCGGGGTAATATAATGCACAGATCGGAACATATGTAAAACACATATATATATGGGAGTATATACAGCTACCACACATACATATGAAATTGAGTTAATACCGTAAACATTCTTGTATTCAACTTCTTAACGTTTGAGGGGGGGAAAGTGCAATTGCTTACGAAAAGGAGGGAGAAAATAACTAAATCATGCAAGAAGCAAACAACCTCAGCCATCACTGCATTCACTGCAGTTGCCAACATTTATATTTAATTTTTTCCTCTCTGCTCATTCATATAATTTCTTTTTTGTTTATTTTTTTTTTTTTTTATATGAAAAAGACGTGATTTATCTTAAATTGTTATTAGTTTTTTTTTTCTTCTGCAATTTGTTTTTGTGCTAGAAAGTTACTTTCCTTGCAACAATGGCTCAAGCAAAATGTCGAGATTCTTAAGACAAAATGTTTGTCATGTTTCATATTTTTGTTATAAATTTTGCAAATAAGTATTTCCATTACAAGTAAAAAGTTATTAGTTTTTTGAGAGCGAGAAGAGGGAAAGAGAGATAGAGAGAAGGACAGATTTTTAAACAATAATATTCCTTAGAAATTTTCCTTATAACTTCTTAGGTATGCAATCCAGATAAACTAGACAAATATATTTGCTGATTATGATGACAATCTCATGTGATATTTTAAACTGTATCCAAAGCTTCTTAAGTGGTTACATATTGTATGTTTTTTGAAGACAAAAGAATTTCTAAGTTAAATATTTGAAAATAATAGAATAACCCACTCCAATCACGCAAAAAACTAAGAAGTTATCGCAAGGTTCACAGTTTGAGTCCCATTGAAATTTACAAAAAATACACATGTTACCACCACATATTCCAAAACCACCCTAATGAGCATTAGCACAGTGCAGCGCTACCGTACTACTGGGCATAAATTAAAAATTAAAAAACCAATTTACGTTGCTAATTACTTTCATATCAGTATTATTTCCATAATTAAATGTTTTTTTTTTATTTTTTGTTACTTCCTACATTCGAATCAATCAAAACTTTGACAATCACTTTTAATATATTTCACACCTTTAAACAATTCTTACGAGTATGTGACACATGCAATCAATTTTAAATAATAATTGCACGAATCCACACAAACACACATTGCTTACAGAGTGACAGTGCAACATTTTTTTATTTACATTCCCTGTGTTCATTTCCGTGTGTATTTTATAACTTTCAACAATTGTGCAACACAAGCATTTAACAAGTCAATCTTTGTAATGACATGACATGTCATGTTAAATGATTTTTAATTAATTAACACTAAAGAGCGCACAGTAAATTAGTTGTTTATTTTTCTTTCCTTCTCTACCTGCATTTCTAAATGGGCTGCAAACATGATTTTCTTTTATAAATCTGACAAAAATAGAACTTAAGTAATTTTTTGAAGGACTTCTAATCGAATTCGTTTAAAAAAAACCAGTGAAGCTTCTTATTGGGAATTAAGCTGGTCGCTATGTGTAATCGGGAATTCTTTTCGGGAATTTTTCCTCATGTGTACAACTTCATTAACAAACTGAGAATTATTGATGATAATTAAAGCGCGTTATTAAAGTTTTAACCAAATCTGAAAACCATTACATCATTTTATATTTTATTAGGCAAATACCTAGTTTTTATTTAACTCTGATCGTAAGGGCGACAGAACAATGCACAGTGCATTCAAAATGCGAAAGTTCGGCAAAAATTATTACCAAGTGAGATGGCATCATAAAACATTTGCGTAGAGCCCACTGCGGTTAAAATAAGAATTAAAGATAATTTCTTTGTTTATTAGTTTTTCTGGTAGTCCTCTAATAAGAGACGCTTTTTAAAAAGCATTTAAGTGATTCTAAGAGTTGTTTCAATCATTGTAAAACTTGCTACAATTGATTGGGGTGTCGTGTCTCTTTTATTTATTTCGTTTGAAAGTGGAAAATTGTTTTCGTCACCTAATACAATATGAATGCAACCTCTCAGCATCGAACTCGGCCACATGTCCATACTTTAAAAAGTCTAACTTTATGACAATTGCTTAGTACTGGACTGGTTGTATTGTCATCACTAGTCGTATCACGGAGACTTGCTTTAGGTTTTCTACATGAAGTTCCCTTTTGAGCTAAACCCCCTCTTGAAGCTTTATGTTTTTTTCTGCAATGACTCAGCTACAGTTTGCCTTTATTGAAGGAAGCTTATATGAAAGATGACACAACAACCCAAATCACGGAATGAAAATCGTGCAAACGGTTTATACCGTAATTCAAAATGTAGGGTTTCGATTGAAAAATACAAGTGACAAGATTTCTTACATTTTTGTACTGCTGTAATCCTGCATGACACATGGGAAATCGCTGGGAAATTTTTGTTTCAGTTTTAAGGTGTTTAGAAAAAACTAAATTATTTATTTCGTCTCCAAGTGATGGCGAAAGATATTAGTATGGCTGCTTGTAGTTTACAAGAACTTATAATTAAATAACACTGCACATTATAAAAAAATAACCAGGTTCCTGCAGGAACCCTTGCCTGTCTTAAAGAAAACGCTCATAAGGCGAAGAGTTAGAGGGCTAAAATGTACCACAAAAATGCTTCCTGTAGTGTTTTACATTAAAGAGCTGAGCCGGGACGGTATACTAATTTTGTTGTTTATAATTTTTAATGAAATGATGGAGAATGGATCGTATATTGATAAATGTTTTATTTAATGTCGGCAATCATGTATGGAATACAATATCAGATAAATGTCCGCCTCTGTTAGCCTCACAAATGCGAGCCCTTTTGAACACATTTTTCATTACATTGACACACATTTCACGCGGTATTTCATTAATTTCATCACAAATATTTTGTTTGAGTTGCTTCAGCGTTTCTGGTTTGTTTGCATAAACCTTGCTTTTCAGATATCCCCACAAAAAGAAGTCCGGAGCAGTCATATCAGGCGACCGTGGAGGCCAATAAACATCACCATTCCTTGAAATAACTTGTTGTGGAAAGAGGTCTCGCAGTAATTCCATTGTAATCCTGGCTATATGCGATGTGGCACCGTCTTGTTGAAACCACATGTCAGTCAAGCCCAAAGAATGCAGTTGTGGCGTTAAAAAGTTTTCAATCATATCACGATATCGCTCCCCATTGACAGTTACCGTTACGCCGTTTTCAGTTTCCAAGAAGTAAGATCCAATGATTCCTCCTGACCAAATTGCACACCAGACTGTCGCATTTAATGGATGCAAAGATGACTGATGAATAATTTGAGGGTTTTCCATTGCCCAGAACCGACTATTCTGTTTATTCACATATCCATTCAAATGAAAATGTGCCTCGCTGTAGCATTCTATTGGCATATTGACGGCGGCGTAAATGGTCTTCTGGAAGAAGCTTTTGTGTCAACTGAACCTTAAATAGAAACAAATGCAAATCTTTGTGCAAAATTCTGGCCAAAGTTGTTCTTTGAAGACCAAGCTCCTGAGCACGGTGTCGAATTGAGGTTGATGGATTGTTTTGAACACTTTCTTGAACAAAGTAAAGCAAAGTAAATGTCTTTTCCGCAAGACAAAGTGCCAAGAGAAAATTGAAGGTAAAAGAAACAGTTCATTTACTTCTAACAATCATTCGCTTTGTTATCTAATGATGATGGCAAGGAATTATTGGACTGCATATTGCATATTGCTATTGAAATCATCCTGATTGTTCGGACGCAATGTGCTGCTAATTTCTTAAACACTTTCCTTTTATACAACTTTTAAAACAATAAATTATGTTAAATTGCAAGCCTCGTTAAAATACTCCACAACATTTAAAATAAACTTTTTACTTATGACTGTAATTTAACGATGGCCTTTTGTACTGCTGCTAGTGATGAAATTTTCAATTGATTCATTGAATGTGGCCAGTGCTGGCCAAAAAAAAAAAAGCTTGTATGAGGACAAAAAGGTTAAACAATGAATTAAACGTGTGATAAATAGCATGAGTATTTTATGCATGATTATCATAGTGTGTTAACTGCTTGTGGTTCTTTTTAATTAATTGCAGTTGACAGCGATGATGATTATGCTACTGCCGGCGAGAATGATGATGAGGATAAAGAGCTAAAAATGGCTTTCAGAGATATTTGACATACAGAGCAGCACAAAGAGTGCAATTGTTGGTCTAAATCTGATCACGACGAATTTAAAATACCCGTTACTAGGGACAAATTTAATAACATCAACAGAGATGGAAGCCGTGTTTAACAAAATCCTACTCTTTTTGAAATGTTGCGTTATAATGGTTTAAACTACTTTGTAGAACAGAACTATAATATTAGCCGTTATTAATGGTTACTGGTTGTGATAGCTACTAATAGCACATTCCACAGCTATAATATTTTATATTTAACACACACACACACACGCGCACTAAATAATAACCAAAACCCGATTGTAACCAGACAAACCGCACACATCATGACAGCCAAATGACTGACAGCCAACTATTTGTGTACAAATTTAATATGTTTGTATGTGTTTGAGTGTATGACGCTTTGTGTTTAAGCCATTTAATAATTTATTCATTCACAAACGTACACACACACACACACACACATTGTAGTTTCATTTATAAAAAAAGGCATCAAAAGAAGAGATTTGAATAATAACAATATAATGACACAGTGTCAGTTTAAATTAAAAACATTCATTCACACTCACTCACACAGTTAAACTACTGCAAAGATCCTTCACTTGATTAACAATATTAAATAGGTATTAATTCCTTGTTTTATATCTTCTACACAAACTCACAAATATGTATGCGTTCACATAAGACCTGAAATTGATTAAATTGTTGCACGGTGGGATAGAACGAATATATTTTTGAAATTGATCGACTACTCTTAAATAACATTTTGAGAAGACATGAAACATTTAGTGTGATTTTTGCAAAATTTGCCTTCAATTTCTCTTTTACAAGAAAGAAAATATTTCTAGATAAAACATTTTAAAATTGAAAATTTTCTCATATTTACCATTATGTATTATTTTCCATATAAGCAAGTTTGTTTAAAGATAATAGGATGACTATATTGGGTGCCTCAAGAAGAATGCACTATTTCACTTCAGCAGCATGTTTTTCATGCAAGTGCCAACTCTGATGTTTAACAGCTGTCAATTATGATTGTACAGATGAGTAACAAATGCAGCGCTCTACAAAAGAGGGATGCGTTATTATACCGAAAGCCCATTACTCAAAATGTGAAAAGTTACACTGAGAAAAAATCAGACTCACCGATGAGGCAAATTTCCATTTGAATGGAATTTTGAATAAGGAATAAGCCATATCGTTAATCTGAAGTTGGAAAAAAAAGCCCGCGCAGTCTAGGGCGCAGTAAAAAATAATTCTCAGACTGGCCTTTTCAGAGGATTAACGTGTTGGCTGGGGCTTTTACCTGAATGCTGATTTTTAAAATTTTCAAGAGGTGTACTCTTCATTCCTCTTAGGGAAATCTGTCAGAAATTCAAATTGAATATTAAAGGAGAATTTGTCTCAGTTGCGTTATTTCAACGGGCAGCCTTTCATTGCATGAAAAACAAAGACGCTGCAACTGCCAGTAATATTTGTTACCCCATTGACACCGATAAACATCTGCGCCCTCTCCTATACCAAGTAAAGTAACTCCAAAATGGACTTTAAGAGGGGCTAAGAGTTTTATTTGAATTTCGTTAGCTATAATTTGCAACGACAATCTGTGCCTCTTGTGTATTATTATATGGTAATTATAACTGACTTATAATTACTAAACGCTCAACACCGACAACCATTAGATAACCTGTATCACAAACTACATATGTCTACATTGCGATCATATAACAACAACAAGCTTTTCTCTTTTCCTGCCTTCTTTCCCTGCCTATGTGCAAACAAAGTTGTGAACTTTGCTTTATTCCTACTTTATTTCAGTGATTCATGTGTGTGCGTGTATGTGTGTGTGAGTTCATGTACAAGCTTTTAAACTACATACACAGAAGCGTCTAACCACAGGATGTCCTCTTCGGGTTTTAGAGGTTTTCTTGTTACTTTGTTTTTATTTATTTTAACTAAACTAATCCTCATGAGTGAATGAATGTCTACCAACAGAATAGTTTGGAGAAAAAACTCGGGGCTAAGGGCAGTAAAGGAGAGCAAAAGAACAAAAAAAAAACGTTGTACTCATGACAGCAGTTTGTATCTTAAATGCAGTAGAACAACATTAACAACAGGAGTACAAGCAATACAACCAAAACAAAACATTTATTAGTCTAACAAGGATCTGTGAACATTTGTTTTTCGTTTGCAGTTGACACATTTACTCACATATGTATGTGTGTGTGTGTGTGTGTGTGTGTGTGTGTGTGTGTGTGTGTGTGTGTGTGTGTGTGTGTGTGTGCGTGTGTGTGTGCATGTGTAAGAAAGTAAAATTGTAATTGTTTGTTTTTGTGTGTGGGTGTATGTGTTTTATTTTCTTTTTTAATTTTATTAGCAGCAGAGTGCCCCTACTAAAGCACCACTTGTAGGTTTGTATTCACATGTGACCATGTCATTTTATTTATTTTGTTTTTTTTTTCACAGAGTGCCTTTGTTTATTAGACAGTTAAAAACCAAAAGAAACTTTTCTATATAAATTTATCTCAGAGAAATTTTAATATATTTTTTATAGTCATTTCTGAAGTGCAAGTACAGTTCGTAACATTTCAATAAGGATTTCATTGTATTTTTTTTTTTTAGTTTGTAAAATATAGCATATGAGCCTTTTTACAACAAAAGATAATACGTTTAAAGTTAATCCTATTTTATTAAGTTCTTAAGTTGAAAAAAACTCTCTCTTCCCTACAGAAGTTGAAGTAAGAGAGCCGTTCTGAATGCTCCAACAATAGTCAGTCATCATATGTGCGTTAGAGTAGCCTTGACAGCGTACCTCCATCGTACGAAGATCCTGATGGAATCGCTCGCCCTGTTCTTCACTTAGGTCCCCAAGGTTAACGGTATAACAGTCTATGTGGTAGTGAGGGAAGTGTAATTTGATGCTCATGGTACAGCCAAGCATATGAAGGTGGCTCATTTGCTGTTCAACGTATTGAGAGTAGACAGAAAATTTCTCTTATTTCCCAAGAGATTTTAAACTAGCCAACCGAACGCATTCCATGTAATTTACTCAGTTCCTGTCATAGTCTTCATATAACTGCTATCTTTCATTAACGATCTCATCTGTGGCACAATTCCCATTCAAATTATTTTATACGGCCTAGTTTTATATGCAACAGAACCAAAATTATACGACCCCGTGATATTAAATACGTTTTGTTGTTCTGGAACTAGCACTTTCGGAGTAGGCCAATGCCATTTAACCCAGACTTTTGCAGTGCCAGATATCGTATTAGGTCTTGGTTTAATAATTTTGGCGTTTTCAAGTCACATTCAAAGTCACTATCATTACTGTCAGTTTTCCTCTCGAAGCCAATTCGTTCCTCCTCTCAGCTTGAGGTTGAGGTGCAGCTAAGATAGGACACGTCTATGTACCGATCGTGTGCTCGGTTTTTAGGTTAATGCCAAGTTATGTTCATCAAACAAAAATAGCAATCATCATGGTTCATGCCATATCATGACGGTTTCGTAGCGGAATTTTACATACCTTTTGAAGAATCCAAGCCTTATCTTTAATTTCTAGAGGGTTCATTTACACGGTATTTCGCAAATGAAAAAAGAATGATTTCGATCGTTCACACAAAATCTTCTTAATGATGGCATTTCAAAGTATAGCAAGATAACTCAATAGATTTTCAGTTAGCAGCAGGAAAAGAATGTTTACTGAAAGCTTTGACTCGCAAACAAGTGCGGGTAAATAATAAAGAAGGCTGTATTTAAAATCGTGACGTTAACTCATTTAACATTATGACACATACGTCATTCATCAGTCCAAAAGTTTAAAATTGTTATGCAGTGTTTTCACATAATGTGACCTCAGATAAAATGAAAAGTTGGCAATTTGTTGAGTAGTGTAGGTTACTTTATTTCGAACAGCTGTTTAATGAAGGGAACAAAATTTCGACGGGAAATTCTCTCGATGGGAATGAAACTTCACTCTTCTCTTCTTATTCACGATAGGTGCAAATTTAATACACAATCTTAGCCGCATCTATACGACAGACACAGAAGACGTGGCGCATGTAATTTTCCATTAATAGTGGCTGACATGGTTCTTTCATTCGCATTTCATCTACAGCTTATTTTATTACATTTCCACATCGACGTGCCCCTATTGAAAAGCTCTTTAGTATTGGCGAAACCAAGAAGCCAAATATACCATAATTGTAAAATCAAATTAAAAACCCCAAGCGTACTTATGACTAAACTAGCGAGTGCTAGTTCCCTTTACACATACATATGTACATATCATGAGTATTAGTACTCGTATCTATTGTTTTATATTACATTTCTACATTCAGTTTTGGGCTTAATGCCAACAAGTTACAGAGCATTTTCTTAAGTATTGCTTTGTATTTTTAAAGGAAATTTTTTTCACAATTTTCCCAACACAATATTAGGTTTCTCTTCTTCTGCATTAGTTGGTTTTCATAAGTCCTTTGCCTCGCCCCACTCTGTTCTTCTCTCATTTAAAACAATTTTGTTTACAACTTTTCTGTTGCAACATAGTACTTGACAACAACAGTAATTTTAGCTCCCCTTGGGGCCCTCGCTTTCTTTGTCGTAATATATTTTTTTTAATTTAATAAAAAAAAATTAATTTGTTGTTGTAACTAAAGTAGTTTTACAGGAGACAAGCCAACTGGCGGAAAAAATAGTTACAGAGAGAAGGAGCGAGATTTTTCAGTTTTCATATTTAACTATTTATTACGAGTCAAATATAACAGTTTGAACATTAGGGGTTGCATCCTGTTGCTACTTGTTACCCCAGCAAGAACAAAGCTATCACATGGTTCAAAAATCTTGGCTACAAATACAACACAATGTCTACAACAAGTCTTAGAGAAAATATTAAAAAAAAACAAATGCAAACAAAATACAGACTCGGTTAAGGATTTCATCTATAAATTATAAATCTAGCTAGAGAATTTTTTGCTAACGTTACTAAAATTGTTTGACCTTGATAAATTTGTAAATGTTGTGGCAAAACACTCAATGGGCACAATCACAATGGGCAGCATTTGTTTAATTACTTCTATTCAAATTAGTTATTATTCCAAATCGGCTAACGGTAGCTGTTCTTAAGGCAAAACTATCAATTTAAAATAATGAACGACTTTTTATACTAAAGAGGATTTGCCTACAGTGGCATCTTTCAGAATGTATGCGGCATGTTTAAGTGAATCGGAAATAGCTACTCTCATATTCGTTATTTATACCGTGCCCTTCCAATATTCCAATGGTTGCTTCAATCAGCCCAACATTTTTAAACGAAGGATTTGAGAATTGACTTCAGCTCCACTATGCCTTAATTCTTCCAAAACGATTCTTCCGGTGTTAACATTTAGATCCTGATGAACAAGAGAAAGAAACAAAAAGCATGTAAAAGGGTATAAAAGTTATTTTTGGTCAAATAGAGGCGTCTAAAATTTAAAGTGTTGCGTGGTGAAGATACCAAAATTTCCTTCTTCAAAATTCTAGCCGCTTACAGTGAACAGTTCATGTCAAACCATTGATTGGAGTCTTATAATGCTCCTTGTTTAACGTCTGGTTTAACAAAAGAAACTCCAAGTGAACCGACTCTTTCTTGAGAAAGGATTATAGTGTAAAAGCCATATCGAATCAGATTGTCAAAATATACGTATGGAAATTTGACAATAGTAGGGCTCTTATTATTTTTAGAAATTCTTCTCAAACTTTTCTTTTATCAGGGTTGCAGTTTTACAGGAGCTAACGAAGAAAATAACAAAAGCAGCTGTTGAACAAATAAACAATTCGACTGGTTCAATGCCGACAGCATGTTGATACTTCTTTACCATTTCATTTTTCTTCTTTAAAAAAAAAAATCCAGCAAAATTCTCAAAAGCCACCGTTACCGCCACCCAATCGAAATTGCTCAGCCATCTTCGCCGAAAGCACTCCTTCTCTCCATAAAATTTTATCTTTTTAAGTCGGGACGACTTTCATGAGATCTCTGCTTCGTTTCGGTAAAGGAAAAATCATTCCGAATATTTATATCAAAGATTGCGATCGAAAGAGATTTTGTTAACCTTAAAATGGCAATATAAACATAACTGTAGAAATAAATCTCAATCTAGGTTCGCGCCTGTACTGTACAAAGGTAACGACACAAACTGGCATTTTTAGCTTGGCAGAAGCGGCACAATAACTCATTTCTTCTATAAAATATTGTGTATAATGGTCTGTACCGAACATGGTAAAAGAACGCCCGCTATTGCACCGATAGTTTTCAAAGAAATATTTTCTCTCTCCAACTCGTTTTTGTTTTTACCAATAAAAGGACGATCGGAATAAATAATGGGAAGCCTCAGCTATATTTTGATCTGGGTAGACTTGTAGAGAGCCGCGCGTAAAAAAAACATAATTGAGGTAACCATAATCTAACAATTATACGGTCATAATTAAATCATATTATTATTGTAGCTAATAGTATTATGACTCTTCTTGAATTTAACCGAAAGCAAGGACAACAATTTTTTCGATAGCAAACATTCAATGATTGCATCTGGCACATACTTTGGTTAAACACCAAACCAACTTTACATATTATGTCTTCTATAAAAATATTATCAATGGAGTGAAAATAATTTGATTATAATTTTTGTAAAAACTGTGTGGTTGAACTCAACATGTTCAAAATTCTTTATAGATGAAAATCATTTGATGGTTAAATGTAAACAATAACTGGTTTGTGGCAACTAAAGTGGTGTTTAAAATGCTTTTAAATAACCATTATATATCTGCCTTAACAACACATTATTGTAGAGAACATAATATGGTATATATTTTTACTGGTTTCGATTGGATGGCTTACTAATACTAGTGAGAATATTAAAAAGAAACTGCGATTAAAATCTACAATGACAATGTGTAACTAAATTTAATCATATTTAATATAAATATACCAATTATTATAAAATTAAAAGGCTGCTATTAAGTTAAGTTTTCAAAAGCTCCTAGTAAATCGAAACAAATTTTAACTCTCAAACTGCTTTAAAGCAAATTCAATGCAATTGTAAATAGATTTGATTGCCTCAAACACACTTAAGTTCCACTCTAAATAAAAACGAAACAAAATTGAATGAAATAAAATAAAATTTGCTTTATTTGCAGCATTAAAAAATATATTCATTTTCTTACAGCAAAATATTCGCTAACTGAACGTATTCGATTGTAAGTTTTCCCTTGGAAACATACTAGACAAAGACGCAAATATTCAACGAAACACTTGAGTAAAAGCGAAACAGGATAACAACGGGAATCTCACAACTGTTTTCCCTGGGAGTAGCTAAAAAATTAAGCAAAAATAAAGTGTGTGATTTTTTAGAATTGAATGAAACACAGACGGTTGAGGTAACCACAATCCAAGACCAATATATTATGTTTTGAGTTATATGGTTGTTGTAAACAAATCAAATTTATTATTTAAGATAATGACACGAGGTGCTAGAATTGACAACAGAAAAGCAAAAAAAAAGCTTGGCAGCTACTGAGGTACGGACACAGACGGCGAAAGTCTTCAAATGTTTATTTGTCAACGCCCTAATCAATTAACACTATCATACTTTGATTAAGAACATTTTATGGTTGGAATTACTATATTATTTTTGTGTAGTTGAAATACTTTGTTTGTGGTTAGAATTTTAGTTAAAACAACCATGGGCATTTTTATGGATACATATCATTTACTTATTATATATTAATGAAGGGGGTTATCGAATCAGACCGTTTACTCTGATTTCAGGCAACCGACTTATGATTCTCGACTACCTTACTTTCATAGAGTCTCGTGCTATCGCTAGCACTTACTGTTGACTGTAGTGACTTCAGACTGACGACTGGTAATAATCGACATGCATTCTCTTCACGGAGTTTTTTGTAATTGCTAGCATTTGCCTTAAGCTTAGATCTCCCATGGCATTCCCATTTAATAAGTGTTTGCCCGTGATCGTAAAACTTATGCTATCCAGTGCTGGACTTTCACACAATATGCGCTACCACCATCTGAGCATTTTCCAGGCTGATTCTGCAAGTATCATCTTCCTCGATTTTTATCTTAATAATTAAATGTAAACTTGTTTATTGCAACTAAAGTAATGTTTAAACTGTTTTCAAATAACCATTATATGTTTACCACAAGCAATTTATTGTTTTAGAGGTCGTAATATGGTTGTTGCGACCATGTTTTTGCTAGATGTGTGTATGTACAACAAACGTACCACAGACGAATTTACCCACCATTTTAGTTAAGTCGCTTCAACTTGCTTCTTTCCATTCAACCGATTTCCTACTACAAGCAGTAGTAGTCATCGTGTCGTTCGTTGACAAAATCATACAAATTACTGGCGATTTCAGTGCTTCGACTCAACCGAATTGTTAACAGTTTTTACAACTTTATTATTTGCACTAAAATTTCAAAAGCTTAAGGCCACCATTGCTGCCGTAGTCATGTCTATTAGTTCGTAGAGATGCATTTGCCTGTGTATTTGTGTGCGTTTGCCTGTGGATTTGTGTGTGCATTGAATACGCTCTAAAAGCATAAAACTTTTTTTATTAATTCACTTATAGCCATCCGATTTTTTTCTTTGCAAACTTTAAAAAAAAGAAAGAACACTAACAGCAACGTCTACAAAATATATCTTCACATTTTTCCAAGTAAATTTGATTAACGCACTTTATTCTGCAAGTGACAGTTTTTCTTTATTTCGTTTTGTAAAGACAACCGGAATGAAGAAAGCAGCAGCAAAGGCATCATCTTCATCAGTTGAAACACAGCAACAGAAATAGTCCGTGTGTCAAAAAAAAGATGTCAGCTGAGTGAAGTAAGTTTAACGAAAAATAGCAGGGTAAAAGAAACAGTTTCCTTTTAAATTTTAAAGTCAACAATTCCAAAGTTGTGAAACACAAAATTCAAGAGCTTCTTTACTAATATTGATTGATTCTATTTTAATATGGAATTCAATGGTGCTGAATTGTAAAAATTGACAATAGTAAAAATTATTACTTTAATTATTAAATTCTTGACTGGCCATGCTACAAACGAACGGTTCGCGTCGGCGCACAATTCGTTGAAGTCGACAAAACTGGACATTAATTCGGGGACGCCTTCGCATGATGTAAGGTTTATTCTTTGCTAAGATTATTTTCATTATTAGTAAAATAAAACAGAATTTGAGTATATTTTTCTAGAATTTATTTTTATTCAGCTATTTCATCGATTTACTTGAAGTACGATAACATGGAAGAGAGAAATATTTGTTAATGTTCCTCCTGGTGCCACGCCCACACTCGTCATACTTCTCTTCGTCGACCTCGTCATATTCATCACAGTCATCGATTTCATTTGCGCTTTCTGGTGACACTTTTGGCGAAATTAGTAGCTCCACTGTTGACTTTGGAAGAGTTGTATTCTTTTTATTTAATTGTCTTTCACCAGAAGTATTTAGATCTAAGGTTAGTAAGAAACTATTAGGCATATTCTAATTCGTAGCATCCTGGCGGCATTTTCGCGAAAAGTGTCCCAAAGTCCTTGTTTCGCACTTCTTGGGCTTCCTCTGAAAATTAGCCAATCGGCAATAAAGCGTGTGATATGAGTTCTGGGGCATGTTGAACTGCGGATATTTCTTTACAAAAAAAAAAATCAAACAGCATTATAGGAGTATTCTCCTTTACATGACCAGAAGACACGAATATGAAGATTCTGTATATCTTTTCTATAAGTTTTAAATCAAGATTTGAAAATACCTGCTGATATTGAGACGTTTTTAAGAAAACGTCTTTCTGTTTCGCCATCATTCGTACTGCCGAATCTCAGCTCTATAATAAGTCCAGTTTTTTCCAAAAATCCGTTTAAATTCGACTTTTGTTTTCTGCAATTATTTTTTGATTGCAAATGAAGATGAAGTCCATAAAAAAGAATCTAATCGTTCAGTATAGACAGACCGAACCCCAGTGTATGAGTTCAGGCCTTCTTCGAGATTATGCTTTCAACATGATTTAATTCTTTACTCGAATAGGAAGCACCTCTGGGTTGATGTTTTGTGAGTGCGTTGCAATAACTAAGATAAGTCTCTGAGTGACGCTTACAAATCTTTCTTCTATGAATGCTGGAAAATAAATCTTCTTTTTTTACACTCGAACAACTGCGGCACTTGAACCATGGAGCCTTGGAACGACGAATTTAAGTTGTTACGGGGTGCCCCGGTAGGCTAGTTAGTAGTGTGTTAGTCTTTCCGACTGGGGGATCGTGGGTTCGATTCCCACCAAAGACTCTGGGTGTTTTTCACTACAACGAGTGAAGCTCTTCCTTACCATCCCCATGTAAATTATGTAACAATATAAATTGTAATTGTATTGTGTAGCAGTTTTAAAATTAGAAAATTAAAAACTAGCAGGAAAATGAATCGATGAACAGCCTTGAAATTTGCAGCACTGATAAAGAATTTTATACACTTTCATAGAGTTATAAGTATTTCTCAAAACAAACAAAAAATGTTTCAATAACTCTGAATTTTTTGCAATTTTAACCCTCTGTGTGACGTGTTTTCATAAGCCCAGACCCCTTCTTTGGCATCCATAATGGTGATACTATCTCAGAAACCTGGACTGAGTTTAAATTTGCTCGCCCCTCGAGAGCTACATTTATTCGGTATTAAATAAGCAACAATGATTTCAGGATAATTACGGAGTGATTTAGTGGTCTCAGATACCACCATTTTATTAAAGCCTATTCGGAAACCATAAAGTGTAGATTCCCCGAAATGTGTAGAGAGACATCTCAGCTGTGGGGTCTCCAAGGACAAGTCGCCTAGTAATAGATGTATTTTTTTACTGAAGAAATTATTTCACTTTTTCAGTAACACAAAGCTCATCTTGTGAGATCAAGGGCTGCACAAAATATTCTATAGATCGAGGTGCCTATGGCCCTGATAATAAATAAATAATAATAAATTAGTAGCAATTATTTGTAACCACAACCTTTAGGTTTACGAATAAAATATAATTGCTAGAACGCATACTTGAGACCTTCTTTAAATGTGTCGGCTAACTTCACCCGGAAATAACTCTCAGAATACAAAACCAATAGCCCATAAAGTAAAATTAAAAACTATACTTTCCCAACACTTGATAATTGGGGTGCATCATTTCAAATTCTAGCTTTGTTTAGCAGCTTCTGTTATACAAAGGTGTGCAGCGAGTAAATGCTTTTTGTCTTACTTTTCTTTCTTAGCGTTTTTCGGATTTGCGTTTTATTTCCACCAGCCATGTGTCATGTCATACGAGTAGTTACGTATGGATATTCACACATAAAATAGAACCCCGAGCTGTGTATGTTCAAACATAAAAATAAATGTACATTTGTTTGTATGTTTGTATATTCATTGGTGTGTATCTTATAAGAGCCTATGACGCCGGCTTTGATGACACCTTCATAGCGTTTTCATAACGCGAATCTACCTTGCTAAACTTTGTCGTGTGATGTGTCGCAAGTATATGCCAATAAGCGGCAATATACCGATGGCATCAACGACAACCTAACCTAGGCACCCGGTCTAATTTAGCAAAGTCTACAACGCTGCTCAGTATTTCTTTTACGTAGGCGAAGCGCACGGGTTAAGGCCATTATTATACGAGCATGTTCAAAGCTAGACTGGCAAGATTTTACTTGTCTATAGCATACGTTTTGTTACTCATAAATTATGGATAATGACATGACACAAACACCTTTATGCATAAATGTTGTAAGCCCAGTTGGAAATATTTTGATACGTGACTGCTTTTTTGTGTCACCTGGCACCTGTACAATCTTGGTGAACAAAACAAAACTGACATGATGAACAAAGTTTTATGAAGTTTATTAAGTTTCATTTTGCTACAAGTTGTGAACATTTTACCAAAAAAGGACAACTTTTTTAATCACATACATTTTCGTACATAAAACTTTTCTCATGGAAATTCTCCCATGGAAATTTTTCACTGCAACTATTTTCGTAGTGTTATGATTATAAGGCCAGGGTTTTCTTCAAAATAAGTTGTACACGAATTTGAAGAAGGCTAAGAAAAAGGAATAGTAACGATCATAAAATCAAGCACTAACTTGAAATGAGCGTGTTGAGTACTGGCATGTGCTGCGACTAAACTCCGGGATGCTAAAGGATGCGTTATGAAAGCGCGATCTTTGTGAACTGAAGTGAAGTGTGAATGTCAAAAGAGCTTACAGCTGAAAGTATGCCCACACGACATGTTTTCGCATTAGCGCATGCTGCGCACAAAATACATTCTACGTATTTTAGGATTTTTTGCATTTCAAGTGCCATGCGGTGCACTGAAACTGAAATATAATTTCCCATCCCTGACAAAAAAAAGAGCTGACCTGTTCATACGCCAGTAATTCCAGGAGTGGAAAGAACATTTGCGCTTGCAAGATACAACTACGTTGATTACACTTCTTCAGATTTACGCGAAAAGGAGAAGAACGCCTAGTCTTGACCCTCAGCGTAGATGCTGATCGATGGATGTATGAATACTCCGTTAGAACTTAAAAGTATTTTTACATAATTATAGAAGTTAATTGTGCCATACTGTTTTTGTAAATTGTAATTTCTCATTTGTAAATTGTCACTTACGACCGACTTGGCCCTGGTGCTGCATATATATTTTCCAAAAATTCGGAAAAATCTGAAACAATTATTGGATTCTAAAATTGTTGTTATGTTGAAATAATAAATGTTATTATTTTCATGTTGCATACATATCGTAAGTAACCGTAGGCCGCATTAATGTTTTTATTATAAGTAATCTTGACGCACTTTTTGCCACATACACCAACTGAGTATCGTTGTATGCTAGAACTCTCAGTAGGTTTATGTCTAAATAGGTGTAAGGCGTCAAAGTTGTGTAACAGTGAGGGGCGTTTCAAACACGACAATTACGTTTTCATAGTTGAATGAGTTACGAAAGCGAAATAAGTTCAATTTTCTCCAACTACGTCGCGGGATTGCTACTACATTTTTACAGCGGCTTCGGTTGGCTCTTCTCAAAGCTATTGCGGCTGGTTGACTCTTCTCATAGCGACTTTGGATGACTATTCTTACAGCGACCTTAATTGACTGTTCTGACCTCGGTTAACGCATCTTATAGTGACATCGGTTAACTTTTTTTCTCACAGCAACTTCGGTTGACTGTTCCGTAAACTAAGCTAAAATTGTAATGTAAGTAGATTTAAGATACCTGAAGCCGAGATGCCCCAAATAATAAAACACCGATCCTACATCGATTAACCGAACCTGAATATGCAACCTAGTGCAATAAACCGATCCGTATTACCCAAATGAATTATAACCCGAAGTAGTTACCAACAAAGGACGAATCCGAAACTTGCAACTCCCGATATCAGTCCAACGATTCATAGTTATCGTAGCTAAATAATTCTGTCGTAAGATATTTAAATATTTTTCTTTATTAATGAAATAGAGTTAAACCGATTATTATTTACACCCAGAATGGACAAATGAAAGTATTATTATTCACTTAAGCTCTGCGAATCTATAAGTAAGACCCTGGACTCGACTGAAATGCCTTAGATCACGACGAAACCACGTTACAATGCGTGAAATGAACATTATATTGCATGGAAATTTTATTAGCAACTCGCTTACGTATTTATTACAACTACGGTGTCAATTTCATTTCGACTTCAAGTAAAACTCAAAAAAGGACAAGAACAGTTGGTTATGAAAACTTAATTTAAAAAAAAAAAGATAATAATTCCTTTGTAAATAAATAAAATTGCTTGTCAATTTGAATATTGTGGCAACATTTCCGAAACTTGCTTCAGCGACCAATTTCCAACTGGGAGTACAAGAGCGTCTAGGGAGATACATATATAAATTTGCAAAAAGCGTTGCTCACACGTTATGCAATTATAACTTTTGTCGTTAACATACTTGCCAGCAATTTAAAATGTTGTTGCCGCTGTTTTTAGAGTTTTCCACTTTCGCTTCTAGTTTTTAAATCAAGTGTCTGTACCAGAGGAGGGTGCTTTAAAACTAAGAACAATTTTATGAAAATAGTAAATGCGCTGTCGACATGTGTACGAGTACAGTGCAAACGAACAGATGACACAACAACGTCATTGCAAACTAAAAAATGCTCTTCACTATACATTTCCCCATAAGCATGTGTCACCCTAGTAACTTCTCGACTTTTCAAATCAGTGCTCTGTCATTTTACCCTCCTGGAAATCAGTGTGCTTTGAAATTTGTTTGTAATATTTACGTTGCTAGTCAACTTTACATTTGATAAAAACACTTTTAATTTTTTTTTTTATTATTTTCTATTAGCAAAATGCTGGGCGATCTACTCCTCCTTGTCTTTGTCGAATTCCAACTCATTTTCGTTAAGTATAGCACTTAGAATAGAAGTTGTATAAGTGCGAGAACAAGAACACCTACAGCCACAGCAGGATACTTCATTTGTATTTTAAGCAGTTTATTCACGAAATGAATTCATAGCACAAAAGTAACAATTTCTTCAAAGGTAAAAATTTTCAGAACTGCGCAAAAACCTACACCCACACACACACAACTGCATGTGCACATACCCACCAGCAAAGCTTTCCAACTGTTTTCTATTCTATTCATAAACGAATATAATTTGGCAAAATTTTACTGACTGTTTATAACTGCACTTTAACAACTCTAGTCGTAGCAGGTAAGCTACTTTAATTTTTCTGATTGCTTCACACACAAACACTTACACAGCTATATAAGCAACGTAACAAACACTTACACATACATCCTCAAATAAAATTTGTCCTCTAGTTACTACTTAAAATTAAAATTCCATGTGACAAGGTATTTTACAAATTATTGCCTTTGAAATGTTTGTTGTTGCAATCAAACAACAAATAAGACATTCCTGCTACAAAATAGTGTTACAAACGTGTTACTTTTGAGAGGAGTTACGTAAATTATTTGTGAAAATTCCCAAAAAGTTGACCGTAATGTTTGGAGTAGTGTTTCTAAATAATAAATGCTGTTCGTGCTTTTAGCTTAATTTTTTAAAATTAATGATATGGAGTTTATTTAGTTGTAGCTATTGTCAAAAATTTAGGGCCACTAGATTAGTTTTGCACTCAGTTTTATGAATCTAGTGATTGAGTTTGATTGATGTCGTCGTAACAAGGGCATGTGATAGTTATTGGCAGTGCGCTGCTTTATATGAATAATGCTTTGCTAACAATAAAGCCAACATCGGTAGATAGTGAACGGGTTTTCTCCGTTGCTGGGAACTTTGCCACAAAAATACGAAACCAAACATCAAGCGAGTTACTTAATGCTTTAGCAGTACTAAAAACTTATTTTTTGTCGAAATGTTGTAAATTCTGTTATGTTTTTTTTCATTTAAAAATCATCTCAAATTATTTCCTTATAGTTATTTGTCTGTTTTTATTGCACAAATTAAATTAACATGTGCTACTTAATTAAATTAATTTTTGTTTTAAATGTATATGTACTTTATTATTTCATTTTAAATAAAACAAATTTAAAAGAAAAATTCATCGTCAAAAATTACTTACTAAAAAAAAATTTTCCGGGAAATCCCGAGAAGAGAAAAAGTCCGGCAATTCCCAAACCCTACTTATCACTCATTATGATTTTTTTCATGAAAAGCGGGGTTGTCATGGGCGAGCTGTAGCATTCTATTGACATATGTAGGGCGGCGTAAATGGTTTTCTGGAAGAAGCTCTTGTGTCAACTGAATCATAAATGGAAACAAATGCAAATCTTTGTGCAAAATTGTGACAAAAGTTTTTTTTTTGAAGACCAGGCTCCTAAGAACGGTGTCGAATTGAGGTTGAGGGATTGTTTTGAACACTTCCTTGAACAGCAGTAATGTTTTCAGCCGATCTTGCAGTACGTTGCGGTCCATGCTTGGGCCTACACGATAAATAGTGCGTCTTGTTGGCACGTTGTTTCTCCCAAAAATTTCACGTAACTTTCTCATCGTCATAGTAATCGATGATTGATTTTGATAAAATGTTTTAACGATTAAAACACGTTTGTTTACATAATATTTTTCCATAATAAATTTGCCACGTCTCTACTTCACGACTGCCAAAAATGAACTGTCAAGACTAATGTTTACCAATATGGCGGCAAAACAACGTTTTTTTTTTGTTTCTCAGTTGAAGGATTAAAAAAGGAAGTTGAGCCTGAATAAATGATTTGCTTAATTATTAGAAGTTTTATTCATTCTATTAAGAGAGACAATTTTTAATTCATATGATTACATTGACAGAATATAAGAAAAATTAAAAGATTAAACACTAGCAGAGTCAAATAGCGTCTCCTTAGAAAATAATAAAAAAGAAAAAGAAGTTAATTTTTTTGCTTCTTAATTGTTTTCTAGCGCAATATAACTTGTGGAAATACAATACAAATATTTAATTTGAAGTTCTTTGAAACACTTTTCACTTGAACAAAAAGCAAACAAATTAGTAGAAATGCCACATGATTTCGTTATGAAGTTTAATTTTGTTTGATTTGGAAATAGACTTTATTTGTTTATTTAAAATGTTAATAAAGTTTTTCCTTTAAAAAACTTTCTGTTTCATTTTGTACTTTTGCTTTGTTCATTTTTCCTAATTCGCAAAATTAATTAATAGGGTGTATTTATCTTTTCTCATCAGAACAGCTTCACAAAGGATTCTGGTCAAGGTTGACACTTCTGTTCTTTTGTGAGACGAATAGTTAAGTTAAGTTTGATTCGAAGCGTAATTTTTCGTTCGTACTGACACTGAAGATGGCACATAGCCGAAACCGGTTTATCTCCAAACTAAACTTGATAAGGGATGACGAAACTGCGTTCAAAAAATCTACATCAAATCACCCTGTTGCAATTTCAAATCAAGAATCGATTGTGATATTTTTGGTATTTTATCTCCCAAGTTTTATTTTAAGCTGCGTATGAACGAGTACTTTCCGCAAATATCAACAAACATTTTTTGGTGGTAGAGTTTGAATTTATTCTGTTCTATACACGGCAATATCTCCCAATTTTTTTGTTTTCCTGTTTGATATTTAAACTTCAGTCGATATTTTCCTTCTGGTAAAACAGGTTTATTGAAATAAAATCTTGTTCTCATTTATTTGCTTTATATCATTTAATTTTAATATTTTATTTAAAATAAAAATATTTTAAATAAAGAAAAAAGGAAATATTTGCAAACTGTTACAATTTAAAATAATTACAATTTTTTTTTTTAATTTGTATAAAATCCTTTAATGTCCTCGCCATATGACAATATTGAATGCGTGTGCCAAAAACTAAAACTCATAGAGCTTGAAAAGATACAGACTTGAATTACTATTGCCCAGCACAGTCCATCCACATTCCGCAGCCAATTACTTTCGCCCCAAACAGCGTTGGTTTGCACAAATGTGCGCAATTGTGTTTGCGGGATTTTATTTTACTTTGCTTGAAAATGTAACCTCCCCACCGCTCCCTTCAACAAATCTAAATGAAGAGAGAATAGTACAGCCACCGTTCTTGTCATGTTTGCTGTCTATTCTAGTCATAGCTAAAATTTCATAAAGCAACAGTTGCACCCCAGTGCGAATATATTTCAAAATTCTCTGTATGAGTGTGTTCGCTGTGAATGCTTTTGTCTGTCTGTCTGTGTGTGTGTGTGTGTGTGTGTTTATGTGTAAATCCATGAATTCAATACACTTAATGCAGCATGTCAAAATTGGCTTCTATTGGCTTTATCAGTATTATTCCCTGACAATTAATGGTTTCATATGAACCAGAACATCGCATCGACTGCAAAAGGCACATTTGAATGATACAAGTGTTGTGTTGTTGCATTTATACTCATATGCAATAGAAATAGTGGAATTAACAAAACTCTGAACACTAGCAACAAAAGGGGAGAGTTTTTTATGTTGGAGACTGAAATCGAAACAGAAATTTACCCTTCGTTTGTGATTAGTAGCTTTCAAAATGATGGCACCTCACAACAGAAAAACATAATTAATTTGGGAAAAAATTGCTTTGTTTGGTCCTGCCGTAGCGAAATTTTAAAATCTTCGAAATAATAATTATAGCCAAGGTCCCCACCAGCAGCAGATACATCCCATTAACTGTTGCACAAGTTTAACTTCCGAATTGATCGGATATTTCTTGTTTACGCCTTTTGCGAATGAACTATGAGTCTGTACAAGATCTGATCGACTCTCTCCAGTGATAAATCTGCCAATTTACACAGCTTTAGGACACTCAAACTTTTGTTCGCCGGCCATCGAATACATGGAATTTCCGCACCATTTCTGCAGTAAGTTGTGCAAAAGGGCCATCACGACTACGGTTTCTGGTAAAATTAGCCAGGCAATTTTTGGCTGTTGTTTCCAAAGGAAAACAAGTCTCTTAAGTTGCATTTAACACAGATTTTATATTCGTTGCGCCTTTAAAATAAAATTACTGTGTGACATCACGGTAAAACTTTACATGCCTTTTAAGACGTCGCTGTGTAGACTCCAGGTCGGTAGTAGTTCTGGGATTGCCCTCGTAAACTTGATTTATTTTCGTTTTAAACAGCGTATTTCTATATGCAACGTTAAGTCCACGTTTATTATGTGAATCGAATCAATTGGGTCTTGAAAAGAATAAATATCAATGTTACAAACAGTGCAATAAATTATTTTGTTTTGTTTTTTGTTTATGAAGATTAAAAAAAACATTTACTTATTAAGTATCATGTAGGAAGTGGAAGATCACCATCATCATCATGCCAGCGCCCATCCACATACAAATTGAAAAATATGTTTTTCATATAAAATTGACAAAATCTCATAGAAAAACGCAACCACCAAAAAAATGCAATTATTAAGAATTGAGGGTTGTTCGGCTGAGTTGTGTATTCCAACCGCTGTGACTGCTCACTTCACTGCTTGCCACCAATCTCCTGGTTAGTTGTTATTTCCCAAGCACATCATAAATGTTTTATTATGTAAAGTTGTTATTTTCAAATGAATTGAGTTGCCCTTCATAATGCAATGTCTCTTTGTGTGTGTGCGGGGGGTTAATATGTCAAATTTTCTGTCTCTGTTTTTGTTGTTACAATGCTGCCATATTGTTGATTAAATCGCTTTTGCATTTGAATGGTTTATTTCGTTTTATTTTTTTTTCTATTTTAATCTATTTTTTTTTTCAAATCCATTTTCAAATTTTAAGACCACAATGACAGATGTTCATAATCAGTTATGCACACAGTTGTGTGCCCATGAAGTGCAAGTGTAATCGTGCAAGTGTGTGTGTGTGTTTGAATGGAATAATAATTTACTATTGTGCGTTGTTGTTGTAGCTTTATATACATATGCATGTAAACGTGTAAGTAATAACAAAAAAAAAAGAACAGATTTTTTTCTTTGTTTGTTTATAATTTAAAAAGCTTTCAATTATACTTTAGTAAGATTAATTCGATTTTGTACAAGACATTTACTTGAGGGCGACATGTTCTGTTAAATAATTCCCTTTTTTGCTGCACCTTGAAGTGAAATGTTTGCATTTTTAGTTAATGTTTTTTTTCGAGCGTCTGCAGGATAAGAAATGTCGACTTGTATCAAGACCGTAACAACTCAACATTAGTAGTGAAAAAAAAATCCCTAAAATATTTTTATTGCAAAACCTGGAATTGAGTAACTGAAGAAATGTGTATTTCAATCTTGAGTAAGAAAATGAGCGGGTTTATTTTTTTTTTAATTCGACTTAAAAAAGAAACAAGAGATTTATCGATAAGGAAAAAAAGCAGGTGAAACCGTTTCTCTGCCAATCGAGTTTCATCAAACCTCAACCAATGTTCTGAAATTAAATTAAACAATTCATCGTGAAGTCATTGAAAATAAACATCCCTGCCGTCCGTTAACACTACGTTTAACTAAATATATCGAGGTAGTTCGATCAATTCGGACATTCCGATAGGATTCAACAACGTATTCTCATCACACATTTGCATTCTCATACTAATTAAATTCAGTCGATTAAAGAACGCAACCGGAACGACCCCAATGCTTTAATATAACGATGGAATAAAATTTGAAGAAGCTGTCATAGATTTTTAAATTTTGTCAGACTAGAAAAGAAAACTTCAGTTGGAAAAATAAATTTTAAAAATATCACACTAAAGCCACCTTTCCATATCGTTAAAATGTATTTTTTCAACACGGTTTAGTTAAGCTATACAGAAATTATAAAGTAATTCTAACCATAAAATGTTCCTAACAGACATAAAATGCAAAATTCGGTTCGTATTGGATCATTAAGCATTCGACAGATTTAGCCGACTATGTTCGTTCCTCTACCTCAGCCGGTCAGTAACTTATTTTTTGCTTTTTTCGCGTTCGAAGATGACCATATTATTATTATCTACAATAATAACATAATTTGTTTAAAACAATATAATTCAATTATAATATCTTGGTCTTAGATTACCTGGTTAGATTACATGGTTACCTAAACCATGTTTTTTCTACCGCCTTTCTACTGCCACTTCATATAGTTATATATACCGATTCAGGGTCATATAATTCTCCCGCACTTCTTCCAAAATAATAGTGCGTCTTATGGTTTAAATGATGTCAAAATCCATTGTTTTCATTGAATTTAAAACCCTCTTTATACAATTTTGTATTTATTGACTTATTTGTGTTTAAATTGGGTTTTTAAATTGTTAATTAATAAAGCCACCACTTGCATTAAAAACCAGAAACAGTGGGCCTGATTATGCCCAAATTACTTACACAGTGCTGCAACATAAAAAAATATTTGTGTTTAATGCCTCCATTTAAAACTTTTTTGTTAGTTCAAAAAGCCTCCCACATTTATCTCCCGAATAGCGTCGAATTTATTGAATTTAATAAATTCATCTATATTTCATTTAGTTTTAAAGTTCTATATTTGAAACGAAAAAAAAAACATTTTCATACAAGAGTTTTTTGATGTCGCCAGTCTATGGTGTCCATATGTTGTGTTGGCTGTCCTATTTTTTACTGTTCATTCAGTGTTCATATATTTATTTTACTTTCCTTCAAAATTATTTAAGTTAAGTACCATCTAAAGTACTATTTGTATGTAGTCGGATATGTATGGATCTCAAATTTTAAATGGGAAATTAGACTACATGGGCGCAAAAGAGGCCTAACTGGAGCATCATAGTCAGTGGCCACTATAAATAAGTGACTACTGGAAATAAGTTCATGATTAATCATCCTTTGGAACAATTTATACAGATGGTTTTCATGCGGATCTGGTTGGCGCTTCCTGTTGTGGGCTTCTACAAATAAGATTAAAATTACTCTCACTTTTAAAATGCAACTAGCGATCTGTGGAGCGTAAAATCAGGTGTTTCTGCTGGTTAAATTTAACTTTATCTTTACGCACGTCAATATTCCAAAAGTTTTCAAATAAAGGATGGTGAATGTTGACAATCTGAGGCGGCTATGTTGTTTGGAGGGTGTCTGTTGGGATACAGGATACGAGGATACCAATTTCGGCAGAAAAATCATTTTTAACGAAGACGGTCTTCTGCTAAAATGCCATGTCATGCCATCTCAGACAAGGTTTACTATATGGCAATAGGCCAATGGCAAAACTGATTGGCGATTCTACGAAAGCAACGTAGGTGAGATTATCACCACTAATGACGAGCGCTAAAGATCGACGAATTGTTTTGACTTGAACTGAACAACTCGTGATTCTAACAGGGCAGCAATGCATGTGGAACAGTGACGGCCACAATGCACATTCTTAATGAACAATTTGTAAATATGGTAAATTCTAGCAGAGATGACGCGCAAAATGATCCCACGCGTATTTGTTTTTTATCAAGTCTAAAATTCTGCCATCCCTCTGCGGCTGAGTCTTCAAGAGTTGGACCTCTGGGACCCGTAGTACTTCGCAAATTTTGGGCCGAAGTTTTAACGAGGTCATATACCATGTCCATTTGCACACACGGCCCTTTAGAATAAAAAAATCTTCATTTGTAAATTAAACCGGCTTAAAAAAACATTTTATATGCCAGTGAAAAAGAAAGTGACAAAGGAAAGGCAGATTTAACCAGTATTGTTCTCCAATTTCGTATTTTGTATTAAAGTCAATGTGTCAAAACATGCTCGAGGTTCGTTAATATTTGGCCCGCAACTGCTTTGTTTTTGACAACGCTATATTGTATTTTTTTATTTCATTGCAGCACAGTGTTATTAAGCTCTCATATTTGTATTTACCCAACTGATTAAATATTGACAAACGAAAAAAATCTACAAATTAGTACAGCAATATGGTCAACTTAGACAAATAAATTAGCAAGTAATAATCTTTTTTGATTTTTATAAAAAACCATAGCCAAAACAGTTGTGAGTTTTGTTATTTAAAAGCTCTCGTTTTTAATAACTATTAAGTGGTTTTAAACTGGACAGGTTACAAAATAATTTATGCTCTAATGTAAACTCTTCTCCTTTTTTTCTTTTTGTTATTCAATTTCTAATAAAACCTCAAAACCACATAAAAATCATCATTATTGTCATTTGCTAGAAAAAAAGACCACAAAAAATACTAATTATTGCATCTACCACTCTTCTGGTTTGCGTTTTTATGGATATTTATTAAAAAAAAAAACTACAAATAAAAAATTATAAACAAAAAACTCTAAATAATAAATGTTGCACTGAATAAATAAAAAAAAACTCAACAAGAAAAAACACATAATTAAATACAAACAACGACTAAACTTGTGCCTGTGCAAATAACAACTTATGTAAGAGGACACTAATTGAAGCACATTTAACTAATTTTCTGAGGCTCACAACTGTTTCAACTGTGCTTACTGCCACACATACACACACTTATACAACCATCTTAAAGCATACACAAATATATGTGTGTGTATATAAATATGTTTTAAATTGGTTGAGAGTCGGTACTTAAAAGAGGACTTTTTTTGTTGCATGAAATTACTTTTACTTACAACCAAAGTACCTTCATTACACAACTCCCAGCTCGGCTGGAAACTACTAAAACTTCTGCTAAATGCCAACAACTACTAATATTCCAAATATGCTGTATATATTTTTGTTGGGGACGGACATGCCTTTTATATGTTTGTATTTGGAATATGATGACCATAAAAGCTTGAACTTAACAGAGCACTATGGGAAAGCCAAACAATTAAATTAAATTAAATTAAAAAAAATATTGGCACCTTTTTAGGTCTGCATTAATTTACAGCAGCGTTCCAGTCAGATTTCCTTTAATTTACTTATGCCCGATCTTAATAAAATTTGCCAAAATAAGTCTTATGAACTTTATAAACGGCAAACAGCGAAAAATTTCATGTAACAACTGCTCTATAATTCCGTTCAAAACCTACTTCAGTTTGCATAAATTGGTAAGAAAAGCCTCGGAACTCTGGGCAAAGAGGACAGGAGTAAATCAAAATACCTAAAAAGCCCTTTGCCTTCCTGCCGACTCCGCACATTCCCTTTGATTTTCTGAAACCACACATGCCGATGAATTGGCAATACTCGTACTCAAAGTGTTATAATCATGCAACCTCTAAGTTGCTTTTATATATTTTTTTAGTGGCACAATTGGTGCGAATATTCTGTGGCTTAAAAAAATGTTTGTTCCGCAAGTCTTTAGTCAACATATGGTTGTTTTTGTTTTTTTAATTTATTACAAAAAGAAAAATAATAGGGGCCCTTGCACCCAAGTTTAACACGTCGTACTATTGTTTAGTAGTAAAAAAACAAAAATAAAGGACTTGCTTATAGCATTTTGACTCACAATATTATAGCTCGAGTACTCCTTGCAACTATTTGGCAAATAGAACGTTTAAAGTAGGACCGGCTTTAAGAAAATGGGAAGATCTCTGCAGTATATGCCAAATACGTATACGTCAACATTTGCAAACAACACTGCATTTATAAGTGTTTGCATCTGAACAACTTCAGACCCACATCAATGGCCTAGAAGGCTGGCTAAAGCAGGGGAGAATAAAGGTAAATCCATCAAAATGTGTCCATGTAACGTTTTCTCTCAAAAGACAAAATTGGACAAAAATAACTAGAACAATTATCACTGTTATAGCGGAAACTCACGTTCCATATTGGGTTAGCCACCTTGATCGTCACAATACTTGGTCCTGCCATATTGAGCCAAAATTAACGGCAATAAAACTTAAGACTAACTTAAGACTAATAAGACTAGATTGGTTAATAAGTCCTAACTCAACCCTGTCTTTAGAATACAAAGTTCTTTTATACAAATCCATTATAAAACCAGTATGGACATATGGTATTCAGCTACGGGGGCGCCTTGGTATGTAAGAAATGAAATTAGCCATAGAGATCTAGAAGTTCCAACTACAAGAGCAAATTTGTAAACAAACTAGTGGCCTATCCCAACACTCTCGTACGCGACCTTTGGCAGTTTGAAGGGCACCACAGACTAAAAATATAGACACGATGCGACAGGCGAGACAGCCTTCCCAACCCCATCGTAAATGGCAACTTAAGATTTGAATACCAAAAATTAGTTACTACATTGGCAAATAAATAAATAATATTTTTAGAGATGTGATTTAAATATTTATTGTAAATTTTTTTTCGAGAGATTTAATAAAATAAAATTTAAGTTAAAAAGTAAAAATTGGTCTAGACCTTGCGAGACTGCTGAAAACAGCACCTATCACTTAATTAGTAGCTTAATTAATAATAAATTTTTTTGTACGTAACTTTTTGTACGTATTTACATACATGGGTATGTATTTGCATAAAACATTTTTCTTATCCTTCCCTGCATAGTGTTGAAACTGGAATCGGTCCTAATCCCCAATGAATCAGTCACGTGACAGAATAGTCATAATTATAGTAGAGAAGTAATCGATTTTGAATTAAAATTGCTTAACTACATATTCTACATAATTGCAGCGTATTTCAAGCTGAAATACTTGCTATTATGAAGGCATGCAGGATTTTATACGACAGGAATATACGTGGGAATATTGGTATTTTCGTCGACAGTCAGGCGGCGCTTCTGTCACTCAAATCGTACAAAACTGCGTCTCTGTTAGTCAGTCAATGTAAGAGAGAGTTGTCAAGGCTAGGGAGCCTGGCGGATGTTACCTTGGTTTGGGTCCCTGCGCATAGGGACCACTTTGGTAATCTAAATACTCCCAATGTGGCATCAAATGCAATTCCCTTGGGGAATATTAAGAGCGGCATCTTCAGTCACTTTCTTAAGGAGGCTGATAATAGGTGGCGGAGACTGAGCACATGTGGGGTCTCTAAATTGATTTTTGATGTTAGGCGCACTTTGCAACTGATAGGTCGTGATCGGAGGTACTTATCGAGGTTACTGGCAATATTAACAGGTCACTGGGTGTTAGGAGAAAATGCCAGGCGACTTGGACTCCCCTATAATGACCACTAACGCAGTTGTAAGGACATAGAGATAGAGGAGACGAGTTTTCACCTTCTCTGCGAATGCCCTGCCCTCGCTGTCAGCAGACACAAATTTCGTGGACACTACATACTGGAGGTTCTCAGTGAGATATCTAGGTGCCGTTTCAACGATATTTTAAGATATCTCACGGCTACGGGATGGATCTAGCTCCCTAGTCTTAGTGCGAGCGTAGGCTCTAAGACGCTATTTACCAGGCGAGTGGTATGATCTTGTCAAAACGGGGTCATTCAGACCTTACTTGACAGCCTGCGTGCAGCAGGCTACCATGTAAACCAACCAACCAACATATTCTAACAACGCTTGCTGTTTTACACCTGTTCTATATTTAAGTCACAAGTGGCCCATAGTGTCAAGTTAAGTTCTGTGAAACACTTTTGCATGCAACATGCTAGAAACAAGTTTTTAACAAAATGAAATGACCAACATGTTAAAAATAAAACTAACAACAATAAATGCACATTAAGTAGCACAAATAAATATGAAAACAACAACAACAATCTGTCTACAAAACGAGCAACAACTAGCAAAACAACAACATGATTTTCTGAAACAAAAATCGAATGCGGTTAAAAGTAGCAACAACTGCAACAAGAGCAGTGACATCAAGAAAACCAAAAATAACAATAACAAAATTAACAAAAACCCATAACGTTATCAACTACGACATCATCGGCACCATCAGACATGTTTTTAAACTTAAAAACAACAAAATAGCAAAGTTATCAACAACAGGAACACGTGACGACAGCCGTCACAGTATTCAAATGAAACTTGTTTTTTCTTTCATTTTCTGCCAACACATATAGGCACAATATTACAAAAACACATACACATGCATACACAAACACATGAACGCACAGATTAAAAAAGCTAATAGAGTGGAAAAGTGTATTGAGCAAGACATCATGAGTGGAAGGTGGGGAGGAAGTGAAAATTAAGCCACAAAACCCTGAAATATAAATTACAAAATCTTAATCAATGTCCTTTCAACTTTATCTCCTTTCGGTTTGCTGGGCTATTGCAAACTTTCCGCTCTCTCTCTCTCTCTCTCTCTCTAAGCAAGTGTGTACTGTTGTAGTCGTATAAGCTGGTGACTCAATTTCACTTCTTGTAGTCTTTTAAAAGAGCAAATATGTGTGTGCGTGTGTGTGTGCGTGTGTGTGTGCGTGTGTGTGTGCGTGTGTGTGAGTGCTTTGTGTGCGTGCAAGTGCATGTGCTTATCAGAAAATTATAACTTTCAAGCTTTTTAAAGTTAAATGTAGTTTTCAACACAGCAACTATTGTTTTAAACAATTTAATTAGTTGCCAAAAACTATTGTTTTCAGTAACGTAAATGAACATGTTCACATTTGTTGTACAAAACTACAAAGGACCTAAAATGAAGAAATAACAACTGGAGAAACTAAAATAATAAACGCTTAAAAGGACAAAATATTTAACATTTTCGAAATAAGTTTGGAGAAAAGAAAAGTTTGTTTCTTGTTCATGCGAGTATTTTTCCATATCAAGTGTTTTTTTTTTGCGAAAGTTTACGCAATTGAATTGGAAAATAATTGACTCAGTTTAATTTGTTTTTTTTTTCCGTTTTGCTTAAAATGTCAAATAAGATGTGAATCTTAATAATTCAAAGAGGGTGGATAATTGAAGCTCGGCGAGGTCAACAAAGGCATGTGTGCAGGAATTATTTCATCAGATATGTGGAGCTATTGAAGAACGCTATAAAAGCAAGGGTATTAAGTCACGATATAGAATTGCCTAAAGCTAAAACAAAAATTTTATTAATACATAAACATCGGGTGATTTTGTTGCTATTTGGTTTTTGAGTGTAAAAAAAAAAGATTCGTGACATGTGGCAATGCCAAAAATGCCCAGTAAGGTTTGCCATTTCTTGATTTGATATTCCGACAGGGTGTTTTGATGTAGAATTTTGGAACGAATTTCCGTCATCCCTTGTCAAGTTTGGTTTGGAGACAAACCGGTTTCGGCTATGTGCCATCTTCAGTGTCATTTTTCATACGGAAATTCGTTCCAAAATTCTACGTTTGCCATTTCACTAACAAACGAACAACGATGGCGAATCATGGAATTTTATGATCAAAATTCGTGCTGTGTGAGAAATGTGTGTCTATCGAAAAATTTTTTTAGCGACGAAGCTCATTTATGGCTCAAGGGGTACTACACATGGGGTACCAACAAACAGAATTGCTGAATTTGGTGTGAAGAGCAGGCAGAGGCAGTTCAAGAGCTGCCAATGCATACTGGAAGATAAACTGTTTGTGCAGTTTATGGGGCGGCGGTATTAGTGGGCCGTACTTCTTCAATAACGATGATAAGAGCAACGTGGCAGTCATTGGGGCTGCCTTGCTACCCTGCAATGACTACCGAATTTGTTCGGTCCGACATGGAAGAATTGAACTTCGTTGGCATTTGGTTTCAACAAAACGGTGCCATGAACCTATATTGTCCATTGGCCACATAGATCATGCGATTTGACCTCAGAATACTATTTTTGTGCGGAGACGTGCAGTCTTTCGTGTACAGGGGCAAGCTAGCAACAACTCTAACTCTGGTAGACAATATTTCGCCGGAAATGCCCAAGAAAATATGTTAGCCAATTCACCCTCAAATCGTTTATGCAGAATATTCCTAAAAGCGCTATCAGTATGGCAAGTAGCAACGTTTCACACTGTCACCAGCTATGTTTAAAAATAAGAAAAATGAAATATTGAAACAATTTTTTTGAGGGGTAATATAAAAATTAGAGTCTTATGGTGCTTTCGTTTCTTTTTTGCCTTTTGTTGTAATCGAAATATATTCGCGCCCACAATATAGAAACCGAAATAATGAGGATGTGTGAAGTATATTCCCTTTAACAGGGCAACATTTTATTTCACAAACGAAAACGTTATTAGAAGAAAATGAACAAAATGAAAGCTAGGGATTTAATTGAATTATTGATACAAATACAGAGAGGTAAACGGGTCAGGCTGCTACCATCGCATATTGCTAAGAAAATTGTATTTGTCTTTTGAAATATTAAAGTGTCAGTAAATTGTTCAGTGAGTAATCTGGAGCCACATAGCAAAAATTGATCAGTTCTATTGTTTTTCTCAATTCAATTTGTTAATTTTGAAATTAATACAAAAAAACGCTGTTGTCATAATTTTACCTTAAATAGTACATTTTATCACATTTATTTTGATACCCAGTTCATTTGCCTTTCGCTGTATCTTTCTGCGATTTTTTGAGAAAACATGATGACATTAAAGATAAAGGGGCCATTACGGAATATATTTTAATTTCTTAATAAACGATTCGATTTTATTTATATACAGCAAATACGATATGTATTTGGGAAACATAAGTTCGCTTGCCTAATTTCACAGTAATCGGATAATTTTTGTTATAGCATTTCAACTCTAAAAGGAATATGACAGCACCTAAGATCTCTACTGTGACTACGTTGGAAATCGTCAGGTTAATCGTTGCTGTTATATGTATCATAAGTAGAGATTTTCATTTTTCAGTGGCCGGTCATATGCATCTCTTTGCAGTTAACGAGAACGTGCCAAGTAAATTTATTCTGCAAGTATTAAGAGCTGGTCAATAACAGAGCACATGCTCAGCTGTTTTATTACTCAGGTCGCAGAATCTACACAGCACGATATCTGAGTTTACTATCATATATTGGTGATATCTTAGATCACAGTGTCGGGTGAATCAAACCGTAATTATACTTGGCTCATTCTTATTTAGCATCAGAAGCCTTAATGATTTCCTCTGAGACAATGTAATGAACCGCTTTGATGGCCTGAACTCTACAATGCATAGAAGATTCCCACTTAAACCAGGAACCAGGTTGATTAATAGTAAAGTTAATATTTATTCCAAATACATGTTGGGCGCCACTGTTTGCTAAGCAGTTCATTGCCAGCGTGACCTTCATGATCAGGTACTCATCAGCATAAGGTAATTTTAAGTTCATTGAGAGACTTAACGCCCGTGACCTCAATTTATACCATAACAACGCCCTGATTGCTGCCATTGCTAGCCGGCATTACTCACTAAAAAGGCAGCCAAACGTTGTGTACTTTTGAAAAAATTTAATTAATTCCCAAGCTGCCGTTAGAGAAAAGAGGTTGAAACATATTTTTCTGTGTAAACAAGAAGGATAAAAATCGGTTTACTAGACCCCTCAATAATGTCAAGCAATTAATGTGTTTACTTATGCTAAAATAATTCCTTGAATTTCCAAAAATATGTTCACAAAGGTGTTTACATTTTTGCTTTAGGCCATTGTTTTCAGCAGTAACAGTTGGATTCTGCTCTCATGTGGACAAATTGGAAGTATTTTTTGTTTTCAAACTACAACTGCCTCGCTGTAAGCATCTCTACCTTTATATTACATTCCCTGGTGTTACTAACCCATGACAAACAGGGTTGACACACAGGTTATTTACACATGATGTTTTTTTCTACTTTTTAATATTTTCTGTTCGTTTTTTCTGTTTGTAATTGAATTCATGGGGTTGTAAACAGCACGTACGAAATAGCAACAAATGCAAAAAAAATTTTTTTTTCAACTCATATAAATTGTGCGTAACGTAAAAAAAACACGCAAATAGATTTTCCTGTTGCCTTTTTGTAACAAAATTGTGGTTGATTAAAAAACGAATAGAGCGTAATATAACCGACCTTTCAATATTCCTTTGCAACTGTTGAATTTAAACACGAACAAATACTAAAAACAATAAAAACAAACTACTGATAAAATAAATTTCCAAAAAAAAAATCACAAATTTATTAAACCGAATGTGACAGATGTTTAACAATTTATTCTTGTTGAATTTTTTATTGACAATTTTTGTTATAATAAATTAGCTTTATTGTTTAACATCAGCATAACACAGCAAAATAATTCGGCATGAGGCATGTAACGGAAGAGCGAAGAAAAATCTTCAACTGTGTAACCATCATGTTTGCTTTTTCCTCTGCGCTCATATTTAATGCCTGATTATGGGCGGTGAAATAGAAAATAATAATAAAAAAAAACTAATTTCCTTCATGCTGAGATTTTTGAGTACATGGAAGGACTAGTTGATTCATGATTGAATAATGAAGGAATAAGTTTATACACTCAGAATAACATTGATGAGATCTGGTGTTTTGTCATGCAAATAAAGAAAGAGAAAGAACTAGGTAGGAAGTGAGAGAGAAAATAGGACATTTTTTTTTTAATTATATTAAAATTATACTTTGCACTACAAATACATTGTGCTTTAGTTTACGAATCGTTTACGATATTTCAGAAGAATTCCATAAAGGAACTTTTGAATGAATATAACTTATTCATTGTGAAAGTTGAAAATGTCTCAAACTTTTATTCCAGTGCTAGCAAGAAGGACACTTTGGAAACATGCCATCCAAGACATTGGACATTTAAGTTTTCCAGCGCTGAAAGATTTATGGGCAAAAAATTCAGTATATAGTCTAAATTATGAAACTAATTCGTCAGATATGTTTTGCGAAACGTGTCGGGTGGAGATAATTTGTCACGTTTATTGACAATACGTCAAGAAAATTGTTTGTTAATTTTTTGAAAAACAAGATAGAAGATTTCTAACCTTCAAGGATTTCCAAGGATTGATGGAAAAAGAATTAAATAGCAAGATCGAAATTCTGATTTGGTTTTTTCAGTGTAAACAAATGATACAGCAGGGCAATGGGCAGCTCTTAAGGCCTCACCAAGCATGGTCTAAGCATCTATGATTGTAACATGGCCATATTGTGTTCAATAGGTCAGACAAGTTGTAAGACAGGTGCTAAGGCAAATTCTGACTTAAACTCTGCTTTAATGTTCCCTAAATCAGTAATAATTAAATCTGACGTAACAATAATAGGGAGAAGTCGCGCAGAGTTAAAAAAAAAAAACTTAGAATATTAAGCAAATTTGAAAAGTAGAACAAAAAGTAGCAGGCAGTCGTAGGAGCACCAGTAACTGCTACTTGTTTAACAGACTCATTTTAAAAGAAGAAGGCAGCAATGACGGCTTCTGGTCAGCTGTTTTGGACGCATTGTTATGCAACAGTTTTAATCGAAAAAGAGCTTCGAAGCCTAAATATGTTTGGTACTTTTCATACGATGAGTTTATGGTACGAATTAGAGCGATAAGATTTAATTCAAATATAATAAGCCACAGGAAGAGAAAAATCAGCTCTTGAGTTGTACCAGGTAGATTTTGTTTGTTCGCAAAATGCATAAAATGCAGGTGCCTTTGGCCAAGAAATTCTCCAAAAAAGCTCCCATAAACTCAAACCAAGCCTAGTTGACTTGTTTTTAACGTGGTGAACATTTTTGCAAGTTTCCTTCAAACGACTTTATACTACTGTGTTGCCAAAGTTTAATGGCAATTAGCCGGCTTTAATTGTTGAATACTCAACTTATATGCTTAAATCGTTATCGCTTAACACACGAACAACAATAAAAACTATGAAAATAATACAATCAATAAAACTTACTTGGCATGCCACCCAAACGCAGAAAAATTAAAGGAAATCGAGCAAGAAAAATACAGAACTTCAAATAATTCATAAATAATTGATACGAATAAAGCCAAACGAAAACACCAACAATTTAATGATTGTCACAAATATGAGAAAAACAACGGCAGCAACGAAGAAAACAGAAAGAAAAAATAAAACTTTACAACTTTCTTTTGGGTGTTTTGTTGCAAAATGTGTAAACAAAAAGCGGATTAAGGGTTTTTATTTATTTACAACATAAATAAAAAATAAAAGGAGAAACAAAAAACAAACATGTGTTCAAAAACCCAACCATATAAACAATTTTTACTAAATGGAAAAGAGAAAACTAACAGTCTCTATTCTCAAACGTTCACATAAAATGTGGGAGTTATGAAGACAGATGGAAGTACGAGTGCGAGTACTTTCGCATTACGACATGATCTCTTTGCTGGTTATAAATTTGTATGAAAAACTTAAAGTTTTCTTTGCTATTTTTACTGACACATAAATGAGCACAAACAAACATTCGGAGGAAACGTTGTCAGTTTTATGTTCTTTATGCTTAACATGTTGGTAACACACATGCAAACACCCACAAACACACACACACGTATCAGTATCATATACAAAAAAAAACATAAACAGCAACAAATAAACTATGACTCCAACCGACTTAATACGAAAACACATTTACTTACTTCATGCCAGCTACGTACAATGGGCCGAATGTTAATAAAAAATAAAACTATTATTGAAACTATTTGAAAATCACTTTAATATGTTGCAACACAATCTCAAACTTGAATATTCCTGAAAGTTGTAGGCTTCTATCGCCGGAGACTATAATCAATATTCACGCAGAGAAAATGCACAGTGGTAACATGCTCACGCCAACTATATTATGTTTCCAGCAACAACATTTCGTAATTTTAAAATATCTTAAATATATCTTTAGTAGCCACCCAAAGTTGCACTATTCAAAAAATAATAGATGTAATATTACTAATGGTGTCTTCGTTGCAAGCAAAAAATTTGTAATTTTCTGCCTTTTGTTACACTCGAAATTTGTTTAGGCCCACAAAAGGTGGTGTTTCCTTTTTCGATTTAACCCCTAATAAAATCGCAACTAGTAAGGGTGTTAAGTTTGGAATAATTATTCTTTATAGTGCAGTCCAGAGGATGCTTGCAGAAATATCTATGGGTCATAAAATAGTAAAGAGTGCTCGTGAGTTTTAGAAACATTGTTTTTGGAAAAAAAACATTATAGGAAAATCCTATAAAAAAGCGGATCGCAGCAAATCTAACAGCTTTCATAAATTCTTATTTGAAAAGCCTGAGTCAGAAGCGGTTTGTGTGTCTGTTTTTAATGTCATACATTTATCTTTTTCTTTTACGAGAAATCCAATTTTTTAATCCACATTTCAATTCGTTTTTTTATCACACTTAATTTTCAATAGTTTGCAGCAATAACAACGTAAGTGCAGCAGATCTAACATGACTAACGTCGGCACCTGTCTTGCGATCTTATCTGACGGTGCTCTTAGTACCGGGTGTGTTAGAGAGCACCAATGACCCTATACACACTTGTATAGGTAGCAATTGAAGAACCCTGTTCCTTGAGCCCACCTGTTGCTGAGGGGTTCGGAGTTACCTATTCTCCTGCTGGCAATAAGTATTCTATTAGCAGCCAGCGTTGCAATGCAATGTCACATTAATCCAATACCAAGATCTTCCCCCGATTTGGGTATAAACCCCCGCCACTACGTGCACTACCGAAGGAGCCTCCTAAATAACCAGTCTAAAATTTGCATCCCGGGGGCTACTGGTTCCCGTTGCACCATCGTTTATATAGGTATAATTACGGGGCGAACTTAGAAAGTCTTACCTTTTTCAGTTCCAGCCCCAGACAATCATCGGGGATTGGTTCTCCCATCTCCCTTAACAAGAACTTGTTCCCCATTTTGATCTCAGTACTTTTAACAGCTAAAAATTTTGGATAGGAACTTGGCCTTATTTTCCCATTTATGGTTTTGAATTCGTTTTCTTTTCAACTCTCTACCAATAGTGGAAATGTTGCATACATATAGTCCCTCTAGATAAAAAGTGGCCATTTTCAGATGCTTCTGTTTACTTTTTCTTACAGACCTACTTGTATGCCCAACTTCAGCTCTCTAACTATAGTGGAAGGGCCACATAATACTGATGAGGGGGTATAAAAACAGCGCGAATGGCTTCGTGTAATGTACACACTGTGTGCATTAGACTTAAACTTTGCCTGACGCACTACTGTGCGCCTTAATAGATATGCATAATTTTGTGCATAGAATAATATGTCAAATCGCTTGAGTAGATTAAACATTTTAATTTGAAATTCTCATTGAAAGTAACCTAACAAATAATGAATACCCGAAATTGTAAGTAATTTTTTTAATTAAAAATTTTTTAATAAACAAAGCTTTTGTCTGGGTTGCCCCATTGTGCGATTGCCACACATAAAAGCGCAGAGTAAAAACAAAATAATTTTATACTTTTTTACCTTTACTTTATGTTTGTTGATATAAGACACATTCCCACACAACGACTACACACACACATGCAAATAAATATACATCAAACACCAAAGAATGGCACTATGACGCCCTTCTTATGTCAAAACCCATTAAAATAATGTTTGTGATATTTTTCTATGACTGATCGATATTTCGTAGTTTTTCTTTTTTTTTTTTTGATGATGACTCTTCTTCCTTTCATATTTCTTCTTGTTGTTGTTAGCTCTGGTGTTTGGTGTTTTTGGTATCAAAAATTTATATATTGATTTTAAATGTTATTTTTTATACAAGTGTTAGTATAAATATGAAGGTGTGGGTTTGTTTGAGAGCCGCAGTATTAGCCAAAGTTTAAAGTTTTTTTTTTTTTTTAAATTTTGAGAAATAAATGCCAGCAAATATTTAAGAGCATGAGTTATAGCAGCTATGCATGTGTTTTTCCTCATGGCTCTACTTCTATACATCCATTTAAACACACAAAGGCAAAATTGTATATATGTATGTTTATGTTTAGATAATCCTTGTAATAATAAAGTGGTTGTGTTAGTAGAGTGCCGGTACCTACTTCTGTTATTTGGTGTTGTTGAGTAAATGAATGCAAGCATTTCTTTATTTAGCTATGTGAATAAAATGAGTTTGTTGTTGTTGTTATTTTTGTTTTACATACGTGTATGTGTATGTGTGTGATTTGGGTGCATGTATGTAAGTGTTATAAAGTGATGCATTGTAGCTTGCTTTTTGGCGTCTCTCTACCAACTAATAAATCACTGTCAAATGTCATTGGCATCACTTTTGTATTAAAAAGCGTGCAAAAGTCATTTAAAGAACTTAATGTTGATACGAGTATAAATAAATATTCAGTAAAAGTGAAGAAGTAAGACAACATTAAACATAAAAAAAAAAAATTAACTGAAAAAGAGGAGTAAATAAAATATTCAA
The DNA here is from genome assembly GCA_963932375.1 of Phania funesta. Lineage (NCBI taxonomy): Eukaryota > Metazoa > Arthropoda > Insecta > Diptera > Tachinidae > Phania > Phania funesta. The sequence goes on from OZ010652.1 coordinate 9,737,080, forward strand.
ATCTATAAATTCTTAAAGGATGCCAAGGTTTATTGAAGCTATTTATCATTTTAACTTACAACACAGTTTATCACACAACCATGTTAAAGTTCCTAAGGATCAAACTATAATGACTGCATACATTGTAAAACAGATTGTTATGAAAGTTGCTTTGTATTTTTATAAAGATATTACTTTGACCACTTATATTTATGGGACGGTAATTAGAGATTTTTATGCACAACCACTTAAATAATCCCTTCATTTTCACTTGCAATTCGCTCAGACCACTTAACACTTTAGTCAAAAGCAATCAATAGAATAATCTATTACTGCGTCTCACTAATCAGGGATAATACATCTTGAAGAACAATAAAATCAATGACTCGTTGCACGTGTTTAACAAACTCGATTGAAGGAAGTTGAAGAGATTTACACGTAAAATGATATGACTCTGGAAACAACCAACCTCCCCCTTCGCAGCAGAAGGAACACAATGAGTTTTTAATAGAACAGCGGCTACTGTAAGCTCTTTGCACTTGATGAAATCTTTAGTAAAATCATGATATTGTTTTTGTATTTCTTTTTTTCTTATCCCCCTACTCCCGCAATAGTTCTAGCTGAATTCAGAGGAAAACTCATAAATTATTTTAATCGAAAAGAAAAGAAAAAAAAAAAACAAAAAATATACGAAAGTGAATGTAATTCTATAATCGATGTGTTTCCTAAAATAAATGGGAGCGCTTCGAACAAAAAAAAAGCAACTTGCAATTAAAACAATAGTATCATCACACAACGCTCAGATAAATAAGAACTCACCCCAAAAAACAACGATTAGACAAAAAGAGGATGTGAATAACTAGGCAGGCGACAGAGAGACAAAAAAAATCGTACAATTGCACGAATGTCATTGTGAATACACTGTATGCCCTCACACAACGCACACATTTATATGCTCCCTCTTCAATGTGCATCCGATAGGGATGTGAAAGGGGAAAAAGTTGCTAAAGGTACCAACGAAATTACAACTGGAGTAACACACAAAAAACTATATTTTTTCAAAGCCATGATGTTAATAAAAACAGGTAGAGAGAGAGCAACATTCGCTATTGCCGAATCTGATATGACCTTCACCCAAGTCTGAACTACTAGATATGTAAGAGTACTAAAAATATTTTCGAATGCAGAAGATTATCAACGATCTTGCATTTATGCCGTCGGGTTTCCATTAGATCAGATAATAGATGAAATGTTTGTGTTAAAAGTCGACTCTTTTAGTTTGTTTATATGTTTTCAGTACTTAAAATGCTAGTTGTGCAATAGTGATAGCACAGAACAAATTCTGTGCTCTGCTATAAATTCTACTTTTATACATTCATTTCATTTACTGTCTCAAAACAGCACTTTATGAAAAGTTATGACAAGACAAAATGCTCATGTAGATTTGCTAGATTAGTTTAACATTTTCCATTACAGCCTTCAAAAATTAACAAATATAGCAACAGTATAAAAACAGCAAACTCAATATCGTATATATTTTGTTTTTGCTGCTGCTGTTTAGAAATTAGTACGTACTTGTAAATCGTATTATTTGCTTTTAGCACTCTGTTAAAAAACGATTGCAGCGTAAAACAGCGCAGTTATAGCTGTCATATTTGAGCTGTTGCTATATATGTTGTATTTGTTATAAAAGCTTCAGATCATCAGTAATATAATTTTTAATGTTGAATTTTGTTAACCTTGTAGGTTTACTTTTTATCTGAATGGCTGCGAATGGTGGGTTTTATGTAATATTGAAATTTGCGTTGTTTTTGTGACGCCACCGTCCTCTGGTAGTTGTTGATTTTTAAACAAATTTATTTAGTGCTGGCAACTTTGTGTAAACTCTCGTTTATAGCAGAAGGACATTTAGTTGAGGCTTAATTTTCTTTAATTCCAAGGAACTTTGTTTTCGGCAAATCCGCTTTTCTTCAAAGAGTGTCAGACGAATGTGTGAGATAACGTTAGAGAAGCTGTAGTTATGTTGTTTCGATTTACAATCGAAAGAAAAGTGATAAAAATTAACAAGCAGTCCCAGTAAAACTACCATATTGTCAATGAATACGTACGCTCATAATTTTATTTAGAATAAAAGAATGAAATTATTTGTTTAGGATTTTATCGAATTGAAAAGAATTTTTCTGTGAAAAATGGGGCGGCCAAAATAAATATTAATATTGTTTGAGTGTTAATGTTTATATTGGCTTTTTAGCGATATGCCTCCCGTTAAATCTGGTCCCATAAGCACCTCTGCCATTTCACAATATTCCTCACCCTATTCTCTTGTACCTCCAAAAGTACCCTGGTGTGGAATTTCGCACAATTATTAACAATTTTCTATAAAGATTCCCTCCCTTCGTAGTACTTTTTGCAAAAAGGCGCTTTTCTTCCTTTCTTCCTTTGAAACGTGTCATCAGCGAAACGTTTTGCATTCGAATTTTTAAATTGCAACATAAAAGGGGACATGTAAAAAAAGTGTAAAAAACAAACAGAACAAAAAAAAAAGAAATTTAGAAGAAAGTTACAATCGACTCTAGTTCAGTTGATGTTCAAGCATGTATGTCTGCGTGTATGGGTTTTATGTTTGTGTGCGATTGTGTTTTTTTTTGCGTTCCGGTTTAACTTTTGTGGGTCATAATTGCAATTTTTCTTCGTCGCGTCACGTCACCTAAACAGTAATTGCATTCTTTTGTGTTCAAACCTAAAACTGGGATAAATTCTTTTGTTTTCTTTTTCTTTTTCTATTTCCTTTTCATTTTCATTTTTATCTTTTTCTCCTCGTTTTTTGTTAGGGGGCTTTTTTTCAATTTATTTTAGGAATCGTTGAAGTGTGTCAGCCTTTTGTGGAACAAGCAGTGTTTGTTTGTATGGTCGCCTTTTAACTGTCATATCTGTAATATTTGCTTTTTTCAAGTTCGGTTTTTTTTTGTTGGACTTTCTGGTTTCTATTTAAACGCCAGAGCTATTGATATTCGCTCGAGACTATTGAATTGTTATTCTAGAAAATGCGAATTAAATTTTGCTTTTAAAAACAATAAAGATGAGAAAATCAAAAATTTTATACAGTTACGAAACCCAATCTAGAGGAAATGATTAGATTAAACGCTTTAAAAGAGCAAAGCTATCCGAAAATTTCGGCCGTGAAAATATTAGAAAGTTAAAAAACTATTGCCACTTGACCTAGAAATGAGATACAAATACCATCTCATATCAGGAACTTGGTCGTCCTTTTGACCACAGTACTATGCGACTGCGACTAACCAACAATAGCCTACAGCCTTTTTGCATTTTTTATTTATTCTAGTAATTAGTTTGTGTTTTTTCAAAGCGGGACTTTATAAAAAATCAAAAAATCGTAAAAGGGGCTATTTTGATCTTCCGCGGTTGAAACATATTGATATATTTAAATATAAAACGTTTAACGTCAATTTCATTAGGAAAAACTGAAATAAAATAGTTTCGAAATTTTCGTGCGGAAAACCTTTTATTTGTAGTCGCTTTGGAAAAACCTCGCATAAGGAATGCCAGGCACAAAGTAAACGCTCATGCCTTTATTAGCAGGAGCAGAGATTGGACATAAGTTTGTTAGTTTGAGAACTATAAAAATCTCGTAAGAAAATTTCGCGCAGCTCTTTAGTGAAAAAATGGGGTTTTTTGATTCTTGATTTGATATTCTTACCGGGTGTTTTGAAGGAAATTTTTGGAACGAATTTCCGTCATCCCTTGTCAAGTTTGGTTTGGAGACAAACCGGTTTCGGCTAAGAGCCATCGTCAGTATCATAATTCGTTTCCAAACTTGACAAGGGATGATGGAAATTCGTCCAAAAAACTTACAAATATATGCTTCTGCTGAAGCCTTATAAGTTGCTTAATAAAACTGTTATAATTTTTGGAAAATATATTCCCCAATTTAGGAATTTCAGTGTCAAAGTAAAAGAAATGGCAACACTTATTCAACTCTTTATTTAAGGACTTCTGAGTTTATACATATTTATACCTTAACATTTCTATTACATTAACTCGTTTATTTGGAGGTTGTTGTAAATTTAAGATTTTGACTTTTTGTGAAAGGAAATCCCCAATAAAATTCACAGGATTTTTTTTTTTTTTGTAAGCGGGGCACCCGGCGGGTAAACTTAGTTCAGCTACGCTGAATTCAGTGCAGCTTGACTGGCTTATGTTTTTCTCGAAATTAAATTCTTACACCTTTCTGGCGGAAGAGTTTACATTGTTTAGGTGTGCACGCGTTTATATAGGAATGATCTTGTCTGCACCTCTTATGCCGCATATGAATAACAGGCTATGTCCATTTTTCTCGATATAATTCACAAACTATTTAAGAATTTTTCAATAAAAAGCGCGAGACTTTCATTATTAATCAAATAATTCCCAGAATGAACAGATTTATTTTCACACAAAAAAACACAAACGTCGTTACATACAAAAATCGTTGAGACTTTAGTTCTGTTTATTTTTCAGCTTAACGGAAACTACTTATGTTGACTTAAGTTGTTTTATTTGCATAAACACTTAATGCCTTAACACATTGTCTTTCGCTAAGTTTTAATTCTCAGGGGAATGTTAACTGAAAATTGTAAAATTTATCAAACTTTTATTCAGTTTAATAAACATAATATCAACGTTGTGATTTTATTTGAAATGTTCTTTTTTGGTTTTGTAAAAATTTTGTTTCAAGCCGTACAAGTTTATTTGTTGAAATGTCAGATTGATAAACATCCATTCTAGCGAGAATAACTCTTAATAATAGTTAAATTTCGTTTATGGGTGTTTCTGTCTATAGTAGTCATCGACACAAGGTCTTCTGAAGAAATTCTTTTAAGCGTTTGTTAATATCTGCAGAAGTTTGCCTTAAGTACAATTTTCAATAATAGAAATCCTGACCAATTAGTATCTTGTGTTAAATGAAGGTTATCAAATTTATAAGGGGCATAGTGAATTGACTATTTTTCTAACACATTATCATTATTGTAGAAAATTCTGCTTCATATTTTTATGACGAAAAGGGCTGCAGAAAGCCAACACCTTCCTAAGGAAGTTCATGGCGAGCATTTTCTCTGCGAATTGACTTGCACAGATTGCTTTTGATGCTTTAAAGAGTTTGATGAGTGAGTTTGATGTTTAAAATAAATAACATTTGGGCTCTGAGGGATGTTTTGTATTACGAACTGCTGAAACCTGATCACACTACTACAGAAGAGCTGAGCAGACAAGTATTGTTCCGTTCAAAGAGAGTGGTCAACAAATAACTGCCAGAATATGCTCCCTGACACGAAGCTATAGTTTTTTCAACATAAGAATGCTTGTCTTCGTAGCGACTATAAAACAGCGGATGGATATTTTTACCTCATCCGTCTAATAGCACAGACCTTACCCTGAGTACCATTTGCTCTGGCTGGTATACGCGTCACTTACTCGGAGGCATTAAAAATTGTCTTGAGTCCTTTCTGGCCTGAGAAGATAAACAGTTATCTTGGCGCTTAACCAATCTGTTGCCAGAAACGGTGGTAAAAGCCACAGCTAAGGATAGCCACTACTTTGGGTGACATGCACACAAACAAGGAACATGGTTGTGGTAACAATAATGTAAGACCTTATGATTAAATTATATGAATTTAAAAAAAAATTGTTATTATTGTAGATAAAGAACGATAGAACAGCAAAAACTTGATATTACTGATTAGCAGTGGTTGAGGCAACTAAAGTCTTCTTATGCTTAATAGTCAACGCCCTATGCACTTAAACCCCAGCACCCTCATATTATATCTATTAACAACATTTTATGGTAAGAGGTATTATATTATTTTTAGAAAATAAAATACTTTGTCTTTTATACTATGAGTAAAAGCGTATATTTTTTAACTCAACCATGTTGAACGATTTACATATACATATATGTAAATTACTCAATGATAAAATGTAAATAATAACTTGTTTAGCGCAACGAAAGTGTTCTTCAAAAAATTAAAATATGTTTGCCACAACAATGTATTGTTATAGGGAACATAATACGGTTGTTGTGACAATATCACAACCATGGTAATTGAAAATTTGATAGAAACAGAACCATGTTTTTATAGCCAATAGTTTTTTTGTTGTTGTTGAAATACAAGCTCTACATCAAATATTTACTTATGGGAGCCATTTACGTTTTTACAGGCATTAAAGGATCTAAATAATTTCATTACCCTGTAAACTAAGAGAATTTAAGCCAATTTGCCAATTATTGTTTCACTTGATTTTCGTGTGCGAAACTACTCGTAAATGGCGTCACATTTTATTAGTATCGTCAAGATTTTGACTTCTGTTTTTATTCATGCGATTTAGTTTTGGTTTCACATGATTTGGAAAATCAAAACAAAATATTTGTAATTGTTTTAAGAGCCTGACTGAGTGCGATATTTTTTTCTTCTCTTAAGGGTTGCTTTAGTCGCTTACAAGGGCACAAGCATATGAAAGGGAGGTTAAATTGTCAACACGATAACATTTGTTGCAACAACAACAATTACTGTAACTAGGAAAATAACAACAAAATTGAAGAAGCAATAACACGATAATAAAAGATAAAAGGGTCCATTAAAAATTGTACTCGCAGTAGCTGGCAATAAATTAACATTTTATAGAAACATGTAGTCGTTCACAAATTATTGTTTCATTTTTATATTGTTGTTGTGTGTTAACAACAACATTTATTATTGCCTAATCAAGAGGGTTACACAATTAACAAGAAACCAGGACTATTGTTTCAGATTTCTTCAATTGCGTACAATACCCGGTGTAACGAAGAACAAGCGATAAAAATCTAATTTTTTAACATTAACAATATTCAACCACAAAACGTATTGTGGCAGCAAACATAATTTTTATGCCGAGGGATTTTTGGTGGTGCTTTCTTTAGTTGTCTATAATATTTTTATGATCAAGTTAAGTTTGGTTTTGTTACTTACTCTTTCATGCTTTTAGTACTGGTCTTTTATTTTGGAAATTATTGTTACGACGGCGGATCAATAAGTCCGTGACATTTCGAATTTCCCTTAGTTATATGAAATGCAACACTGTTTCCTTCAAGTACCACATGTTATTAGACTAATTTTGAGCAAGTGTCGTCATTTACTTTGCGTTTAACAGCTGTTCAAAACATACAACCTCGTGTATTTGTCTAAAACTGGAAAAAAGTGATTTTTTTTTGCGAAAAAAATCGTCAATCAAACCAAGGAATAGCTCGATAATTACTGTGGGGACTCTGCACTATCGATTTCAATAGTAAAAAAGTGGTTTACTGACTTTCGTTGTGGTCGCACAAGTACGAATGACGCTGAATATTCTGGACGGCCAATTGAGGTTAGTACACTCGAAAATGTCTAAAAAAATCCCCTATATGGTGTTGGCCGATCGAACAGTAAAAGTGCGTGAGATTGTTGATGCCATAGGCAATTTATATGACAGTGTGGTTTCGATTTTAAATGATCAGCTGGGTTTAAGAAAGTTGTCTGCAAGATGGGTGCCGCGTTTACTCTCAATTGACCATAAACGTAAACGTGTGACAACTTCAAAGGATTGTTTGGTGTTGTTTAACCGCAATCCGAATGAGTTTTTGGAGCATTTTGTAACTGTGGATAAAACATGATTCCATTTCTGTACTCCGGAGACCAAGCAGTAGTCTAAACAATGGGATTCTCCGGGTGAACCTGCTCCGAAGAAGGTCAAGGTAAGTTTGTCGATTACCTTCAAAAGTGGAAAACAATAAACAATAAACGGCGAATACTATGACAACTTATTAGGCCGATTTAATGAGGATTTAAAATTAAAACGACCCCATTGGCCAAGAACAAATTTCTTTTTCATCAAGATAATGCACGGGTGCACACGTATGCAGTCTCAATGGTAAAAGTCTATGAATTCCGCTACGAATTGATACCTTATCCGCCATATTAATCGGATTTAGCCCCTAGTGACTACTTCCTATTTGCAAACCTAAAGAAATGGCTCGGTGAAAAGAGATTTAGATCCAACGATGAAATTATTGACCAAACAAATGCCTATTTTAAGGACCTCGAAAAATCCTGTTTTTTGGAAGTGATACAAAAACTGGAGAAACGTTGGACTAAGTGTATTGAGTTAAAAGGAGATTTTGTTGAAAAATAAATTTTTGTTTTGCAAAAAAAAACTGTGTTTCATTGAAAAAGTCACAGACTTATTGATCCGCCCTCGTGTTTCAGCAATTTAAATTCTATAAATTTTATTATCCACTGAAAAGGCTTTTTATGTGCTATTACTGTTAATATTCTGTACGAAACATTTGTCAGCTAATTTTCTGGGTTAAATTTTGCTAGAAAAATGGAGGATGCAACACAGCCACATAAGCCATGATACAGATCAGTAAAGAATGCAAATGAGATTGATGTAAAGAAATTTTACAACAGAAGTTTAGCCTTCAAATAAATAAGTTAATAAAATTACCTACTGCCTAGTGCCGCCTTTCATAGAATTATTTTTGAGCCTGGTGAAAAGAAATGTATTTTTTTGCGTCTTTAACAAAAATTTGCTTCGCATATTGCCGATGAGTTTAGCTAAGGAAGCTTTTGTAGCCTAGAAGTGATTGCTTGTGCTCATGACTTCACAAAACACTAGTAGGGACTTTATAAAAAAGATTTGCAAAAACATCGCCAATTCGAGAATTATTTGGGAGGTTCAGTCGTTTACTAAAATAATTTTTTGTACCTGAAATAGGAACAAATCTATTCTAGAACAGACCCTCTACGTCGAAGATTCCGCATAGTTGCAATAAAATTGCAAAGTGTCTGGGGTATAACAGTGAAAATGTCCTTTTAAAACGACCTAGTGTAGTTTGTGGCCCTACTTGAGTAAGTAATTTTATAATTCTTAGAAACTCGATTCCACCCACAAAATCGAATGTTATCGTTAAAAAAGGTTTTTTAGAACTCCATGCAGAAAAACCTTAAAACTAAGTAATTTTTGCTGCCATATAGGCTTCCTTAGTTATTTCTGTAGATTTTTGTTTGGAAAAAAGGAATTTATAAAATTGACAAAATATCAACTCAAGTAGCTTTTGATTTAAAGTAAACACTCTAGGCTGGACAGCCAATATCATGGTCCATGAAAAGCGGGTAAATGCGGTGCAGGACACCTTTTTGGCGTTTAATTTTATATAGCATGTAGACTTACTCGTCCTAAATGAAATGCAAAGAATTATGGAATGGAGTGCAGATCTTCAATATCACTTTTTCTTCTTAAAAACCAAATAAAGTTCTTTTTTAAACCGGAATTTAATTTACGTGTTTGCTTATAAATTTCTTCTAAAATTTGTCAAGAATTTTTTAATAAAAATTTTATGGTGGCCTGCAAATGAATGGAAACAACAGCTATTATAATTTAAAGTCCAAATTTTAAATGTCAGTCACTGGGGACAAACTTCAATTTACACGTCTAACCGAAAGCTACTCACCTGAATTACATGAATCATAAGTGATCACGTTTGATCGGGAGAAATTTTTCGCTTCCACCTCGCTATCGTGCACGAACCCGAGCATAAGACATCCACGTGCAGGAGCGTGCATGTTCTGAAAAACAATTAGAAAAGTATGAAATACAAATAAAAGTGATGCTCTGTTGGCAGGAAATTTGGATAAAAAATGTGATTAAATTTTGATAGTTAATATAAAAATATGATTTTGTTAATTTGATTTTTTTCCTGGATTAACTCGTGATCATGAGTTTTTAGTGATCGGGGTTAATTTTTCATTGTATCCTCGGGAGTCTACATGCGTGTAGGTACAACGACACGACAGTACATTTGAAACATTTTCACCGTGAGCGTGTATGATCGACAATAAAAAGCTATTCACCGTTCCATTTCTAGATCAAAACAACCGATTGACAACTGTTACACATGTAAATATCGATTGTTCTTAATATTTAATTTGGTAGTTAATTTTGCTCATCATTCTTTGGTCAGTCTTATATTTCTTTACGTCGTTTACATACGTTTTTTCGCAGTCACACAAAAAGGAGAATGTCATTTGCGTTCAAATTAATTCTTTATTTCTGTAACTATCATTAAATTCGATTCAATATTTTGCCAGACCACGTGTTGGACGCTGTAAAGCGATTCTGCATTAAATTATCAATTTTAAAAATATGTCAGTTAATTAGCGGGTAGGGCTCGATATTGTACGCGTTTGGCATCAACACCTTCGCATACTTTCACCTTCCGATCGGCCAATAGCATATCGTCATTTCATTTTAGGGGTTTCGGATGTCGTGAGCTCAATTCGTCGTCCATTACTTTCCACGTCAATAGTTTGCAAAATCAGTAAACAATTTTTTTTTGTCATGGAAAGAGCAGAAACTCCATAGAGCTTTTCTTTGGTTTGAGTAGAGTTTTAGCCGCCAAAGATAAATTCTCTTTTTAATTTAATTTACGAGGTTGTAGGATTTGAATAGCTGTCAAATAAATACAAAGTGGTGGGGTGCTTGCTAAAAATTTAAGAGGCAGTATATTAAGGGTCAGGTGCAGCGTTGATTTTTAATTAGTTACGAGGGATGTTCAACAAGTTACTGCAAGACACTTGTAGACTAAAAAGCAGGCCTTACATTAATCATTATTACCAAATCCCAATAATTATATAATTAAAAATAAATAAAAATTAGACAGTCTTCAATGAGAAGCATCAAGAAACGAGCCCGAAAATTCATTCGGGATAAAGAAGTCAGAATCAAATCAGTATAGGTTTGATTTTAGATTTGATATTCCGTCAGGGAACGAATTTACGGCATCCCTCGTCCCGTTTAGTTCGAAGGCAAACCGGTTTCAACTATGTGCCATCTTCAGCGTAACATTCTTCGAGAGGGGAAAAACCAAACCTTACAAGGGATGACGGGAGTTCGTACCAAAAATCTAGAAGTAATTTTCTCCTAGAAATTTTAATTTTTCGAAATTTGAACACGTCCTGATTTTAAATGTACAATTTCAAGTTTATTAATTTATGAAATTTGCATAGTATTTTTGTCTTATGTGAAACATAAACAGTTTGGAATTATTCGGTTGAAGAACATTTGCATTTTTACTTGAAAAATATGACGTCATATTTGAAAAAAAGTATTTTTCGTACAAATTGTCAAGTTGGGAAAATAATATTTAATGTCTGCAAGTATCGACACACTTAACAAAAACTTCTGCTACGCCTTAATCAATTTAAAAACGGAAGCAAACGTTTATATGTTTATTTTCATTATATGTATGTTTATGTCTTTATGTTTCATACGATTTTAAATGGTTTCATTTATGGGTAACAGTTGTAACAGAGTCTTCTGTTACACTCTTCTTTGCTGTTTAACATTCCATACCGAATAGTGGTAAAATGTTAAAAGACGACCTTTGTTTCACTTTCCACAGCGTTCCGCCATCATGCTAACAGGCTGTAATCCCGCAGCCACTACAACATGTTTGTGGAAAAAGGATTCTAAATGTTATTGCTTTATAGCCTGTACGATTTTATGAACGAGAGCAGACATGAAACATAAGTTTAGAAATTCGTAATTATTTTTTTTGCCAACGAAATTGTTGTTGTAGTTGAGGGGGTTTGACAATGCGAAAGTGAAACACAATTTATTTCATTCGAATACGGCACTTGTTCAGTTACGTATTCAAAGTGCGCTCGTATGGATGTCATAAAACGGATAAAACGGGCGCGTCATGTTTCAACACACAAACACATACACACACACACACATGCACAACGTGAGTGTTTTGTGATTTAAGCACAAAATGATATAAGAAATCTATCAATGAATGTGAAGGAAATTAAAGAAAATATGCGAGTGAATGTATGAAAATTTCAAATAAAATACCGTTACAAAAAAAATTTAATTTTTTAATTGAATAAAATGGAAAATGAATAAAAAATTTTAAATTTATAAATTAAAAATAAAAAAATAAAATATTTAAATTTAAAAATAAAAATTAAAAAATTATTCAATTTCGAAATTAAGAAAGAGCTTATAGTCAAGTGTTTAAATGATTTAAAATTTTATTAGTGTTCAAAGAATTGAAAGTGTTTAAAAGGAATTTAAAATTTTCGCTTTGCTACAATTTTGTCTAAATGAAATGGTAATAATGTGTGCTGATAGCAAAGCTCATCTTGGGATAATTAATTTATAGGAAAAACCAAGCAAATGTTTTTTTTTTACTTCTTTTATTCAAATGTAACCTCTAAATATTAAATGAAAAAAAAATTATGGCAAAAATATTTTAATCACGAGTATTAAATCTGAAATGTTGCTAAATTGGTGCATGTTATACTGACATAATAAAACACTTGTGCCAGCAGTAAAATATTTATCAAATGTGCCTCACACCCTACTGGTTTGCATTCGGGAATTTTAGTGCATAAAAATTTAATTCAAACACCACCATTGACGCCCTCTTCTCCAAACAAATTTTTGTAAAGTAAAGCAAAAAAGGAAAAATAAAATTTTAGCTTCATGCTACAAATACAGTCATTTACTTTGCGGGTCTTAACAGATTTGGACTGAATAAATAAATTTGGCGAAAAAGAATTTATAATTTAGATTGAAACTTGTTAAATTCGAGCGCTGTTTTACAAACAAAAAGGATATACATTTTGCAGTTCACAGCCATAAGGAGCTGTACACTGTTTCCCATTAGAGACTTAAGTTTTCGGTAGGAATTTATTCCAAACGATTTTTTTAATAAATATTTTCAAGCGGTATTATGTATAAAAGTTTGAATAACGTAAACTTTTTTTCAATTTAAAGGCTTAAAAAGAATTAAATGTGCTAAAAGAAACAACCTGGGATAGTTGATTGGGACATTCTCCAAAACTATGATTGATTGAAACCTAAAAGCAAAAATAATGTACCAAAAGGTCTTCTTGGCTTAACACTTGCATGTGTTTCATAGTAAATATTATTGGCAAACGTGGTCTTTATTACCTTTTTTTTGCTAAAACTATAGCAATGCTTTTAGCATATTTATGGCGAAGAGAACTTTAAAGAGACTGCTTTACATATTTTAGGATAACTCAAGAATAATTCATTCGATTTCGCTAAATGAAAAATCAAAGAATTCAATATCCAGTTAAACCCAACTTTTTTATCTTGCCAAGATAATTTTTTAATATACACAATATTTTTAGTGTTGTTCAAAAAGTTGTGGCCACCAAGAGAATGTTGCAAATAAAATATGAAGAATTTCTCAAAAAATGGTCCATAATTTTTTACTTCTTTTACAATGAAGGTAACTGCTCTCATTAAGATGGTAAAAAATTAAAAATAATTCATTAAAAAGCACTTTCAACAGTAGAGAGCTAAAAATTTAACTTGCAGGACGTTGGATTAAAAGGACAGGGAACAGAGTTATCATAAAACATTTTAGGCGAAAAACAGCTCATGTTAAGCCGCTACAGGTTATTATTGCACTTGATACCTATATAATTCTCAGTTCAAATAGAAAAACCAAAAATGGTGGTCACTAAAAGTGCAGTTGAAACAACTTATCTCTACATAGGTCATTAATGCACGAATTCTTATCAACTAAAATTTACCCAAAAACAAATTGTTTTTAAATGTGTCCAATAATAACAACGTATGTCTAACTGGAAGCTTTTTTTCTCGTGCATATCCATCAGAATAATAAATCAAATTTCTAAAGTATGTGAAGGCGAATTCATAAAAGACGGACAGAGGGCCATAACAAGTGTCACTCTTAACTGCCAAACTAGATCTAGAAAAAATGGTGTGTGTGTGTTTTTTTTTATATGAACTTTGACATTTCTTATGGCCACCTGTTATGAAGTCGATATGCATGATTTTTTCAAATCGTAATTATTGATGAAATAATTCTGAAAATGATTGCCAACAATTCTAAATAAAATGTAATCATGAATATTTTATATTAAAAAATATTTCCAGAAGAGTGGTCGAACCAAAACGAACGATGTTAATTGTAAATAAAACGAAAAAGTTTTCAAAGAATTATCTTAATATTTTTTATTACGATGGAAGGATCTATGACAATTATGTGTGAGCCAAATGCTCGGCACGGCTTCGGTGGCATGGCTCTATCCGGTGGTCGTGATAATTGAAGTTAAATGTCGTTATGTCATTCTTTAGCTCTTGAATAAAGAAAGAAGTCCAACGGTGTTAAATGGCATTATCGTGACGGACGTGAAGAGCCATTGTCTCGTTGGCTGTGAGGCAAGTGGCACCATCCTGTTTGAACCACATATCTCGTCCAGGTGCATATCCTTAATTTCTGGCCACAAAAAGTCCGTTATCATTTCGTGATGGTGTCTCACAATTAACATCGTGCATTATGGTGGGACCACCCTGTATAAATACAAAACAATTATACTCTTGCTTTTGCCGCACTTTTTTAATTATTGTTGACTATAAATCAGTTGAAAGTAATTAAATACTTTAATGGAAACTGGCATAATTGAGCAATAATTCATTTTTGAAATTATTTACAAATAACTGTTCACTTGAATACAGACTCTTTAAACTTTTTAGTTTAAGATTTTAAATTTTAAATAATTTTTTTTCATCTGACAAATAAGAGAGTGTCTGGTGCAAATGATCTTGCAAAAGCGCATTTTGCATTTCCAACTGAAATTTTAGGTATTTTGTTGCTGGAATTCAAAAGAGGTATTTGTGGTTTCGCAGGACTAATTGTACCAAACTCTGAACTCCTCTAGTGTTTAGATGTGTATTGTCGCAAATATTGCAATACAAAGTTTCGAATGAATTTTAGGAAATGTTTCTTTAGGCTGCTTTTTATACTCAGTTCAACTTTTTCAGAGTCCCAGTAGCATATGATATCTACTTTCTATTTGATTAATGCTCGTTTTAAATGTCACAAATAGTTTTCAACTGGACGAAGCTTGGGGGCATTTAATGGATTAAGGCATTTTGGTACAATGTCAATATTATAGATAATACTACCAATTTATGGTCGCATTTGAATGTGGCAATGAGAACCAATGAGTGACAGCAAATATTTTTTGCATTAGCATTTTTTTTAAGAACTTTGACGGAAATTTCAATTAAATTAAAAATGCTGCCGTTTTATACAGTGGAGTTTTTTGCCTCTACCTCTTTTGGTGAAGATAAAAAAAAATTTTCTTGATCCTAGCACATGCCGTATATTTTTAAGGATGCCTGTCTTTGCAAACTGTTGCTTTCTGCTTTCTATATTCAGCTCTATACACTTTAAATTTCCCCCCTCTGGGCCTCTTTTCCTATCACGTCTCTTTGTTTCTTTCCATTTCTTGTCTGATATGTAACCAATAACTGTATTGAATCTGTCCCTTTTCTGTACTAGACACGCTGCAATTCAGCCTGATTTTAAAGGAACAGTTCTTTGTGTAAAATTTTAAATTATAATAACAAGGGATAAATTATGTGCAGTCTAAAACCAATTTAGTTCAACATAAGAACCAAATTTATACAATTTTTCTCTCTTGTCAAATTTGCATTGAATTTCATGCTTCTGCTGTTATCTGATATTCTTGGGCAAAAATTTATACTAAATTCTCTTGTCTAAATAACAAAAAGTTTAATTAATATTAAAATAAGATTTAAAGATAAATTAATAGAACATGTAATTAATAATAAAGAATATATTATAGCAGCATACGGGATTCTATGTATTCGCATTTACAATGCTTTGCTTACTAAAAGGCTTAACTCCAGTTAGTGCGGAAAATGTTAATTAAAAAAAAACTTTTGACTTTAGTTATATAAAACCAGTCCCAGTGTTTGGGACATTCAAGAATAAGGGAATATGTCTTAAAACAAACTTTGAAGAAGATTCAGAAAACGTTCGATTTGGAAATCCGTGTTCAGTGTGCAGCTTTGATAAAGTACTACTATAAGAATGAAGCAAAAATTTCTTTGCGGACACTAAAAGTGTGTGAATATAAAACAACTTATCTCAATAAAGCCAGCTTTACTAAAAAAAAAAAAATTACAAACACTAAATTTCAAATGCCTTGAGCTAAAAACTATTAAAATAAAAAAAATACGCTTGTCTAATTTTTCCGAGCTCCAGGTCATCAATAAAATCTTCCTTATTATAAATTATAATAAATATTAATTTTATTTTCTCCAATATTTCGCTACGCCTTTGTCACCTGGAGCTCGGAAAAATTAGACAAGCATAATAATAATAAAGGTCAAAAAACTAGAATAAAGTTTAAAAAAAATATTTTTAGACCAACAGAAATTTTAATTTACTCACTTAAGGAGCCTTGAAAGAATTGTGTAATCAACTAGTCCCCGAGCGTTGTTCTGTGGCTGACCGCATTTTTTAGGTGGCGCTGTTTTCAGATACTATATGCAATTGGCATACATATATCTAATTGGATTTTTTTTTTATTAATGTAGGGGGGATATCGAAGAAGACCACGTACTTTTTGGGACCCTTTTCGAACCCCTTTCGCTCCTCAAATTGATTGCACGCAACCGATTTGAAACTACAATTACCTGACCTTCAATTGAGTCTTGTGCTATCGCTAGCCTTTACTCTTGACTATAGTGATTTCAAACTGCCGATTGGTAACTGTCAACACTACTCCTAATCACGAAGTCTCTTGTAATTGCGAGCATTTGTCACTCCCCCATGGCATTCACATTTAACAAGTGTCTGGCCGTGGCCCTAAGCCTTATGCCAGCCAGTGCTGGGCATTCACACACAATGTGCGCTACCGTCTGAGTCTCTTTCAGGCAAAGTCCGCAAGTATCATTTTTCTATGATTTTAAACCTGGCCAGTTGATACTTGTAGTTTCCATGACCTGTCACAAACACAGTGATCCAGCTTAAAGTAGCCCTATGACTGATTGTCAACGGCAATACTAATCTTTCTCCCTTGCATCCGACTTTCAAGCAGGTGATCAAACGCATGCAGCAACCCAAGCAATTCTGCTTGGTGAACTGAGATGTATTTCTCTACATTCAGACTACGGGACAAATTAAGCTCAGCTGAGAATACACCTGCTCCAGCTATTTATAAGAAAACCAATAATAAAAATGCCGATGTCGTCCTCCACTCATTGTGTATAACGCATAATTGGATAACTCCGGCATCTACCGCGGGCTTGAGGAATTTCAGGCAAAAGGAAATTCTTAGTGTTTCAAAAATTTTGCCAAATGCTTTAGCTTTTTTATTCCGGAATTTAGGAAACAGTGTTAGAATTTTCTTACAACTGGAAATTTCCATTTTGAATTTGAGCAAAAAAAAAAAAAATGTGCGCCAAAAACAGCCAGAAGTAACACGACCTACACACCAAAGTTAATATAGTGATTTTCACTTTTTACCATCTGCTATGGCTGCAACAAAATTCCTTTTGCTGTTGAATTCTTATAGTTTTTTTTTATACTTTTTTCGCTACATCCGTTTGTAAATTATGCGGGAAAAATTTAATTTGTGCTCTGTTTCCTCTATAACTAGATTGTGTTTTCATTCTTGCAGTCGTTCAGTGTTAAAATACTTGAATTAAAAGCCAACAACAAACAGTCTTGCTCTTTACAAAATTCACTCAAATAAAAAAACGACATGTTTCCTTTCAACAAAAGTTTCCCCTTTTAAGCTAAAAAAAATAAATTTAACAAAAATTGAAAACTTTCGCATTAAATAGCGAAGAAGTGTAAACAAAACAAATTAATTACTTTATTACAACAACAGCAGCACTGGAAAAGGATAACGCGCAAAATAACAATTTCATTTTACAGCAAATGAAATACAAGTACGATATAATAGAAATACAATAGAAATTCATTATGTTTTACTAGACAAATTGCTTTGCCGAAACTGTGTTAAATTCAACGAGATAACAGGAAATTAACAATTTAAAATATGAATTATTCATGAAACTTTAAACAGCTACCGGAAAGTCAAAAATATACAAAAATGTTCGCTAAAAGAAAGTTAATAATGTTGATCGATTTGTTTTTTTTTTTTAAGACGGATATCGAAATTTAGAGATAATAACTAAAAATTGTAAACCGGAAATTGAATGTGAAACGGAAGTGATAATATCAATTCATTTGTGCATCGCAACGCTAATTAAGTCAAAACAACTTTCCCAGTCAAAATGTGCCTTAGAGGCGGGCACATACAATGAATCTACGCATTATTTTTGTTAACCTCTACTTGATTAATCACATATTTTTTAAATAACATGAAATGAAAGGCAACACCAGAATTTATATGGAAAACAAAAACAAATTTCCAATATTTAAAGATATTTTTATTGTTTTTCATACAATATTTTGTGTATATGAACACCATAGAAGATGAAGTATTGATTTCTTTTTTAAAGCCCACAAATTTTGATGGAATACAATAAAAAATTTAAAAAAATTTAAAAATTTTTTTTATGTTTTCATTATTAATTTTTGCCCTAATTAAAATTCAAAAGAACGTTAAATAAAAAAAATTAAGAAAATGTTTTAACCCTTATCCAGTCAACATATGCCCCACAGGCACATTTTCACTTTGAGATGTTGTAACTTTCTTAAATAAAAAGTTGTAGTTGTTGCTGCTCCATGAATTCTTATTTTATTTCGAATTAAAAAATTTTTAGTTACAATTAAATTTTTATTTATTTTTTTTTAATATCAAAGTTGCCCTATATGACTCTGCTAGGCGCTTCCTAACAGGCATTTTTAAGAAATAAAAACTAAATTCCAACTAAATATTTGTTAATTCTAAAAATTTTGAAATAATGAATACAAGAATCAGTGTGAACTACAGTTTAAATTTAAGGAGATACAACCACTCAAAGTGAAAAATGTGCCTGAGAGGCGCATGTTGACTAGATTAAGGTTAAAATAGTTTCATATTCCAAGCCGCATTACCTTTGGCACCACAACAACTGACGACCATGAGTGGAAATTCGTTTTGTATGCACTGCCAAATAATGCTAAACGGCTGATCAAAATGCTTAAAATACAATCTTATTTATCTTCGTTTCTTTCTCTGGCGGTCCTTTCGTTCTGGACATGTTTCCGCGAGCATTAAATAACTGTAATGTACCGCCGCCAGACTCTTAATCATAACTCTCTCTTGTTATGGTTGTCGATATTCGTCCTAGGATCTAGCTGGGATCTAACATTAATTATAATTAAAATAATTATAATTATTTTCTTACTTTTTTGGAACAAATTTCTGTTATCCTCTGTGAAGTTCCAGAAATCTGAATCAAATCACCCTGTCGGAATATCAAATCTTATTTTTTTTACTTTTTCTATTAAAAAAAATTCTATCCAGCTAACTTTTTTCTTACTGGCCTTACTACGCTTGGTTGGTTGTTTGCCAACTCTAAATGTTAATAAATAAAAACAACTCAGGCTATAATTCGCTTCAGGTAGAAAAGCAAAAAATAGCAAGTGTTGCCAATGTTTGCACAAGCTATTTCTCATTTGATTTGAAGAATTTGGAGCACAAGACATTTCCGACTAAAGTAAAAATGGCTCTGCATCGATAAAAAATATAGGCAAAAGTCTGGGTTATAAGACGGGTGAAGTAAAACAGCGCTAGCTTTACAATAAAAAAAAATTCTGGCATCCTTAACCATACATCACGGATGGAGTCATACATATGAAGTCAAGAAGCAAGAATGCTTTTACAATATAATTTGTTTGAGACAATCATTGATTATTGCGGAAATTGATATTTATACATTCATGCAAAAAAAAAAAAATTTTGGGGCAACCATAACCTACGAGTACCATACTATATTATGATTGAATTATATGGTTGTACACAAATTATATTATTATTGTCGATAAAAAGCCAAACATGTGTGTTACTGAGGTACTCATGCAGGCGACTACAGCCTTCGATTGCTTAATAATCAACGTGCCATGGATGGCACAACCAGGATTTTTCTTTGCATGTAAGTAACACACCCGCATCTTAAGCTACGATCTTAATCTTATTGATTTTGTGCTTTTGGGTTTCATAAGATATTGATTAGGGATGGTACTTCGCCTTGTCCGTTACACAGACTTGATGATTTATAGATTTACTTACGGCACATTTAAATCTTTGATCGGCTGTAATTATTTTAAACATTTACTCCTCGTAAAGTTGATGCAGTCCTTTTAGTGTCATACAAATTTTAGTATCGTGTAACAAAGAGACAAAGCATAGAAGGAATTTTACTTTTATTGCTTTAAAATTCTTACTCTCTTTTGATAACTGGAGTTTTTCGAACAGTAGGAAGTAGTTAGAAGGATTGGAGCTTGTGAGAAATAATCGTTTGCAAGATGATGTGTAAGCATCTTATTGTTGGGCGATCGTCAACAAAAATGTTTTAACTTTTGGATATTCCTATCGGTCTCATAAGTAGATGGATGGACTATTCAGGCCTCATCTAAACTTGTGCACGTAGCCTAACCGTAAAATACTTCCGCACTGAAGTTATGTCCGTTACAAACTTTTTACTTTTATTGAGAAATTCGATCAGATGTGGTACATTTTCTAAAATCGCTACCACATTCCTAACAGAATCTCTCAATTGAGTGTTTAGACCACTACCGACACAACTCTCTTCCATGAGAACTAAAAAAGAAGACTTTTATTTCGACAACATGACCGTAAAATTACTTAACAACCCTGGCTGTCATCCGCTGAGTCTGCTCCAGCCACTAGCGGAAATTTTTAGCTAAGTTTGATAAAGGGAAATTTGTAGGGCACAAACAAAAAAACGCGCATAATTTCCCGACAAAATAGAAGGTTGAGCATCAGAATTAAGAGAATTATAATGGAAATCTTATCTCGTAGTTCCAAATATATTTCTTTTATAGCCTTTACTGCTGCAATACAAGTCTAGTCGATTTTTTGGAATATTAAATAAAAAAAAGGGCTTACAGTGAGTGTTCATTCTGGTCCGTTAAAACGTACAATTCGTCTAAGGCAACAAACATTTCTCCTATAAAAGTAATTCATTTTACAATTATTTTTAGTTTCCAATTCAACTCTCTCATTTATTTCATTACTTGACTTACAAGCAAGTTGTGCTATTGAGTTTTTGTTTTTATTCACTCTTCATTTGTTACAAACAATACAAAACGCCAGAAGCTATAACAATTTTAGCACTTCTCTTCTCCTTTAACCGAAACGGAAAAAAACATGATTTTACTAATTAAGAATCTGTCTTTTGTATCAATCATTTTTTTCAACAAATAAATGTCCCTAAGCGCTTTTCAATTAAACTTCTTTTCAATTGCAAAATCTTGGCTTTGTGAGAGTTGTTGTTGTTGTTGCAACATGCAGCCTCTTTCCTATGAACTGTTTACAACAGAAAGAAAGTTTTTCGTATTTAGTTTAGCTAAAGAAAATATTTACTCGTATGTGGGTGGTAGAAAAGGAAGGACGAAATAGAAAATAAAAAATCTTGCGTACCAGTTTCGATTTAATCGATATTCTTACCAAATATTCAAGTCAAATCGAATTATATAACAAAAACAAAAATACACAACCACAAACTCAAGGAGTGGGATCGAAACACTTGTTAACACAAAATGTGTTTTTAAATTATTTTCATTTTGTCCGCATACGAATTGAAAACTGTGTCAAGGAAGCCTGGTATATTCTTTCTTACTCCGTCGAAAGTTTTAATTACAAAATCTCGTGCTGCAATTTGAAATATGTTTCAACAGGTGCCGCCCATGATTTCCAGAAAAACGCTTGTCTTTCAGAATGGACTGGAATTATACCGAATGCCGAGGGTACTAGAAAGATCTCAAGGCCTAAAACCGAGCATGACTATTTAAATTTATTTTAGAAATGTGGCAGCGTAGGTGATGAAAACTTTAAGCTGCCATAGGAAAGATTTTTTGTGCTGCTAATGCTCGCAGAAATGTTAAAGAAATCCAAAAGAGGTTTTTTCAAAAGGCAAGCAATGTGCAATTGTTTGCAAGAATAAACACGTTTGGATGAAAGATGTTCTATTATTATTAATATTATCGAGGCCCTATCCACTACAACTGGATCTTTTGTGCGGCCTTTATATTTTACTGCAGTAGGTTAAGGCTACGTCTGAAGCCGTTTATTTTGTTCAGTGGGAGACCATACACACTTCATGGAGATAGTAAGAACTTGCCTAATACTTTTTTGCTACGCGAATCGAGAGCTAGATATGTGCAGACTATATGCTCAGATGGTTCATTATTCAGGGCGGATTATCTTTGTTTGCTAGTCTCTCACCAAAGTGTCCTATAAACCTTTCCGTGATTATTCGGAACTTATTCTTATCTAGTCTCAGAATCCTTGACTCCGGGTATATCTTTCCACTGCCAATCATATGCAGACTCAACCCGACAAACAGTTTTCTGAACATATATTCCAAAGTTTGCGCTCCGGTCCCATAAAGACCCTTTGTCTCCTCTGTTTGTCTGCTATCCGACAATATGAATATTTTTATACCGCTAATTTTTTCCTCAGACATTTCCTAGTATAGATGAGGATAGCGTAAGATTCCGCAGAAAATATTCTTGAAAGTTACCCCCTGGACATTTGGTCCAACTACTCTCACCACAGCGTTGCAATGTTCCTGTTTGGTCCCTTCAGTAAACCTAACTTGATCGGCATCTATGTGCCACCTAGTTTGGTTAGACTGCTGGTCTCTGCATAATCTATCGGTCATTCTAATACAGTTGGAGAATCCGCATATGTGCCATCATAACCCCAGCTTTCATGGGAAACTACCCTGTAGGTTTAAGGGCTTCTAAAAGAAGATAAATTTGTATTAACCGAACCGACAAATTTAGCCAGCAGTCTTGTCCCAGGACTCGCAGCGCCCCTCGATGATTTTAGTGGCGTGAGCACTATTTTTAGTAATTTGCAATATTTACGGCGAAATCAGAAATATGGAATGTTGAAATAAGGAAATTATTTCATTTTAAATTAAATTTTATTTTTAAAATGGTTGTCTAGATCCGGCATGAACAACTGTTGGTTTTATTTTTGCTTTAACAAGTTATCTGGTAATTTAATGCGAGCTGTACTATCGAAGTGTTATTTTATTAAACATATTCTCTCCCCGGATATTGTTCCAGACAAGACAAAGAAATTTCACCCTCTGATCCTAAGTCAGGCTTATCCTCGCATATCAATTTTAATGTTCTTCCTTTGAAAGGTTTTAACTCACGCATGTTATACAAAATCAATGAAACTTGTAACAAAAATTTTATTTAAAGGATATTAAAGAAATATTGTTACAATAATTACTCGACCTATGTTATTCGTAGGTCTGCCTTACCGAAACTAATTTTAAATCGAAGCAGCAATGGTTTTTTCCACCCACGTGTTACTGCCCAGCTTCTTGAATAGCGCACACTGGGTCCGGTCGCCTCCGAAGTGAAATATAATGAATTTTTTTTAGTTAAGTTTTTGTATCGGGTAAAATTTAAACATCACTTACACTCGTTGTTGCAGGTCGGTCACTCATTTAGAGTTGGATTTTTTTTTATATTTTTGGAAAACGTGAAAAAACTGACATTTTCCAAATTAAAGTCAAATATTTTTGAAAAAGTGAATATTTTAATTCAGGTAATTAAGTCGACAGTTGAAAAGTTTTCAATATGATTTCCTTGTTGTAAAATTGTTATTGTTGTTGTCTTGAAATACTTCCAGTTCAAAGTGTTTTTAATACTTGAGGTTAAGAGGTTGTTTGTCTTGTAACTTTTTTATTAATATCTCGCGATATATTGGCTTTCATTTAAAACAAATTAAATTTGCGTGTTTTAAGCCGATTTAGGATCTTATTTAAAATTCAAAAATAGAACTTCTTCTATTAAAATTAATGACACAAGTTGTAAAAAACTAGATTAGAGATGGACGCGGGAGTGACATGAGGACATCCTTATATGTAAAAAAAATTTACAAGTCTCATTGATTGTATCAAATTGTTTTCAGGTAGATGTTTTTATTGTACGAATTATTAAAGTATGTACGAAGTAAAATATTTTCCTCGATATTTTGAACTCTATTATTTGTTTTAATATTGAAAGAAAAAACGTATTCCGTGAGTTGAGCGCCATTTTGAAGACAATTCAACCCAGGGTTCATTTTTTTCATTAATATTTATTAGAACTTCAAACGTTAGCTTTCAATAAAGAAGTTATTCATCTTTGAACGAGAAAACAAGGTACCAATTTTAAAATTTTACTTTAGAGAGTTACGATTTCATCGATCGACCTCCTTATGAGAAGTGCGCTTTTTAGCACAAATTTTCTTTAACTCCATGGCAATAACACTCTGAGCCATATTGTTGGGTAGGAGAACGTTCAGAATACTTTTAAATCTTAAAAAATAAAATCTTCGGTAAAATAAGAGTAATGGAAAATAGTTCTCTTAAATGCAAAGTAACCTTAAAGCTGCAATTACATAGGAAACCACTGAAATAGTTTCTTCGTTTATAGACGTAAAGAAAATTG
The DNA here is from genome assembly GCA_963932375.1 of Phania funesta. Lineage (NCBI taxonomy): Eukaryota > Metazoa > Arthropoda > Insecta > Diptera > Tachinidae > Phania > Phania funesta. Next base: position 9,761,603 of record OZ010652.1, read on the forward strand.
ACTAAAATCTTATATTTTTCCAACCCAATATTCGTTGAACTATTTGAAGAATCTAAAGCACGAAATAAAAAATACCACAAAGCAAAAGAATCTTGTGCAATGGCAAACTTAAAAACGCTTGGTTAAGGAAATTTGTTCGAAGGGAAAAAAGCTTTAAGCAATAAAAGTGGTTAAATCAGGAACAGTACAGGCTTACAGAATATTGACAGGTAGATTACAACTACTAACGGCGTTTTTTTTATTTTGTTTTCCTTTTAAAACTTTTCACACCATAGACAAATTTCATCTTGGCAACTGAATGAGCCGACCGTGCAATTTGTCCCACTAAATTGTATTTGTAACAGCCGAGATACCACAAACGACTTGTTTCAATAGACCTTTCGTTTCTTATTCCCTACAAAACGTCATCGATAGGCCTTTAAAATAAAATAAAAACTTATTTTCAAAAATTTTAACGTCTCGTCTTTATTGAAAAACTCTATAGTTTCATAAGATTTCAAAGTAAATGCATGTAAATGATAGTGTTTATGCAACACAAGTCAAGTTAGTTTTTACAAAAAGAAAGAAATAAAAAATAAAATAATATAAATAAGAAATAACGGAAGGATATTGTATTGATGAAAGATTTTTATTTCCTGCTTCAATAGTCACGTGCTCAAGAACACACACGAGCAAAACCCCACGACAAACAACAATCAATTTACCACCAGTCACAGAAGCCAGTACCAGCAAATTTCAATAGAAAAAAAAAACACATTGACAAGAAGAGAAAAAAATATATATATGCAGGAAGACAGTAAAGAACGATGGCAATGACAGTCTGAATGACGTTAAGTTAACTTGAAAAAATCATAATGCACATAAGTTGTATTGTTCATGATTACTTGTAGTTTCCTCTTTTACTATCATTTATGTCATTTAGACTCTACTTTTTTTCTTGCTTTATTTGTAGAGTAGTGGTATGTAGGGCTATTGACGACAAGTAGGCAGTGGTTTTAAAGAAAATGTATGAAAATGTATGTTTGTAAGGCCACCAGAAATGTTTTAAAGAAGTTAAGCAGAATTACAAGTGAAGCCAAACTATTTAAATTGGTAATAGACAGGGAGAGAACGGAAATATCAATTTAAATATTAAGATTTTCAAAAATACACTTTCTAAGCACTTCCAAAATATTTTAAACTGGAGGAGTTCGTTTTCTGTTTTTGCCTTAACAAAGTCTTGTTATGAAAAAATCGGTTTACACTTGGTTCCTAAACTACGCTCTCTTATGAAAGAAATCCAACCTTCTTTGCATCATCAGGGCAAATTACATAAACGAGCAGTATGGCCAAATGATAAAACTCTGTTATCACGATTTGGAACAAAAATTTTATCTAGTGACGAAGCACACTGTTGCTTGAATGGCTACATGCAAAGAACAGCCATGATTGTGGCATAGTCACGGCAACCATATTATGTTCTATACAACATTATATTGTTGTTCCAAACATATTAAGGTTATTCGAAAACAATTTAGGATGACTTTGGTTGCAATAATCCCTAAATGAATGCAACATGGTTGAGTTGAACAAAACAATGTTTACTAAAATTCTAACCATAAACAAAGTATTTTAACTACGCAATAATAATATAATAATATCTTTAACCACAATACACATAATATACGATGTTTTTAGTCGCCTGCGTTCATAACTCAGCCGCTGCGAATTATTAACGTACACTTTTGGTTTTCTATTATTATTATCGACAATAATAATATGATTGTTGCGACAATAATAATATGATAGTTCCTCACTCACAGCTTGTTATGTACCATTTCAACATGATTTCGGCCGTACTGAAAACCCCTTCCGATCCTGAGATAGTTTATTGTTACAAAGGCCGCAGTCAGCGTTAGTGTAGCTTACCAACTTATCAGTTTGCTTTAAGCAGATGATAAAATACACGCTGGAGTCATCTTGCAATAGAGTCAATGTCTTAACGGTCGTGTACTTTGGGTAAAAAAATTTGCATCCTTATAGAAAAACCTTCGTAATGCAACAATAAAGTTGAAACAATGGCTAATGATAGTAACATTTTACCTTGAGTTTTCCATGAGACGGTTATTGCCAGAAATTCCGCAAGATCTTCAATACCGAAATCCCGGAAAACTCTTGCGGGAATTTCCAATTACCACCATAATGTGAAAGAGATAGATAAATTGGTAACAATAATTTCTTTTGTCCCTTTTGTATAATCGTGGCAATGTTGTTGTAATTTTTCGGGTCGAGAACATTTAATGTATTTATTTTACAGAATTTTCTCAATTAAGCTTTATTAAGGTACGATTTTCCCTGCTAAACCGTATTGGAAAACGGCAGGGTATGACGGGAAAATAGATAAAATTTTATCAATATTTGCAACTTCTTCAAATGCATTCTTTAAAAAAAATTAAATGCAATTTTTCAATGGGTCGATAAACAAAAGAAATTATTAACAAAGAAACAACTTATTGAGGCTTTACGACTTACACTCGTTTATAGCGAGCGTTTTCACTCATTGGGAAATATGTCACTAAGTTAGAAATAGATCGGATCATTACGCAAGCGCATTGTCGACTTTAAAAAACCAATTTCAAAACAACGTAATACAAACTAAAATTAATTCCTCGGCTTCATGTGTGCTCCACATGTGTGTACTTTAACCAGCAATAAAGATAAATAAGTGAACGTGAAAACTTAATCGGGTTTTCATCAATTTAATACCAGAAATCGGTTATTACAAAATTTCAAATATTCAAACTAATCGAGAACGGGTTTATGGAAAATCTTTCATTATCGAGCATGCTAGTCTCACCATTGGCCTCATGATCAGGATTCCATTTACTTTTTGAAGCCACCACTTCAGTTCATTCAAATCTTATAAAAAATAAAGCCCATTAAAACAACTAAACACTTTTTTGTTTAAACAGGAATTATAACACAACAGGATAGTTCATGCCTTGTAAAAAAAAAGCAAAGCGTTTTTTACTAAACAAATTTTAAATCACGAAAATTTATAATTGAAACATGTTCATTGCACAGCAGGAGGATGTGCAACATGCATACACAAATACATGTGCATATGGTGAGTGAATGTGTGTTTGTGGCATTCCACTATACAACTTCTTCAAAGAAACCAAGCTATCATAGTGAACAATGACACCAACACCAACACTAACAACAACATTCAGCAAATAGTATCTAGGAACGAGAACGAACGTAGACGAAAAATAGTTAAAGCTAAGAGGGTTTCGGTTTTGCATGAATAAATAAGATTCAATGAATAACTGGGTTATAAATACTAAATATACAGGGTAACGACTTAGAAATTCACCCTTTATAATTTCCAACAATTTTTATTTTTCCTAAAGAGAAAATTTCGTTAAATTGCCCTGTGTATGAACAGTTTATGTTTTCCTTGTTTTGATTTTGTTTCTTGTGAGATTTTAGTTACTAAAACAAAAACAACAGCAACAACAAATATTTTGCCAAACTGTTTCAAGTATTTCCAAGTCTTTGTAATACTTTATGTGGTTGTCTTTCGAATGAATTTGATTTTAATTCTTTTTTATTTTTTGTTCCTGTTTCTTCCGTTTTTCTGTCGCACAACCGAAACACAAACGATTGAAAAATAAAAATTTTAAAAGACGAATACGGCGATGCCCTTAAATTTACCTTTAGCAGAGGCAGCATTTGCAGTGTCTAGTTTGCATACGAGGCATAGAAGCGAACATTGCCCTGCAGACAGCCAGGCAGGCAGGCAGGGTGTAACATGGAATAGGTGAAATAAGCACAAATTCCCCAAACAAATTTCCATGTATTCAAGCATGTGAATTTTATAGTAGAGTGAGTTTCTTTCTACAGTCATCTTTATTTGGTTCTTTAGTTATTCTTAGAATAGAAAAAGTTTTTTTTTTTAAATAAAATTATAAATGCAATGATGTGTGAAACGTGTTACAAACAAAGTGTCGCATAATAAGAAGTAAACAAGTTTTGCGTTTTATTCTTATTTGTGTTCTATTTCTTTTGTTTTTATTCAACAAAATGTTGCAAGGATTTGTTTAAGAGTTTTTTTTTCTTCTTACATGCTCGAATGCCCTACACAGTCCCAGAGTAGATACCCCTTTAGGATATTATTGGCAAAGGAGTTTGTATTTTTGAATCTGTTGTTTGTGTAATGCTGTGGTCCAAATTATCCATAAAAGCAAAAGAGTGGAAAGCATTAAGTGTCGAAAGCAAAAAACCTTAAATGATGTACCTACCTGTAGTTGTAGCTAGCAGACTAAATCGATTTGTTTCTAGTTTAAAATTAACAAATTCGATTAAAAACGGGAGTGGAGAAATTCGACAACGATTCGAATTCGAAATCGTCATCTATAATTTGCGTTAAATTTGGGTAAGACCAGTTGATGATTTAAAAAAATATCCGCTATGGTTACAAGAACCATAATATGTTCTTTACAATAATATATTGCTATAGCATAGGTTGTTTGAAAGCACTTGAAACATTAGTTTAGTTCGCGATAAACAAGTTACTATTTACATTTAATTATAAAATGATTTCCAGCCATGAAACTTGCAACATGGTTAAGTTGAGCAATACAAGTTTTACTAAAGTTCTAACCACAAAATAGTTGAACAATACGAAAATAATATAATAACCCTAAACATACAAAGTTATTAATAATATTAAAGATCATACATATATTAAGCATTCGAAGGCTTTAGTCGCATGTGTTCGAATCTCAGCCCCTGCCAATTAACTTATAATTAAACTTTTTACTTCTCCAAATTTCCAATAGGACCATATCATTATTATCTACAGTAATATGATTTGTTTTTAACCATATAATTAAATCATAATATGTTTTGTTTGTGCCAGAAGAAAAACAATATAAAAAATTGAGAATACTATATATAAAACATAACCCTGGGATACCTGATCTTGATCGTGCTAAATCACCCAAAACCAACAGCGTGAACTATCGTCGGCTTTATGAAGATTCAAGGTTTTCGAAGATTTCGGCGTATGAATGAATTATATTTTGATAATAAAACAGGCTCGTAATTTTTTTAAATCTTTCAACGTAATGCCAACAGAGAACAATTCGAGTGCAGCGTATTATTCGTTGGAGCCAACGTTGCATTTGAATCATTTGGGGAAGAGGTGGGAGACGAGATAAGAACGATGAAAAAATAATCATAAACTGATAACGATTTGCTGTGGCCAACGCTCGCCGTCAAATGACCCAGACGCCAATTTTTTCCATTACAACTACAACATTAGGGTCTTTTGTATGGCATGTAGCGTCGTTATCTTGTTAGAACTACAGGTAGGATATATTGACGTTGTCGAACTCTGCCCACCGAAAACATTGCTCTGTTTTGAGGACCACTTACAGTAACAGTATCTCTTTTGGCATTTAGAATGGAAGTAAGAACCGGCTGCCATACCATGAAGCGCACCAATATTTGTAGATACAATGATGCTTGTTGGAACACTTGTGAATTATGTTTCCTGCCATAACTTCAATTTTGCTTGTTAGAATAGTCGATCAGAGCTAAAAAATTAGCTTCGCCAAAATGTGGATCTCCGGCCAAAATTTTCGGCGCCCAATTGGCGAATTTACGAAGTTTTCTATGGTCTTTCGTCTTTAGTTCTTGCGTCAGCACAATCTTATATGGACTTAGACCCAAATCCAAGCAGGATTTTACTCTCTGGCGATGCCCGAATCTATATTTCAAAGTAATCTTCAACACTGGCTGTTACCTCTGCTTTGTTTTCTTCATTAGGCATCAGTCTCCGTCTGGTTGATGTCTGAAGGTCCAAAAGAGTCTAACTGGTTTATGTGTTATCTGTGAATTACCCTAATAGAACGAAATTAATAATTTTACATACCTTAAGTATTAATTTACACACAAATTGTTTGTCTCATTGGAACATATATATTATTTATAACAACAAAAACTATCGGCATGACCGGGCATGCATGATCATGTTGCTAGCTTAAAATTCATAAACTCATCGGTATGCATATTAATTTGCTTATAAATTATCGCTTATCAATTTATTGCGCAGATAAGAGGAACTTCTAATATGAACTTTAAATTTTAGGGGCAGCTTATGTTTTATACATTTTTGTTTCTTAACAAATTATCAATTAGGGATGAACTTCAAATTTTTGTGCATGCATGATCATGTTCGATTAGTTTTTGTTATCATTGTACTAAGAAGAAATTAGTTATTATAAAAAAGGGGAAAGGAAAGTATTAAAAATAAGGCAGTATAAATAGAGATCGAAAAGTAGAAAAACGTCGTTTCGAAAATAAAGTTCCCAGAAATCATAAACAAAATCAAAATTAATATAAATAATAAATTATGGGGGCTTTTTATATATAAAATGAAAAATAAGAATAAGGACCAAATTAAAACTTTTAATCGCTGTCAAACTTTTCCACGGTGCGACGAATTATCTGCACACTGAAGATATGATGACAAATGATCTCAGGACAAAATTCTCGTTGTTTATTTTTAAACTGAACCGAAATTTCGGCACCATTTTTTTGTTATTCCACACGTTGGGCAGGCGTGAAACGACGACTGATGACATTATAAAGGCTTACTGATTAGTTCGACAGCTTCTGACATATAGCAATAAGATTGATTGTTAATCGAATAAAATTATTTTATTAATTTCGTTCTCTATGGAGCTGCAGTTAAAATTGATTGCTAAGCTTTTTTGAACTTTCAATTCACTAGGACCAAACTGAATTGGTAAGCCACAATATACTGCCTAAGTTTCAAATGTTTGTGTGTAGTAATCCTAACAAATCTTCACTACCAACTGGCAAACGAAGTGATAAAACTTGTTATCACAAAGTATTGTCTTATGGTTTATTTTCATACTAAAATCGTTACTTGAAACAATTGTGAGAATTTCTGCTATTGTCCATTTTTTCCCGGGCTCATTTCTCATTATAGACGAAAGGAATAAAATTAGCAGAAATATAAGATTCATTTTAACACAATCACATGATTACTAACACTAATACAACTCCGAGTACAAATGGCAACTATTATATTTTTTTATAAGTGGGGAGTGTGTATGTGTGTGAGTGTGCGTGAGTACGTGTGTATTCAGAAGAGGCCTTTGTATTAGAGTGGGTGTTTGTTTGAATAATTGAGAAAATTTTGCTTTAACAACCAACAACAATCCAGCAATTGTTAGTCGCTTAAGTGTTCTAGCTTCATTTTTGCGCTACTTTTTGTAGAGATTCTTTTTTTATTAAATATTTTTTTAGATTTATTTGTTTGCTGAAGAGCATCACGCAAGTGTTTTTATTTTGTTTTAAATTTTTATGAATGAATTTTTTTGCTTTTGTTTGTTTTTCTATTATTTTTAGTTTTTATAATGCAGCAAATACCAGTAGAGAACGTAAAAAAAAGTAACAAAAAAAAAGAACAAAAATAATATAAAATATTATACTGCGTTGAGTTCTTTCTTATATGATTTGTTTTTCTGCTCATTTTGTACGTGTTTAGAATAATAGTTTGAAAATTGTTTTTCATTTTACCTCCCACCGTCGGAATGTGAATGTGTTTTTTTTTCTTTCTTTTTTCTCATATTTTTGGTGTCATATTTTTGTGCTAAAGAGTTCAAGCAAATAAAAAAAAACTATTAAAGCAAAATAGAAAAAAGACAGGTCTTAGTTGATACAAACAAATTGAAGTATCAGCAGCTTTAAGTAAAAAAAAAAAATATGTATTTAACAAAATTGTCCTTTATCACTTTTCGTACAAGTTCTTATGCGTTTCGTTTCGCTTAGTTTCGCTTTGCTATTCTACACGAAATACAACAACAATGTTATGAACCATTACAATAACGACAAGATTATCTTGCGAAACATTATACATCGTTAAAGCGTTGCACGGATGGATGCTTAGTAGAACTCTCCATCAGCCTGTTGGCCATGCAAATAGGATTAGTGAAAAAGTCCCTTAATTGAATTTTATCGGTTGGATGCTGTAGGGCTAGAAAATATTTTCTGTAATGCTGGTATAACAATCTATTCAAAGAATTCATGGCCTTAAATTCGCTATTAAGGTAAACAACAATTTGTGAATAATAATAATCCAGCTAAATTATTTCCTGAGTGCAGGATTATTCCTTACCGTAAGTGGTAACGCTAGAAAAATGTCTAAATGTTTGATTGAGTACCACTTCACAGGTGGGTTTTCTGAAGATGGAAATTTATACTATTAATCCGAAAATGAAGGATTCAACGTAAACCAGGCCATTGCTAAAATTCAGTCGGATCTAGGCGCCATAGAAATTTGTATGTCTTAATGAAATTTTCAACAAAATCAAAAAAGGAAAATGATTACAATTTGTATTGTATTGGAAAGAATAAATGATATCAGACACTCGTTCACCACGACCACGCATACACATGTCGATTCTATTATCGACATCGTGCTTCACATTTTGGCAAAAACACCAGAAAAACAGCCGACCTTTTTCGTTAATCACGTCAGGGCTGCTAGCGATTCGAATGGCTCCATTAAACTTTATCTTTAAAATAGCCCCAGGAAATTTAAATCGCACGATCGGGCGGCCAATTAACATCTCGATTTCGTGAAATGAACCTCTTGGGAATTTTGGTGTGCAATAAATTTATTGTTTCGGTGGCTGTGTCTTGTTTAGCTGTTTACATACATATCTCAATAGACTGATCCATTCATCGTAACAACATTTCCCAAGGATTTTTCTAAAAAAAAAAATGGTCCAATCACTGTCCACATACTGCCTATGACAGCGATACGTTTAGCATTTAAACATTCTCAACAATCGCTCTTACAAATTCAGAATCCCAAATGCGCGTTGTTGTCTAGACAAGCAAAAATAGGCTTCGTGTGAAAAAAATATCTCAGTAAATCTACAGCGAAATGTAAGGTCACCCGGTCAAAGGGTCAAATCTTGCACCAGTTGCACCTTGTAAGGATTTAAAACCTTAAACGAAATTCGCCTTTGGTCGTTGTTAATAACCCCAATTACCAACACTGAGAAGAAAATTAATTATTTCGCCCGTGATTCTACTTGTTATCAACTTGCCTTAAGAACGTCGAGGAATTGAAAAATTCGGATCAATGGAAACAAGACGCTTTCGCTTAGCCCACCGGGTTCAACACGTGTTGATTGTTGTTGGTACATTTTGTAGTAAACCAGTTGACTAATATTTAACGATTAAGTTCTTAATAGCGGTCTCAGACTGACGCTTATGTAGACCCAATATTTCACGAATTTTATGAATTGTAACCTTTACAGACCAACCATTTTAATGGCTGAGTAAGGGGTAACTCCATTTAGATGTAATAAAATCAAAAATTGTGCATCGGCTATAGAAAAAAATTAGATTCTTGTCTTTTTCTATTCTGTAAGCCTTTTTAAAAATTTAAAAACTTTCAAATTTTGCATGCAAAATATTTTCTTGCGCCACTATTTTCTCGATATCTTTGACACCACTGTACAGATTTAAACATAACGTTAGCATAATGCTGTCAAATGGGGCAAACCGCTACCAAATTATGTTATACTAATATATGTCGTGCTATTTCCTTAGTTTTGGAGATAACGATTTATCTCGGAACCCAGAATTAATAAAACAAATGTTGTGGAGGTTTGCATTCATCACCCCAAATAACAGAAGAAACAACTTTCAGTTTCTGCAGTCGAAAACCTTGTTTAGTTGTATATTAATCAAAATTCCTAGTGCCTTCACTAGAGCTTTATATTAATTAATTTGACATGGTCTGTGAAGCAACTTTGTTCTTCCTGTAGAAGTTGGCGGATAAAAAAATTCGCTATTAGAGTTTCCAGCTGCTACTAAATGTTAATTTTCCTTGCTCTGAAAGAATTTTAATAAGAGAAATACTGATTTGTATAAATTACATTTTAGCTGTAGAAGTAATCTGCCTGACTGGCGGCTAATTTACACTTCCAAGAATGGAATTGCAAAATTATTTTTAATCACAATTCGCCTACAATTCAAATATGATTTTTGATTACAAACAATTCGCAAGTTCAAACATACTAATGCATCACTCTACGCGATACACCTAAAATTGTTTACTATAAAACTTCAGAAATATGTTGTCTTGCAATGACTTGAAGAAAACATACCTGACAGTTCGTGCAATAAGCTGCCTTTCGCAATAACCATAATTTATCTGCGAGTTGTTTAAAGTGTTTGTATCTTTTTTTTTTAAACAACAATTTTTTATGTTGTGTGTTGTATTGGGTGTTTTGTACTCAACTCATCATCTTTATCGCTAATATTTTTTTCTTTCTTCCTACTTGTGCTGCTTTAAACTTAAGCAATGTTGTTCTTACAAGCCACTCTGTACTTGTATCCTTAAATAAGCAGTTTCTGTAAACAAACAGGCCAAATAATAACAAGAGTAGAAATAATAAGCAAACTCTTAAACGAAAAAAAAAGAAAATCAGTTGTTACATCAAAGTATGTATGTTGAGTACTTGTTGTTGTTGTCCTATAAAATATTTACAATTATTAGTCTTCTTCATTTTCTACTTGTTGTAAGGTTTTTTCACTCTATGCAGCAGCTTGAAGAGGTTCAGATTATTAAGCTTCCTTTTAAAGTAAAATTGTTTACTTTCTTTTTCTAGTACCGAGCGTCTGTTTTGAGTCTGTCTAATGATATTTTTGGCATGTTGTGTTTGGTCGATTCTTGTTCGTTGGAAGCGAGAAAATATCTAAGTACGAAAAAATGAAATTTAAATGCTTTTTCATTATTATTTTAGAACGTTTTTTTGTGGCTTTTTGTTTTGTAGCATATTTTTAGGGGCTTGATGAGCTTTTAAATGTGTGTGTGCTTTTTTTACATTTCCGTTTCTACTTTGCAAGTTTGGCTACGTTTTTGTTTGTTTGTTTTCCTGATAAAGTTTTCACCTTCTTTTTTTCTCTTTATCAGTATTAACGAGTTTCTGCTTATTAATTTTTTATTTATAAACTATTTTTCTTCAACTTCTTGAATTTGCGTTTGCTTTTGCAAAGTCCTTTTGTGTTTGTTAGAAAAACTGGCGCAAGGAAAATATCCTGTAGTTTAAGCTTATTTTAATGAACTCGGGAGTATCAAAATGTGTTTTGAAGGAGTTTTAATCTTTATAAGCTGAAGTTTTGGAAAAGTGTTAAATAAAATTTTAATTTGTTATAATGAAATCTATTAATACACATTCTTCTTAATAAGTTCTTTAGTGAACAGCAACCATGATATTTTTATGCATAAAAAATATGTTTGGGGTTATAAATTCGAGCTTTATTATTCTGAGGTTTGTTAGATTTTAAAATTATATACAGACTTTATTGTGATTTTAGAGAAAACTTAGGTACAATCAAATAGCCGAAGGTGGGGAGGGAGGGTTTAGTGAAGAATAAATGCAGAAATACAAAACTATACTATTAGGGAAATATTTAAAAGGAAATATTTAGTTATTCCAGGTGAAAAGTGTCTGGGCTTATAGAATGGAAAAAAAGTTGAAAAGCTTCAATATAGAACGACTGAAAAGGTACATCGAGCCGTGTAAAAAAAAACTCCTTAAAGCTGAAGTCTTATATAAAAAAATAAAATAAGAATAAAATAATAAGTAGCTGTTCAGAAAATGATCTGTAAATAACTAAATTTCGCCTGATATAGTTTTAATGAAATACAGATCGTTTAACGATAAGATGAATTGAAAAGATACTGACTGGATGACTACGTCCGCAATTTGAAAACTAATGAATCCCACCGGAAATAAATAATACGAAAGTTTTCACTCCTAATAAGACAATTTTGTATACCAATGTACAATGGTAAAAATATTGACTTTCTTAACAGCTTCGATCATACCTGTTAAGTAATTATTAGTAATTGTAATGATTCATTTTTAGATTACTTTTATTTGAAAGTTGAAGTTTTTGATTAAATTACGATTACCCTTAGTTTTGCACTATTACTAATTGATTACGATTACAAAAACTCTAAAAGTAATCACGATTTCTCGAGATAACTAGCAAATAATCAAAAAGAATCTAAAGTAATCAGAAAAATTATTTGACTACATTTTGTTTATTTTTAGAATATATTGTATTAATTTTATTTGTTGAAAATAAAAAAGGAGAAATATAAAGTTGAGAAACTTTATTTTTTGCCATTTGATGGAATGGTTGATTCAGAAAATAATCAGCAAAATATTAAGAATTTCCATATATGTTTTCTCCTGTTGAACTGATTAGACCCAAACAATTTTTGTGACACTTATTTTACTTCAAATACTGGTTGAATGGCATGTTTACAAAAGTCTCTGATCATTCGTGCACTTGATACTGATATTCAATATCTGTGTGAGTGGAAAACGCTTTGAAGATAATTGAAAAGCATTAAAAGTAATCTTTAAAACACGAACTATTTTTTTGTATCTTTTTGAATATTTGACAAGAAATCTGCAGTAATCCTAATTATTTTTACATTATTTCAATTATAGTCAAAAATATCTTACCAGTGAATTATATGATCATTACGATTCTTTTCAAAATGTGCTCTAACAGATAGTTACTCGTAATGGCAATTTATGGCTTAGACGACAGTAGAGGATTTTCACGCAAAGAAAACACATGATTAAGTCATGAATACGCCAAATATATTATGTTCGCTTCAAACATATATTGTTGAGGCAAACATATAATGGTTGTCTGAATATATTCCAAAATAAAAATTGCAACAATCTGTACAAAAATAATACAGTAATTCCACCCATAAAGTAAAAATTATTTAATATCATACATTGCATGATGTTCTCAAACTCGTCTGAATTATTTTCTTTTATTCTTGATAGGGTCAACTAGTTATTATCTACAAAAATATTTTTGATTTGATTACAAAACCATATAATTAAATTATAATGTGTTGCCCTTAGATTTTGTTTACCTCAACCATATTTTTCCATGCATGTGGGCTTTGTGATTATTTTTACAAGTCGGCTCTAGAGAACGCCAAAGTAAAAAATCTCAGGTGTCAAAAAACTTTCCATACTCTGAAATGGATATTTAATAGAAATAATATACAGCAGTGGCTGTAGAGGTTTTTCTTTTAAGAAGTTTTAAAATCCGAATTTTAAATGGATTTTTACGTTCCAAAATTAAAACCCATTATTTTTTTTTTTTTTTGATATTTCTCGAAACATTTTTCAATTTCTTTTACATGACAAGCTGTGCAGAGTTCTTGAGCATAAACTTTTCTTGTAATTATTTTTAGGGGTGCACCCTACTATAAGCATTGAGCAAATTATGAAAAAATTCATAAACTTTCATTAAATCAATTGCTTCATGGTCGATTATGTCGCTTACAAAATATTTGAATATTTCTTTAAGGATGAGGACCACAGTGGGCATGGTTTCGAATCTTGAAAATTTAAAATGTTCTCTATTTAATACAAAACAAAAGTTTTGGTCTTAAACGTCAGCATAATTTGCATTATTTATTTTACATCCCCTTTTGGAATGAATCTGCTATGCTGCGAGATTCTTGTAAAAGTAGGGAGTAATTTTAAGGATACACAAGATATAATTTATTTTAGATAATGAAATTTAATATCGTGTTCCTCTAAATTGTACAAATTTAAACTGAAACAATCCGCTAAAGCCTCATGTGTTTATCAAGCCTTTTTTTCCAAAGTTTGTTTATTTGAGGCCACTGACCGATTAAATTTCTAAGTAAAATAATTAAAACGAAAAGAAAGACATCAAAACTACGACGAATATGACACTTAAGAGTTCAAATACCTTTTAATTGTAGGCGTAGTCGTGTCATGTAAAATAATCTTTTGCCATTTACTTCTTCTTGCTGAATCTAAACCTAAGACAGAAGACTTAGAAAAATATAAAAAAAGACAAAAAAAAAAAAGAAATAGAAATAATTGTAACTAACAGTGACATGAATGAATGGAACAAATAAAAATAGAAATAAAATATAATGAAAATGCTAAGAATAGATTCATTGTAGGCTTTTGTGGGTCTAAACAGCAATGACAGCAAGCGTTTTTTATTCTTCTTTTATTAGACATTAAGTCTACTCAGCCGACTCGAACTAAAGACAACATTTATTTACCACTTTCTCGTGCAACCGTTTTTTTTTCAAGCAATTTTTCTTACTGGCAAAATTTTCTAAGGCGAAAATACAAAATACACAATTTTATTGAAATGAAAAAAAAGTGGAAACAAATTTTGTTCATCATCATGCCCGTTTTACACAGACTGTGTCAGTTTTTAAAATGTTTTAATTTTTTTTTTTCACAGCTCAAATTGCAGCTGAAAAAGTGTAAGAAACAAGTGAAAAATAGTTTATTTTGCAGAAAGAAAAACAAGAAACAAAAAATTAAGCAGAATAGATAAAAGAAAAATAAGTAAAATTTATTCGAGCACAATTTGAAAATCTTTTAAGTAGCACAAACAACTAAGAATTGAAATGACTGACACGACATACTATCAGGCAGACAGACAGACAGACAGACGGTAAAACAGACAGGCGCTTGGTTGGAAAGAAAGAAAGACTGATATAAACAGTAGATTGGCTGCTTTTGAAAGATAATACGAGTAGCTAACTAAATTCTCAAGCAAACAGTAGAGCCAAAAATATGACACAGTAACATCAGAAATGTCTATCAAACATTAACCCTTCAGGCAAGTAAATTTAATGATAAAATAGGAGGACGTACGTACAACGCACCCAGTGACACATGTCAAGCAAAAAATTTGGATAAAACAAAATAAATGCTTCTTTGAAATCAGGGCCCAACAATTAACTTAAACACACACACAGTTGTTGGGACATTACCTACAAAGTGACATAAGCCCGATGTTGTATCGCTGTAATTTTGTTTTTGGATTATGTTTATCGCTTGTCTTACCATTTTCTCGTAAAGACTCTAGAGTCTGGAACGGTTAAATCGGGCGATCTTGCCAGCCAGTGCAAATCGTCAAAATGAGAGTTCACGTGAGCCTGATATTTAGCCTTCAGAATTTCGTTTACGGTTCATCTAGTAAGTGCCAGTGCTCCATCCTGTTCAAATCACATGTTCTTCAAATAAAATTCATCAAATTAAGGAAGGAAAATGTCGCAAAAATGAGCAAGGCTCAGTAGTGGCCGTCGGCTGGCAGGCAACTGAGTGCACTATTAAAAGTTCGGTCATATAGCTCCTCGCAGGGCCGACTGGTAACAGGTTACTGTCTCCGCAAGGAGCCCGGCTTAAATTAACAGTATTTTATAAAAAATCCCTAATCCACGTGGCCAAGAGGGTGCTTGGTGTCAAGAATGTAAACTCTTGATACCAGTCTATATCCATTTTTAATACAGACTTACCCATGCAAATGGAGTTTGACGGAACATCTTTTTCTCTAATGCAGGGATACATCAGGAAGCCTCGCAAGAGGCGGTGGGGTTAGAAGAAATATCGGTTTAAGTTTGCCAAGGGAGGTATCCGGAAGAGATGGATAAGAATGTCTCGCGACGGGTGGATGGGTCAGTCGCCAAAGATACTCCGGCGGAAGAGGTTTAGACGGTAGCGCACATTGTGTGTGAACGCCAAACGTTGGCTAGTAGAAGGCTTAGGACCACGAACAGACACTTGTTAAATATGAACGCCATGGAGGACCTAAGCCTTGGGCAAATGCTGGCAGTTACAGGAGAGTCCGTGATGAGGTAGAAGGCCGAAAGTTGCCAGTCGACAGACGAGAGTAAAGGAAAGTGTGGGGGAAGACACTCGAATGAGAGTAAGGTAGTCGAAAATAACAAATCAGTTGGCTGAAGTCCATTCGAACAAAGAAGAGGTTCGAAAAGGGACCCACATAGTTTCAATATAACCCCTACATAAACACTCAGTAGTGATCGTTGTTTACAGCAGTCGCTAGGCCCGATGGCGCCTCCAGCGTAAACAGCACAGCATGCAGTAAGTTTAAGCGGCTGGGTCAAATCTACGTGGGTTATACACGGATGTTCCACTGTGATGGAATAGGGTCTCGTCCCTTATGAAGATTTTATGTTCCGCATTATTTCTACCGAGAGCATGCTCTGCAACCACAAGTCGTCTATATTTAATTCGAGCCTAAAGAAATTGGTGGTCATTGATCTCTGAGGGAAGCCGCCGACGGTGGTGGAACCTCCACCATCGTGGCTCTCAAAGAGGTAGAGACCAGTAGTTTGTGAATGCATTGCCACCTGGTGTGTGTTGGCATCGAGCAGCCATTTCCATACTACACTTTTATCATATTTTTTCATAAGAACTATTTATAAGCTCAGTTTAAAGAAATTTATTAATAATTTTATTTGCCAAAGAGTTGTTAAACAATTTAAAAACTTTTAATAGTTCAAGCTTTGTGTACAAATCAAAGAAAGAAAAAAACTTGTTAACGTTTAATGCACTTCTCACATATTTACTTTTATTTACAAGAACGCTAAAAGCGAAAGGAACATTTGCCTTTTTGCTGGAGTTTTTTCTTTGCATATTTTTTGTTTGTTTTGTAAATAAATTTAAACACATTCACATGCAACAAGAATTCCTTTTTACTACACAAGTGACGACAACATTCATATAAAATATTTAAATGCACACAAATCTACAGTCAAATTTATAGCACCCACACGCATTTGTGCACCCACTCAAAAAAGAAAGAAAGCCACACACACTCCCTCACACACTCCCTCACACGCATCAAAGACGCAGCACATGTGCCTGTCGAAAAGGACACCATTTGTGCAGTGCACTTTTTTTTGCCTCCCCATTTGAAATGCATGCAAGACGAAAAAAATATGCATTTATGAAAAATTGTATAAATGTGTCCGTAAATATGAATAAATATTTGCAAAGTAAATCTTAGACTGTTGTAAAATGTGAAATGTAGAAATGAGAGAGAAAAAAACCGAGTTAAATTGAATGCAGCTTAAAAAGGACAAAAAGAAGGAACAAAAAAAAAATAAGTTGTACAAAAACAAACATGTTTATGATGAATGTTTAACACAGCATTTAAGGAAGAATTTACATGAAAAGTAGAATATAAATAAATACACAGAGCGGCTACAATTAGAGATGAAATAGAAAGGGGAAGTATACTAATACGTGTGTACGAACAAACTCAAACACGGATTAAAATGAATTTACTTGTCAGCCAAATGAAAGGCAGTGGGGCTTTATTACGTTTATTTATTTTTATATGTCAATTTTAAATTATTTTGGGATTAAGCATGATATATCTTTTGTAAATGCTGGAATTAAGGGGCTTTTTAGAAGGGTCATTTACTTAAATTATTGATTTATTTATTATTTAATGGCCGATGCTTAGGGCTTGACATTTATTAAATGCATAAAATACAATCATTTATGTTCTCTTGTAGGGTAAAATAAACATTGTTGCTAACGTTCAAATACGAATGTTGGTGAAAGAGGTAGAGAGATTTCACCTAAAGGGTTTTTAGGCACGCACAATTTAATTTAATGTGAAACCAAAATAAATAAAGTTACAAAGTTAATCGTGCGATTTTACTCCGTTTGAGTTTCTTTCAGTTTAATTTGCAATTAGGCCACAGACCACATGGGCCCAAGCCATCGCTGAAGCTAATTAACGCACCAGACTCATCGCTAAGTGAAGCTCGCCCTTGCACTGCTCTGCAATGCTTTGACGTTGGTTTAAACGATGTCACATTTCACACATTATAGGCATTTTAAATACGTGAATAGCAACAAGTTCATTAACATCCTGGTATTCTAACTTTTTGAACTTTTGACATTAGACAATTTCGTTATCTTTAGGTAAACCCATATAAATGACTTTCATACTCGCGACATCAAGTTGCCACTTTACTGTCCCTTTGTGGTATAAAAAGTGATTTTTTAAATTTTATTTTTATTACGAATTTCTGATTAGTGTGTTCTTGTCTGAATTATAGCAGGGTGGGCCGGTAGTAATAATAACTTCCAATTGCTATATTTTTGAAGCTGTCAAAGTTACTAACACACACAAACATTATAAAATATGAGTTTTGTCCTTAGATCGTTCGTCATCGTGACTTGACGAGAGCGCTAGCAATTCGTAGCACCGTAGGAAAAGCGCGTAAGTACATTATTTCACACTTTAAGCCACAATAATATTGGGCGCGTAGAAGAACCAAAAACCCGCAAAAAGTCATATTTTTGGATAAAATCCATTTTGGGGTCACCGTCTAAATCCAAAAGCAGAATTACCATTAATGAAGCGGATACAATCGTAGCATCACTGCATCCACAAAAATTGGGTGTTTGGTGCTGGTTATCGTTTGGCTGCATCATCCGATCATCCTTTATATCTTTCTTAATGATGATGCAAGCACGACCAAATCGAAAATTTGGCGACTGGATCACCTCAGGGGGTGCGTACATCAATTGACCGTCCGAATCAAACGACTCGACAACCCTCGATTATTTGCCGGAACAATGACTTGAAGCACTGCCAGCCAAGCCTAGGCGCCTATTTGAATGATGTGCACTTTGATATATAATCTTAAAAATAAAGCCAAAACTCAATTATTGTGTTAAAGCAAAGTTAGATTATTTTATAAACATAATGGTAGAACTGAACGACAGATTATGTCAAGCAAATCCACATTTGCATTTATGGCCTCATCTGACGATCACCTTAACGTGATCGTGTGGCTTTAATCCATTAACCACCACCAACTCCCATATCGATCATGCACAACAATCTTCTAGCTGTCTACCACTGCGCCCGTAAGGGGCCACCACTTATCGTTCACATAGCTACTTGCTTCAATGGTACTGACCCCAGTAGTTACAACAAGTAGGACTTTAAAAATCCTCTTCTACAACTTTTATGCTTAACTCATTGCATTGAAGTGATTTAAAGGTAATAGAAACTTATTTGAAGTTTATTTTATTTAATAATAATTTCCTCTTTAAAAGTACAGGCCCTTTTTCATGCTTCAGCTTAACAATTATCATAATTGTTAACATGAGTATTTTGTTAATATTGTATGAAAATTCTCAAACATATTTGCAAAGTTATTTATTTAAAAGAAAACAAAAAGAATTATAGTGCAACAGTGGTAAAATTTGATACAAATTGAATTTAAACCAAATTATAAAAAAACTAAAGAGAATAATCAAAAAGTGAAGGGAGGGGATTTTACATACATGCCGCAAAGCAAAACTTTGACTCTGACATCATATCTTCGAAAGGCGCACCAGACAGTAACTCTTTGAGGATTCCTTCATTTCTGGGAAATCTTTCTGGGAATTCACTATTTCCGAATACTGCGAGTTTCCTTGTTTATAAATCTGTTGAGGCAAAAATGAGCCTCCATCACTGAATACATTTTTCTTCGAAAAACCAACAATCCAAATTTTTTTCTTTACAGGGTGATCAACGAAGCTATTTAACCGGGTTTTTCGAGCTTTAGCATTCGAATTTTATGACATGCCGATTTTTTAAATGTCGAATAACTTTTAGCGGTTAAATAACCGATTTTCGGTTTATTTTATTCTGATTTTTTTACTAAAACGTACAAGTTCTTATTTCCTAGTGTAAAAAGCTTTTCATACTTTTTAGTATTTAAGTGAATTTGAATTGCCACAGTCAGAGAAAATTGCACAGTTTGTATAATAGAGTGCTACCGATTGGAATTGGGATCATACGTAAGATTTTCAGAGTTGTAATTTTGAAATATTTACTGCCAAAACTCATGTGTGGAATAAATTTCCTGCAGAAGTCTTTCCTGCCTCTTTCAATATCGGAATCCCCCTACCTTTATACTTCTTTCCTACGTCCAACAGCACTCAGTGGTCATCTTCTGTGTGCTGGTTCAATAAAAAACAACAAAAAATTTTCAAGCAAAGTGATGATGACTTTATAAAAAGTGATTAACTAGTTTTTTCATAACTCTAAAAACCGAAACCGGTTCTTGATACTTCAATTATTCGAAAACCGGTTTTTAGATTATGTCGAATAATCGATCAGTAAAGTAATACTTCAATATTTAGAAAATATTTGCAAAGTAAAACTATTTAAAACTATTCTTAATGGGCCTAGGCGATATGTTATCGGAAGCTTGTGTTGGGTAAAAGTTGCAAAGCAAACCTTTTTGATGCTCTTGGGCTTTATTAACTATTTCTAGACATAAACTAACGGAAAAAGAGTTAAGCTTGCAGGAATTAAGTCTTGATTATTTTCCAGAATTGGCCATGTATCGCTTGTCTTCGCGTTTTTAAGACATGTCTGTGCAAATTTGATATAACAAGACATAATTTTTCGGGGGCCTATCGCTTGTTCTTTAAGACCCCTGAGTATTAATCAGTTTGTAGAATTCGCTTTCTTAGTTTTTGAAATAAAGGGTAGTTGGTTATAATTTTTTTGCAAATCAAATCAAATTGCAATTGCTGCTAATTTTGCTAAATTTGTGTGTTCTTTACTGTAAAAAAGTCTGATACAAAAGAATATTCGAAGTTGCAGTTTAAAGTCTTTTTTACCCTAATTAAGTATTCATTTCAGAATAGTGATCTTGTAAACATTTAGTTATTTTTTTTAATTAAAAAATGTTCTTATCTCTTTAATCAGAGCCAGTTACATATTATCGCTTTTTCCCCATCAAACCCACTGTTCGTTATACGATGATGAGTTTATTCAATTGAAAACTTCTGCTTGACTTTTTTTCAAGTAGACACATTTAATGAATATTAAATTGGTCGAAAGTATTGGCAACAAAAAATTCTACGAAGTCAAATTTAACTCTTCACTTTTCATGCTTGAATTTGTGCAAATAATATTATTTTCATTTTTACATTTCAGATGTTTATTAAAATTACTCTATTATTGGGCAAAATTTTTCTTTGTTTGTTATGTAAACCTTAATTAAGGAGAATATTTTTTTCGACAATTTATACAGTAACAATCAAAATATATGAAATTGAAGTGAAGTATGTATGTGAACTTAGTGAAATATTCAGCATGATAACGATATGAAAAATGAAGCCAGGATTGTAAAGGGTTTGTTGGCAGCAAGACAAGATACTTCAACAAACTTTGCTGCTAATTAAAGACACTTGTATGCACTGACACTTAGGGATTTATATTACAAAACGCAAGGCAGCGCCAAAATTTATATGAAAAAGAAAAACAAATCTCAAAAATGTTTATAATTTTTTTATTGCTTTCTATTAAAATGTTTGTGCCTATGAACGCCATGCAACAAGAGCATTAATTTCCTTCTCAAAAGCGCAGAAATTTGAATTAGAAACAATAAAAAATTTCCTAAATTTACTTTGGTTTTGCACATAAATTCTGGCGTTTCCTTACGTTTTATAAAAGAAGGCTCTTAATATTAAAAAGCCAGATTGCCTCAATGCTTTCATAGTTAGGCTACCTTTACACTATCTGACTTATCGTCTAATTTTAGTACCTAAAGTGTCTAATATACATCTTTTTAATTTCTCATCTGAGTTCAATTCAAACACTCGGATATCATAAAGACAACTTAAAGGTCACTTCTCTTGTTCCTTCAGCAGGTTACTAACGAATATGTGTATTAAGTTTTCTACATGAAAACAAAATATGATATCAGTTGCCTATGTTTTCACCATCACTGTAAAAAAAAAACATAAAAAGTTCCAAGTAATTTATTTCTACATTTATATCTTTTTGTAATCTCTTTCAGATTAAAAATAAATTTATTTCCAAAAAATGGGTAAAAAAGGAAAAATAAATTTGTTCTAAACAAACAAACAAACAAACAGACAAACAACAATAAATACCAAAATGCTGTTGTCTGATTATGATATGCCGACAGACACTCAACACCAGAGAGACAGAGATGGAGAGAGCATACTCGTATATTGAACAAGTGTAATGAAACGTCATAGAAATTTATGATCTAAAGTCTACAAATAAAAGAATTTTTTATATAAAAATACTGTTACACACTAGAAAAATATAAAATATAAATTGTCAACAAAATGCAATTGTATATAAAAGCCAACAAAAACAACATGAAACAAATGACTAATTCTATTCTACACTACGACCGTAGCTGCAACGACAACTGAAACAAAAGCAAATTCATATGAGAATAAATGTGAAATCATGTAATAAAAATCAACAAAAACAAATTTATTTAAGTGAACAAAAACTAAGAAACAAAAAAAAATATTGTTTTAAAAAACAATAACAATAAAGGATTTTTATTATTTAACAAATAAAATTAAAAATAAAAAAACTAAAGAAATTCATACCATCTAACAAAGATTCTTCTAAATATTTGTGAAATTGCACAACAAAACAACAAAATTTATTGTAACTTAACCACCGAAATAGAGAAAATGGCAAAAAATAAATATTTAATTGTATATAAAAATTTAAATAAATAAAAATGTTAATAATATTTATTTGCAACTGCAATAAATCAAAATAAAGAAGTGTAGGGCAGCTATTAGACACAAATAAAATAAAACCACAGTAACCAACCATAAGCAATATCTATCTATATGACATTGGAACTTCGACAATCTATGAAGGACTTGTACAAAAAAAATCCACTAAAATCAACTTCAAATGATGGCTTTGCGTATTTCAGCGAAATATAAACATCATATAGGACTGTTAATTTATGGTTTCACGGGCCTCCTGCTGCTGACAACAGCAACATCTTACACTTTAGCGGGCCGTTTATTTGGTAAGTTTTAATTCCGAAATGTCTTTATGTTTTACGACTTAATCAAAACGCTTAGATTGGCTGGCGCCGTATGAACATTTTTTCATCTTCGAAAGCTCGCAGTTCTTGACATGAAAAATAGCGAAATTTTCTTTTTTGTATGAAGAGTGAAGTTATTGCTCCTCTCAATGTTCTGATACAACCACAAGCGAGCACAATTTGCCGCAGCAACAAAATTACCTTTTTAGAAAAAATGCTATTTTTAAAATACAAAGTTTTTATAAGAAAACAAAATACTGTTTATTCAAGAATATAATTTTTTTAATTTTGAAATATGAAATTAAAAAAATTATTTGCATTTAAACAACGAACTTGTGACTTAAAGAAGGCACATTTCACAAAAGTTACCTTCTGAAACTGGCATTTTTACTTTGTATTTGTAAAAGCAAGCTATTACTTACATAGGTACTTTTATGAAATGTACTATTTAAAACAGTACTTCTCCGCGAAATCCCATTTTTATTACAGATTCTACTTATGTAACGCAAGTTTTACACAAGTTACTTGGTATAAAATACAGTTTTTAACTCAAGTCACTCGTAAATAAGTTACCTTTCATAAAAGATACTGCAAGAAAATGTACTTCTTTGGAAAACCTGTACAAACTACAGACTCTTTCGACGTAAGGCAAGTTTTACGAAAGATAATTTGAAAAAATTTACTTTGTAAATAAGGTACTTTTTACAAAAAGTACTATTTGAAAAAGGTACTTCCGCGTTAGGGAAACTTTTTGTTACAGGCTTTTCTTTTATTAGATGCACTTTACAAAAGAGACTTTGTAAAAAAATTTACTTTTTACAATACATTATGTTTAAATAAGACTCGATTCATAAAAAGTACTTTTTAAAAAGGTTCTTCCTGGCAAAATCTTTTTTTTTTTTAATACATGTGCGTCCTACGAAAGACTAGGTTAAAAAAAGATACTTTGTACAAAAATTTAACTTTCCACTTTGCACAAAAATTTAACTGTCACCTGTAAATCAGGTATCTTTTATAACAAGTAAAAGGTACTTTTTTGCATAAGCTCTGTTTTGTTACAAGCTGGCTGGTCTTATAAAAACAGATTTAGCAAAATGTACCTTTTTCAGAAAGTTCTTTGTACAGAATGTAGTTTGTGCAAAATTTACTGTATACAAAACGTACTTTTTTGAAGAAGTACCCTTTAGGAAATCTAACCTTCCTGCGCTCGTTGTAAATAAGATAAAGTTTACACATTTTTTTATCACGCCCCATATATGTTGCTGTATGTTAAATGGCTTTAACCACATTATTATCTTGGGTACCTGGACAAAAGATACATAATGAACACAATCGCAATGATAGTTTAGCCAAGAGGACACCGTAATAATATTATCGCTTTCGGGATAGTTTCAACGTTCCTAAGAAACTTTAAACCGGATCGGAGAAGCAAAGCCGGTAATAACGCTAATTCAGAGTAAATCTCAGAAGTCGTATAATGAATATTTCGTAGATTGAAATTAATCATCCGCCAAGATGTACATTTCTATAAAATTTCATCTGTCTTTATAATAAAACATGAAATGAAGTATTTGACTTGAAATACGGCGCCATATGCGGAATTATGGAAATACTATCAATAGATGAAAATGTACGCTCCATGAAAATGTAAACGATTAATGGGCATTTTTGAAACACAATTTAGTTGCGCCTTCACAAGAGGCAGACAGATTTTAGAAAACTTTTTCGTTGAAAGTTAAACAATTTCACAGTTCGTGGATGTTTTGAACAGTAAACCATGAATTTATTTCTTTATTTTGTTTGTATTTTGAGACAATTATTTAAAAATCCCTAATAAGTTTAAACATTTTTTGACATTTGTCGAGAATTTCTGAAATTGTCTTTTTATTCAAAAAGAAAAGGGGTCCTTTTAAGTCAAATTTGGACAACATTTTTAAATATAAATTTAGCGATTTAAAGATTTATAATTATGAAATTAGAACTCAGATGAACTAACTATGCGCCCTGTATTGATTCGTTCTGCTGGTATAATTTCTCAAATTACGAAAACCAGAAATCATTATTGCAAGTTAATCAAACTTAACTTTAGAGCAAACAAAATATTTTTTTTAATCACGACAAACAAAATAATTACCAAATAGTTGGAAAGGAAGTGTAATGGAAAAAAGTAACAACATTTTAGTTGACATTTTAAATGTCAATAAGCTGTCGAGATTGGTGACGGATAACACGCCAGTTAATTGCGCAATTTATTAATTTATTAATTACAAAACATAAAATGATCTCAACGTGTGTCTTCTTTTTTATATAAAGACATCAAGTTTTAATTAAAATTAATATTTATATTTGGTCGTTTTTGTACATAAATTTACGAGTTTATATTATTTTTTTAAATTTATAATTTTTGTATTATTTGATAAGTTTTATTTGAGGCAAATAAATGATGACAGATTTTTTTTATTTGTTTATGGAAATATAACGATTTTTTTTAATAATCGTAAACAGAAACAAATTATATTCATATTTATTTGTTAAATATTATTTTTAATATTGGGTTTTTGTGTTTGTATTGGTCATTCTGGAAAGCAAACAACGATTAAATTACTTTTATCAGACAAGGAACGCAAAGCAGTGAAAGAGTTTAAATGTAGCTCGTAAATGCGAGTGCTTGAAATCTGGTAAATTTCAAAACTCATTTCAGATATATTGACCAATTGCAGTTAAAGTAACTTTTAAAATTTGTACTCAATTAAATTTGTTCTGTCTTATGAGAAACATTTTGAAGTTTTCAAACACGAAACATACTTCTATTGAAAGAAGGGTCCTTTTACAATCAAGTTTTGCTCTACAAAATGAAAACTCAATGGAGAAAGGGGCTTGAGAAAAAATTATTCACAAATTTATAAAAAATTCAGCATTTCTAATCATGCAAATTATTTATTGTGCAATTCACGTTATGATACGCAGCGTCACACTGCTGAAACTATGTCGTCCGTTGTCATATCATTCAATTCAGTCCAAGATAAATTGGTTATCATTCATCTCCATTGATCACCAACGTTGTTTTCAGCACAAACCTGTAACGTTTTTTTATGCTTTGCAGTTTCGTATGATATGTAATTTACGACTACCTTAGTCTCATTCAAGTCTCGTGCTACCACTACTCTTTACTCTTGACTGTAGTGATTTCAGACTTTCTTGCTCATTACAGAGTCTACTGTTAATTGCTAGCATTTATCTAAGGCTTATATCCACCATGGCATTCGCATTTAATAAGTGTTTGCACGTGGACCTAATCCTTATGCTAGCCAGTGCTGGACATTCCCACACAATGAGCGCTAACGCCTAAGCTTTTTCCGCAGTAGTATCTTTGGAGACTGACCCGTCCACCCCTTGCGAGGTTGTCTTGACTATTTCTTCCGAATTGCTCCATTGGTCAATAAACACCGGAGTTTCTACAGAGGTTAACCTTGCCACCTCTTGCGAGGCTATAGTGTCGAACCGTATCGGATTCTCACGGTCCAACGCCTTGAAAGATTGGCCCGTTCACTCCTCACGGTGCAGTCTTGTCCAACTCTTCCGGATTCCTCCTTTGGCCAATTAAACCCGTGGCTTCTTCCGAGGCTTCATAAGTCATCCCTGTAAGGGAGAAAATAATGCCCGTCCACCCACACAGAGCTTCATATGCACTGATAAGTCTGTATTAAAACTGAAGATCGCCTGGTATCCAGAGTTCGCATACTAGAGACCAAGCAGCCTCTTGGCTACCGTAGATTAGGGATTTTTATAAGAGAGCGATAACTTCTCTCCGCAGTGTTTATTCCCTGTAATCCTTTGCCTTTGACTTTTAGAGTATTTACTCGTTTATTGACATTAACTCCCTGGTGCTCTGGCTTCCACATGAGCCACAGCCTACCATTTATCGAGTAGTCGGAGATAGGTATTTTGCAATCAAATCACATTCTTGTTCTGACTTTTTCGGACTCAATTGCCTTGATGACAATTTTGCTATAGTTGTTTGCTGTTGACCTCGATTGCCCGTACTTCCGCCTGAAGGACCGTATTGTGGTCAGGTAGAATAACGTACATTTCGGTACATTTTCATTTCAAAATTTACGATCCCAAATACTGGTACTACTGGATAATGCATTTAGGTGAGTCATAAAAATTTATCAACTGCGATTCTAAAGAGAATGTATCACTTTATAAAAAAAAGAGGTCTATGAAAGATTTAAATTTACGCATGTATTAAATAAGGCAGACAGAACGGACAGCTGGACCTTGCGAAGGCGCTAGACCTTTTCAAATTTAGCATCGGTTTTTTTTGGGACTCTATAAGATCTTTCACTTCTTGGCCTTAATGACCCTGTAACACATTTGCGTGGTGTTCCCTGCCGTAGTCCCATAAAAATTCATTAACCTTTCTGTTTGCCATTTATAAAATATGAAATAAAACAACGTAAAAATTACCTGAAATTTTTTTATTCATCAATTATTTATTCATTGCAAACAGGTGTGGTAATGGATGAAAGTAGGAGTGAAAAACAATCAATAATAAATATTAATATTTTTCAACATGCAATCAAGTTAAAAACCTTTACGAAAATGTCATAAAAAACTATAATATGAAAATAAACTATCCAGAGAAATAATAAAAACTACAAACAAACACAATGTCCAAAACGATTATTAAGGAGGGACGTTTAAAAATAAATTTATGTGACACTTCCGCCCATTTATAGGATTTTAAATGAATTACAATATATTTGAATACAGAAACTTGAAAATGGGAAATAAAAGTCAACAAAAGCCCAGCATTTTTGCAGACGCAGCCCAGCAAAGAGTTTTGAGAATATAAAGTCTCAAGTGCCTGTGGTGGTGCCACTTGATGGCAGACTTTTTTTATAAGCGACATAGACAGCTAATTGATGCTAAAAGTATGGAAAACTACTCAATGCTATAAATGTTCGTAAATGGCCGATTTCGCACAGCAGACCGCGGCACAACTGTATTGGAATGAGACACTTTGCCTTGAATTATGGGTCCCTTTTCGATCTCTATCACTCCCTGAATTGATTTCAGGCAACAGATTTGTTATTTGCAACTGCTTAACTTTGAATGTGTCTCATGCTATCGATAGCCTTTACTCTTGACTACAGTGACTTCAAACTATCGGACTTCTTCCTCCTCACGGAGTCCTTTGTAATTGCTAACATTTGTCTAAGACTTAGGTCCTCCATCATGGCATTCACATTTAACACGTGTCTCGCTGTGGTCCTAAGACTTCTGCTAGCTAGTGCTAGGCATTCACACGTAATGTGCGCTACCGTCTAAGACTCTTTCAGGCACAGTCTAAAAGTATCATCTTCTTCGATTTTCATCTTTGCTAGATGATACATGAAGTTTCCATGGCCTGTCACTAACGCAGTAATCCACTTTAAGGTGCCCCTCTTATATCTAAGCACCTTACTGGGTTGGCTGCCAAGAAGTTCTTTGAGCATTATTTGATCCTGTCTACATTTGGTAGACTTTAAAGCAGATCCCAATTTCGCTAGTTAATCTGCAGCTTCATTCATTTCAACACAAGCAATTCTGCCTGGCAAATGGACACATACTTCCCCAGATACTGGCCACAGGACAAGTTCAGCTCAGCTCCTACCCTGCCGTCTATAAGAGAACCATTAGGAAAAATGCTGATGTCGTTCTCAATACATTCATTTTGTATAACGGCCTCCTTAATATATGTCCTTTGCAGCTTTCGACTACCTTTCCTCTACTCATGCGTTGCATCGTCAGATAATTTCACCAACACACACGCAAAGAAAAACCGGAATGTCATATGACATCTACAACTATGTTGAATTTTTTCAATAACATATGGTTTAAGCAAACATATTGTGGTTATTTGAAAATATCTTAAACAATACTTTGACATCATTAAACACATTTTTTATTTTTAATAATTGAATAGAATAATTTTTACGAAAATTCTTAACACAGTATTAACAAAATGAGTAATTAAATACTTTATACAGTAGGATGTGCATTAGCTGTATGGCGAATTTTTTTATGAATTCTTTTTTCACTTCTACTTAACGCAGGCACATAATAATGTACGAGGGTCATTGAATAAGTAAAGAGACAAATTCTATCATTTTAAAACTATTCAATTAATGTGTAAAATCTTTTCATTGGTGTTAGTTGGCAACCTTGGGACATGCCGGGTGGTCGAATAACACAAGCCTAATTGTTGACAAAGGCGACGAATTGAAATATAACGACCTTCATAGACACTGGACGAGACAGCAGCAATATATTCTTCGGTACGCGCTCTTCACGTACAGCTTAGTGAATCAATGTCCAATAATGTGAAAGGGCTATGAAATTTGGTCACAAAAGCTTGAATAGCCGGTGGATCAACTACGACGAGAATAAAATGGACGTAATTTACGAAACACATCTCGAAGTCTGGTAAGAAAATTCAATGATTTGCAAGAGTTCTTCGCTTGTAAGTCTACTCACGGTCAAATCGCCAACCTTCCTGCGAATTTTGGGCATTGCCATATGTCACAAAATCTTTTTACACTGAAAAAAACTACTCTGAAAAACCAAACAGCAAAAACATCACCCAAAATGTTACGAATATGGGGGTGGAGTGATCATAAGATTTGTTCTTTATTTATTGTGCTAGAACGCGCATGACGAAAAATAGTCTCTTGGTGCCCTGGATATTTGAAAATTGCTCATCAGTGATTGAAATCGTTGATCTCGTGAGCATAATCATAGATTTTAATTATATATTTATGCCCTTTTATAATCCTTTGTGCTCTTTTAAAATAACAACTCTCATTGGGTTTAATGAACACATAAATTACTTACACACACATACACACACACTCTCACTCACTCACACGCTGTCAATATAATGAAATAATAAACCACTTATGGAAAAGTATTACTGGAAATGACAAAAAAGTTTGGCCTGGATTTATGTAAATATATTGACTAAAATATAAAATTATTAAAATCCAATAACGAACAACAACAGCAACAATAATCATATTGATTGCTGTTAATATTTAATTCAAAAACAATTCCATTGACAATTATGAAACACTAAATAACAGAGATAAACAGTGACCCGCCACCTTTAAATCAACTAGTGGATTATGAATTTAATTTAATATTCTTTAACAGTTTAAAAATTTATAGACATTTTTTTGCGACAAACATTTAAAACATAAAAATTATGTATTTTTTTAGTTTACTACGAACTTACGAGAATTGTGTAGTCGTAAATAATGATCGTTATTTGCAGAGAGAGTAATAAATTCCAAAGCTTCTAAATTCAAATTGAGTGGAGGGAATGGTATTGGTTTAGTTTTTAGACGAGTGGTGTCAGTCACGAACTAGTTCATTTAATTGAGAGATTATTTCGGGAAGGTTCTAGCAATTTCACAATCAGAAATACAAAAACAACACACAATTTATTTTAGTGCGTCATACACAAGCGTTGATAATTGCATGTTATTATTGTAAAGATATGTAGTTATGGGTGGTATATATATTGAGGAATCAAAAGCTCTTGATGTTCTTGGCATGAAGATTCAATGTGATGTCCGATGGACCCAACACATCTTTCAAGTGTCGAAAGAAGCATTCAAGTGCCTAGGCTTCCTCAAACGGTGTAAGAATTACTTCACCCCATCCGATCTCCTAACTCTATCTAAACCACTTATGTCCGACCGAAAATGGAATACAACTCTCATGTATGGGCCGGTGCTTCAAAGTCTATTTTGGAGTTACTCGACCGCGTACAGGAGAGGACGAAGGTGCTCATCGGTGACAGTAGGGTATCCAACTCTATTGAGTCTCTCGAGCATCGACGCAATGTGGGGTGTGTTTCGCTGTTCTATCGCTACTACAATGGATTGTGCTCTGATGAAATTAGGGATATCATTCCCGAAACCCGCTCATTCATACGCACCACACGTATGAGCACATCCATTTGTGGTCGAATGGCCAGTGGATCGCACAATGCACTAGAGACAGAATTCGTTCTTTAGCCGGACCAATCGTATGTGGGATAAGCTTCCAGCAGAGGTCTTTCCTCCCACTTTCTCTGTGGAAAAGTTCAAGTCAAATGTTAATAAACACTACTCCCTCTATCCTCCTTCCCATAACCTCTTTTCCTAGTTCTAGCTAGTTCATCCCCTGAGTGCTGGTCCTACCATAAAAAAAAAGGAGGCTACCACCTTTTTGGAATAATCTATCAATGGAATGAACTAGTTCGTGACTGACAAAACCCATGTTGTAAGGCCTGTGTCTAAAGAGTTTATCAAAAAGCGGCTGGCTTATCATGCAAAGCCTTACATGCTAACTGTGCCTGCAACTAATGCAATTTTATAACCAATAATAAATAATTCTTCTGTAACCTTCACTATACAAAGGGATGCATTTTATCAATTTCATTTCCTAAATTCTATCACCAAACAACATTCAATTAACTTCATCGATATATGTACATACATTTATTCTAATACTAAAATAATGTTTCGTTTTAAAACAAACAAGTTAAATTACTTTATTCTACCATCTACTGCTCTGGCTGCCGCTCAAAAACATACTCGCACATACACACATGTTCTAAAACCACTTCCTTGATAACATAATGGATTTGTAGTTGTTGCATTGTTCTCATAGTTGTTGCATAAATTTATACTCCTGTTGTGAAAATATTCGATAATTTTCATTTAACATTTTAAAATTTATTCCACTGAATGGCTTCAAAAGTAAAACAAATTTATCACCAGCAACAACTTTTGTTGTAGTGTGTGCAATTTGTGTAAGTGTGCGTACGTTTTAAAATTTTTATTTAAAACTTGTGGCCATGGTCGGTCGCAGCACAAGACCGTGTATGTTGGTGCTTAAATTTGTACAAATTTACGAACATTTTTCTGTCCACAGGCTGAAACCTAAAACCATAAATTGTCAACTGAGAATTATTTTAGTTTTTTTTTTTCATAGCATTTTGTTTTATATCAGCAACAAGTGCCTGCCATATGACAAATATATTTTAATTTGCTATGCTTTAAGGCATACAACTATGGCGGTGTTATAAAAGAGTAGTTATTATACTAAATGGCCTAAAGGGGGATTCTAATGGCAAATTTATAAAAAAAAAGGCCTGGAAAATTAAAAACGTCTATGTCGCCGCTTGCAGAAAGTTTTTGTTTTCAGTTGTTTAAAAAACTGTGTTAAATAATTTAAAGAAATTTTATGCGTTTGTAATTATTTTAAATCATTCATGGGCTGGTAACTAAACCCACCACCGACCAGATTAGCACACAGAGAGTTGAAATGGAAATTATTTATTGACTTAATGATAATTGAGCAAGCCTTCAAATAATGCACTGTTTATTTAAACAAAAATATGTCGGGCTAATTTTACCCCAACCCATCTATATATATATATATATAAAAGTGAAACTCTGTCTGTCTGTGTATGTGTGTGTTAGCTATAGACTCCAAAACCCTAAAGCCGATCTGACTCAAACTTTGGCAAATTGTTGTACACATTTCAGGGAATGTTTATGGGTGGTAATTTAAAAAAAAATTGGGGGCGGGGGGAGTTGCTACGCCCATCTACATATACAAAAAAATGAAATACGCCCATACAAAATAAATATTAATTTTTCAGCTACTTGCACTGGACCGATTTTTCTGAACCTGAAACGCATACTGAGCTCATTAAGGGGCGTAGCAACGCGCGCCGGGCTTGGGTGGTTTGATTATAAAAAAGCGCATTTCGCTGAACGTAAAACAAAACTTTACCCAACTTTTTAGAAAAACTTACACGTCTTATATTCGAAATACCTTAGACCAAATGAGAAATCCAACGAACTTCAAAGCAAAGCATTAAAAATTGTTATTGTATTTTTTTTTACTTGCCTTAATACGGTTGGTTGTAACTTTGGTTGGCTGTGTACAGTTTATTTGTTTTTTCAATATTATTACCAAAATTAATAAAGTAAAATAAAATATTTTAAAGGAAATAACATATGATTACATAGAAAACCGAGATATTAATGTTCCTCCCGGCACCCAAACTCGCCATAGTTCTTTTCATAGATCTTGTCATATTCATCGTCGTCATTTGTACCTTCTGGTGTCTATATTTAGCTCTACTGCTGAAGGTTTTTTTAATTTTAAGTTGCTTTTACCAGAAATAATTGGATCTGAGATAAGTAGGCACCTAGTAACTAAATACCGATTCGATTCGTTTCGCTCACATTTGCGCGAAAAGTGTAGCCTAACTTTGTTTCTTGCATCTTGGGCTTTACATGAAAGTTTACCAACTGGCAATAAAGCATGAGAAGTGATTTATGGGTGTTGTATGAACAGTAGTAGGCATGTCAAACCACGGATATTTCTATACAAAAATTCTCTGAATATTTCAACCTACAGCATGATCAATAAGTTCCACATGAACTCCTACTATCTGCTAATATTTCGACGCCTTAAAAAATCCTTCTGCCTGTGTTGCCATCATGCGAATTACCTACTCGGTTTTGGTTGGCTTATAATTAATCCAATGTTATTCCTAAATTCCATTGCTATTTCGATCTTATTTTCGTAATAAACTGATGTTATTAGTTTTGAATTTTTAACTCAGAAAATAATTTATTAATAATTGAATTTTCGGTTTGATTGGTAATTACAACTCCTCGATTCAAATAATCCTGTCATTCCGTAATCGTTTAACAATTTAAATTTTAAATGTGGCATAGAAAATATTCCACCGCGTCAGCGTCCTACCTATTCAAGAAAACATGCTGATAAGTAAGAATAATTGTCTCCTTACTAATTTTGAACTTGCGACAAGAATTTTATGATTTTTCCCGCAGTTTTGTTATTTCATGGAGCTATAATGATTGTCTAGGCGCAATTTTTTAAATCAGTTCCCGTAGCCAGTCCATGTCCACGTTTATGACCAGACACTAACATTTTGTCTTGGTACCCAGATACCCCAGTGACGAATGATCGTTAATAGTACTTTTGCAATGCAATGCAGGACACGTGGATACTTTTTCCGAATTTCTTGCTTTAATAATCAGTTGGCTATCAACGAAGATGTTGATATCTGATGGTCTCAGGGTTCCATTCAACCATTATGCCCAGCCCTTGATTACACATACTTTCATTTGAGCGACCGTTTGTTATATTCAGGGAGTCTGGTCCTTGTATAAAGATTCGGAGCCTTTTTCCTAGTTCAAAGCCAAATGTGCAGCAGCAGGTGACAAGGGAAATGTAAGATAGGGTTCAGTTTGACCAGTAGTGTCTTGCAATGAGTCCAAGCTTTGCCCTGTTTTCATACAGCGGTTTGTGGCCTCTGTCATCAATGTAATCATTTGTAGGTACTTTTCTTTAAGGGCAACCTTACTTCTTATTTGGACATTTATAGGCTGGCCATAACTTGTTACCTCCAATGTACTTCTTTTTGTCATTCTGATTGGCCCGCTTATTCCAAGACAACATGATCGTTGAACGCATTGTAAAGTGTTTATAAGTTGCACTGCTTGTCCACTATAAAATACTCTTTTGTTTTAAAAAGTTTCAAGGAAAAAATCTGCACACATATCAAACATAACTTTGCTTCTTTATTTGTTTGCCGTAAATTATACACAATTGCATTTAAACGTATGTACTTGAACACCATTGACGAACACTTTCATTTATATACCCCTACATACAAAACACAAACAAAAGGAAATTACTGGGTTAAGAGTTGTACTCAAACACTCACTTCGTGCTTGTATTTATAATATTTGTACTTGTGGTGTGAACAGTGCATTGACTTTATGGCAAAATGATTACGGAAGAGTGCTTAAGGCCTTCTTCAGTTGGATGAAAAATATGTTAAAAATTGTTTGCAATTCTTCAATACAGTGAATTCGTTTTATGGTACCTCATATTGAACGTACTTCAATCTGTGTGTGAATCTAGGGAATCTGCTTAACCAGAGACTTGACTGCGAAGTTTAATGTTGAGCAGGAAACACGGCTCGAATTCTTTACCGGCAGTTCATCGTGTATTTGCCAGTACAACAGAAGGTTCTAGAGAATGTTCCGGATTCTTCATCTCAAATTTAGTTCTACAAGTGCAGCAGAATTCACTATATTCAACTTCTGTACTTGTCTGCCGATCAGGTAATGTCCAGCCAATGCAGCCACTGTTCCTGATGTGTACCTGTTGGCCATAAATAGTTGCAAAACAATAAGCACTGCATCCAAAGGGGCAATTTCTAGTGACCCAACTTTTCTGATTCATACCAACAACCTCAATGCCTTCCTACTACAATGGATCTCATAAACTTATTTGCTTTGTTTTAAAACCACCCTAGTTTCATTTTTTGATACAGACGTTGCAACCTCAAAGTAAACCATAAACGAAACATCAGCTCTGTGTAAATATCACGAAAATTTAAAACATGTTTGTTATCGAAATTTCTTGTTACATTCATGAAAATATTGCTAAAGTTTCTATCATTTGTTTAATTTGTTCTAAACTGGTATCAATATCTTCACTCCACACTGTTCGCATGAGTTAGTGAACTACATGAACTCAATTTAAAGCACAAAACAACCACAGAAATCAGAGTAAAGGTCAGTCTAAAATACAAAAGGAGGAGTACGAACTAGAAAAATGGAAAATAAACGTTTAACGCCTGCAGTTTATTTATGGCAAAGTATTTATTTCGGTTAACATGCACACACATTGCACATGAGTGTATGTGTGTATGTACTCAAAAGTGTTTGCAATAGTATTGAGGGGCACGAATGTCCTTGCGAACAGCAGCTTACTAAAAAAAAACAAAACTTCTTCTGTTTTTAGTGTTCTTTATTGCATGTTGTTGTTGTACTTTTTTTGCATGTGTGTTAAGTGCAAATATTTACATACACATCAACTCATGCTTGTACACTCCCTCCCTATCGCTGCTTTATACCGAGAAAATAATAGAGAAAATAATCCATAATGATTTAATAATAAAATGATGGCAAAAATAAAAAAAAACAAATAATATTTTGAAAAACCAACAACAAACAATTCACACCCCTCACACAGTTACAAAACACTCAGTCAGTGTTGCCAGATTTGACGATTTCTCGTCATTTTGACGATTTCTCCATTCAGAACTTTGTTTCTGACAATTTCATGATATTTGCCTAAGATTTTATGAATTTTCGAAAGATAAATTTAATTTCGAATTGTGAAATTTTCAAAGCGAATCAACTCCGTTCGCATTGTGTAGTTTGCCAACTACACAGTGCAACGTTTTTAGAACGTTTTCAGAACTTGCGGAGGAACAACAAAACTATTACGCCGTTGTTCTACTATTGTTTTAGGGAAAAGTACGCCAAAGTTTTAATAACTTCATTGAGGTGAAGTAAATAAATAAAAACAAAACTTAGTTATATGCAGCGCAAAGTACAAGTTTGTATAAAATTATTTTCTATACAATAGTTGTTTGAAAAAACCTTTAAATTTTACAACACAAATGCTTAGTGTTTTTTTAGTTCGCAATATGTAAATATCCTAAAGAATAGTTCAAATTATTAAAAAATAATCTGAAGCAATTATTAATATATAAAGTTCTCTAATTCATAATTTTGACATCGTAAATTAATCATTAAAAATAAATAAATTCGTTATAAATATTCAATTAAAATTCGCAGGGCAAAGCAAAGCATGTCCATTTTATAGCACCTGGTTTGATACCTAAACAGCATAAACAAAGGAAGTAACATTTTGCAAAATAAATACAATTGCTTTCAATGTTAGAATAGTACGATAAGACTACAACGGGGGAGCGTACAGTGGGGTAAACTGAGAAGACTTCTTGTATTCAAATATCAACATTAAGAGACTTAAATAGATTCAGGTGCACGGTAGTGCGCCAGGCCAAGATACACAGTGTGTATATTACACGACACCATTCCCACTGTTTTTACCCCCTCATAACTTTACTTTCTTTAATGAAGTCTAAAACATAAGGAAAGGTTACCTAATAGGCCAAGTTTGAAAGCTTTACCATAAAAGCTTCCCGAGATGTAAAGGTGTAAAGAGTACATATTTTAGTACCTATTCACTGACTTACTGATCCACTCATAAATATTATGGTTTACCGCCACTGTACAGATCGGTCTTGGGGAATAAGTAATCGAAAAAATCGGAAAACGAGCACTTTTCATCTAGAGGCCCTAGGGTACCTGCATATATGTATGGAGCGTTTCCACTATTCGTTGAGAGCTGAAATTTGTAAACGAAGTGTGTTAAAAGAAGTTTTATACATTAACAAACCAAAATAACTTGAAAAATAAGACAGAGTTCTTGTTTAAAAATTTTGAAATGAGGACTACGTTCTTGTTTTGTACAATAGCATTTCATTTCTAGGCAACCTGGTAGTTTGGCAATAGTTTTTAACTTTTAAATATAGAAACGAATTATGGAAAAAAATGTTGCCAATCTAGCAGATTGCCTAAAAAACAATCTTGGCAAAACCCTTTTAGAAAGTTGTTTGATCTCATGGTTTAGTCGAGCACTAGTTAATAAATAATTTATTCTATTACCGAAGATCATATACATTAAAAGCACTAGTATTCTGACACTATTGAATAGAACTTCAAGTATTTGCGACTACACTATACTTCTAAGCGTGCTAGGAATCGTTAGGGATCTACGGATTTTTGAATTTTTTAACTTATGATGGCTTTAATTCTTTCAATTAAAACATTTATCTAATCTTTCAAATTTAATGTCTATTCGTAAAAAGTTTACATATTATTGTCAAGGTACACCATTGTGAGAAAAATATTTACTACGATATTTTTTTTACGATTTTCGCACAAACTTCATCTGGCTACTATGCACACAGTACTAATGTCTTTTTAAACGAGTGAAAGGGAGTGAGAGAGAAAGAGTGCAAGGGTAAGAGTGCAGTATAATTTTCAAAAGCAATATGCTTAAAAAGCAGGGCAAGTGCGAAAATCTAAATAGAGTTAACATTTATTAAAATAAAGTTCATTAAGGAGTTAAAGTTCGTTAAATGTTTCTAACTCCAGCTGCATGAGCTTGATTTGATTAGTTGTGTAATGTTCGTGCTTCTAAATCAACAGATAAACAACATATAAAAAAATATAATTATAAAGGCTAGCAATAGATTAAGGGAAGATAAATGTCCCCAGAAATGCATACGATAACTCACCGTGGGGCTGATTGTGAAAATAATGATAATAATTACACGGAAGTTCAAATTCAAAAAAATACTAAAATAGGATGACCAAATCTACCACCTCGGGTTCACAAAACCTGTTACAGCCTGGCTAATTGTGTAAAAAATTAATAAAAACCAAAACAAATTCCTGAATTATTTTCGCTTTTTATTACTCTTAAAAATTACATTAAAATTAAAAGTGAAAAAAGGCAAAATTAAAAATATTTTCGTTCGATTAACTGTGTAATAAAACAAAATCATATACACAAATAAAAACAAACACAATCACAACCACAACGATACAGGATACTAAGTAATATAAATATTCATGAAGGAAATTAAAAATATTTGATTTCCGTTTAGAATTATGCAAACTGCAATTAAAATATTAAAAATAAATTAAAATGCGAAACAACCAACAATTTATTTTTTATCATTTACAAAGTTAATTAGAAAATATTTGATAAATATTATCCAATGAAGAGAAAAAATACTGTAAAATAAACATTTGATTAATTAAATTAAACTACTAAATTTGGTAGCTGAGTATGAAAGCGAGAGCTAAAGAAGAGGGACAATACATTGAAGTAATTACAAATACTGCTGCATGCCTGTGTGTGTGGGTTTAAAATTTTTGTGAGCATCCTTGGGGCACTGCTAAACGTACAATATATATTGACCGTATTATCGCAATATTTATTGAATTTTTACCATGCAGTATTGATGGATCGATGATGACCTATGTATAGTTCAATATTCTGCAATCTCACAATATATATCGTGTGTGTAGCAGTGACCTAAAGCATATCATATATCATCTACACATACTTATGCAAATGATTTTGTATAATATGCTTTCACAAACTTTAATATCGTTTACTTCGAGGATCGTACAGTATCAGTGTGATGTTTCCATTAGAATTCAAACACATAAAAAAACGTTTCTTTTGTTAAGATTTCCAAAACTTGTATTCAAATAAATACACATCCGCACACACACAGCCACACAAGTACTTCCCTGCATGCGTTTATAAGTGAAATATATAACTTCTTTATCTGCTGACTTTGCATATCAGTTTATAACATCAGAATACAACTAAAGCTTATATACTTGCTAATATTTCAATTACACTAAGCGATTAGTGAATAAGGAAACTATGAATTAGGAAAAGTGTAGAGAAATTCGGCTCTAAAAGAAATTTGTTGTTTTCATTTTTCGTATATTGAGTTTGATAACTGCCATGAGAAATAAAATGCTATTGTATTGTATTGCTTGTTGAATTTGCTTTGATTTTGTCATTGTACCAGGCTTTTTCTGCTCACTAAACACACTTCATCCGAGTTGTATTGGGTATTTGACTCAATTTATGGTCAATTAATAATTGTATATTTTTTGGAACGAACTTCCGTCTCTTGTCAATTTTGGTTTGGCGACAAATCGGTTTCGGCTATATGTCATCCTTAGTGTCACTTTTCGTTCGTGCTTAATTTATTAATTAAGTTTTTGCATGGTAAATTGAGCTCAATTAAGGCCTTTATTGCAAAAAAATTCTTAATGGTGCAATTAAGGTGCATATCTGAATGTAGTATAAATTATACGACTTCCGACTTTAAAACCAGTTATTATTGTTCTATTGGAAGTCAACCAAACTTGCGTACTTAAGAGATTTAATTATTAGGTCCAAGGAAGGAAATCGTGAAAAAAATACCCAACTTTAATTTGCATTTCGTTTTTTACACCCATTGCCATATGCTTTTAATGGCCGATGTAGTAAGATTTTCTTAAATATACAAATTTTCTTAACCAAACAAAAATACTGTCTTACTCTCACATATACTCGTGTGTGAAATATTCTCTTATCAATGCTAGTGATTGTAGGGGTTCGTGTATTTGGGTTGTGTTTAAACACTTTAATATACAGAACGATTTTTTTTTATCTTACTGTCGCTGGCGCAAAAAAGAAATTCACACATTTTATAATTTAATCAGCTTGAAAGCTTTTCTTTTGCCTCCACTTCTTACAGCTGCTTCAATTTCCTGTCACTGGCTGTTTATTTCTATCCTCACGACAAATGCTTGAACGCCTAACAGGGAAATATCTGTCTTATTTGGAGGAAAATAAAGTGTTTATTGAAATAGCGCGTTAATTTCAAAGCATATTCGTTTGGTGTTTGATAGGCAGGGGTATTCAAGGGTATTCAATATATCGTTTCAAAGAGGAAATACGGAATTTGTAAATAAAAATTAATCACTTTTAAATCCTAATTATTTTCTAAAAATAGAATAAATATGCAAAGCCATCAGAACCGACCTTTTCGAAAATATAAAATATTTTTTTTTCTATTTTTTGCCAAAGATACAAATACAAACAGATGCTCCAGTTTTTTATTTCGGTTTTTTACAGCAAAACATATTTTGTGTATCAAGGCCACTGGTGATATTATAATTACTCGTGGATGAAAATATATTAAACATGCGATAATTGCATGATGAAATAAAATATGGTTACATGTAGAAGCAAAAGAAGATAAATCACAAAAAGTTAAATCAAATTTAAAGCTCTTAATTTACTAATGCTGGAAAATTTTTAAAGCTTGCAAAATCTTAAAAAAAAGTATAAAACTTTAGAGATAGTACGTTTTTAATTCTTAATTCGATATTCCAGCAGGGCGATTTGATGAATATTTATTGGAGACAAACCGGTCATCGTCATTGGAGACAAACCGGTTTCAGCCATGTGCCATGTTCAGTTCGGTCAGAACGAAAAATGACACTGAAAATAGCAGATAGTCGAAACTGGTTTGTTTCCAAACCAAACTTGACTACGGATAACGAGAGTTCGTTCCAGAAATCATTAAGGCAGTGATATGAAATCATTGAGGCTTGAACCCGAAAATATTTAAGTATAAACTTTTCTAAATCGCAGTAGAAATAATATTAACTCTACACTGCACCGATGGCATTGTAGACTTCACTATCGTCTGATTAAAAAAGGAAATATCAAAACACGTCCTGTACGATTGGGCAGCGGTAGCAAGACGCAGACTTAGCTCCCTCAGCAGTAGGATATTAGTTCTACAACCTCCAGACTTAGCTCCCTAAGCAGTAGGATATTAGTTCTACAACCTCGTTTAAAAAAACGCCAAATGATTTCAACATTGTTCTAGCTGGGTGCGAGACTGCACAGGGCGCGCTGTGGATGGTCAAATTGGTCAGTTGACTAAACAGCAACAACTTAAGCAAACCAGAAAAATAGAGTAGAAAGCAAATTAAGCGCTTAAAACTTTAGAAATAGTTTTTGTTACGTTTAAGCAAATGCTGGCCATAAAATGGTTCAAAGTTCAGAAAGATCGAAACATAAATTTTGAGCACAATGCAGAGGCGACTCACAAATTTACTTAAACTTCGGAAAAGCGACCAACCGGCAAAGTGCCTGCTCGAAGTTTGTTCAGCAGGTACGTTGGAACAAAATTAAAAGGAATGGTCACAGATTTCTGATAATTGTTAATTTTTAGACAACTCGGGCCAAGGTTAGGTTAATTTTCCATATGTTGCACAAAGTGTGTTATTTTGGTTACATAAAAGAAAAAAAAGACATGGTTTTGACACGGACTCTAGATCCTATGGCCTGTAAAATTATTCTGATTGCTCTGGCGCATGACACTGGAGTAGCTTCCCCATGTACGTTGGCAAATGATCAAAATTCCAGCATTTTATGGTTTGCATTGCAACAATATCATCCTGCAAATGTTTTTAACGTTAAACATGAGTGCTTTAATTGACTTCCTAAGTTTTTCCTAAGGGCACTTAGGCTTATGCCTGCCATCCCTTGTGCCTCCAAAAGGACTACTAAATAAATCTCACCTTAATGCTCACCTTAGTTTTCGAAAACACTAATTACATTTCAAATTAACTTTTAATTCACCCCCTTTAGCAAAATATTTACTTTGACTCTCCCTTTACAACAACTTAAGACGTAATACGAATTTTTCTAAGCCTTCAACTTATTTAGGGAAAATCTTCAGCTTAAAGCAGCATAATTATCCCAAGGATATCATGCGAATTAGTTTTGTGTTACGGATACAAACGTACACAGGGTTTAGGGCCAATTGCAAAGAAATGTGTTTATAACAACAACAAAAAACGCCATCTAATAGGACTCTTTTCTTTTCGGGCAAAAAGACAAAAGGAAATAAAAATCTTAAAGAGGTCAGCAGATTTACAGCCAAAAATCCACGTTAACAGACAAGAAAATAATGCGGTTAATTGGAAAACAAATATTTCACTTTAACGGAAATTTTGTTGTCGGCCTTATTTCTTTTTTTTTCTCTCTCTCTTAAGGAAGGATTATTGCAAAAACTTTGTGTTCTTGAGTTGTTTGTTTGCCTTTGCAGCTTTTGCACAATTAATGTTGCTCATTTCTTCTCAGGGAATTAATTGATACCATTTTTCTGGTTAATTTCTTTAACCTCTTGTTTGAGGGATTTGTTGCGGATGAAAACCAGAAAAAAATAAGCTGTTGGAGAGCAAGAAAGAGATGAAATAAATAGCAAATCTTCAAAATGAACACAAATTATTAGAAACTAAGGGAAAAGCAGACGTAAAACTTTACTGCGGAGTAGTTAACACTCTGAACAAATTGACATTGACTATGGGCCAAAATAATATAAGCATAAAAGTATGATGAAACACTTACGTACATACACAACAACATATTAAGAACCAAATAATAGAGAATTATGGGGACCAAATGTTGGTTACTGAAAATAGTGAATTATTTATAAAAGCCGAGCTAGGGGTTTTACCCTAGATAATATCAACATTTCCCCAGCACTTGGTCCGTATAATTTATGTGTTTGTCAGCAGTCTGCATTCAAAGTTATTAAAGTTTTCATATTTTTGCAAATTATTTATAGTTAAAGTGAAATATATTATTCATCAAATCTCATAATGGGCCCAACCGTTCAGGTAACTTATTTTATGGCTGAAAAATTTTTCATTAGAATTTTTGTTGTAAAATTATTATTGTTGTTGTTTTAAAATACTGAAAATTCAGAGTATTTTTAATATTTGATGGAATTTAACTAAATATGTAAAAGGTTGCAAGTTTATTACAAAAAAAGGTGAGCGTTTTAAGAATCTATTTCAAAAAATCTCTTCGAAAAAGGGAATACCAAAAACAATGTATTTTTGTTTTTATTATTTTAAAAAACTGTATTAGGGATGGGCCCGTGAGTGATATGAAAACATCCTCGTCTTTAAAAAAATACATAAGGCATGATGATTGTATTTTGAAGTCGATTTAACCCAGTGTGCGCTGTAATGACAAAGATCATAAAAACTACTGTCGTACTTTATGCGGCTTCGAGTGCAGTGCAGCACAACATCGATCACGCACTAACGCCTTTTCTAAATTTTCGGTTTTCAATTATTATCGTGCTGTTACAGATCAGCTGGCAATCATTATTTTGCATATTATTGTAAACTAAAACTCTAGAGAAAATAAATTTTTTATGTTACGAATGTCTGCGGTGATACGTTTTCACCTGTCAGGCGCCATAGTGTGCCGGTAAAGAAATTTCCTAAATAAAACTCTACAAATCTACTGTCTGACATAGCGACCGG
The DNA here is from genome assembly GCA_963932375.1 of Phania funesta. Classification (NCBI taxonomy): domain Eukaryota; kingdom Metazoa; phylum Arthropoda; class Insecta; order Diptera; family Tachinidae; genus Phania; species Phania funesta. The sequence continues at coordinate 9,805,307 of OZ010652.1, forward strand.
ATTACTTTCTCTCAGGGTCCACACCGACAAAGGAAGTTTGTAGTGAAATTGCACTATGGGCATCAAAATAGCGCATACCTTAACCTTTTTATTAGTGTTTTGAACACACAAAATACATGTTCACACTATAAGAATAAAATGTAGAGGGTGAGGTTAATGTAAAAGTTTTATGGTGAAGAAAACAGAAAAAAATCGCTTTAAGCTTAAGGCGTTTAAAAGAGAAAAGTAAAGAAAAGATTTACGAGAAAAATTACTTAAATGAAAAGCCTAACAATGTCGCAAAGCAACCAAAAACAAGACAAAATTGATGGGACAAAGGAATCTTAGCAAAGAAAGTCAGCATTAGGATAAAAAAAAAAAACAAAGAGAGCCGAAGAACTAAAATTAAAAAAATGGGACAGGCTGTGAATTCAGGAAATCTGAACAAGATGTCAACAGAAGATGAAGACCAAATTTTAATTTTTCCTTTTTCCGTAAAGGAACCAGATTATGGGCGTTTACACAAACACTCAAGAATGAAAGACAGACTTATTTTCACACAAATTTTTGGGGTGATTGAAAGTAGGCTACTGATGATATTCTTGTTGCTGTTGTCTATGTTGTACTGGTAGCCGTAGCTGTTTTTGGGGCTCCAGAGAAACCCAAGTACTATAAACTACAACACAACGACTAAAACAAAAGGTGTATGTATGAATGACTATTATTATGAAGATAAGAAGGATCTATTTCTGTTGGGTGGGTGAAAATAAAACACAATTTAAAGAGAGGGTATTTCAATACGAGAAGTTCGATGCCATCAGTCCGGTAAGTCATGTGTTGCTTGGCGCCATCTGTCAAATTTGTTATTAAAGGTAGTGAGTAACTCTGCTACAAAGTCGAACATTCCATCAGAAATCAAATCCGACAGAACTCTGTCCCACTTAACTAATATCGCAACAAAATGATTTTTCGAGATTTCACTATCACCTAAAAACGATACGAAAATAAAATGCAACTCTGATCGCATAGAAGGTATTATTTCTTGAAGTTTTTCAAACCATTTCCAAATCATAGAAACCATTCAAATAAATCTTTTAGTCTATACAATCATTCATTTTTAAACACATGCGGCAGATGTAAAGACTAAATCTGACAGTGAATAAGGCTTCAATTATTCAGCTACAATGGCCAGTTCTACAAGGCAACATATTGTCGAAATTACAAAACTTTATTTAATTTATTCTGCGCAAATGTTGCGCGCGAATTATGTTTATGAAGCACTTGGAGTACGAAATTCCAACTAACTTTTTTATTTATTTTAATTTTTCTTTTCTTCAAATATCAAAAAAAAACCTGATATGCTTGATACATTGAAAATATTATTAATAAAGTGGGAGGTACCCCAATTTCGGCCAAAAAAATCGCCTTTAGCCACAAGGTGCATTGCATTCATCTTCCGTACGTTTTCTCCAGCCTTCTACCTGCTCGCTAATAACAGAAGGTCAATTTATGAAGAAATAATTGAGGATTCAAGCAGCTTTTAGAATCGGAATTTCAGCATCGTACATAAACTTGATTGCTTTTCTAAAGGAGGTCTTTACTTGTACAACTTAATAAGCCTGCTAACTGCCTGAACAAGATTTTCGATTTCCTGGTTACGCTTTAAAATTTTAGCAGAATTAACACCAACTTATTCTTTTAGATCCGTAAGAAAGAAAAATACATTCTAAATATAACAAATATTGAAGTTGCTACACTTACTATGACGCAAACATTTCTCTAACGCACCGAATATTTTAGTCAAACCAACCTGCAGCTACTTAAAAAAATAAAAACGTGGAAGGAATAGAGAGAGAGGCTAACTATAATAAAAAAAATTTGGGTCATTTCGGCTGCAAACTAAATATGCAAATGTGCCTTAATAAATGTTGGCTGATTTGCTTAGTTCACTCACACATTCACTCTCCCACACACACACACACACACACACACACACTGATAATCTATTTATGGCAAATGAATTGCTATTGCTTTTGAACTTTTTTACATAATACGGTCGATTGGTTGCCTAAACGAGTGAATGCTTAGTTAGTCACTTCATGCAACGACCCAGCTTTCGAATGTAAATCCCTTCAAGCGTTTACTTTTTCTATCCAACGATTTATCTGACTTTTATTTATTATTCTTTTTTTATCCCTTATAATAACTACCACAACAACAACAAATATTTTAATACATAATAATCAGTCATTCCTGGCACTACTTTTCCTCTTTGAAAAAAGAAAAAACAGTTGCTCCTTTGCACTTTGTTACATTTAATACTGACTTTGTGTGAGTGTGTATATGTGTGTGTGTGTGTGTGTGTGTGTGCCTGTGTGTGTGGGTTTAACTGGTTTCATAATGATAATAATGAGAGCAATGTTATATTCAGTCCTTTTTTCTACCATTTGCTTAATGTTTAAACATCATGTTGCCAATGATTAAGCAAAAAATCAATTTTATATGCCACAGTAGTATTTGTGAGTGTAAGTAGACCCTCTGACTGACAATGACGGTGAATAAAAGTTAACTGAAGGCAGGCACAAGTAAAGATACACAGTCATAGCGGCCATAAAGCTGGCAGACAAATTATGTTTAATAGTTTTTGAATAAATGAATGCAAATAGGTTGAAGATTTTGTATAAATTTATGGAAATATGATTTTCTACTTATTGTATCGGGGTCTATAAACGATTATAAGCTGGTAACTATGTGTGTGCGTGTGCATGTGTATATTTTTTTACCTACAAAATAGTCGTAGCATTTATGAACGTGTATTGTGAATTTTAAGCGAGAAAACAGTTTAGAAAATCTTTTTGTTTTATTCATGTTTGACTCTTGTATTTGATTATTGAATTGGATATTAGCAGAGCTTTAAGCATTTGATTTATATTGAAATATTAAATACGATTTTGTATTTTAATTTCCATTAAAAAATTTTCTTATACTTGGACTCAAATGTTATTGAAATTTAAAAGACAGTTAAATGCTCAGGTGCAATGAATTGTAGGTTACGTACTCCATCCAACCTTTACTTTGTACTAAGGCTACGCTAAAATAGCAGCTTTTCAGATAAATGGAGTAATCGATTTGAAACAACAGCAGTTTAAAAAAAAAACTAATTAGTAATTTAGTATTTAAAACCGATCTGTCGAACTGATATTTGTATTATAAAATTATTAATTTTTATTGAAGTTTAAGTTCGGTCTTTTTTTTCGCTATCGATATAAAAATTTTATTTTTATTAATACGATAAAGTTGTTATTAAACACTAGCAGAATGGAATGCAGTTTTTTTTGTCGCTACGAAGTTCCGTGTGTCTTCCTACTAAGTTAGTGTCAAATGTAAACATCGTTTATTTAAACAACTAACAATGAAAATTGTATTCGAGAATCTTCTTCAACTTTTCATATATATTCGATAATTTTTCTCTTTGGTTGGAATGACGTCCACACCCACAGTAACTTTCTAGTTGTGTTCCTATCGTACTACTTTTTCAATATTTTTGTGTTAATAATAAAATTGTTTTTTTTTTTTTACGGAAAGAACTAAACGTCCTTAAGCCTAAAAAGAAATGATTCATTTAATAATTTGAATATAGCTTAGGCAGATGGACTAAATTTCGATTGTGAGTTGCGGTGTTTAGGAGAATTATACGGCAATTACGTTTTAAAGGTTGTACTTAAGTTCTACATGCTCCTGACAGTTTGTCGGTGCTAAATTTTACAAGACGAAAACAAGAAATTAAGATTCATTTTCAGTGAAATGCCAAAACGCAAACCTTGTCCTTGATCATTGGCCGGCTTGCTTTATTTTCAAAATCGACTTGGTTAAACTGTAAAGTCCATTTCACACTATTTTACAAGTGTTCAGATTTTCGCTGTCTCAAAAATAAGATGTACAAAAAAATTTCATTAGATTTGTTACCATCAAAACACGGGTGAAGGTAGTTGTGGTAAACTGTCTCCACCCCACCTGTTTTCCCCTTTTTATGTTTCAACTTTTTACTAGCGTGCCTATTTTTAAGCAAACCTCAAAGGCGAGTGAAGAACCTGTGTTGTCGGCGTCAAACGTTCCATGGGCTGCGCATACTCATCAAACTGCATTTATCATTGCCAAATGTAGACACACGTCCACATGAGACTCAAATATTTCGCTTTTGACAATAGATACTAGCATGAAGCTAACAACATAAGTTGTCTACACCGTCGCACTGTCTGTAAAAATGCAGACCCAATAAATTAAAAGTCGAAGCTTTTAGAAAATCTTCAAAATTGGTGAGGGCCATGCGACTGTCAAATTCAAAATCTTAGTTTTATTGGAATCACACTTTCTGATTGTATTTTAATTTTTTACAAGTCTAATAGAGTCTAATTAAGCTTGAAGTCGCAACTGGTTAAACGTGTTCTTCTGCTTAGTAGGACGATATTGAAGGGAAAGAATGTCAGATTACGATGTAGTGCGGAAAGCAATTCATCTGCTAGAGAAGTCATTTTGTGATCGTTTGTATTCTCTTTTCGACCATCACAATTATCCCCTAAATTTAACACCACTGGCTTTCTGTTTGCCGAATTGAAGAAGGAAAATCAACGGTGCATAGTTGAAGGAAGTAAGTAAGCATAGTGGCAGTTCATCTTCAGTTAAATTATTACAAAATGTAGCGTCTTTACAACAATTATTGAGCTCAGAAAAATGTTTAAAATTTCGGGATAATTTGTGCTTTAGATCATTTAATAAACCAATCTCTATATGAAGATGCTCTTAATGAAGATCAGTACTGAGATCGGGGAATTATGCCTGTTATCATCCAGGCATAAGAGCACACACTTAAAATACGTCTTCTATCACTTGAACAAAATTAAAACAAAACATTCATAAAGAATATGTGTCGTTCTTTCGTCCTCCGGAAGTCATCAACGAGAGGAACGACAGCAACTTAAGTCGAATCGGATCGAATAAATATCAAGAGTCAAAGGCTATTCGTATTTAATTTCAGGATTGTGTTGTGGGGTTTAATCAAGTCTTCAGCCTATCTCCTACCCGCAGGAGTATTGCAAGTTTCCTTTGCTCAGTACCGATCACTGACGTAACCGAACACTGACGTAACCGATCACTGACGTAACCGCCATTAAATAACTCGCAGTATGAGAGGCACTTCTGATTAATTCGTTCATTAACTTGTTGCTTTTATGGCTACTGTGGTTAGGTGTCCAGTGCAAGGCACCTTTACTACCAGTGTTTGTGTTTATGGAGTGTTTCAAAACACTCCGGGATTGTAATTCCCATTAAACTAGGAACTTCAAAACTGCTCGACTGTCCGATAAAGATACGCCAGCACCAACTCACTCTCTATTTTGTACCTCCGATTTCAAGAATCCACACATGGACCACCTTCCTCCCTAGTGGGGCCATCCGATATGGTGGCATTAAATCTCTATCAATCCTTACGCTACCAGCCCTCAAAGAAAGTAACACAAAGAATTGTATTTTTTTTTTTAGAGAATCACTTTAGAACAATTAGTCTCTCAAAGCAATTAGTCTTGCAAAATCTTACTGTTCTTCATCATTCTTTAATTTTATCTCGAAAACGAAGTGTACTAAAGATTAGCAAGGCATTTAATATTCTAACAACAGCCTCAACTTTCCATACAGATGTCAATAAAAAAGGAAGACAGAACAAGAGTTCTTTTTTCTTTTTTTTGTTATGAAAAACAAAATGGAAACAGGCAGGCAATTGGGTTATAACGAACTTGGATGGATGGATGGCTTCTCTTTTATTAATTTTTTCAAGCGAATTTTTAGTCTTTTCGTTGTTGTTATTAGTTTCCTTTATTTGGCAAAAATATCTATCGTTCGGTCTAAGCAAGAGACAGATTATGTTGTTCATCCTTTTTTTTTTGTTGCTATTATTTGGTATGCTCGGTTAAATGGCCAATTAATTTTGACTTATGAGTGTTGTACGAGTGACTTCTACCAGCCAATATTAAATGACCCAAAGAGTCAGCCAGGCGGTCAATTCATTCTTGACCTCCCCTTATATACGGGTAGCATTAGAAGGTTGAAACTTGAATGTGTGAGTGTGAGTATTCACTATAAAAGAACCAATGTTGCCGTTTGATTAAATTTTTAGGAATTTTTGTAAAAAGGCTTAACATTTGCTTAGGCAGCATAGCTTAGGTGGAATAGTCAACTGCGTGTGCTAAGTAACCAACAATTTGTACCTCTCGCGATTAGTTGTCGATATTTTCTACACATGTTATACTCAAATAATACCGATTTACTAATGAGTTTACGTCCCTTGTCCAAGTATTCGGTATCTTACTAATGTCGTACTTGCTTAACTTCGGAAGGCTCTTTTTGCCTTAATGTGGGTGGCCTCCTGATACTTTAGTTCTACAGTTTCGTTATTCTACTGTGATGCGTGCGACTCCACATACTGGGTTCGATCGCCGGTTAATTTTTTTTTACCAATTAAGGAAAAAACTTAGAGTTAAAAGGAGTTAAGTGCCATTTTAAAGTCGATTCAACGCAGTGTGTGCCGTTGACCACTACTTCCTCTTTTCAGATGTCTAGACTTACAGCCCCAGTGGAATTGGCGCCACAATCACGGTAGACAATATTGTATGCAATGCAAAATATAGTCAAATTGCTGACAGCAATGCCTGGTGATCCTTCTATTCTGGATATATTTTATTTTAGATTTTTTGGATCGCCAGAACGATTATCATTAAGTTTCCCACTGTAAAAATCAGACGGAAATCGAAACACTTGTAAAATAGTGCTACAAGGCCTTCAGCAACAATGAAAGCTACATGCTACCGTTCGACTTGTACGTAGCGAAGTTTGTGTCTGGAAACTACAAATTGAGGAGAGAATCGATTTTTATTTGTACCAAAGTGCTGTAAAAGTCCACTGCATGTAAGAGCATGCTCTTGCTTAATCGTATTGCACAGAGGTTTTTTTTTATTAAAACTAAAGTGGCGAATTTATCGTAAAAAGCGCAAGAATGAAGACAACGAAGTGCTAGCACAAAGGGATGTGGATAATTATCACTCACAACGACTCACACATCAATTGAATGTTATCTTCAGAGATAGCGAAGACCTTTGTAATCTGCTTTCAAACTGGCTACTTGGTAATTTTGTTCTTTGGCTTAGTTTGTCTTGTGGTCTTTTTAAAATCTTGCTGAATTTACGAGACACAACTCTCAACAAGGTACTTAAATACACCGGATTGGATTTTTTATTTGATAAAAAATTTAAACTTTTTCTAAGCTAAGCCTGGCAACACTGTAAAGGATATTTTTCAAAAATTCACAATATGTATCACTTATAACCACAGTGCTTCTGAACCTCCCTAGAGATTAGTGTTTTGCTGTTCACTTAACTGTCCTTTCCTTTGATTTAATATTTTTTCTTCATGCTGTTATGTCGACTTCATTGTAGGGAAGTGGGGCAGGCAAAACACATCAATAATTTCTTTCTGTCTTCTTTAATTTCGTGGTTGATGTGTCAAGCCCAAAGTGCTTGTTATGCCATAGACTTCAATGCATGAACACAAGAGTATGTGGTCTAAATTTGTGCAACAACTTGTGTGTCTATGCGGTAAGACCACTTGAAATTCTAATACAGAGGGCACGAGTGCTTTTGTTTTTGATTGGTTCAATAGTTGTGTGATTTGTTAAATGTTGCGGTTTTCTTTTCCAAACAAATAAACAAAAAGAAAATATTCATCAACGAGGAAAAAATAAAATAAAAATGTTTACTAGAATTTCAATAAAAAAAAAGAAAAAGCAAAACAGTATTTTAGACATTCAAATCCTTATTCACTTAGCAGACCACAAAATTGACAAGTACGCGTTTCAATTTGACTTAATGGTGACAGTTGTAAATGTTATAAAATTTGGCACTAATAGGACTCGAATTAATAATTAATTTGACAAGTAGGCCTTTAATGACGCTTGAATGTAACGTTTGCAAAATGTCTTGATTATTTACAGCGATTATTAAATAGGAAAATTAAACTTTAATACTTCATATTTCGATTCAATTAAACAGTAATTTTCAACTGCCGTATGAAAGAACAATTTGTAGTTTTGTAAATTCTTAAGTTTTCGAGGCAAAAAACGTTGCTTTGTTGGGTGACAGACTACCAACTGCTTGTTATAGACATCTAAGAACTTTTCATGACAGCAAATAAACTTAAACGAACAAAAACAATTTACTCGTAGTTATGAGATGTCTGTGCTATTCATAAATAACATCGTATGTCCACTTATGTGGACATATATTTTAAATATCTTTTAGTTTACAGGGTTTCTCATACGCTTGGATGATTGATTGCATAAGGAGCATTTTTGTTGAACGACCTAACTACCTATATTTACATAAGTTCTTTGACCTACATGCTCTTAACAATCTGTATGTGTATAAGTATCATTTTGTTTGGCTCTCCTAGAAAATATGCTGTTAAACAGGGCGCGGTTTCTTCTGAAACCCAACAGACTTAAGGCAGAGTTAGCCGAACGCCCACGTCCCGTAACGAAACAGCTGTCCGGTTTTGTTAATATGAAGTCGATGGAAATGCTTACCGAAATTAAATGTCATGATGACGGCACGTCCCAATCTGTATAAAATATAATTTCAAAACATTGTTACGTGACGTTTCTAAATCAGAGATGGCACTATTGCACGTCTAATAGAAATGTGGCACCAGTGCCTTTTTTTGTGCTTATATATTGAAAATGTAAATATTTTAAATTTTTATATTATTCTAACCCAACCGCAAATATTAAAGTGGAGTGCTGATGTATCTAGCAGCCGCTTTACATTATTAATTAAACAAATATTTATTTAATTTCCCTGCAAACAGTAATATACACGGTATCCGCCGGGAAGGTATAATACTTTGTATGTTTATAATTTTTGATTAAATGAAAGAGAATGGATCGTATATTGATAAATGTTTTATTTAATGTCGGCAATTATGTATGGAATACAATATCAGATAAATGTCCGCCTCTGTTAGGCTTTTTTGTTCGCCTCTTTAGAATTCCTTTATTGACCAACAAAAACCGGAGTTTGTAGAGAGGTTAACCTCTTCACATCTTTGTGAAGTTTTATTGTCCATTCCTATCGGAATCTCAGGACCCGACGCCGTCAAAGCATTCTAGTCCACCTCTTCCGGATTCCTTCATGACCTACTAAAACCGGAGTTTCTTCAGAGATTAACCTCTCCGCTTATTGTGAGGCTCAATTATTTATCAGCACGGGCAAGTCTGTATTAAAACTGGTGATTGACAGGAACCAAGTAGCGGCCACCACCACGGGGAGGTATATAACAGAACTTCTGGCATTACACTCAGTTACCTTTGTGTCTCCCAGTTGAGATAAAATTTATGTTGTTCTCTTTTATAACAAAAAAAGTTAAATTTTTTGCTCTTTTCTTATACCCGAAATATGCTTACGCTCACGTAAACACGGTGGTGATTTTTGTAGATTTTACCCTTAACAATGTCAAAATGCATTGTCCGTTACGATCTGTATAAATTCCTGTAACAGGGCAACATTTTATTTAAGAAAGGAAAATGCCATTAGCAAAGGAATAATGCTGCATCTAAACGCAAGCCCATGATAAACTCATTAAGAAAAACAAATTTAGTTAAAAAAATCCTGTATTTTTTTACATTGTCTTACGGCAAAGAGCCTTAAAGACTTAAATTAAGCTATTTCATTAATTAAGAGTTGTATAAGCTGATTCAGACTGATATGACATTGTTTTTTCTTACCAATGCCGACTTCCAGGACCTTTTTACTCCACTTTCTAAACACATTTCACTTTTACGTCTTTTCTCTGAAGACATTGTGTTTTGAAAGTTTATATTTTTTTTACTCAATACCCTACGAACAATACAAAGTATCATATCGTGAATTTCTGTAAAGGAAAAAAGTTTCTAATCTGAGTAATTAATTCGCTTAAATAAAAAACAAACTTTTAAATTTTTGCCTTCTTTTTTTAACACATATTTGTAAAAGCTTATGTAGTTTTGAAAAAATAATAAAAATTACTAAATTAGTAACCGACAATTTGCTGTTAGTTTACAAACAAACGAGAGTCTACTTTTCAAACTGTCAACAAAGTTGTTAGATTCTGCATACTGCAGGCAGGTGCGTGTTACATGCAACTAAATAATTGGAAAAATGCCACTGTAAATGCTCAACAATTCCAACATGGCTAATAAGAAATAAATACCACAATTGTTATAAACGTAGAAACATTTTATGTTCAAATTAACTTTGTAGTTCACATCGCCAAAAAAATAGCAACATTTTATTACAGTTGAGAATAAACAGCGGCACAGCGGGTACAGATTCAAACTTAAATTAAAAGGCCTTTTACGTTAAGTGCACAAAAATTACGCAATACAAAGTTTATTTCAAATAAAAAAAGCAAGTTCTAGTTACAAAATGTTCAATAAATTTGTTTACACTTTCGGAATATTCCCATTAAATTTTATGGATTTCCTGACAACTTAAATTTTTTTAATAATTTTAAATACAAGAAATTATAAAATTTGTAATTGGTAACACTGTTTTCATGACAGCTGATTGCGCAGTACTCAATTGTTAAGTTTAACAACTTATTAGAGTCTCAGCTGTTGAAATTTATTTCGAAAACACTGTTCAATTTGATAAACTCAGTTTAAAATTTTATTTGTAAGTCTTGTTCAGAGATAAAATACATTTTTTTTTTTGTTAAATCACTACACATGTTTTATCAATAAGCAGCGTTGCCATATTTGTCCCCGCTTAATACGCTTTATGGGGCGATGGAATAGTTAGTCGATATGTCGTCAAAAATGATGATAGCCAGTTGGTAGTAACAAGCTCTGAGGGACATAGAGATATAATTTCTTGCCTCCATTGGATGGCACATGTGTTAAGGCCATATGGTTACAGTACGATCACGCCACATGCGATACAGCGGCCGGTACAATCAATTCACTGAATTCATCTGTTAACTAGTTTTAACAATACGCTGATTTTAAAAACACTTATGTGAAAAAATATACCTGAACTAACATTTTTCTAATTGAAGATCTACTCACAAGTGGAATATCTATAGATTCCCACAAAACACAAAGCCCATTCGAACTATTTGAATGTGCCGCGGTAAACTTCAAATATTAGAAGCTTAATCGCATTAAAAACCAAATATTCGTGTGATTGTACCGATGTGTACTCGTACATGTATCGATAAGAACACTTTCCCTGTTATATTTTTTTAAATAACTGCATAAATTCATGGCTGTGTGTTAGTAGTTCGCGTATTTATCTGTGTGCGTGTTATTAAATAATCAATGATATATTTTATTGACAAATATATTTGTGTCAATAATAAATAAATTAAATCATTTAATATACACGTGTCTTTCTTTGACAGTTTTTTTCTTATATACTAACGAATTTAATGCCACAAAAAGCTGTAGGTAAATCAACGAACAAACCAAAACATGAATTTGTAATTTCAGCACAGAGAGAACGAGAGAATTAAGTTTAATTTTATGAAAATAAATAAATAATAAAATAAAAGAGTATAAAATAATGAAATATCGTTGAATAATTTTCATACAGCAATTATTTATTTCTTGTTTGCCCATGTTTTTGTGGATTAATGCCACAACAACAATAAAAAATAATACCACAGTCTTAGCGGTTGTACTTGCAGAAGCCGTAACATGGCAATGGCAAAAATATAAATACAAACAAACAACGAATATATAGCCGATAAAATACCAGCTTTATTTAAGGCAAACATATTAAATTAATTAATAAATAAAATACTTATAAAGCAAATAATGATGTCAAGTAGGTTACGCACACACACACACACACCCACACAAACTTTCATTAAAGCAAATACACACGCATACTCACACATACACTCATACATACATATATAGTATACCAGGGAAGGTAGATTCTTTTCGCCCGTTAACAAACTTAAGATTATATTTGTGAGATTAAAATAAAATTTCAATTAATTTCTCTCAATGTCGCTTATTGATACGATAAAAATGGCATAAGTTTGGATAAAAATTTTCGAGCTATAATAACTTTTTATGTAGTTACAAAAATGTTCTACAACACCAGAATTAAGTTAGTGAAATTAATCACAAAGGCAGCGTTTTATGAGTGATTACATTATTGCCGCAAACGGACAAAATTAATGAATACAAAATCTTTCTGTTTGTTCTATCAACGGTATTACGACGGATAACTTTTCGAATTTAAGCAGAAGATAAATACACCTGCACCTACAATATCAGGTGGGTGTCTTAAATCGTTATTTAATTAAGTTCATGTAATGCAATGTCAAACAACTGCTGATAACTAACAACTTGTTTAGAGAAAAGTAAAAAAAAAGTAAATTTCCACATGCATACATACATACATACATACATACATATATATGTATGCAAAGGGATACTTTACAAAAAAAAAATTGAAACATTTATGAAAAACTATGACATGTGCAACCACTTTAGTTTTATCAATTTGCAATTTATTACTGAAAGTTTTTTTTATTATATTTATGTTTGTATGCACTTTTTTAGAAAAATAGCCAACTGACAGCACTTTTCAATTCTATTTTGAATAGAAAATATATAGAAAAAATTTCGGCAAAAAATTCACTATTTACATAACAGTAGTGGCAATAATGTTATAACATCTCTTTATTAGATTTGGATATTTAAAACTAAAAAAGCTAACAAATTTTGTAAATTTTAAATAATACGAGGGTAATTTGATAACTTCGTGACTGCTTTGAAGTTCTAGCGCAGTAACTTTTAAAGCAACACTGGTTACTAGACTACTGTGTCGAATTAGCGTATTGTTGACAGCCGTTGAGAGCAGGCAGGCAGCCTAGTTAATTTTAACGAAAATTGTTCAAAGTAAATTTCGTGTGCTGATTAATATTTTTTACGTAAAGAAACTATCATCGCAACCAAAGGAAGGCTTGTTAAATACTAGGGGAACTCTGCACCATATATTTTAATGGTTACCATTTTGGTTTAAACTGCTAACTTCAAAACAGCAATAGCACAGAAAAAATACTGTACTATGCTATAACTTTCACAAGTTGTATTAGCAATGATTTAGCAGTTGCTTTGCTGTTGAAAATTATTAATGGGCAGAAATACGAAAAGCTCAAGTTGAAAACAATTGCTGTCACAAAACAGCTTTCTTTGAATAACTTGCTTATTCTCTTACTATGCTCGTGTTGTTCAAAATACGACAGCAACGAAAACAGCACCAACACAAATGTGGCGGCTTAAGTTGAGATCAACAAATCATTAAATAATAGTTTGATGAAATAAAATAGTAAATTGGCTGCAATTTATAGATGATCGTTGTCTTTTGCGATGTGGCTATTGACAATGGTTTCAGTCATAGTTGGGCTGTAATGTTTACGGGTGCGCTCGTTCTATTACACTGTGTCTTGGTTTTACGAACCAAGAGTGCTATATATAATACCACAGTTCTAAGTTTTCCATCAACGTCACAAAGCAAATAGTATGTTGTGCGAGTTTTAGTTGTCATCTTTATTCAAAATGATGTGTTTGCAATACGAAGTTGTACAACGGGAGTTGTATTGTTTTCTGTGGGCGAAACACCTAACCTGATTAGCAACCGAGTTGTACCAATGGTCGCAAGGTGTATAGTTTGCATTAGGGGACATTAAATAAACGAAAGTTACTTTCAAGAAATAAAGCAACACACACCAACGAGGAATATTTAACGGGCACCAGTTACTATGAAATACTAGTGTGGGCAAAAAATAGACTTTTTATTTAAATTTCGCGTGGAAATCGTCGAAATTTATTTTTTTTTTATGTCAGTGACATCTGTGCCAAATATCACATCAAAGTAATTATTAGAGTTTAGTATACACTTGTCTTTCTAAAGTACAACAAGTGCATTCGGCGATTCTAACAATGAGTGAAATTATTCAACAAAGAAGTTCTATTAAATTTTGTGTGCGAAATGAAATATCTGGTACCGAAACGTTCAGAATGTTGCAAAAAAGGCCTTCGGTGATAATTGTATGTCGCGAGCAAGTCTTTTTGATTGGTGCAAATTATTCAAAGAGGGTCGAGAACGCGTTGACGACGAACCACGTCCAGGACGGCCATCAACATCAACTGATGATCAAAACGTCAATAAAATCAAGGAATTGGGGTTCGAGAATCGACGATTAACAGTCAGAGACCTTACTGATATCGTTGGAATATCGGAGGGATCAGTGAAAACCATTTTATGGGCCGACAACTCTTAGATTTTGCACCACGATAATGCACCGTCGCATACCGCATTGATTCTTCGTGAGTTTTTCGCCAAAAATTCAATCATTAAAGAAATTTAAAATTATGAACAAAATTCTTACTATTTTTTGCCCACAGTAGTATACCATTTTGAAATAGCAACAACTCTGGACAGGTGTGTCATCAATAAGGCAGAAGGTAATGAATTCGTTTCTAAGTTTCTTCGAACTTCAAGAAATGGTCTATGCAACCATTAAGGTCACAGAAGGTTGTTTCTTGATTTGATATTCCGAGAGGGTGTTTTGATGTAGATTTTCGGAGCGAATTTCCGTCATCCCTTGTCAAGTCGAGTTTAGAGACAAATCGCTTTCGGCTAGGTGCCATCATCAGTGTCATTTTTCGAACATAAGGAAGCCGGTTTGTCTCTTTCAAATGAAATTGTACGTAAGGAATTGGATGCTCCTATTCTGGGGAAAAAACCCCAAAACTTAAATTACACAACAACTTTAGTGGGCGTATTTTAAAAAAATTTTTACGACTCATTTAAAATGCCACAATATATGTTTTTAAAATTAAAGCTGCATAATAACTTTAATACCAATAGTCAGTATCAGCCATAATAATGCGAAAAAATCAGTAATTAATTAAATTAAATAACTGAAAGTTATTAAAAAAAACAAGTTATATTGTTGGTTGCTGTATAATACTTCGCTCTTATGTGTTATTTGATTCTAATTTAATATTTAAATAAACTTAAAACATAATCCTGCACTGCATTATAATTAAATAAATATTTTATATTAAAAAAAAAAATTGAAAAAAATATGTAAAAATTATGTTCGATTATTTAATAATTAAAACTAAAATTCGGTCAAATTGTTGCTAAATTTTAAGCGCTTGTATTTAAATATTTTCAAAGAACTGGTAACGTAGGGAAGGAAAGTAATTTTTGAACAATAAAAGAACTTCGCATTGTTTATTGACGAGTACACGCACACATCGACTACGGATTACAGATATGAAAAAACAACAAAAAATACTGTTACAAATCGACAAATTTACCGCAATATTTCCGTTATGATTATGCACCACCAAATTAAATTTTTCAAATGTTTAAATAATTTTGCCTTTTTAGCTTCTTCAGCTGAACGCAACATTCGTTTTGTTATAATTTGATAATTAGTGATTGCAACTAATGCATCCCTACATTTTAATGGTCACAAATAATGAAATTGAAATTTCATTAAAATTTTACAAATTTTCAATAGCATTTTGGCATAATTGTAATGGAATCGTAATTGAGGCGTGTTAAAATTATTTTTGTTATTTAGAAAGCGCGCTGTTATGGACGTTAGAAACATTATTTTAAATAAAAATTAATTCCTATTTAGATTTAAATAACTTTTATTTTAATGCTTTTAGATTATATGTCAAATTATTTATTGTTCAAGACTGCACGATGGGGCTGTTTGCAATAAATCCTTGTAAAAATCACTGCTCAGAATTATTTGACATTGATTTACGTAATATTTCACGAAATTATTGGCAAAAAGTGTCTTCTATGAAGCTGTTATAGCGTTTTCTTTACTGCCAAATATGCAACATTTATGTTGACATTTCTGCATGCTTGTGTTCCTTTCTACAAAATACGTAACTTTTGCAAAGAGAGAATGTACGTTTTTTATAAATATATTGCACAAAAAACTGGCGAGTATGTACACTCTTTTTGCACATACCTAATTAATTATTATTCAATGTAGGAGGAAATCGATGCAGACCGCTTAATTTATGAGTCCCTTTTCGACCAGCCTATTGCCACGAATTGATTTCTGGCAACCGATCTGTAATTTACGTCTACTTTACTCTAATTCAAATCTCTAGCTACCACTAGCGTTTGTCTGTGGTCTGTAACTCGAAGAAGGGATTTTTCGAGATTCAATTAGTAATTAAATACAGGTACTACGGGAGCCAGGAGTCCCCGGGACGTAAATTCAGGACCTGTTTTTGGTGAGGCCCCTTGGGTAGTGCACCTGATGGCTGTGGTTTAGATCCGAATATATATAGAGGCGTTGGTGGTTCTTAAGCCACCGTCGGAGAATATTAAAATACAGATGTCAAATTTAATCGAGATATATCTGTTGTTTATTAAACTCTAGCCATAAAAATACGCAAACCTTTCCCGATCAATAAAGAAAGTAATCTAGCAAATGATTTCATCATATACACCGTAGGACTTTTGAGTAATAAATGTTCGGCTTATGAGTTGGCGGTGAAGCCAATGACAATTATAGGAGTTGCACTACATATCTTTACAAATAACCGCATTCGTTACGCTTCGATATTTCCATTGTAATCCACTTTTGATTGTTGTTTACTGGGAATACCCTGCTCTCATGGGAACATACATCTCCTTTTTCAGTTGATAAGGCGTCTTGCAAATTGAATTTTTTTCATTGATTTTCCTATGAAAATTCAGATCTAAAACTAATGATACATTCACACTTAAGTTTTCACACTGCACTCTTTTACAGATGCGCCGTATGCAAAATTCCCCCTCCCAAATTGATTTAAAAAAAATTTTATTTCTATAAAAAATGCCCCATAAAAATTACCCATTTACTCATAATTACGCAGGATGATAAATAATATCGTGAGCGGGATTAATATAATATAAATTTATACACACATTTTCGCCGGCATGCAGTTTCACAGACCACACTCTTGTATGTCTACAATGGAGCAATTTCTTTAATTTAAAAGGGAAGTACTCCTAGTTAAAGTTTTTTCTACACAATTGAAAGAAACCGTTTTAATAGAAACCTAAAAATCTTCTAAAAAATTAGAACTAATTTTCTTTGCTAAATTTTTTCTCTTGTTTTCCTTTTTGTCTATTCTATAATTATCTCATTTAATCTATTCATAAAAATTTTATTAGATTTTGTTGTCCTTTTTTGGGAGCATATAATTTTGTATTGTCTGGGCGCCAAATTGCCTAAATTTGCAATGGCTTATCAGAGAGAAAAAATATGGGAAATAAACTTTATTACCAGCAAACAATAGAAAAACCCAGGGAGATAGTTAATAAAAGACAAAATAACATATCGCTGCCAATAGTAATAATTAGATAGCAAAATGTACTAATTTGTAATGGAGTATGATGATGTGGAGTTCATTTGCTTAAAAAAAAGAAACTAAATAGTAGGGTAGGCATTCAAATAACAATTATTCGATTAATTATTAACAATATAATATTGTGGAAGAGCTTTTATAAAAAACAGTCTGACGTGAACAGCTTAAAATATTTCCGCAATGATTCTGAAATAATTGCTTGGAATAAAGTACCATATCGAACCCTAAACGCTAAAGCACGTAACCCACAGAAAACTCATTTTTTTATTTTTATTATTTTTTTCCAACTTCTTCAGAATTTGTTAATGGAAACGTATGCAGTTAATATTCTGTATAAGTTAAGAAATATAAATTAGAAATAGAATTTGGAAACAAAGTTATATTATTGAAAGTCAAAATTTTCAATTTTAATGGAGTTAAATTTCAATTTACACGTCGAACCCAAAGTAGATTTTATGAGGAACAAAGAACGGAATAGAAGATCAAAGTAGAGATGAGAGCGACTCAATTGATTTGCGTGAATCATGCATGTTTACGCATGACCAACTTCAATCGTTAGTAATTTTTCGCTCCAATTACACTATCGTGCATGAACGTATGCGTGAGCGTGCACGGGTAAATTTTCGGCGTGATTGTTTCGTGTTTCGCATGTTCTAATTTAACGATTTGAAATTTCTGACAAAGGATTACAAAATTACAAGTCACAAATGCTGAGTTACTAGCTACAAATTTGTACAAGATATTTGAACACGTTTTGTTATTAGAAATATAGAAATGATAATTTGATTTTTTCCTGTGAGTATCTCATGGCGATAAGCGTACATGCCTATGAGCAAAAAAACTAGGCCGTCCCTCTATTAGTAAAATTTTTATCTCGGTTGCACTTCTAGATCAAAATAACTGATAGACAACTATTGCATATGAAAATATTGATTGCCCTTCATAATTAATTGATTTTCATTTCCATTCAAATTTTTATATTAATTACGTTATTTTTGCGGTCCCACCATCGGACGTTGCAGTTAAAACTTCTGTAACTAATATTATTTTCGATTCTATATTTCACCAGACGACGTGGTGGAGTGTGTAACAAATCTGTATCAAGAAGGCCATATCGATTCAAAAGCTGTGTAGTCGTTGCTAAAAATCTAATTGAAATCAAACCGGTCTAAATTATGGTTGCCGTTTATTATGCAAAAGTTGTGTAAATATTAATTTAAAGGTTTTTCTCTTAAACATTTTGCAGAATATAATAAAAAATATGTTATCGGTAACTCTATAAATCATGCTTATTTGTGCAGGGAACTAACTAGCGAAGAAAAAGTTTTATCAATAAACATTTACTTACACATGTAAAAGGTGGCCCAATATGTCGGCAACTTATGAATTAAATAGAAAATGAAAGTCTATTTTTTTATTAAGTTATTGACATTCCAACATTTTTTTAGCTATTTCTATTTCCAACTAGTGTTGTCAAATTATTCGCGCTTAAACCTGTTCGAACAAGCGATTAAAAATTTAAATATTCTGAGATTATTATTAACAATTAATTCAATAAAAAAAAAAGAATATTAAAATGCTGAGTATATACACCCTTACTATATATAAAGATCTTAGTAATAAGAACCGGTTTGTCTTCAGGCTAAATTAGACAAGTCATGACGGATGTTCTTTCTAAATATCTATATCAGACCAGCAAGTCGGAATATCAAAAAGAATTAATTTTAAAAAGCTAACAATAATTGAAGAATATATTTTTCACTAAGTAGTTTTAAAATTATTCGAATATTCGACTATCTTTCGAATAAAATGTTTTAAATTAAAAAATTTTATTCGTTAGTTTTATTCGCTTAAGTCTTGTTCGCTCATCACGAAACCTTTACCCAATTTTTTGGAAAAACGTAAACATCTTATTCCCGAAATTATTCAAACCAACTGAGTAAGCTTAAAGTACCCCAGAACAATAAAATTATAGTTTTAACAAAACAAAATAGTTAGCTGAATCTTTGCGGATGAGCTGGCTTAAGCATCCACCGTATTGCGCATAGAGACGGTCTTATCCTCTTTATAA
Source organism: Phania funesta (assembly GCA_963932375.1). Classification (NCBI taxonomy): domain Eukaryota; kingdom Metazoa; phylum Arthropoda; class Insecta; order Diptera; family Tachinidae; genus Phania; species Phania funesta. The sequence goes on from OZ010652.1 coordinate 9,824,851, forward strand.
TAAAATGAGATGAGTTAGAATTAGCATAAAACAATTTTTTAAATAAGAAGAATAAGATCCCAAAAAACACTTTTTGTCGCCGAAAAGGGTGGCGGGCGACAAGGCAATGTATCAAGAGGTAATTGAATTGTACAACAATTCCTTGACATACCACGGTCCGCCTTGCTAATACTCAATTAGGGCAGAGCGATCCTGGTTATCGTGCCTCGATTTCAACCACTGCATAGTAATTAATAATCACTGGCTGTCAGCCTCATTTTTAAAGAATTGTCAACCAATGATGCCTCCTATCCAAATACCGCAACAACAAGTGGTACGTTGTGGCAATAACCGGTGGGTTCTTTGATGTTCAAATGCAGCTATTTAAATGACTACCAAAGATATTAAGGAAAAATTATTTTTCCTCAACGTCACCATTTATTTAATTAAATTTAGTTTTTGAAATTTGGAATATCTGTCGTCGACATCGAAAAAGCCTTCCCGGACTTTCAACCACTTATGCACACTCGCCCGTTAATTACTTTTCAACGGCTTGATCTTGAAGATTCTCAACTGATTCAGTTTTGCCAAAATTTACTACATACAAAAAAATATTGTTGGGGCATGTTTTGCGGCAACTATGTTATGTTCTTTGCAAAAATATATATTTATGACGAATAAATTATGGGTTATTTAAAAATATTATAAAAATTATTTTAGGCGCATTAAACAAGTTATTAAATCATTACTGCCAACCATTACAGCCATACAAAGCGCAGCATGGTTAAGTAGAACAATAAATTATTTAATGAAATTCTAGCCATAACCAAAATATTTTAACTGTGCAAAAATAATTTAATAATTCCAACTATAAAATTTTAATAACAAACATAATATGAAAAATTTCTTTGATGCTTAATCTAAGTATGACTACATGGGTGTGTGGTTTTCTATTGTTCTAGAAATAACTTATTATTATCTACAAAAATAATATGATTAGATTATAACCATATAATTCAATCATATTATGTTTATTTTAGATTAGCCACGTTTTTCTTTGCGTATGTTGTCCCAGCTGATTGATTATTTGCATTAAATTTTTTACAAAATATTGTTCAATTCATGTAGCGCTATATATTAAGTAACGCAAAACCATTTTGATTAGCAACACCATACGGCACAAATAGCAGAAAATCAAATGTTTCTTGTATTTGAGGCACCCTTTACAAACGATTTCAACTGTGCAGCCAACTAATATCTACTTTGAAACATGTGCGTTTTATATGTTTTGCTGCAAGTAGGGCAAAAGTAAATTATTTTAATAGCTTTCTTTCATATTTTAAACACACTACAGCAATAAAGTTGCAATCTTTAGCAATTCCTTATTATTTTTTTTCTCTTTAGAGGGAGTTCTCAAAGCCAGCCACTTAGTTCTTGAAGAAGTATTTGAAAATAAGTTTAGCATTGGGAAAGTTCAGCTTTGTTTTAGGTTATAGGGGACATTTTCAGTAGCTCATAAACTATTCGCTGCTGACCATGTTAACAACAATTCATTAACTTTGTTTTACACTTGAGACCATAAAAACTAATAAAGTGCGTTTTACAATTTGTATGCACTTTTCCTACTGGTTTAATGTGCTGCACACATGGCAAACGTAGCTTAGGATACGAAACTTTGAGCAGAAGGTGTAATGTTTGCTGGCACTCGACCCATCTCTAGTCTATACTACTAAACTTTTTTATATTGCAATAGCAAGCAAAACTTGTAAAAAAAAAGCATTTTAAAGTTATGATTTGCACTTTTGTTTTTGTTGCAAATAATAAAAATGAAAATAAAATAAAAAAAATAAAGTGGGAAAATAAGTTTGTCCTGCTTTTGTTGCAACTTGCTGCCTGCAGTAGCTGTGTAGTAGTATTACATTTGTTGTAACAGTTATATGTAGCAGGTGTTTCAAATTGCGTTAAAACGCTACATTGAAAAGTTTTACGTTTAAAGGAGTTATTTTTTTTTCGTTATTTGTGCTACGTATTTTATTATTTGCTGTTTATGGGCTTGAATGGCATTTTTTTTTTTGTGCGCAAAATAAAGTGTTTTTGGTAAAAGTTTATCTTTCTTCCCCCCGTTGCACATAATTAATTAAACGAATTGTTTTGTCTAAAAGTTTTGGTTTTTCAAATATTTGCCTCAATATAAATTAGTTTTCGATAAAAAGTTTGAATTTATTTGTTTATGGTTGCACCCATTGTACTAATGATAAAAAAATGTTCCGCAGTTTGATCGGTTTTATTTTGGCAGACAGCAATTTGTTTAATTTTGAAATTTAATTAATAATCGTGCTTGTCTTAAAATGAGGCTTTAAAAAAATTATTTGACACTTCAGACTCGGTGTGAGTGCTCGAATTATTTTTTATGTCTTAAAAGCTGTACACAACATTTTGGGATTAGACTTCCAGAAAAAAGGTTACTAGTGATGGGAAAAATATAATCTTGGTATTCGATCGAAATTTTCATAAAACTTAAATAGTAACTTTGATTACCATCGCATACCGCAACTTGATCTAAACACTTATTGATATAATAAACTGATTACAATTGCTTTCAATTTATGTAAAACTTATGTTTCTTCTTAACACGAAAAAAATCTTTCAAAATGTAAACACAAAGTTATAAAAAGCAGCAACTAACTTGTGAATTTTCAATGAAATCGCAGCAAGGATTTTAGCTACTGTCATAAGTCCTTAAAGGCAAACATGCTATAAATCTTACAAAACTTATTCTATTACTGTGAAATTTGGCACAATGGCATATATTCTATGATTCCCATTTTCATCAAGGGGGCGCAAAAGAACATTTAGCCCGCCATCACTGAGGGTCGTCCACCGTATGGCTTTTGTAATAGTCACTATTATTTTTGGTAGCTTTCTTACCAACCCCATGCATTTCATGCTCTTTAAATCAATATTGCTGGATGATTTTCCCCGAAGAATACTGCCGCTCAACGAAACATTTCTCATCGTCCTTAATAGCCTCCTTATCTTTAATATCAGCATTTTATCTCATTTTCTTTTCAACTAATCATTATGTTCCTGTTTTTTAATTGTTGTGTATAGCAAAAACCACTGTGCAGGGTGTTTCTTGTATTATTTTTAGTGATCGTTTAATGGTTAATTTCGTAGAGCCAAATTCATTATTTTATATTCGCCAAGTCTGTTTAGGCAATTTGAAATTTTCGTGTCTCTTAATATTTTAAGACATTCTATGATTGTGGCCATTACTGTATAAATATGTCGCAATGTTAATATACTTACATGTATATGAATTCAATTTACTGCCACTTAACAGTCCACAGTGTATTAAAGTATTTCCTTTTGTTAATATAAACATCGCTCATGTACTCAAACAACGTCATAACTCAACAATTGCGTTTTTTAACTTAATGATGCAGAATCGTTCATTATGTCATGCTTTATATTGTCTATAAATTAAATATTTATATCTTTTCTACTTTCCACGGTACTTTTTTTAGGTAGTGGGAGCAAATAGGAAACTTCAAATCGGCGTTTATCACGAAATTGCATTTCTTGCGTTATGACATTCTTTGAGTAAATGAGCGATATGTAAATTTAATTTTTACAGCCTGCTATTTTACTGCGACGTGGTATCCAATGGGAGCTCTATTTGATTGTTTTCTCTCAGTTAGTTTTTCAATAACCAAAAACACTAGATTTAAGTGTTGCCATTTCGGCCATTTGAGTACTTTTTCGGTAGATTTTAATTATTCAAATCTAAGATTTCTTTTAATGCCAGTTTCAAAAAAGTGGGTATGTGCATTTTGGTATAACATTCACATTTTAGAAATTGTCTTTTGAAATTGTAATTTTTTCGATGTTTCTCGAGTTTTCATTCCGGCTAAGAAAAGAAGCAAGAATCGGAAAATATTGGCAGCTGTTAAAGTTGAGCTTGAAAGGAAATTTAGTTTACCGAACTCAACAGCTAGAAAGTAACTATTGTGAATGACATACAAATGCGCGTAATAAATTAAATTCTTACGAATCACCTTCTTGTGAATGAAGCCAGCTTATTAAATTTTATTAAAAAAAGTACAAAAATGAAATATATTCTGAACTAATTTATCAAACTGATTTTTATAATTATATGAACAATTTTATTTGGACTCACTTTCGCTTTATTCTTTCGTTTATGAAAGCAAAATTTATATCAAGTCATCAGCATTCTTTGTGTCGTTCTACGAAGTTAGTAGCCGTTGCAGACATCAGCATCTGTTTAACACACCTAATGAAAAAGTTTTAAAGTGAGAAATCTTCTCACATTTTTCATATCTTCGATCATTTTACTGCTGCGTTAGAACGAGGTCGATACCCGCTGTAAGTTTCTTGTTGTATTCTTATCGTTCTCTTTATCTATTTTTGCTTTAGCCCAGCCAAGCCTAGCCAGCTAGCAATCAAAGCAAATGTTGGTTATTATTAATGTTACTTCTTTAGTTGACGCTGTTTTAATATCAAATTTTTATTACTAGTTGGGTTAAATAGATTGTAAACATCACTCAACAGAAAAATGCAAGGATTGCTGATGAAGTGTGTAGCGGCACAGAAATCGTACTCCATTCTGCCAGTGTCTTATTAACTTTACTTTTTTTTATTTGATAAATTATCGTATTAACTTATAAAAGTTTTCCTTTCTTAACCAAAAGAAGAAAACGCACTTAGGTCTGAATCGACTTTAATTTTTTTTAAATTAAATATATTTTGTTACTTGTATAATTTTTGCTCCTTTTACATCAAATTTAAAACATGACAAAACATTTTTTAAAGCTCTTGTTTGCCGACCAAATTAGTGACAAGTAACAAAATATATTTACATTCCGCTGATGTTTTCCCAAAACAAACCATTGCATTAGTAACTATAATTAAATGATAAAACAACTGACAAATAACGATTAGTTTTTATATTTACTCTAGAATAGTTAATAACAGAGTAGTGTAAAATATTTTTGAATTATTTACGAGTCTGTTTAGCATCTGTCCCTGCAAGCCTTTAATTCATTCGGATACTGTGCACATTGTACAGCCCCCAAAAACAAAAGCGAACCGACTATTATTTTTAATATTATTACTATTTTTTGTGTTTTGCCTGTGGCTGCACCCCACACACGAATTTGAAATGAAGCTGGATATCAGACGAATTTATAAAACGCTTTATTTTCTAAATTCTTCATTTATCTTTTATTTTAATGCGGTACTAAATAAGTTTTATTGTGAGTTGTCAGGCACTAAAATATTCACTTGGGCAACATTGGTCCCGAGTAGAGTTTGTTTCAGCAAATTACCCTACGTCGAAATTATATGAGCAGAGTGTTTTAAGAATTTTTTATTTCTCACCATGGGCCATGCTCTGCTTACGGATTTGCTTCGTTGCGTATGTTTTGATCATAACTTCAAGAGCTACTTCTTTCGAGTGCTTAATTTGTTGCAGAAATAGCATAGCATTCAGAGCTTACGAACAAGTTGAAGAAAAAAGGTCTATCCAAAAATTAAAACTTTGTCTACTGTAGATACTTAATGCGTTGTACTCCGAGTTTCTGCCACCCGGACATAGAGTAAACTAGCAGTGCTGTGACCACATCTAACCTTTTTACATAGCATGTCTCATTGTGAGAATTTAATAATAGTTAGAACTAAAAAAAGTCACCTATTAGACATGTGGTTTCGTTTGACCTTTAAATTTAATTAAATTCTTAATTGATGCAATTAATTATTTAATTAAACTTTGTTCTATATATTTTGTTAAATAAATACACTTAAATCAATTAAAAACTTAAATAAATTTCGAGCTGAGTTCAAACAAAATCCTTTATGGGTCTACGTATATTTCTTCGGTGAAGGTGACCCCCAAGACTGCCTATAAGAAGTGATATGATGATGACGAAGGATGCTTTCGAAAGGATATATTTTTTGCAGGGAAAACTACTTTAAAAGGACAAATCTGAACATTTTCTTAACAAGACGTATTATGTGCCGGCGTTAAAAATCTATCTTTGGAACTATAATTTCAAGAAAGTTTAATTACTATTTCTCCTAGTGTAGGGTATTTACAAGGAAGAAAAAAAAAAGAACCTGTCGTTTGTCACCGCTAAACTTAATGTTTAACTGTCAGTTGCAATTTACATTTTGTTTTGTTTTCACCTCCTCCATTTTGTATTTCAAATATGCAGATTTTTTATTTAAACGAATTGTCGGTATTTTTAATAGGATTCCTTTAGAGAGCGCATTTTAAATAGTTTTCTTTCTTTTGTTATTTAATTTTTTTTTAATTTACAGTAAAGGGCATGATGACTTAGTTATGTACCAGAGTAGAAGTTGAAAGTAAAATAATAATATTTTTTCTCTTTTCCTCTTGCTTTCCGTACTGCAGGGAAGTGTCTCACTTAATAACATTTTTAATAAGAAGACGAGTTATTATTTGCTTTAAAAATGTTATATTAAATACATTCTTGGAATTAAGTCAACCAGCAGCCCTGTAGGCTGAGGAAAGGCGCTACCAAAAGAAAACTTGATAATCTGGAATTTTTTGTTTTTGTAGATTGACCCTGAGGATTAATAAAAATTGAAAACTGAGACACTGAAAAAAGAATCTGAAATGTCCGCTGCTATCACGGTTGGGGAGGTTTGGTTCAAAAAGAATATAGGCGCACGTTTGACGGCATCCTACCAGTAAATGGGCCATTATGGGACTAGCGAATAATTTTGCAGAGCATTGGACAGTGGCCTAAAAGGCCTTATAATCGAAATCATCATCCGTTCGAACAGAGGCAACTATTGCTGCCGCAGCTGCTGCCATAAAAAGCAACCCCGGTGTTTCAACAAGGCGATAATCTGCTCAAATTGGTGTCAATAGGCGGTCTTTTCAGACAATAATTCATAAAGATTTGAACTTATTCCCCTACATAATTCAAATGGCTAATAAACTTAATGCAGCAGACTTGCCGATTCGCCTGGAATTTTGCCAGAAGATGCTAGGAAAGGTGGAACACGATGAAAACTTGCTGTATTGTCCTTTAATGTCTAATGGGGCTCATTTCGATCTCAGCGGCAACTTAAACACACAAAATTGTAGCATAAGGAACGGTTCCAACCCAGAAGTACAGCATGAGAGGAAATTGCATCCAATAAATAAATTCGAATCCACCGATGAAGTCAACAAAAACACAAGAAGCAATTGATAAAGTTAATGTCTCTATACGATGCAATCCTGTGGAATCAACACGTAGGCGATAGCCTGAGCTCGCTGTATTGCGGAAATTTTTGCGTCGCATATTAAGGAAAGATCTATAGTTGCATCCCTATAAATAAAAGCAAATAGGAATGTCAATAAACAGAGTTGTCGTTATTGGTCAATCCAAAACTGAAGCATCTGAAGCGCTTGCATTTACATTTAAAGCGGCTGGATATATCAGCAAAAGGGATCATCGTAACTTTTTTTGAGAATCAGTGTGGGCAGGAAGGTTGTCTAATTTTTTCTTTCCGAAACTGCAAGATTAACAGTGATAGCGCTACATGTCATAATGGATATTCCATCGCCTCCCACAAGTGTTGACCTGACCACATGTGGGGATATGTGAAAAGGTGGGTTTGCTGAAATAGTCGAACCAATACTGCCCAATTAAAGGCAAATATCTATGAAGAAATGGCCTTTATCCCATACGCACTGTGCCGTCGATTTTTTCCAATTTCCGGTCAAGATTTGAAGACGTTATTTTTAGAAAATAACTTTCCCCTTTATCTTTTTTAATTTAAAAATTAATTTCTTTGTGGTCCAACTATGGAATTTGTTATTCTAGTGGATCCTCTAGACTTTCTAACCCGCCCTATATAATAACTAGATTCCAATTTTCTCTAAGAACTCAATAGCCTGACAGACCCGTGTAATTTGCAATTTATTACTATTTTTTCTACCTTCTTCTTTTGCTTAAAATAACTTAATATTAATATCACTAGCTCAAGTTGCCAAATTATTAGAACCATAAAATTGATTCTTTTACATATATGTTTTTATTGCAATTAGTATAATAATACAATTGCAAGAACAATCACATTTTACTTTTAATTTGTCGGTCCAATGGAAAACCATAGCAGGACTCACCATAAATGCTGGCAGTTCAAAATTAAAGAAGATGAACATTTTCATTTGATTAATTTATGTAGTTTGCTGGCAAACAGCAAGAGAAGTAAAGAAAGAAAACAAACACGCCATTAGAGTTAAAATGCGGCAAAACTTTATGGAAAATAAAAGAAATCGATTAATAGAACAAACTAAACTAGTTGCTAGTCACTATCTGACACACAGTGAACGCCACAATGGTCAATTTGCTTCCGTTATATCTCACGAAAGTGAGATATTTGCGAGTTCGCGCGATGCATGATTTTGGCAACAGAGTCATTGAAAATTTGTTCTCTGTGATTCATGCCACCGTATGCAACTATTAAGACCATTATACGGGCGACATATTCCCTACAAAATAATGGACAAGGGCTTCATCACAACAAATAAAAAATATAAAAAAAGATTTTTGTTACTCCCTCACAAACAATATGTTTTATTCGATTTCATAATTGACCTGCCCTTATTGGAAATCACTTTATAATTAAATAATAGATCACCAGTATTTGGAGCCCCAAATATAAGACACGTATTTATTATATTCCTCATTTACAGTGCAAAATTTGGATGCATTTTGGCCGGCCAGAAATTGCTAGACATATTAAACCCTAATAAACCAATTTCAATTGAAAAAAAAGAGATGCAAATTGGTAGCTCTATTCACTTAAATTTGTTTACTAAAACACAAATGCAGTTGGAAAATATTTTTGTTTGGATTTAAGTTTGTTGCACGAACGTTTAAGAAAATATACAAACATTTCTCCTTAAAAATTTATGCGTCGATTAGGCAACTAAACCCTCGACTACAACTACATTAAGAACCCAAAACCAATAAATCTTAAAGTTTTCAAAATCGTATGTCTGTCGTTATGTCTATTTATCCGCAATGTTGTGTTTAGCACCTGTTTCATTTACTGCTTGTGCTTGTGTTTATGGCAAACTATTTATTCCTCTTCACTAATAACATTTCATTACAATCAAATTTTAAATATTTTTTCTATATTCCCATTACACAGTAAATAACACAAGCACTTCACAACTTCCACACATGTGAGTCAATTGTATGATACTTTGTTAGTTTGAGTCTGCATGATCTTGATAGAACATGTTTAATTCGGTGAAATGGTTACATGTAGTTTGTACAGTGTGGGAAGTAATTTTAGGCTATGATTGAGAAATTTGCTGCTGTACATTTTATAAAAAGGGAAGGGAGGGAAAATGAAAAAAAAAAAAAATAATAACACGATTTAGTTGTTGGCGTTTTAGTTAACGCTTTAATATTTTGCATAAGGCTTCTTAAAGTCTTATTACATTTAATATAAACAGTCAACAGTAACCAAAAATCGAATAGGCAGCAAAATCTTAACATTTGTTGTTTGGCTACAGACGAGGAAACATTACAGGAAACAGTATCATGTTCCATTTAATGTTCTATCGTCTGTAGCAACGTTTCATGTTGAAATTGGTATTCCCAATATATAAAAATATTTTTATATATTGACAAAAAACTGACGTTTGGTTTACTGTTTCCTCAGCGGTTGCATAGTCTGTACCAAAAAAACCTATAACATGTTTCATCTGATGTGCCCTCGTGTGTAGCAATCATTAGGCTTCAGTTTGGTAATTTATCCAGTAGCAACTTTGACAGTGTTCGGATTTACTTTTGGCGACCGCCATGGATTAATTATTGGCGGCGGCTACAAGGAAACCTTTGGTTTGCGGAATTGCACAATTTAGAGGTCTCCCATTTTAAACAAGACTTCTTTCAAAAACAGTGGCTCTAACTATTTTTGAAAGTTAATGCCGAGCGGCTGATCTTTTACATATTTTTTCGCAATTCAATTCAAGAAAATTAATGTTGAATATCTGCAGATCGACGACAGAAAAGAGCGGTTTAAAAAATACGACTTTCTCAAAAGTTGTAGACAAATCTCGAACCAATCACCATACAAATTTCAGAGCTACAAGACATCACCAGCGGTTTGCTACAAATATAACAACTGTATACAATTCAATGCAAATTTTCCAATTTCCCCAAGAAACAGGTATCAGTATTATAAATAAAATTAATAAATTAGGTGGCATCTAAACTCCCAGGAATTGTGTGATACAGTTCAATTTGCCCCTTCTATAATTTCTTACAGACTGTCATTCGTTTTTCTAGGAATTCCTTCAATTGCATTTGTGCGAGTTGTGCAGCAGTGCCATTTTATTGTTTGATTACAAATGTTGGGTAGAAAATATATCCATAAAATTGAGTTTCGTTAGTTTGCTTTGTGCTGCGCTGCATTGCATTTCATTGGATTTGGTTTAAGATTGAATTAGTTTTTAGGTTTCCATATTTATTTTACTCTTTTTCAATTTCATAATTTATTTTATTAGGGCTTGTGAATGGATAAAGCAAATGTACTAGAATAGCTTATATTGTGCTTCACCTCACTCAGACCTGGGAGTTTTCAATTGTATTTTGTAATTAATTACACCATTAATGGGAATTATTTATTTATTATTTATAAATGATATTGTAATTAAATACGTAATTGGCTATATGTCAATTAAAAATTACAAATGATTGTTATTGAATATGCTCAGTAGAAAACTACTTGCAACTGTAATTACAGAAACTCCAACTACAATTATATGTAATTGGGGAAAGAATATCTTAATGTTATTAATTATAAAACAAATAAGAAAGTACTAGTTTTTTTTATTATTAAATTACACAAGTGTGCTCTAAAATCTAATTATGAAAAAAACTTTTAAAATGAATGCATTATCAATTCCCTTCACGTAATTAAATTGGTGAGAACGCGAAATAAGCAATTAGTGCTTTGTAATGGATAAGAAGTCTGAAGACAATTCTTGAATAAATAAAAAAAATCTCGACAACAGCGCCACATATCTCGACTAGGCGGATCAATGAAAGAAAGAAGATATATAGAAACATTTAAAAATAAAATGTACTAGTACTTTAATTTTAATTACTTGTTAAAATTTCTTGTAATTTGTAATTAAAAATGTTTAAGTAGCGCATAATTGAAATGTTCCAATTTACAACTAAAAGTAATTGTAATTGAGATTTAAAAATAACAATTATTTGGAACTGAAATGGAGTTCAGTCCTTTACATCAATTAAAATTACACGTAATTAATTTCCTAAAATTGTAATTGAAAGGTAATTGAGATACCCCAGGCCTGTATTCAGTACCTATTGATTATGCAGTTGCCAGGCAAATATTTCCATACATTGAAAGTTTAACAATAAATATATATGCGAAGTTTAAAACAGATTTATACAAAACTAAAAAGCAAAATAAACCTTAAACATAAAATAAAGGAATCTAGAATTTGTACTGTTATTTCTTTTGTTATGTATTATTCCTTGTTTAAATCCCACAACCGCAATTGAATATACTCGCACACAAAAGCAAATTCTAAGGCACATAAAATCTTCTACTCTTCACCAGAGTTTATTTGTGAGTGTGTGGCTGTTTTGTAGTCAAGCGAATACGAATGAAATCATATGCATGTCTCATATGGTTACGGAAACAATCATTTCGTCATCACCATCATCATTTACATTTTGAAAAGCTGTCACAGCATTTTCCTTTTATAATTTAAACGAGTATTTCAAAGACACTTTGTTGCTTTAAGAAATGTTTTTATTAAATCCATAAAATGTTTAAAACATTTAAATCCATTAAATTTATAAATAGAAAAATATTTTAAATCTAAATCTCCTTGCACATGAAGTTGTTCGTATGCAAAACCACTTTGTATTTAACAAGGACTTTTCATATGTGGGAAACTAGCAGCCTGCTTAGCGCAGTGAGTTGTTGTAATTTGCAGTTTTATTTGTGAAAGGAACAGGGATAAAAAGCAAAAGTATAGTTCTATAAAATATAATAATTTCTATAAATCTATTCATTAATAAAATATTATTTTTTTATGAAAAGATGATTTTTGAAAACGAAAAAAAGATCGAGTTTTAGTAAAATTTTGAGAAAATTTAACATCAGGTAAACAATTAGTTTGTTCGTAGGTCTGCTTGGTTGAAATAAAGTCATTCTGCAAATAATCGGCTGTCGTGAAAAACCCCCGCTTCCATCTGTAAAGTATTTTTTTAAGAAGGTCACTACTTTTAATTGAAAACTTTATTTTTACTTCAAAGAAAATATAATAATAATATTACAAAATACATTTTTACTCAATATAATTGTTTAAAGCTAAAAAAAAATTTCTAAAGTAACTAATACGAGGGTTGCATTTTATATTTCGGGATTAGAGAACAAAAACAAATATTAATCATTGAAAATCACTTTGTGTTTCAAAATATTCCCCATGAAGATCTTTACACTTTTGCATGCGTTTGAACCAATTGTCGAAGCACCTTTGCCACTCTGATTAAGGTATCTCCAAAACATGAAATCTGAATGCCTCAACCGCTTCGTCACGTGTCGAAAAACGTTGACCCCTAAGTTTGTTTTTCACCTACGGGAATAAAAAGAAGTCATTCGGTGCCAAGTCAGGACTATATGGCGGATGACTCCTCAAATCGATGTTTTGGGTGCTAAAAAATGCAGTTGTTTGCGCCGATGTATGAGAGCTCGCATTGTGGTGGTGAAGAGTGACCCGTCTTCGGCGGTTAGTTTTTCTGATTTCTTGGAAGACAACTGGCCAACAAATGGCTGTGTATCACTCAGAATTTACTGTTCTGCGTTGTTCTAGTGGTACGGTTGCGACATGTCGTTTTTCCGAAAAAACAGGCGACCATTTGCTTAGAAGTGCTTCGGCGCTCGAACATATTTTGTTGGATAGACGTGTTTCGAAGCACCGCGATCGTATTTTTTTAGCATTTCTTTCGACCAATCAACACTAGCCTTTTTTTGAGCGATTGTTAAATTGTGTGGATCCAACGCGAAAAAATTTTTTGACAGTCAATTGTTTATGCAATATTGTTATATGCATGCTGGTCCCATTAATGCCTAAAGTTGTCTCAATCTCACGATAGGTCACATGTCGATCTTGCAATATCAATTCACGCACAGCATCAGTAGTTTTCGGAACAACAACTGATTTTTAACAACCTTCACGAAGTTCATCTTGGAGTGAACTACGACCATTATTGAACACTGGTCCTTGATGGAGCTTTATCGCCAAATATAGAATTGAGTTCATCCATGCACTGTTGCTATGTTAATCCACGTCGAAAGTTGTAAAAAATAATCGCACGAAAATGTTCACGATTTAATTCCATTTTTGGCCGAGATGAATCTTTTAAGTTACTTTGAACAACACAAATAGCGCTCGTATGTCAAAACGTTCTGATTACGTATAACCTCGAAAATGTCCAACTTTACGATAGAGCTGTCAGTTGCCAGATTGCAACACTAGGATTGCCAAATCCCGAAACATAAAAGACAGCCCTGAAAAAATTGTTTTTAAAAAAATCGGACACTTTTAACTTCCGATAACATCCTAACTTGAGATATTGTCAAGTAACGGGCCAAAGAGTGCTTGTTAACTAAAGTATACGTTAAACCTAAAATATCTTTTTTTTTCATCAAAAATCATGCTGTTCAGCAAGAAAATAAATTCCTTTAGAAAGAAGTATTTTTATTAGAGGAAAAATAATGCACAAACTGGAGTTCATAATTTAACTATTAATTTTCAGGAAATATCCGAATTATTTAAAAAAAAAATTATTATTCCGATTTTTCTTTTTCGCTTGCTTTTAAAGGAGAGGCGTAGTTAAAAAATAGCTAAATAAATTTTAATTTGTAAGCAAGTCGGCAACAACATCAGCTATTTATATAAAATACAAGGATGTGGGTTTCATTTTTTACAATTATTAATTTCAGTATTTTTATTCTACTTTATTTATTTCTTTATTAATCTTGACATTTTTTTCATTATGGGAGTATACAGGTTTATACTTAAACTGCAGCTCTGTAATTACATTTGCGCATGGGAATTTATACATTTGTCAATATAACATAATAAGTGCATGTATGTATTTGTCAGAGCTAAATATAATGAATTTTAATCAGTTGGCCTAGAAACTCATATACAGTGTTGTTAGTAGCAACATAAGTTCCCTGCCAATAGGTTCTTTTTTTTTATTAAAATTTTAACATACTCATTTGGATAGAATTTTGATGGTTTGTATAGGTGTAACATAGTAATTCACATCTCGTCTAGACAATCTTGTGCTCTGTTAAAAAAAAATATATTTTGCACCAGAGCGCTTTGTGGATGATATTTTCTTCTTTAGACAGCGTTGTCAGTCAATTGATCAAATTATATTCAATAATATAAATAAGAAAACTAAATAAAAGGCATCTCATGCTCAAAAAGATTTAAATCTTTGAAATAAACATCCGCATAGCGAACGTTATGATCAGAGCACTCATGTACCTCAACAAGTTTTCTCTGCACCAAAAAATAGCTAAAAAATCCTTTTCGTCTGGTTGTCAGTATTTTGTCTTAAAAATCAAAAATATTTATTTATGAATATGTTAATAAGTTTTTAATAAATCTAGAGTAAAAAAAGGAGGTAACAATTTTGTTGTTTTGATAATTAAAAATTTTAAGACTTTAGTTAGGTTTTGTGAAGAAATTTTTTTTTTAATTTTGGTGAATTCCTAAATTATGTGAAAAATAAGATTTTTTACAGTCTAACTTCGACTTTTGGTAAAATATTTAGTTTTTGTGATTTTTAAATTTGTTAGTGAATTCTCTTATGTGGTAAAATTTGATTTTTTGATATAATTTTTAACATATATTCTATTTTGACCACTTTTCTTATCTTTGGTTTTTTTGGCGAAATTGCTAAATTTTGTGAAATTTAAGGTTTTGTTGTGAAATCCTTAATTTTGTGAAATTTCGTAATGAGGCATTCGGGTTTCTTTGTTAATTTTTGATTTTTGGAGATTTGTTTACAAATTTTTTAATTCGGTCCAACATTTCGGTCCGTGAGTTATCTGATAGCATCGGGTTAATAGTTTTTGCAGGGGCAATTTATAGCAAATTTTATAAGAATACGAAATTTACCTTTTTTAACGTTTACCGGTAAGAGTGAAAATAACCAAAAAATCCAGAAATTTTTGCACATATCTCAAAAACTTGTGATTCTCATGGCTGATTTCAACTAGCGAAAATTCGCCAAATAAGTTCATTAAATGGTCAATGTTTCAGGATTCTAGGTTGTCGTCAAGTGCCGTCAGAAAGTTAATTTCAACATCGGACAGACGGACATCGTAAGTTGAACTTCCCTGCCTATAAGGATCCAGAATATGCCTATATACTTTGTTGGATCAGATTTGATTATTGTAAAAATTACAAACCTTTTAATTAGCAAACATGCAAGTAATTATGTTTTATTCACAAAGAGCACTATTATTTAGTAAAAGGTACAATTTCACAATTTCCATTTGCTACAGCTGGTTCCCATGTAAATGATTTCTCCCAAATCAATCTCCTTTACATTTAGTTATTACACTATTGTATATTCAAAGAAATAAATTGAACATTTATAAAAGGTTTCTTCATATAAAAATTTTATTGTTTATTGTCGATGCTTGCATGTGAAATGTAATAAAGGAATCTTGATTAGTTTTGCCAAATGTGTTTTTCTCCAAGAGAAAATATTCTTTTGATTTTAAATAAATAATTGCATTTGAAATCGCTCTATACAGTCGAAAGAAATTAAGTACATATTTGCATAATACTCTTGCAATTTAAACAAACTTTATGAACTTTTGTGTACATTTTTCAAGTTATTGAAAAGAGGATGCAGCAGTATGAGTGATATTTTGTTTATAAAAATTAATTACACGTACCGTAGCGCTATTTTTACTTAATGAAAAATAAAATTCAAAATGGGGACTCCAATTTGAAAAGGAATTTTAATTTTTTGATAAGTAAAAACATTAGTTACATTTATTTTTACTATAGTCGAATTGTACAAGTTCTGGCTGAAAATGGTTATTCTTAACTGCTCAGCCTCCAAGTATAATTGCGCTACAATAGCGCTACAATACTACAAGAAAAAAATTGTTACGGCATTTTTGGTGACATATTTTTTTCGATTGTCTTGGAAATAATCGATTAAA
This sequence comes from Phania funesta, assembly GCA_963932375.1. NCBI lineage: Eukaryota > Metazoa > Arthropoda > Insecta > Diptera > Tachinidae > Phania > Phania funesta. The sequence goes on from OZ010652.1 coordinate 9,841,123, forward strand.
TTTGAATACAAATCGTTACTCGCAACAAAATAAGCCCGTTTTTTTCCTCGAAGTGATTTTAGAGTGTCGTTTGGTAGCTGCCGGCTTACGTCCTCCATGGCATTCACATTTATCAAGTGCCCGTGGTCTTAAGCCTTATACTAGCTAGTGCTGGTCATTCACATACATATGCGATTCCATTTCAACCTCCTCCTGAGGAGAATCTATGCAGTCTGACCCGCTCACCCCTTGCGACGTTTTTTTTTTGTACATCTCTTAAAAATTCCACCATTGGTCAATGAATATTGGAGTTCCTACCTCTCGCGACCCTTTATTGTCCATATCTCACGGTCCAACGCCTTAGTAGTACATTTAGAGAATAACCCGTTCGGCGTTTGCGTGGCACTCTTGTACATCTCTTTCTGATCCCTCCCTTGTCAAATTAAAAGCGGAGTTCCTTCAAAAAAATGCGTACGTTGACTGGCGTTATGACGTTGGCAAATCACAAAACAACCCAGAGACCCGCTCCCCCCTCCTTTCTTCAATCTTATGTATAAACAGTTTGACGAAAGATAAAGCAAACGTTTATAAAAATTTCCTATTACCTTGCCTTCGCTTCCTTAGGCACTAATAAGAACGACAAGACACCTTGTTTACGGCCAAAACAATAGGATACAAATAAAAAAATAAAAACAACTAAATTTTTGTTGTCCTGTAAACGAGTTTTTTGTCTGTGTGAATAGTTAAACTGCTACAACCTCGAAATTACAGTTATATACATTACTTCATAAGCTTTACTGTAGATTATAATAATTACACCATTTCCAAAAGCTCTTTTTAGTATATTGGGCCTCCGAAGACCAGTTTAGTATTTGCTTTGATTTTAGCCACAGTTCAACACCACAACACCATTAAATCACTTGAAAATAAACTGGGATTGTTCGTTCTACCATACCAAAACTTTTTTTCATCATTAAAGGTAAAATGGTGTGCTTTTGTATTTGATGGTATTTTGAGCTGTAAACTTTTGACGACACAAATAACAATGAAGTACAAAATGTGCTTAAAAAATTAAAATAAAAAGCAGACTTTTATTATGGTTGGTTTTGTAAAGGGAAACGGAATTTAAACATTTCCTCTTCTTATTTTTATACAACAGTAACAATTTATCAGTAGACATTAAAACGAATGCAGTGGCTTTTGTGAAATTAAACCAAAATTTAAGTTTTATTAAAAACTTTTAAGGCCCTTTAAAAAGTTTTTTTTTAAAAGCATTGCAAAATATAGAGTTTTCCCAAGAGCACAAGAAAGAATTAGGTGAAGCACATTTATATTAAGAAGTACTATTTCAACTGCTTTCGAAAACGCTCGAATTTTCCTCAAAAAATCTCTTGATATAATTTATTTTTAAATGGTCTTTTAGAAAAGATTAAATACTTATTAAAAAAAACTAATATCTGCAAAGCTACTTTCTTTAATATGCGGGATTTTTTTTTACTTTTATTTCAACCCAGTACTTTTTTTTGAATTCGAGAAAATGGTCTTAAAAAACTTGTTGAGAAATACTTTAGAATCAATAAACGAATTGGGACTTTTGATGAGAAAAATCAGTCGGAAATAGATTACATTCTATTTTGAAAATAGGTTTATTTTGACTTAAAGTACTTTTTAAAAAATACCTTTTAAAAAGTACTTTTCAAAAAGTACTTTCTTCTTTTTTATTTACACAAAACAACTTCTAACAAAATACTTTTTTTAAGCCCGACTAACATAATTTAAGAAATTATTAAGACTTTTTCAGAAAAAGGTACTTTTTAATGACTTTTTAAAAAAGTAGTTTTAACAAAAATCCTCAAGCTATGTAGGAAATAAATTAATAGCTATAAATCTTAAACAAATTTGGTTTTCAATAGACCTTATTTCATGTCCAAAAGGTACTTTCTGTTCATAAAATTTGTAGCTGGTATTTCCGCTGTGTTAAGCTGTTGCTTTTGTGGCAACCTTGTGGCCAACTAGGTACTGTGAGCTGGGTATTTTAAAGTCCTTTAATAGTGTTTGCATATTTGGGTTACTGTTTCCTTTTTGAGGACAAAACATCTCCACCTTTCAAAGTAATTTTTATCTGTTGCCAACATTAACAACACTGAAATATGTTTCATTCTTCCTTTGTCATTGTTCCCATCCATTAAAACGTTTTGGTTGGTGTTTTAAAGGAAATGAAAAATATTATTCAGAAATGAGGCCTTTCCCTCTTAATGCTACAATTTTGCTGTTGTTGTTTTTTTGTTTTCTAAGTAGGCAACAGTTGGATTGGCACTCTAACAAAGTTTATGGAAATGAGAATAAACCATAACAAATTTATGCGCAAAAAATGGAAATCTCTTCACCGGACTGCATACAAGTAGCTAAAGAGGCACAAAACTGCATCGTAACTGCCGTAACACACACACACACACACACAAACAAAATAATGTGGAAAAACGTGTTAAACGTCTTAAAAAAGAAAAAAAGTTAATTAACACATTTCATGTTAGGTCAATGAATTCATGGCAATATGAAAATTAGTTTTCTAATGCCACAACAAGGTAGCGAAACAAATTTTTTTAATAATTTCTTAATTTTTATTCTTGAGATGTTTTGTAGTGAAACTTTTTTTTTGTGTAATTATATGACAAAAGGAAACTTGTGCTAAATTATGGCATAAATTTGTTAAAAAGAGTAACATTTTTTAATGAATCTTAATTTTAATTAAATTTTTCTTATATTATTGTTTCTTTTCAGGTAAGTGGCGTTTTTTTTTCTGAAAATAAAAAAACCTAAGGTAAGTTAAAATGCAGCTGGGGTGTCTTTCAGTCTTGCCATGGTTTTACCAAAGGTCTGCTTCCTTTAATGCCTAAATTATACTGTAATGAACACAGCTATTGTGTTAACGAAACTTTTACGGAGAATGTGTGATAATTTCGGAAGACCTTGTCTTAGAAAAAATCCGAATGAATATAAGATAACTTCGGTAGACGTCAGTAGACGACTATACTATGTTAGATACAGCGCAATTTCTAAGGACCTTGTGTTCGGGAAAATATGGTTAAGTATGAAGGATATAAGTTTAAAACGAGTGCCTTATACAAAATACAATTATATACGAAGAATATAAGATAATTTCGGTAAACCTTATATTCGTCATGCAACTAAACTGAGATTAATACAAGATAATTTCGGGACACCTTGGTTTCGACAAATCTACGGTCAAGAATCGGTAAAGCTCTCGGACTACAGTTCTTGTACAGTAGCAATAACTGTTTGTCCTTTCATTGCCAAACCTCCATACTATATCCAATAATTAGTATAAACTAAATGAGAATTATGACGTATAAACAATATGTGTTTTTGATTTCTTAAAATGCAGCCTAGCAGTTACTAATAACGTGTGTGTATAACAACTGCCAATTCAAGAAGTTAAAAAACTCTACTATAGAATGCTTTGCTGTAAATATCCTTAAATTTTATTGAACAAATAAACGCGTTTCAACAAAAATGGTAAAAATAAAACACTTCTCTTTATTATAATAAAAAACCAATATTCATTAATTTATAAGCCACCAACATCTTGGTGGGGATTTTTTACTCTCTGTGCCACCAATTAATTCCAACATACACATGGTTCGCCCACACACTCATACGTTAATGTCAGGAAACAGAAACCTACATTAACTTTTATAAACACACACACATACATACATGTGTATAGATAATATTTGTTATTATGTACGGATAGATTTACAGTGAAGAGCATTAAAAAGCGGGAGTTTTTTTTTGTAGCTGTGGATTCTTCCAAAATGTCAAATAATTTTTAATAAAAATCCTCCTTATGACCCTTTATTTATCGGGAACATATTATGCCTGTCCAGCCAAGTGGTTGGTTGGTTGGATTTATTTTTTAGCTTTGTTTTCAATAAAAAAACCTTTTATTAGTGCAGAAATCGCTTTACAAGTTGGGACGATATTGGTCCGCAGTTTTTGAATTGAAACGACTTGCTGAAAAACGGGGATCAGCAATTTTTTGCAATCCTAGAGAACGTAATGAAATCATTTCTTTTCCATCAGTCATAATTACAGCGGTGGCGTAATAGAAAAAATAAGAGTCCCAGTTAAAGTGTTATTCAATACGATAACGGGCATATGTAGTAAAAAGTGGTAAATTTCAGAATTCAGCTGAGTTCTTTCGCTGAGTTATATTTGGAAGCTTGGATTCATTTTCTTTAAGATCTGAATTTAACAACCTACGTTGGTTTGATGCACATACAGTCCTCAACAAAAACCAGCCCATGACTTCAGGTCTTCCAGGGATCTACTAGTTCCCCAAACAAGCCTCGCGTACCGACTTTCCCATATCCACACAACTTTGTTGATTGTTTTTGCGTTATTTGAATTAATTTTCAATTTGATTCTCATTTTAAATTTATACTGGCATGTTAAACACTTCAAACACAAATTAATTTCGTTGACAAGTCTATGACTTTTTCTTAATTGAACTCAAGTTTACATTGTCACTCACTGTATATTTGTTTGCAGCGGCTATGGTCTAATTAAAGCTGCACAAAAAAAACACACACACACACATAATAAATGACTTAAAATAACTCATTTATCTTCTATTAAATAAATGTAATTATTTTTCCACTGAAGGAAAACAAAAAGGATCAGAAAATATATAAAAGCAATTATTTCATTGAATAAATTTGCTTATAAAAAAAATTGTTTTTTTTCTAAATGTATTTTATACTATTCATTGTGAGTCAAAAAGGCCAGTAAAAAAATTAAAAAAAATATATTTTTTTCATTAAAATCGAATTAAACAATTGTTTATAAACAAACCAACAAAGAAGTACGGAAATTATTGAAAAAGTTCAGTTTTTATGGTGTCGACGAGCAATGAAATATGTAAAACTTGAGTTTCAATAAATTAAAGTTCATTAATTTTGCTGGATGTTTTTGTTGTTGTTTAAATAAAATTTCAATTTTTACTTTTTTTGGATTGTGCAATTTGGAAGCAAGATTAAGGCAGAGTTTTGCCAAGTAGTACCGCAATAACAAATTGAATAAGACAAATTTCCATGTGAGATCGATATAAAAGAAAACGGGCGATATTCAGCGGTGCCAAAAATTATATATCTATCGTAAAATGTTTTTTTTCTGGTATTGAAGGATCTTATTTATTATAGCATTCCCCAAAATGGAGAGGGTATACATATTATATTGGTTCGTCAACCCGTTTGTAAAGTCTACAATATTAATTTCCGACCGAACAAAATATATATATATATATTTTGGATCCTAATAGGTAGGGAAGTTCAGCTACCGATATCCGGTTTGTTGAAGTCGACTTTGTGACGTATCTTTGTGACAAGCTAGGATTTTAAAACTTGACCCATTTTATTAGCGCGTTCAGCGAATTTTCGCTTTTTGTAATCCACACCTTTCCGAGATATGGGTAAAACCCATTTTTCTGCAGTTTTTGATATTTTTGCGCTTAACGCTTAAAAACAAGTCCACAAAATTTTGCACAATTCGCATTCTTCTCAAATTTGCTATGAAATCCCCTTCTAGAAATTATCAACACTAGGTCGCCAGACTTGAATATTGGGACCAAATTAAAAAATTAAAAAAAATTTTAACACTCAAACGGAAAATCTAAATCTAAAAATACGAATATAAAAAATTTGAATTGCCAATAAATCAAAATTTAATATTTAAAAAAACCCGAATTTCGGTAACAAAAACCCAATTCACCAAAAAAAAAATTCCAAGTTCACCAAATTTTTTAATTTCACTAAAAACCCAAAAATTCACCAAAAAACTATATTTTACTAAATTTTAACAAAATTGATGATAAATATAAAAAAATCAAGCTCCACCAACATATTAAAAAAATATTCATCAAAGAACCAAACTATAGTCCAAAAAGTTTACATAACAAAAAATATCGATATTGCACCAGCAAATTATCAAAAAACAGTATTTAGTAAAAAGCTGAAGTTTTATAAAAAAAATCACACAAAAATCTAAATTCACTAAATTTTAAATTTTACCACAAAAATTTTATTTTTCACAACAAAAATTTTATAGAATATTTATATGTTACATAATTATATAAAAAATTTAATTTCACCGCAAATCAAAAAGTCACCAAACAATTTTTAGGTTCACACAGAAAAATAATTATTCACAAAAAAATTAAAAATTATACAATTAAATATTTTACTAAAACTTTGAATTAAACTGAAAAATCAAAAAAACACGATTTTAAATAAATTTATAAATTCACCAAAACCAAACTAGAGTCTAAAAATTTTAATTTCGAAAAATTTCCGAAAAAATAACAAAAAAAATTTACCACAAGTTCGATAATTCACCATACAATGGTAAAATTTGCAAAAACACCACAACACGAAATTTAAAATTGCAAAACTAAATTTGGCGAAAATCTTGAAAAAAACATACATATGTGTATTTTACAAACAACATGGCAATTTTAATAAAATCCTGGTTACACAAGATCGGAAAGATCTAATTTTCACAAACATGTAACCTGAATCAAACTTCACCATATTTTCAAATATAACAACAAAACTTACTCTATAGCAGACACTGCACTGCAACCTCTGTATTGTATCAAATATTAGAAATTTCACAAAAAGTCTAATTCCGCTATTATCCTTCTATAAATTACCAAAAATTTATAAGCATTCAGAGGATATAAAATTATTTATTTATTAACTCATCGAAACTGCTTATACTAAAACGAAAGAGGAGTTTTAATGTAAAATAAAACGACTAAAACCGGTGGCCAAAATTAAAGATCGTGAAAAATTCTTTCTTCCGAGAAAATTCTGTAGTACATTTTTAGTAGTTCATACTTTTGGGAAGGACGTATAATATTCGGCACAGTCGAATATAGCTCTGTTACTTGCATTTATTGGTGTATATCCCTGTTTATAAGAATACATAAAACTAACACTCCTATATGACACCGCTTTAACAAAAGGCAACGCCGTAAAGTATGCTAGAAATATTGTATGAATGCTAAATTTGTTAGAATACAAATGAATTCACGGAAATCTTTTAAATAATCTAATCAACTAAATATTAACCAAATTTCTAAAAAAAATGTCACTAATTTAACTGAGCCTAACAATATGCGCAGTCGTTAAATTGGCAGTTAGTAGTTTGATGTAATTTCGATAATAATGGCTTTTGAATAAGAACAAAGAAATTGTTAAAGTTAAATAAAAATGTGTTACTCAAACTAATAATGAATAGTCCTCTAACAAAATCCTTTCATTACCAGTTGCGAAAGCTATAATAAATTTCTGAATGTATGAAAAATTAAATAATGAAATATTATTCATAAAATTATATAAAAAAAAAACATATACAACATCACTATAGACATTCACCACCTTAACGCAGCATATAAATTGTTGCGTTAAAAACAATATTTTCAAAAGGAACAACTTATAACCGAAAACAATTTTTCTTCATATTAGAAAAAAAAGACATAAATCATTTCAGATGGCAATTGTATCTAACAAAGCTTTTGCTTTCATAATAAAATAATAAAAAATGAAATTGCATACAAAAGGTTAAATTTATAAATGCCAGCATTTACAAAAAATAATGCTTAAAGATAAATACGAGTATAAACTCGTACACATACACACATGCATATACCAACGATGCAAGCAGACACACGCATACATTCAGTCTTATAAAGGAGCATCATAAATTTATGACTAACCTGCAACATTTCCACACAACAAGTGCGGCAAAAAAAAAGGCAACAAAGAAAACAGTTACGTTTTGAAATTGTATCCGACAAAAAAGAAAAAAAAAAATAATAAAATGAAATGAATGAATCAAATACCTGTGCAAAAGCTGAAATGCGTGCTGCATCAATGAATGGCAGCAATGCTTCATTCAGAATTTCATAAATCGTTAGAGTCTTTCAGTGTTCAGGGTTACTCGAATCGTTTCACTTGAGAGAGAGACGAAATATATAAAATAAAATGACTGGGCAATAAATTAAAATTATAATAAAAATCATACTTCTGCAATAAAGTTATATTACACGCTATTAAATTTTTAGAACAAAACGCAAAGGAAAAGAACGTATTTGAAATATCCAGTCCTGAGGGATATTACAAATAATTGACTGTCTGAGCGCACAATTTCGAATTTACTCAAAAAATTCGAACAAGTGGGTTAGTATATAAAATGAAAACACTCCACCATCATCGGTCACGTTTTTCGGACGATAGTATTGCCAAGAGTTCGCGAAAGTATGGCAGACGAACCAGGAACAACGGTTCATTGTCGATCATCATTATAGAGAATCGTTTCAACTCTGAGTTTTTAATTTAATGAAAACAACTTATTGTAATTTCAACAAAAAATAATATTTTTTTCCGGCTTCTGAATAACAAAAATTCAACCTACTTTTTGTAAACTGTCAACAGTTGAATCATAACCGAATAACCGCCAACTGTCCTACAAATTTAATTATATCGTCTATTTTAGCAATTGCATGTGTAGAAATACTTGTGTTTGTGCATTTGTGTGTTCTCAGCCTTTCACTCTGATTGCTGTTGATGTTTCTGTCATTCATTTTACCAGGCAAGAGATATAAATTCACATAAAAATGATAGCGCTTTTCGCGTTTGTGTGGAAATATATGCGAGTTTCCTTTTTTTTATTTCTTATTTTCATATTATTTTCATTTATAACATGAATTTTCAGCACTAAATTGTCTGTGTGTTCTTCAGCATTAAAAGTGGCTGGCTATTGGCCATTGAATCGCTACGACTACACTACATGGCAGTCTACCAGTATCATGTAAGGTGGCTCTTTAAGTTTTTGAATGGCTACGGAGTTTATAATCAAAACGTTTATCACCCTGTGCATTAGTTTGTGTCCGAGTAATCATTAGACTCACTCCTATACTACAGAGGAACATGATTTCAATCCCAGTTGTCGGTGTCGAATCAAGCTGTGTGTGACGTACCAAAACATATCTTTCTCTTATAGAAGGGCCTGTGCGTGCCATAGTGTTTGATGTACGACAATATCCAAATGTTTATCGCGCGGTACCATAAAACCTAGAGGTGAAATTTTTTAACCATTTGCTGCAATTCCACAAATTTTAAACGATTATATTGACTTCGAGCATATTGGTAGCTTTTTGACCCTTAAGAAAGACCTGCCACTTCAGAAAACCCCATGAGAAAAAGTCTGGCAAGATTAAATCGGACAATCGCTACCGCAAACACCAAACCACTAACCAACCAAACGGCTATGTCTATAATATTTATCTCTATGATCCTGAGTCAGTAGGATCCTAACGACAGCGAAATTCATCAATTTAACGTATGCGAGCACTTGCGCAAAGGAATCGACAGCGCTTGTCTAGAACTTATTTACCAAACGTTCGAAAATCAACATTGCAGTGCTACTTCGTCTGCTGTGAAATGTGGACAAACGGATTCGCACACCCAGACTGCTGAGTAATTTATATTAGGGTGTATATATGTTTGTATGCATGTGTACACGCCAACATTTCAGTTTTACAGTCTCAAACAATAAAAACTCCTTTTGACAGCAACTCAAAAGCAATCAAATAATTTTGAATGCTAAAACATTTTACATTTGCTATTTCCTTTAGTTTTAGTATTTCCTTTAATACGAGTGTTTTCGCATTTCACTCCAACAAAAAAAGTATCAATGAACATTTATTCAAAAGTAAAAAAGAAAAGACACCAATAATCCAAAACATGTAACGCAAAGGATTTTTTTTATCAAAACAGACTGGATTGCAGCGTGCTGTCTGTAAAGGATTTTTTCTTTCTTACTTAACTAAACAACAACAAAGGCATAAGTTTGATATTAATTTTCGTTTATAATTCAAGGGGGTTTTTAGGATATAATTTTATTAATTGTCAGTGGCTGTTGCTTGTCTGTTTCGCTGCAATGGTTAAGATCAGAATACAATTTGTTATTGAATTGCAACATTTCATTAATAAATAAAATAAAAATTAAACATTTAAGGGAAGACTTACATATCTGTCACAATATTTCAATTTATTTTAAGAGTTCTCACAGCTTACGTAGCAAACTGTTATAAAATAATGCAAATTTGCTTCAAAGTAGTTGACAATTAATTAAAAAACATCTTCATTTTACATGCCACGCTCACGCATGCAAATTTAACAATTGTTTTTATGGTTTGGTAATTTGCTAAAGAATTTCAGCTTCACTTGTATGTATGTGTGTGGGCGTGTGTGTATGTACGTGTATTTACCCAGTAAACATGCTGCTTTGATTTCGAATTGAGGATGACATGAAATAAGCTTTGGGTCACATGAAAAACCTTTGAAAATTATTTGAAAATAAGTCGCGAAGCCTAACTTTCTCAACAAAAAGGAAAACTCCTGCTCAAATTGAGAAGCATTTTTAATCTCAAACTTTTCTCTCCACCGCTTTTCGAGTACATTTTTTATTTTGTTCGAAATTAATAGTTTTTTCTTGCAAGTCCACTCGGCTATTGAAATATTTTCAATACTTCTATTTTTGGGAATACGAGGTCGTAGATTTCTTCGCATTTTGAGAATTTCCTATTAGAGCAGTGGCACCTTGGTTACTCGCGGCTTTTTACAGGTATAGAATTTTACGTTAGCTGTGAACTTTGCGATGCTGATTGATATTCCGACTGCTGTTATTTGTTTTGCTTAGTTTGGTTTGCCATGTCATCATGAATTAACGGGTGGATACTGTAAATTTCGTGAATGGGTTAAAAACGAAATTACTATTGATCCCGAATTTCACGAGTAAATGTGGAGCTAATTGCCGCATTTGAAGTGCCAGAGTTGCACTAAATGGCGATAGCTACTAAACCATGATCACTGACTTTTTGGTGAACGCTCTTAAACAACTGCAGCTCCAATAAGACGATGCAATTTGCCAGAAAAGAAACGTTCATTGAAGAAATAATTTCACGTAATAAATACGTCAATTGGCCCTCAAGAGTAGGCGATTTAGTACCCCAGGGATATGTGAAGTCTCAGGCGTACTTCAATAAGCCGCAGACGATTGACGCCTTAGAAGACAATATTCAGCCCGTATTCACTGACACACGTCCCTTGCTACAAGAATTAATCGAAATTTGGACTTCTTGATGGCACTTCCTCCGACCCAGCTGAGGTGACCTTATGCCGGAAATTATACTTCAATAAAAATTGCAAAGAATTATCTTTCGAATATAGATAAATTCATGACTGTTAACACAATTAATCTGTGTTTTATATCAATTTAAAATTCTGTATTACTAAAAAAACACCCGTCAGTTGATTAGACTCACCTAATTTTTGTTACTTAGCAGACCATACATTTGGATAACTTATGGGTAGAACTACGGGCGTATAACGTATTGAATTTAGTGCTTAAAACCGCACTCTCTGCTGTGATGTCGGATTAGCAGCAACTTTTCTTCTCCCAATTTATGGAAATAGTAGCTATACCATATCATACGATCCCTGGCAAATTGTAACCGTTTTTTTTGCGTTATTCATTGAATGGGGAATTTTCGTCAATGGGAAATTTTCGTAACTCCTTGTGTTCACAGCTTATGACGCTTGCATGCCAGTTTCCTCTGCTAATTTTTGATACCGAAAGAATTGGGTTCGACGAAATTCTGCGAACTTTTGTCGTAACTGCCGGATTTAAAGATGCTAGAACTTTTTTGTTCGCATATATGCTTGTCCCTCATGTATCTGAGCAGGGATTTGTGGTTATGTCCGATTCCACGGCCGAAGGCACGACAGAAATAATTCAACGGCAAATACGGTTCACTTAGGATGTTGTTTTCAATCAAGAGTTTATGTTCGAATCAAGATTTACTGATTTGCAAAAAAGCTTTAAAATACAAAAGTGGAATATTTTATGCTAAAAATGCCGATACACTTCACTTTCGAAACATTTTTGATTTGCCTTTGAGTTCAATTGATTATTTTGCCCCTAATTACAAAAATTTATGTGGATGTAAACAATTGTACAGGAGTGTATATTATTTTTTCACCTTCCCCCTTAATCTTCGTCTGTAGTTAAAAATGTTCACAAAGCTTTTTTATATTACAATTGAGGCTTTTCGGAATTATATCACTGCGCTTGATCTGGTGAGCCTGAGTGAGTTTGAAAAGCCGATGATAATAAGCTAATGATGTTCTGATGCGTCTGAAATTTTTACACTACGAATTTGATTTGTTATATTTGTTTTCTATGCTTTAGAGCTGTGATGCACTTTCAGCGTAACTCATTGAAAAAGCAAATCTTTTTAAACACTTTTCTCTTGAAATGTATCTTTAGGCTTGAGAAAGATTTTATCATCCAATTGGACACAAATTATTTTTACAGAATGCTGTAATTAATTCTACCTAACTTTCATGTCCTAGAATGCTTTCAGCGCAACATTTGCTTAATACCAGAAATCACATCATTTTATATGCGAATTAATAGCAAACCATAAGTCCTTGTTCTTTCAAACCCTTCCCATCGTGTTTGCTGGGTATCGCTAAAGTGCAGCATGAATATTGAACTAAATTAAATAATTTCGTATTGCAGAATATTTTCTTCAAATGGCTGAATGTGAATGAGAACATCTGCTGGTTCAGTTCTCTTCAAATATGCATTGAAATTAGAAATGTGGTTTTAGTTTTATTTGACATTTTCACAGTTGAAGTGAATGTGTGTCGTCATCTTTTGACGCTTAAACCTTTTGTGTTCAATTTATATTATTTTTTGTCTTCTAACTACATTTTAATTGTTTTCACACCCACTTCTAGCCTTTTGCTGTCATTGTTTAATTATATTTTAATTTCAACACGTCTTTAATAGCTTGTCACTCCATTACGCACTTTAATATTTAATACAAGAAACGACTTCCATTCATGTTTGCTGACATAGTTAATTCATGATGTGGTTCAAATTTATGGATAATGAGTTGCTGTTGATGATGGAATGTTTCAAGTGGACAGCTGTCTGTAGTAGAACCTACAATTTTTTGTAAGAATAAATTTATTAGGATATCACTAATATTTTATGTATATGTTTTTAAGAACTATATAGTTTGCGAATTCTGAAACAAAACGACCTACACAATATCATGGAAGTCTTACATATAATACCTATATTTTAATTATTGAAAACTATGGCGTTTTCCTTTCAGCAAAAGAGGTTGCCTTATAAAGAGGAAGTACTTTTTCAAATTGTCTTAACGCTCCCAAAGTGCAATTAAATCAAATCTTAACACAAGAACAACCAAATGAAATAAAACTCTTGTTTGTATAACCCATCTAGTAAAACGAAGTAGTGTTTTGCTATGAGAGCAAATATTTCACATATTTCGTGTAATATATTTGTTGCATATTTTTAGAAAGGAACATGAAGAAATGGTTATATATATTAACCACACAGTCCAGAGGAAGGCATGATTTCCATGGTTAGAGACGGAGTAGAGCAAAGGAGAAACTGATCAGACTATAAAAAATTACCGTAAAGATTTCTTCGTTTATGTATAATATCGCAAAAAACATATTATTTACTAAAAACTTTTCAACAAGAACTTCTTAAAAAGTACTTATTCAAATAAGTGTATTTTTATAATATTCAATTTATTTATGTTCCGAAAATATTTTAGATTTCAAAGAGTTATGGGTCAATTATTGACACCTTGGAGTAATTTTTAAGGTGGGATTTTTTTGTGGACCTATTTCATGGTATAGGCTTCTGAAGATAAGGTCAAAATTGCTTCTGCTGTTAAATCGCTAACAGTGCTCTGTTGAGTGCTAAATCAGATATGTTAAACATTTGGGTTTGCGTCTCTGCTAGTTAAATTCAAATTTATCTTCACACACATCTAATAAAGAACCCTCGTTAACGTGTACGATAGTTTCGTGAGACCTTGTGTTAGGAGAAATACGAATGAATATCAAATAACTTCGTTGGATTTTATATGCGTATACTAGAGGACTGTACTCTGTTAGATACAACATAATTTCGGGGGACCTTAAATTCGGGAAAATATGGTTTAAATATGAAGAATGTAAATTAAAAACGGATGCCTTATATACGGCAATAAGCGACTATATACGAAGAATAGAAAAATATTGAGACAGACCTTATATTTGTCTACCATGCAATTAATCAGTTGTAAATACAATATAATTTTGGCAGACCTTATGTTCGGCAAAGCTACTGTCTACGGTTCTACTACAGGCGGAAAAAGAAACGGCAAAGCTCTCTGACTGCAATTCAAGTGACCTACTTTTCACTTTAGTTCGTATGGTAGCAGTAACTGCTCGCCTTTTCATGACCAAACCACCGAACAATAACCAACATTTAATATAAACTGGATGAGAATTATAACATAGGAGTAAATTGTATATTGTGTTTCGTAATATGTTGACTACCCAGTAGTTATAATGTGAACATCAGTCCAGTTTTTGTTAGCCACCTATTACTAATGTTTGTATAGTGGTTTCCATATCGGGTGGGTTTATGTTTGTAGATTTTTAACGGCACGTTGTACATATGTACATAAATGAAAGCACTTTCTCGAAAAAGTTATCTTTTTTAAGTACGTTTCAAAAGTACATATAATTATGAGCCATTTGCAAAAAAGTACATTCAAACAAATTTTAAATTTTTCACAAGAGATACCTATGAAAGGACATTAAAGAAAGGATTATTTTCCCAAAATGTATCTTTTTCAAAAAAGTACCTTTTATCAAGAAGTTGTGTACTTTTAAAAAATCACTTCTCCAAAAAAATTGTTTTAAAAAGGAAGCCTTTTTAAAAGTACCTCTTAGAAATGTTACTTTTAAGAAAGCACCTATAAAATAGTAATACTCAATTTACTAAAGCAATATTAAGCCGCTTTACTAAAAAGTACTTTTTCCTTTTCTTTCAAAAAGTGCTTTTTTCTCCAAAAAGTTTACTTTTTTTTAAATATAACGCGCACAATGTTAATTATGCAGATTAGCTTGCTTGCAAAAAACAAACTTAAAAATATGATTTTCTTAACTATTTTTCAAAGTTTTTTTTTCTTAAAAGAATGAGTACTTTTTCCCATTTGGTACCCATTTCGAATAATGTAATTTAACAACGTTTTGTAAAAAATATTTGCACGAATGTTTGTTTTCTTTTCAATTGTTATTAGTACTGCACAAAGTACTTAAGTATTGCGTGTTGCCTTATAATTCACTCTAGTACGAGTAAATCTAAAACATATTTTATACTAAGTTCGTTTAATAAATACACACATCTCCAAAAGTTTTATGCTCCAATGTGCAATTAAAGGTATTAAAAATTCTTCATACTCGTAATTAGTACTCCGGCCTGCTACAGCGGAGTTACAACAAAGTAAAAGAACAACAAATCCGTGGTTAGACCATGATTACTAATGAGTAAATAATGTAAATTTATTGTAAATTGTAGCGACAAGTTAATGAATAAATTAAACGTTTAACAGCACAAACAAACTCACAATTGTTGATTTGTGTTAAAAGTCAAAGTTTCCGAGAAAAAATTTACAAACAAATCGAAAAACATAAAGCATAAAACCACCAACCACTATTAAGTTATTTAAGACCCCCGGATAGAAATAAGAAAAGTTTGCAAGTGTTTACCAGGGAA
This sequence comes from Phania funesta, assembly GCA_963932375.1. Taxonomy (NCBI): domain Eukaryota; kingdom Metazoa; phylum Arthropoda; class Insecta; order Diptera; family Tachinidae; genus Phania; species Phania funesta. The sequence goes on from OZ010652.1 coordinate 9,856,843, forward strand.
TAGAATAAATAAAATATAAACTTCATGTAGCAAAGCGGAAGAACGAAATAGAAATATTTAGCAAAATTAAGTCAACACCATCAAATCAAAAACAACATTTTAATTAATCATTTGCTTGTCAAAAGAATACAGAATGAACTTTTTTCTAGTTTTAGTTTTAGTAATTTTTTTCTGCTTTTTTCTCCTCTTCTGCTTTCTTCCTGCTAGCAAAGTTAGCAAAAGTTAAGGAATAGAATATTTTATGAAAACTAAAACAAAAGCAAAACAAAACAACAACAACAACAACAACAATTGACAAACTAACATTTTATTTATAAAATAGAAATAAAACTCGAATAATACTAAAAGTCGCACCTTTAAAGAAGAAAGTTATGGAAATATTGCGATTAATAATGCTGATGGAGGAGTTGAGTGCTGTTTATAGTGTGATAATGAAGATCCTTATGATTGTCTCCTTATGGTTTATTCTTTATACTTCTATTTTATTGAATACACTTGTGGGTTTATTTCTAGCAGGTTGGAGAGGAAAGGATATGAATTTGCCGACAACACCCCATTCAATGTGAAGGATTTGCTATTAGCGGCGGGTCGGCGTTGACAGTTCGTTAGTACAAACGTTAAGCTCAGTTTATGACCGCTACGATGACCCTTCAGCATCGACTATCAAACTTTTGATGGCCATAGTCGACACCAATGTCAGGGCTTGTAAAACAAGCCGGACTTTAGCAGACTTTCACTGCAATGTTGCGTCAGAACTTGGTCCTTCACCCGTGAACGGGCTCCGAATTATATGTAGGAGAACTCCAATTTAAGTGGAAAGCTCATCGTGAGGAAAGGGAGTGCGCTTTATTATGAAAGGCTATATTAGCAAATGAAAAATTTTAAAGCATAGTGATCATATTACAATTTCATCGTAACTAAATACGATGGAGTTATTATGGACCCTAGTCTATCAACACAACAATCAAATTCACTAGCACATTATCCCTTGCTCTGCTCATTCAATTTCGAATGCCAACAATGCTAAATTTTTTGGTTCGGTCGCAATCATTAGATATTAAATCGTTTGAGTGCATTGTCAGTAGTATTGTTCTTGTCTTGAAGTATTAGAAAGTTGCCAGATCTGGCGAAAACTTTACTTGAAACTCTCTTATGTTTATGGGGACCATTAAGGAAAGCGCAACAAAAAGCTCGTTCTTTAAACCACAAGAGTAACGACTGGCCAAGTGATTTGGTGCTGCTGGTGATGGAGTCTTTGGAATTTCAGGCAACGTCCACGTGTGTTCGCGTCAACTTATGTAGGGCCCTGAAAGCGGAGCACATTTCAATTTAGCGCAAAGCTAAGCTGCCGAGAAATCCTCCATTTTATGGGAATTCAGATCTAGGCTTGCTTTGGGATATTTAAAACACTTCACAAAGAGACCACCTGGTCTACGACTTCCATGAACTGGATGCCTGTAGTGGCCCTAAAGGCAACGAGTAAACGGGTGAATTAGCCAGCTGGGCTGCTTTTAGACGTTTTTTTGATTCAGAGCCATTCAGTGGTGTTAATTGACCAACGCTTAAGTCATAAGACAGGAGCAAAGGAAGATTGAAATGCTGCGGGTATAAGACAGAATAAGTCCTTGACTAAACCCTTTTCTTTAAAAAAAAATCCTGAAATTAAATAGCAAAGCCCTTCGGCTTTTGATCGGTGTTCTGTACGGTTATTTTCGACTGAACAATCTAAGTCTTCCTCTGTGGAGGGAATATTAGATTATTTCTCCTATGTGTCGTTTAAGCCTGAAGAAGGATAAGACAACGACACCTCTTCTTTGTGAATGTCCTGTTTTAATTAGCGATAAACGAAAAAAAACTGCCTTTTTATGCTTGTTAAACTTTATGGCACTTTGTTTTTTGAGGTTTTATTAAATACCACAAGACTGTTCTAAATTTAATTAAATCTTGTGTAATTTTTTATTCTACAAAAATCACCATTAAATAGTTTTATTGAAAATGTATTCACACGAATTAATGCTTTGACATTTGCCCAGGCAAAAGCGTAAATTTGCTATCATACATAACGCAAATATTTTACGTTACGGCAACATACGCGTATAGTCGAACATGAATAAATAATTTGTAATAATGATTAAAAATGTTGAAAAATTCAATTATCTCTCGGTATCCACAAACTAAAATCATCAACAATTAGACTCATTTACATTTGGTCATTCACCACAAACGTGCAGAGACATGTTTTCATTGCTTTAGTTTAGACGTCCGGAATTACATTGCACTATATAAAGGGTGTTTTTTCTTGGGCTTGTAGATTTATACTACAACACTGACTTCTTAAGTTTTTATTTTAACAGAAGCGTGGCAATATCGAGCATTGCAAACATTATGTCTAGGCTTCTTTTATGCCAATTAATGCTAATTAGAGCTTTCACAGCGCTTTTAGGATTCATATTATCATCTAATTATTCTCATTTCGAGTCAGACATGCAGCCTCTACCACGAAATATTTTACAAAAATATTAAAACGGACAGGAGTAGTGACCATTTCCAGCTAATTTCATGCTGTTGACTGAGTTGTTATGTAAATTTTTTATTTATATTTTTTTTAATATAAAAGCTAAAGCTAAAAAACCTTCTTCAATTAATTAAGAACTTAATGAATTTTTATAATCAAATCAGACGCGAGTCTCGTACATTTATTTTTGCTATCTCGTGTCGAGACAAAAATAGGGTTTTAAATTAAATAAACAAAAAGTTTAACTAAACAAACTTTTTAAAGATTAAAAAAAATGCAGTTCATTCACCGCTTTCATACGACCAACAGAGATGGAAACTTCGGTACTATTTCATTTGTTTCAGCAATCGATATACAGGGAGATGTGATAGAAACAATTGACGAAATTCATAAGGTTCCCTACTTGCAACGTTGACTCACTAGCCTACATAATCGTGTTATTCATTCTCAAGAAAATCTGATGAAATTCTGTCCTACCACTATTACTAATAATATTAATAAAAATCGCCTCAAAATAAATTTTATAGTGCCTCACTATCACGCATTAGCGAACCGCACAGAGCTGTCAAAATTTACGTCAAACATACTATACTACTTTTTAAGCACCCTTGGAATTTTTGGCAGATATAACAACTAAATCTCACAGTGAGTCATAGTGAACCATTACGTTTCCAACGGATTGTTTAACGGGGAAAACAATCGACTAAAATAAATTTCCTATGTTGCAAAACCCCTTTTGCCACCACCCTGCAGTTGATGCTTCAATTTCCGAATTAATATTTGCCCAACTCACAACTCTCTTGAATTTGTTGTACCATACAACGAAATACACTCTGTTCATTAACTTGTATTTTCGGTTTTTAAAACTCCATATAATGAGCGAGAAAAATCACAGAATTTCATTTCACGACCTAGGTTAAGTTAGTTTGGGGTGAGAGGACAATTTGTCCCTTGCCCGTAGGCATACACCTAGGCCAGTACTTCGGCCCGAACAAACCTTCTCAGTAGTTGCCAGTCAATGCCTCTCAAATGAGACATGTCCGGGAAAGTATCGGTTGCGAAATCTCGGGTTCTTTGCTTTGCGAAAGCCGGGCAATGGCTTAGGAAGTGTTCCATAGTCTCGACATCCTCCCTGCATGCCCTGCACTCATTACCAACCGCACACCTTATGCGGCGTAGATGTGCCAGCCAGCCTAAATGATCCGTCAGTTTTTTAGAAACCTCCTTCGTTTGGATTTACTCTTAGCGGTTTTGTTATTTATCCTACTGTGTTTTCATTCTATAGTGCCGTATGAGTCATCTTTGCCCAGTCTTTCAGCTCGCTACTTAAGCCTGACTCCTTCAGCTATCTAGCCTTAATTGCTAGACCGTTGACTCGTCGCGGATCCACCCCTATCAGATGTTGGTCTCCATAGGCCTGTCAGTACTGCGGCCGTTCAGACACTCCGTGATCGCATGAACTTCCACTTGCAGAACCGTATCATGATTTGAAAGTCGAAAATATATTTCGGTCACTCAGGCATCTTTGCTAGAGTTCTGTTCCACTAATCCACTAATTCCGCTCCTTGCGTGTAGCCGATATTATATCCTATATTTTCTGAGTTGTGATTTGTGATCTCGGTTGATCCACTCACCCATCGCCTGCAGACGGGCTGCTGTAAGAGCGGCCACATATTTTATTTGGACTTTTATTGGTCATATTGACACTTATATCAGATTTTTTTTTTATGATAGGACCAGCACTCAGGGGATGATGGGAAGGAGGACAGAGGGAGTAGTGTTTATTAACATTTGATTTGAACTTTTCCACAGAGAAAGTGGGAGGAAAGACCTCTGCTGGAAGCTTATTCCACATATGAATGGTCCGGCTAAAGAACGAATTCTGTCTGTAGTGCAATGTGCGATCCACTGGCCATTCGACCACAAATGGATGTGCTCTTGATGAAGTACGTGTGGTGCGTATGCATGAGCGGGTTTCGGGAATAATATCCCTAATTTCATCAGAGCACAATCCATTGTAGTAGCGATAGAACAGCGAAACACACCCCACATTGCGTCGATGCTCGAGCGAGATTGATATCATCAAATCAAATATACTCGTATCATTTGAAGAACCTATGAAATTTTATTTTAAAGTTAAATCACATTTTTCCATCCCACAATAAGTTTACACCACTGCATAGTAATACAATAATACAAACGATACAACACTACAAGGAAATTGCAAAGTGAACAAAATCCCTGTATTAAATAAATGGAAAGTTTTCTCTTGAGTGATAATACCTCTAAAAAAATAAGAAGGCAATATTACAATCATTGCACTAAATTACATTACTCTTTAGTAGCAATTTCGGTAATCAATGTTAGCAAGAGCTTAAAAAATACAGTGTATCACAAAAGTATATGATTTTTAATATACTTTAATAATCTTCTCTTTTAGATATTTTTCGTGATGCTTAATTTTCGCTTTATAGGACTTACAACTGGAGTTGTGTTCGTCACGAACTAGTTCGTTCAATTGAAAGATTATTTCAGAAAGGAGATAGCAACTTTACGATAATTACAAAAACAACAAGCAATTTGCAATTCTTATGTACGATACATCAAAATAAATCGTGTGTTGTTTGTTTCTTAGATTCCTCTAAGGCAACAAATTAAACAAAAATTTTACAGTTTAGAAATTCCACATTAAAATCTATTTCTTCTCTGCAAAAATTTATAAATCCAAACTATTTTGTGATCCACTGTAAAGGGAATACAAATACATGAAGCTCCAATACATTTGTGAAATAAGACATGTAATTGAAATTACCGCATTTAAATACGTGTACGCGTGTTGTAATTTTTAATGTTTAAAATTTAATTTGAAAGTGTCAATATTGTTGCGCCCTACTAATGTGTCAAAAGTGCGTTTGTGCTCGCACAAAAATTTACATTTTCATTTATCGAACTGCAAAAAAATGTGCATTTCAAATGTGTGGTAAATTAATTAAATATTAGAAAACTCAAATGTAACAGCACGAACAAGGAATTTGACAACATACAGTAGTCACCCACACATAGCACACTGATGTTTTAAAATAAATGACTAGAAATAATTAAAAGTTTATGGACTATAAAATCCTCTTATTAGCAAAGGATGAGTTAAAAGAAAACTCTAGTAGAAGTATTAGAAATCACTATATATTTTAATGTTTGAACGATTGCATTGACACGTCACTCGTAGTTCTAATAGATTTTGCACTTTTGTTACTTTGTAACTGTCACGTGGATGTAAAACAAGTCATAAAAACTTGATGTAAAATTTTTAATTGAAGACCTTAAACCAATAATATACTACGAACAAAGGTGCAAGCGTTAAAAATGTGTGCTGATAAAACAACCTATGTCAACAGAAGGTGCTAATGTAAACAGCAATTACATTTTTAAACGCGTTAGAAAATAATAACTTCCATGACAGAATAGTTTTTTATATGAAAATAATTCCTCAGCAACGAAAAGTTGTCATACTTCTAATAAATACTTTTAATAATTATAGAATTACGTTGTTAATAAGAAAATTGTTCTTATAGCTATACTAAGATATGAAGCAATTAAATGTTAAATTGAGTTATAAACTTTGGTTTTCACACATATTCAGCTTTCTCAATTAGCAGTTGACTGTTGACAGTTGACAATGTGTACATTTTGTTCGCTAAAACTTGTGTATTTGGAAAAATAGAGGTAAATTCGGGCTTAAAGGAAATTTTTCATGACATTTGATGAATAAAATGTAGTTAGCTGAGTGTATGTAATCTAATTTTGCCATTTTGCAGAATTTTTACTGCTCACTAAACACTCTTCGTCAGAGTTGTATTGGAAATTGGACTCAATTAATGGTGCAAGTAAGTTATAATTTCTAAATTAATTAATCAAGTTCTTGTATGGGGAATTGAGCACAACCAAGGCCTTAATTGCGTAAATTTTCTAATTGCCTAATTAATTTTTATATGCTAAAAAAATAATATTTTAGTTTATCATATCAAAAAAAATTGTCTTTTTAACAGAATAAATAAAAACGAACTTAAGCCTAAATAATAAATAAATTAATGTTAATAACTCTAGTTCGATAAATTTACGTCAAACAATACATTTTAAATAAACATATTTAATTTGTTTCATCTAACCATTTTCAACAAAAATTGTAAACCAAATAAACCGGCTGACTCAAATATAAGATATGTTTATATATTTTCGAAAAATATAGATAAACCGTCGACGTCGTCATAAGATTGATAGGGAAATACCTAATTAAAATAAAATTGATAACGACGTCGATACAGCGTGATGTTACTTATTAGCAACACGCTTAAGCCCCAGTAGCCTCACAGTTAAAATACTTTGTTTGTGGTTAGAGTTTTAGTGCAGATTTTATTGGTCAACTCAGCTGTGTTGCAAGGTTTGTGAATGGAAACTATTTAGTAATTCAATGAAAAGACTAACTTGTTTGTCGCAAGTAATGTTTAAAATGTTTTCAAATAACCGTTACACGTTTGCCGCAACAATGTATTGTTGTAGAGACCATATTATGGTTGTCGTGAACATGTCACAATCATGTTCTTTTTTAATGACGAACCTTTTCGATTGGCAACACATGCACAATAAGTTTTTGTGCGTAAATTTTAACGACAGAGTACAATGGAAACGGAGACTGACCTGCTTGCACTCACAATAAATAAACTTAAGGAAATAAAAGAGGAATGGCAGAAAGATAAATGAATTGAAGAAAATTTGTGCAAGAAAACTTGCTCTGAGTGATTTGCGTTTTTTTAAATCTGAATCCATGAACGCTTATAAACACCACGCCAATGTTAAAATCGCACGTTTATCAGCTAGACCGAACCAGTTTGTTATCAGAAGAACACATTCACTTATGTCTCATTTTTTTTTCCTGGGAAGCACGTGTACTACATACATACATATGTCCAACAATATTTCTAATGTATTTTCATTAACTTTCGAACTCATAAGCTGTACATTTTATTGTTCATTTCATTATTTCCATGTTAATTTACAAAAAGTTTGTTATTAAACTTAATTTAGTGACCACTATTTTTATATTTAATGTCTCTATAAAATACAAAAAAAGGATTATGAATCTGATTTTAAATAGACAATTATTATAATTTGCATAATAATTATGAACTCTTCGTACACGTCATGCTGTGAAAACTTCCATGTGGCCCTCAAAATGTTTTAGCCATTTTACATGAATTCCCATAAAATAAATAGAACTGTGAACTGTAATCTGGCGCGAGAGAGAGAGAGAGAGAGAGAAAGAAAGCGAACATAAGCTGGGTAAATCTTTTTATAATTTTAATTTCAAAATGTCAGAATTAATTGAAATCATAGAAACCGACACTCATATAACATTTATTTAAACAATTAAATGCATTAAATGCGCACCAGTCAGTCCATGGCAGCAAACACAAAAACTAAGTGTTTGACTTTTAATGCCGGCGCAGATTTCACTACAGTTTATATCGCACTTTTTTTTAATGGAGTTTATATCAAAACAAAAATTATAGTTTTACCACTCGTACGTATGTGTAGCATAAATGTAAATATTTATTTGTCTAATCTGTGCAATTTAATTAAGCTTTTTGTGTGTAAATTCAGGCGTAACATCATGACTGCCAGATAGGTTAAGTAGTGCGGAATGGTTTGACTTTAGATTATGGTTGGTTAGAAATTTAGCATGTCGCTGGTATTTTTTTATTTGTAGCAACTGATGAAACTATATAACGAAGTGGCAATTTATTTAAAAAAATTTCTTTAAAGTTTATCTTTGTTTTCAAAATTTTAAAACCCCTTCTTTTACCGTTATCTTTACTAGCCTGACAAGGTTTCGTGGCCAAACCTCTCAATGCAATAACTGCTATCGCAATAAGTCTCAATAGAACACAAACTAATAAGTCTCTTATGGATAGAAACCAAATCAAACATGCAAATTGGTATTATTTACGCCAACTAGCAGTAGTTTCCGCAAAGTTGTCAAAAATTTCATTTGAATAGATCAATAACAAAAAACTATTGCAAGGATGAAACAAAAGAAAAAAAAAATAAAAACTAAAGTGAGAGTAAAGAGAATTTAAAAAATAATTTTCCAATTTAGTTTTCTGTAGTTCAGTAGGGTAGATAGAGTTCGTAAATGAGGCTTTGAAAGAGATGTAGAAGCGACAAGTTCCTGTTGAAGCATTTTTGTTCCATATTTAAGATACTTTTGCCTCTCAACAAATATTATTTTGTTTAAAATATAATTATTTTTTTAGCCGACAACGGAAATTTACAGCAATATAACCGTGGATTGGTTGCTATCGATAGCGGACCTATAAAAAAATATTCGTCAGAATTTTGTTTCTTACACTAATTTCAAGTTGTAATGTCTCCATAATAAAAATTATGTGGTAAATTTTATACTAAAAGTTGAAACTTTTACATTTTTTCAATTAAATTTTTAATTCAAAAAATTAAATCAGTAATGATAATAAATTTTAATGATAAATAATAAGTTTTTCAACATTTCAAACAATTTTTTAATTGACTCAATTAATTTTTATTTGATTCGATTATTAATTGATTCAATTATTCTTTTAATTGACATAAAATATTCAATAAAATTTTTAAACTAATACATTTTTTCAATTGAAAAAAAGTGTCACTTTTTCAATTAAATTATTTAATTAATACTACTAATTTCGTGATATGTGGATTTTCATACCATTTTAGTTTCAAAATGAGAATTGTGAACATCAAAATAAGATTAGTAAACTTCTAAACGAGAATCGGTAAAATTAAATCAAGAAATGTAACACTTGTGAAAGTTTTCAATATCCAGAAAAATTAGAAAAAGAATCTAAAAAAGTGTAATAACTTGCCGCATCAAACATAAATAGAGAGTGAAGATATCTTACACGGCCGCTGAATGTTTCACAATCAAGACCATATTCAGATGGTAGAATCCTCAAATAGACGAGGAGGGAAAAGATTTCCAAAATTTACTGATATTCCTTTAGATTATTTCGTTAAAATGATCCAAAACAACTGTCGCATTATCCCTAACGAACCATGAACTAAACTTGGACAAATGAAATTGCAAACAATCTCAAATTATTTTAACAGCAATCAACACAGCTAGAGAATTAAATTCACAGCAGTGTCACTGTTTTTACTTGTTGGAAAATACCGGACGTTCATTGAACGAAAAACCTCAATGCACAATTCACTTGAAAGAAAAAGAAAATTGTAAAGATCGAAGCCTTTAACGGTTTTTAGCCCCAGTTCACATACTGATAGTTGATTAAAGAAAGAGAGAGAGAGAGAGAGAGAGGAAAGCAAGGAAAAAAGTATTTGCTGTAAATTAATTTCTGCTAGAAAACTTACTGCGTGTAAAACCGCTCTAAAGCTAAATATTTCATCGGAGACGATTATTCACAATAGTACGTTTCGATAAAACCTTTTAGTATCTACTGGCAATATAAATGACTTTAACAGAAACATATTTGTTTGTAAATAATTAAATTCTTATGAACTTTTGTTTTAAACAATTAATTCATATACATAATTTCAGTAAGCCCATGTTAATCATATATTAAGATTTACTTAATTAAATTTAAAACAAATTTATTTTCACATTACAGCCCCAATTATGCCACTGTGATATACGGCCAAAAGTTAAAACCAACACACCGACTCGTATCTGGCGAAAATTTATTCACTTTTTTTGCTCTGCTATGAAGGAGAAATAAATAGTACAGAGAAATATTGTAATTAAAATGAAATTGCCAGCAATTAAAAATTGATAAGCTAAACTATTTGGCAAGCTTGTATATTGCCCAACCAAACAGACATATAGACACTTAAAAAGCTGGAATTTTAAATACCAGAACTAAAATTAAATGAAGCATTTGAAGGTTTTTTTCATTTACACTCAAACACCTGAGGACAAAAATCACTTGTTTATACAGGCAAAAGCGGCGAAACGGAAGAAAGGTAACACTTTCATGCCGGCAAAGTAAACAAGAAAATGTTAAAGAAAATACACACACATACGAATGCATTGCGGCGAATTGTTCATTTCACTTAAATGTGGTTTAGAAAACATTTCATTTCATTCATTCATATTTTTTTTGAATTTCGCCTCTATTTGGTTTCTTTTATCTTCCCTGGTTTATTTATTTAAGTTGGAATTTTATGTCTGGCTAAAGTTTTATTTGCTTTCCTGGTGAAAAAGCTGGAAATTTTTTTTCTTTATAATTTTGCTTGAGTTAAAGGAGTGAAAAAAGGGCATTGGGGCAGCATATTTGTAAAACTTGATTAACTTATATTAAAAACAGTAAATATTGTAATTAAAAGGACTTACCCCGAAGCTGCACAGGGCAATTTAGCTATAAAAAAGGAAATAAAATATGATTATAACATAAATAAAATTCAGTGGCGGGTACGAAACATATTTTTTGGAAAATGTTAGTTAAAGAATGGTCTATCGCAAGTAGGATCAAGTGAGAAAACATAAAATATCTTACAAATGAAAAAAAATTGCCAAGGAAAAGTTCGATATTTACCAATTATTTCGCATACAAATTGGGGAGGTCTTTCATTGAAAAATAACTTGCACCGAAATTTTATTGAGACTTGCCTTATTTTATTAACAGTAACGAGTTATTACATTTCACTGAAGATTGTATAACAAAAAATTATTGATGCTTATTATAGAAAACTTTAAAACTTTTGTAAAGCAAATAGTTGCAAAGCAATACGTTATTTTTCTTTTAAGGAAAGTAACGCTATGTTCACACATGCGCCTTAATTGAAACAATTAAATCTTAAATTGACTTACAAAATTTGGTGTTTATACATATGCAATTTAGCATACTCAATTAATTATGTGTTATGCGTTTTACGTACAAAAATCCCAATTACCACCATATTAAGAAATTGGTAACAAAAAGAATTGTTGTCCCTTTTATACTCGTATTATTCGGTTTTACAGAATTTTCTGCTTACTAGACACATTTACGGTTTAAATAATTACTAATTGTTAAATTTATTAATTCAGATAATTTCGACATTAAAATTAAAAACATCAATCTATCAAGGTCAAACCTTGCTGACCTGTTCACTTTGAAGTGCTCAGGTAGAATTTTAATTGCGTCGTTCTACTCGAACTAAAACTCGTCTACAAATATACCGCTCAACTCATGGATCCGTAGCGTTCGCTTTACGACATTATTTTCACAGAACTACGAACCAATGTTCCGCACATCTCAATATAGCCACCAAATAGTAATAGTAGACTTCGTATGGGTTGGCATGTGGGTCCTCTTTTATACGCTCATCTGAAGGTGCTACCCAATGGTGTTGCTTGCCATGGCGATTTAATCCTAAGCAACATAATGAACGCACGCCGTCACAAAAACATAGCCGTCACAGCCTTTCAACATCGCCTTCGACTCGAAATTGTGAATCAATCGAAAATTTGCAATATAAAATCAAGAACTTTTGTAAAACTCAATCGGGCTTAAAGTTATGTAACTCTCGATGCAATGCACTTGACCAACAAAATAAAACAAACCGCAAAATCACAAAACATTAAAAAAAAAGAATTAATAAAATTCTCAACAAACCCAAAATACAAAGCGAATCAGCGAAAATGGTTTTAAAAGAGGGCAGAACAACAAGTACGAAATAAAAAGGATAAATATTAAATTATTTACATTTTAAATTTTCTGACACTCCAAAGCTTCCATCTGTCTTTTGTTGTGAGTGTATGAACAAGTGGTGCCAATAAGCCAAGTAGTCAGAGTAACAAGTCCCGCAATGAAATGCAACACTTAAAGCAAAATGAAACGAAATGAAAACTAAAGCCAACAACGACAGCATCAGTTAATACACATGTAATGAAAGTTTATACTCGTATAAATATAAAACAGAACAATACAACAACAACAACCACAACAACAAGAACAAAAAGCAAACAGATACAAGTACAATTGCAACAACAACGACAACGTTTTCAACAACTTCGAATGAAGTTGAATGCATCCTGTTGAACGAATAGTTGTTGCCGTTGATGATGATAACTGGATTATATAGTTTTATTTATTTATAAACTACACCCTTGTGCATATATATTGAAGGGAACAATACACAGATAGACTTCTTGCATACAGCCATACATATGTATTCATTGATATGTCCTTATAAATAAGGGGGGAAACGCACAAGGATCTGTAGTTAGCAGTTGGATAGGAGTATTTTAAAATTGATAATATTGACAAATTGAATTGGAAGTATAAATAAATAAGGGTATGTTCTTCTACTCACAGATTCATTTAGTTGCGAGTCAAAAGCAGAGATTGTTTAGCTCTTTATAAATGAGTTTAAGAGATCTACTTTCAGTTTGCGTGTATGAAAAAGTTAAAGATGTGGCAAAATGCAATAAAAGTGGCAACATAAATATTGAAGAGCAATGTCGAGAGCTATAAGGAGTATGCTTGAATTAAATGTAACTTCTTTTTGATGAGTGCACGCAAAGCAATAATTGAGGCAACGGCAACCTCAAAAAGCAAAGTATATGTTTGTCTATCGCATAAAATTATTATTGTAGATAATAATAACTTTGTCCTTCTTAGAGCCTTAAAAAAAGCATTCAACCGGGTTCGAAAGAACTAATTTACCTACAAATATTGTATAATTGCTTTCTTATCATACTTTGATTACACCTGAAAGAAAACTTTATATTATCTTCATATCAAATCAACAAACATAATATTTTATAGTTCGAATTATTTAACAATTTGGTTGTTAAAAGTCTAGTGAAAATTATATTGTGGCAACCCAATCATGTTGCAATATTTGTAGATGGAAATTTTGTGATTTAGTTTTTTAGTGATTAAATGTAAACAATAAGAAATAACCATAGTATGTTTGCCATAATCATATATTGTTCTAGGAATCATAAGAGAGTCGTCAAGACCATCCTATAACCATGTTTTTCTTAATTGCAAGTAATCGTTGAGAATGCACTTCTTTTTAATATATCGTCTGTCTTAGATTTTCAACTTCTAAATGTAGAAACTAGGCTTGTTTGCAAGTCCCCCTGTGTGGAAAATGTACCTCATCACTAGGGTGATAGACGAAGCCTTTACAGCAGCCAAATTTTTTAGAAATGTCGATTTTTCGAATGTTTAAAAACCGGCTTTCGTTTTTTTTCTTACATTCTTTTCAATAAAATGCGTAGTATAAGCTTTCTTAATATGAATGCACGATTTAAATTTGACAACTTTTTTATGCTAGTGGGAACTCTGATATTTTACCAGCTGTCACCTATGATTTGGCCAATTATTAAAAATGTAGTGTTACAAAAAAAGAAGATAACGTTATCATTGTCTCTACCCATTACGCTGAAACTGCTCAAAATTATCTGTTCCACAATTAGAAGAGTGATCGAAAAATTTCAAGAATCTGGGTCGTAGGTCTCCTGTACGTCCGTGTAGCGGTCGGTCTATTAAAACATTGTTGCACTGACTGAAAACGGCATTCGCTATAGGAACATTACCCTTTGGCCCTATTTAAAGGTTCTATTTGTCAAATACGTCTCAAGAAGCTAGTGGGAAGAATACTTTTTATTGTAGTGAGTAGCCTTCCATGTCAGACTTTATCACTCGCCTGGGAAATGTCAAGAAATAAAGCGGAACAGTATTGCTTATTTTCAAACTGATGGTCCAGGGTAATGTTGTGCTCAGTAAGAAACCTTTTTTAACACAAACTGAACAACTATGACACAAGAAATAAGGAAGCAGATTTTTTCCATATACGATTTTATTATTCAAAAATTGATGTCTTGCTTCTGCATTTCATTCGATACAAATTTTTATGCTGGTAGCTGTTCAGTTGTATTTGAAATTTGTTACATGTTTGGGCCCTGCATTTGGCTTGTGTAATTCTCTAGGGCGAAACATCTTTCATCTTGCTGCCGTTCTGGGCCGAAACAAATATTTTTGTTCGAGTTCCATTTTAAAGTGCTTTTATTTTAATACCGTGCTAATCCTCTTGAAGCATTAATATTGATTTAGTGCAGTGCTTTTTCGTAACGTATACTCGGTTATTGTATCCGAAACCAAACCATGTCTGCACAGGTGGCTGCAGTCAGCGTCAGCAAGGAAACCCTTGTCCATTTCGCTATACTGAAAGTTTAAAAAAGGGTCTTGAGAAGCTTTTATCTATATTTGGCCCCCAAGATCGCCGTAGCCTTCCTATTACGATCATTGCACACCTAAGCGCCTTTAACCAAAACCCTGTAAACGAATAATTTAATCGAAAATATTACCTCGCGATTGGCCGTAAAGGTCATATGCCAGAAACTATATTCAATCAACAAACGCTTGCAATGTGTTTTCATTCTACACGTGTTAAAAATATCCCTTTTTTTCAAATTCCTTTAACAAAGAAATCAAGAAATAACTTCTGTTTTTGACATATTTTTTTAGATGAGTTTAGAGCTTTAACCAAAAACTTGTTTAATATTTAAAATTGTTTTTGGAAAAGTTGTTAAAAAGTTTTTTAAATATATTTTACTTTAACTCAGCATGTGTGTCAAGGGCAGCAATAATTTATTTGATTTTTGTTTAAAACAATTCACGCGACACTACCAGGCGAGACTGGATAAATATAATCAAACTTTTTTAATATTAATTTCAGATAAAAAAAAAAAACGATCAACACGCAAACATACAAACTAATTTATGCCATCAAAATCACACAGTGACAGACACAAAACAAGTGAAAATATCAACTAATTAAAGGCATCACACTTTAATGGTCATGGAAACGACAACGCTTATGAACTTTTTTTCACTTGTTACAAAAATCTCAATATTATTTAACTGTAACACACACGTAATTGCAGCTATATGAAAACACACAGACCATAGCACAATCTCAGAAAAAAAAACATACCTTCCACCCACTGAGGCAAAACAAAAAATAGGAATAGGAAACCAAAAAACACTGCCGTCATACAAAATGAATACAGGCAGACAGACAAAGATAATGAAGACTAAATGAAAACTCGGAGCATAAATACTTTTACATAGAAAAGCAACAACAGCAACAACAATAGCTGTAACAAGGGCTGGCAGCAGTAAAAGCAAAGTGGAAAGGCTTCAGGAACACTACTAATTATTTCGACATTATGCAGGCTATTTCGTTTTAATTATAGAACGAAGCATTAAACGTTAAACTTACAATGGTCCGCTCCTCCAGCGTGCTAATTCTCAACTAAAACCCAGGCATTTTCATATTGAAAATAAACGTGCTTACAATTTAATGCACACACACACACACACATATATATTGCTTTGATATGTCACACACACAATCACATACTTACTTGCACCTGCCTGCAAGCACATGCAAAAGAGTAAATGTTCATTCATGTTGGTGTTCATGTTCATGTTCATGTTAAAAAGTACAATAACAATTCTGTTCAAGCAGCAACAAAACTGGAATTCTGAAATTTTAAAAATACCGGGAAAATACCGCTACAAGAGAGTGCAGCACAACAAATAGAAAAAAATTAGTAAAATATTATAAAATGCAATTTATGAAAGGAGATGGTGGTAGGACATGGTTATTTTAGTTTAAAAGCTGTGGCTATGTCAACAGAAAAAACAAGGTGGATCAAAACAGGAAATAATAATAAAACAACAACAACTACAGCGATGACGACACTGCGAGGCAAGTTTTGTAATGTTGCTTTTATTTAAGTAAACTGAAACAACCAACAACAACCACTATACAGTCTTTAGCCCGCAGACAGACGGCAACAGTGGTGGCCAAAAAATTAGAAGCAATTTAGTTTTGCACTGTGAGGCGCTTGCTCTTTTTCACTATTTAATAGTTTTTAGAGCGACAGTAGTGTATTTATTTCAACCGTAAAATACTACATGATGGTTTTTGACATTAAAATTATGTAATTCAATTAATTTGACAGCTTTGGAGAAAATGGTAACAAATTTAATTACATGAATTTTAATTTTGAATTAATTAAAAATCTTCCAATCATTATTTTGTTTGTAGAGGGTATTTCAACAAGACTGCTGCATTAAATCGAGTGGTTCATGTGCGGTGCGATTGGCGCCTAAGTGGCACTAAACTGATTTTTTACAATTACGTTTTTTTTTTTAGTAAAACTGGGTATCAGGTGAAAGAGAATAAAATTAAACATCTCTAACACTACACTAACATCACACACGTTATTGTTGGTTGCAAATGTTTTCTGCAGTACACGTTGAAAATTGCTTAATTTTTTATAATCTTGCAAAAAGGAAAAAACCTGAAGTTTTCTCATCAAACGTTTAAAAACTACAACTTTGTAATGGAACCGTCAACTTTAGGTAATTTTTGTCATTATTATTGTGAACATTTTTAGGGATGTACGCGTTAACTTTATCAGCCTTGGTCGAATATATGTTTTTAACCAGATGTTGCAGGATTTCAAAATTTTAAATTTGTTTTGTTTGTAATTTGCCTGCAATAAATTAAGATTGATTATGCATTACTTGAATGAGGAGTTTTTTATATTTAAAAAAAATAGGCCTATGTATTACCTGCCTGTCATAACCAACCAGCCAAAGTAAAAAAATATTATATATATTTTTTTGTTGTGGGGCTTTTTTCTTTGGATTTACTATTTGATTTAAAAAGTGGGGTATAGGTTTCTTAATGAGCTGTCGTAAGCAACCACCGAAATGCGCATAGAGGCTGGCTTATCCCCTCTTCAACAATAAATTGCAATATTTGTAAACAAAGTGGGTTGCGATTAAACAAAATTAGCTAAAAATAATTTTTTAAGATAAAAATAAAATCCCAAAAATCAATTTTCGACTTTTAAAAAAAATGGATCAAAGAATATGATTTTTTGGAAAAAGAAACCAAACCCCTTGTCATGCCTCAACCACCCTATTCACCAGATTTGGCTCCCTGTGGATTTTTCATATTCGCCAAACTGAAGTGAACAATGACAAGATAAAGTCAGAATCGAAGAACGAGTTGATGGCCATACCGAAAAGCGCATTTCAGAAGTACTTAAAGGATTGGAAGAAGCGCTGGCATAAGTGGAGTATATCTGAAGGCGATTACTTTGATGAATAAATACTTTTCAAAAATTTCAAACATCACCTTTTCTTTTGAACAGACCACTTATAAGCAAACTGTTAACCTATTATATTATTATTAATGAAAAGGGGATATTGACGATGAACCCTTACTTTTTGGGCACAATCGCTTCTTAAATTGATTTCAGGCAACCGATTTGGAATTCACGACTACATTACTTTCATTGAGTTTTGTGCTATCGCTAGCCTTAACTTTTGACTCGAGCGATTTCAGACTATCGGCGGGTAACTGTCGACATTCCTCCCCATCAGGGAGGCGCTTGTAATTGCTAGCATTTGTGTAAGGCTTAGCTCCCCCATAGCATTTATATTTAACATATGTCTGTCCGTTGCCCTAAGCCTTACCCTAGCCAGTGCAGAAAATTCACACACAATATGCGTCACCGTTTCAGCCTCTTCCAGGCATAGTCTGCAAGTATCATCTTCTACGAATTTCACCTTGGCCAGTTGCTACTTGAAGCTCCCATGACCTGTCACTAACGCAGTGATCAACCTTACCGACCTTCCTGCCGAGGGACTCTTTAAGCACCTTTCGAGCCTATATCTATAAAAAAGATAGTCGAAATCGGGTCAAGTTTCTCAGCCTAAAAGACTTTCACATCTTTAATTAAATAATTATTATTTTTTTGAAAGAAATATTTAAACAGTTTCAACCTTTTTGAAGAACCTCATTTTTAGTTCGAATTTATAACGGGAACATGAAATAGCGACGAACTGCGAAAAATGCTGCATATCGATATATTTACCAGGAAGACATAAAAACGCT
This sequence comes from Phania funesta, assembly GCA_963932375.1. NCBI lineage: Eukaryota > Metazoa > Arthropoda > Insecta > Diptera > Tachinidae > Phania > Phania funesta. The sequence goes on from OZ010652.1 coordinate 9,875,342, forward strand.
TGACGGGTCAAGCTATTATTAAATTTAACTGGACAAATTTTTATGAATATTTTTCAAGCAAAATAAAAAGTAATAATAATAAAACTCAGAAGAAGGTTTTTAATTTAGATTTTTGGAACGAATTTCAGCATCCCTTGCCAAGTTTGGTTTGGAGATAAGCCGGTTTCGGCTATGTGCCATCTTCAGTGTCATTTTTCGTTCTCAAAGAACTAAACTAAAATCTACATCAAAACACCATGTCGGAATAGCAAATCAAGAATCTGTCTTTAATTTATTTGAATGTTACTCCAAAAAAAAAAAATTTATAAAATTAACTATAACAAAGCAGCATTATATTGGTGCACTTGTGTTAATATTGTAGCATTTCTCTTTTATTGTGATTTTTTTTTTTTTGTGTGAAATATTAAACAGTAATCATTATTTGAGGTCCTGAAAAAAAAATGTAAATGTATTGCTTTGGAATACATGATAAGCATCACTCTTTAGTGTTCGCTTTTACAATGATGTTTGGCACTCTCTCTCATCATGTGATCATGATGTTTAACGTTACTTATCTTTTGTGTAGCATTCTGGTTTGAATAATCAGAATAATCATTGGTGACAGCTGGCACTTCAGATAAAAAACTTATGACAATTTAAGTAGTGCAATCTTTTTGAGACACCCTATATTAAAACAAAGATGTTAATTGCTACGTTTTTCCTTAAAAGGAATTTTCTAAAGTTAAAGAAAAAACTGAATTTTTTTCCACGCGGAGCAATATTGCATCTCATTTGCAGTGACAACCATAAATAATTTTTTCTAATTTAAATCTTTCCTGGAAAAAAATGCAGGTAATTTAGCAGTGTTGTTAAACGTTTTTTTTGCGGAAATTTAAATTATATTTCTCAATTTGGGTCACCACTATTTACATTTAAAATTTCCCACAACACTTTTTGCTGCTTCAGTTGCAGCATTTTTTCTAGCAACTAAAAGCAAGAAGTAAAAAAGTTGCAACAAAATTACAATTAAGTTTTATATACAACAGAGAATGACACAGTAACAGGAGCACAAAAACATTTGTTATACATTTTTTTCTTAGTGTCAGCCAAAAGCTGATTTTTTAGCCAGTTAAAAAACATGGTAAACATTATGGTACAACTTCAAAGAGAAATCGGAAGAAAACATTCTAAACTATGAACTGCGATTTATGCAGTGCTTTTCCTAAATTGGTACACCTGGCCCCAGGCACTTAAATATCTAGTTATGCATTAATGAATAAACATGACTGCGGTATGGTCACAACAACCATATTATGTTATCTACAACAATAGAATGTTGTGGCAAACATATTATGGTTATTTAAAATAATTAATTGAAAAATATCTATAGAGACGTTTAACAAATTATTGTTTACATTTAATCATTATATGTTTTCCATCCATAAAAACTTTAACATAGTTCTAACCACAAACAAAGTATTTACATTGTACCAAAATAATATAATAATTCTAACCATAAAATGTTTTTGATGAACATAATGTTTAAAGGTGTTTTCGGGTGTAATCAAAGTAGTCATTCACACAATGTTTGTTATCGAGAAAATGTTGTTCTCGAGATCGGCTGAATGATTATCTATGGTTCTATGGTTCTATGGGTCATGTTACTATTACCTATAATTATAATATGATACGACCACAACCATGTAATTGCATCAAGATATCTTGCTCTTAGATTATGGTTACCACCGTGTAAATGAACCCGACAACGTGTTTTGGAGTTTAGAGCGGGTCGCACTGTAATCGACTCTTGACCTTGTTCCAATTGACCTGTGCGACTAAAGCATCGCAAAGGAACACTGACGTCAAGGAAAGTAAGAATGATTACAAATGTGATATTCGCTTCGGTTTTAATGTTAAGCAAGCTAGCGATGTGAAGCTGGATGTGGGCCGATAGAGTATTGCTGACGACAAAAAATAAATTCCTTAGGTCTAAAATGTTATCTGAAACATCATGGATCTATGAAGGTGTTGTGGAAGTCTACCAGCTGTAATGAAAATGATGCTCTAGAGAGAAGACAAGACCCTCATTAAGGGTTTGATGGGCTATCGTGATGTGGTTGTTGCTGAATTTCTTTTATCTGGTCAGGTAAGAAAAAACAGACCGTACTAAAGTGTCTAAGGAATATTTTTTTCTCAGAAGAGGCCCAAATGGAGGAGAACTAACTTCTGACTTATTCATTTTGAAACTCTTGGTGGGCTAAAGAGAAATTCATTTAAAAATCTAAAGGATATTTTAGGATTGAAGAGAGCAGTGAAATACTGACCCTACTTTGAAGGAAATGAAGCATAGAGTAAACTCACACCCGTACCCGACCATCGTGCACAAACAGTACGATTGGATGAACCTGTGTTTAATATTTATTTTGCTCAGGCATTTAACAGATGTATGTAAATATGTAGGTGTACCTTATGTCTGTGTTGGTAAATTTGGCTTTAAATATTTTTTTTTTCAATTGCAAAAAACTGCAGTTTGTAAAATGTTAAACAAACTTTCAGAAAAATAATAACCTTTACATTGAACGCAATAAGGAAAAAATTAAATAAATCCCTTTTGAAATGTCATGTTGCTGTCATCACATGTTAGTAAAAGTTTTGTAAAAAAGGTAGTTTTGTTTACATTTTAATTGGGACATGTGCTTTACTTTTTTCTCAAAATTAATTAAAAGAGTTGTTGTTATTAAAATTGTATTAAAAGTGACACAACCAGTCATGTTTGGTAGTGTTCAACAAATTGTATGTTATGATGAAAAACTAAATTAATAAATGTCTCAAAAAACGTCAGAATTTGTTAATTAGCAAAATATTTAAAATTTTTAATGAGACCAGGGACCCCTTTTACCAGAGGTTGATATCTTTGCTTAGTTTACAGTTTTGATAACCTACACCAGACATGCTACCGAAAATCCCTAATAAAATCGAAGTGCCTCGTAACAACGGCGTGGGTTACTTCTTTTTTAGGCAATAAATCACATGTCACCCACATACTTTTAAACAAACAGTTATTAGAAAACCTGCAGCCATTATCATCAATGGCGAGCGCTACAGATCAGTGGTGGCCATTAGAACGATTTGGGGCGTAGACGATTTGTGGTTCCCGTAGCACAATTTTTCGGTATGGTTATCTCCCGTGTAGTTGACTTAAATTAGCCAATCGTGATATTTAGCTTCACTAAAGTTTTTCTTGTGGAGATTTCTGAATTCTCAGGAAAATGCCAAAAATCCACAATCGCCCTCAAAGTCAAAACAACCCAGGTATTAGACGTATCGGGTGCGTGTCAACATGCAAATTCGCGGCGAACTCTCCATGGAAGATCTTCTACTTTTTTTTTTTGAAAGATGGTACCGTTTCGTTCAGTAATTCGGCGAAAGAAGATCTCTCAATCCTTTAGTGTGGGTGGGGAAGGACCTTTCTCGATTTGTATCAAGCTTTTTCGCGATGGCACCAAACGTGATTTTCAACATGCGAGTTCAGGATAAATTCGGAGCACCGCAAGGCTTCGTGTTTACTCCTACATTATTTCTAATTTTTCTATATGACGTTCTATGTCAAACTTCCGATTTTATTTATTATTTTGCAGATGATAAAAACATATGAACGTTGCTAGTAAAGCGTTCGTGGTAGATTGCTCAGTGGACCGTGGAATAAAATCGCCCTAGAAATCTTCCCAGGCACTTTCAATGTAGGAAGGTTTAAATTAAACTTCGCAAACACCGCTCACGATATTCTTCTTCTCATTACTTGTTCCAGCACAATGCATGATATGAGTAGGGGTTCATCCTCTGAGTGCTGGTGAAATAAATAAAACAGAATGCTGATCTAATAGAAAAACATAGAATCGGGTGTCAAAAACAAATTCCCTAATTTCATTTGAGCACAGTCCTTTGCAGTAATGAACGAACAATGGCAAACAACCCACATTACGTCAATGTTCCAGTGAGTCAACAGAGTTGGATACCCTACTATCACCGATAAACATCGTCGCCCTTTCGTGCACTCGGTCGGATCTAGGCGGTGCAAATAATAAGAAGATCGGATAGAGTGAAGTATACCTAAATACCTAAACCACCCATAACATAATCTGTCGTGTGCCTGTGGTTGAAAGCGACCGTGTTGGCAAGACCGTAAGCAGAGATTATCGCAAGATTATCTCCGTTAAGCCTATCATTCATTCATATTGTGCTTGATGTCACGAAGATGCTAAGGGTTTAGCTTATCACTGAATGATAATGAATCACAGATGCTGCTGTCATCTGAAAAAGAATAGCAAGGACGATCGAAGTTCGACATAGAAGTTTATTAAAAAGCACAAGAAATATTGCAGCTGAAACTAATGAGCCTTACCGTACTCCTGAATTTATCTTGAACACGTTTGATGAAACCGCATCTATCGTATAGTGCGACCCCTAAGAACGAGTAATATAAACCGAGAATAATAAATTTTGACAGCATGTAGGCTAAAAGCCTTGGATAAGAAGCAACATATAGTAAAAAATTCATCAATAAACGAAATCATATAATGAAATATTTTGATTGCCCATTCGCTAATAAACGACCCTATTATTAACCCTTTCGCGGAAACTGGCGAGTATAGGCGTCAATACAAAGGCATCTTTCTGGCGGCTCACGACGTGCTTAGTCGTACACGTATGACGTGTAGAGCTGTCATATTTACATGAGATTTCCTTTGTTGTTAAAAAGCGTGTCTCTGCGAAGACACACAAAAAATAAAGGGAAACAAATTTCTATAACTTTTAAAAAATTGTAAGAATGTTTTTTTGGATTTAATTCATCACTATAGAGACTTATTTATTTCATATGTATGTGTATAAAATTCCTATGTATTTATTAAGTCAAGAATCTATATTTTTATGTTTGGAATTATATTTTATTTACAGTAATAGAGCTTTTAATATGGCATACGAGAAACGAAATAGAACTTAGAGAAGTTGTTTGCTGAAGAAGATTTTTGCGATAGGGTTTCCAGGATGGATTCAGATTCGTGTCAGAGCCATTTGCAGATAATGGCAAACATTCTGGTCGAAACCGAAACTAAATTGCAGAAAAACTAAGCTCAGAGATATCATCTATTAGATCAAAAGAAGATGAAACTTTAGGTGCAAGAATGGCTGTTTGTGATATCAAAGTAAACGAGGATGATTTCGAAAAAAAATGTAGGAGAAACTGAACACGACAGTTGGACTTAAGATGCCTAAAATATTCCGGAATTTGCTATCACACTAGCACCTGACATGTTGTTGACTGTACCAATAAATATTGAAAGAATTTGTTTCGAAACTAAGGCATGAGGACGAGAAAGTTTCGCTTTAAATCATTTGCTTTTTCTCTACTAGAATAGATTCATACTTATTTGACAATTTATTCAAATCATATCCGCAAATAGCGCTATTATTAACTGACTCCGTATTATTTTTCAAAGGACGTCTGTTTTGTAGCCAATACTTGAAAGAAAAATAGTCAAAAAAAGGAACAACAATTTTGGAACCATGTACACTAGTCGGACTTACTTTAAATTCGAAATTCTATAGAGAAAACATCACAAAGATTCCGTGATTACTTTTATAACAGCGTCGACTTAGGCGCTGCTTAAACATAAGTCTCATTCTACTTCAACCTTAAGGTCAAATAGGAAAGGGATTTCTTCTTTAGTGAAAATACAAAAAGTCTAATTTTTATGACAAATTAATTTTTAATCTTACATATTGTTTAATTATCTAAAATTTGCTTTAAGTTTATTAGCGTCATTTGTCTAACATCTCACGCCTATCAACGTCATGACAATGGACATCAGATCTAAGGCTCAAGGACACAAGGCCATGACGTAAATAAACGTCAAAAATTAAACTCTATTTTAAGATAGCCTATAACGCAGATACAGCAAGTCTGCCACGGGAAGCTCTTCTAAAAATGTGGTGTCCGCGAAATGGTTAATAACTACAATAATATGGTTCGATTAGAAGCATATACCTTAACTATAATATGCAGGTTGCTGTTATATTATGCCTACCGCAGCTATGTTATTGCTTGGCGAGCAATAATTATCTCTCATTGTATCAAGCATTGACTTTAATATCCCAAAAGTATGCAGCAATTAATAACAGGATTAATTGCTGCATACTTTACGGATGTTAGAGCCAACACGAACAATGAATTCATACAGCTGCTTGATGTCTAAGAACTCTACTTAAGAAACAAATTACTTGAACTGTGACTCACTTAACACCTGTATTGCCTACTTAAGCAATTCTAGAAATAAACTAATGTGTTTGTATAACAAATAACAAATAACAATACTTTTTCCCAAACCCAACAAACAAACCTGTTATGTTTTCCTTAAAAAAAAAAAACAAATAGTCAAATACTAATGTTTATTTTTATAAAACAACAACTAAAATAAAAATATATTTACATACTCGTACATATTTGTATAAATTTATTAACAAATTTATACGAGTAATTTACATACGTGCATTATGTACGAATGTATTTATGTAAATGTATGGCTCCTCTTACTTTTGGCCTTGTTAATGAATTTGCATAACAATAAAACAAAGGTAATAATGTTAGTTAGTTGTTATGGCAGTAGTAGTAGTAGTGGTGATAGCACAAAGATAGTATAAGTAGCAGCAAATGTCCTGTACACAAATAACAATTAAAATACAAACACACATACAGATATTTGTACACACATACATAACAATGTATGAATAGGACTTTACATTGTTTTCATATATGCAAAATATATATGTATGCTTATGTTCTCAGGCTTATACTCGTATGTATATCTGTATATGTATTTATGTATATGTAGATATCTGTATATGCTGCTTGTTTGTTTGTTAGTTAATGTTCATCCTACAGGAATTTATAAAGCATGTAATTTTATTAGATTTCATTTTAATGTTATGTCATTTTCATGGTAATTTTCTTATGTTACAAATATAAAATTACAATTAATTTGGGACTTATGTATGCCCATTCGTATGTGTGTAATACTGTATATTTTTACTTGTGTCAAATATTACAAAATATAACTTAGTTAAGAATCTTGTAACATTTAAATTTAAATCAAAATTGTCAAAAAACTGTTGCTTAACTTTTAAATACTTTGTATGCCTCTTTTATACTCGTATGTTAGTTGTAATGTGGTTTTGGCTTACGGGGGGTTTATTATCTTACAATGTGAGAGCAACAGAAAACTTTGTATTTCCTAAAGACACCCAAAATTTGGAAACATTCATAATTAATCAGCATTAAGTTTACTAAGGCGGTTGCTTAATTTTATATTTATTAGAAGAGTGTTACTCATACTTTTAAAGGGATGAGCTGTGGCAGGTCTTTTGTTTTTTTTTTTTTTTTTGCACAAGACAATTTTGAGTGACAAGCATCAACCAAAAAGTAAAAAAAAAAGTTTAAGCAAACTAATTTCTACCTGCTATTATATTGGTTGTACCGAAAAGTCCTCGCTATTTGACAACAGATGGCTCCGTTTGTGATAAATTGTTAACCATGACACAAATTTTTTTAATGGAAACTTTAGACATCTGTCAACAATGTATTCTGTACTCATCAGCGAGTTGTCTTTTTTACAACAATATAGTTTTTATTTAATTAAAAATTTTATATTTTGAACGAAAAAAAAGTATTTTTCATTCCATAAACAAAAGTGGCGAAACCAGATCTAGATTTTGATGCTTAAAATATGATGTGTTTTGCTAAGACAATTCCTTCTATATGGTAGGATTAGAAGGGTGTTTTGTATTACGAAAGAGCCATTAAAAACTATTTGAAAAAGAGCTGATGGGAAGTTGTACCTCACCCGCCCTATAGCTCAGACCGTAGCCTATCTAACTACTACCTCAATTCAAAATTGGCTTCTTTGCAATCCGCGTATTTCCAGAAATATAGGCAAAAGACACACCCGCTGGTAATTTGTGTTAATTGGTCTAGACGCACTTGTCCCGGATTTGTAAAAATGGCTCAGAAATATCAGAAGAAGTAAGGTTCCGTGACTGGTGAATATGCCGCTCATCCCGTAACTAGTATAACTTAGATATTTACATTTTTTTTTTATGTAACTTTTAATATATATTTACATATATATATCGCACTTGTGCAACAATAGTGCATTAACTCAAAATTTATTTATTTGTGCTTTTTAGGAAAAATCTACATTTATTGTTTATACCTCCCCATTGTAAAAATTTCTATAGTTTTGCCCACTCATTTTATTTAATTCTTCATATAAATTTTACCTTTTCATGTACTTTCGACGTATAATCAAAAAGTCGTTTGCTTCAACTGAAAAATTCTAAATTTTGAGTTATTACAATATTGTTGCATAAGTGAAATTATAACTGAGACCAGTTCTATAGTAACACAAACTGGACAAGATTATTTACGTCTATTCAGTAGGCTGTTACACTGAGTTTAAAACATGTAATTTGTCCCCTCCTATGACAACGTCATGTTCAAGTGGCAGGCAGGCCCCTTTTATACTGTGTTAAAACTCGAACCGGTTCACTATACAAAAGAAGTTTTATATACTGAAATTTTTTTCTGTGTAAAAATTATTATAGTTTTTTGACCTGTAATTTTATTTTATTAATTAATTCACAAGCTTGAGGTCTTTAATAAAATTTTTCTAACACAATTTCATTATTTACACTCGATATTTCGCTACTTCTTTGTGTAGCATCATGAGGAAATTAAAAAATTGTGTTGCAAAAAATTGCTTGCGAATTAATTAACTAAGACTTTTTACAGTGTAATTAGTAATATGGATTTTTTCTATCGTTCTAAAACGAACATATAATTATTAATTATAAAATTTTGACAATTTATATGTTGCTCTTAGGTTAGGGTTATTACAATTATCGTTTTTGCGTCGCGTGTAGTGACAAATTTATTCTATCACTCACAAAATACTAGACGATGTCTATATGAGACTTGAATTTAGAAAAGTAGTTTACATATAATAACTTCACATTTCAAAATAACCACTTCTTCATAAGAGATCCTAGCCATTCATGATGTTAATATCCTGCCATCAAAGTTGTGAACACAAACCGTCTTCCCATGCCTTTATATAGCTATAGCATGTTACACTTACTTTATCCAGCATCTTTCTTCACCAGAACAATCGCATCAACAGCCAGTCGAATACTTCTTGTCCCCTTATTCCAGCTTCAGGCTTGAGACAAGCATCAAAGACTGGTGTCTCCAATATACCCTTGATAATAACACAATAAGGCAGTCAAAGCACCAAAATGATATGCCCCCGGAGGTAACAATGCGACTAGAATATAAACACCTCGGAAAGACACACAGAAAACAAGGGCAACTAAAACTGCTGCAATACTGTTATGAAAATAAGGCCAAAAAATTCACTTTTTTTTTTGATTAGCAAAATTCTCCTAAAATTTATATCCACAACACCCTAGCGTACAAAAGAGCATTTACACCAAAGAGAGAGACAGAGAGAGAGTAATGCCATTTAAGTTTAAGACAGATCTGGTCACTATCAATATACAACCCTGGAAAGGTTTTAACACCCCATACTCTCTACAAATTCAGCCGTTGGACAAATAATAGTCTCACTGTTATATGTCGGCAACGTTTCATATACGGCACTTTTACTTGTTAACATCCAAAACTGCACGTCGCGGTTAAAGATCATTTTCCGACCAACATTAATGTCCCCTTTGAAACGGTCATTTGGAAGACGCCAGTTAAAGTTCTGCGATTTAACAGAATTACTGATGGAATGAAAAGGTAAGATTCGACAAACTGTGTCGACCCGGCCTTAATGGGAACTCTTTTATAACAGACAATTTTAACATAAGATTTTTTAAGAAAATAAGACAAAGAAATATGACAAAGGAAACACTAGGAAATTTGCACAACAACTCATAGTGATGACACAATAATCTTCAACACACAATGAAGCATGAAGTTTCAGATATATGTCAACTACAAAAAAGTGCCATTTAGGACACACAGACAAGAAAGCAGGCAGACCGACACAAAAATCAGCATAAAATAACAATTTTTAATTTGAGAAATTTTACAGAAATTCTGGTGTTCCAATTCTTTTCTTTTGGGAAACCTTGTCAACAAACAAACATTTCATCGAGATGAAGGAGTATTTGTGCAAGTCTTCCTATTATTCATTTTCATTTTTTTTCTTTGGTTTGGTTTGGTTTCATTTCGGTTCATTATTGCCCTGTTCGAGCTAAGAGCGGTAATAAAACAATGACTTGAAATTGAAATGCATACAGAAAAGGAGAAGAGCATCTGAAGGAAAGAGGCGGTTTATCAAAAGGGTTCGATATTAAAGATTTCCTATAAAAAATTATTTTTTTTTTCAGGAAAATATTCTAGAATGAATGTGTGCCAAAACAACTAGAAGTGGTTTTATAGTTAACTGTGTAGTTTTTATTTGTGAGTGTGTGTGTGTGTTTTGTTATTGCTTTAGTTGCCAAACTAGTAGACGTAGTGAATGTAAGAGTTTGTCTGTGACAGTTTAAGCCAACTTTTTTTTTTTTAATACCAACAAAACCAAAGTGATAAATAGACTTGGCTGTAGACTAAAGTGGATCATTTGGATAATGACACACAAATACTTTAACATTTAGATACATACACCCATATACATACATACACATTGATTGAGAGTTCTAAAGCGTAGAGAAGACAAAAACAAGTGCCGAACGTTTGAATTCGAGTCACAAGTTGAATTGTTTGTAGTTGGTATGAAACTGTCACTTACTATGGGAGAGTAAAACCACAAACACTTTCGCAAGGAGTGAAATCAAAAATATCACAACATTTTGTGATGATACTGATTGCGGCAAAGAAAGAAAGGTCCACCTGATATTTGTGGGTTTAAAGATGAGGAGAGTAGAATCGATAAGGAGCAACAGCCAAACAAACGCAAATCACGATTAGGCGAACTAAAACACTCAATATCGCAAGAGCTGGGTATGTCCTACGTCATATTAGAATTAGAACATGTAATCAATTTGCAGTAATAAAAATGTCTATAATGTTGACAAGTTTCATTAGTCGAGTTACTAATGGCGTCCCTGGATAAAATAGCCTACCAGGCAATAACTTCTCTTTATTAACGTATCCGGGAAGATGGAAATGGGCTTCATGGCTTTTGATAAATTTTGAACAAAAATCGTCCAGTGCGTCGTTCAAGAGCATAAGAGCGTGAGTGGAAGAAAGAATCTTTAAGTACTTCAGGAAATTACTCATCCGCGACAAATCCAAGATATTCTCCTCGCTGGCAGGGATTTACTTTCTTCTTCTAACACACAATTTTTCTTGTTGCTTCGAAGTGAACATAGGAAATTCTTGATTTGATTTTCCGACAGGGTGTTTTGATGTAGAATTTTGGAACGAATTTCCGTCATCCCTTTTCAGAACGAAAAATGACACTGAATATGGTACATAGCCAAAACCTGTTTGTCTCCAAACCAAACTGGACAAGGGATGACGGAAATTCGTTCCAAAATTCAACATGAACATAGGAACGCTTTCGTGTTTGACCAATTGTCGTAAAGCAGCCGGAAATCTGGGCTGAAATTCATGCGCAGAAAAGTAATAACGACTTCTTTCGTTATATATAATAACGCACATTCTGCGATCTTGAGGAGAATAGCGTACTAAGACAATTTAAATTTTGTTTTTGACTATTTACTTCAAAACATCATAATAAAAACCACAGTTACCTTTATTGAATAAAGCTACATCGATTTACATTAGGAAGATAAGATTGAAGAGGCCTACATTGCATAATATCACGCAAAGAAAAGAAATTGTTTAGGGTTGTAAACAAATCATATTGTAGATAATAAGTGTGTTAAGATTTCTTTGATCTCACCCAGCCTTTGATTACATAAACATACAATTTATATTTCATATGTGTATTTACAAACACAAACATAAAAAATCATCTTACTTATTACTTACATAGACAACCAGAAAAATAACTAAAAATGAATGAAAAATATTATTGGCACAAATTTCTCTTTCATAATCGTAAACACTCTGGTAGCGCCAGTCAGCTTAAGAAGGTCTTTTAAAGAAGAAGCCATATATGGGCTTCACGAATATAACATATCAACCATTATAGCAAGTTCGCTATAATAAGAGAAAGTTCTATTAAGTTACGACTATAGTAAAATTCTTTAAATAATTGACGAGAACTTTTTAACATGGCAGCAATACGATTCGTATCCTTGAAAACTGGAAGCAAGGACATTTGCGGTTTGGAGTCCTCCAAATCCGCACAAAAACATAAATGTGAAAAGAATGTCAATTTCCTATCCAAAAATTTTGGACGTTAAAAGTACTGAGATCAAAATGAGGACCAAGTTCCTCAATACCATCCCATTTTCAGGCAACTTGCTGTTTTCGTAACATTTTTTCTATAATTCCCTCTCTTAGAAAGAGATGGTATGGTACTTATCAAGGACTTGGTCCTCATTATGATCTCGAAATTATTGGAAAATCCTTACGATTAACAAGTAGTCAATGGCTTCAAAAAGTTTTAAAGTTTTTTTTTTTCAAAAGTTATTAATAAAAGTACTTTTTAAACAGGCTGGTACCAAATGTAGACTTTATTGACAATATTCTAAAAAACAATCCATTTTCAGGACTTGTGTTTCTTTTTTTTTCGCGGAAAAAAGTCAAAAGTTTTCTTTATTTCCAGATCTTTGCTTTTAATAGCTTTTCACCACCCATCGAATTTGCACCTTTCCTTTCGCAAATTAAAAACTTTAAATAAATAATAATAAATCACGAAACAGTACTTGTGTATCACACCCTCGTACTTGTGTGTATACTTGTTGTTACTAAATCAAGGATCATAATTGAAAACATGTTTTAATATTTTTATCGACTTTGAGACTAAGTGCAAAAGTGGGGGGGAGATCAAAAAATTAAAAATTTATAAAATTTATAAGGTTATTTTACAAGTAAACAAAAACGTTACTACTTTTAAGTCATATTGTTTTCTGGATTAAGTGAACCTGTAAAGGCTTGAAATCTTATGAAATTGAACCAAATAAATAAATAAATATGTATGACTGGTAACTAAAGATTATTATAGTATTTCAACTACTAAACATCTAACAATTGGCTAAATATAATGATACCCTCGAAGATATTGGAAATAAAGAAACAAACAAAAATTCCTTCTTTAATTCCGTCTACTTTTTATTTTTGGAAAAGGCAGGCCTTTTTAGATTGCCCTCGTGTCAGTTGAATAACCAGGACAACAAATAAAAACTCATACACATGCATTTGCCATTTCACATTGACACTTAATATTTATTGTTGCACACAAATACACCAGCCAATGCTCACACATACAGGAAATAGAATCGGAAACAAAACAAATGACAACAACCATAATACATCGTTTTTTTTTTAGTGAAAGAATTTTTTTTGTTCTTTCTCTTCCTGCTCTTTATTTTATTGGTTTTCTTTACGTTTTATTTTATTGACTGTGATTGTGTGTGACACATAAGAAGAACAGTTTATGCTGCTACATAAATGAATATGTGAATGTGTGACAAAACACTTGGATAAATTTTGTGAGGAATTAGATGTTTAAAAAGATTTAGCAGAACTATGGCAAAAGGTGTCTTATGAAGTTTCAAAAGTCTCTGACATTTTAATGCAAACGACAAAATACTCAAATCTTTTGCAGTTTGTAGTGAATTCTATCCAGGTGACTTTAGCACTGCAATTTTCGAATAAGAAATAAATAAATACAGATAGAGAAATAATATCAGTTAAGTTTCCTACTTTCATTCTTTTAAGTTTTTTTTTCTCAGTGTAAAATATATTTTTGTGAGTTTACGTTTTTGCATCAAGTGTTTAAATATTCGGCTATAAATTTATAAAAGAGAATGTGTGTGTACATGTGCAGGCTATATGTGAATGAGTGTTAAAAAGCGGATGTTTATTGTCTTCTGACAGCAGTAGGGGTAACCACTTCTCCTTTTTGTTTTATTTTCCGTGTCATTATGATAAATACACATTCGCAAACATTCCACCATATTTTAGTGCAAAATTGAATACGATTTACTTAATATTTCTCCCCCACTTCCGCATCCGTATTTGTGTTCTTTATTTTTATTATTATTTTTCTTTATCATTTCAAATCCATTGAACTTTGATGGACATCTTACAGTGTGTTAAAATGTCATATATGAATGGCTGGCCATAAGTATTATAATGATGCTAATATAATATATAATGGCTCTAAACTTGTGTTCGTACGAGTATAAAATAATTTTTTTTTTTATTTACTTGATGGCAGCAACGAAGGTTGCATTAAATTCGCTCAAGAATAATTTAGCTCCAAAGAAATTTGGTTCAAATCACTTTGGTACCATTTGGGTAATTGAATGTTTAACATAAAAGTCTTAAACATAAAACTAGGACAATGGCAAACGAGATTTAATGTATCAGAATTAATTTTTTACTTTTAATAGGTTCTCATTTTTCGCATAATTTATTAACAGATTCTTAAGTGTCCAGTTTGCTTTCCCACAAAATTTCAAAGAGAGTGCGATCGTGTGTGCTTTATTACATTTTATAACATTAAATGAATTTTTATTCGGTCGTTATTTCGCAATAACAGGAGGGAAATGACAGCATTTACTATCGATTGAAATTACAGTGGAATTTAAAAAATGTTTTTAAGCATGAATTTAGATGACGTAAATCTTAATGTAAAATTAAACTGGGATTAGAGGTTAACGAGCAATACTTTTTTCGAAAGTGTCTCCGCTTATAATACACGATATTCGTAGTAATTTCGCTCAGCGTTTTACAATTAGTTAATAATGGAGAATTGATATTTTTTTATAAAATTTGAGTACAGTGGTCGAGAGAAAATTTTTAGAATTAAAACAGGCAATTTTACTCTGTGCATTCCTTAAAATAATTGCATTTGTGCCAAGCTACTTAATACAGTTGTGTTAGTTTTAACAATTTTTTTTTATGAGATTTTCGCATTTGTCTAGAAAGAAAATTTATTTTTAATAAAATCCGCAAATATTGCAAATGTTAATTATCTGATTGAAGTGACTATTGTTATATTTTTCATAGCGCAAATAACATATGACAATTTTAGTTTAGTTATATGCGCAAATCGGCGCTATATTCCTTTAATACAAATCGTGTATCATGCAAACCGGTTTCGACTATGAGTCATCCTTCATCTTTCTCGTCGAAATCTGTTTATCTTCAAGCCAAACTTGACAAGGCATGGCGCAAATTCCTTCCAAGAATATATATAATCTTACGTTTAACCTTTTTGAACATGTTTAACTTTCCACAGCTTCGTTAAGTTATAGCGTTTCCTTTCATCAATACACGACAGAGCTTTATTTGACGCACTGTTACTTTATTTAAAATTTAAGTAGAACACAACGGTTATTTCTTAATCACTATATTCGTGTTTTAACGTTTCACTAAATACTAAGTTTTAGCTTGATCTCCCAAGAATTTTTATAGCGGTCATCTATTTTCTCGAAACTTCTAGAATGCTCAAGAATCATTATATACTACTTTAGATTTCAAAATTGTCAATAGAACTTTTTTTTAAAAATAATTTTATTATTTTAATAACCTGTCTTATCATATTCCTCATCATAAACATCAAAGCTTGTATAGCGTTCATAATTCCCCAGCAAATAAATTTCTATTTCTACGAAAAATTGGGGATAATAATAAAACATTAACGTAAATAAAAATAAAAATAACCCAAGAATTTTTGCTGTTAATTAATAGACCTAGTTCTGAATGCGATAAATTTTCCTATTTCAGCTGAAACTTTAACATTATAAGAAAACGATTAACCGTGTGTGGTTCCATCGTTAGAATTACGAAGGCCCGGTTTTGAATAATCAACAATCAAAACATTTTTCTCCTACAACTCTTTCTAAATTAGAAAATCAAAACAAAATACAAACTGGTTTTATTAAATAATTGAATTATAACGAGAACCCTATTTACATAAAATCTTAAATATCCAACGAGTTCCTAATAAAAAAACAATTTTTTTTTCTAAATTTCAAATGGAGATTTCTTAATTTTTAAGTTGGGTGTCTGGGTAAGCTAGTTACTAGTGTCATAGTCTATTAGTCTGGGGCCGTGGGTTAGATTCACGTGCGCAGGTCTATGAAACTATGCTCGTTAGTTTAAGTAACAATATAATTTGTAATTTCATTGACACTTTTAATAAATAAATAATTAACTAAATTAATTAATTTCTAAGTAACTAGGTCAACACATCTGACCCATTAAATATAGGAGTTTCAAAAATATCAAAAAAACAAGTCTATATTTCCACACATTTATCCCTGGTCTGTATTCCGAGGTGAATAAAAACGTGTGGAATTGTAAAAACATTCGGAATTGTATAATTCGTAAATTGGCTGTTCTGCATTTCACATATTTTGTATTTTAAAATTTATTCTGACCAATAAATGAAAATTTCAAGAAAGCCTTGTACATTTTAATACGAAATTGTCAATTTAACATTGAAATCCTAAAATTACAATGTCTTAAATTCAGAACTCAAAAAAAACAGTTGTTACGAAAACACATAGAACTATTTTGACTCTGTTAACACAACGTAGTAATGTAGAATTTTATATTTTCTTATTCGGTTGGAGTTGTTATGACGGACACTTGATTTAAAAATAAAAACACATTTGAACTTGGGATGTATCCGATACTGACAAATAATTCGGGTTTTCCGATTGATCGGTATCGGCGACACAACGATATATGTATTAAGCGAGGTATCGCTACAAAAATCGAAAATAGTCACAAATCAAAAAACCCCAAAATGTTCTTTAGTTGACGGGGAAAGCAAAGCACGTAAAATAAAAACATGCTGAATGGTAACTGTTTTGGATTTAGTGTGCGATATGTATGTACATCACTATCATTGTATTTTGTTTGGAAATCGATATGGTATCGGCATGAAAATGTATCGATGCATAATTATTTGTATCCAATGTGCTTTGGTTTGAGGTTATTACACACCAAAGTTCCAAAGGCATAAAAGATTTTATCAAATGTGCGAAATTAAAAATAATTTTAATAACTAATACATTTTCGAAATTTTGAAATTAATTGCGGACTTGGAATTTCCAAAATTTCAAAAATATCTTTCTTCCGCCGGGAAGGTATACTACTTTGTTTGTATATTTTTATAATTTTTCATTAAACGAAAGTGAATGGATAGTATATTAATAAATGTTTTATTTAATGTCGGCAATTATGCATGGAATACAATATCAGATAAATGTCCGCCTCTGTTAGCCTCACAAATGCGAGCCCTTTTGAACACAGTTTTCATTACATTCTCAGATATTTCACGTGGTATTTCATTACTTTCATCACGAATATTTTGTTTGAGTTGTTCCAGCGTTTCTGGTCTCTTTGCATAAACCTTGCTTTTCAGATATCCCCACAAAAATAAGTCCGAAGCAGTCAAATCAGGCGACCGTGGAGGCCAATCAACATCATCATTCCTTAAAATAACTTGTTGTGGAAAGAGGTCTCGCAGTAATTCCATTTTAATCCTGGCTGTATGCGATGTGGCACCGTCTTGTTGAAACCACATGTTAGTAAATCCCAAAGCACGCAGTTGTGGCGTTAAAAAGTTTTCAATCAAACCAAGATATCGCTGCCCATTGACAGTTACCGTTACGCCGTTTTCTGTTTCAAAGAAGTCCAATGATTCCTCCTGACCAAATTGCAAACCAGACTGTCACTTTTAATGGATGCAAAGGTGACTGATGAACAATTTGAGGGTTTTCCATTGCCCAGAACCGACTATTCTGTTTATTCACATATCCATTCAAATGAAAATGTGCCTCGTCACTCATTATGATTTTTTCATGAAAATCAGGGTTGTCATGGGCGAGCTGTAGCATCCTATTGGCATATGTACGGCGGCGTAAATGGTCTTCTGGAAGAAGCTCTTGTGTCAGCTGAATCTTAAATGGAAACAAATGCAAATCTTTGTGCAATATAGTGGCCAAAGTTGTTCATTGAAGACCAAGCTCCTGAGCACGGGGTTGGATTGAGGTTGATGGATTTTTTTTTGAACACTTTCTTGAATGTAATGTTTTTAGCCGATCTTGCGGTACGTTGTGGTCCATGCTTGAGCCTATCAGCTACAGTCACTCTTTCTTCGAAATCATGTCTTGTTGGCACGTTGTTTCTCCCAAAAATTTCACGCAACTTTGTCATCGTCATAGTAATCGGTGATTGATTTTGATAAAATGTTTTAACGATTAAAACACGTTGGTTTACCGAATATTTTTTCATAATAAATTTGCCACGTCTCTACTTCACGACTGCCAAATACGAACTGTCAAGACTAATATTTACCAAAATGGCGGAAAATCAAAGTATACCTTCCCGGCGGCATAAAAAAATTCATAGTTTTACGCGAAAATATATTCATGGTTAAACGGGAAAATATTCGAAATTTCGAACTTAAGTCCGAATATCCAAATTTAGCTAGAATATTTTTCTGAAGCCCAACTTTCAAGTAGCTTTAACTACTCGAATTTAATTTTCAAACACGCCGCAACATGAATTATTTAGAATAATAATTTTCCTATTTCAAAGTGGTTGAGAGTTGTAATTTTATTAGGCTTTAAATTTTTAAATGTGCACACAGATGATTCTATATAAAAAATAAGTATTTGAAAATTTGTTCTCTAAAAGAGAAAGATAAAAAAACAGCATAAAAAATTAAGTTTAGGTAAGTTTTCTTATTTACACGAACTATATTTTTTGTCATAAACTTGTTTTCTGCCATTAAACGCATTTATCCACATTCTTCACACGTTTGTGGCTCTTGTTTCATTGGCTGCCTGTTGTTCACTTGTTTCCCACCTTTTATAGCTTTTGTTGCCTTTAACATCCCCTCTACGGTGGGTAGTTATGTTTTTGGTTTTCTTACAATTTATTCTAACGCTCGAAATATTTACACACTTAAATAAAGTTGTCTTTATGAAGACTTGTTTTCATTGTAGCAAAAGCAATAAATACATTTGTGCATGTTCTTATGTGTGCGTGAGTGTTTGTGAGGGAAGAGCAGAAAAGAAGGGAAGCAAGCAGAGAGATTGTATTTGTGTTGACAATTGATTGCAGACCAAATTATATGTGGGTCATTGATTATAACGGTAACGACACAACTGCCAATACACAGTTACAATGATTGATACTTTGATGTTGATGTGTCGACAATACTCTTAGTGGTATTACGCAGTAACCCATACTTAAGCGCATGTACTCGTATACGTGTGTGTATTCATTCATACAGTCATGGCAAACAAATTCATTTATTCAACCAGGCAGCAGCCAGTACATACAAGAATATGATGATGATGCTGAGGATTATGGTGATGATGATGGCTTCTGTACTCGTTTTGATATTAAATCGTTTATATTATACAAGATTACTTTTACTATTATTTTTATTTCACTTTTTATGAGAAATCACTTTTGAACATTTTTTTTTTACGTTTGCGGTTTGAGTTTTTTTCGATTGAATTTTGTACAACTTTTTTGCTGACTTTTTTACATGTGTCGTTTTAAGTAGGGATCTATTTTAGACATATGTACATTTACGCTTCAAGGTTGTTTGATTTGACTGCCATTGACTTTGTTGGCTGCTTGTTTTGTGCTGTTAATTTTTGCTTCTGGGGCAGTAAAGAAGGTGCGGGAGGAGGTAAAAAGCGTTTAAAAGTTCGAGGGTTTATGCTTTAAATGTTGGCTATAATAAATCACTTTTAAAAAAGTCTGCTTCACACACATTATTGCTTGATTAGATTAGATAAAAACTAGGGGTGATTTATTTACAACTAAAACTGTTATCTAAAGGATTATGGGGTATTAACATCAATGCAGGACACAGCAGACATAATTTATCATTGAGATTGATGATGAGTGCTTAATTTTATCAGTAATAAATAATTTTTTGTGTGTGTATTCATCTGTTGAGTATGTGTGTATTTCAAATATAAATAGATTTTCATTCATTTATTAAAGGGAGTTTATGCCCCGAGTGTTTTCGAAATCTTATGAAGCCATAAGTATCTGAAAGATTAATTTTATATTTTATATGTAATAAAGAAAATTTTTACTCAAAAAGAAAAATTAATTCAATTCTATGTAGAAAATACAACAGAGTTATTAAAATATGTGGCAATACATTTGTGACGAATAAATAAATTCCCTAAAGAAAAAATTTAAAAATTATTTGGTATCAAACTGTGAATTCAATTTTTCATTTACCTGTGCTTTGCATTATAAGAAGGAAGGTATCAAAATCTATAGTGAATATGGCATTTTCATGGATCTGTTTAAAAGGAAATGAGACGAATTAACCTCTAGAAGAGAAACAATTTTTCTTCATGGTTAGTTTTTTGGCATTTCAATAAATGCATAGAAAACTGTGGAAGTCGTCATGCAACAGTAGAACAAGTATATCTGCTGGCACTGGAAGGGAACTTTGCCAACGAAATGCAAGTATTTACTGTTTGTGTTTAGTTCTCATTCGATTTATTTTTAAGGTAATTGATAAACGCAACTTACCGATAGAAACTCTAATACAGGGTGGCCAGATAGTAATGATAGTGTTGCCAGCAGTGCAGATATATCAGATTACAGATTGTAAACGTTGAATGAAAGTATACGGTCTTTCTGCTAGATAGCTAGTTTATGGTAAATTTAAAACAATTTCATGGGGCCTTGTATTTGAAAAAATATTGAAAATATAATATGATTTTGGAAGATGAACTACAGTTATACTATGAATGGAACAAAAGTCGTTAAGGTTCTCGGACTACAGTTCAAGAGGTCTGCCTGCAACTACTCTTCGTACGGTAACGATAACTGCTTGTCTTTTCATGGACACATATCCTGGCTATATGCAATACTGGTCATAATATTATAAGTCAAATTTCTATACAAAATTCGTTTTATAAATTAAAAATATTTTTACAACTACGAGCAAAAGTATTTTATTATTTCTCATTGCCTTAACTACCTTTTACTTGTGTTTCCGTAGGTTTGAATAACTGGTCGTCCACGTTTGAGGTATCTAATTGGAAGCTGGGTATGCTAGCCAGATATCTGGAGTTTGGCCAATAAATTATATTGAAGAACTGGTAGTGAGCCCAACGCGGACCTACACAACAGCATGAATGCAGAATCTATTCGATATTTTATACTGTTGTTGTTTTACTTAAATTTCTTTATCTGGTCACTCTATAGTACAATTTGTTTTGGTACTTTACAATTAGTTCTAGAAGTCGTACATTTAAGCTGTTAGCATTCCTGCTTAGAATTGTTCGAAAGTTACACCTACCGAACTTATTCGCAAGAAGCGCATGGGAACTGAATGGAAGTAAAGTGATTGTTTATCCAGCTCAATATGTTTGCAAAGTTTCAGAAAAATCGATCTAGTGCAAGTAGCTGAAAAATATTTATTTTGTATGGGCGTATTTCATTTTTATGTATATGTAGATGGGCGTAACCCCGCCCACTTTTTTAAAATTACCACCCATAAACACTTCCTGGAATGTGTACAACAACTTGCCAAAGTTTGAGTCCGATCGGCTTTACGGTTACGGAGTCTATAGCTAACACACACACACACAGACAGAGTTTCACTTTTATATTTATAGATTAGTACGAAATCCACAGGTTCAATGATTAGTACTTTTTTCCTTTTTACATTTCAAATCTGCTTAAATAAGTATTAAATAGATATTTTTTTTCTTGCATGCTCTTAGCAAAACAACAATGATAATTGAGGTTGAAATATTTTCAACTTCAATATGATAAGTATTTTATAATACGATGATGTAAAATATTACAATAATATTTTACATTTTATAAATTTATCTCATTCTACCAAAACCTCAAATTCCATGACAAATAACCGCAGAGATATCTGCCAGTTATGATCTGTTTGTTTGTAATGAAGAATTTGATACATTTTTTTAAAAATAAATCAAATAATCAAAATATGTGTATTCTAGCGCTTATAATTTTTGTTTTAAAACAATTACGATTAAATTAATTTTGGTTAAAAATTGATATGGCAGTGACTACTCGTATTGTGACTCATGAGTGAAAGCAGTATGTTCAAGTTTTCTTAATTTAATTTTTTTTAATGTTAAAACATTTTTCAGTTGGTGCCAGCAAACGCTTCTAGGTTAGGCTTTGATAGTAGATTAGGGTTAATCAGGCCAAGATAGTTCGACAGAGGGAATCTCATGGGCTATATTCTATAACACCTTATTTCTTAACTGCCCTTAACTATGGTTTTCTACTATTTAAAAGTACTTGGCTGCAATTACACGATGAACGATTTTCTTATTAAAAAATATACAATCAGTTCATTTTTCAGTTTAACATATGCTTATGTTGTGTCCCTCGTTCTGCAAGTCGATTATAATAAAACAAGAATGAAATCAATCATCATTTAAATACTTAATACATATTCTTCTATTCATCCATGTTTCCCATTTTCCATAAAAAATCATTGGCAAAATGAAAAATGTAAAATATTCCCCGATGCACAACACATTTTATTACTCATAATTTGGAAATCTTATTGTTCTGCACACAATAATAAAACTGTCAGAAAACTGTCAAATAAAACATTTCAAACATTGTTCGTACCATTAATTCTTCAATCAGCCCAGACTCTGGCAAACTCATGCGAAAAAAACAACAACTGTAGCTTAAACATGAGGGATATATTGAGTAACATTTGTAGAAGTGTAGATATGTTTGCATTTTATTGTTTATTTAATTTTAATACAAAACTCGCACCCGTGCCAAAGGCCACTAAAATAATGCATAATTTTGTAGCACGCAGATATTCAGAAAAAAAAATACATTAAAACAATGCAACAATTTAATACGTGATACACCATCATTTCATCATGTCACATTCAGCTTTGGTTGGTTATTCACACAGACACACACACACACATGCAATTTTTAACATGCAGTTGATTAAGAATTGCAATTTGACTGAAAACTGTCGCATACACACGTAAAAAGCACATTTGTTTAATATACGCATGTTGTGCGAAAAAATTTTCATGTTAAAATTTCTACGCCTAGGTTCAGCTTATATTTACAAATATTTCACGTTTTTATATGAGGCCCTCTTTTAGAGCATCTTTGTGACAAGACTAATCACCAAAAATTCGTTTTTTTAAAATATGCATAAGTACCTAATTCTTCCTAAAAAGGACTTTTCTGTAATATAAGTTGCTAAAAAAAAATATTTTCTACGGAAAGTACGTAGTGCAAAAAATACCTTATTCTCTAAAGAGTACCTCATTTTTTACGAACACTTTTTTCTAAAAAAAATAAACACTTTTTTCTAAAAAAAAAAATAAACACGTTTTCCCACAGATTAATTCACATCTCTCCAGGAAATACATTTACTTTCCTAAATAACCTTTTAAAAAAAAACCTGCTTTTCTAAATGGTTCCATTTTAAAGTAATTGTTTTTGAAGTTATTCTCTAAAATTACTTTTATATAAAAACGTACGTCTTTCTAAAAACTGCTTAAAAAAACAATTTTTACAGGAAAGTACATTTTTAGAAAATATATACCATTTCCAATAAAGACCCTGTTTTTAAGAAGGTACCACAAAAATAATTTAGGCCTTGTGAGAAAACAGCTTATATGCGGTAAATACCTTTAATAAAAAAAAAGGAAAAATAACATATATTTGTGAAGATTATCATCATTGGTACAAATTCTTTACTAAAAAACGCAAAGGAAATCTCCTTTAAAAAATACCTTTACCTTTTTCCTAAGAAATACTTTTAACAAAACTTTCCAATACTGGAGAATACAACTTCATCAAAAATACTTTTTTTCATAAATTGGATTTGACCAAATTTTGCAAATTTTCAAGGCATTGCAAAAAAAGTAACTTTCTCCAAAAAGTACGGTTTTTAGATATCTTCACCTGAAAATCCTCTTTCTTTAATTTTTTTCCTAAAGGTACAGTTTTGAATAGGTACTTTAAGATTTATTTTAAATAGAGCAGAGTATCTCTGAAAATTGCATTTAAAGCAAGAATCGTTCTGAAGAACAATCGTGTGTCAAAGTACTTTTTATAATTGTTGTGTAAAAAGTATCCTATCTTAACAAATTGCACTTTTTAAAAAGTACCTTTTATATTCTATATAAAATACAGCTGCTTTTAATTTCTTCATCTATTTGACTAAAGTTTATTATCGTAGCGAATATATATTTCCATTTTGAAGGCTTGGAAATTTGTAATATTTTTAATATGAAGTAAATTTTTGTGCAACATTGTTTTCTTTCAAGAATTCGACTTAAAAATCCAGCGTAGCAGCTAAACTTTGAATACATGCAGCACATCCACTACTAAAATCAAAATATTCAGGAATTTATAGATTTAGATCCAAAGGATTTGTTGCTCTTTCTGTTTATGCCTCCGTATGTGAGGGAGAAACATGACAAAGTTTGAGTAGGTTAAGCATCTGTGGCTATCTGTCCGAGCCATATGGCAGGGATAATTCATGGATACAAGTTATTTTAAAAACAAAAAACTGTCAAGTGCTGATAGTTATGAAAGAGAAAACAAAAATTGAAAATAAAAATTTTCTTACTCATCCTTGTCATACCAAATATTCGTTTAACTATTCGCATCCATTGATTTTGTGTAGCAGTAGTGGTGTAACAAGATCATGTTTGTCACTGGACACGTTACTCCGCAATTTTACCAAGCTGATTTATTTTTTAGTATTATTTTTGTTATGCCAGGTTCAGCAGCTAAAGCCGAAAAATTTTGGCATTTAGTATTTAGGTGATTTTTAAAGCTGGGCAACGTTGACGAAGCTGCAGCACACACTGGTGCATAAAACTTTATCTCTAGCGGGTGATTCAAAATACTTCTGCTATTCGTTTAGCTACAGTTGAATTTAAAACTTATTTGCTGTAAAAACCTGCTGTCATCGTTGGAAGAAATACTCGTTCGTCTACTTGATACCCAATCACATACATTTGCATTTATAAACTGTATAACAATATTTATGCTTCACACGAAGCCGTTTTTAGTAAATCCCTTTTCCCAACTTACTTACTTTACCTTCGCCTATAAATTTGTTGTGCGAAAATGTTTAAAATTTTTTATGTTTGGCTATTTTCGTTGTGATTTTGCTATTGAAAAATGAGCAGGAAATTAAACAGTCTGTAATACTAGTTAGTCTGGTGAAAAAGAGGTTTATTGGCCAGCATACATTTTTGGAGTGTTGTTTTGTTTGTTCTTTTCTTGGGGAACTTTTTTCATTTTGGCAACACTTTGAAAAGGGTTCAGGGGTTTTTTGCGCAATACTTTGAATAGGGTTCGACTTTACAAAGGGTCTCCGAAAAACAGCAGCTTAACAGCAGGACATAGAGAATAATTTTGTTTTTAATAAAACTTTTTTCAAATATTGTCTTGTTCCAAGAGTACCTTTTTACCTAAACAGTATTTTTTCAAAAAAGTACTTTTATCAAAATAGTACTTTTTCAAAAAAGGACTTTTATTAAAATAGTACTTTTACATACAAATACCTATTTTCAAAGTATTCAATTCAGAAGTACTTTTTCCATTAAACCCTTATCCAGAAACGTACTTTGTGCCAAAAGTAACTTTTCTAAAAAGCACGTTTTAAGTTTTAAAGCGCAACGTTGTTTTTTTTTTTTGAAGCCATTAAAAATAAACGTTATCAGCGATTTTGTAGACATGGAAAAAATGAGTCACCGTTATGTAATTCAATACTTTCATTTGAAAATATTAAAGCCGATCTAGGTTCTATGCTGCGGGATTTTGGTTCATAGTTGCCAACAATGAACAGGTGGAGTCTGCGTTTGATAGCTATTTTAATGAGTTAGACAGTAATTACTATAAAAAGGGTATCGAAGCTGTGGAATAATACTCGGAAAAACTGTATCGTAGCTAAGAAAATATTATATTGAGAAATAAAGAAAGTTTTTCCTAAATTGGTTGGGTTTTCTGTTTAAGGTCGGCTAATAAGTAAAGCAACAATTTTTTTTAACTTCTTTCTGCATAACGATTGCATTTCAGGAGGAATACGATATATGTATATGAGATTTTTTTTCGATAAGACGATGCGGAAAGTTTTTGCGAATACATCATATTTTGCTTGACGGTCAGGCCAACCTTGGCTTTAAAATATGTATGTATGTTGTATAAGTTCTCTAATATTTGGCACAACATTTTTCGATCTTTTAATGTTATACGAACGCCAGTACAGCGAGTTCCAATAGCTTTTAATTAATAGAAATAAATAAATAAATATTAATATTAGCAACACAGCAGAAATGCAATTATAGCTGAGTTTTCGTGTTTTCATCATCTGCAATTGATACAAAATGTCCATGAAAAGTTCATGAAAAACAAATTTGATCGCAAATCTTAACGAAAGACTTAAGAGAATATTTTTACATTAAACCAAAAAAGCAAGACCGAAATTAGGCTTAATTAAGAGAATCATAATTCATTTATAATTTTACAATGTGTTGTAGGGTATTTTTTCTTAAACAAGTTTATGTGAAATTTATAATTGACTTTTTTAAGACACTGTCGGTCGGTCTTCTTCAAGTGGCTGGTAGTGTAAATTTCATAAAAATATGCTACAAAAACTCTTGGTCAAATAAAAAGCCCATATTTTCTCTGTGCATTAGTAGACAAAACACAGTTGCTTTTATTGTTATTGGTGTTATTGTTTGTTGCACTCGTATGTCTAATGTCTAGATTCCCTGTGGCTGCATGAAGCAACAATCAGGTCTGTAAATGAAGCTGCTTTAATGGGTTTTATTATATGCCCTGGTCATAGATACAGTGGTTAGACGGCCACTAATATTCAATGGTTAAGCCCTGACTTGCTGTTCTGTTCTACGAGGACTAACATTTTTCTCATATGCAACATTTTTGTTAATATAAAAACTAAAACTCTCCATACATGCATACAGAATTACGAGTTTAAATGTGTATGTAAGTGTATGTCCATGTGTGGCAATATGGTTTAAGATCATAAATAACACATACAAGACAGAAAAAAGAGAAAGACTAGTATTAATATCGTATGCTTAACATGAGGGTATGAACATGAACTCATACATGTATACTTGTATATGTTTGTAGAAATATGAAAACAATAACTGCATATTTGTGAGTGTTAGTAATGTGTAAGTGCGTGTGTGTGTGTGTGTGTGTGTGTGTGTATTTGCATATTTTAGAAAACGCTTTATTGTATATTCATATGCACATTATGCTGTTGGCTACATACAAATACACACATGTGTAACACTGTTTCAGTTGCGGCTTTTACTGTTGCCATATTTCATGCATAGAAAAGCTCTACTGCAATCAACATTAATATGACTTTATTACATGGAAAATAATGCATAATTTTCAATTCAAGTGTTTTATTAATGTTTTGTTATTATGAATATTAAAATAGTTTTTCCTTTTACCTCGGCAATAGGAAGCAGAAAAAAAATAATAATAATAGCAAAGCGAAAAAATTTGTGGCATATTTACTAAATAAAAATGTTGACTGCGCTTCGGAGAAATAAATGACATTTTCCCATAAAATTTATTGAGAAATTTATATGTGAAATAAAGACTTTTCGTAATATTTATAAAATGCTTTTAATATGATGAATGTTAGTAAAACTTTATAGAACAAAACAGCGGAAATGATAATTTCTAATAAAGTAATTCCCACTAACCAAATAAAACAAAGGTGTGTATGTGTGTGCGGTAGGAAGGAAATTGATTATGTATGCAATATAAGATCGTTGCAATTACCGTCATGGCTTGGTAGAGTGGCACGGATTTTGGAGGTTTAATCTTTAATTCGGACAGAATCGAAGATATGGGCTGCATCTGTTGCGGCTAATTGCCATAGATTTGAGACATAAAAAAACACACAAGAAATAGTATAGCGGGATATATCGTGCAACGTCGACGAAAATAAGGATGACTTTCGTTCAAGCACAATAACCATTGTGGCGTTCGTTGTGTGTCGAAACCATATGTCGTTCCAGTGATGCCAACTTAAAACTCAGCCTGCCTCTGTTTTAATAAAGTCTTTCTTTAAGAAGTAGTAGATCTACCAACTTTATTTCTCGGTTATTTCAAACACGGTAGAAGATCAATTTTAGTGCCCGTTTCTCTGCTCCGAACGATACCATCATCTAGGAAATTTGTATACTCAAAAATATTTTACAAATTGAGTAGTTTTGCAAAAAAATTTCTAAATTATTGTACTGTGCAGTATACAGAACCAGGCACTTTTACCCTCAATAGATCTCTCGTTTGGAAACCTCAATTACAGATCGCTAATAATCAAATTTGGAATATAAAAAAATTTTAAATGTTCTGTGGCAAAAAATATTAGTAGAAGAAACACATACTCGTACATACATATTGTTACGATGATAATCGCGAACATGTATTTATACCTGTAAAAATTGAGTGATATGATTACTTGTGGCACTCAATGTACAAAAAGTTCCAGAAATAAAGAGTGCGTCAAGATTTGTCATCCACTGTACAGACAGCGCTGTAAAAACAACAAAACACAACACCTATAAGCTGAGATAAGTTTCCAGGAAAGTAAATACACACATAACATCAAAAACAACAATATAACACAAACACGTATTCCCGGAATTGAGTAGTATGAATAAGCACAAAGAGCACCAAAAGAAACAAAGTTACAAAAACAAACATCATAATGAAACAAACAGCAGAAATAATATTTATCGCTAAAGAATTATCGTCGTCAGCATTATCTGTGACTTTCTGCTAGGTTGAATACGAGAGTTGTAAAAAGATGTAGCAGTAAACATTTTCAGTATTCTAAATAAATTAATTTTAATAATAATTAATTTGTCTTTCTTAATTTGAAAAAAAAAATATGACCTGAACAAATTACTCGCTTAATTATTAAAGCGATCAGTTTGACGAATTCTTTGAAATAAATAAAATTTATTAAGTTAAACTCAGACACCGCATAAGTTAAAACTAAATATGCGTAACAATATTTCAGCATTATCTTTGAGAAACTCAAAACGTGGTAGATTTTCTCGGAAAGTAGCAGAGTTAAGTAAGTGGTAAAAAAAAATTGCTTTATAGCGCTTGCCGTGGAGGGTGATGCTTTCACTAACGTAGTTTTCGAAGCAGTTCGCACAAGTGATGCTCCTGGAGAACAATAATAAAACTTTTTGTGGCTGCATTGCCACCTGATAAGTTCTGGGTAAATTATATCCTGTATGAAGTTCAAGTTCTTGTCATAGCTAAGAATCCTTTACGTCGTATTCTCCAGCCCACTTGGACAGTTTTCTCGTCCCATTTGGCGATCCTTTGACATATGTGTGTTAGCTGGTGGGAGAGTTAGAGAGTTGACTTTCACGGACCAACGAATCTGCCGTCGAAAGGGGAGCATTGAAAGCAAATTTTGCACTACCAACCATTCATTTGGACATGCTGCTCAATTGATTGACTTCTCATTGTGATTGTTATCAGTGGGAGCAAATAAAAATCTTCAACCGAGTCTGCCTTGAAATGGCATTTTTTAAGTTAAGACGTTGTGTCAGTAAATTGGTGATATGAGCCCGTAGTTTATCTAATTTCTTTGACAAATCCAATTTAGCCGCCGAGATACGGTTAGAATTAGGTAACCTTGCTTATTTCTATTGTTCCTGCAAGCAACACACACGGCTGAAAGGGTTTTTTTTTACTGTGAAGCGATTACTCAAATGATAATCGAGAATATAATTTTGAGGAAGTATCATCTTCCATTTAAGTGTCGTACATTTTTACTGACTTCGTGAAGTGTAGACCAGCCTTGTCGCAGTATCCCCGCCATCTTCATTCCAATACTCAAACGCATCACGTATGGTCTGCTGCAGTGCCCCGTTAAGGGGCCATCCGCATTTGGATCTTAATACTAAGTCAAACTACTTTGGTCCTACCAAATGCGTAGACTAAACTTATACGCCTGAATATGCTCTAACGTTACTGATGTTGTTGACTGTCTGAGCTTAGTTTAGGACCCTTTGCGCATGTAATTGATGCCACGGATAAAATGAGGAATAGTGGCTAGTTATAGTCTAAAATAAAAAGTCAAGCTAATAATCTAGTCTCTTAATCTTATAGCAACAAATTTAATATATAACAGTGGCATAACTAACCAAACAACTTTAAAAGAAAAATCATTTATGATGCAGCAAAAACAAAATTTTAACACTTAAATATTGCACTTGCAAGTGACAGAGACATTATTTGATTTATTTGTCAGGCTTGATTAAAAAACAAATGAAACTCCTGCAATAATTTACAGCTCCAACATATTTTTCCATTTTATTGTCAATCTTTGTTTCAGACATGCCATCACAATTACACCATTCAGATGTTTTCAAATTTGACCAATCTGAAGATTTATTTTACATAAAAGTTATTTTCCTATCACGGACACATTCAAGAGTATTTTGTAATTATTGAACCCAGCCCAATAACAAGCTGACAACAGCAGAGCATTTGCAAACAATAACAAATATTTCACAACAATCGGCCTTTTGACACAGCACAACCAGAATACAAATGTGAACAGTATTGCAGTATTATTGGAGCTGTGATACTGGTAGTGATGAATTTAAATTCCAATTAACAATAAAATATTAAATGTCAAAGTATTGTCTTCATGCAGGCGCATATTCAGCTGAAACTTTTGGGAGCAGAGGTGAACGGAAAACAAACTATTCTTACATTTTCCTAAACTTTTTGTAAGGGAAAATGTTACATTTTTAAGGGTTTGGCGGGCGAAATTTCCTTTTTTCACCACCTGAATTCGCGCATGGATCAAGAGTATATGATTATTAGAATAGTAGCAACAGCAGATCACATATAAATTTGCTATTGACTTAATCCCATTTCTGTTTGCAGTATGAAAAAGTTATGAACGATTTGCTAAATAAGATGAAATCAGTCTTTTCGGAAAGACTTTATTGTTGACAGCCATTCTTCTTGCGCTCGACATGGTTCAGTGTTTGATTTTAGAAGTTTTATGGATTTTACTCTCCCCTAATAATGAGCCGCCCTAATATTTACATATTATTGTAACAAAAATTTTAGTATGTGAATGACAACTTTGTGTAGTTTCATTTGTAGTCGTGCTTAAATAAACGCACGTGTGTCCATAAGTCAACAGTTAGTTGCATGGATACCCAACACATACGCAAAATATTAAACAGCTGTTGTAAAATTTTCCTAAAAACATCAGCAATGTTTACATTCATCCATGCCGAATATTAAATACCCTTCCTCATACTAAAAAAAATATAGATCCCGTAAATATTTTTATTTGCTTTTTTAGAACGTAACTAGATTTTTCAAGCGAAATTTTAAGGGTTTCTTATCTTTGACCAAGAGAGTAATTTTTTTAAAGACATCATACGTGCTCATGATGTCCTTCTGAATATTGAATATGCAGGGAATGGGCCTTGGACCTAACAACATTTCACTTAATTCGATCTTCATGCTGCGGGATATTTTGATAAAAAACTACAATATTTTCGTTACAGAGTTCCGACCCTGAACTACTATTTGTGAACTGTCAATGGTATTTGAACAACGTTCACGCTCTACTGAACTGTTTATGAAGTGGTTAAATGCAATTTATTGTTAATCTTTTTAAACGTGTTTTAATTGCTCGCAGCTTCTTTTAGTTATAGAGTTTCCTTTCAATAGTACTCGCCAGAACTTTATTTTACGCACTGTTACTTTACTCACCTTATTTAACACTTAAATATAATGATAACTTCTTTATCACGATGTTCGCACTTTAACGTTTCACTCTATACTAACGTTCAGCTTGACTATTTTCTCGAAACTTCTAGAATACACAAGAATCCAGTAGATACTTTAAGCTATAAACATCTTCTTTTCTGTTATGAATAGTTGCTTTTGTAATTACTGTCTGCTTGTTACTTACGGCGTTGGTTTCATTGCGTTGTTGTTCTTTACCAACACTATTCGATTACTGAAATTCGTCTGTGCGTGTTGATGTTATATCGTTTGTTGTTGTTGAGCTTAAAGCTGTGGTGTTTGTTATTAATTCTGGAACTTTTTTTACCTGGAGTTTCCCAAGTGTTTGAACCACTAAATTCTCACAGGCAACAATACTTGTTTACACTTGTATTCTTGGCAATATTACTATGGTTTAGTTGAAATTTATTATGACCGACGTGTCCAGTGTTCACCTAAACGAAAAAAGAAATAAAATTTCTCTGCTTTCAACACCTCACTGTACTGAAGTGCTCGTTACGTAACGATACACATCTAATAACCTGAAAGATACCAGCTATACAAACTGACACATGCATTACTAACAAATACTGGAGAAATATTTAATATATATTGATACGTTATAATACTCATTTAGTTTATGAAAAATATAGTATACAACTTGGCGGTTTGGTCATAAAAAAAACAGGGGCAGTTACTTTTAACGTACGAACTGAAAATGCAAGTAGCCAGATAGCTTTGCCTATTCTTGCGCCCTTCTAATGGAACACTAGTCGTAGTTTAGACGAACACCAAGTCTTGCGAAATTATTGTGTATTTGTCGTAACCTAGTTTTCCATTACGAATAAACATCATCTGTTATAGTTTCGTTAACCAAAATTGCTGTATTCATACAATATCACCTGCGTATTACGAGAAGCAGACCTTCAGTAACACCCTGGGAACATTGAACCTAACCCATGGTTAGGAAAATAAAACTGCGTTACAATAGTATGGGTATATACATATACAGGTAATGTAAAATCGTGCCCGTGGCTACACGTAATGGTTGTTTGAACATATTTGAAACACAACTTTAGTTGTCCTCAACAAATTATGGTTTACATTTAATCATCAAAGGATTTCCATCCATAAAAAATACATCAAATACTTAAACATATTATAAAGATTATGATTATAAAATGTTTTTAATGGTCATAATATGTAAATTTCGTTTTGTCTTTAATTAAAGTATGATGCTGATCTACAAGGTTTACGCGGTTAGCGTGTTGACTTTTAAGCATTCTACGGCTTTCGTCGGCTGCGTTCTTACCTCAGATTTTTTGTAGATTTTTGGAACGAATTTCCGTCATCCCTTGTCAATTTTGGTTTGGAGACAAACGCGGTTTCGGAAATTCGTTCCAAAAACCTACATCAAAACACCCTGTCGGAATATTAAATCAAGAAATTTTTTCTTTTCTACAATCTACAATAATACAAAATTACAATATGTTGCTCTTATGATGGCTATCTCAACCCTATTTTTTCTTGAAGTGCATCGCTACCACGACAATGGGATTTTAAAGCAATACGTCTCTGTTTTAGCTAAAGTCTTGTTTTGGTAATTCCAAATTCCTTATTTAATTCCTCCTACCTCTTTTTTTGTGAATCTTTTGAAATCAATAGTGTATGTGCAAATGCATCCGAACATTCGAAAAAAAAATATCAGAACATATTGGCCGCAGTTTTTGTTGAATCGATTTAAAACCAGTAAAAACCAAGTTGCTATTAACAATTGTAGCACGCACTAGATCGAAATTATTGAGTGAAATCTAAAAGTCCAAGTAAAAGTTTTACAAAGAGTAAAAGATACAGATAGACAACTTTGTCTGTTGTTACTTTACGGGGTGAAAAAATACTAATGCAGATATTACAAACGGTTTGATCAACTCTTCTTAATCTACAGTGACGGACATAACAACAATTCAAAAAAAAATAATATTTATAGCAAAATTGTTGCAGCATAAGTAACAATTTTGCAATTTGTAGAAGAATTACTTAACAATACGAGTTACCCCAGCATATGTAGCCAACTGCCTTTTACATGTTCCTGTATATCCTTATGTGTTCATATTTATGTAGCAACACACATTCATATGCATTTCTATAGTTTAGTGTTTGTGCACACACGCAAACAAAGGACACGTTGTTGTATTTGTATTTTATAAAAGATGACTTTTATACAATTTTAAACAAACAGATTCTGTTTTACATACTTGCCCTCAACTTCACACAGATTTGCACGCCCTGCATGCGTAAACATGTTGGTAAACTACTGATATGGGCCAAAATTATGTGCTGTTTTTGTTACAGGCATGTGTCGTATTGGACCATATTTATAAACAAAATGTTAAAAACATTGTCCAGCCTTAGTTGAAGGGCGGCAATAGAAAAA
This sequence comes from Phania funesta, assembly GCA_963932375.1. Lineage (NCBI taxonomy): Eukaryota > Metazoa > Arthropoda > Insecta > Diptera > Tachinidae > Phania > Phania funesta. The sequence goes on from OZ010652.1 coordinate 9,909,778, forward strand.
ATTTGGAGTGGGGCTTCTTAGGAACCAATATTTCAACAAGTCTTTTTACTCAAATTATTTTAACCTAATTATGTAAGGACATATGAAATCTTCGAGGCATCAGTTTGCCTGGTGTTGAGCTGTAAATTTTCGAGAACTCTCCATACAAAGAAACATTTCATAGCATCGGCATCAGTATTCAATTGATTAAAATAAAGTCGCAAAGCTTTGAAAACGTATCGCAGACAAAAATTTCAATCTGACTATATTGACTTAAATTATTTCTTATTACAAGTTTCTGTTTTTCTAACAACTTCTGTTTTTCGAAGAATGAATCTTCTTGTTTCTTAAAATAAAACATTGGTTAAAATTTTTCCCCTTTTGTTAGTTCCTCTGTTGCTTCATTCCCAGCTGTGCCTATGTGTCCCTTAACCTTCATCAACGTTAACTTATTTAACGAGGCACATCTGTTTAGTTTTAGAACACATTCCAGCACTGGTTTGAAATACACGTTCACTTGCCTCCTTTAATAACCGACTGATTGTCAAGCGCAATACGAACATTTCTCCCACGCGCCCGACTGTCGAACAGGTGATCCTAACGCATGTAGCCACCCAAGCAATTCTGCCTGGTAAACGGACACGTATTTCTCCAGACGCAGACTACAAGACAATTTCAACTCAGCTGAAAATACTCCTGCTCCTGCCCTGCCTTTCATAAAATAACCATCAGTAAAAATTCTGATATTGTTCTCCATACACTCATTGTGCATAACGACTTTCGCAATGAGTGTTCGATGCAGCCTTTCGACTACTTTCCTTCAACTCATCAGTTCGATTGTCATCGGAGTCCACTTAACTTCTTTTCCAACGAAGTCTAGAACATTCTTATGCCCGATGTTTGGCTCTAAGCTATGCCTTCAGGGTTCGCTTTCTATACACAAAGCTGACATTGCGGCCATTGACCTAATGAATTCGTCCAGTGGTAGCAATTTCAACATTGCCTCAATTGCATGTGTTGGCGCCGTGCATATTGCACCACTTTTACCCCAACCAAGGTACGCTTAATTGTGCTTGAAGAGGCCTTTGGCTACCAAACCACGGTTACTATGGGTCGCACCATCATTGTTTAAGTCCAGAATGCAGCCTTTGGCGAGATTCCCCACTTACGACCACACTTGTTTACATTGATGCAAGATCATTTTGCAAGGTGAATCGAAATAAAGGTACGGAAACTTCATTTCGATTCACCTTGCTGGACATATTGATTTCCGATCCGAAAAGCATAGAGGAATCAACCTCTATACCCTTCCTCTTACAAGTGAATAGCGTAGCGTCAGATTTGCCTAGTTTATTTTCATAGTTTTAAGTAATTTTTTTTAGAGGCGAAGAAATTTTCTAACCAATTGTGCAATTGTTTGGTAAAGGTCTGCATTTAGCAACACTATTCTTCATATGAAGTCAAAATTCTGCCATTTTTGTGCTCTATCGAAAGCAAGTGAATGACTCATTCATTATTGACATGATTTTTAGACGAATTTTAAGAAAACCACTTAATTTACTACCAACACACATATTCAGCTTAAATATATTTATTATGTTTTATAGTATTTTTTGAAATATTTATTCGTTCATTAGTTAAATGTCAACAATTCAAAATGAATTTTAGGACACACAAGCATTTTATGACAGTTTCCAAAACTTGAAGTGTTTGCCATGTAGAGCTGAATGTCATATCACACTGAACTTGTGGTCATAACAATAACCTGAAGTTATAATAACTTGCCATATTTTAAAATACCACAACCATTAACAAACGAACAGTAAATATTTATTTATGTGCAAGTAGTAGTTAATAAAATAAATGCTGATGTGTGTGTGTGACATTGTGAGTAAGAGTGATGTGAAAAAGAAAGAAGAAACCTAATTTATACACATAAATAAGAACATGTGGTTTTCTTTAAAAAAGAAATATTTCTTTGCAATAAGATTGTTAACAAGACTGGCCAATAATGGCCATGTGGCCCTCAAACGGTGATAGTTTAAACAATCATGTGCATTGATCAATAATAATAACATAATAAACCAAACTTGGCTTAAAAGCGTATAATGAATATTTTGTTAATTAAAATTATTCATACGACAGGATCTGCATTTGTACCAATTTTATTGAGGGCTGCTAGTAGAAAACAGTATGAAGCGATAGATTAATTTTTATGTAACATTTATGCAATTATTGGCAACTAATTATTTGAATTTCTTTGGAAGGGGATGGATTAGAGAAGAATTGTAACAAGGCAGAAGGCGCTGTCATATATACTCAGTAGTATTAATACGACTAATACAGGGTTTCAGCCGGGAAGGTATACTACTTTGTTTGTTTATAATTTTTGATTAAACGAAAGGAAATGGATCGTATATTGATAAATGTTTTATTTGATGTCGGCAATTATGTATGGAATACAATAGCAGATAAATGACCGCCTCTGTTAGCCTCACTAATGCGAGACCTTTTGAACAGATTTTTCATTACAATCTCACACATTTCACGCGGTCCTTCATTAATTTCATCACGAATATTTTGTTTGAGTGGCTAAAGCGTTTCTGGTTTGTTTGCATAAACCCTGCTTTTCAGATATCCCCACAAAAAGAAGTCCGGAGCAGTCAAATCAGGCGACCGTGCCGGCTAATCAACATCACCATTTCTTGAAATAATTAGATGTGGAAAGAGGTCTCGCAGTAATTCCATTGTAATTCTGGCTGTATGCGATGTGGCACCGTCTTGTTGAAACCACATGTTAGTCAAGCCCAAAGCATGCATTTGTGGCGTTAAAAAGTTTTCAATCAAGTCAAGATATCGCTCCCCAGTGACAGTTACCGTTACGCCGTTTTCAGTTTCCAAGAAGTAAGTGCCAATGATTCCTCCAGACGAAATTGCACACCAGACTGTCGCATTTAATGGATGCAAAGATGACTAATGAATAATTTGAGGGTTTTCCATTGCCCAGAACCGACTATTCTGTTTATTCACATATCCATTCAAATGAAAATGTGCCTCGTATCCCATTATGATTTTTTAATGAAAATCAGGGTTGTCATGGGCGAGCTGTAGCATCCTATTGGCATATGTACGGCGGCGTAAATGGTCTTCTGGAAGAAGCTCTTGTGTCAGCTGAATTTTAAATGGAAACAAATGCAAATCTTTGTGTAAAATTGTGGCCAAAGTTGTTCTTTGACGACCAGGCTCCTAAGCACGGTGTCGAATTGAGGTTGATGAATTGTTTTGAACACTTTCTTGAACAGCAGTAATGTTTTCAGCCGATCTTGCAGTACGTTGTAGTCCATGCTTGGGCCTATTAGCTACAGTCGCTCTTTCTTCGAAATCATTCACTACACGATAAATAGTGCGTCTTGTTGGCACGTTGTTTCTCCCAAAAATTTTACGTAACTTTCTCATCATCACAGTGATCGATGATTGATTTTGATTAAATATTTTAACGATTAAAACACATTGGTTTACCGAATATTTTTCCTTAGTAAATTTGCCACGTCTCTACTTCACGACTGCCAAATATGAACTGTCAAGGCTAATGTTTACCAAAATGGCGGCAAAACAAAGTAGTATACCATCCTGGCGGACACCCTGTACATGTATATGAAACTAAACTCTGATCAAAGATGTAAAATTGTAAAACCATGAATTGCTAGCTTTCATTCTTTAGAGGAACTTTAATAATTGTTTCTCTTTCACCTGCGGTCAGTTGCGACTTTACATGCCGACAGGAAAAATCTTAGCACGTCTAATAGCACGAGATTACTGTCATCTTGTTGTTAAGAAATTATTTGTATAACGCAATGTGCAGTGAGAAAAACTTTGTAATCCAATCTCTCTACTCCTCACTGTTGACTGTCATCTACTGACCCCATGAGTTCCCCGATGAGTTACTTGATACGTTTCAGAATAAATCTGAACAATTCGCAAACGTTGCTGCGCCGTAAGTCTATTTAAAACTACTGACCAAACCAAAATAATCTCAAAGCAACCGAGAACTGTCAATTCGTCAGTCATAGAAAACTTTGTCGCCTTATCTACCAAATCTTTCAATTTACCTGACTTTATGGCCATGAAAATTTAATTCTACTCGCTTACTTAAAAGAAATCGAATACGAAAAAGAAACTTTTAATTTATAACGAACGTTTTAGCGCAAATAAAAATTAAAAAGGCATAATAAAATTAAAGTGCTACTCACGATTGTACATAAATACTCATACGTTAACATTAAACCGCAACCGCATTAACACGCACAATGTCAACTAAATAGAATTATGCAAATTTACTAAAAACACAATTTTTCTTTCAAGTTTTTAATTTGTTCCTTCTTGCGCTAGACTCCCACGCAATTTAAAAATGCAAACAAACAAACAAACAAACATTATAATAACAGTCATTATCATCATAATCATAATTTTTATTATATTAAAAGTGTTTGCATGTGAGACTTGCTGCCAACACAATATTAAATGTGTTTGTTTAAGCGCACTTCAGTCGAAAGCAGAGGAAATAATTATAAAGGCAGTGAAAGTGAAATATAAAAGAATAATTTGCTGCAAAAGAATGTATAGAAACATTCACAGGATATTTTTGTAGACTTAGTGAGTAACCGGGCAAGGCTCAGAATACAATTTTTTCAAGAGAACCGTAATGTTACATATGTTTTTGTAACACTAACGTTGATATACAAATGTCTGTATGTATGTTAATTTATTTTTATGTAAAACTTAAAGTCAAACATATTATCAGACGGAGATCATGGTGCTCATATGTAGCATTACAAGAGTGTGCAAATAAAACAACGTATGTCAACACTGCTACTTCATATTGAAATAAAATATTAAATTTAAGTTTTCTAGGATAGAAAATCCAACACGAACAAGCAATTATAATTGAATATCCGAGTTTAACAAGTGTTCAGAAATAACAACGTATGTGCTGGGAGTGTTCATTTGGCTCTCGCTAGTGAAAAAGTATGAAAGTTACATTGTTATCCTTTTGAGCTGAACAAAAATGTAATAATCCCCTAGTCGCCGCCGTCGATATATTGCTTTAAGAAAACACAACTCTGTCAGGCTAAAAATCACCTTGAATAAAGCCGTTTTCTCAGATTTCTATTTTCTCGTCTTTTGTTCTTTTCAGAAATATAGAATTGTTTTTTTAGACGGATTTATTATCATTATTAACGAGTAATGTGTTGTTCGTAATTTACTAATTCATCGCGGAAAGGTTTGCACTCTAACAATGAACATTTTTTTTCAAATAGCAAACATAACACGGTCGTCATTTGTGACTCGGATTGGTCAAGTGACGAATCATATGGCGTCAGCTTAAAAACACCTCACTAGCACTTTAACTTGACTCTTTCGTGAGGACTTTTACAAAGATTACATATTGTTATAGAAGAATAAAATGAATCATCCGTAATTTCACCCACACGTGTTAAAAAAAATTTACGCACTAATGAATTTTCTTGCCCTTGAACTTATGTTACTCAAAACTCCATTTCCAGCCGCCATAACTGACCTACTAAGATTTCTTACCTCTTCTGACGATATGCACTCTCGATCAGATGATTGGAACCAATTAAACCACTTTGTTATCGATAGCTAAAATTTCGCCTCCACCAGAGAGACCATTTTCTTAAGATAACAGAAATAAGAAGAACAACATTAAAGTTTATCGTAACAGTATTATAAAGCTTCTCTTCTAAAAAAGAGGGAATAAAAAGTAATAAAAACTTTTTTGTCCACATAAATAGAAGCACTGCATTTTGAAATTTGTTTGCCACTAATCGGATTTGATATACATGAATCCATTAATGGAAGAATTATATTACTTTCTGATAAATATAAACATAAAGAATGGGCAAGAAAAATATTATAAACGATAATTATCGTTCGCAAAAATATTCCTACCGGGCCATTGGGCAAAGTGGCAAAACTGTACTCGGATAGTTAAAAGATACTGAAAAGTATTACAAGAACAGGATTCAAACTTGTTCAACTCCACCCGAAAAGAAACAAATTTTGAGAATCGCGTCGAACTCTACACTTTTAGCACCAATAACCTGATGTTAAGCTGATATGCAGGCAAATACCTCAACGATAAAAAGAGCCACCGGAAGCTCTGAATGACTGAAATTAAAAAAATGTACGAAGAGAGAATCAATTACAATTTGCTAGGGAACATATGACATGGGGCATTCCAGTAAGAGTAGTGTGACGAATATAACTGCAATTAACACGGCCCAGATGGCTACAGTTATCCTTTTTACGCCAGAGAGGTTGCAGTTATGGTCTAGAGTGCTATGACGTATTATGGCACAATCGATTTAGAATTTCAAAGTGCAGGAATGACTGGAGACTCTGCTACAATCAGCTTGCGCTAAAATAAATCATATTTTTTAATCAGTTGCAGAATCCATGAACTGCAACTAGATAATGCTCCTATATATAATGCCAGAGTTGTAAAAGAATTAACTTCAAAACAAAACGTTCGTCTTCTTAATTAGCCACCATGTACTCCCCTTCTAAACGTAACTCAACATGTTTGGGGTTAGCTTTCACGAAAGCTTAATAACGGGGCAAGAGTAATCGACGATAAAGAATCACGAATTCAAGCCATTAAGGGCTCCTGGAATGATACTTCATTAAACCAGAGGAAGGTAGCACTAACAATATTAATAGTTCTCATTATTAAATTATAAAATTATGCATTTTAAATTTAAATTAGTTAAGTGGTTCCAATCATCATATGAAGAAGACCAAATTAAAATTTGTGCCTTCTCCTGGAAAAGGAACTGTATCTCACTGTTAAAACAAACTTTATTGTTGTTGTTGATATTTTTGTAAACTTAATAAAATGCTGTTTCCGATGGCAGTAAAGCTTTAGGTTTTCACAAAAACCTGAATAAGATATGGCCTACTAAACCAGAATTTTAGTACTTCTATTAATCTTATCGAGAGTGTTTGTAGAGAAATTGCGTGGAGAGCAAAATTGTGTGTTAATGTGCTTAAAATTTTCGCGAATAGGCCTTACGAAGCTTAAGAAAGGCCTATTTCTAAACAAAAAAAATCTTTTAAAATCGAGTAACAAACAATAGCAAAACATGAACTGAAATTCTGGCTGCCTTGCTTACTACACAGAATGCAAAATTTTAGGCCGGTCACACAAGGGCTGTTGTTTTACTTCACGCGCTTTCTACAGCGACTTTTAATACATATGGAAAATATTTTTACATTTTTAGTCTACCTATAATCATTTCACCAAGTATGCTTTAAAAGTTTAAGCAAAAAAAAGAGGAATATTAAAGTTTTTATATATTTTTTATTTGCTATTTTAATTCATAGTTAAGGAAAAGACACGCAATTGCTTATTGGTTTGGGACCTCTTGAACGAGAGCAATATTTGCTACTCATCATAATGGAACTACTTGTTTTCTACGTTCTTGTTGGCTCTTGACGTTGTTTGTTAATTTTCCTCATCTTGCTGCCATGTGTTGATTTTAATTTGATTTTATATCTCTTTTCGTCTATAGCCTCGCCGCGATGCCGTGCCACCAAATCTGTTGGCCTTTAATTAGCAGTTATTTAAAGTAATTAACAACATTCTTAACAATGCTTATAAAACAACAACAAGAAGCGTCATTAGCACTGAGTGGCTATAAACAGAAAATAATACGCTGGCAAAAGGCTAAATGGTTTTATTAAACATTAAAATTTATATGTAAGTGACATTATTTAAATAAACTCATTGTTGTTGTTGCTGCTTTTGCAACTGTTAACTGAAGTTTATATTTTTAAAAGCCATTGCGACGGGAATGAATGTTTATGCGAGTGCTCACACACATACACAAGTATCCATATTTAAATTTTTTTTATTAATTTAATTGTGGTTTTAAAATTTACATTTTACAATAAATTTAATTACTCGCCCAAAGCAAACTTTAGTTATATTAATGAATATTTAATTGACATTAAGAGTTTAATTAACCATTTGTTCAGAAAAGTGAGTGTGAGGAAATTCCCATTAAAAAATGTTACGGGACACTGCCAACAAATCAGAAATTAATGAAAACAGCAATTTTTATTCGAAATAAATCAAATAGTTCTGTTAGGACACGTCATTCTATTAGTCGGGAGTTGGTGGGTTTGATTGTTGCCGTGAACTCAAGTTACGTTGTTCGATTATAATTTTGTTTTAAATTTTATTTAAATTCTATTTTATAACGAATAGAAGGTTCTAGTTTTAGCAAATTAAATTGAAGGGCGGGTCAAAGTTGACAGTCTGTGGCGGCATCTGTCAAGTCTGTGGTTTATTATTGAGACACAGATGCCCGAAATATCTTCACAAGCGCCTTGATGATGCTGCATGTTCAAATTATAAAGCATTATTATCATTTTAGGACAGACGCTATGGATAATCATAGTCGACCCTCTAAAGTGTGGTGGTAAAATTCGACGCGATGTATTCATTAAATAATCAGCCAGCACTCGTACTTCAGAAGATTGCTAACGTGTTGTTCAGGTAAATCCTAGACATAAATACTCAGACTTTTGCCTTCACCTTTGCGGTTTTAGTGATACATACAACACCTATTTTTCACTGCGGGGGCATTTTACAGACGCCAATTTGAAAAAATATAATCTTTTCTAATGAGTCTCATATAGAGTAATGCCATCCCACATGAACTTTACCATGTGGAAATGCATGCATAAAATGTTAATCTGTAGCTGTGGACTATCGTTCAAATCTGCCCAAAAGAATGCAATGCACCTGAACGACCTGAGGATCCATCATGGAGATTGACATTCAGCCATCTAAATTTTAATAGTAAAGTAAAGTACTGAGGATAGCTCTTGAAATAGAGGAATCTGTAGCTGTTCCTAGTCAAGCCACTGGACACGGCGACTATTTAGTGGTAATAAGGAGTACCGACGAGGGAGAACGCTAATATTAATACACCTCAGAAAAATGTATGTCATTAAGATGCTGAGACGCTTACACATGCTTAGAGCCCTAACTTAAGCTTGGATTCCCAACAGATATGAATCCGTGTATTAAATAATCTCTATGCACATTTGCTGGATGCTTCAGCTTATGCTTCTGGTTTCATAAATAAAATGAGAATTGCTTATGACATCTAGTACATGATATTGAAGACTTCACAAAAACCTACCAACAATTTATTACAGATTTTGAAAATTACAGCGTTCAAATTATATTTAACACAATATTTTCTTTTGGGATTTTATCTTCAATAATTTTTATATAAAATTCTGAAGTCTTTTCAAATGTATGTATTTGAATTGTATTAGAAAAGCATTATGTAAGTGTACTTTGCTATGCAAATATTTACGTTTTTTTGGTCTGATATTTAATAACAAACCCAATATTATTTTTCGTTGTAGTTTATTTTTTTGTTTTATATCAAAAAGGAACAATTCTTTACAACATCAAATTGCATTTACAAGCTAGTTTTGGTATGTTAGTTTGTGTCGATGTAACTTTAAAATTACTTTAGACAAAAGAATTCGAGAGCTTGACCTACTTGTATGTGTACATATGTATGGCTGTGTATGAGAACACATACATACGAGTAAATATAAAATTTCCATACCGTAAATGTTAAAAGGTGATCTATAATTTTAACTTTTCAACAGAAATTTTTATAGAAAGCTCTTAGAACAAACGTGAACGAATATTTGATTTTTATTGTTAACCTGCTGGTTTGCTAATAATTGTTAGTGAATGTTCAGTAGCATAAAATGTTGTACTGAGGTATTGTAGTTTTCTACATTTTACAAACTGCCTTAAGAATAACAAATACCAACGAGTATAAAATTATAAATTTCTAATCAACATATTTGTACATTGAATAACAATACTTCATATGCACTTTAATTAAAACCTAATTTAACTTTTAAAGTAAAGAAAATACTCGTATGTTAGATTTCATGCTTTAAGTTGTTGCATGTTAATGTTCACACCGCCGTTCACTTGAATATGGATCTAACAGAGTAGGTTATTTAAGGTTGACAGGCCGCCTCAAACATGGGTCCATATATCCGCCCCCCTTTGTGCTGCCTCAAAAAGGATAGTGAGTGAAAGAGTGTGAGAGAATCGGGGAGAGAGAATGAGACACAATGAGAGAGGGTGAGACCGAATGACAGGGAGTGAGACTGAATGAGAGGGAGTGAGACCGAATGAGAGAGAGAGGGAAGGAGCGAAAGTGAGGGAGAGAGAGTGAGGGAGAGAGAGTGAGGGAGAGAGAGTGAGGGAGAGAGAGTGAGGGAGAGAGAGTGAGGGAGAGAGAGTGAGGGAGAGAGCGTGAGGGAGAGAGAGTGAGGGAGAGACAGTGAGGAAGAGAGAGTGAGGGAGAGAGAGTGAGGGAGAGAGAGTGAGGGAGAGAGAGTGAGAGAGATATGGTGAGAGCGATATGGTGAGAGCGATATGGTGAGAGAGATTGAGAGAGAGATAGTGAGGGAGAGAGATTGAGGGAGAGAGAGTGAGGGAGAGAGAGGGAGAGAGTGAAGTAGAGATAGCGAGAAAGAGTGAGGTAGAGATGGCGAGAAAGAGTGAGGGAGAGAAAGAGAGAGTAAGGGAGGGAGAAAAGGGTAGAGAGTGAGAGAGAGAGAGTGAAGTAGAGAGGGAGAGAGAGAGAGTGAAGGGGAGAGGAGGAGAGGGTGAAGGAGAGGGGAAGAGAGAGAGAGAGAGGGGGAAGAGAGACAGAGTGAAGGAGAGAGGAGGAGAGAGAGAGTGAGGGTGGGATAGAAAAATGAAGAACAGCGATGGATTAAATTATGTCCGAGGCCGTGTGGCGCCAACCCCAAACCAGTCTCTGCTCCTTATGAAGGAATAAATCTTCAGTGGTCCCATCGCAGAAGGACCACCGCCTGAAGCAATTCTGTCGTAGGATTTCTAAGAACGTACATAGGTACAGGAGATGAAATAGCGTCTTCTCTTCCACTTCATCCTGACAACTTCAACACAAGTCATTTGCAGGCAACCACACGATGTCACTTAATTGCGTCTTCTACAACCTTAATGGGTCTCTGGTTCTAACCATATCTAAACTCGACCAATCCAGCCTAGTGCTCTCCCAAACTTCTAGTCTTAGCCATATCAAATTTTAAATTAGCTGCTGACAAGCCGAGAGAGTGCAGCGCCTGCATCCTTGCTCGCCTCTTTATCAGCTTGTCTGCTTGGGACCATATTTGTCTCATGCTTACGCATCCATTCTAGAGTGATACTCGGATGCCTCGCCATCCGATTTTAGATTGAACGGCATCCTGGGCCAGCTTAGACGTCGAATAGACATTTATCATGAACCGAATATTTCGGCAATTATTTTATAGTTCGACAGCCAATTTGCCGCCCTTACTACCAATTTGCCGACTTTAATCCCTTACGTAGACACTTTCGCCTACTCCATTATCCCATTTGGATCCATGTGTAAATATGTCTTGATAAACCACTTGGGGTCCGGTGCTTTCCGAAGAACTCGGATTTTTCGAGATCGAGAAGCAGAACCCTATGGAGATGCAAGGCTTCGAAGTGGTATAATTTATGAGACCAGGAAGACCACTTCAACAGCAGATATCATATTCAGTTTAGCAGCAAAGTAGTAACTTTCAACAAAAACAACTAGATAAAATCTTATATTTTTTATATGAACAATAACTTGTAACAACAACTTATTGAACATTTCAAATTTGAATACAAACTCAATACATACACACACACACAACTACGCACACAATTGTTTACATATTTAATGAGAGAAACATGAGTTTAATTAAAAAGACTGAATGGAAGGGTATTGAGCTTAAAATTGGAATTCAACAAGGTAATAAAAGAATAAATTGATTAATTGACAGCAGTGACTATTTAGTTCTTTCTTTACCATTATATTTTGAAATAAATAATAAACATTTTTTTCCCTTTTCATGCAAATGTTTCTATTTGTACAATTAATTGTACATGTCATAAATCAGCTGTTTTTTTATCATAAGAACTCTAGTTAGGGCATAAACTAGACTCTATGAGCATTTCTCTGGTTGCTTAAGTCAGCTCAAATTTTTAGAAAATCTTGATTGCTGTTTCATAAACAAAATGAGAATTCCATACGATATTAAGGGTATTTTCTTTGTTTTTCAGTTTTAACACAGTTTTTTGCAATGCCTTACTATCGCGAAAGACGTTCTTCATTGGATATTTTACCTCTGTGACTAGTGCACACAGCTGCGATGGACAATTAAACGATCGTGTATTCCACACATGGGCCTTTGTTAATGAAAAAGGACTTCCTTAATATCTTACACTTAGGTTCTTTTATTCCACTTCAACATCTAACGGCCCTTTTTGGCAACCCTCTAACACGCACAAGTTTCGATTTTGTGTTTCTTTACTTCCTTTTATTTTAATCCTTAAATTTATAACACAAAATAAAGGAAAAAATGTAAGCACTCTGCAAACACTTAATACACTTTGCCAATGTTGAACATGTTAAAATTTACAAAATGTTTCATGTTACAAAAAGAAACGTAAGAAAATTCCAAATGAAATGAAAAACTTTATATAAATTAAAAATCTTTCAATTTTGTTAAAATAAACATTTGCATTGAACTTAAACGGAAATGTAAGAGAAACTAATTTTTGAACTTCTAGTTAATGTTCTTTCCTTGTTTGTCTCCTTTCAGATGTTACAAATTTGGATTATGAAAAAATTATAGCAGAGGCTGGTAAAAATGTCACCATACCCTGTCCGGGTGTGACCGAACATTCCCTAGTGGATACTTTGGTATGGAAAACAGCCACCACTACAATAGCCCAATTTGCCAATCGTATACCCTTGTTACATAGTCCTAGGGTAAGTATTTCCCTCTATTAGAAAATAGGAAATATAATAAAATGCATAAAACTACTCGTGTAAGTATTTGTTAATGGGTGTGTGTGCGTAAGTACGAAGGCCTTACGACGCATACAATTATTATTGGTTTCGGGTTTAAGTCTCTAAGAGACAAATTATTTGAATTCATTTCATTTTTTTTTTCCTCTTTTAGCTCTGGCTTTCTCTTTATATCTGCACGGCTCATTTAATGCTAAAATGCTCATGGTGCTTTATGTCCTTTGCTTAGTATAAGGACAAGTTCTTTACTGTTGACTAAAGTCTCCTAGGAGTATTTTTTTCTTGTTTCGTTCTCAGTGCTGTTGAAGAAAATTAAAAACTAAAAACGAAAAAAAAATAAATATTTTATATTTTTTGCAAGGCAAACAATTCTTAATGTCTTAATCTATAGGGTCAGATATGGGCAAAGGAGGAGAGTTTATTAAATCAGGAAAATATTTGTTTTATAGTTTTCTCTTTTCTAATTTACTGGATTTTATAACTTGCGTTGAAAGATATTAAAGCAATTGCAAATTGTTATTTGCTGTAACGTAGCAACTAACACAGTTTGAAGTGCCCTGTAGGAACTAGAAATTTTATTACCTCAAAGGTTCGTTATAATGCATAGTGTTTTCTCTACGGAAGCAACAAGAACTTCCTAATAAATAAAACATGGGATTAAGAACTAGATTGAGCGTATCTTTTAATAGAAAAGTTAACCAGAATTATTCACTAAAACGAAAACTTTTCTTATCATTTTTTTATATTTCGAATTTAGAACCGTCTGAAGGTATCAATTTTGCGAACTCTCTTCTATCTTCACGGTCGGCTTAAAGCACTTTTCCAGGCATGGTAACTTGAATCTTAGTTACATTTCTGGCCAATTAGCTTAAGTTACATTAACATGCTGCATGTTAATTGGGATGCTTGTAAAAGACAAAGGGGTATAGAGTGAAGAGCTTAAATGGCCGCTATAAGTGTGCCGAATGTGTGGAGGTATATATATATCCTGTGGTACCACATCCGACAGTTCGGATGCTGAAAATGAGCTCTTCCCACCATCTAGCCTGAGCCTAAGCATTTTCAATTGGCCAACGTGCGATTTCTTCAGCCTTGTTCACAAGTGCAAGCACCCATTTATGAACAACTCTTCAAAGTATCGCCATTCGATTTCAAGACGCCTTGCATTCCTAGCGCAGTTTCGATACCGGATAGACACGTGTCAGAGGCCTACTTGCAACGCGGCTATCGGGTATGAACCGAATATCTCTAACAAATATTCTGTAGTGTCGCAGTTAATTTCACGTCACCGTACACTGAAAGATATGCCCCCCTAGTCATCAGATCAATAAGATGCCGACTTACTGAGAAAAGTGTTAGGAAAGAGTGTTGTGAAGAAAATTTGTTATGTTTTTGTTGTACCAACACTCAAGAGCTGACCACTGCGCATGCAATGCATTGTACTGAAACTAGGATGAAAATGTTGTGGGGAAAGCGATAGGGAGAGTACTGTTTGCGGACATTCGATTTACACTTACCTACGTAGAAAGTGGCACGACACACAGCTTCAGGGATTTTATTCCACATACGAAGCGTACGACCAAAGACCGAGTTTTCTCTTTAATGTGTTGTGCGGTCTACCCGTTAATCTACCACAAACAGATAAGCCATTAATAAGGACGGTGTTACCGTCGTTTGTTCAGGTATAATACCTTGTATTAAGGAAAGAAAACCATCCCATAGTACGTCGATGATCCAGTGAGTCAATAGAGTTGGATCCGTAACTGTCAACGATAATCATCTTCGTCCTTTCCCACCCATACATGGGAGTTGTATTCCATTTTCGATCAGATATAGCCGGTATAAAAAATAATGAGATGAGATGGAATAAAGTATCTTTTGCACTGTTTTAAAAAACCAAGCCACTTGAGTGGTTCTTTTGAAATCTCCACATAACAGAAGAAACCTAATCTATCCTGCGTCTGTGATTAAACACACAGCATTGGATCTTACGTGTATTAAAATCGTACCTCTTTGCACGACCTCATTCAGGAAATAGCCCAGGATGTCGGTTGAACGTATCAAGCCTACTGTGCTTGATGGCTCAAAGTTGCGAAAGGTTTGACCAATTACTAACTGAAAATGAATGGAAAAGACTGCTCTCATCTGGAAAAGAATATATAGAATCGGAAATTCGACATAGATCATTTAGAAAAACAAGAAGAAGGGTAGAAGAAGGTACGAAGTTTTGCGGTATTACTGAAAACTATCATTATTTATGAAGAGAGGGAATTAATTTTTCACACAGACACAACTTTACTTTCGCAGAAAGAGTGTCCGGAACGACACCATCTTTCCGAGAGGAAACATAGCAGGTCTACCGTAGAGCGGAAGCTATCGGTAACCATACTAGCAGATTTTACAAATCTCTTATGATCAAAGTTACAATACTTTCCATTACTTTAGAAAATGTAGTACAAATTATAATTGGGCAGTAATTTTCCTGGTTGTTGGCCTGACTCTATTTAGGGAATGGCATTACATTAGCAACCTCCTAACACATCGGAAATTCAGCCGCATGGTAGGGAATTCCTAATGGATGTGCTAACGTCAAAGGCCACTGTTTCAAGGCCAATCGAGGAAAGCCGTCCGCCCCGAAAGACTTATTTAGTTGAAGATTTGCTAGAACCCCTTTAGCTGCACACCGTCGACAGATACTGATACTCTCTCAATTACGGACAGTGTTTGAAAGGTCAGATTTATCAGCCGGATCAGTTTTTATTTGGTCTAACCTCATAGAGGAAGCAGGCCACACTCAGAAATAGTTTTAGCAACAAATTCTGCACTGTCAGCATTACCTATGCTCAACTCGTTCTTCTGCCCAGAAAGTTATGCATAACGATCTTTAGTGATTTTTAACATACATCAAACTTTAATTATCGATGCATGAAAAGTTTAAAAAAAGAATAAATCATATGTTATAACCGAAATTGTTCATTTAAAAATGTTTAGCTGTCAATGCACTGGACCAAGACTTAAATTAACCACATTTGTGATATTTACCGCAACGGCATAAAGTCTATAAAAAATAAACTTTTCATATTTTTAATTATATGACTCTTTGTGCATTTCACCTTTAAACAGCCACTGTACTGCACAGCATGAGTAAGAATAATAATAAAAAAAAAGCCAACACTTTGTTTAGCATACATTTAGGCATTATAATTCGCAATTCAAATTCCTAACACGTATATTTTTTATTTGTTTTATAATTTGTCGCCGCATATTTATAACAAAACTTGCCCCAAACTATATGGATTTTAATTTCCAAAATTTTCTTCATCAAAATCTATTGCACAAAACAGCTAAAACGAAAAAATCATACTGCAAACGCGTTTCAAATATTATGACAGTGTACATAATTTTAACATGAAACACTCGAGGCTTTAGCATGTATATGTTGCAAATATCTCTCTGTCTCTCTGTCTGTTTTTATGTTAACAAAAACAATTGTCCACAAATAGATTCCTAAATGAAAATAGATAATTTGTCACCGAAATAAAAACAAAAATATAGATAAAAGCAGGCACATGTCCAAATACAAAAAGTCTGCTAAAGTTAGAATATCAATGCTAGGAATATTACAAATGATCAAAATATTTTATTCACAAATACACTGCTATTTTATTCATATCTTCAAATTCTATGAAAAGCATTAAAATAAATTGTTGTAGCGTCAGTAGGTTGTGTAACTGATGCAAATACTGGTGATTAATTGCACATGTTTCCCTTTTGATGTTCGAAAGAAAAATTTATAAAAAAAATTTATTTTTGGCTTAAATTAGCAAAATATAGACTTTGCTAAGGCCAAATTTAATACTGACATATAAACGAAAATCTAACGAACTCCATTTGAAAAATTTAGCATAGAATTCAATTCAATTAATTGGTTTTTTAATACGAGTATGAATGTTGAATGAAGAGTATTTTCACTACAAAGTTAATTAAGTAAAACCATTACAAAACAAGTAAATGTTTTTATTTAAATTAAAAGATTTTCATTAAAAGAGAAAAGCACAGAGCAGAGCCATTGCAAAACCACAATATCCATAAATGAAGATATGCATAAAGCCTTTATTAATAAGGGCGGGTCAATGTTTAAGTGGAATAAAACATGCTGTGAGCGAAGTATTGAAGACAGGCGTTCCTAGTTAAAAACATACTTTTGCGAATTATTCCAACTAATTTTATAATAAAATCACATTTTTTTTTCGAAAAAACCCATTATCTATACGCATTTCCCTGATTGCTTACGTCAGATTATCAGGAGGAAATCCCCAACCAAAATTTTGAAAAAACTGAAAATTTCTTTTAATTATATCTCCTTAAACTGAAGGAGAGTTTTTATACAAGAAATTCTCTCTTTACTCGAAAGCTACTTGCGATAGCAAGGATCTAAGAGATCCCGTTTCTAATGACGGTCTACAATTATTTCACTATGAGGATTTGTCTGATTGCGCCCTTTTAGCGTATAGAAGAAACTTTGGAAAAATCCACAAAAACAACTCATTTCAAATAAAAGTGTGCTATCTTGGTCACTTTACGTTACCTCCGCCAGAGATAACCATAGCCTTTAATCATTCAGCAACACGGATTTCTTTAACGTTGACCTGCACGGATCATCCTTAACAGTGATGGCCTCATCAACGTTATTGTATGTTCATACACCTTAATGGCAGCAATAAAATTTTAAATTATGTTGCTGTAATTTTGCAATTTAGCTTACTCAATTAGTATTTGACATCTAATAATGTGTTTGTTTTCGAAAGTTGGCTTTAAAAGAAATCACTTTCAAAAGAAATTAATTTTTTTAAATGTCTTTTCGTTTAAAATTTCATAAAATTTGATTACCGTCCATTTCACCCATCCTTTCTTTTCATATTTGATTTCGTTTTTTATATATTGAGTTTGGCAACTGCCATGAAGAACAGTTGTATTGTGCCTTGATTTTGTCACTGTATAGAGTTTCTTCAGCTAAATAAACGCACTTCACCAATGTCGTATTCAGAATTTGACTCAATTAATGGTGCAATTTAGTACTGATTGCTCAATTTATTAATTAATTAAACTCGATTAAGATCTTAATTGCGTAAATTTCCTAATTACGCAATTAAGTTGCATGTCTGAACATAGTATTACTATTGAAGCAGAAGTACGAACATATGATGCCGTCGGTATATTTTATGGAATAATTCCTACCTAGTGAATCTCGTGCGAGCTGGCATTGGCCTGGTCGCATATATGGCAATTTTGCTTGCCAACTATTGCTATTGATCCAGAAAAACACGTTGCCGCTAAAGATAATTTTTCGGCCATTATTATTTCTCATTCCAAACAAAAACTTCCCTAACTGCGCCTTAACAAAGAAACGGCGTTATTCGTGGTCATTGATTTTGAGTTCCTAACTTTTTTGTTTCTTTTACCGGTTAAGGCTTAATATTTACCAAGTTGAGGACGGGAAAGTCCCAGTTCTTATGCATAGAGCAAACAATTAATAGACACGAGGTACTCCGGCATTCCGTTGAAGCAGAGGTGTTTATTGACTGCTAAACATTCGACTCCAATTTGATTATCAGACCTTAGAGCTTCAACTTTGATAGGCCGTGACATGTGCCGTAAAGTAGCCTTAGCGCACCACTTATTTTGATAATAAATATTTATCACTCGAATGTGTCATCAGTAACAGAATAATAAACCCCATTCACGCTTTGTGACTGACTGGCAATATCTGCACGCTCTTATTGAAAATTACAGGTTTCAATTTATAAAGGCAATCGAAAATTGCTTACTCTTCAATTAGTACAAAATATTTATTGTGTTCTTTGACAATTTCTAAAACTACCATAATAAAGTCAGAAATGTTTTTTCTTAAACAAAAGAGATATCAAATGATACATGATTTACAATAACTTATAAAATTCTGCAAGCAAAACAAAAATTTCAATAAATTTTATTTGTAAAATCAATTTCTTTAATTTATCTTGTCAACTGAATATTGTGTTTTGATTTTCCAAATAGAACTAAAATGCAACACAGAACGAAACATAAAAGCAATTTAAATTGATCTGCAATTTTATTGGTTTAAGTTTTCCAAGCAATCAATTGCGAAAGAACCGAGAATGTATGGAAAATATGGTTTCAAAGTTTATTATGTTTGTATTAAATATATTTGAATATTTATATCTGGGCGAATGAATGTAATTGTAAATATGTCAATTATGATATTTATCCATATGTTATGAGCAAATGAATATTATTTTGCTTTGTTCTCCATCCCAGCTATGCACACACATACTCACTCAATAGACATGCACATATACAATCATCCTTCGATAATTGTAACCTAATAATTGTTACCAGTTTCTACAAATTGTTGCAGCATGTGTGCATTGTTCATATGAGCGACCATTGTATTATATTGAAACTAGAGAGATGATAATGGCTGCAATCTCGTCAAATTTATGAATAAATATGTCAACAAAGATTGCAATTGAAACTATTCAATATATAAAATTCAGTTTCTAGAAATAATAGCACTATTAAACTTGACTACATATAGCATGTGGAAAAATACTATTGAGCTTTGATTTGCATATTTGCGTCTTGCACTATGTTACTAATACAACTTAAACAGTACGTAACACTGTCATGTTATGATCTAAAGCACCCATGTCTGCTTAGCAACTGTGCTCTATGGTAGTATAGGTCAGCATGTCCTCAACTTAACCAAGCCCTGATGTCCGGAATCAGAAAATGTGTCCAGCGTTCGCTATTAGCTGTAGTCCCCCTAATCTGCCACCTAGTCACACACAAGCCCGTCGCGCCATCAGCAGTGTCAGTCGTTGCCTGGAGATCTATTGGTACCATATCGGCGATGACAAGAACAGCTTCATCTGAAATAGTGCGGAATCCGCTACACACTCGCAAGGCAGCTAGCCTTAAAACAGATGCTATCAGATTCCCATTTGAGGGCTATTTCAAGGAACTGGACCATATAGGGGACGCATATAGAATAATGCTCTTTATCACACCTGTGACTAACTTCCTTTGAAGGTATTTAGGACCTCTTGTATTCGGCATGATGCGAGTGCCAAGTCGGTTCGTGAAAGACAGCCACGTATCGATCATGACGCTAAGATATTTCACAGATGGCTTGGTTTTCACACAACATGCGCCGATAGTCAGCTTTATAGTTTCCCTAATTTTACGGTATTTTATGAGAACGGCCTCCGTGTTATGGTCTGCTAAACTTAGTTCAACTGATCTGAGCCAGGATTTAACTATCTGGACACTAGCATTCGTTAGGGCTTCCGCCTCTTTTAGTTTCTTCGCAACGCACACTAACGCTATATCAAACCCCACTATCTTAACTCTTTGAGGAAACCTTAATCTCAGAACTAAATCATACATCACGTTCCACAGTAGTAGGCAAAGAACTGATCCTTGAGGGACTCCACCGGTGATTTTTTCGCTTTTAGTGCGATTATTAGCCACATATATTAAGTTTTTTTAATGAAATATTCTTGTACATCGTTATCTTAAATGCAAAACAACTTAAATACATTTTTTTTAAGATCCATTTCCTCAAAAATCTCTCTTCTAGGATTTCATATGACAATGTTTCGCATTTGATTTAAATCATAAAATTTATGTCTATATTTTTATTAGTAAAATGTGGTTACAATTCCGTTTCTGCAGTTTATGCTATTACAAAAACAATTCCACTTAAAAACCTAAAAATGGTTAAATTCGGAAAAAAAATTTCGTTTTTCGTTTGATAAAGAATCAATTTATGGATTTGAAAAAACCTTTCAATTACAGTACGATTAGGTGACAGGGCTGTTAATTTAGCAACTAAATGATTTTTGCTTGGTGTATTATTGTTGTATTTAGTTTTTAATTTAATTTTTAAAAACGCCTTTAGTATTTTAAATATAAAATTCCATGAATACTAAATTATAAATAAAAATACGCTCTGCTCTATCAGATATTATTAATGAAAAAGTCACAAAGAGAACTTTAGGATTTCAAGAACTGCAGCATCGACTTTGAATAGTGCCGTCAACGAAGTAAGTTTTTCTTGTCTGTCAACCACCTGTAGTATGCTTGCATAAAAAACAAAAGAGGCTGACAAGAAGTACTCGTAATTTAAGTTGGAATGATCACATAACACATCATATTGTTAACAACTTTAAAGCGCAGTTTTACTATTAGATATTTTTCGTTAACCAATTTCAAAAAAAAATAAAATAAAATACTTGAATATTCCCAAAAATCGGTCGAATAATTTTTTTACATTTAATTGAACTATTACTGGGCTATGTTTGCAATATGACTATGGTTTGGATAAGCCAAGGCTAGACTATGAATAGATTATAGGGTGATCGATTACTGGACATTTCTCAAAAACCGGTTTTCGAATAGTTCGCATATTCAAAATTTTTAAAACGCCGGTTTCAGTTTTTGAAATCATGAAAATTCCGGTTATCTGGTTTAAAAAAACCAGCATTTGTTTATTTATATTTATCGTTGCCTACAATATACACATGTGCAAACGAGATCGCCTTAATATAAAATAATACAAAACAAAATTAGTTCATAGAAGTAGTGAAAGAAGAACATTTCAAATTATATTTGCATACATGGGTTGTTATCATTGGTTTGATTTCCTTTGGACTTAGATGCCTCTTCCGATCGATTCTGCCTTGAATGTATTAATTACTTTGTCAATTTCAACTAAATTTTTGGTTACTTCTTCCATTGCAACTTGTTTGTTCCAGTCTAATTTGTCAATTATATTAAGATCGGGGCATTAAGTTGGAGCGGTATATTTAATAAACAGATTTTCTTTTCACACATTTATAAATACGTGCGTGTCTATTATGTTTTATATATCAAAGATTTTGCTGATACAATAAATACAGCACCAACTTGTTTGTTGCCACTGAATAGGACAAATATCTGTAGGAACAATAGGGCATTCGTCAATGAGAACTAATTCAGTGTATATCGTTCGAATTGACGTATTTTGGTCTAGAGATATTCTGCCAGAGCAACATAGCAATGCTAATACGCTTGATGTGCGCCATTCTGTCTGCTGCTGATGTCTGTGTACTTGTATTTATATAAGCCTGTTCTTCAAACGTTAAGTAATCAAAGCGACGGTGACTTTTAGCCATGTGTGTATGTTGTGTCATTTAGTACAAATTGGTCTAAAAAGTACAACTTTGAGAATCCAATTTATTATTCCTAATGTCATCGGTGGAACCTTATTGTATGAGGTGGCATAGGTAGCACGGTGAATTTTTTGCTAACAATCACAATAAAAAGCCTTTACACTAGATGAAGAGAACATGTAAAAACATTAAAACAAAAATCGAACCGGGTTTTTGAAAGCGAAAAACCGGGTTATTCAACAATTCAAAAAATTCCATTTCAAAAAATTTCATCTCTGCAATGCCGAAAAACCCGGTCGCATAGCTTTGTCTGTAGTAGATTAATTATGACTAGAGCATAAATAGATTTTGCTTGGACTTTGACTGGAATATGAATAGACTGTGACTAGAGTCAAGATGAAACTATATTTTGACTAGATTATTAATGCGACAATATACTCGACTATGTATACGCTATAAAGATATTGAGACTAGCTAATTATTAGCCTATCACAGCGCTACGATTTAAGTAAACTCAAAACATGATTAGGCACCACTATGGTTACCGCACTATAACTAGACCAGGACCATATTATGGCTAGACTGTGATTACAGTATAAGTGAATTACTACCAACCGTTGACCATACTATCATAGTACATAAAGTAATCATAGTCACAATATAGGGGGAATATCGAAGCACACCCTTTACTTTATAGGTCCCTAATGTTGACGTTACAATTATTACGCCTTGTACACAATTTCAAATTTAAAAATGTCAATAATCAGTAAACATCAAAATTAAAATATTAATTATATTATTATTAATAAAATGTATAATCCACTACGCGTATGCTAATATTATGAATATATATTTTTAATTGTAAGTATGCTTGAGTAATTTGAGTCGTGTGGTAAATTTATTCATAAAAACATTAACATATATTTAATCTGATTAATAGAGCGTAATTAAAATACGTGGCAGCAAAAAAAAAAACTTATGCCTGGATAGAAAAGCAATGGTACCCTGCTAAAGCTGCTGCACTAGCGAACAACAAACACATTTTGGTGCGCATAGAAATCCTTAATTTTAATAGAATTTTATTAAAGTTTTAGAATATATTTTAAAATTAAATTTAGAAGAAACCAGCCGCAAAAACTTGTCGAGGTTTAGGTAAAATTTAAAATGTTTCTACAAGGATTTCACATCCGAACAATAGTTTCAATTTGAACTAACAATTTTATCTATTGGAAAGTAAAACTTCCAAGTTTTACTGTACTGCTCTCCTGAAACTCCAACAAATCTCAACTGAGATAAAATTAAATATTATTTCCTATAAATTTATGCACTGAAATCTTAGCAAAAGTCGAATCTTGTGTCATAAACTACAATATTGTTAGAAAAATTAAGGCTTAATTGGGAAAATTTTCAAAATCTTATAAACGTGTACAAGTACACGTACAAACACACCAACACACACTTACTATTCTTGTGCTACTAGTTTTGCACACAAATACATATAAAAATACATACATAAATACACACCGACACTTGCAAGCATGTTCCAGGTGAATTAAGAAATTCGGAATTTTTACCATAAATTATGTTACCAAACCAGGCGTATACAATCATCTGAACAAATGAAAGAATCATCTTATTCCTGTATGCAAGTTTTCTTGCACCAACAAACCCTTCTTTGTTTTTATCCCGCGCCAGGGTGGCAATAAAGGAAACGAATGTAAGAATAAAAAATGTTCATGTGGGAGTCTTAAATAAGAATTTCAAGACTTTGGAATGAATCTTGTTTTTTTTTTGTTTTACTTTAAAGAGAGCAGTCTTTAACTTAAAACTATTTTAATGTTGGTAATTTGGTAGTGCAAAGCTGAATGGCAGGAAAGGCAGTGTGTATAGAATTGCCTAACAAATGTTAATGGCAAAATACACTCAACAAAATCGTTTAGTTAAAACTAGGTTAAATATTAAAAGTAAAATATTTTGTACTCAAATACAAAAAGAACAACAACAAACAGACAATTAATGTTTGAAGCTTTAAATGTGGCTTTTATTAATTGCCTGAGATCATACTTTTTTCATTTGAAGGAAATAGTAGTTTTTTTTTTATAAAAATTTCATTTATAAAAACGTCTCTGGTAGAACACATAAATGTTTCCCTCCTTCCTGTCAAAACATTCAGACAATTAAAGCAAACAAAGCGTGTTCTGCCTACGTTTAAAGAAATTAAATTTGTTTATATCAAACGAACTTTTTCTTGTCCTAGTGGTCGTAGCTCACATAACAAATGCTGCTGATTTAGGCGATGAATTTTATTTTGAGTAAACGTGACCGTTTGTAGTATCTCCAAGGCCTGTTAAAATCGCTGTTGCGGCGAGAGATGAATGCAATGACTCATCGTTACCAAGCTGTTAGATTGAGATGCCCCAGTCAAATAAAAATCTTTTTCTTATACAAAAATTACGTCTACTACTTTACTTTAGATGAAGGACAGCAGAGCTCTCATAATCATGTTCAGAAATCAGTAAGAGGAAAAAAAATTAGAATTAATTTTCCCGTCATTTAAAAATGGACATAAATTCGAGCAGGCTTTGCCTTTCAGTCAAATACCAAATTCATTTAGAAGAGTTCACTTGTGGACGCAAAAGAAATTTCGAAAATTCTCTTTTTTGCTACAATTCTAAATTGACATGTATGATACAACTTTTTGCACCCACCCAACTTTCTGTCAATAGCATATCAATAGTTAAGCATTGCGAAAGAGGCGTGAACTGTACACGTGTAAGTCGATCACGAGCAAAATGCTTTACTTCAAGCTTTATCGCTCGGTTTATAGTAACATAAAGTCAGCCTAAGTATGTTGCAGAATCAGAATAGCATTGCTGCTGCAGCTAATAAACCATTTTCGGCTATGTGCCATCTTCAATGTCATTTTTCGTTCTTAGGGGCGACGGAAAACACTTTTCCTCACAAAAGTATCGACAAATAACCTTTATTCGAATAATCGTAAAATAAAAAATTGCAATATTCCAACCCTCAGGCAAATAAACAAGAGTGGAGAAATTGCAATTGCAAGCACTAAATAAAGGCGACTGCAGAATCGGTTTAAGGGGTAAAGCCGAATACAATTTTGAACCGTACAAAATTTTTTTGGGAACCGTATAGCCCTCCCTTGATTACAGTGATGGAAGTATATATACACATTAATCTAAAACGTAGTTAATTAAAGTAAATTAGGTAAATTTTTTATTAGAGAAAATTTTTTTAACTGGTTTTTTACAGAGAAATATTAAAAACGTTCAACATTCATTTCGAAAAAAGAAGAAAGACAAACACTGTTCATCATGTACACTTCGTTAATATTTTATTGTAAAAATTTTGAAGAAATGTTGGTGCCTAAATTTCTCCCTAATTAAATTTACGTAACAGCTCTCCCGCTGTTTTCCTCTCATTCCATCCAACATCCATCCATAAATAAAGTCCATATAAATTTAGTTTGGCTCACTCTCTCAATTTTTCATTTTTTTTTTGTGCCTTACCATTGACATCTAGACAGTGTAGATTTGTTTAATGCGAACGGAAGTGCATGATAGAAATGTAGTTTTAAAAAGCACACTGGGACACTTTAAAACTTTAAGACCAAACCAAAGGAAAAAAAATAAGTTTTATTGCAGTTTGTTTTTTTATCTTCTTTTTTTCTACAATTTTATCAAGCAACTTGATTTTTTGAGGTTTCTTTTCTTTCACTCATTAGTTGTGACTTTTAGCAAATATCTTCACAAATAAAAGCAGATTTTGTGTAAAATATTTCAGGCCCGAAATTCAATGGCAAAGCAAAAATGCTAAAATAGTTCGCAAAATCGTTAAGTATTTCTAGATCCTAAGCAAAGTATTTTAAGGTAAAATTAAACAGAACAAACAAATATATTTTTATTGGTGCCTTATTGAAATTTTACCATGGGATATCTTTTTGAGGCCTCTAGTTTTGTATTCAAATCTAAAAAAATTGTCTGCAAGAAACCAAATCCATGTTCATAGCACACAATACGTTCCGGACTGCTGCTCAATCAGAATAACATTATGTGTGGACACTGTTGTTGTGTTTAAAAGGGAAAAGCGTTCTTTACAGACATGCAGCTGCACGCTTACAATTGAACTAACAGAAGATTTTTAAATTTGGTTCTTCACTATTTTTTAAACTTAAGCAATTGAAGAGGTTGACAAGTGAATTGCCAAATGTGCAGCCTCAGGACCTTTCTCTCTGTCAAAATCAGCTTCGAATCACTGGACAAGTTGCCTTTTACTACAATCGGAATAGTTCGATGGCAGATATTGAGGATTTAATAGAAAAATTACCAAACAGAGAAGAAAGGTGCAAATGACCCCTCAAGTCATTTTTAATTCATATTTAGTGCTCTCACTCCTGTCACCCCTTTCGATATTTCCCAAACACTTTTGCCTGACTTGAACATAAAATATAATAATTCTCTTTTAAAAATATTCCTGTAAAGATTCTTTTAGAATCAATGTAAAAAACTTAACAAATAAAACAAATAGCAATTTTACTTTCTCAGATTTTCCCAGGCATTTCTTTCATTTACACTTCTTTTTTCCTTTTCATTTTATAGATACAACTTTTGTCGGAAAATTTTGCATTACATTTTGCACCAGCCTTAGCTGTAGATACAGCAGAATACATCTGTCTAGTAAATGACCGCCATATACCAGAAGCAATTGTTGATTTACTGGTGCAGGGTAAGTAACAGAACAAACACAGACTCATGTTCACGCATACATTCATACCTTTGCAAGTATACGAGTACTATGCAGTAGATTGCACAGGACATCAACATTTTATAGAAAATAAATATTCAAAGTGCCAGTCGTTGTCCTGTGTAGTTGGTATGCAGGGTGTATTTGTTTATTTTTATCTGCATCCTTTTCATCTTTGTTTTCTTTTTCTCAGATGTACCCGATCCACCTGAAAGGCCACTACTGATAAGTTTTACATCACGTTCCGTTAACTTATCATGGGCACATTCACAACATCCCAGAAATGCTCCTGTAACGCATTTCATTATCGAGACCAGGTAAGTGCAGTTGAAAAGAGGAGGTGGTCAGAAACGCTAGTAAATTATAGAAATTGTTCGAGCATATTGCTACTGGCATATTATGTTTGTTGTGCCGTTTTTATAACTTGCAGCAGAAAACGAACTTTTTATAGGTAGCGGCGACTATGAGACGGTTTATGGAACGTTCATATTTTGTTCAGTTTTATTTTATATTTATTAATTTATGTAAAATAATTTGTTGCTCTGTCTCGTTTAAGCAAACACTGTAGAAGAAGAAAGTTTTTTATTAAACTCCTCTGTGTCGTGTTGGTACCCCTGAAGGCAATTCCAAGATTGACTTAAAGATTCCACAAGACATTAAGAAGGAAAATCTCAGCGGAACTATTTGTTATCAATTGTGTCTTCATTTGCTATAGTTATAGCAGTATTTATGTTTAGCTACTAATACGAATCCACAATGAATTTTCTCTGGTTATGCAACATTTCTCATTTTTAATGAACTTATCCGTCAATCTCCCCATCCTATATATTTATTTGCTGGATTCTTTTTCACTGTTTAATACTGCAGAGTGAGGTAGTAGGATTCCTAACTATTTGAAGTCATTTAAGCTTCCAGGCAAACTGGATTCGTTTTCACTGTTGAATGTTTACTAAGAAGTGGACCATTTAACGTTTGAAAAATTACGAATCACGAGAAAATTAGTCTCATATTTGCCAGTTGCGAAATGGGCCGTTTGAACAAAGAAAAAGAAAATTATAGAAAACTTTCTTCAAAAGAAGAAAAATAGTTTTTTTATAGTCGAATGCTTTACAATCCTTTACAATGGAATGTGCAAGCAATTTGGCTTCTGTAACCAAAGTATTTTCGCCACGATATGCTCTTCATGAAATGCTTATTCAGTTGGTTCCGCTATGTCCTTGAAAGACAATAAAGCTTGCAAGACAATTTTGTTCTTTAGCCATATGTCGAATATACTGTCTGCAGAAGTCTTTACTGTTACTTTTAATGCTAAATATCTTTGAAGTAGAATGCCTATCAACACTGTTCCCAATACAATCTTTCTTCTGGTCCATCGATTTTTAATAGTTCTTGGGAATCAGAACCCTATTTCACTTAAAACGAAAGTGAATGAAGCCTATAGAGTTTTGAGATCCTTAATAAAGAGGACGTAGAGCGAGGAAGTGCTTTAAATAGCCACTACAGCTAGTCAATTCAGCAGCAGTCAGTCCTGAACAATTTGATGCTTCTCCTACGATAGTCGAAGGCTGGCCAAGAATCTTTCCCAGAGACGGCCCTGATGGGAATGACAGAAGCATAGGAAACGAAGTACTGCCTGCTCCTTTTCCTAATTGTGACAGCTTTTACAATAGACGTTTGCTGGCACCTCATGTTTTCAGCATAATTTCGGAATGGTTAGCAACTGGTGCCACGATATCCCTTGATTTTGTTTTCCCAAATCTTAGCAAATTCTTGGTTCAGACCCTGACCAATCTAAGTCAGATTAGCGCGGTGTTCCTGCATGTGTGGCCACAGAACTCTTCAATATTCAAACTCACCCGAGTCCACGCACCCTTTCCAGGGTAATTCTCCGTTTAGAAACACATCAGACACCTATCAGAATTATTGCACGGCTGCCGATAAGATCCGAATATTTCTATGAGCTTAAAATATCTTATATTTAAAATTCTTTTAACTTAATGAGAGTTTCTGGCTGGTTCTTACATATTTTACTTTCTAATTTTATTTATTTCTGCGTTCCGTTGGAAATGCCACTGCAAACGACTGTGCAAAATCTTAAAGATATACGAGATATAGGTTTTCATTCTCAATCTCAATTGGCATCACAATAACTGACAATTAGTTTGCGCAAAATATCAGAAAATCGCTGACCACAAAGCAGTCAGAACACAATCTATTTAATTTTTTCCCCTGACCGACGAGCTTCTTATTTTGGATATACACTTAAATACTACCGTTGGCATATGTTTAAAATAAAATGGGTAACCGCTTGTAAAATACCATGGATGCACTTAAATAAGATTCAAACCAGTTTTGTTACCCCGTAGACTTAACAAACCTTGTGGTACACTTTTAATACACACTGCAACTACATTACATATATTTCTTTAATGGATTCTTAGCCAAAGTTTATGGGATGTTGTTTATGATTGGTACAAGTAAAATAAAAAAAAGACATGTAACGGAAAACAACACTCTGCCACACTCAACACTAAAGGTCTACGTAGTTACATATCTGTAGTCGCCGGTGTGTTTGTGTGTGTTAGTATGCCTGTTATTACTGCTGTGTGTGATAAAAGTAGAGGACTGCCTGTGGGGCGGAAGCATAAAGGTGTTTCTTGGCACCTGTGCATGCTTGCAAAGCCGTGATTGTGCTTCTCGTGCCGTAGCTTAGATTTTTAAACTAAACAACTTTTTCCTACTTTCACATATAAAGTAGGAAGTAATTAAAACATGGATACAGCAACAATAAGACAGAGAACATTTTAGTAATTAATAGGAGCAATAAAAATAACATTAAAGCAAATGTTTGTTGGCACCAAGTAATTTTTAATGGAAGTATAAAAAAAGGTAATAAAAAAATAATGAATAACAACTTTTGAGCTGCTATTGAATTAGCATTTAGTTAGTTATGTGCAAATTAAGTTGACTAATATTTTAAGTAAGTTCTTGAGATTCAGAGTAAAAAGCAATAGAGGTTTTAGGGTTTATCATGGCGACGAATTTTGATGTGTCTGCCTGTGATTTTCAGTCTAACGATTGCTGGATAATCGCACATAGCGCGCACGTCGTGCAAATAGCATCTTATTCGATTTTCATTTGCATTGCGGTCATATTTCCTAAATAAAAGCGTTAGCAGCTAAATGAGAGCTTGCCCACAGGTTGATATGCATTCACTTTTTTTCTATTAATATCGTAGTGTTTAGGGACATTCGATTTAAATTTTCCCATATTAAAAGGGGCAGGAAAGACATCAACGAGTTTCCGGGAGTGTGCACTTGCCAATCTATCTCGAAAGGATAAGCTCTTAATGAAGAACGTGTTAAACGTATATAATATGTTTCACTATTATGAACAAGTATCCCAATTTTATTGGAGCCCATTCCGCTGTAGTAACGATAGAACAATGAAACACTACCCACATTGCGTCGGGGTTCCAGTGAGTCAATAGAGTTAAATATCCAACAGTCACCGCTAAATATTCTCTTGTACGCTACAGAGAAGCTTCCAAATAGACACAGATGCACCGGCTTATAGATAAAAGTTGTATTCTTATTTCGGTTGGTAACAGGCACTGCTAATAATAGAGAGATCAGATGAAGTAAAGTATCCCTTAAAGCGTTTTCAAAAACCGAAGCAATTGAGTGCTTCTTTGGCGAAGGGAAAAATGTATTTAGTCCAGGAAAAATCGCACTAGATTTTCATGCCAAGATCATCACGAGGGTCTGAAGTTTTAATATCTATACCGCCCGTAACTACAGATGAAGCAACATAATATGTCGGTGTCTATTCGTAAGCACATGAAAATCGACGCAATTTAGAGATTATCACAAAATCTCGGTTGATCGTATTACAACCTGACAACCCCAATGGTCTTTTACTGAATGTAATCGAATGTTAAATGTTTCTGTCATCTGCAAAAGAATAGATAGGACGAGATGTTCGACACAGAAGGTCGTTTAAAAAAATAATAAATATTGTAGGAGAAAGTGCAAAGCCGTGCGTTACCCCTGAATTTATCTTTACCTCGTATGACGAAACGCCATGTATAACAGCTCGTATAGTGTGATTCACAAGAAAGCTTTATATGAATCGCGAGAGAACCTTACTCACACTCCATCAAGAACAATCAATTCTCAGTTCAGGCCCGTCAAAACCTCCTCGGAAATTCTAAAAACTTTGCTATTTCTTTTTTTGCTGGGGTCACGCAGAACGAAGTCTCTTTTTAGACAAGGTAACTGGTTTATTTGTAGCCTTAACAAAGCCTACACAGGCTATAATTCAAGGTGAGTATCGAAGTATAAAATAATAACTATCGGCTTTTTAAGCTTATTGGCCACTGGTATCCAAAGTCCGCATACAAGCAACTACTCTCCCCTTTGTTATGAATCCTTCGGCGCATGCTATCCCACCATGGACAAGGAAAATGTTTTTGAAGTTTACTTTCATTTTCCGGACGCGTATTGTCAGTAGTGTACTTTCGTTAGCTAACACCAGGCTCACTTCTCATTACTTCTACTGCTACTGTCTACTTGTCAATATACAATCCCACATAGCATGTCATGTGCAAATGGAAATATAAAAACACTAACCATATTAATATCATATTTATTATTGTCACGGCAATCTAAAACAGCAAGACTAACAACAACATCATCATTGACATTAAAAATTTAGACATGTCTGTCAGGAAGTGTCGCTATTTTGTCAAGCCAACAACACATTAGGGAAAATTATTTATTATTGATTTGCAATTTATAAAGAAATTATTACTGAAAAAAATCGAATGAAAAAACTTGCACTTTTTTCATAACGAGAACTAGAGAAATGCTGACATATTGAGGAAGTTCAAAAGATAACAGACCTGTCATTCTTTAAGAACAAACGAACACAAATGTGGACAAATGTATTCAAGAAAATCTTTATAGAAGAATTGACGTACAGTCAAGAGAAAAAGTGTACATACACACGAAAAAATATCGTCAATTTATAAATAAAATAAAATAATATAGATAAGGAAAGCATTAAAAATGCGCAAAATATTTTAAATTACGTAAATGGCAAAAAGCCCAACTTGCTGTAACTGATCCACGATTTGATGCATTCTGGGCACTGATGCCACCAAATTTGAGGTTGGTATTTTGGCGTATTAGTTTTAAGTCATAAATTCATAACTTCCTGCCAGCTTTATTAATAAATGTCGTAATGTTGTATCAACTACTGACTGGAGTGGTGAATTCTGTTGTTCTGGATAAAGAAGACAATTTCAGACGTATCCAATATCATTGTGATCATTATCTTGTGTGAAAATCCAATGTTTTTTTGACATTTATTTTTATTGCGACATCCATTAAGATCAACTTGTGATGGAGGTATAGCAAAGTATGGAAACATCCAGTGTTTTCGGTCAACTCCAACATTTTGAATCGGGCGTCATTTCCGAAAATGTGTTTTCTACGCATCGGTTTTTCAGTTTTAAAATCAAAACTAAAGATACTTTATCTACCAGTAGTATTTTTTTATTTCAAAATCTAGTTCTTGTTACTTTATTCTTCACAATTTAATTTCTCATATGAGATTTTGTAATGACTGCACTGACAGAAAACAATTCTCATTTAGTTAATGATGCTTTTCAAGAAACATAGCTAAAGGTGTGCGGATGATCTGGCTCAAGAACTGTACATGTGTTGTCTTTCATGACATCCTATGTCAAATCTTATACCGGCTTTATGGAGTCTAACGTTTTCACCGTCTTTATGATTTTCCCCGGGACAGGTGCAATGAAGCACTTTGCTTGCTTGAGACCCGTACAACTAGTTTTCCCAAAAGTATATCTGCTAGTTATTCCAAAGAAAAGTCTCGGTTCTACGAAGATACGTTGGGCTCATTGTCCTCATGGACAGACACACATGTAATTTTATGACGAGTATCTAGTTTATTTAGAGAATTAATGCATTCCATGACAACCCATGATGGTCCTATATTAGGTAGGATCTAAAGGAAATAATAATGTCAATACCTGACCTGAGTTCATATGATAATAAGGCATTGAGTGCTGCCTGGCCTGCCGCACCAGTGTTGGCGTTTTCCTATTTCGCGACGACAGTAAACAATATCTGATCGGCATTGATCTGCTACCCACTTTGCGTCAACCATTGGTCTCTCCTATAAAAGATCTTATAGATCGTGTGCCACCCTAATCATAGATATGTAACGCAGGCCGAGTAATGTGATGCCACGCCGACATTGTTTTCGAATAACTACGAACCAATGATGCCACAGGCCCAAATAGCAAATTTTTGCGCATGCCCTTTCAACTGGTGAGCTGCGTGCGGGCAGGCGTCATACCATCAATCGTGTTACTTGTCAATGTGCACAATGTGGCATCAGAGAATCAAACAATTAGAAAAGTGGCGTCAAAACATGATCGCCACAGATAATATTCGCTAGAATATTAGCAACTTTATAGCTTTTTACGATTCAATCATAAATATTCAAATGCTTTATAAAGAAAATAATTTTAGATATTTAAGCTACCCGTGCTCCCTACCAAACCCCAATTTTAAAATATTTTAATTTAAGAAAAATATGCCCGACATCAGTTGTGTTCCACATCCTATTTTTCCTTTCTTTTACCTTTTACAGCACCAAGAATTTATTAATTCATGTCACAAAAAAGGCGGGTGAGGGATTTTTACTCAAAGAATAAAAAAATTTGGCTGCTTTTAACATTTTCCATTTCCATTTTGTAAAAGCAAATTTATGGTAAAACTTT
This sequence comes from Phania funesta, assembly GCA_963932375.1. Classification (NCBI taxonomy): domain Eukaryota; kingdom Metazoa; phylum Arthropoda; class Insecta; order Diptera; family Tachinidae; genus Phania; species Phania funesta. Next base: position 9,943,515 of record OZ010652.1, read on the forward strand.
TTATTTTTGTTCGCGATGATCATCAACATCATCACCTCTATCAGTGCTTAAGATGCAGTAGTTGCCTGTAGGCGGTTTGGCTGGGTGTGTTTTCTTGTTATCTGCTGTAAACTGCAAGATGGTGAAATGAAAAATTTTCAGAATACGAGTAAAAAGTGACCAACTAAATTTTTAATTCAAATCGTCTAAATGACTACAAAGTATAAATTCGCATTTTTTAAAAATTTTTGTTTAGTCTTTAAAAATTGGTCCAGGCTTTGTTTTTGTGATACCTCCGAAAAGAGGTCCTTATTGGTCATATTTTGTTTATTGCTGCTTTCTCAGAATTTCTTCCGCTAGTTTTTCATTCATTTATTTATTTGCTTTTCGATGTGAATTGAAGTATTTTTATATTTAAGTTGTTCAAGTGTTGCAAACAACAGGAGCGTGTATACAGGAATGTGCATCTTTTCGAGCAGTCATAAGAAGAGTGAAAAATTAAAATGTATACCTACCCTACCCTACCCTTCTATAACGCACTAACACATCCATGTACTCGCACCCAGTGTCAAGCTACCAGCTCTTTTTTCACAACGTGAAAATAACGACAGTTACGCCAATTTTTAATGGAATGACGGAGGAAAAAGTTAAAAAACTGAAACTTAAATAAAAGTAAGTAAAAATAGAGCAGTGACCAGTACGTAGGATATACGTGTGTAGGAGAGCGTAATATTTATATCAGGGTATCTGAATAACACTTAAGTGGTTTCTGGGGGAAATCGCCAGGTTAAACAAGTACAGCGGACAATAATGTGTAACATATGCAAATGCATGTGTATGTGTGCGTGTTTTAAATTGTGATTGGTTATTTATATCCCTCCTTATGCGTTAATATTCCAACCAAACAAACAAAAATTTGCAGCAGCAACATCAACTAAAAAATCGAACTGAAAACGCATTAAAAATATTGAAAACAAATATCGTTTGCAAACGAGAATAAAAACCATTTTTTTATCGAAATCATGGGAATGATTTTGGACATTTATACTCAAAGAGCCTTCTGGGATCAGAGAAATAATGAATTCATGAATCAGATTAATTGACTGTGAATATATTGCTATTGTTCAAAGCCCTGATAACCACATAAGAAGCAACGGGTCGAAGTTTTTCCTGCAAACAGTACGAAATTTAAAAACTTTCGAATCAGTTAGCATCGATATATATTTCAAATAAAGTGGTTAATGGGTTGTAAAATATCGTCGACCGTCTTCGGCTATATTAAAGCATATTGCAGTGTTGAAAAGAGTAAAAATAAGGATTTCATGAACCTTAATTAAACTACACATTTCTTTATTAAGCAAAACAAAGTTTATAATTTTTAAAATTATGGTTGTTAATACCTTTATGCTCTTAACACAAACATCCTGAAATGGTTCATGAACTCGTATGAAAATTCAACTCCCACAAAGATACAAACAAAAGAAAAAATGATCAAAACGAAAATCACCGGCTACCAAATGCGAGTGCGACTGCGGTATTCAGGCATTTCGGGATTCAAATCAGGGTTTTATAGGAATTTAATTTTTATTTTTCTTTAAAGTGTTTTCAATTTTTATTATACTCGTACGTTTGAAAATGATTAAAATAAATGTTCAGTGCAGACATCAGAAACACATTCAACATTAATTTGACTGCGTTGATAGGATAGTATTTTTGCCTGAAATATAAAAATATTAAAACACAGGTAACGCAAAGAAACAAAAAAGGAGATAAAACAATTATAAGGACATATGCTTGCTGATTACTATTTATGGTTTATTATGATGGAAGGACAGTCGTGTATTAAAGTACGATAAATACCCATGTGCTCATATCAATTTCATCTCTTTTTTACAACATGGAATTTGAGCTTCAATCCAATATTATTTTTATTTGCGTATTCAAACACACACATATGAAGAGATGGGTAAGAGGAGAACCACATTTAATTGAAATTCTATCATGGTTATTGTTTTTAAGACGGTGAAACTTAAACAAAAACATTCGAAGGAAAAGTGTAATAGCAATAAAGAGAAAAGATGAATTATTAAAAAATTTACTTAAGCTGCTCACTTGTCAAGCCCTGTGGAGAGCAGCTGGAAGCACTGACGCATAATAAGGCCAGCAGTTTCGTTGTTTTTGTTAACCAAAAATAAAAGGAAACCGCGTTAAGAAACAATCATTTCAAAAAGGGTTTCAATGGACTGTCGTGTGCATGATGAATGAAAAATATAAAATATCAATGATACGCACCATGTTAAAATTCTCATAAGAGATGTCGATGTAAAGGGCTATTAATAAGCGCGGATCAATGCTGTTTTAGCAGTGCCTGTGATTTTTATTATTATAAATTAGTGACACCAAGCCACCATAGCAACTCACACCATTAAGCTGCCCTTCCAATAACACTTTATTATCAAAGTTAGTATTCGCTAGTACATTAAGCAGACTCAGCATCCAAATTTCACTTTCCAAGACTTGGTAGCCAATGTCGATGCAACCTGCTTGGTAAATAATCAGGCGACACCTGTTAGTTAAAGGATTGGGTCTCTAATTTTTGCCGATTTTTAACTTGCTTATCTTTACGCAGAGCCTTGTATCTGCTTCTGTAACAGATTTACCTGACCCAAGAATTCAAGCTAATGACTGCAGAGAACGCAGTTTGTTATAAGAGTGCTAATTGGATCGTTTGGCAGAGGACCCTGGGTTTGGCAGATAAACTATCTGTAGGAACAAAGCGCATTGTTGGATGAATAGCTGTGTCAACTCCAACCCAGACGAGGTTCACCAGCTGGCAATTCATTTACGAAAAATTTACTAATTGCTTCAAACTTTTGCCAAAAAAGAGTGAGTGGGGCCATCGCCGTGAACGGAGCCACAGATCAGCTATAAGCAATGTGTTTTGACCCGGACAAATCACTATGAACATATAATTCCAGCACGACAACCACACAATGAACGCCAGAGTGGATACTCCAAGTGAACGATATCTAAGAATGTCGCTCGTGAAGGTTATGTGTATTTGACACCAAGATTGGCAATTGCACCGCGTTTTTTTACTGTAGGGAAACAAGTCGATGGTTCCCTAGTCATCAAACGAGTCACAGAGCCCACCGCACAAATTTACTCGAATTTATGTGGTAGTCATCTCAATTTATTCCTCTTCGAACCGTGGCACCTAAAGTCAACAACGCTAAGGAAACCAATGTAAATTAGCCTTCCTTTTCACTTCCTACACAGCTTACACCAGTATAATAACGCCAATCACCACCTTCAGGCTCACCCACCTGTTGAGCAAAAACTCAATTGTTTATTGTTCCCAAAGTCAATATAAATCGACTTAACAACTCTTAATAGAAAAACACTCCAAACAACAAGCGATACCATGTTTTTGTTATTGAAAACTAATTGGTAAACAAAAACGTATTATTAATCAAGTGTCAAAAGAAAATTGACAACACGGTACAAGAAAAACTTTTCGCATAAAAGTCCTTGAAATGAACACCAGCCAACGATTGTGAAATATTTTAGAGAAGAAAAAATTTAATAAAAAAAAGTTCATAAATCGTAGAGCACATTTTTTTTACTCTTTTTTTTTACTCTCTACATTATTTTTATAAAAACAAATGTACACATATATATACATTTTCCAAACGCCGTTAAGTTTTCAAGGATTAAAGGACTAGAAATAAAAATTAAAAAGTGGAATTGGAAGTTTTTCAAAGAGTTTCTCTCTTTAAAAGTTATTTTTTGACCGGTTGTTTTTGCTTGAATGTTGATCTATTAAAACTAAAAACAGACGTCAATGTTTAGGTAAAGTTCTAGTATTGACATGTGCGATTAAATTAATTATAGCGGAAATTTTGTTACCAACAGCTTTAACTTTAAATCCCTTGGTTTGATTTATTTACATTGGAGAGTCAAACAGAAAACCCCCGAAAAAAAGTTATTAAAAGTCATCCGAACCGGTTTTAGATAATATTTCTGCAGACAAGTTTGAAGCCTAAAAAGATACAATTATGAACGCTACAGACAGATATTTACAAATTTTCAACGTTTGCTATTGGACAATGAAAATAATTCCACTACCAACGCCCCTATGCGCATTAATATACGTAACAATTTTAGGGCCATTGCTGCATGAGCGTTGTACCCAATCCTTGGTCCTTGGAGCTATCTAATCTCCTGTTATCAGTATTTATTTTATATACAGCTTAGGTTTCAATGCCAAGAGAGTTCGAAAATTTCAGGGGAATGTCAATTCTAGAATCACAAATATTATAATGAATGGGTTCATAGAAAGCTGCGTAGCATTTGTGTGTATCATTACCTGAGAGTTCGTTTAGCAGCGTGACATGATGTACCACTAAAAATCTCTTATATTTTTTTTAGCTGTAAAAAAAACTAATCCTTGCATATTGGTCGAAATTCGACAACCGTAAATGTGGTTAAGAAAATTAGAAAATTAACTAAACGTATAAATGAGAAAAAAACATTTGCATAAACCTTTTGTGCCAGACTTAGCTACGCCAACAACCACCACCAATTTATTTTTCAACTTGAAGCCCTACATACAAGTACATACATTGAGTATTATTTGTGCTAGTATTAGTGGCATCTTTAACCCTTATAGCTGCTAAAACATTAAACAAATTCTTATAAAAATAAAACTTGTACACATCTACATATCCTTCAAAATTTTATAATTTTTGGTAAAATGGGCGAGAGTAAAATGGATAGCAACATATAAAATCCTGTATATTTTTGGTTGAAGTACACAAGATGACAAAAGTCATTGCTACTTTAATTCTTCAACGTTTCAATAACTGTTATGCTCACAAATTTATACAAAAAATTTTGAATTATCCGTCAATACAAGAGAATGTGAGTCAATATTATAAAGAGTCTCGTAACTGCCAGCATCCTAAATTAAGGATGTAAAAATAAAATAAATCAAAAAAAATTCAAAAAGGTTTAGTGAACCCTTCTGTCTGGTAACCAGCAATAAAGTCAGAGCTAGAAAAATCAGGAATGTTATATCCGACTTTCTAAAGATTATTTAATCTAAAAAAACAGGTAAACTAAATAACACTGTCAGGACGTTTTACCGAACCATACAAAAAACTTCATGCTGGCAACAATTAAAGCACCTGCTAAACGTTTTCGTGAAGAGACAATTTATTTGTTTTAATTCAAACATTTCCTTTGATAACCAATTTTAAATATATAAAAAATATCACTATGAAAAAATGCTGACAAACCAGTCCCCAATGCAATTGAAAACAATATCTAAAACCAATTCCCAAAGATTATTACGAAAAGCAGAATAGATGAAAAACTTTTAATACAATTTCTATTGTCATCTTTTTATTAAACTTTTAATGCAGGCTGGGTGAAAAACTCAAAAAATATATATAAAACTAGCAGAAAGTAAAATGCGAAAAATATAAATTCTAGAAAAACACACACGTTGAGCGTAAAACTCCTTCTACACTCAACTTAAAAGGCAGAGCTCTGAATTATGGAGAGTGGTTTGTAGGTCGGTCAGAGCAGCAAAAAAAATCAAATTAAACAAAGTTTAACAAAGAAATCGTTTATTTTTTTTTTTTGGGCAAAATAATACAAAATAAATAAATGCTGACATTTGCACACATTGTTACAGTGACTAGACGATATGTATGAGTGGTTGTGTGTGTATGTTTGTGTGTGTGTGTTTATTTGCGGGTTTGTGTATTTTAAGTAGTTTTCTAAAGAACTAAACAAACACTACATTGCATTCTTTTCTGCTTTCATTCTCTGTTAAAACCATTCAAATGAATTATGTTGGTATGGGTAGGAAAAAACATATTACTCTCTCTCCCTCTCTTTCAATCACTGATCTTATACGTGAGTGAATTGAATTAAAATACATTTAAACTATAAGTTATAAGTCAATATTATTTTTTTTCATTACTGTTTTTCAAAAATTTTTCTTTTCTTCTATTTATTTTTCTTTCTTCTTCTTCATTTGTTTTACAGAGTGGGCGAAAATGGTCAATGGGATCAAGTGCCGCAAATACAAACAAAGTCGAATGTGACATCTCATCAAGTAACTGGACTCATACCATTTACAGTGTATAGTTTTCGTTTGAAAGCAGTTAATAAATTGGGCATAAGTCCACCCTCCAAAGAATCCTACTACATAGTGACCTTGCGTGAGGGTAAGTATTGTAGCCACATTTACTAACAACGACATTAAAAAGAAAACAATTTTGTGATGAAAAAAAACACTTAAAAAACCTAAGAAGCCTTTTTCTTCAGTTTTGTTTACAAAACGAAAAGAAAAACTTTACCATTCCATCATGTACTTTTACATCTGCCTTTAGTAACTTATTAATTAATTCTATAACTACCTGCTTGTGTATTAATATCACACCTGACATAAGCAGGCAAAGAAAACAGACAAACTCGTAAAGTAAATGGAATAAAGTGGGAAGAAATAAATCTTAAACAACTTTCAAATAACACAGCACGACAAAGTTTATTTTTTTACAGCATTCATCAGAAAACCTTTTACAGAGGAACAAAAACTTTAATCACAGTCAAATAAAAACGGAAATGGAATAAAAATTAAAAGTTTTAAAAGAAATTTTCCCCCTAACAGGCAACACAAATGGCATTAAGACATTTTTATTACATCAAGTAATAGCAGGAATGTAAGTAATGTATATTACTACACTGGGCTCGTAAACAACTATCTTAAGCCTTTTGAAAGTTTATTACATCCCATCATTTCTCGTCATATATTCATGCTCATCTTCATTAAGAGCTGGGTGTGTCGCGCTCAATAGAGCATTCCGCCCTAGCATTATTTTCTATTTAAATTATACGTAAACATCAAAGAACATGTAAGAACAAGTGTTTATTATAATCTCCCCTATTAGTGTCTTATATAGTCTTTTAGACCAATGCAGGTCCCATATAGACACATTGACATATGTATGTAGCCTTAATTTGTTGGAAGTCTTAAAAGGAACTTCACATTTTTTAATATTTGCAAAGAAAATAAATAAAAAAAATTAAATGCCCTTGGAAAAATATACAGTTTAAAATTAGCTCTTCTTCCAAGAAAAATACTATCTTTTTAACGGTACTCTGCAAAAAGAAGTACGTGCTTAAAAAGGTATCTTCTTAAATGTTTCTTTTAAAAACTGCGTTTTAAAAACAAAACGCTTTAAAAAAAGTAAATAAAAAAGAGAACTTTACGGAAAACTGCCCCTTGATGGGTTTCCTGGTGAAAAACATTTTTTGCAATTTTAATAAAAGTACTTTTATAAAAAGTACTTTTCTAAAAAAATACTTTTTTAAACAGTACTTTCCTTTAAAGTACTTTTCCAAAAAAGAACTTTTCTTATAAAATACTTTTCCACAAAAGAACTTTTCTAAACAAGTATCTTTTCAAAGAAAAGTATATTTTAACAAAGTACCTTTTCGAATCATATTGTAAAGAAATTTTTGTTTCAAGTCTATGCAAAAAGTATATATTTATAAACGTACCTTGGTAAAAAAAAAGACCCCTCGTTGAAATGATAGCCTCTATGATGCAGCTCGCGGAGTAGCTGTAAAGAAAAGTGTTTTTTTTAGGAATTGTATTTACAAAATGCCAATTTCAATATTTAGTAACTTTTTGATACAAAATCTTTTTAAAAGTGTCCCGTTCTGAATAAAATATTAAAAATGTTTAATAAAACATCTGGTTAAATATATAACTTTCTGTCGAGTCTTAAAGTATCTTTAAAAATAAATTCATTTAGAAAAGTTGTATCTAAAGAAAAGTACTTTTTTGCAAATCAACAATAACCAATAATAATTTTCTAAAAGTACTTTTAAAAAGCAGATATGAAATAAGCTACAAAATTGTATGATTTTAAATCTCGAAGAAAATACTTTCTAAAACCCTTCTATAGACCTTTTGAGATAAGGAGCATGGGAGAATTGTCTTTGTCAAAAAGTATTTTTTACTTCTTTAAAATGTACTCTTAATATTAATATCTTGGTAGTAATAATTTGTATAGTGGCTTTTGTTCTAAAAGTACCTTCTTAAAACCTCCAAGATTGTTATTAAAAGGACTTAGATTGGATGGAAAAGAGGAACTGGTGCCATTATGCCTGTACACGTGCCATGAATCCAGTGATACGGCTTGTTGTGCGCTCTCAATTAAGGACAGAAATTTGGGGATATATTAAAGCTCAGAGAAAAGTTCATGAGAATCCTTCGGCCAACGCCTCTTATATCTGGTGAGGCTTCAAATGTAAAATAATGGGCTCTTATTTGTGCGAAAGCTAAGCGGTGCCAGAGAAAATGTTAATTGGTTTTAAAGTCCTAATTTCCTATTGAAATTATTCGGAGCTGATGTATTTGTAATCTTACTATGTTCCTTCTTGTTTACTTCCACAATCTCTTCGTTTTATCTGGGTTTGGGCCATATAAGACTCTAATAATTTGTCCACCTTTTCGTTTTTATCATAATACTATATGGGTCATTTGAAAAGAAGAAACGTTACAAAAAGTAGCTTTCCATAAAATAGTGACCTTCCCTGGCTACTTTTTCCAACACAGTTTCTTGACACATCCCTATATTTGCCACTCTAGTCATAGTTAAGTGTTGCTATTTTTTTACTTTTTATCTGCAACCATAAACAGCACCTTAAAAGCAAAACATTAAGCAGGAGTACAAGTGATTAAAAAATAATGTTTCTATTACCATTCGAAATTTTTAACACCTCCACAGCACAAATAGTTTTTGTACACTTGTTAGTTTGCCTTAAGTTATACTACAATTACCAACAGATGGGCAGCAAATAAAATATAAACTTATAAAATACATATTATTGCTCTTGCAGCACTATAGTCGTAACTATTGCATTTTACTCACACTGTAATGTTTTAATAGCTGGTTAATCATTATTTGGCAACATGTTATTGCTTGAATATATATCGTTGGGCAAAAAACGTGTTGCCTATTTTGCGGAGCAGCTCATTTGACGCAAACACTTTTCCTTGCAGAAAAATAAATACTTAATTATGGAGCTATAAAGCAGACAACAACGGAGCTCAAGTATATTGAGAGAGTAATGTATTTTAGGTTACAGTACTATATCGACACCTAAAACGTAAAACTTCAACATGTCTTTGGAGGAAGAGAAATCACGTTAAAAAAAGGAATTTAATTGCAAATTTCGTACGTTCATATTCATGACATTTATACTTTTTTTGGCGCTATCAGGCGGCATCGTCACTGATTTTCACGGTCCAACACCCTAGGAATTATCTTTCAAAATTGACCCGTCCACCCCTTTATCAGCTTTGGATTATTCCCAAGGCCAAATTAAATTGGAGCTTCTTCAGACCTCTTCGCATTATTATTCATCTCTGTAATGGTGAATGGACAATCCAAACAGCCTCTTGGCCACGCATCTCTAGCGTATGATATAACACCGTAGATTAGGGATTTGTCATAAGAGAGTGTTAACTTCTCTCCGCTGGACTTATTTAGTCAAACTCCTTGCAGAGCCATGAACCTGTTACCGGAGGCCACCACGTGGAGATATTATTGAGAACTTCTGACAGTGCCCACAGTTACGGCAAGCCATATCTTTGTGAGCCTCCCAGCTGACGTCGCTAAATACCATCGCATTTTAAACATCTTTTATTCTCTTTCACTTTACAAGAACTTGGAATAACTTAAAAGTGTTTTTTGTCATTATAAATCTGCAAGGGTGATAATTTTAATTTTAAGAAAAATCTTGACATATTTTTAGTATCCGTGATTTTTTTTTTTTTACGAAAGCCAAGGTACATGGCGGCTAAATAAAAACTAAATCAAAAATCAAATTTTTGATAAGCATATTTTTTTATGTTAGGCCGTTTACATTTCAGCTGACGTTATAAAGTTTTCAAATTTACATTGGTGGCTATACATGGACTAACTTTCGGCAGGTTTCCATTTTATTTTTTGTGTACGTATGTGGCAAGGGGCAATGCAAAAACAACCAACCAACTTTTATAGGGAAAAATTTGATATGCAACTATGACAACACAAAAAGGCAGTTCACAGTGGGCCCATATCATGGAAAATTGCTGCTATTTGCTTTATTTGCGAAAAATTTATATTTTTATCTTATAAGCTCTGGCCTGATTAAAATGCCTGAATAGTTATAAAATAATTATTCGATCAATAATTTCTTATTGTTTACATATGAGTCTTCACTGTTAAGTGTTTATCATAACATTGTAAATATGCAACTAAATATAAATATTATAACTCGATTTCTGGCTATATATGTTACACAGTCTTTGCCGGGTACACGCAAAGAAACAAAGCATGATTAAGTTAACCATACGCTAAGTCCCTATTTCTGTATTCCTTGCGATATAATCCTTTAGAAAACCACTAAATTTTGAAACTATTATTGAGTTAATTTATTAAAATTGTTCAAGCTTGAAGGCCCTTTTTTATATGTTTGTTTGTTATTGCTATTTCCTGATGATGCTACACAATGGAGTAGCGAAATATCGAAGAATAAAAATATAATTTAAAAAAAAGAAGGTCAAGAATAGCTATAATTTTATTATTGAGTTATTGTTATACAAATTGGTAATAACATGGCTGTAATTAAATCATATTATTATTGTAGATAGCAATAGTATGGCTTTGTAACGATAGAAAACCCTTTAGCCAAGTTCGAGAAGAATATTATTTTTGAAAGCACGCATACATAGTATGATTGGTTCTTAGTCGTATTTTGAGTAACCACAAACAAATTACAATTCTGTTTAGGGGTTTTGTTTTATTGCGAGAATTACTATAAAATGTTTAGATACTGAAAATACTTTGGTTGCGGTTAGAATTGTAGTAAAAATTATATTGTTGAACTTAATCATATTGCAATCATTTATGTAATCATGTAAATAGGAACTTGTTTATCGCCACTAAAGTATTTAAAATATATACAAATGACCATAATTTACTATTGTAGAGAACATAATATTTTTGTCATGACCATGCCACAACCATGTTTTTTTTCTTGGCGTGTAATTTTTCTGTGTAGCCAGCTCTTGTTCGGACATAATGATGGAGACCCTACTTTTCAATGATCATTAGTGATAATATAATGATTAAAATAGAGTGACTATAAAAAGGAACAGATACGATGCACAAGTAATATTTTTGATGTGACCTTCCAATAGAATGATTTAAGAGCATTTAAGCCAAACTAAGTCTTGGAAGCCGGTAAATTTGTCTCATGTTGGTTGCATCTGTTATGCAATGGAGCTCCCTGCTTCTTGTAGCTTCAAAATAAATTGGCAAGACTTACGGTTTTAATTCAGTTAAATATAATTTAAAGTTATTGAAATATTATGCAATTTATGAAGAAGACTTTTTAAATCTGGTTTAAAGCTTGAGCAAAGTTAAGGCTGGACCATTTAATGTTTGGAATTTGCATTGATTATTACACAAAACGAAAGAATATATTTTTTCATATATATGGTTTTAATAATAAACACAACATAATTCAAATGACTGCCAAGATCTTTAGTTACGTATTTCAAACCTTCTAAATGGTAAGCGTAAGGATAGCCCTCCACGGCTTACCATACCAAACGGGCTTGAAGCTCAGTTCCTAGGCGATCAACTGACATCAGTATTTATGCTGATTTGCGAAGAATGATGCCACGATGTCAAAATCTGCAACAAATTGCCTACTGCTTTTGGATACGCCGAGTTCTTCACAATGACGTTTCTACCTTCTGAGACCCTAGTTTGACAATTTTACTTACTGACATTGTCTCCGATATGGAAATGGGCTTCATCGGATGACATACTACAGCGTCAGGCGTGGCTTTCATTTAAATAATGTTGCGTTTCATTACAAAGGGCAAAGGTTTAATCTTGTGTAAAAATATTCGTTACTTTCTTTTTTATAGCCGATTTAAATTTCAACCGTTAGACTGACCACCCTCCCTCTACTTTGCTGAACTCACAAGAGCGTTATGATGAAAACCTTTAAACCGTAACAAAACCAATATTTCTTCTTCGCCACATTTTAAACCACTTTGTCAGAATTTATTGAGTTAATATTCAAAGTACTCTAGCTGAAACAAACCATTAAATATTTTTCAAGTTAAAATATCTGAACGGAATTTTAAGCGAAATAGAGTTTCTTTGGTATGAGTAATCGTTAGCTTTAAATAATCTGCTCACAGCCAATCATCACTCTGTTGGCGAGAATATTAGAGCGATATAATTAAAAGCATTAGCCGGCTATTAAAAGGCCAACTTTATCACGAGGAAAATATTACAAGCAAAGACATTAAATCACACTGAGGAGAAAAGCGATGTTTTCTTTTTTAAAAAAGTGAAAATGTTTAGAACAAAATATGTTGACTCTAAAAGAAAATGTTTGGGAACACTTTGGCTGGGAAGAAGCAAAGATGTCTGTTTGTTTAAAAGAAACCCCAAAGCCTCAAGTAAGCGACAAAGCCGGAAGGACTAGAAGAGATTTATAGCCGAATTCTATAGAAGATATCAGCCCTAATGCTATCGATTATGAAAACCCAGTGATGAGAAATGAGGTCGGCAATTACTTGTCGTCAACAAGACGTTGCTACAGCCGAAAGTAAATGTTAATACTGGTGCGGGGAGGGTATGTAGTATTATGTCTTTATATAATTTAAATAATTTAGAAATATTTAAATAATTACCACTGTATAATTTAACCTCGTGTGAAGGCAATAACATTAAAAAACTTATCTGATATAGAGAAATCTACAATGTTTGCCAATTTAACAACGAAATTACACATACCACATTCTCTCTTTCTCTCTCACTCTGTCTGCCTTTATACAAACCAACATTTTGAAATTAAAACCGTAAAGTTCTCATAATCAAAAGCATGTGTAACTTCAAAAGTAGCTACGTGTGTGTGTTATTCCCACATACAAACATATGTATTTTAAAACCACGGCGTATGTACTAGAGTTTGGCACAACACTGTGAATGTGTTAAAAGAAAGAAAGGCTGCAACGCAAAAGTTGTAAAAATAGATATTTGAATTTTAACAAAATGTAAGCAAAACTTACAACGTTTTCGATTAACACGAATCGCTTCACACACATCTGACACACATACAACCATCAATTAAACATGGCACTATTATACATCGAAATATTGGTGCTGGATTGAAATTGATTAAACGTAGGTTGATCCACATTTTAAAAGTTACTAACTATTACATTTATTTAAAGCACAAGTGAAATTAAGTCAAACTTCTTCATTGTTTAAATAATTCACTGCTAGAACTTTAAAGTGAAAACCTCAAATTATTGCAACGATATAATTTTTTATGAAGTAATAAAACTAAAAAAGCAGGTAGGAAAAATAGAATAGTACATAAAGATATTTCCAATGGATGTGCCCTGAGGTTTCCATGGAATAATCCAAGCTGAGCGTGACGTATCAACGAACTTATTTTTTGTTTGTTTGAACGGCTCATATATGCCATTATGTAGGGAATAATTCGTCCTTTAAATTTGCGCTACTGGTTAGAATGGATTGCGAGAGGTATATCGTTTTTATTGTATGAATCGTGACAAATTTTACCGACAGTTATTGTTCTGTTACCTCTGAGGGTATAAAACCCCATAAAAATGTAGCAGAGTATAGCCGCTCTTCTTGGCCAATTCCATCAACTCCATCAGTGACACTAATATCCACAAAACGTGCACGTAACGACGTTCGTTCAATTCGGACAAAAAGCAACGGTTAATCATTGATCATTATCGCCTTTGACGGTGGTACTCTCCACAACGTTGTTTTCTGAAGCCGCAGCTGCTTGTTTTGTGTTTAGTTTGGTTCGCCAATTCGTCATGAATAGATCCTGCAAATTGAGCAGATTTTTACGAAAAACATGATTCAGTTCGAGTAACTTGTCGCGCTGTTTGTGCATTTTTCGGAGGGCACGATTTTGCAGAAGATCAAATAATTCGATTAATCATAGATCGTTTCCCACCATTACCATATGGGCCAACACGCATGCCGATAAACGATGTACAGTACGTAAGAAGGAATATGTTACTGCTGTAGTGCGTAGTGTCGAGGAAATTCCAATTGAGTCCATTCGGAATCAAGCAAATATTAAAGTAGCATAACCATAGGTCACGTCTTAAATTTGGTGAATGGGCTCAAAACCAAATTGCTGTTTATTCGAATTTTACAATAGAATTTAGTTAAGCGATCAAGCTCATGTTTTGTTGAACGGAAACACCAATAACTCTTGCATTTGAATCCATAAGTAACTGTTTGGTGTGATTAATGGGTCCGTAATTCTTCTAAGACTATGTTGGTCAGAACCCTACAGTTAATGGTAAACGCTACAGGGGCATGATCATTGTTTTTTTGTACCACAATTGAATGTTCTTAATAGGAAGGAGCAAATAATTTATTTAAGGAAACGTTTGATAACCAAATGAATTCCCGAAATGGACCCGCGAGTTAACACTGCTGAACTAAGTGAAGTCTCTGGTATACGTCGATAAGGTACAGACGATAGACGCCTCGAAAGACAATACAACCGCCATTGCTGCAAAAATTGGTCGAAAAATGGACATCCTGATTGGACTTCCTCCGCGCTTGTCGAGTTGGCCATATGCTGGCGATCATATTAAAATATAAAATTTCATTTGATTTAAAATTGTTCAATACAACTTCCTTCGATTTATCAAACAATCTGATGCCTTACATTGAAACTACCATTTGAACTAGTTTCAATAAATTTGTAAAATCTACAACGTGCAGATACTACCGCATACAGTAAAAAAATATAAAAGATAAATAAAAGACAATCAGATACAAAGTCAGGTTAATATACTACATCACACATGAGATGATGTTGTATAGTCCGGGGCATTCGTTAGCTCGCATATCGAATATTTTTTTTAATTGTTAAGTAATTTCAATGTTTAGGCATGAGTTCGTTTTTTCTTTCTATTCAGAAAGAGAATTATTTATTTAATATGGACAACCTTTTTTGAAAACAGTAAAAGTTTTAATTCTATTAGACATCTAGCTGAATGGAATGCATTTTCTATGCCGCTACGCACGTTATCAATATTCTTCGTGTCTTATCTACAAATTGTGTGTCTAAAGAACTTCTATTTATATCAACATTTAAGACAAATGGAATACGAGTACGAGCAATTTCTCAATTTTGAATTTTCCATATTATAGTCTTTTCCTTGGTTGAGAATGAAGTTTTACAACACTCTAACTTTTCTGT
Organism: Phania funesta; assembly: GCA_963932375.1. Taxonomy (NCBI): domain Eukaryota; kingdom Metazoa; phylum Arthropoda; class Insecta; order Diptera; family Tachinidae; genus Phania; species Phania funesta. The sequence goes on from OZ010652.1 coordinate 9,958,851, forward strand.
TATTGAAATCTAGGTTACCATATGCAATTTTGCTTTTAGCCAACCATTGGTTGGCAATGAAAGCATTGTATGTATTTTTCCAGTTTCATCCTGGATCTATTTTAGTATCCAATTAATTATGATGAAGGAAACATTTTTATATATTATTATGTATATAAATTTCTCGCCGTGCCCAGCGTGTTGTAAAACTTCATTCTCAACCAAGGAAAAGACTATGATATGGAAAATTCAAAATTGAGAAATTGCTCGTACTCGTATTCCATTTGTCTTAAATGTTGATATAAATAGAAGTTCTTTAGACACACAATTTGTAGATAAGACACGAAGAATGTTGATAACGTGCGTAGCGGCATAGAAAATGCATTCCATTCAGCTAGATGTCTAATAGAATTAAAACTTTTACTGTTTTCAAAAAAGGTTGTCCATATTAAATAAATAATTCTCTTTCTGAATAGAAAGAAAAAACGAACTCATGCCTAAACATTGAAATTACTTAACAATTAATAATATTTGTAGTTCGGAAAAACAATAAAGGAATATTTTTTTTTTACTGAACAGGTTTCCCATAAGCACTAATCAATATTGCTATTTTTGTACGATTAAAGTGCTTGCGAATACCTTTCTCCACTAGCTCTATACTTCTTTATTTTATTTACAATAACGGAAACTATAATTTTAAAATTTTATTAAATTATTTTTTTGGAAAATCTCAGAACATTGAAATCTTTTAAGCATAAAAGCGTACTGCGTACAAACAAATGCCTCACACTGTGTGTATGTATTTGTTTTATTTTACATCTGAGAGGGCATAAAACATTGCCAGCACAAACACGCAAAATTATTCAATCAATGTAAACATGAAATGTAACACACCATCACCAGCTAGTAACAATTAACAAGATGTGTGCGTGGCAAAAGAGATCATACACTTGATATTGTACAGGCAAAGAGGCCTTAACATCCTTTAGACGAGGAAAGAAAAACGTTCATCTTTCACCCACTAAACAAATGAATACATACATTGTTTATTCATTTATGAGCTTGTACGGGTTTTTTCTCACTTCTCTCTTTTCGCGTGTTCACTAAGAGCCAGTGTTCAGAGTTTCAAGTGGGAAGCCTACTAACCTAATAACCTTCTTCATCATTTTCTTTGTTAAACTAATATAAGCATGAGACTGTAGTACTACGTGTGCTTGTTTAACACAATACATAAATATTTATATACATTCATGTGTTGTGTGAGGATGTGCATGTATGGACATGCATGAAGGCACAAAAAGCGAACTATGTAATGTTTACATTACATGCAAATATTAAACACCAATACATACAGAAACAAGCCAGGTACATGTGCATGCAGAAAATCCGCTTTCTTTTTTTTTAACATCATGTTAATACAAACAACTCATTGCTGCCATATACACTGGCGAGCAAAACCGAGTACAAAATCAGCATTTTTAGCTTAAATGTGCTATAAATTAATAAATAAAATGACGATTTTTTTGTAATTTAAAATAATTATTTTTTATTCATTGTAGGATAAAAATATTTATATAGAATAGTAATAACACAACAAAATCAAAAAAATTTAATATAAAAACATAAGGCCACTCCAAGTACTCAGTTTTGCACGTTTTCGATATGAATAATAAAAGTGGGGAATCACATACTGAAAATAGTAAATAATACGCAATTCGCATGCGTTGGTGGTCTATTTTTGTTAATTCTTATCATTGTTAATTTTTATCAGTAATAGCGGCTTTATAGAGCAAAATAAAACCAACATGAAGAAAATTAATATTGATGTCGAAAATACTATAGTATCTTTGACTGAAAGTGGATATTCATCTAGAGTAATTGCAAAAAAAGTTAATTTGAGTCAACGTTCAGTGATTAAAGTTCAAAAAAAGCGAAATGCAGCTCCTAAAACGAATGTTGGAGGTCGCCCTCGGTTACTAAAGGATTCAGACGCGCGCCTAATGGTCCGAGAAATGAAAAAAAATTCCATAAAAACACCCAAACAGGCTGCTATTGCCATAAATAAAGACGTCAGTGAGTGGACAGCTCGTAGAGCACTTCACAGAATCGGTTTAGTAGCAAGTGTTAAAAAGAAAAAGCCAGCTCTTTCAGATAAAAACATAAAAGCACGTTTGGAATTCTGCAAAAAACATGAGAATTGGACCATTGACGATTGGAAGCGCGTTATTTGGTCTGACGAGACAAAAATCAATCGATTCCAATCTGATGGTAAAGAATATTTTTGGAGCAGACCTCATGAGTCCATTCAAAAGCATCATGTAAAACAAACTGTTAAACACGGCGGAGGTAGCTTGATGATTTGGGGCTGTTTCACATGGTGGCACTTGGGTCCAATAGTAAGGATTAATGGTGTAATGAAGAAAGAAGACTACCTCCAAATTCTGAAAACCCATTTACCCGATTTCGTTGACCGCAGCGCCTATCCGGAGGACGAAGTCATTTTTCAGCAGGACGGAGACCCTAAACACACGGCCAAAATTGTCCAAAAATGGTTGTCTGAGCAAAAATTTCAGATAATTAAATGGCCAGCGCAGAGCCCGGATCTTAATCCGATAGAAAATTTGTGGTCCATATTAAAAAGACGATTGGGAAAACATAATAGAGCGCCTACCAATATTGAGAAACTTTGGAACCGTGTGCAGTTAGAATGGGGAAATATTCCTAGTGAATTTAAAGAGAACTTGGTTGAAAGTATGCCGAGGCGCATTAAAAATGTTATTAAAAACAAAGGATTATGGATACCATACTAAAATTGCAACATTATAATTGCACTAAAGAATCGTGCAAAACTGAGTACTTGGAGTGGCCTTATGTTTTTATATTGAATTTTCTTGATTTTGTTGTGTTATTACTATTCTATATAAATATTTTTATCCTACAATGAATAAAAAATAATTATTTTAAATTACAAAAAAATCGTCCTTTTAGTTATTAATTTATAGCACATTTAAGCTAAAAATGCTGATTTTGTACTCGGTTTTGCTCGCCAGTGTACACCGCGCTAATACTGGAACTCATCTTCACGATAACATAAAAATGATAACCGCGAGATGAGAGCACATGGGGTTGGTGTTTAGTAAAAGACAATTTATTTTTTAATCCTTTTAAAATCATGCAGACTTAATACTTTTTGAGGAATTTTAATTATTTTCATTGGTCGCAGATTATTTGAAACGTTTATAGTTGTCGCAGAGTCACGACAACCATATCATGTTCTCTAAAACAATATATTGATGTGGCAAACATATTATGGTTACCTTCAAACCAGTTTAAGTTGTGATAAACATAACAAGTTATTGTTTATAGTTAATCATTACATAATTTCCATCCACAAGATTTGCAACATGGGTGCGTTTTTACTAAAATTCTAACCACAAACAAGGTATATTAATCTTACAAAAATTATATAATAACTTTAACCATAACATGTTCTTAATAGACATAATTCTTTTGGTATATTAACAAAATATAAGGGTACTGGCCACTAAGAGGCTAGCGCGTGCACTGTCGATGGCATTAGTCGCCTGCCTTCGTACCTCAGCTGCTGCCAATCAATCCAAGAGGTGACTTGTTTACAACCATATTATAATTAATTATTATAATTCAATCAAAATATATTGTTTTTAGATAATGGCTACCTGAACCATGTTTTCTTTGGGTGCTAAATCATTGTAAAGCTCACATATTCTACTCTAATAGGAGCACTACACGTTATGGCATGAAAGACTTCTGATGGCACATGATCACACATGATGCTGACTGATTTTTAATGCTCGCTTAAAAATTAATCATAATCCTTAAAAAAAAAATTATTATGAAACAATTTTCAACAGGTTTTTTTACCGCTTACAGCTACATTTGGGGCTGGCGAGCAAACAATGAACCAGACGTAGAAAGGCAAGCGAGAAAACTAAAATAACAATTTGTTTGCTAGGAGCTTTTTGTTAAAGCCTTAAGGTTTCTATTGCAAAATTCTTTAATCTTTCTCATTTGGTTCAAAAAAGGTTATGACATTTCTAGTTTAAGCAACTAGCGAAAAGCGCATAGAGAGTAGTTTAACCCCCCAATAAATAGATTGTATTTTTATAATAAAATAAGTTGAGAAAGAATTAGCTAGAAAACAATTTTTGAAATAAAATTAATAAAAACTGGTTTAGAAATAAAAGAAATTTATTTTGGCTGCAACTTACGGCGATTTCAGGTCTGTCTTTTCATTACTTAGAAGTTGCAATTTAAACTGAAATCTATAAAAATGGAGAAAAACTTAATAATGAAACGTGTGTATTCCTCTGACAAACTTGCACCTCCCTATTATTGCTATAGCAGCACTGAATTTTAAACTAAGAATCGTCAATAGATAGGCAGACGTCAGCCTGCGCGCATAAAAGAGATGCTAAACAGTTTGGCATAACTAGGCAGGTAATATACAATTAAGACAGCCATGGGCCCCATTGTGTCTCATTAGCGAGTCGCTTTACAGGACAATTTTTATCTATTTTATTTTATTTCCTTTTGTTAGACATGTGACGCTCTTCACAGAGTCAGTTTTGAACACACACACTCGCACACATGCACACACACACAATTTTTTTTCTGTGTGCTGTTACACCTGTTGTTGCTTGAAGGAAACTTAATTTACGCTGTTTAGTTTTCATAAACTGTTCCGAAGAGCCAAAGCAAATATGTTTTGCTATATCCACTTGTAAAGTTAGTCAACTTGAAAACTGTTATATGTACAAATGTAATTATAAAATGGTGCATGTAAAATTAGGACGCCATTAGAACTTTGGATAGCAGTGTGCAAGACAAAAAACTTGGATTCACCACCGATAAGCCCAGACGTCGTCTGGTGAAATAAAAAATCGAAAACAATGGCAGTTACATAAATGCAACCCTCTCAATTTCAACGTAAACAAGATCAACTTTTCCGTCTGACCACAAAAATAACGTATGTAACTGACATAAAATTGTTTTAATTTGTTCGCGTTCACACTTCAGTCTGTTAGACTGTTAGACACGTTATCACTAATATACGCCCGCCATTGCTACAAGAAGTTATCCGTAATTGGACTTTCTCCGAGCAAGCCAACACGCTGTGAATCATTTCAAGTATATTTTTTTAAATAAAATTTTATTTTATTGAATGTTTTGAAAAGTAATTTATGCCGTATTTGTAAAACATTATTTATTAGCTATTACCAATGTAATAACTAATCTATTGTATTCAAATCTTAAAAAGTATGTACTATTGTGTAGAGGCAGCCGTCCTTCCAGGCTCAACATGCGTGCTTTTTCAGTCTCTGCGGTCCCTAAAATTGCAGTAAATCGCGTGCTAGAGAGTTGGGATGAAGCACCAGTTTGTTTACGTACTTGCACAAGTATGTTTTTACTTCTTACTGGATGGTGGGAACCTTTAGACCTCTACGGATAATTTTATTTCTTATATAAACAGGGGTGACGCAGGCGCCATGTTTTAAAATAATAGACTGCCTTGATTTGTAACATCTGGATATTTCTATACCCCATATTTAACGTGGGTTGTCACTGGAACAGTGGTATTTGTTAATGTTATTGGTGAACAATTTTGCCGTCTGAGGGAAAACGTTACATGAGCACATGAATATGGATTTACTTTTATTCTTCACTTTTTTAGCCAGCCTTGAGGGCTCGTTAATGTGAGACAGAAATTGGTTCGGGTGCTATCTTTGGATCTTAGTGAACACTTAAAAATACAGTGTCGTCTGCATACGGTGACATATTTTGGCGGATATACCATCGTATTTCTCAAAGACCCTAGTATTATACATCGCGGGACTCCTGCAGAGATTTTCCTATATATAGAAAACTGACCCTTTGACCTTATGTTAAATGTTCTATCTTTTTAATAGCTCTTAAGATGTTTGTGGAAGTTTCCTCGTAGAACTCGAGACATTTTCGTGAATAACCCCATCATGCCAGACTTTATCAAACGCCTGGGATATGTCTATAAATAAAGCTGAATAGTATTGCATATTCTCAAAAGCCGGTCTAATAAGGGTAACGAGTCCATTATGGGCTTGCTCAATAGTGCTATGCATTGCTCGAAAAAGCAACTGATCATAATAATTTCAAAATATACATGGCAAAGAATTATCTTTTCACTAAAGCCAAATTCATTGCAACAAGGAGCAGTTCTTTGTGTTTTGTTTAAATTCTAAACTCTATGCTACTAAAAAAAACACCCTGTTTATGGGGATAATATTACTGCCGACCTTTTCACAATTAACGCATAAATAAAACAATGTAGGTTGTATTCAATTATTTTTAAATGAAATAATTGAACCACTTTGCCAACTACCCTCGTATATAAGCGCATATTTTTAACGGAAAGGGATTTTAACTTTTTTCTAACGCGAAAGGTTTTACGTTACTTTTGCTGTCTGACATTAGTTTTTCTTTTTTGTCATGTTATTACTCACATTTACCCAGTTGGTATTTGTGGTGAATAGGAAAATGTTGTAGACGCGTATGAGTCGGTCAGATTGTTAGTATTAAAATAGGACCACATCTCGTTGTTTCTTCCCACCTTAGGATTTATATTATAATACGACCATATACCATATAGTTGTAAGACACAACAACAACTTTCGTTTAAATAATTTTTAAAAAATTTGTTGAAACGGAACAACCTAAAAGTGTTCTTTGCACTCTGGCAAGATTACTAGCTTTTATTTTCTTCAACATAACGATGCTGCTGTTAGTGCATTGTTTGGCATTTCAAAAGCTTGTAAGAATTTTAAGAAGAAGAAGCCTATGCAGCATTAAATTTATACGACTCCTAATTTATACTTAATGTGTGTATGATTTTTTTTATTATATTTTTAGCGCCAACGGGAAAACCCATACCCACAGCGGCCCACAATACATCATCCACCTCTGTATATATATCATGGAAACCACCACCTACAGATACGATATTGGGAGAGTTTCTAGGTTATCGTATTACCTATAGACCCCGTGATCGTAATCCCAATGACACCAAGGAAATCTATATACGAGATTCAACAATTGACGTAAGTAATAAATCAAATGCTACAAAAGAGCTACTGCATTTACGTATTTAAAACACTAAAACACTTATGCAATAAACTACGTACATACGAGTACGCGATCAAGTACTTAAATGTGTGATACCTCGTATACTAGAGTACTGAAATAGTAAAGTACAGAAGCGAGATTATTCGAATAATAAAGGTCTTTCTTGCTAAACATCCAATATAATTTCGGAGTGCGCTAGCGAAATTCTGAAGCATAAAAATAAATGTTTTCAAGTCCAAATACATTAAAATGTATTTGTAGAGTAATTCAGTACCAATTATAACATTTTGAAACTACTACGTTCTTCAACATGCTATTGCGTAGGTTATTTTGGTTAGTTGTTACGCAAAGACTTAGTACCGACAAAGTGTTAGAAAATTAGCGTTTCACAAGAAATGTGTTTCATTAGATTAATCGGGTTTTTTTAAAACACAACAGTAATTATTGGGTAATACGCGACGTAATGAGAAACGTACAGTGATGGTAGCTGTTGGTGCAAGCGATGAGCATGAGAAACCTACCACTACTATGGCCAATTTGCATCTATTAACCTCTGAGAATTGAAACTCAATCCGTTACGTTATCTTTAAGCGATGCAATTTCGGGTCAAGTAAAGCCCAATGTCGACAAAGAGAAGCCAGCTTCAATTACGTAATTCGATTGGAGGCTAATATTACTCATGTTATTCGCTAAATACCACTTGGACTACTCGAATATATCACCGAACCGAAGGAGATTTTGAAAACAAAAATATGCTGAACATAATTTTTTTTCTTCTTAATTTATTATTTTTTTATTCAAAGTACTAAAATGCATACTGGTGCCCGTGTTGCAGGTGGGCTGTAAACATACAAAATGTATAAACAAAAAAGAAGATTAAATTACTGATGTTTTAAAGTAATAGCGAAAAATCTTCCATGCTTACTTAAGTAATATAGAACAAAAGTCGTAAAATTATGATGTACACGAGAACTTAAATACTAAGGTGCAAAAGTACTAAGATACGATATTACTAAAGTACTAAAATGCTTAAGTATTAAAGTTCTACAACAGTAAGAATAAAAACTAGTTAGATATTGTAAAATACTCAAATTACTTGCATAATAAACCACTAAAATGTTCAATGTACAGAAGAATGGAAGTACCAAAGAATTTGTGTAGTAAAGTTGTATCATACTGAAGTACTTAGGGATTTTTAAGACTGGTTTCTATTTTTTTATAAAAAGAAAAATAACAGCCCACTATTGATAAAAATAGAAATCTTTCGCAAAAATTTTGACAAGAGGACTTAAATAATCTCATAGTACTAAAGTTAACACATTCCCATACTCCAGTTAACTGGAGAAAAATAGTTATACATTCACCTGGAAAAATGGAAGATACCTCATTTTAAAAACTTTTCCTTCATACACGCACTCAACATACATGTACATTAAATCTTGAAACTAATAAAAAGGTTTAAAAGTAAAACGTAAACAGCTTCTAATTAAGAATTTAGATTTTAGTAAAGCCCTGCCTCCCCCCATATAAATACTTTCTTTAAATTAAGCCAACATCATAAACTGTTTTTAATTTGAGTTTCAACACAAAACTTTTAATTTCTTGTCTTTTGGCAAAAAGTAAAAGAAAATTTTTGAGAAATCAGAGTTCTAGTCATACGAGTAGCAAAGAGGATATAAAAATAATTTAAGTGAAATATGCTTCAAACTTTTAGGCACTTAACATTAATGACTGCAGCCCGTGTACATAGACTCTACCACACATCATGTTTAGAGAATACTTTACATACTTCCAGGCGTCTGCAGCATAGCTATTAAATGTACCATATTCATATACATACTCATATATACGAGTAAGTGTAGGTGTATGTAACTAAACGTTTGACTGTTGTATGTGGGTGTGCTTGAATACCAACACAACTATCTCTTGTGAATTATGAAAAATTATATAATTTCATTTTTACTTAAAAAGTCATGCCAGTTAATCCATAAGTGTTTTTAGCAAAAATTCCTAAAAGCATCGCACACACACACACACACACACAGACACATGACTATGCACACACACATTAGTTGTAATACCAACACTCTCACGCTTACCCAAGTAGACAAATACAAGCAAATTTAACAACTTAAATCCACAAGATTTATTTGTGTATTAAAAGTGAAAAATACAGAAGCAACAAAAAAAACACACACACAACTCAGTAAAATCAAGAATAAACAAACAAAAAAGCAGAAAAAAACCTAAGAGAAGCTTTTACAAGTGGTAATAGAAATGAGGCACCAACACACAAGCAAATGCATATTTGTAGAATTTTTTATGCATATTCATGTTATGGAATTTATGGAAATATTAGCAAATATAATTTGCTACGAAACTCAAGCGATGCAGGTAATAAACTACAAACAAAACACAGAAGAAAAAAAAGGAACGAAACCGAACCACAGCAGTTGGCATAAAAATAAGGAAAATTATGCAACGATTTGTGAAGAAAAAATACGTACATACTGGGAAAATGGACTAACCCTTTCCAGTAAAGGGGATTCCAATAAAGGCAGGTCGATGTAGAAATTGATTAATGTATTAATGCAATAATTGTTTAGGTATATGACGTCGCTCTAATTTTCGACGTGGCTTCGCACAGCAGCACAAATCCGCAAGTTCCAATTTACAATCTGAAATCGCGCGGGTTTACAATGACTTTAAAGTTACCTGTCGATTGCGGCTTCTGGCCATAGAGCAGCATTTGTTAAAGTTAAGTAAGTTCATGTCCCCTACGTGAGAGATAACCATGCCCTGAAATAACTCACGCTAAATGTCCATGGTGGCCTTCGCTACCCTTCTGGAACCAGGGGTGTTGGTGAATAAGAAATGAAATGTATGTCCCCATCAAATTTTCCTTCCTCTCCAACCGAAAATAGGTACAATGAATTTTTCGTGTCTCGATTTTCTGTTCGCTTTATTACACAGCTATTCAAAGTAAAGTAAGCTATCAGTGCAAATTGAATGTAAATAAAAAAATTAAATTCTTGATTTGATTTTCCAAAGAATAAACTCTTTAAACAACAACGGCGCCTATCGGCCACGAAACGCGCTTTTATTTATTTCTTTAAAATATAAAGAGAACTAAATATAATAACTCCTATTTCACAGTTACCGTTTTACAGATGTGCAACCGTTTTGGGCGATGGTCTGAACGAAACTAAAATTATGCGAGTAAACGCTCTGCAAACGCAGAGGTAAGAGAAAATTCCTGGATGTCGACTATAGGCGACGCTCGTACCGAAGTGGTTAAATAACAGAACAATAATTTCACTTCTAAATGAAAAACTATACAGCATATAACAGTTCGGCGGGGTTTGCGAGACGCATCTATTTCCTAAGTGACCCGATTTCAATTAAACAAATTGTCTTTTAAACTAATATTTATATTAGATTTATACAACATTACAGGGTTAATAAATCTGCGTTTCTGCATATGTGGGATGTTCTTAGTAATTATTTACCTTCTACAAATCATTCGGCATTTTTCTAATCGTTGAACTCAGTGCCCGCGGTCTGTGGACAGATTAGAAAGCGATTATGGAGTAGGAAAGATACAGCCAACATTATGCGAGGCGCTCTTACAAGTTTTGCAACTGGACAACTTATCCATTACAAGAAGGCATTGAATGTAAAGCCCAAAACCTTTACCCAAAATCATCACAGACCCAGAGGCAATGGATCAGTTCTTTTGCCGTGTTTAGCATAATGCTACTGTGCACTTTACTAACTGATCTTAACCTAAAATCAATTTTGAAAAAGTTAAATATTCTAATTAGAAATCAATAAATACTTAGATGAAGTACACAGTTCCCCAGCAAAAAGCTTGGCTTATGGTCGCCTAAACTATGTTTTTTTCGTTTGGGGTCTTGCTATGAAATTTTATTCACGGCGAAGAATCGACTGCCTTGAGTTCTCTTGTACGTAATACGACGATGCTCTCGGCCGACCCTTTTACGTCCGTATGTTTGCAGATTGTTTAATAAATCAGTCATTTGGAATTTGGCTGGCAACATATGAGAGTCGACTTTGGGGAACAACTGCATCTGCCTTAAAACGAAGCGAAAACGCCATTGTGTAAGTTGCCACGATTCTTTGGCATCAGCAATTGAATAATAAACAACAGATTTCCAGACGCCGTAAAATAAACATCGCCGTCGCAAACCGTCAACGTTGACCTGCTCTTGTTTCTAGATTTGCTAAGTAGTTTTTTGTTTAACTGCAAAGAATTTTCACTGAATTAAAAGTGTATCGTGTATAATTAATGCTGCTCTGCTTTACTTTTCAAATACAGACAGAAAAGACGAACACTTATAAATTTTACACTGTTGTTGAATAAAAAGAGAGAATTTATGCAAAATGTAGAGATTTTAAAATTTAATTGCTTTATTAAATCAACTGTGTGCTAGGAGGTCTAACTTAAAAGTGCCTTAACAAATTAAATGAACTCTATCAGAATTTTTAAGTTTCTCACACTTTGCTATTATTCTACAGTGAATTACAATTCCAAGAGAATAAAACTTCTTCAATACAATTTTTCATTTGCCATTTAACTGTGTCTCTAGTAGGAAAACAAAATTCTCAAAAGATAACCAAAGTTACTAAAGTTTTTTCTTAACAAAGAATTATTATGGGAACGCATAACTCAAACCCCATGATTTTTAAGCTTAACTTTCGGTGCGTTAAAATCGAAAATTTCCAGGACAGCAAAAGAATGTTTTCTCTGATACTCTGGGTTTGGAATGAATTATTTCGTATCAGTCCCATAAACGCAAGTCATGAAAAATTTGTTGTAAAATCCCATACAAATGATATTCTAGTGAAAAAAAATATTGGCTGTACAAAGGAATTCTCCAGTTATGATAGATTATTAAGAGTGCCACGTAATTTCTTTTATCGGAAAATTTAGGCATCTATAAACAATATCCGGGGCACGGCTAATTACGTTTTTCAAAACAAAAAATACTTATGTGTGAGGAAGCTGTGCTTAGGCGTTTTTAATGATGAAAAATTCTGCAGAAAGTTATCATATTCTTCTGAAAGCTTATGACGAGCCTGCTCTTTTTAAAGTCACTTGTAGAGAGAGATTTCTATACTTTAATGACATGATTTTGTTCTACGATTAGGATCTGTTTGGGGTAGGCTTACAAGGGTATTTCATATTAAAAACTGCTGAAACCCACTGAATATGTAGATTTTTGAAACGAATTTCCGTCTCAGAACTCTCAGAATAAAAACTGATACAGAGGATGGCACATAGTCGAAACCGGTTTGTCTCCAGAGCAACTTAACAAGGGACGACGGAAATTCGTTCCAAAAGTCTACATCCAATCACGCTGTCGGAATCATAAAATCAAGAATCGCATTCCAAGATACGAAGCTACAGTTTTCCAGCATGAAAATGCTCATCCTCATAATTCTGTAACAGTGAAATAACAATTTGAACAAACAAAAAAGGATGGGAAGTATTACCTCATCCATCTGATAATGCAGACTTTGCCCCGTCTGCCTAACGCTTGTTTAGATTGCTGGAGAACAACCAGGCTGGAATACTCTTCTCTTTAGTCAAATGTAGCGAGTTTTTTTTTTTGTTTGTTTTGAAAGTTAATTCTTTGACATTTTTAATTGAATATGACTTGCGGTATATGGCCAACTCGGCTGGTTCGTAGGAAGTCCAATCTTCGGTCACTTTTTCCACCAATGGAAGCCGTGTCAGTGATAGCGTGGCGAATATTGTTTTTCAAGGCTCAATCGTCTGCGTGTTATTGACTAAAGAATTCATGAGAAAACATGACCCCTCAAAAAATAGTCTACAGGTTTTAAATCGTATGATCTTGTAGGCCAATTTACGCATACATTTCACAAAATTATTCATTCACCGAACGTTTCTTTCAATACATCAATTGATACGACGTGTAGTGAGTGGTCAACATTAACTCTAACGTTCTGGCCGGCAGAGGTTTTGAAAAAATGCGGACCAATTATGCCACCGGCCCACACAGCTCACCAAATAGTTCCTTAGTCTGAATGTAATAGTATCGGCTGGCGGATTGACCCAAATATGAGCTCCATCGCTGAACAAAATTTTCTTGCAATAGCGGTTAAAGTTCTATATCTCTAAAATATATGCGATATTAACAATTATCGTGATTCGTTTCTCGTCTCAAAAGAAGACGACTCAGTTTAAAAATTGTTTACAAAACACTCCTCCAAATGCTGACATGGCTAAAGTGTTTTAAAAAACTACTAATGTATTGAAATACTAAAGTTTACAATAATAAGACCTACTAAATGTTGTTAAAGTAGTAAAGCATTAAGAGCTAAAATGTCCAAAAATGCCTAAATGCAGCACAATCCACTAACTTTAACCTAGGCAAACCACCATCGCACAGACATACATAAGTTAAAAAACTTAATTTACCTATAAGCCAGGGTTTTACAAACAGCTTTGCTACCTCCCATCGTTAGGTATTCATTACTCATACAAAATTAGAAGAAGCACAACGATGAACACACACATACGCAATAAAACTAATAAAAAAATATGTAAATCAACGAAAAGACAAAAGGGAAAGACCGCAAAAGGGAAGTGAGTGTTTTTTTGTTTTAACAAACAAGAGACATTTCCCTGTAACCAACGATTAGACGATACGACACACCTACGAACAAATGGAAACATTAATACACACACGCATACATACGTATATACAAATATTCTCAGGTTTTATTCTATAACAGGAACTAAACATAAATTTGTAGAGTGCGAAAATGTGTTTGCCGTATGTATGTTTGTATATATATATATATATGTGTGTGTGTGTGTACATAAGTGGTACTCTTGTAACCCTCTGGCTTTGTGCCAGTGTTGTTCATTTTTTGTTCTTCTTTTTACGGATTATCATGCAATTTTCATAACTTTAGAGATTTACGTAGGCATTAGTTACAATTCTTCTTCAGTTTCATTTTTTTTTTTTTTTTACTTTCGCATAATGAATCGACTTTGTTATCCAAACGCTGAGCTTTCTCTATGGCGTTGGTAAAAAAACTTTTCTTTTGAAAAAAAATATATATTTTCATATTAATTTTCGCTAAAGCTTCCTTCAAAAAAAATCCGCCAATAAAATTGTTGGTGAAAATGCATAATAAAAAACTCAAACATGAACTAAATGCTTAGAAAAAAGAAGAGCAGGAATAAAAATGTAAAAGAAAATAATAAAATTTTGGCGCCACATATCATGCTCGTTAAATACGTGGCATACATTTAAAAACTAGAATAAACTTGCAACAAAATGTATATGGGAGGGAACAAGAAAGAAAATTGAAGATTTAATATTCCACCATTTTATCACAATTTAGTGGCAACACATTTCTTTTCCTGTTAAGTGTTTTTTTACATTCCTTCTTCTCTATTAGGAAGGTTTTAGCAGGGGGTTGTCTTGCATTTCGGATATTGAGAACAAACAACTGTGTATATTTTGCTCTACATACTCTTCACTCACACTCTCAAATATAATTTGATGCATCTGAACTAAAATAGTAGCAATTTGTTTGTAAGTAGTTGGGGAAAATATGTGATATATGAGCAACTATGTATTAGTGCCATATTAAACAGTGACATTGCATAAGAAGGAATAAAGGATTTAAATATTAAAAAGAACAGTAACCAACCTTGTGGCTGCTGACTAACGGACTCATTAATTTTAATAGGAAATTAAAACTACCGCAACTTCGTTCACAACAACCGATTAGTTTTTAATTCCACTATATGGCTGCGCGTAAAAAGAAAATGTAACATACCTCCTCTGTCAGTTTATGAATTATTTCTACTGTACAATTCAAGGTTCTGGTACTGTAAAGGTCATGCTCTTTTTATCAAACACACCGTCATTATGGCAAAGGGCTTTCTTATAAGCGCGGGTCGAAGTTGACAGTCCGTGGCGGTAATACTATTTTGTCAGCGTCTGTAAAATTTTTGGAGTTCTAAGGCTTCACCTCAGCTACTGGGCCAGAGTCTACGCAACATATAGTTTCAAGAGCCATGTCTTTTTCGTAATTTCTTCAACATAATGTATTTTTACCAGGAGTAATGAGAAACTAGCCTGGGACCTCAAGCTGAAAGATAGGACTTTCTAAGTTTGAGCGTTAATGATTTAAAACTCCTCGGTGGCCAGTCCCCGACTGGTTGTTGGTGATCTTCGTTTGATGAATATGGCTTTGAATTTCAACACAAGCTGTCAATAGAATATCCAAAGGCAGCAGGAATATGGGTAGCTCTAAGCCCCTCAGCAAAAGGTCGGTCCAGAGTCATGGTCCTCAACTACTACCTACGCGAGTGTATGTACAGGCGTTGATGTGCCACAATCTGACGGTAGTCGATCAATCATGGCATATCTGATCTAAAAGCTTTCCTCATCGGGGTTAAGACGGAACCAATCCCGAGGCTTGTCTGTAGTCTTCGAGGCTTTACCAATAACTAAACAACTATTACCGCCAGAAACAGTGGTCGCCGTGTCGATAAGTTCCGGGCCAAAAGTTAGTGTAGCTCCTTTTATGGCGTAACGTGCTGACTTCGCCTTCAACCCAAACCGCGGCAAAGTTCTGACGCATGTGGTGTTGCAATGCAATGGAATACGTCAATGGTATTGTAGGAGACGATTGTAGGAAACGGTAGCTCCAAGCTCTTTAGCAAGGCGTACATTCACCGTCGAGGCAGCTATGGGGCACAAAAGCGTTCGTGGTTTCATTGCTTTCATTCAGTACTAATATCACCGTTCAACCTAATCGAAACAGCATAATTTTGAACCCCGGAACTCACAGTTAATGATCATAGACGAAGTTTGCGAGTAAAAGTTTGGATTAAAATTTCGAAAGAAAGTGACACAAATAATTCGAGGGCAGTACTTAAATGAGTGTTAACAAATAACTTTGTATTAGTAACACACTATCTTTCAGGAATCCATAGAATAAAAGGATTTTCCCGCAGACTGATTAACATTTAAAGTAATCCAAAGTATGGTTTCCTTTGTCGATTATATTTAGGAAGGGCATCGCATGCTACTATCCTACCTGTATATCCGCAGCATTACAACGACATCAAGGTGAGCTATTTGTCCATGCTTTGCCAAAGGTTTGCATTTTATCTATGTAAAATTTAATTTAAACTCTCCTAAGAGGATCCTTCACCTGTTAGGTGAATTTTCTAGATGATCCGGCAGGTCAGTTCAACTCTTTAGAAATTCCATTGATACTACCGGTATTTGCGATCGCATTGACTGTGAAATAAATTTACCATTTTCAGCTTGTTAGTTTAGTTTCCATATTAATTTTCAAGATTCTGCGTATATTTTGAACTTAAAATAGTTAGGAATCGCTATATTTCACAGCAACATATCTGAGCCAACTAAAAAAAGGATGATATTGTTATTGTAGCGTTGTGTCACTCATAAACTAGTTCGTTCAATTCAGAGACTATTAGAGAAAGGTGGTAACAATTTAACAACAAATACGAACCAAAAAAAACAAGCACTTTAAATTCCTGTGTATGACGCTTCAGAATAAATTGTGTGTTGTTATTGTTATTGCTGTTAAATTGCTACCACCTTTCTGAAATAATCTTTCAATGGAAGGAACCAGTTGATGGCCTACAAAACTCTGTTATTGTTCTCGAGCTCATCAAACTGATGCGGAAGAGTAATGAGGCTCTTACTGTAGTCATACATAAAAAAAAACCTTTGTTGCACTGAAAACCGTTAAGTCGCTTCCCTATAAATCACAAGCATATTTGGCCAATCATATTTCCAGCTACGGTAATTACAAATAAAACGAGTTTTCAAAATCCAGCTCTGTACCCCATTGTACTTCGTTATAATACATTGTAGTGTTTCCTGCAGTCATTCACAAAGTAACTGCACTTGCAAATAAAAAGAATTAATCAAGTTAAAAATGTGAGCTGCTCCCTGTTTACTGCCACTAACCACCCCATATTTGTCTTGTGTTGCAACATCATTCTTACTAAAGCTTCGATTACAACGTTTCAATTCTACATAACACATACTGTGTGGCATAAGAGATGAAAGCGTGAGTGATTTGCCACTCCTACTCACGCACACTCATGATTAATAAAAACCACTCATGCATGATTTTTCCCAGCTCACTCTCACAGGCACTCTAATGTAATTGTAACAAAAAAAAAACAAAAACTTACAATCACGTGCTCTTAGGCGTAATTCACTACAAATTAGTGAGAGGCGGGCAGGGCAGTTCATAAAATATTTTCCGCAATGCAAGTTAACTCAAGACTTTTCAATACAACACAATGCAGTTTGACTCTATTGCAAATCCAATTTCATATCTTTCCTGCAAACTCGTACACTTGAATGTAACAACAAAGTGTGTACACGGGTGTAAGTGAATGGAAAAAAGGATAAAAACTAAAGAAACTTTAGCGAAACGAAATGTTCAAAATGAATCTCACGTAGAACGCCTCATAGGATAATATTGCAGCGTATTTCGTCTTTGTTATTGTTATGATTGTTGTTGTATTGTGGCAGTAGTTGTAAAAAAGCACTGAACAACATCAACGTATTATGCAAAACATAACTAAGGGAACAATAATAAAAAAAACGAAGCACTAAAGGGAAGAAGTATATTTTTTTAAAGGTTTTTTTTCAACAAAAATGTAGAAGCATAAAAAAATTTCGGTGATAACAGAAAAATATGCACATGGGATAAAAAAATATATGTACAGACGTATCAAGAAATACGTATGCAAAATTTTGCCATATTTATATTTTTATGTAGATAAGTGCGAATTCCCAGCAAACATTTCATTGCGAACTTGATCAGTGTCGTTATCCTAAGGGATTCTGTGGTAAATACTTCAAGTGTAATAGAATTATTTTATTTTATATCAATTATGTTACAAGTAGTGACTCAGTAGTCTTGGTTCAGACCATTAGCGTAACCATACATTCGGACTTGGTTACGCCAATGATCTAAATGTCACTGCGATAGGTTGAAAAAATAGAATCTTTTCAGCCTATCAACTATCGTTGTACTGATCACAAAAGGGACAACTCATAGAATTAAGGAGCCTTCTTTAACAGACTCTACCATTAAGTTCTTTAATGAAATAAAATACTTGGGGATTTTTCCTGATAAGTCTCAGGTCTCAACATATCTCGCATTCCCCCAAAAAATGCCACCAAGGCGCTATAAGCCTGCCTAATAAAACCAGGAATGATTTATTGCGCTGTTATCACGATAATGACACCAATACTGACCTATGCTGCCTTGGTATGATGGACGAAAGTAGAACAGATAACAAGAGCGGTGTTTGACAAGGTCTATCAACTCATTTGTGTATCGAGTACATGTCTTAGACGTTTATAAGCCCGCAGCCTTTCATCGGTGTAAAGAGCAGCTATACTATTCAGAAAAGAGGCTGCTGGGTTGACTCGGACGCAAGCAATCAAAACAGTTCAATACTTCCGGGAATGTGGTGCTATATAAGAACTTATTCTTCACGGCACAATCTCTCAGTATAATTACGGGAATTTTTACTGGATACTGTGGTCTGACGTAACCATACATTCGGACTTGGTTACGCCAATGATCTAAATGTCACTGCGATAGGTTGAAAAAATGGAATCTTTTCAGCCTATCAACTACTGTTGTACTGATCACAAAAGGGACAACGCATAGAATTAAGGAGCCTTCTTTAAAAGACTCTACCATTAAGTTCTTTAATGAAATAAAATACTTGGGGATTTTTCCTGATAAGTCTCAGGTCTCAACATATTTCGCATTCCCCCAAAAAATGCCACCAAGGCGCTATAAGCCTGCCTAATAAAACCAGGAATGATTTATTGCGCTGTTATCACGATAATGACACCAATACTGACCTATGCTGCCTTGGTATGATGGACGAAAGTAGAACAGATAACAAGAGCGGTGTTTGACAAGGTCCATCAACTCATTTGTGTATCGATTACATGTCTTAGACGTTTATAAGCCCGCAGCCTTTCATCGGTGTAAAGAGCAGCTATATATACTATTCAGAAAAGAGGCTGCTGGGTTGACTCGGACGCAAGCAATCAAAACAGTTCAATACTTCCGGGAATGTGGTGCTATATAAGAACTTATTCTTCACGGCACTATCTCTCAGTATAATTACGGGAAGGTATACTGGATACTGTAGTCTACGATACCAGTAATTTAATATAGACAACTTAGAGACCTTCAAATGCAGATTCGAATATTTGCATCTAAGTTCTGAGTTGTTTCTAAGTTTTTCCGATTATAGCAACTAAAGAAGAGGGCGGTCCTTGTGTGCATCTGATTTACAAACGGATCCAACATGAAAAGGATGTTGGTGCACACGTCTTTGGCCCGGTCACCATAGGCAAGTGGCACATGACCTTTCGCGTGAATTTGGATTTAGGCTGGATTCAGAACGTTTCAAATCACTCCAGAAACTGGCTGCTGGGAGTAATGTTCCTTTTACTGGATACCTAGCCACAGGGATCATAAAGCCAAGGATTTAGAGTATGAATTAGCCAGGCTGGCCGCAGATACTCTGTTTTTTGTCCAGAGCAAATTTGTGGCGTTAATTGGCCAACGATTACGTAATTGATGAAAAATGAGGAACTGCTGAGTGCAAAGGACAGGCTAAGTCACTGGTTCTACCCTACTCATACCGTGAAAAAAATATGAATGATCACCGACTTTCGATTGCTTTTCTCTCAATTGCGGCTGGATTATCCTCTGTCGAGAGGAAATCGGGTTATTTCTGCTTTGTGTCGTTTATGCCTTCAGGAGGATAAAAGAAGGATGCAAAATCTTTCTGAATATATTGTTGTGATAGAAGAAGTGTTTTTAGCTCTGCGCTATTGTACTCGGAAGATAACAGGCTGGAGAGTCCAGCCTGAGAACTGCTTTCCATCAAGTGCGTTATACAGAGGTTGGTTGAGTATATGAGCAGAGGCACAATAGATCGATAGACTCGATCCGACCATCTTTACTATTTTTTATTAAATAACGTCATCTTGCAATATGAAGTGTTCGTGAAATATTTACTTTAGGAAACCTATTGCATCGTGCACTGTGTGGCATGCTCACCGGTGACATTATTTTCTGAGATCCTTGTCATCTTTAAAACTTTTTAGCCAATGGCTGCACTGAATCACAAAAATACGTTTGCATTATGCGCTCGATGTCGGAAAAATTCAAGAAATTACTCCAATATTGATTGTCTTCTATGGAATACTATTCAGGTGAAAGTTTCGAAGAATTAAAGACAGTCTAGCATTTTTGCTCTACAAAAATAGTTGCCTGGGTTTTAAAATTTATGCTTACCACACATTTATTTGTTTATTTGTATAAGTGCTGCATTGTGTACGTGAGCATTATCACAGATAATATTTAAATAAATGTCCCGATATTAATGCCACAGCAACCAGAGAGTATTAAGGTGACTACACATATACACGTACGTGAACATACATACAGATGTATCTATAAATAGTTGTACGGCATATATTTATGCATCGAAATGTATATGAATGTTTATGTCCAACAGTTAGTGCGAATAGTATTTCTTATTAATATCTTTAAGTGCTTGAGAGTGTGTACGTGTGTGCGTGTGTGAGAGAGAGAGAGAGAGTGCATTTATATTTTTTCCTCTTTTTAATCGAAATATTAATTACAAATATGTTATGAAACTTTAATTTTAATTTTTAATTCAACTGAAATGGCTTCTTAATGGAATTTTTAGTCAGAAAACATAAAAAATTGTTATTGATTTCTGTTTAAGGATTTCAAACACGACATTGTTCCATATATGGCATTTGTGTAGGTGTTTTAAAAGCTAGAAAGAAAGTAACATGCAGCCAGTGTTTCATTCACGCAGAAGGCCGTAGTTTGAATAGCGAAAACAGGCGAAGTCTAAACAAACCTTAATACGTAAATTTGAAATTGTTACAAAAAACTAGCTTATAGATCTGTTAAAAAACTTCTTTTAGCTAATTTTAACGCAAATTATTTTATTATAAAAATTAAATTTATTTTTTAGGGTGGTTAAGTTTGTCTCTATGCGCATTTCGCTGGTTACTTAATCAGGAAACTTTTAACCAACTTTTTAGAAAAAACTCAAACGTCTTATGCTCGAAATCCCTTAGGCCAAATAGGAAATCCAAAGAACATCAAGAGAAACACATTAAAGCTTTAGCAAAAAGCCAGCCCAAAAAACAAACTGTTATTTTATTTTTCTTGCTTGCCTAACTCTACGTTTGATTGGTTGCTTGAAATGCGAATATAAATCCACCCTCATTCTTCTCATAGATCTTTTTAGTCATTACTGTTAACTCTTACTTGAGTTCCAGATGGTTCGGAGGCCCAACATTTTTTTTTTTATTATGAACCCAGACTAAAAGAAAGCATCTCATAGCAAACATTTCTGTTTTTTATATCCAAGGAGTCTTTTCTTTAGGAAAAACTTCATATCAATTGTCGTACCAGGAACATTCGTCTTCGTCATCTCAATTGAGAGTATCAGTACCTAATTTTTAATTAACGTGTTTTAAACCTTAAAACTCTTGAAAATTTCGCCAAACCAACTTTCGTATGAAATTTTCAGGCAAACGAAACATGCCTTTCATTATAACAAGAAGTGACAGATATCCTAGATTTACGTAAGTACCCGGCAACGTTGGCACAACCTCACGGTGATCTAAGCACTAGGTGTGACAATATGCGGTCAACCAACGCCCCGCCCCTATGCAATCTGCATAAGCACCACCGAAGTAGCACCGATGCACACTCCACAGGTAGCAATTCAAGACAGAGGATGCCACGCCCCCGATCCCACCCCTTACTGAGGGATTTAGAGCTATCTATTCTCCTACTGTCAATAGATAATTATTGACAGCTTGCGTTGCTATGCAACGCCACATCGGTTCTGCAGTGAACCTTCCCGCTTTGGGTATAAACCACAGCCACCACGTGCACTTCCGAAAGAGCCTCACCAACAACCAGTCTGCAACCAAAGTTCCAGGGGCATACTGGTTCCCGTGGTACCAGTTGTACATCGTTACTGGTCGAACGTAGAAGTCCTACCATTTTCCAGTTTCATGCCCCTGACAAGCCGCAGAGACTGGTACCCCTATTTCCCCCAGTAACAATCCACCAAGGTGGCGGGCTCACCACCTTGTTGCCACCGAGGGGCCATGTGAAAATTATATTTCCAGCAATCAGCGGAAACGTGTCATTACAAATCTTCCGCTACCAGTCAGTGCTGGTTCATGCTAGAAATCATTACGCAGCCCGCTCAATACCACATACTAGCTTGAAGCTGTTCTCGTACTTGGATCAGCAAAAAAAAAACACATGGCAACATGAAATCCTGTCTAGCATTGCTTTGATTATAGCGTGCAGTCTGAACATAATTTTCTTATTTTCCAAGTAATTTTCTGATCTAATTTTAATTAAACAAAAACCTATTTACAAATCGAGGCTTCAACTTCTACTAGAATTGCCTGAGCTTAAGTACAAGAACATTAAAAATCGCCTGCAAATGTTATTTAAAAACACTCGCTTAAGTAATTCATTTAATAATTTAAATACGACAAGTATACCTGCAACAGTTAAAACCAATACACTTGTGTCCTTAAGTAATTTACAATTAATAACAATCGTTTTCGTTCTACTCGCTTGCAAGTGCTTTCATAAAACTTCAACTAATCATTATTTTATCTCGGTGCATTATAAATTGTACTAATAAATCATTAGCTTGAAAGATAAAATACCATTTGACACAGTCATTGATAATATTTAGTAAATTTAAACGTAACTATTCATCCAACCGCCAATGCCACACTCACACATATGCCTTCACTTTGTTAGACTTAATGTGTTACAGCACGTCACTATATGGCTTAATACTCTATCAAGATCCTATAGCATGAGTCACGAATATAATAATCGACATTTACAGGAGACATGAGTAACAAGATAGAAAAATAAATAAATGAAAGTAAATGCCAAAAGGGTTTTATCAAGTGAAAATAGGAACATAAGTCACTCGCGTGTCGTAAAAGAAAAACATAAAATCGCACGACTGTAAACTAGAAGTCTTCTAAATATCAAACGTGACTGTTTATATTTTTGGATATTTTCCTTATTTTGCTTCAAAATATTTTATGTGCAGCGAAATCAAATGATATATTGCAAATCATAAGTCACAGACATTTGACATACATTAGCAGAAGCAACAGCAAAAAAAAAAAATATCCATAAAAAGAATGGCGACGGCGAGCATAAATTTCATGAAATGATAATATTTTTATATGCAATTTTGGTAAAATATTTATATGAACTTATCTCACAGTTCCAAAAAAAAAACAGCACCAGAAAAAACACATATTCATAAATACACTACAGCACGTACACATAAACATATGTATTTGGTGCTCACATGCACTCCTACACTCTAGTGCGAAAGTGGTGGTATCTTTACGAGTATCATATGTATTCGTCCATAAATACACGCTCCCATATTCACTCTTATAAGTTCGTTAGGGAAAGATATATGACTGTATGTGTGTAATATATGAATTTCTAACAACAGTTATTTGTGCGAGTGTGTGTATGTGCATGTTTTAGTTTTTGTAAAAGTGGATTTATAGACAAATGTAAGTGCAGCCAAATAACTGTTTTAATACTTCTCAAAAAAGAGTACTTTTTCTAATGCTTCTAATGATATTTAAAATAATCAATTGTTTAATGGTTCCCCATTCGAATTTTGTATTGAGTTTTATTAATCAAACTTAACGGGTCCAAGTGGGCTTTTAGGCCTCCTTGTCCCTTATACGGAAGCGCATATAAAACATTTCAATATCTAAACATTCGTTAAATATATATTTTTCTCTTTCGACCAAAGACCTTTCGGGGAACTTCTCTCGAAAATCTGTATAATTAACGTTAAATAATGGCGTGTAACAGCCGCAATATTTAATAAAATTACGGATACTAAAAGTTTGTGGAGAAAAAACATTTTATGCCTAAAGCGGTTGGTTCATTGAGCGAAAACTGCACTGCGACAGTCGGCCGGCAAGGTAAATTGCAGGTAGACTCACGGGCGAAATCAAAGCATTTCCGGATTTTTTGCGAATGTCGAACTCCATATAAACAAAATGTGCCGGAAATGGCTGGTGAGTTTACATGATTTGATTCTTCTTAGTCCCCTTTAAAGATGTAAAAATGCACACACAAATAATTATTAGTTCCAGAGAACTAATAACACAACTGCACATATTAAGGTTAGCTTTTGAACTGCACCAACGGAAAGATCTTTCTTATATTATTTGGGGTGCTGAATGTGAGCTTACGCTCGGTCAAAATGATTTTAGTTTCCGATATAAGTCGTTATGAGCCAGCAATCGCCCGACAAATACGAAGATATTGAGAACAGCTTGTCCTATTGAATAAAATAAAAAAAATCCAGATATCGTGGAACTTGTACCAGAAAAACATTTTTTTAATAAAAATGTTTGTTTTGCAAAGATTCATAAAAAACACACACGAAATTTCGTTCTTTTTCTCCAAGTGCAAAGGCGAATAGATATGTTCCAAACAAAACGAGCCCCATTTCATTATTACCGACGCACAACTTTCGATTACATTCACAAAGTAAAAGTGTCTCGTTTTGCCCAAAGTTGCCGTATTGAAATCAAGCCAAAAATGCAAATGGCAGCCCTATTCACTTGTGTTTTGATTGTGAATAAACTCCAAAGTTATACACGCGCGCAGGGGATGCCCAACACCTACTCATGCAATACATTGTGCTGGGAGAGGTTAAGGGAAGGGGTTAAGCGGGAGTAGTGTTTCTGGACATTCTGCCAGTACCTAAAAATTGATACCAAGGAAACCAAAAGCTACCAGGACTCGTTAGTGGGGCTCCTACGGGAGTGCATGTGGTGGTTGTGCTTTAGACCCAAATCGCGAAAACATTGTATTTCAAACTCGTAAAAGTAATATTTTCTAAGGCGTGGATTTCATTTCTAATTTTTCCTATTGAATTTTCATTGTCAGAAAAATAAATGAATTATTTAAAAATATGGAAAAATTACACCAGATTATTTTCTCAATGAATTTTTTTAAAGAAGAATCCTGCTAAAATTGGCCGTCAATAGCTATGGGTTTGACAGATTTGACAGATGAATATTACACCGGCAGTTTGAATATTTTTCCCAACCACTAAAGAAAAGGATTTCTAAGCAGATTTATAAAGAAAGTATTAATTTCAGTTTCTGTTGAAAATCATATTTAGTTGCCACAGCATCACAAGTCACTTGCACGAGTATGTTTATGCATGAGTAAATGATGTGAATGCAAATCGTTAGAAAAATACTAAAGAAGATGAATAACGCATATGGCTGAACTATGTCGATTATTTACCATGTGTATGTGTAAGTGTCCCCCACACACATACACACCAACAAATACTTATTGTTATTATTATTAACGTAGTGGTTTTGAGTGAATATTTATTCGATGTGTGTTTGGTTATGCTTTTAGGGAATACGAGTATATGTTTGCTATTTGGGGACTTATGGTTATTTAGTAGAATCTAAGAAAACAGAATTTTGAATTAAATATAAACAAAAAAATATTCTGTGAAGAATATTGGCATGTGACCTTATTTTATAAAATAATATTTAATTCTTGCTAACTAAAATTCTGCACCACAAATGAACAGCGCGGCAGAAGGTTTAATACAAAATTATTATTAAATTAAGTTCCATTAAAGAATAAAACAAGTAAGAGCGCTATATTCGGTTGTGCCGAATCTTATGTACCTTTCACAAAAGTATGAACTACCAAAAATGTACAAAATATTTTTCACGCTGCAAAGGTTTGGTTTCGATTATTAGTTTAGGCCTCCAATTATAGTCGCCTTATTTTACTTCTAAACTCTTCTTTCGTTTTAATAAACGAGAAGAGGGGTTTTTTAATTTCTCTGAATGCTTATAAATTTTTGATAAATTCTCTTCTTCTCTTAAGTAAAATTTCTAATATTTGATAAAATTTAGAATTTTCGTAGCAATTTCAGTTTTGGGTAAATTTTGTCGTTAAATTTTAAAACATGGTGAAGTTTGTTTTTGGTTTCAGGTTTGTGAAAAATACGTTTTTTGTCTTGAGGTCTCTTGGTACCTGAGTAACTTTGCTCTTGTTGTTAATATATAATTTTTTGCATATATTGGGTGAAACTATAAAATTTTTGGTGAAATTAAAATTTTAAAATATGGTGAATTTCAGTTTTTGTGGTATTGTTGAAATTATTTTCTTTTATCCCAACTTTTTGATGTTGTGGTGAATTTTAGAGGTTTTAATATATATAAAATTTTACTAAATTTAGAATTATTCGTAATTTGTTGGTGCAATTTCGCTTTTCTTTATACTTTACTTTTTGGGTTTTGTGAAGAATTTTTTAATTTTAGTATATTCCTAAGTTTTGTTGAAATTTCGATTTTAATTTTTTTTTTTTGGTAAAATTTCCCGATTTGTAGTAAAATTAGAGATTTTTTCATTTTGAAGTTTTTATAAAACATTGTTTGTTTAACCTTCCTGTGGATATTTGGTAAAAATTCGTTTTTTTTTAAATTAAATATTTATTATGTGGCAATTAAATCCTTTTATTCCAGTTTTTCGATTTACAGTAAATTTTTTAAATTTTGGCAACTTCGTAATTTTTTTGTGCGATTTCGATTTTTTTTTTTTTTTTTTGTTAATTTAGTTTTTTCGAACATTTCTGTAATGTAAAATTTTTGAAGTATAGTTTGGATTTGTGGTGAACTTTGGTGAATTTACATATGATATTTAATTTTATTACTAAATTCCCCAATCCTTATGCAGAAATTTTATTTTTTTTGTGTGGTGAAATTTTAATATTTCGTGAATCTCTTTTATCCGTATTTTTTTTGAATTTCAGTATTTTTATTAAAAATTAATTTTTTAGAAACTAGTTTTAATTTTAGTTTTGGGATTATATGGTGAATTTTCTAACATAAGATAAATATAAAAAAAACAGAAAAAACGTTTTTGGCCCATATCTATGTAGGTAACTTGTAGATCTATATGGTTGATTTCAAATACCGAAAATTAGCCAACCTTGCTGATCAAGTGGCCTAAGTTTCAATATCCTAGGATGTCTAGTTCTAGAAACTAGATTTAAATATCAGACGTTAATTGAACTTCCCTACCTATAAGGACTCAAAATATAAACACTTTGGGCGGAAATGAATATTGTGTAAATTATAAATGGAATGACAAACCCATATATACTCATTTCATTGGTGTGAAGGGTATACAAAATATATAAAGTCGATAAGTTACAGCAGATTAAAATTCCAAGATGAACTTACAAGAATTAAATTTAAAAAAATATTTGAAGAATCAGTTCATATGATAAATGAAATTTTTCCTTTATCAAAAATCCTTAAAAGAAAATCATATATGTCCTAAAAATTGCGCATAACACACTTGTTACATAAAGTAGCCAGGAATTTCAATTTCAACTTGCATCCTTGTTACTCCTTCTAATATCACAAATTGTCACTGACTGTCCCACTTACACAAGCAACTAAACTCGAATTAACAAAAAGAAATTTTATATACTGCGACATGTTTGTGCATGCCTTGATAATAAAAAAAAATACCGAATTCTTTAGCAGAAAGCAAATTATAGTAGAAAAATGAAGCGAAAGAGACTTGAGTAAAAACTCAATTTCCGATTAATTTTTTTTTTTCGTCATACTAGACTTGAAGCATTAAGCAAAAAATATAATAAAAAGGGCACAAAGTAAATGGAAAAACACAAGCTACTAATAGTAAAAGAAAAACATTAAAAATCAAATCCTTTTAAGTTATAAAAAAAAACTTTCGTCAGTTCAAATTTACTGAACACTTGTTTTTTTTTTAATTTTCAGCCTTTGCTGTTTAATTTTTGATTTATAGAAAAATTTCATCAAGCAAAAATTTTTAAATTTCCACAAACGCAATAACTACGATGTCTATAAATATGAAGGTGTTCGAATTTTTCTTATGATGAATTTAACGTCAAAGAAAAAAAATGTTATGCACTTTAAACTGAGCAGGTATTTTAATTAAATTAATATGATGCCATGCCTTCATAGCGGTTAGTTCTTAACTTAAAATATCCTATGTGCTTGGAAATAATAACGTATGTACTTGTTTTCGACTATATCCTAAAAACGAAGCTCTCAAAACAATCGAAATAAACTATGACATGTGTTTAGCCATAAAAACGTATGTAAGGATGAAAATATTTCGTAGGATCGCAAGTTTTTTGTCGACATACTTCATTAGTGCATTAAAAATAAAGCAATTTGGTTTCCATGACTTTAAATCACAAAAATGGACATACACGCTTATTCGTGATAACTAGAGATATTTTCTTAACTGCAAAGATATCGCTAAAATGTCTGCAATTAAAAGATGGTTTCAAATAATGCGTGTTTTACACGCCCTCAATTTATTGAAGGCAACTTTTCTTTTGGTGAATGCGGCAACCAAAATATATTCTAATTACTCTGACTTCTTCAAGAACATTTTGTGGAGTAAAGAAACTGTCATATTTGAAGCAAATCGTATTAACACGCCGTAATGAAAAAAAACATTTATTGTTCACAACTTACACGCTCGTAAATGAATAAATCTTGTTGTCCGTTAGCGTGTATGATGGCCCATGCCATTAGACACTCGTTCTACTGTTTGTAAGCAATATATGGCCTCCAATATTTAAAGAAAGTGATTGAAATTAGACATCCGAACGCACAGTTGCGTCCACACACACCAGATATTATATTCACACAAAAGTGCAAAAAGTTATTATCTAAATAAAGAAATTTTATATCTCATATTCACAGCTTCTAAATCTTTATGTTAGCCAATCGTTAACCAATCTTTTATTTCCCAAAAAAAAAATTAAATCATTTCAACTTTTTTCTTTGCAGAGTCATGAAATCCTCAGTTTGGAACCTTATACCCAGTATAAGGTTACGGTGCAGGTGTTCAATCCAGAAGGATTGGGACCCGAAACTACCATCTTGGTAATGACAGATGAAGGAGGTAAGTTTAATTAAAAATTAAAAGTTTTATCTCAATAAATAGCACAAATGATTAATGCTCGTGAATATCTAAGTACTCGTATGTAATTAAAATGGTTCGTTCATGTGAAATTAATTAAATGTAAATGAGCATTTTATTGCGAGAAAATAATTTACAAATTTTATGCACTATTAAGATGCGTTTGAAAGAGATAAAAAATAAAATTTAATTAAATTGAAAAACATTAACATAAAAAAAAAATAAAATCAAAATAAAATATTAATAATAAAATGGGAATGTAAAATCAGAGTAAAACTTTCGAAAAAGTTTCTAATGAAAGGGTTTCCCCAAAAGTTTGTAGAGTTCACCGGTAAAAGTAGAAGCCCACGCCCCAAGATATGACTTTAGTAATACCCTTTACAAGTTGACGATTGTATAAAAAGAATTTCATTAGATATAATTTTAGTAAATTTTTTACTTCTAGGAAAAACTTGGGTGAAATACAAAATTATTTATTTCATTTTTCCAAACTGCTTTTTTTTTTGGTGAATTGTCGGTTTTTGAGACCTAACAAGAGTTGAGTCACTCACGAACTAGTTCGTATAATTAAGATATTATTTTAGCAATGTGGTAGAGAAAACAACACACAATTCAATTTGGTGTGTTATACGAGTATAAACGAATTGAAAAATGCTTGTTGTTTTTGTAGTTGTTGTAAGGTTGATACCACCTTTCCGAAATAATGTTTCAATTGAACGAACGAGTTCGTGACGGTCACAACACGAATCTAAACTGGTGAATTTACGATTTCTTGGTTAATTTTATGTTTACCCAATACGCACCTAGGTCTGCAGGTAACCAAAACCACCATTGCAACATTGCGCAGGCGTCATATTATTGCAAAGTAATAAAGGGTTTCCTTTACAATAAGGGCTGGTCGATTTTGAACCAACCATACGTATTATAATTTTGTTTATTCAAAGGGCTCTTGTAGACCAATTCGTATGTAATTTACGATTGCCTTACTCTCATTCAAGTCTCATGATAAGACCAGCCTTCACTCTCGATTGTAGATCTGACGGTCCAAAGCCTTAGAACTACCTTTAAAGATTGGCCCGTCTACCCCCCGCGATGAATTCTTGCCATCTCGTCCGGATTCTTCCCTAGGTCAAATAAAACTGTAGTTTTTCAGTCATCTTCGCCTTTTATGAGCCTTCACGGTTCATCACTGTAATATCCAGCCATACATAGCTCCATATGCTCGAATAAGTCTGCATGAAAACTGGGAATCGAAGGGTAGCTAGAGTTCGCATACTAGAGACCAAGCAGCCTCTTGGCCACGCATCCCTGACGTATGCTGTTCCACAATGGACTTATTTAGCCAGACTCCAGACGCCACCACGTGGAGGAATAAATAAGAACTTCTGACAGTGTACTCAGTTATGGCTAACCCTATCCTTGTGCCTGCCTGCT
Source organism: Phania funesta (assembly GCA_963932375.1). Taxonomy (NCBI): domain Eukaryota; kingdom Metazoa; phylum Arthropoda; class Insecta; order Diptera; family Tachinidae; genus Phania; species Phania funesta. Next base: position 9,989,610 of record OZ010652.1, read on the forward strand.
GACGGCCCATTATGATGTTTGGTTTGTGACACACTTTGATGTTGCTTCCGAAGCAGTGCGGACTAGTGATTCCTTGGGCCTTGGGTAAGTTGGATCTTGACGGATTGCAAAAACTCGCGAAGTTAATATCTGCGAACGTCTGAGTTGATGGCAAGGAATCAACATACTTAGATTCTCTTACACATAGCAGCTATGGTCTGAGCCGATTTGACATGCCCTCGACATCTGGATTTTTTAAAAATCGGTAGTCTTGTAGAGTCGACAAATATCGTAGCCTTTTAATATGATATTTCAGAAAATAGTGTCATTCTCAGTAAAAAAAATACAAGTATCCATATGTTTTCATATGATGACTATCAATTTATTATTTAAATTAATAAAAATAATTATTATTGGTTTCAACTATTTGCCAGCTTTTTCAATTGACCTTCAAACTTAAGCCCGCTTAGTGGAGACAATCTTTCAAGGCTTCATTCGGTTCTACATTGACATTAATGCCACATACTCATATTTATAAAAGCAGAACTTAAGAGCAGAAAATGAAAATAATCGTATTTTTATGCAGCCACACAACAACACTTTAATACCAGCCGTTGCCACATTTAAGCATTTTGTACATTTTTATGAAATTTTTTGCACGACATAAGAATTATTTCTTTACAAAAAGAAAAAAAAACAATACGAAGGAATGTGTAAGGCAAGGAGAAGTTGTTTACCACAACATAGAATAGACAAAGTAAAACGGGGAAAAAATAAGCACAAGGGCATATTTAAGATCCTTCTTTTCACAACATGGTTGTGTTTGATTTAGTTATTTTTTCGTTGTTCTAAAGACGTACGAATATATAAACTCAGATATGCATTTAAAACTTATGTTTACCTTCATCAATGCAAAAGCAAAAAAAAAGCGCTTTTAATATTTTCGAAATTTAATAAAAAGAAAAGCGAAGGCAGGCATGAAAGAGCTAACAGAGAAAGGGCGCTAGCGATAGGAATGACTAAAATGTGAAGGTGTGTGTTATGCTGTGAACAAATATGGCAAAAGCTGTGTTGCTTTTCGCCCCGTAAGCAGTTTTGCATCCGTTTCCGTTTTGCCATTTACACAAAACGAAAGAAAATATGTTAAAATACCAACAACAACGAAAAAAAAACTTACATTAACAAGAAAAACAATATATCTGGCAAAAACATAACAGAAAACTAGACAGAAATAAATGGCAAAGCTGTTGCTTTTCCAGCAACAGCAACAACAAAAGGAAATGAGAAAAGCCCCAGTAAAAAAAGGAAAGACTATGAATGTAATGGCTCGCAGTTGCTGGAACATAAGCAACATGAAGAACAAAAAGCAGCCATCCAGTTGGTCACTAGGAAAAAGGAAGGTAACACAAGCATTATACTGGAAAATCTTTTGTGCGCCCTGGCTTCGTTGTTCAAACAAAAAAAAAGGAAGAAAAACATGCAACTACAAAAAACGGCTTACAAAGAAAACTTAAATTATTAAAGGAAAACATATTTAAAAACGAGCAATGTCAGCAATATGCCAAAGAAACCCCCAAAAAATTAGGGGAAAATACGGTTTCGTATATAAGTAAATAAATAAAGAGGTTTCCACTAATGCCAGGAAGTTGTTCGAGTTCAATAATACAAGTCACTTGGTGCTGGGAGCAATGGGACGCGTTTAACTTATTACAGACCAGTCACAACTTTCCTAAAACACGATTAAAAAATTCCTTATTCAAAGAACGTAGCGAAAGTTATAACATGAACCTATTGAAGAACTCTATATTATTCATAATATAATATGGAAACAGGAACCCATAGTTTATTTAATGTCCAATTTTGCCAAGAAAAAGATTATTCTAACATGTTACATAGCAGTTGTTGTTGTTTATTTTCATACTGAGAGGAAAAAGGAACTAAGAAAAATAAGACGAGCGAGCATTAAATCGGAATAAACTGGGATACTACAGCATACAATATGTTTTGCAATTGTTGTTGCTGTTAGCAAAGTATTAGTTATTTAAATTCATTTATAGTATCTTTAGTGCCTGCATTTGAAGGAACTTTATATTACAAGCCAATAGAAAAAGGATATAACAATTTGTTTTGTTATTGTAATATCCGAAAAAGGAAATAAAACTTCAGAGTCATAACCAACAGAGATTATGTTGCCTTTTCAAATTGACCCTTTTTTATAAAAAATTGTTATTAAAATTAAAGAAAACTTAAAAAACAAAACTACAGTAAAAGAAATCCACTTTTCAAAAGCTTTCAATGTTTTGGCTTTAAGCTGCATAAGACTCGCAATCACTTCCAGCAAATGCCACCTGGTTGTGTGATAGACTATGTAAATGTTAACAGAATATTAATTTCACTAAATTGCTAGCAGTCAATATAACACGAGGATCAGTGGGGGTTTTCGGCAAGTAATATAGTCGTTTCCATTACAGGCTTCTTGGTGAACACAACACAATGATCGACATCTATTGACGTAACTCCAGTAATATAAATGGAAAATCGTACAATACTCTTGCTTGCTTTATTATCTACGCCTACAATACTCCTTCGAAACCGCTGTGTTCGCTGATCAAGTCGTCGTGCTTAAAAGAGTCCCCTGAAGTCGCAGAGCAGAAATAGTCACCTTCAGCAGAAATAACTAAAACATTCCCTCGAAGCTGCTAAACTAACGCTGGTCTCATTTTTTCCATCCAGATAACCAAATTAATTTGATCTTAGTTTAAGTGGATTGAGTTTTTCCTTTAACCCTCTAACAGGCAAGCATCACTGTAGGGATGCATCACAAAATTTAATTTTTTACGACAGCTGGTAATAAATCAAAGTTTGCCAAAATGCAAAAATGATGGCAGCCCTATAACGCAGTCATATGTTCAAAATCAAGTCGATCTTAAGTTTGGTTTAACCCAGTTATAAGCACTTTTGTGTAGAATTTCAACTTGATAACAAGTGAAATTATTTTTTTTTCAACCGATTTTTAAAATAAATATAAATCATTGTTCTAATATCTCAAATTTGTTGTGAATTTTTTGCAATAGTTTTTGAATCATTTTGAATCGATATAAATCAAAGTTCAGTGATTTTCGTGATATTTACACCGTACAGGTAAGTAAAAGTAATGCGACCCTATAGGAGCGCTAACCGGTTTACGTGTAATTTTCCCCCCTTTATTTTTCTCTTTCCATATTATTTTTTTATTCTTTAGCTTTTTTCACAGAAATGGAGCGGAGAGCTAGATCATACAAATTACGTGAATTGACTGAAGAAGAAATGATGGATTCTGTAGAAACAGATGTGGAGGGTGATGAAGATGATTACAACAGTGACGACAGCATCAAGGATCCCGATTTCGATCCACGAATCCATCAAATAAGTTCAGAAGATGAAAAAGCAAGCGATCAAAACATTTCAATTCTTAACAATGATACGGATTTATTCTTGTCATCGGCTTCGACAACTCTGCATAACATTTCTCTTTTTAATGAATTAACTGAGGAAACAGTGCCGCAACCATCGACTTCTACCACTGTGCAGCCGTAACCAGCCAATTCGAAATTGTTTAGGCCACCAAAGAGAGCCCGGTTACCATTACCATCGATAGAAAATAGTGGCCCTGAAGTTATTCCAGGTGCAGGTGGTTTTGCAGGCGGTACAGATATCGTATCCATCGATAAAAAAGGAAAAGAATTTGCCAATATTGTGTGGAAACAAAAAAACTTACAATTGCACGTGGACGATGTTGCGTTTCAAGGTGATTCTAGTTTGCCAATGGCCATAAAAGAGCTCGGAACGCCAATGCAGATTTTTTGCTATTTTTTTACACCTGAAATAGCAAAATTGATTGCTGAAGAAAGCAGACGACATGCACTTGCACAAAATATAAATGATACATTCCAAATATATTACGTAGATGTGTACAAATATATAGGTATTATGCTATATATGTCGATCTACCGACAGGCAAATCTGGAAAGCTATTGGTCTGAACATGCTTTCGCCCCTATTGCAAAAACAATGCCGGTGAAACGTTTCATGGCAATAAAAAAGCACTTGTCGTTTGAAGATGAGGCCAATCGCAAAGGAAAAGGGTGAGCCAGGCTATGATCCGATTTTTCGAATCCGTAAGCTAGCCTCCGCACTAACCGATCGATTCGATAGCGTACCAAAAACAGCACGGCTTTGTGTGGACGAGCAAATGTGCTCTACTAAAATGCGGCATCATTTGAGGCAATATATGCCCAACAAACCACACAAGTGGGGCGTAAAGCTTTTTATTCTGTGTGATTCGACAGGAGTCGCATACCGTTTTGAAGTTTATAATGGAGCTGACGAAAGTGTGGTGTTGGCTGGTCAACCGGATCTTGGAGCACCTCAAACGTTGTGGTTCGATTATCACAAACGATCTCAGACTTCAAACATCATATATTAAATTTCTATAACTTCTATACATCCATCCCTTTGCTGGTATATTCATGTGCCAGAGGCATCTATAGTTTAGGAACGGTTCGTGTAAATATGATTCCAAAATGTAAACTCCAAAATGATGCTGTCATAAAAAAAGAACAGAGGCTATTCTTCAGAATATGTTGGTAATGCCTATGGTGTGGATATTTCCACAGTACTGTGGAAAGACAACATGTCTGTCCGATTAGCTTCTACATATGTTGGAGTACTGACATTCTTACGCGAAAATCCAGAGCATCAGCCCACAAAAGCAACACGGTTTGATCGTAAACAAAAGAATTACATCGAAACTGAATGTCCACAAATCATCCATGAATATAACCGCCACATGGGTGGCGTTGATTTAATGAACGAACTTATGGGCCGCTACCAGTGGTCTTGTCACATTTATAGATAAAAGATCTGTTGGTCGACCAACATCACAACCGTCTACTCCCACAACACCACCACCAGCATCAACAAAACAACCATCGTGTAATTTGAGGATTGGTCAAAAAGCCAAACAGCCCATTGATGATATTCGATATGACGGAATGAAGCATTACCCAAAAACGTTGCCAAATACAGAAAAAAGATTTTGCAAGTTATGCAAAAAGTCAAGAACACAATTTTTTTTGTGAAAAATGTAATTTGCATCTTTGCATAACTACTGATAAAAATTGTTTCAGCGACTATCACCGTCGAGATTAATCTTTCGATTAATTTTTTATTGTTAATTGCTATTCTTACCTTTTTCCCATTTACTTTTAAATAAAAATCATTCTTGAACATATAATTGCATAGTTTTTACATTTCAATATAATTTACACTCAAACCGGTAAGCGATCCTATAGGAGCGCAACAAATTTTTCTACCTGGCGGCTAAACGGGTAATATTTTTTACCTGTAACTTCGAAAATCGTATTTTTTGAGGATTATTTACTCTAAGAAAAAATTGCCCATTAAAAATTTTAACATATTCTGCTTTGCCAGTTACAGGGTTAAAGGCATCTGTAGGTCATTGCTGATAGCCGTAGTCATGTTAGTACAGAAAATTCCACAAAACAAGTCTGGGGCTGTGGCTTGTGTTCATATCACAGAATCTAACCTATTTTATTGTAACGGTTGAAAGCCTTGGTGACGGTGCATTATGTAGCTATTGGAAATGTTCTAGTTAGTTTTATGCCAAAAATAAAGAGGGACTAAATTTAGGCTTCCGCTCTAAATTATTAAGATCATAATTTTTACATACAAACGTTAACATTTTATTTAAAATTGTCATTCAATCTATTACAATTATGTGTGAAAGATAATATAGGCTAAATGGACACATCGACTCACGTGGCTGACGTTATACGACTCTCACAATTTTCGATGATATTCGAGCAAAGCGCACGCTTCCGTTTTGGTTCTACGATCGTGTTCGGTGTGGCCTGGTAGAGTTTAACTCAATTTTAATCGCCAATTATTTTGTCAACACTATTTATATTTAGATAATACATCCAATTAATTTATTACAATAAAATTGCAAATTATTTGTTGGTAGAAGCTGGTCTCTATGCACATTTCGCTACTTGTCTCTTTGTAGAAATGCACTGCCTCAATTGCAAATTATTTGTTGGTAAATTTTTCAAAAAAGCTATGAGGCCTCTGTAACATTTATTTATACTTTTTCATACAGTAACGTTTTTATTAAATTTCGTCAATTCAGTTAAAACTGTTATTTTCTACGGAACACATTCTAGAAAACACTTTTCCGCGACTTGCCTGATACAGAAATCAAGTGAAATCGTTCAGACATATTGAAAATTCTTTTTATTTTCTGTAGAAATTTCATCAGAACTCTGTCCGACAAATCTAATATGTTTTCCGAATTCCGGAAAAAAGTTGACTGATTTGGATAATATAACATAACATGCAAATTGAACACTTATCTTATAATGCAACAATAGCTATAGTACAGGATATTTGCGTAAGGGCAGATTGATGTTGACTGTCTGTGGCGTCCATGTTATTTTGTAGGACGACATTGTTTTATTTAGTTTTAAACATTGACTCATCCTGAAGTGTTCGCTACCTTACACTACCTTATAATCATGTTCTTTATGCGGGTCTAATTCTAAGTATATCACTACGTGATATTTACTCGTACTTTTTGACAAGTAAGCCTCTCTCTCTAGCTCTCTCTCAGCTCCAAAATTTTCGGTCTTATATACAACGACCCAGGTAACTTGTCGAAGGGGTACCACAACCTTCAATACTGTAGCTGACTGGTCGACAAGACCTTGTATTGGACCAGTACTACAGTGTCCAATAGGAGTTCTTGCTTGTCCAAGAAGCCCTATTCTGGCTTGCAGTCTACTACCAGATGTCTTATCGTAGGGGTGTTCCACCTCAAGTAGAGTCCCTGGCTGGTTGCTGTCCTAGTATTTAATAGGAGTTCATGTGTGCCAATAAAACCTTGCTCAATTAGGAGATCCCGCCCTGAACCAATGTCCCCAGTACACATAATACAGGGGTGTCCCAACCTCTAATAATAGAAAATTCAAATGGGAGACTGAGCTGGCTGCGCAGATTAAAACGAGTAGGCGAGTTTGATCGTTACATTTGGACACCCTTTAATATTAGCTTCTACCCATCCATATTGAAAAAATGTGTATAAAATATCTTAACCTTAAAGAAATACAGTGTAAAAATTATCTGCACATTATTAGAGCGTTATTGACAAAAAATATCATTAACTTCATTCACGTATGTGGGTGTTTGTATATGTGTGTTGCGGTAATGCCATTCGTTTTCACAACCTACAACCACGCAAAAATCTAATTGAAGTCAAAATTTATTATATACTACATTTTATTTGACGCATTTTTAAATCAAAAATTATTCTGCAGTCTTACGCAGTTTCATACTTATTTCCGTAGCAACTGCTGCCAAATTGCCTTTAAGCCGCCAAAAGCATAAGTCCTTATTTGTTTGTGCATATTTATTGTGAGTAACTAGAAATTTGTTTAAAAGCTTTTTATTTGTTAGAATTTTAATAAAATATCCTAATAAGCCTCTCACACCGCTAGCGCTTTCTTTCTATTTGTTCAGCAAATGAAGAAGAAAAAACATTCAATAAACAAATACTACTTAAAGCTGAAAACAAAACAAGAGGCCTGTTAAATGAATGCTAGCAAAAGTTCAACTGAAAAAACACACTTTTGTACTTAAGAAAGTTGTGTACTTTTTCGTGTTTTCGTCCCATTTTGTAATGAGAGGCAAAGTGTGAAAAAGTGCGGCTACAAAAAATACAAAACACGACAACACGAAAAACAGCAGGTGTTTGGTTTTATAAAAGAAAAATACAACTTCTGTTATTACGACTGGTATTGTTGTTGCAAAATGAAAGAAAAACTTTACAACAAAAAAACATTAAAAAGAGAAAACAAAAACACAGCAAAAGTTCTGTTAATCTTTAAGCATTAAACAATTGTTAAGATCTGGCAAAATTATTTGCATACTTTTGGGGGCAAGTTGGAAAAGAATATAAAATGCTCGCTCAACATCCAATACTATTTAATACTACTTTATTTTGTTTTCATATTAACTGCTGCTTTCTTTTCTTACACGATGGGTTGAGTTAAAGAATTGTTCATACAAAATTGGGTTATTTTTTACCGTAGCTAGCGAGCTCTCTAGTGTACAAAACAAAAGTGAATGGTTCTTGTGTGAATCGCGCAAGTCAGAGATAATTTATGGACGAATCGAAAACCGCGAATCGAGTTCGGATTAGCCACGTGATTGTCGGTGGCCTTGAGCAAATGATCCATGACATTTCAAGCGAAAATTCGGTTACTCTTAATGGGGCGCATATTGCTAGTTTTTAGACAGCCACGCTGCTTTAAATTACCACCTTTCATGGGAACTTCGATCTAGGCTTGTTTTGAAGTGTTTTAAAACACTCGAGACCCTGGCGAATGTTACTATGGTTTACTTGTAATGGCTACTTTACCAGAATCGGCACAAAAAGTAACTAGTAATGAAAGAGCCAGGCGGACTTGTGATACTCCGCTTTTTCATTCAGACCTATTTTGTGATGCTAGATGGTCAGCATTTACAGCAATGATCAGAGGTGGAAAACTGTTGACCGCAAAGGCAGCTTGTTATGCTACTCCTGGTATAACACTTCTCACACCACGAACAATAACCTACGACTTTTGATTAGTATCCTTTCTGGTCATTTTTTATTGAACTATCCTTTGTGTAGGAAAAATCAGATTAGTTCTCCTATGTATCGTTTATGCATTGAGAAGGATACACATTATTTGTGAACGTATTGCTTCGATAAGTAATAGAAGATGTGTGTTTAATTCTGAGCTCTTGTATTTTAATAATATCGCACAAGCTTCTTCGACATCAGGACTGTCCCTCATTAGGAGCGACATTGGTGTAATAAATGATCCATTAGCTGGCACAGCGCCGCAAAACGTTTTACAGCTCGCAACTTTTACAAATATGTACCGAGTTCGATGACTTTAGTGGGCAAAATAGCAAATGCTGTGGTAATTTTAAATTTAAAAAAAAATTATTAGAGTTGCCCTTGGCAATTCCACTTTGAACATAATTAACTAAGAAAGTAACAATCCTTGTCTGTTAAAAAGTGTATGATACCTTGAACTTTGATCTGCTATATTTTAATATGTCAATAACTAATCCTTAATTTCCTAAATCGAAGTATTTTTGTAAATTAAATTATCGCGTGTTTGTTGTTGCCTAATTTTCCATGAACAGCTTTTTATTTTGGAATTGGAAGTAGGAATGAAATGCTGCTTATTATATTAATGCAATGGCATTAATGCATCCACTTCAATAACAATACACTTACAAACACAGATGCATACACAAACCCAATGAAGTTAATAAAATGAAGAAAGAAACTAAAAGTATTAAGAGAAAGTATCATCACAACAACTATTATGAGTAGTAACGTAACAACAAACAACGTGTTGATAACTGTAGAGTCCTTATGATTTTAAGTGGCTTCGCTTTTTATTGCAGCCAAAAATAAAAAATAAAAAATATTAAAATACAAACTTTATTTAGTACTTAATAAGCAATACTGCTTTTCTTCCAAACATATTCAATGTATTTCATGCACTTGATGGTATTTGTTTGTTGGTTGAGCGAAAATGTTGAAAAGAAGATAATGAAATATTTTCTTATTTCTGGTTTGTTTTGCTTTTGTCAACCAGACTTAATATTTATTTTAAGCACCATTCTTTATTCAGATTATGAAAATGAGCTTCTTTTAAGTAGCGGATAATGCAAAATATTCGAATGAGGAAAATACGTGGGTTTTAAATAGAGTTATGATAATAAATTACGGCTATAGTAACAGGAAAGAATGACAATAAACAAAAGTTTAAAAAGGTAAAAATGAATAATAAAAGTGCGGATTTTCTCACACATAAATAAATACTTATAATATTCAGGGCAATGAGGAACTTAGTAAATATACGGCTACTATACTACATGCGAGGAAACGATGGAGGAAATGAAATACGAGTATAAAAGAATTTCTACATTTTAATTACATGTTCCATTGTTTTTAATCTATGGTAAATAAAATTTAAATACGTATTTAATTCGTTTCATCTGAATGAAATATCGCCTAGAGTCTTGAAGAAAAAAGAAACAAATTTTGAAATTAATGGAGATACGAATTTAAAGATGTCAATTTTACTACAACAACAAAATACATAGAATTTCTTAATTAGTAACATATTGTTAGTGTTTGAAAATTCGAACTTAAAATGAAGCATTCGAAATATTAAAATGACTTCCGTTCTATTTTAAATTAAATAAAAAATTTAAAGAACAAATTTCAACTTCGAACTTAATTTCGAACTTTTGAACACAAGCCAATTAATTATCAATTGTGACAGCAAAATTTCATAAAACCTAATTTTTGTACGCAAGGGGATTGAAATGCTTAAGATCTTTTAGGTTGGAATATTCGAACTTAGTTTCGAAATATGGCAAAGCTAAATTTTAAGGGTGAAATGTCAACACATTATTGTAAATATATTGAAATAAATTCAACGATTCTCAAGTTTTGAATATGTTCGAAAATTCGATTTTAATTTCGAACTTCAATAAAATATAAATTATAGGCGCTTATTTATATTTTATATACAAAACTTGAAAATTTCGTAAGTTTTATTAATTTTAAAATTTCGAATTATGGCAGAAATTATTTTTATTGCCCAAATATTGCGAATTAGTTTTGATATTTACAGAATAATTTTAAATAATCAAATTTGAAATGTCTTTGAAAATTCGAATTTAAATTCGAACTTAAATAAAATATCATTTTTGGGCGCTAAATTTAATAAAACTTATGTTTAATATTCAACATTTGCAAAATATTAAAGTTTTATTAAGGTTGGAAATTCGAACCAAATTTCAAAATATAGCAATATGTTCAAAAATTCAAAATTTAATTTCGAATTTAAGTATAATAACAATTATAGACACTTAATTTGATCAAACTTATGTTTTATATGCAACACGTGCAAAATTCTTAAGTTTGAAAATTCGAAAATAGTTTCGAAACATGGCAAAACTGAATTTTATTACACAAATATCGCAAATTAATTTTATTACTTATAAAAGCCTTTTAAATTTCCAAGTTTTGAGAATGTTCGAAAGTTCGAATTTAGTTTCGAAATTTAGTAAAACATCAATTGTGGATGCTAATTTTTATAAAACTTAGGTTCTAAATGCAATATACGAAAAATACAAAGTTTTATTGAGTTTATTTGTTCGAACTTAATTGCGAAATATGGAAAAACTAAATTTTGTGGCCCAAACTTAATTTCGAAAATTAGCAAAAATTACGTCTTATAAGCCAATTAAGTAGGCATAATTTAAATATTTCTAAAGAATTTCAAAATCTACAAGCCTTGAATATGTTCGAAAATTCGAATATAATTGCGATGATTCGAAAAAGAGAATAAGTTACACACAACCAAAATTGCAAATGGCTTACGTGAAGAAAATTGCACCAAATCAACCCAAGTGACTAGAAAAAATGTATGTTTTTTAAACAGTAAGAAAAACAACAATAAGAAAAACATTTGCAAGACGATAACAAGAAGCAGCTAAAAATAGAAGGATGGACCAAAGAACAGCTTCACCTTCATCAAGATATAAATAACTTATAGGAGTTAAATTTTTTTTCGATTCCCTTTCTAATCACCAAAAAAAAAAAGTTAAGTGCTGTATTTTATATTAACAACAACATATCAGCAGCAAACGGAATTGTTTTCAAACAAATAAAATGAAATTTTAAGCTTGAATGAATACTTTTAAGAGTTTTTGACAACAGCAGCATGTGGTGGCTTGAAGGCATAAGAAAAATCTTAACAAAACTCTAAAGAAAAGAACAAATTACAAAACGAAAAAATCTCCCCAAAATAATGATGATGAAAAATCCAACAACAACGATTTACAACCGAATCAATGACGCTGATTACAGTGCACATTTTGCAATCAATCCGCACACAAACAAGAAACCAGACAAAGAAGGTATAACAACAATCATTGATCTAAAAACTACTTGCTACATATTAAAGGATATTGAAAACAAACTCAGCAAAAAGAGAAAACTGTTAAAAATAAAAATTAATTTTCTTCTCGGCAAGTTATGGATATTTGAAGACAAAGAGAGCTCTGAAGAGTTTGTAATGGTAGTTTTGACGAAATGTTACAGTTACTTGGATGATTGTGCAATTTGCTTTGGTTTGGGACTTCGAGAACATGTCACTGTATTTTTCTATCAGCCCCCATCGACATCAAAAAGTCCTGAATTTTAATATTTTCTTTGATCAAATCAAACAAAAGATTACTTTTTTGCTGCTGCTTTTTTGTAAAGTTTTCTCTTAGATTATGAGTTTGATGCTGACTTCGACTTTTATGAATGAGAACAAATAATTTAATAACTGTGAGGATAAAGAAAGCAGGTCACAGACATGTTGTTAATTATATTTTGAAAAAGAAGTGATTGATAAGAGAGTGTACAAAATAGACTTGGCAGTTTTTCTGTATAGGCTTATACTCGAACTATATACAAATGAACAAAGTTTTCACCAGCGAGTTCTTTAACATTGAAACTGCTGATCTACCCTGTGCTAAAATGGGGTACCTCGAATGGCACAGATCGAAAATTCTAAGCTGTTTAGTCAGCTACAGAGTTTAGAAATTAAATAATGTTAAAACTTTTTTTTATTGCACGCCATCGGACGACATTATGTGTTGTAACGACGTGTTTTCACGGTTAGCTGGGGTAGAGCTCACGGCTACCAGGGTTCGTTACAAAAAAAAAAATTTGTTTCCAAGAGAGAGACGAGACAGTTAATATAAATGTTTTCAAAAACGTTATAAACTTTATTCATCAACTTAAATTAATAAGTACAGCAAAACACGAAATACGACGGGCCTTCGGTGGCCATTTGCACGTTCGCTGGTACTCTAATCAGGTCCTGACACCATCCAACGCTTACAGAAAATACCACCACTATTCGTTGCGATTGCACATGAGCCGATTCTCTCTTCGGGGCGAATAAAATTCTGGCCCGATGGTAACCGAGTACTTCATTTTCTGGCCTCTCTTGTCAGGGCGAATAATATTCTGACCTGACTCGACAATACCAGAAGCTCTGTCTCTCAGATGGACTATCTTCGTCTGCCTACTTCTCTAGATGACGGGACAAGGATAGACTCTCTTGTCGGGGTGAATATAATTCTGGCCCGAAGCTAAGAGATGTCTTCTCTGCGCACTCAACTCTAACCGCACTCGGTTGGGGCGAATAAAAGTCTAGCCCAACCGTTTACCGACTGGGGAGTGGCTATCCACTACTCACATATACCAATTGGGGCGAATAATATTCTGGCCCAGGTGGTATAGCGTCACCTTACTCACTGCTTTCTCTGGTCAGGGCGAATAAAATTCTGGTCTGACACGAAAAAACCAGTAGTTTCGCTATCAGTTGGTGGCGTGAGAGACTAGCTTAATTAAATTGAGTAAAACTTTAAAATAATTAAGCTTCAAGCAGTTGAGTCGAATAAAATTCTGGCCCAACTATTTGCTGTCTGCCAAAGACTTAAATAATAAAGTTAAATAAAATTCTAAAATTATTAAGTAGGTCTTACCGCCTTGCTAGCCACAGGCTGACTCCCTTCTCTACTGTATACGCACTACTATAATGCTTATTTGGCTGAGTCTCACGTACACGCATACCATTATACGATCTATACGAGCTGATCACTTGTCAGACATGGTAGAGTTGTATTTAAACGGCGCTACCATTATGTGGCGGTGTTACCTAAATATTTCCGTTAATCTTAAAACTAAGTTTTATTAATAAAAACTATGAATTTAGTTAGAGAAGCAAAAGACATAAATATATATGACCCAAAAACGGCAGGTCTTTTGGTCGTCACAGTGTAAAACACAAGCTTGCAGGCTTGCAAGATACCTTCACTTAGTTGTGCATATAATGCGAATGAAATTAAAACGTGTGTATCGATTTGAGTGAAATATGGCTTGTTTCGTTTGAAATTTATTTATCTGTAAGAATTTTTATAAAAAAAAAACTTCTTAGCAGGTTCACAGATATCGTGAAACATGCGCCAAGAGTTTCACGGTATCTCTGAAACTGTTAAGCAGATTAAAAAATGTTGGACGGCTTAAACACAATGTTATTGTTGAATTTTATATTTTTTTTATTCAGTTATGTCGTGCAACTGGCTTCTTTTTGACACAACGGTACATCTCGAAAACTAGATTCAGTTTGAGCACCCCGGCTAACATAAGAAACAACTTTCCGTTGCTCCAGTTTAAGAAGTTACCTTAATTTTTGTAAACTTAAGTCATTGTTGCCCGAGAAATACAAAACTCTTAAATTTAGCAAGACTGAAACACTGAAAATCTATTCATTCCTATAAGAAAGTCGTTCTTACTGCACTTAGTTTTGTCAGGCTGCACTTATGTCTTTTTCTCCTCTCCGAAAAAGCTTTGTTTGCAATCATAGTATATTTTTAAATGCTTTTAAAATTATAGAAAACCTTCAAGTTTTTTTCCAAAGAAAATTAAAAATAAAACTAACAAAACTTTACGCAGTATGCACAAATAACTACACAGCATTTTACTTAAATAAATTGTTTACAGTTGCAACAATTTATCAACATCTCTAGAAAACAAACTAAAAACCCACGAAGAACGAATGGAAAACGAAAAACGCTAAAATAAAAAAGCAATTGAAGCCACAGTTTCATCACCAAAATGAATATAAAAATTTATTTTCCACAAACCAAAACCAAGAAAAAAAAGAAAGAAGGAATTTACACAAAAAATAAATAAGATTTCAATTTACAAGAAACTCAGGTAAAACAAAAAAAAAAGAAACGAAACAAAACAAAATAAAGAAGAGTGATGCACAACAACTGAGCAACTTTAATGAAGAACTGTGGTTTCTGGTTGCACTCACTATTTCATTTATTCGCCCGCTCTCAACCAGAACTTTAATGAACAAATAATTTTTGTTTTTTTCATGTGCACAAGAACAAGCAGCAAAACAAAAACAAAAACAAACACAAAACACACATCAACTGACAAGCAAACAGAAGCAAAAGATGATGATGCAGCTGCATATTCATCCGCAGAACTGGAGAACGTACAAGTGGCAGCATAATTAGTTAAAAGTATCAATAGTCGTAGTAACCAGTACAAAAATCATTTAGTAACCGTCTGCTCAAGTACACTGCAGTGCCTTGCCGCCGTTGAAGTTGAAGAAAAACTTCAGAAAAAAAACCAAAAAGAAATAAAGCTTGCAGCATTAAGAGGAAACTGTCTTTGTATATATAGAAAAATCCATTTCCGTTTCCGCCACAATTATGTTTAAAACTTTGTTTATTTTTCTCAGTTTTCTGTCCATACTTGATGTTTTTCAAGTGTTAGTGGGGCCGAACTACACACTTGCAAATGGTTTATTTAATATTTCACTTTTTAACATCCTACAATATACATTTTTATGGTTTAAATACTTGGAACCAACAAACAGGCATTGGCTTGAGCAGAAAAACTCCTACTTTAGTGTTGCAGCAGAATGAATAGGGAAACGAATTTCTAAGAAATCGGAAACAACATGTTGGCTACAGTTTCCCTGAAAGTTACAAAGTTACAAAGAGCGAAATTTCTGAAAAAAGATCTGTTCAAAAAATGATTTAAAAAGTTTAAAACACGAAATCGGGAGACGAATTTTATTCCTTTTAATTTGAAGATAATTTGAAATATTTTAATCATTTCTAAAATTAGTTTAAATTAGTTTTATGGAGAATTTTTTAATTCAGATATTCGCAGTTCTACATGAAGAACAAGGTCGGTTGGTTTAATTACACAAATTTACAAATTCAGGACAACTTTTGGACTGGACAACAGAGTTGTTGCTGATGTTATTTTGGGTGCTGAATTCGAATTCTAGTTTTCGAGATATACTGTTATGTCAAAAATCAAGCAGTTGTATCACGCATATCAACAATGACCCGTCCCAACAACATTTGTTGATTTGTTGAGGTTGTTATTTACACTTAATTATTAAATGAATTTCATCTACAAAAATTGTAACATGACTGAGTTGAGGAAGCAAATTTATATTAAAATTCCTACCACAGACAACTACAATCCAACTTCACTTGATGACATGAATACGGCTGAATTTGAGCGTTTGCTTGGGTTATAGAGTCTTTGAGGACATTGGTCGGTTTCAGCTTATTGGCACAGACCTGTGACTTAAGGAATCCCCAGAATCTTGCCAGCGTCATTTAAAACAGATCTTTGTAGTCAATAACTTTCATGCAGAATACCCATTGTCGTATTTGCTGTGTGACACGTCCTACTAGAATCACATGTCGGCCACATCCACAGTGTTATTATTGATATACTTATATGTAACGTCAGTCGTTAATGATGGCCTCACACACATTCATCCAAAAATAGGCGTTGTCGCTAGAAAAGAGTTTTTTATCAAAACTGACGTCCTTTGTCAAGTTCTTGAAAGCCCTCACAGCGGACAACCTGCGATATCTATAGCTATTAACTTTGAGCTCCTGTGTAAGCTTCGAAGTAGTATTGGTCCAGGTCCCATAAGCAAAATTCCCTAACTTGAAGTCTGCAAATATTCCAACTCTTGCGCACGGTAAGAAACCAACTGCCTCCAGTTCATCTTCATTGTTATACGGATAATCTTTCTTCGTCTAGCGGCAATAAAAAATTTCTGCCGAAGTAGCTGGGAGAAGTGAAAGTCAAAAAATTGTATTTAAGCAACTTTACCGTATTTTTGGCCTCATATTTCCTATCGGAAGCTTCGTGAGGTGAGCACAAAGAGTTGTCACATTCTTCGCTATGCATATCTTATGAAATATGCCCCTGTATTGCTTTGGCTATTATTATCTGACATTTTGGTTGTAACAGAAACTGGGGTCCTGCTAAGCTTTAGATCGCAGTTTGGATTGTTGACTCTGGCGAATAAAAGTGTAATTTTACATTTTTTATATATTTCTTTTAGTAAGAGAATTAGTGTTAATAAGCCCAGAGACATTAAAATTCCACATCATACAATTTTTCACCACCGCACCCTTTATTAGAAACCATTTCTACTGACTTTTTTCTTCTTTAATATTGCAAATTAGTATTGCCTACTTTTAGGGCATGGTGGTTCAAATAAGGAAACATTAATAACTTGTGCTTACTGATTTTCGTAATCCAATATTAAAAGTCAGATAAAGTTTCCAAATTATTTCAAGCTTGTCATCACAAATTTAGGGATTCAAATTGTTTCCTTATGACGACTTCTGAGAGTGTCCAAGTTTACTAACTGCAGTTTCAAAATGATTCCTTAACAAGTAGTAGCCACACACACACAGACTTACATTCATATAGCAACTATACATAAATACAGTATTACAAGAAAATTAATTACCTTTGGCTACAATTTCGTTTACTCTAGAAGTCTAAAAGTAAAAAAAAAACTCAACAGAAAAAACATATTTTTCTGCTTATGTTTGTGTTGAGTAAATAGAGCAAAAAGAAAATAAATAAAATGTAAAAAAACTTGTTAATGATGAATTACAAACGGAAGAAAGATTGAAGATGAACATAAATGAAAAAGAAGACAGGATGATACAAAAGTAGATTTTTTAAATACATACTAACACACACATACACACACGAACGCATAAATAAATATATGAAAAATAAAGATGATAAATGAAAAATTCACAAGAGTACTTTAAACAGTCAAGCAATAAAATGTAAAAGTTGTGTGGTTTCTTTCTTAAATACTTCTTAATGTTCTAGAACTTCTAATGTTTACTCACATTGACTCGAGTTTACTTTACATAAAAATCTAACAGACATGCTGCTGCAAGAGCAGCAAGTAGTCAAACTTAAGTCTTTTAATATTCTTTAGGAATTTCAAAACTTATCTCAAATCTAACCAACCACCCTGTTGTGTAGGTAAAACTGCTAAATTAAAACGAAAGTAAAACTCTTAGAACAGAAGGAATTTACAAAACAAGAAATATAAAAATTAACTTCTGCTATTGCTGTTGCTACTGCTGCCGACTGATGGCCACTCGACATACTTGCACTCCGTCGTCAATGGTTCCATTACGTAAAAATTACTCCAAATCCAAAGCTACCAAGATACTCGTAGCCACAAAAGGAAAATAAAAGTAAAATAAAAAGAAAAGAACTTTTTTTAACAGTGCAAAAATAATAATAAACAAATTATTTTGTTTCACTTGTTCAGGGTTTTCTTTTTCTACATTTTTAACTCATTGCCGTTCCATTAATGAAATGAAATTGTAAGTTAAACATTTAATGCTTTTTCCTTCTTTTCCCTTTGCACTGCGACGACTTCTACAGTACTTATTTGCCGGCAACCCAATGCCCAGAAACCATTGATATCATTTTACTGCGTCTTCTGAAAATTTAACAGATTTCTGGTTCGCAGACGGTCTAGGTTGAGCCAGATTAGCTTAGCGAAAGCTGCATTATTTTAGGAAGTCTCTTCAAAGTTTCGCTGTCCCACTTTAGGGAGCTCGCCATTCTTGGACTAGTTTAGATGGCAAATTGACTCCTACCGAAAAGTATGTTTGAAAATAATTTATTTTTTAAATATTTTTTGCACCTGTTAAAAGACTCATTGAAGGTTTCGTTTGGTATCAGCACGATATTTTTATTAAGTCATTAATTGAATCCAAAAAATATATACAATTAAATCTAGTAAAATAATTAATTGAGTCAATCAAAAACTCTGTGTGTACAGACAAACTCAGTTTATTCATTATTATTTTTCGCCAACAATAAACATATCAAGGCCGTATGCAGAGGACTGTGCCGATTGTGATTATATTTCCCTTCTATCTAAAATTAATTGTAACCTGCTGTAATATGCGGCAGATAAAAACGAAAAACAATATCTACGCAGACATCAATTAAAATGCAATCTACATCGAACTTGGTCTGTGGTAAAATAACGCCTGCCCAGGCCCACAAGTATATAAGAAATTTTTAACAGTTTTGAGGCAACTGATTTGAAAAATATTTGACAACAAATTCACTGCGAGTACTCAATTGCTTTCAGGCTTGACATTATTAGGATGTTAATACGATTTGCCCAAAAAATCATGACTACCCTGCGAATCACCTAAATAAGAAATTAAGTTTCACCAACTTCAGACGAAAAATCCAGATATTGGTGGATACACAACTGGGGAATTTTAATATTATAAACGCATTTGTTTAATAAATAAAGAGTTTTTTCCATATGACATCAATACGGATGTTTTTATATTTCAAAAAAGTAAGCCAGGTATTAAATTTGAATCGAATAATGTTATAACCTACTAGTTTCATTCTACACGTCAATACATCCTACGATTTTCTGCTTTGTAACTAGGTACATACTCGTACAACGTGGTGTGGAATTTTAGCTTAAAGATCAGCGTCTCGCATTTGCAAAGCATAAAATCACGTGGTCAAATATGTGGTTTAAAATCTGACGAAAGGAGGTTTAGTATCGATTGATGGATACAACTTTTATTTCCACGTCTTAAGAAAGTAAGAAATATTTTTGCCACGAAGATACAGCAGGGAAAGGGGTGCCAAATCCTACTACGACACTATAAACGTGGTGTTTCAAACAGACAACAAATGCTGGAGTATCATACAAAAGAATAGTAGAAGACGCATTGTAAAAATTTAAAAACTTATTTGGACCTATACGGTGTGAAAATAGTGAAACGAACAATGTCGGGAGAGAGAGGCTTGTTAGAACAGTATTCGACTGCGAAAAGCAATTTGATACAAGGGAGTGTTTAAAGAATGCTATAAATTAAGTCTAGAGTTCAAGAAGTAATTCCTAATACTGGTGGTATGTTACTCAATTTTGCTATTTTACTATTATTATCAATATATTATTGAACTAAACAACGATTAAGTCTAAAATTAGTTTTTCCTTGTTCAATTGATTTATGAAAAAAACTGTAAATTTTTTTTATAGTTAAATTATAAACAATATTATCAAAACAACAAACAGAAACAAACATTCTTTATTACTAACATTATTAATTGGCCTTTACAACGGATAAATTTTTTAACACCCCAAGATTTATTAATTCAAAATTGGTCAAATTAAATTCTTTATTTAACTGATTCGCAGTGTATGTACAAAATACAAAACTCTTCCTTTGCTCTTAACAACATTCATTACATTTAACATTAATCATACGTACTGGTGTCAATACTTCTACAACCCTCGAAAGTATGTTATAGTTTTATAAACAATCGTGTTAGGCTTGGCGTATAAGTAATGGCGAAACATGATATTAAACATTCGTACAAAAGATCATAAAGGTTAATAGCTTATTTTATTACTAGCATAAATACATGCATTCGGTTAAAAAACACGTCGTTCTCAAAACTGCCTTTCTTTCGATCCATTTCCTTGGTTGGATAACAAATTTGAATAATATTGCAGATGATCAAACAAGTGGTATCAAGATTATTATCCATTCCATTTATTATGTATGTAAATTGTAAGCAGGCCATGAATCATAATGTTTCATTAGGACTTAAATTGAGAAATTTCCATAATTACAGATAGCCTTTGTACTTTTTTTTTGTTACCTTTCAAATTAAAACTCCTTTAAAATGTTACAGTTTTCTAAAAAAAAAAGGTATCAAGTAAAGCATTTAAAAATTTAATTCAAACCCCTGTATTGTTCGCTTTACTTGCACAAATGATTTCCTTCACTAAGTATTTTTCAGCTCAGATTGCAATAGGGGGCCTCTAGTCAAAAGCAGTTTATTATAGAACTAAATCTTTAACATTAAATGTTGCCCCCAATATTGAACAAAAAATACTAAAAGCACTTTAGGCACAGTTCAAGGTATTCCAGAAAATTTGCTTCTGACAAAATGTACAAAAATACATTCAAGTTTCCCTACATGAAATAAAAATTCTTATTACTTTCTATTTAAAAAAAAAACTGTAAAAATAATCATCAGAAATATTGTTTGAATAAAACTAAAACACTGACTGTTTGTCAGCATTTATGGTTGATACGTCATTGCAAGCACAACCCACAAAGAAGAATGATGCATACAACCATCAATGAAAGTGAAGACAACAAACGAAAAGTAATAAATTTTTACCAGTTGTGACATTTTATATGGAAATTGAAAAAAAAAAACTAAATGTTATGATTCTGTTGCCATGACCTGTAAATCTTAAATCTTAAATATCCTTCTTAGCAGAGAACACACAGTTATAGGTAGAAGCAATAAGTTTAGTTAAGTAAAAAACGACATCGGCATAAGTCTTCAGAAAGTCACAATTTTAAACATTTTAAAAGATGAAAAAATATAATATCAGAGAGCAGCTTTAATCGGCAAAGCGGGTAAAAGGTGAAGGAAAAGCAAGTAAACCAGCTTCAGTTAAAAGCCTGGGCATTATTTATAAACGACGTACTACGTACTTCAATGTGTAAGTTTATTCAAATCTATGAAACATGACATTTGGTAATTCTTCCAAACACAAGACAACTTGGCTTCTCTTTATCTCGTTTGTTCCTTTTTTTTCTTTTATGTCACGAATGTCATTTTCAATTCAAAATTCTAGGTGGTCTTCTAGAGATTTGTTGTAGAATGTAGAATATAAAATGTAGGAGCAGCATTAAACTAAGAAAAAAAATAAAGAAGTTTTGTTATTAAGAAAGTTACAGTAAAAATCATGTTCATCTGCTTTTGTATTTTATGAGAGCTCGTTTTTTTCGTAGTTGTTATTGTTTTTATGCAAAATTGCAAATAATACTTGGATTCATATGCATGACAAGAAAAGCACAAAACCATTTATTGTAAAATATAAAATTTTAAAATCTGATTTTCACACAACGTTTGCGACAGTTTAATGCACTGGAAAGTAGAAGTTTTATTAAGATGATCAGCCACCCTTCTTTTGCTCATTATTACATTGACTCGGCCTAGGAAATCTTGTAATCCTTTTACACTTTATCTATAAGGTATGTTGTTTAACATTTTAATCCTAATCGCCTATTTGTCTTGTATCCTTCTTAAAAAGGGCAAAAAGCTCCTCTTAAACAGCAAGATAGCGGAAAATATTTGCGATTTTGTTCTGCTGTAACTCTTTGAAGATTCTAAAGTTCAAAATTCAACTTGAATGCCAGAAATAAGTCAAAACTTAAACAGTCCTGAAGGGTGAATACATACTTGTTCACAATTTGTGCTAAAATATCTCACATATTCTGATTTTATGTAGCTAGTTTGTATTGAAGATATCTTTAACGTAAGTCACCACTCAAAATGAAGCTGTATATATAATATTTATTTCAAAAAACCGAAAGTATTCATTTATTACATTTTGTTTTATGCCTCTCTATAACTATACATTATTGCAGCAAGCATATAATGGTTAGTTTTAAATATTTTGATCATGGCTTTAGTTGTGACAAACAAGATATTGTTTACATTCAATCATTAAAGGACTTCCATTGATAAAAATTGCAACATGACAGAGCTGAACACTGCAATTTGTACAAAAATTCTAACCACAACCAAAGTATTTAACTATCCAAAAATAATATGATAACTCTAGCCACAAAATTCTTAATTGGTATTTAATCTGTGGCTTAAGCGGTTAGCGCGTTGGCAATCATTCAATGGCTTTAGTTGCCTGTGTTCTAACCTTAGTCGCTGCCAATCATCAGTAATATCCCTTTTTTGCTTTTTTTATCATTGTAAGCGGACCATATTATTCATCTTAATATGCTGCTCTTAGATAATGGTTCCCTCAACCATATTTTTGCATTATGTCCGGTATTTCCCCGTTCATACCTTATGAGGTATAACTCACCAAAGAGGCATTGGCTGGAAACTTCTAAGAAATTTTGCTCGAGAGGATCGAATTCGTACAACATTATAAATCATTTTGTTGGGTCATACGGGAAAGCGCGCAACAGGCATGATTTATCAATAATTCCTTCACTTTCTCAACCTAGCCTAAGTTAGGCTATTAAGACTGAGACTGATTGATATTACATTTAGTAAGTAGCTTTAAACTTCAACCCACAATGGGCCAACCTAATCCATTCTCTTTGTAACTTTCGTTACCATCCCGCCCAGTTTGCAGCGTTGCTTTCACTGTACTTAAAAAACACAGAAAACAGATAACAAAACATCAACCAGAGCATAAACTTAAAACAAAAACAAATGTAAATGTAAATGGAAATGGCTAACAAAACATATAAACCTTTTAAGAGCAAGTAATAGTAAACATGAACGTGTACTTACACTTATACATGCATGCTCACAAACAGACTTGTGTATGTGTTTAAAAAAAACATTGTTGGTGGTTTTTTATCTCCTCTCAATATCAACATCATTTGAGTTCCTGTGACAATTGTTAAGAAAACATTCTTAGAAAATTAAAAAGCAACATCTACGACAACTTTGTATTTGCCAGTAACAACAAATGATGACATGTAAGCATGACATGGACAGTTATTCAGCTATAGCTGATTCCTTCGCCTCCTTCTTGTTCTTCTTTTTGCTTTATATAAACAATTGTATTTCCATTTCCGGTGCTACACCAGAAGTAAATGAAACATTTATGCAGGGTTATTTTGATACACAAATGACGTTTCCGTTACTTTCACACAGAATTTGAAAAATAAAAATAAATATTTTTTTCTTGTTGTTGCAAAATCCCTAAAGGTTGGTTCTACCAAGAAAACCTTAATTTATAATCATTTTCCTGTAAAGGGTATAATGTGGCAGATATAATACGTAGCTCGGAGACATTGTTTTATGCAAATGTAGCAAGTATTTTTTTTTTTACTGTTTAGGACTTCAAGGTATTTTGTGGCTTGAAAAGGGGATTTGGGGGGTACCTCGGCAGCTTGCTATAAAGTGACACATTTTGTTTTCTACTCTTGCACAAGGCTGCTGCAACTGTAATTTTCCTCTCGTCAACAAGAGCAACAAGAACAACAGCATATAAGGAAGAAGACGGAAATAAATGTTAAGAAGGTGGTAGAACAAACTGATTTACATTTAACATGCTTAAGAGTTTTACAGATTCCTTTTATGTGTGTCGTGGTCGTGTTTGATTGTCTGTTTTATGGCCATAGGAATATTTTTGAAAAAAGAAAAACGCTGCTTTTTCTTTTTCTGATTCGCTATCTAGGACTGGAGTGTATTTTGTGTGTGTGTAGCGTGCCTGAGACTAGTAATTTTCTTAAGTGCGGCTTGTAGTTTTATTGTATTTTTATCATGTTGTTGGTATTCAATCGTAAATAGATTCTGATGTTGTGCATAAATGACAACTCGAGCTTGTTTGGAAAGAAAACACAGCAACTAAATTTTAACTTTATTTTGGAATTTATGTTCCGTAAAGAAACAGTTGCCTTACAAACGAATAGAACCCCCCACCCCCATAAAGGAAATTGAAAATAAATTTAGCTAAAATTTCAAACTTTCTAGCTTCCCTTATGCCAGTTTTTGTGCTTAATCAACTGCTAGAAAATGTTTAAGGCTTTCACACCGTTCTTTTAGCTCACAGCAGTTATATTTATTTAAAAAATATCTCTGGCACTTTTCTAGTTTAGTTCATTTATTTATTTAAATATTTTTTTTTATATATTGAAGTTTAGCCGAGATTTAAAGTCAACACAATAAATTCTGCACTCTTTGTGTGTTTTATATTTGTATTTATTTTTTAAGGAAATAGATAAAAATGTACAACCCGCGGCATATAAAATATTTTTGGCGACAGTAACATTTAGTTGTTCATTCAACTTTAAAAGTTTTGAAAAATTTTAATTTTAAGAATTTTGTTAAAGAACAATAAACGCCAGCCAACTGATCGTATGAACAATTTAAATTATTCAGTATTAAACATAATTATTTCGACCAATGTATAGGGTAATTAAATAAGAACGTGTGTATTAGAAGTTTTAATTAAAACAACAAACAACTTGATTCTGAGTTTGAAGCTAAATTTATGGCATTCGCAAGGTCACCTGGACTTCGCTGACGGTGCTTCAAGATAATTTTCTGGCCAAAATACGACATCTGATGGCGCACATTGGGTTCGATAGCCTCTAAAGTAGCGCTAAATAGATTTCTTAGACTTAGGTTTTCTTTTAGCAGAACTGGGTATCGGTTAAAAGTAGATAAAATTAAATATCACGAAAACTTACAGTACGTCGCGCAACTTGTCTGCAGTATACGTTCGAATTTGGTAAAATGTTTCCTATTTTTGCAAGAGGTTTTTTGTTTTGTAAGTTTGTGATAATATGGAGCAATATGTATGTTAGCTTTCTCTTAAAAGCGTTTTTTGTCAGTTTTTTGATAATATTATTATCAAAACAATCGTTTATTGGGATCTTATTCTCTGTTTTGAGATTTTATTCTTTCATTTAAACAAATTATTTTTAGCTAAGCGACCAGTGAAATGCGCATAGAGACAGACTAGCTTAGCCAAGCTTTTCAAGCTGTTTTCGTGCTTAATCGACTGTACAAAAAGTGTTAATCGTTGTCACACCTTTACTCGTATTTATCCAATAGTAGTTATATTTATAAGAAATATTTTCAATGGAGAGCTTTTACTAACAGAAATTTTACCTAACCATAAATTTTATTTAGAATGAATTTCGTTTTATAGAACCCATTTAAAAGAACTTATTTAAAAAAAATCCGATTATTCGGTTTTTTATTCGAATAATTATTTAAAGTTTTTTGATCTTAGTGCGACGTTTAATTCAGCGAAATATTCAAATAATTTCTCACAAGTAAACGTTTCGATTATTCGGATCTTTATGTGTGTAATTATTCGAAACTTAATCGTTTTTCGGGTTTGCTTTTTACGCGCGTAAATAAAAATACGTGTTGAATATTATATTTAAGAAAAATTTTATTGAGGCAAGTGATTACTCGATTTTATTTGGAGAAATTTCCGGTTTTGTTTTCTTACAAAATATTTAAAAATAATTCAGTTATTTAAAAATACCACAAGATTTTTCAATCGATTATTTATTCGTTTTTTTGCATTTTGATTCGTTTACCTTTTTAGCAATAATAATAATTTTAAACTTTTAATAATTAAGATAAACGAAAACGTTATCTCTTCCCTAGTTGTACAGGGTGTCCGCCGGGAAGGTATACTACTTTGTTTTGCCGCCATTTTGGTAAACATTAAACTTGATAGTTCATATTTGGCAGTCGTGAAGTAGAGACGTGGCAAATTTATTATGGAAAAATATTCGGTAAACCAAGGTGTTTTAATCGTTAAAATGACGATGTTTCTCATCGTTACGTAAAATTTTTGGGAGAAACAATGTGCCAACAAGACGCACTATTTATCGTGTAGTGAATGATTTCGAAGATAGAGGGACTGTAGCTAATAGGCCCAAGCATTGACCACAACGTACTGCAAGATCGGCTGAAAACATTACTGCTGTTCAAGAAAGTGTTCAAAACAATCCATCAACCTCAATTCGACACCGTGTTCAGGAGCTTGGTCTTCAAAGAACAACTTTGGCCACAATTTTGCACAAAGATTTGCATATGTTTCCATTTAAGATGCAGTTGACACAACAGCTTCTTCCAGACCATTTACGCCGCCGTACATATGCCAATAGGATGCTACAGCTCGCATATGACAACACCGATTGTCATAAAAAAATCAGAATGAGTGATGAGGCACATTTTCATTTGAATGGATATGTGCATAAACAGAATAGTCGGTGCTGGGCAATGGAAAACCCTCAAATTATTCATCAGTCACCTTTGCATCCATTAAAAGTGACAGTCTGGTGTGAAATTTGGTCAGGAGGAATCATTGGACTTCTTGAAAATTGAAAACGGCGTAACGGTAACTGTCACTGGGGAGCGATATCTTGATTTGATTGAAAACTTTTTAACGCCACAACTGCATGCTTTGGGCTTAACTAACATGTGGTTTCAACAAGACGGTGCCACATCGCATACAGCCAGGATTACAATGGAATTACTGCGAGACCTCTTTCCACAACAAGTTATTTCAAGGAATGGTGATGTCGATTGGCCTCCACGGTCGCTTGATTTGACTGCTCCGGGCATCTTCTTGTGGGGATATCTGAAAAGCAAGGTTTATGCAAACAGACCAGAAACGCTGTAGCCACTCAAACAAAATATTCGGGATGAAATTAATGAAGTACTGCGTGAAAAGATCTCGCATTTGTGAGGCTAACAGAGGCGGACATTTATCTGATATTGTATTCCATACATAATTGCCGACATGAAATAAAACATTTATCAATATACAATCAAAAATCAAAAATCATAAACAAACAAAGTTGTACATTTTCCGGCGGACACCCTGTAGAATACATTCATAATGTTCCTACGCGTCAACAATTAAATATTTAGCGATACTTTAGTCATTAGCCAGCAGCTAAAATTACAAGCAAAATAAATTGCTGTTACGAAACGAAATGTAAAGCAATTTCTAGCTCGTAAAAACATTTGTATTTAAAAACCAACTCTCAGGCCGCTTACGAAAACGGGTCAAGAATTACTTAAATTTCATAAAACAAAAAACAAGTTTCATCATCTTCAACAGAAAATAAAATCACTGCAAGATACACTACTTACAAAACATAATTTCTGAACAAAAGCAATCTTTTACAAAAACTCAAACGATTTATGGCATTAAAAATCCATAAAAAGAATCAAAAGAACGGTTTAGACAGACGTTTTTCATTTTTTTACTTCTGTATTTTTTTGGTTAAACATAAATTTGAGAGTCCACTGACGCATTTTATTAAATGTCAAAGAGTTAAAGTTGCATTAAAACATCTGCTGTTGGTCCCAAGCAAAATTTTCTTTTCCCCCCTTCTGCTTTAAGTCCATATTGATGATTGCCGTTGTATGCTTGTGAAATATATATAGACTGGCTTTTGTCAGGACTTAAGGACTTTTCTTATTTTCCTTGCATTTTCATTTATGTTTTTAAGACCTTTGCCGGCAGTGTAACGTCTGTGTTTGCGTAAGTGTGTGGTATCTATCTTTCGAGTCAAATTAAAAAGTTTGCTGTCAAACTAATATTCTCTTGCTTAAAGAAAAACCAAAATTCATACAAATTTCAGGGTAAGTTTTTTTGTTTATTTTCCCTACAGTCCGTCCGTCCGTCCACAATGGGAATTTTCTTAAGAGGATAAAATGTATGAGCAAATAGGGGAATAATTTCAAAAGGAAACCCTCAATTCTTGCAACAGCAAGAAAGACTTATTGAACTTGGTTGTTTTTTAAGTTGTTGCAGTTGTTGTGGCAAAAGTTTTCATCAAAGAGCATTTTGAAAACTATTTAATACTGTAAAATTGATTTGATGGTTAATATTTTCTTTTTGTTTTCACATAGAACGACTTCAAATTGAATTCATTAAGTTTTAAATATTTCATGTTCTTACTCTTGTTGTGGGGAATTTGATGGAATTTTAAATCATGTGGTTTAATAAAAAAGGGACATTGTAAAATATAAAGTCGGTTGGCTTTTGACTGACAATTACAATAAATCCTAAAATGCGTACAAGATGTTCAACTAACTTTTCTGTGAATATGTTAGAAACACGGATGTGGCAGAGATATCAGTGTTCAGTGGCTCTGTTTTTTTTTTTCAACCAAAAATTAAGTAGTATTAAATTTTAGCTTAAAGTGTATTAATATCGAATTGTACATAGCAATTGATTTAGCAGCGTGATAAAGGGAGATAGAGAGATAAAGAGAGAGATAAAGAGAGAGAGAGATAAAGAGGGAGATAAGGAAAGAGAGAGAGAGATAGAGAACAAAGTAGCTTAAAGTGACAGAATAAGAGAGTGATTGAAAATACCTTCAGAGCTTCGAACTAACTATATGTCTATATGCTGGGAGTCAGCACAATAGCAAATACGACTTGGTAAAATTGTACACCTACGACCCTCGTTATCAGGGAAAAATAAGTAGTAATTTTCGTAGTCAAATTTTGTTACTAGTAAGTCAAATGACTGGTTGTGCAATGAAAACTTGAAAGGAGTAAACTAGAAGTTTTTTTAGATAACTTCACTCTTCGACAGATTACACCGAGAGGGTAAGGTAACCAATGACAAAACTCGAGTTAAAACTGAACTCAAAGGCAATACAACTTCAGACCCCAAAACATAACAAAAATTCAAATTGGCCACATGTCTCTACATAAATCCCTTGTTTCCTTTTAAGGCAAAAATTTAAATAGTTTTAAAGTTTGGTCTGTTCTCATTTGTTTTTACCAAAAGCCAGGTTTTTTGCTTAATGTTGGGGGGATATCCAAGCAGACCATTTATTTTATGGGTCCCTGTTTTGACCACATTCGTTCCTCGAATTGATTTCATGCAAAGGATTTGTAGTTTTCAACTTCCTTACTTGCATCGAGTCTGGTGCTAACACTAACCTTTTTAATCTTGACTGTAGTGAATTCAGGCTTATGTGCGACGTGGCATTCACATTTATCAAGTGTCTGCCCGGAATCCTAAGCCGTATGCTAACCGATGCTGGACATTTACTCACAATGTGCGCTACCATCTCAGCCTCTTCCAGGCACAGTCTGCAAGTATCGTCTTCTTTAATTTTCATCTTGGTCAGACGATACTTGAGTTTCCATGACCTCCGATTATATCTAAGCAGCTTACTGGCATTTAATGCCATGTTACTCGTATAATTGCTGAAGGCAATGGAGGAAAGTAAAGTGGGGAGGAACCAATTACTAATACCGATGCAGGAATGCATATACGCTATCCTCACTTCCTTGAAAATGAAAATAAAGAGGGATTGTTGATGCTGCCTTCATCCTCCATACGAGGACAGAGACATAGGAGATGAAACATAGTTTCCTCTCCCTCCTCACTATGGCAGCTTCTGTCGCGCAGTACTTGTTCGCTAACAAACCAAATTTCTTAGTTAGGGTTACTAAAGTGGAGAAAATTAACTAGTATGAAATCTAATTCAACTCAAAAATGCTTACGAGACAACGTTGTCGTAGGTTAGAATCCAATTAAGGGCAGTTCTTGGAATCGTAAGCAATTCTTAGTGCGCAAGCGATATAATCTAGGGCGATTGAGCCTACCCAGACCCACCTAGCCTGAGCCGCCACATCAGTAATGGCATGCTTCATATACCCATTGCCATTGAACTTTGGGATAAACCAGATTTCTTCAATGTCTAATCCTGGTCTATTGTCTGGTCTTCTGCTTATACCCCCATATTAGGGTGACTAGGTAATGCATATCCTTCGTTTCGTACACACTCTTTACAACGCCGTCTCAGTATAAACACCAAAACTCTCTTAAAAAATAGCTCGTGCAATGCTTCGACGCTCGGTTTTACAAGACGCAAGAAGTTAAAAGATCTGAAAATGTCACTACCCTGCAACTAGCGATTTTACTAGCCACAAAGGGTCAGTAACGAATACCAAACAGCAATATGACAAGTTATTTTAAGGCGTTCGTAACGTAGGAGAGTCAGTGTAGCAGAAAATCACTTGAATATTAAAAACAGCTAGGAAGAAGTATCCAATGGCGCACAATCATCCCTATTAAAACGGTTAAAAGCTTGTGAAAAAAGAAATTTAATTGCAGTTTTTCTATTTAAAAATTTTAAATTCACTAATTGGATTTTGAAAGTTTTACAAATAACATTTCACGTCAAGAACGTTTGCGCCATCACATTCTTTTTTTTTTTCTTTTCATTATTTCTCTGTCAATTAAATTTTCTGACTCTTAAAGAACAATAACACGATTTAGAATACACGCTTCTAATTGGATTTTCCCAATTATAGCCGCCCTACACATAATAAATTATTTTCAGGAAATTTTTGAACATGAACTCGCAACTTTTAATGCCTGTGACTTGTAGTCTGCAAAAAAAAAAAATGAAGAAAATCTTTTGTATTGCAGTGGGGAAATTGCATTGAGCTTAATACGGGTATCAAGAAAATAGTTCAAACCAATGAAAAAAAAAAGATAACGAATATTCTATTTGTCTACTCGTATTGTAGCAGTGGAACTTCTTGGGAATTATTTTCCCTTGTTTTTAAGACATTTCTGATGAAGTTTGTAATTTTTGCACAAATACTTCGTTACGGTTATAATAGCAACCGAATAAAGTTTGGTTCAGTTTTTTTACGGCAAATAAAATATTATTAACAGCCAGTGAAGTTAAGTGGAGTAAGAGGGAGTTTGTCATTTAGCTGAAATCATCTGTCAGTTGGTTAGTATTCGTTTTTTGTCCTTTACTCCTTTTCTATTCTAATTTTGTTTTTTATAGCTTTGGGTTGGTTACTTGGTTAGTTAGTCTGACTTTTTATATTTGCATAGTTAAGCAGTTTCGTTAAGCATAATAATGAAATAATTGAATAATATATAATGGAAAGGGAGCCATAATTGCTCTCATTCTCATCATCAGTTTTATGCCATGAGCATGAAATTCCTATGCAAGCAAATTATGCAGTTTTAACCGAAACAAAAGAGTTCTTTAAAGAAAAAAGGAATTTTAAACAGAAAAGCCAAAATAAAATAGATAAGACAGCTTTTCTTAATAGTTTTTTTTTCTTTTTAATACCCCTCTGAATTAAAATAATCTTTTAAACCATAAATAACGAAAGAAAAAAAATTAAAGAAATTTAAAAACTAAATATTGTTAGAAATAAATTAGTTTGACTGTGATATAAATAAAATAATTAATAGGTTTTGGTTTGAGGCACTGAAATCAAGAAGAAAAGTTTTCTTTTATTCTGTTTGTTCAAACAAAATGTAATAAAATTGCCGAATGTATTTGAAAAATAATCTCTTGGAAAACTTTAATATAATTTAAGTGAGAAAAAGTGATCACTACAAGGCGGCCTAAAGGATGTCACCCCATGGAAAACTTTGGTACTGCTTTTGGTTTATGTTTACTTGATGCCTTAAATTTCTTTCAGTGAAAGGTTCTCGTACTCTTGGCATATATTATCTTTGAAGGCTTCAAGAGGCTGAGGTTTGCTTACAAAGGCTCGTGATTTGAAAAAGAAATCTGGAATAGTGAAATCGGGAGATCTTGCCGGCCAGTGCAAATCTCCAAAACTAGAGACAATGCAGGTTGGTTTTAGCAATTAAGTTGAGGCTCGTGCAGTATGTGCAGTTGCTCTATTTAGTTGGAACTACATATTCTCCAATTCACGCAATATAGGAAGAAGAATATCCTTCAGCATGGCTGTGTAACGCTCGCCATCTACAGTAGTCGCTTGGCCCGCAACGTTTTCGATAACGACTCCAGGATAAAAACACAACATGTAGGAATATAGCCACTGAGATGAAAATGGAAGTAGTTCATTACGAATTTCGTCGAAAAGTCTACCCCATGAACGAGACCCACGATGGCTAAAGTGTTGGTTAAACGCCTTTAGCGCGTCCGCACTTTGTAAGGCAACATGAAACTTTTGGGTCGTACCCCTGAGGTTAGGATGACAATAGGAGACAATTATTGGCATCATGCCCGCAAACATATACTTAAATCAGTGTTTCACATGATTGTGCGACCTCCATTAGGAATCAAAAAAAAAAGATGTTTGCGGGCATTTGAAACTCGGTGCGCCGAGCAAAATTTCCGACAACTAATCCCTCTTTGGTGACTTATAACTGGTAAGGGGTTCGCATGTGAAATACTGGATTTTTATTTGTGCGAAATCTGGGCAGTGACACAGAAAATGTTCATTCGTCTCGATGTCCTCATTGCTTGCCCTAAAGATGCACTTCCTATTCGAAGCAGATGTGTGTGTAAGCTCGAATGGCCTTATAGAAGTAACTCGTCAAATAATTTGAGATAGATCCGAAAACAA
The DNA here is from genome assembly GCA_963932375.1 of Phania funesta. Classification (NCBI taxonomy): domain Eukaryota; kingdom Metazoa; phylum Arthropoda; class Insecta; order Diptera; family Tachinidae; genus Phania; species Phania funesta. Next base: position 10,022,560 of record OZ010652.1, read on the forward strand.
GGCTTATTTCTATTAGAATGACAGGCAAGACAATGTTTGCTGCTGCCATTGGCAAAATAAACATTTTACCCGGCAAAATCATCGTCAAGATAATAATGACTACATCGTTACCGTTCGTAAGCTATAGTTCAATAGTTCAATAGTTCAAGACCTAAATCTACTCGACAAAAAATTTCAGTACATGAAAACGAGCCAAGCGAAACAAGGGGCCTATTAAGAGCTTGGTTTTGTAAAATATTTTGCTCACTTTTAGGAAGGGTTGGCCAGCAGGATCCTCCGATTTAAAGATGTCTACACTATTTTTTGTGGAGTTTCGTCTATGCAAATAGCCAGTATCAATCGTAACAGATGTTACGGTGTTAAAATAAAGAGTCTTAAGTCTGTAATTTTCAATTGTCTATTAGCGAATAAGTGAGAATTTTGGCACCACGGCAGCCTAGAAATTAGGGTCATGCTTCCTATGGTAACAGTCCATTACTTAACTGCTCAAATATCGAAGGTCAGACAAACTGACAGACCTTGCGGACGAGTTCGTAAGGCCAAGAAGTCTTAGCCCAGATGAAAAATTAAGACGAAGGAAAATAATTCAATCAAAAAAGCTTTAAACTAATTTTACTTCTTTAAGTCTACACATTGCCGTGGTTTTCACATAGTTGTTGGTTCATTTTCAGTATCCAATTGCTTAGAATTCTATGTGCATAATTTTTTCAACTTCAATTAACATTACTAACGTTTATCCTTAAAACTGACTCTGCTGCAAATAAGCTGCTTTATCTGCGTACGCGTTTGTGGTTGCCGTCGGCATTAGAAGGTAATTCTTATAATTTTATATAAAAACTTTTATCCATCTAACTGTTATAAAACAATTCGGAAACTTCCATACCGGTCGAATTTTTCGACTCTCCTATGAAATTCGATCTTAATGCAGAAAACATTTGACATTTTTTTTTTTTTTTTTTTTTGTAGAAAACACTATTTTCAAAGTTGTTCCTTCCATTGTAGGTACCCTACTCCTTACTTCAGCACTGGATCGTATGTGTTTGCATATTTCTTTAATAAATTTTGATGGATTTCTTAAACAACATTGTCATGTTTTCACATTAAGTTTTACAACTACTCGAACTTTTGTTACTGTTGCTCATATGGTCTGTTATTATTGTTGCTGTGTCTTACTGCCAGCAGTTGTTGTCATTGTCCTTGTCGTAGTCGTTGTTGTTGTTGTCGACTGCATCTTTTCTCTTTTCAATACACTTGCTGTTTATTCTGTTTTGTTAGCCTTCATATGCATTAAAGTCTACAGAGATGTGTGAGTGTGTGTGTGTGTGTATGCGTGTATTTGCTTTTCAATATCACCATTTTTTGGTTATTCTTGTTAAGTAAAGCTACGCTTTGTTAAACTGTTTTTCTACTTCGTAAATGGTGATATTTGTGCCCCAACCACAATGTTTTCCTATGTAAGGAATTGAATGTATGTATGTGTGTATCCTGTTTTCAGATAAACAAAGATATTTATACATATTATAATATTTTTGTAGTGTGTGTGAGTATTTTTGCATATGGCAGGCTGTAATTGAAAATTGCTAGACAAGTATTTGTATTATCGTTCTAAACTTAAGAGACTTAAAGGAACTTATGCATAACATTTAAATGGGAAGTTACCCAATTGAACAGTACGATCATGTTTAACAAGCAAAATTGTCGCAGGAGCACATGCGACTGTGCCAATCTATACCAGGTTTACCATGTATTAACGCCTCCACAAAAGGTTACCATGTATTTGATGCTGCCAACCAAGCATCATTGGTACGTGCTTCTTCGAAAACAACATCGTTAAGGCCATCAGTGTCTACTGGGAGCGCTACACATCAATCTTGTCGCGCGAACGGAACGATATAAACGTGGAAATCACATCGTTTTGGTAGAATTAGGCTATTGAATGCTACAATATATATTCTGCCTGACGGTTTGAGGGTGTGAATGTATCCAGCAGAAGTAACGTCAACTGGCTACCAAGATCGCATTAACTGGATCCCACTGAGGTTAGTTATCTTTAGTAGGCTCCCTGCAACACAGACTCCTGAGGATCCGCCCACCTGGTCCCTTAGGGTTACATAAAAAAGAAAGAAAAAAGTCGAAAGTAAAACCTGAAGAAGACTTGGACGATTTGATTATTCACCAGAGCTGTGCCAATATGGAATTATTACTGAACCAACTGCTGCTGCTAATAAAGGAGTATATTTTCCCTGTACTCCCTCCTCCAGTAGTTCGGAGAGGATGCTGAATGACCACAGGGTATAAAGTATTGTGTCCTACTTCTCCCCATTGTGACAGCATATGCAGCAGTCATTAGCTGGCAACCGTTAAACCTCTAAAGTTATAGGCTTTTCCGCCGTATCCACGGTCTGCATTTAAATGATGTTAACTTCAGTCTTGAGCATTTGGGCATTCCAGGGTGTTTATCTTCGTGTGTTTAGGAGTACAAGCCTTCAGGCCTTTATTAGGAAGTGTCACGCTGTCTGCTTTGTCAAGGAAGACCTTTTTTGAACTGCCATTAAGGAAGAACATCTTTCGATAAAAATAGAGACAATCATATTACGTTCCGCGAAAACATTAGTCCTTAGAAACCCCCTATTATATTATGATTGTTACAACCATTTAAATACTTACCGCAATCTTTTGTAAAATTGTCTTAACAAAAAGGTGCAACTTGTTTTGCCTCTCTTAGAATATTGAGACACTGACTAGCACGCCTGATGGTAGCAGCCACGTTAATGGCTGTATCAATAAATATATGATTGCATCAATCATGATAATAAAAAATAGGTGACCATTGGCGCTTTTTCCCCGAATGCCTTCTTTAGGCCTACAGTAATGTCTCTGTATATCTTTCTGTTACCCCGAGCCATTTGCATTTTGTTAACGCAAGAGTGTGTGTGTATGAGTGTGTTTGCGTGAGTGCATGTAAATGTGTTTTTATAACTTGTGGTTGTAGTGTTATGCAACATGTTCACATATCTTCCATACATCTTTCATAGTTTATCATTATGTAGTTTCACTACAAGGATTCTTGCTGCTGTTTTTTGTCACTCATATTTAGAAACATGTCTTTGCGATTAAATATATTTTTCGGTTTATTTTCTGTTATGCAGTTGGAGAGCAAAGACATTTTCTTTAGTAAATTTTAAATATTCTAGCCAGAAACTGAGGGTTGTTTCTCATAGAAATAAATTAATTTTATTTTAATAAAATTAAACTGTTATAGTCCTGGGGCCAAAAATACTCTGCCAGAGTAAATTACTTCAGCACAATTTTTATTGCAAATATTTTGGGATCAAAAATCATAATGAATTTATATTAATATCCATAATAAAGTTGCAAGTAAGTTGATATACTTGGAGAGAAATATAAAATTAAAGAGAGCAAAAAACCCCCGGCAAAAAATATTTTGTTTATTTGTCTATCATGTTTAAAATTAGTTTTATTTATATTTTTTTTCTATATCAACGAGGAAACCAAATCTGCTTTTAATTATTTTCTAAATTAAGAAATTCCTAAAACATGGCGAGTGTGTACGACCTTCGCTCGGCGGCAGAGTTGTTGCGATGTCCAGGGTTATGTTGGCTTTTAATATCAAGGGTAACTTGCATAGACCACACACAGATGTACCAACGCCCAATCGCACGAAATTCGAGGTCCGAGAATATATATTTTTGCCTTCACTGTGTGGCAAATGTGGCCGGAACCACGTTTTGTCCACGTTCATATCGATAAATCGATCAGATCAGAGGTAGCGTAATATAATAACTTACATACCCTTATGAAGTCACCAAGATTTTCAATCAAGTCCGGTCTATTGGCATCCCAAAATCCACACCAAACAGTAACTTTGCCTGCATACAATGCAACCTGGTAAACCTCGTACGGATTGGCGTCACCATACAAAAATGAGCCTTTCGGCAAGAAGGTATGATCTCCTTCGTAATGCTCAGCAAACGTACGGCATTATATTGGATCACTAGCTTTGAGTTCTTGTGCCAATTTGATCTTTTGGGAGAGCAAGCCAAAGTACCGAGCTAAGGTCGCTTCTGGCATAAAATTGTGCCATACGCGCAAGGTTTCCACTCATAACCAAACATTTTAGTAATAAAATTGTATCCTTTAAATGTCCTACGATTTGGCATCGCCAATCGGATAATAAACAACACAAGCCGATAAAACTGCAGGCTTTTTCTTAATTTTTTTCCTCATTATACAATGCGATTTGATTTTATTAATTTAGCGAAGAATAAGTCATTCAGAAGGTGTACAATTATGAATGATTTTTTTTTTTGTAGTGTTAATGCTAAATTTTTTTAAAGGGTAATTTTTTGCAGTACAGAATTTTAAATTGCAATTGAAAACAGAATGAAAATTTGTTTGCATTTTTATTTGAATTTAATTTCCGACATATGGCCACCTAGGCTGGCTCAGAGAAAGTAAAATCCCTAAGACCAATATTCGATCACTTTTGGCAGCAACAGAGGCCGTATGTCATTGGCGAATAATGTCTTCCACACGTCAATCGTCTGTGGCTAATCATCGTAGACCAGACACTTCACATAGACCCACAAAAAACAATTTTCCAGTGTTGTTAAATCGCGTGATAGTTGAGGCCAAGCTAAGGGTTCCTTACGCGAATTTATTAGTTCACCGAACGATTCTGTCAATAAATCAATCAATTGTGGCAAGCACTGTGTGGCATATCGCACCGTTCTTGTTAAAACCAGAGCTCCTTCACGTTAAAGACATTAAATTGCGGTATAAAAATAACAGTGATCATTTCCGTGTAACGATCACCACCAACTGTAACAATATGGACGGCATCGTTGTTGAAAAAATACGGGCCGGAAATTCCACATTATCTAGTTTATATAGGATGACCAGAAAACATCGAAGAGAAAAAAAAATAAATAAAAAAACCGGAGTGTGAGATATCAAATTGTTTCAGGCTTTACTTTGAAGCTACAATTAAGCATGTTTGTATGAAATAGCTCATCATTTAAATTGGGGCATCGGCTTTGCTGGCAGTGCTTTAAGATTACATTTTAGACAAATTCCGGATTTCCGGCCAACATTTACAGCGCCCCATTAGCAAACTCACGACGTTTTCTTTGGGTTTCTGCCTTCGATTTTTGGCTCAGCAAAATCTTATAGCGATATAGGCCCAAATCTAACTACGGAATAAACAGAATTGGCTCTCCGGCGATGTCCAATTTAGCTGATCGGTTTCAAATTGAAATTTCTGAGTCTTCCTAGATAAAGGCCGCTACAGTGGCTTTTTTTCTTCACTTCGCACTAATATCTATATGTTTAATGGCTTAAGGTCCACTCACGCTCAAGCCTATCCATGGTGCACAGAAAAACCTGCGCACTGAAGCCATGACGACCTACAGCAAGACGGAATTCAGGTTTTGTATTCATAACTGAGCCGGATCTTCGAAAATAGCTTTTAATGGTTATCAGAGAGTCGGAGCAAAACGATGCATGATGAAATGGCATACTGAATATTTTTACAGCTGGATGGCACTGGTAACTCTGGCACCAATATTGCCGTTACTACCCCCGATATCAGTAATTTCTTTACGAATATTTTTTTTAATGAATTTTAGAAATCAAATGTATCTTTTCCTCCTTATACGGTTCTTGTTTAATTTAAATCAGGTTTCTAGCATTTTTCAATAATTAAAATTAAGTAAAACTGTAAAACTAAAATGCTACGCAGAAGTCTAATTAATGCCCACAAAATTCTGTTATTCTTCGCCTGAGATGAAGGTCAAGTTTCAAACACCATTTGCATTAATTCAGGCTGTATTACGGCATTAGTACGTCAAATTTTGTCTGCCAAGTGTTCTGTTGCCTGCGGTTTAGCGGCGTAGACAAGCGATTAAAGTCAAACTGAAGAAATGAAAGGGCGAGTTAACAAGTTCAGTTCGTGAAACTGATCATTTTTATACTCTGCAAAGTGAATACCTTCCAATTGGGACACTTAGTAATCACGTCTTTGATGGCTGACTGCAGAATGCTGACCATCCCGAATAAACCGACTTATGGTGCATTTATCATACGTTAAATATTTCTAGATGTACGACGTGTTTCGATAATGGTTTTTGGATTAGCATCGCTCCAAATGCGGATTTTTTGCTTACTGACAACCATTTTCAAAGTAAATTCCGGACGGACACCTCAAATTGAAAGACGTTGACTCCTCAGGAGGGATTGCCAAACCAAACTAACCCCTAAACAAGAAAAGAACATTAAAATCGGCTTGCACAGTGCTGCCGGCTTATAAAAAAACACCCGCTATTTCTTAAATAAAAATTTTATAATTTACTTTCATCCGTTACCGAATTGTGGCAAGCTTAGTTGGAGCTTGTTATGGCCCCACAAATACACAAAATATTTCTCCAAAAATTTTCCTTTCGTATGCAAAACAAGACCGTCCTATGGCAAAAAAGAAGATTTAATTGATGATTGTCACAATGACCCTTTTTTTTCTCTAGATGTTGTTTTTCTGCAATTTAAAAATAACCGAACCAAAGTAATTTAATGGGAAAAATATTTATAAACGTAATCACATACACATACTCAAAGTCTCACAGAGGCAAACAATTTTAAGGACAATTTTCTCCTAGAATTATATGCTCGTATTTTCGTTTTTATTGTCCTTGGCTTCTATTGTTCTGTAGTTGTCCTGTGCCTATGAAAGTGCACAAGCCAGAGATTATTGAAAAGGAAGTAGAAAAAAGGATTTAGAATATATGGATATTTTATGGAACAATTTGTAGGAGATAATAACTTTGTTTAAGGAGAAAAATTAATTAGAGGGCTTTAGAAAAATATTTTAAAAATGTGTTTATTGGGGTAGAGAACAATTTTAGGCTTTAATTGCTTAAGAAATTTATATCCAAACAATAAGGATCTTGAGTGGATTTTAAAAGTTTAATATGTTGTGGAAAACTTTGTCTAAATATAAATGAAGTTTTTAATTTCTTCTCGTTTTTAACTTTAAACTAAATTTAAAAATTTCAATGTAATGTAAAGTGCTCAGTTCTTACTTTAGAAGGACATAGCAAGTATTTCAAATACATAAATTGAGATCCAGCACAGAGTAGATATTTTCACACAGCAATGTGCAGACCTGAATTAGTTCAAGCTCTTGTTAGTGGTCTTCTACGAGGGCAAAGAGCTCTATTGAAGAACTACGGTGCTGTAATTACTAAATATGTGAATAGAATAGAAGGTGCCGATATTCCATGTTTCTTCCTACCCATGTTATGATAACGCTCCATACGTATCTTCCCAGGACTAGAGAATATGTCGTAGCTCTACCTGCTACACTCTTTACTTTGCAAGCTATAGTGTCTATCAACGATGACACTGTACGAATTTTCTGTCGTTATTAGAGTCCGTGTTGTTTGGAGCAAATTCTTCTTCATTCTTCATCTTTGCTTCCTTATCCCTTCACATAAGCGAGACTATGCACAGATCCAAGTATTATTAGTTTGCTTTTTACAGAGCCGAGGGATTTTATTATAATTTCTGGCTTAAGTTAACGCGAATGGCTCGATTGTAGTGCAAACTTTTGTATTGTACAAAGCGGAATATATCATCAATCTTATTGGTCTCGTTTCATTTCACAGTCAGGATTTTACATAAACCATTAGAAAATAATGCAGCAACATTATATCGCTTGACCTTATAGTTCAGAACGCAAATTGCTTTTTAACAATCAACTGTGACGCGACCCTTATGTCCTCTTTAAAGAGAGAAAAAACAGGCAACTAATGCCTACTAATTACTTGTGATGTTACTACTAACACTTTATGGGTCACTTTTCCACCCCCTTATTTCCACGTAGTGATTTCAGGCAACTGATTTGTAATTCTCGACTATCTTGCTTTAATCGAGTCTCGTGCTAACACTAGCATTTACTCTTGACTGTAGTAAATTCACACTGCCGACTGGTGACTGTCGGCGTTCTTTCTCATCACGGAGTCTCTTTTAATTGCTAGCAATTGTCCAAAGTTTAGGTCCACCATGGCATTTATACTTAACAAGTACCCGTGGTCCTGAGTCTGATGTTAGCCAGTGCTGGACATTCACACACAATGTGCGCTACCGTCTCAGCCTCTTCCTCAGGAGTATCTTTGGAGACGTAACGGATCCGTAATTTGGCCTCCAAGAGCATGTGAAGTCTCTCGTCTACAATGATAAGCCGCAGACAATAGATACCTTAGAAGACAAGATTCGCCACTTTATCATTGAAAGGTTATTTCTGTGAAAACTGAACGAAAATTCAACTTCCCGATTGGACTTTCACCGAGTCAGCCGTGGTGGCTACATGCCGCAAATCATACTCATATAAAAGTGAAAAGAACTTTCGAATAAAAGCAAATTCAAGGCAATGAAATTTATTTACCTCTATTTTATTTCGATTTAAAGTTCTATACTACAAAAAAAAACACCCTGTACGTAACGTGCTTTCGTCGTGATGTCGATCGAGTGAGACTGCACTCCTTGGGACCTTAAGCCATCAAACAGACAGTGATTGGTGAGAAGCGAAGAAAACAAAGCCGCTATAGTGACCTTTATCGAAGAAGACTAAGAAATCACGAATCAACGGCAATCCATATAATTTTCTGGTGCAATAATTGAAACCGTCGACCATAGACAAGAACGTAGAGTTTCGCCAAAAATATCACCTTGATTTTTTGCCAGCGAAGGCAAAATGTGATGTGCGTTTTCATACAAAATAAAAAAAATTTATTTTCAATATAAGGCCTGAATCAATTTCATATCTCACACCTAATCTGGTCAGCGCATAGATTCCAACAATCTATAAAACTGGCGTCTCGCTTCACGCGTTATCGTCCGGCTACATTTGGCAATTTTCTGTGAGGAAATGGACATTTAACCGAAAATACACTTAATCGCAAAACTAAATATTTTTAAGCAAATCTTTTAGATCCATGACTTTTATATTCGAAGTTGTTCTTATTGCTATTGATACCTTTGATACTTTTTTTAATTGTACCCTTGATTTTATTTAAGTCAGAAACAAAGAAAATTTTTTATGAAAAAGTAATTTCGCCAATCTATATTAACTGCAATCATCACATGAATGACTCTACGCTTACACTTAGAATAAAATAAATAAATATTAAATCAAACCTACAAGTAACAATACTTTTTTTTAATAACAAAAAAGTTTTAATTAATTTTATGAAATACAGGAAACAACAACAAAAAATTAGGACAAAAAGCAACAAAATAAATTAAAGCAAACAACTTTTTTGTCGTTTACAAAACAATAACAACAATATTGTAAAACACATGAACAAACAACTTTTTCTTCACTCCCAAAACGTTACAAAGCAGGCAATCATATCGTTAAATGTTACCCGTGGGATATAAAGTGACACACAGAAAATGTATGCGAAGCGAATGTATGAAAGACTTATACAAAACTCGCAAAGATGTCATTACAGAAAAAACGGTTTTCAGATACAATCGTAAAATAGTCAACAACGCTGTGATAGGTGGTGCCAACGGACCTGCATCTCTATGCGGTATAAAATATCATGCAGATAACTACTGTCTATCTGTTATTCGTTATGGTATAAGACCGCCTGGAAAGTAGATAGTCTACGTAGGTATGACGTGGGTGTGGGCGTCTTTGAACCCAACAAAAGATTGCCGGTGTTCATGGACAAATAGCCGACGTTACTTCAAGCGGAGATTGAAGATCGAAAGAGGGTGCAAACTCTCTCATAGTCAAACCGCCCTTAAATCCTTTCTTAGCGATGTATTGTGAGGGTGTGTGTGTGTCGAGATCTTCAACCTAGTTCCACGTAGAATGGAATAGGAATAGTTTGACTTGAATTTATCCACTATAGCATACAAATCCTGCACGCAAAGAATAAACACGGTTGGTTGTATTAAATGTAGATAATAACAACTGTAGCTAATAACAATTTGACCCTCCTTAGAATCATTGAAAAGCAAGCAACCGAGCTCGGGAATAAATTTCTTCAAAAATAATCATTATATTATTGCTTCCTGGACATACTTTGAAGAGAATGAAATTACAAGAGAATTTTATATATTAATTTTTAAGAACATTTTATGGTTAGAAATATTATATTATTTTTGTATATTTAAACTACTTTGGTTGTGAATACAATTTTATTACAAATTGTATTGTTCAACCCACATTTTACATTTTTAATGATTCAATGGAAATACTAAAATTTTTTATCGCAACCACACATGCAAATAACCATAATATGTTTGGCTTAACTATAAATTTTTGCAGATATCATAATATAGTTATAGTGACCATGCCACCGCCATGTTTTTTTTCGCATGTATCTGGAGGAAACCTCTCTTGAAGCAGCTTGATAGTGTATTTCGTCATGAAAAAAGTTTTTTATATTCACTAACGTTTCGAAGTTGCCGGACTATATATAAGGGCGTTTACAAAAGTACAAACTAATTTTTAGCTGAAAAGTTAAATTAAATTGAAATTTTTTTAAGCGTTGCATGTTTGTTAGAACACCAATGCGCCAACAGAACAAGTACAATGCCATCTAATTTTTTGGTTTTAAGAACAAATTCAGCGGTACGATGAAGTCAAACAAACCCCTTAGAAAGTTTAACAAGTGAATCTTTATAACGTTTTCCATTAGTTATTTGTAACACATGATTTCATGTTGCCCACGCTGGCTTTAACGCCAGTTTTTTACCTTGATAACAGAGGCGTAGTTAGAGACTTACTTCTGAGCCGAAACAATACCTAATTTGCCCATAACCAAATGGATTTGGCCACCGTTATGATATTCGAACAGGGAAATCGCACGCCAGTGAGTGGCAGAAGTTTAACCCTCTTGTACGATTGTGAAACCACAAAAATGAAAATAGATAAAACGAAAAAAGGCAAAGAAAAAAAGTAGCAACCAACACAACGATAAAATAGCCACAGTGCAGCTTTTACTTTTAGATTTTCTCCACTTCAAAAAATTTACTAAAATTTGAATTTAACAAATAATAAAAATATATGTAAATTATATAAATTGTGTGTGTATGCGAGTGCGTGTGTGTGTGTGCCCGATAAACTTTCAGGATAAAATAAAAAAATAATAACATTAAGATAATTTCTTGATAAATTTCAAATAACATTTTCAGAAACCAAAAAGAAAGGAAATAAATTTATTCAAACAAGAAAAAAATATATAAATTAAATGTCAATTCTGCCAGACTTCTTGAAGCTGCAAAAACAATTCTTTATAGAATAAAATATTTGTGGTTGAATTTAATTATTTTTTGCAACTTTTATTTTAAATAAGATTTAAATACAATCAAGAAGAAAAGACATTAGTGTATTTAAATATACATAATTGAAACTAAAGATAAATTGATAAATTTTTGTTTTTGTGTGACTTGAAAAAAAAACTTTGTTGCTGGTTAAAATTTCCCAATATTTTCTTAACAATTTAAAAGGAATAAATTGGAAATCCTTGAAGTAATTTTCAATTTATTTTGCTACTCTTGCTAAGTCTTTAATGAAAAAATGGACTTAGAAACTGAGTTGCGAATCACTTAAATAAGGAACGAATATATATTGTAAACCAGTGGACCTGAATCCGTTTAAACAGCAGAAAATAAAAAGAGGAATAACATTGATATCTACGGCAACAAAAATTTAGGAACGCACCAAAAGTACGACAACGGGTAGAGAAAGGCAAACAATTTGAATACTTGTTTCTAACTTGAGCATGTTCGCGCGAAGAATTTACTAATGGTCGTCGTATTTTAATATCAAGCCCCTTGATAGTTCGCCGAAAACTTTAAACCACTACTCAATGACAATCATAAACTCATCGCCCCCCAATTTGCTAAGACGTGGTCGGATGAATTATTTAAAGTTGTATATTCTGACGAATAAAAGTTTAACATCGATGAGCCAGATGGATATATAACTTACATTTCCACGACTTTAGAAAGGAAGACATAGTTTTGCAATGAAGATACAGCGGGGAAGGCGGATTTATAGTATGGGGTCTCATATCGTCTATGACACTATCGACGTGATATTGAAGCGGAAAAAATTACTGGAGCATCGTACAAAAGGATATTACAAGGCACGTTTCCACCATTTCAAAACCTATTTGAACAATACCGTGGCCCTACCAACACGACAATGCTCCAATTCACACTACCAGAGTTGTAAAATAGTGGATTCGTGAGCAAGAGGTAGAACTTTTAAATTGGCCTCATTTTCTCGAGATCTCAACATAATGGAAAATGTCTCGGAGTGGCTTGTTGGAAAATTATCCGACGGCGGAAGGCAATTTGATACAAAGGAGTCTTCAAAGAACGCAATGGACGCAATAAAAGTCCCAATATAGGATCGTTTTACCGCTCCGTGTCGAATTTTTGAAGTAATTTCTAATAATGGCGGCCCATTACTAAACTTGGTTATTTCACTAATATTATTAAAGTTCAATGATGTAGATTTTTGAAGCGTATTTCCGTCAACTCTTGTCAAGTTTTGTTTGGAGACACACCAGCCAACTTCAGTGTCATTTTTCGTTCTAAGTTTAGAAGATGGCACCGAAACGGGTTCTTCTCCAAACCAAGCTTTGACAAGGAGTGACGGAAATACGTTCAATAAAATCTGCAACGATTTAGTCTCAAATGAGTTTTTTCCTTATTCAAGTGACTTATAAAAAACTATTAACTTATTAAGGCTAATTAAAAAACAGTTTTATTAAAACATTAAACCCAAATAATATTCTCTATTACTTACATCATTAATTGCCCGAATATAGACTTTACATTTGATCAATTTGTGACCCCTTAATATGTTACAAATGGTAGCCTACTGGTGGCATAAATAGTTTTAGGTGGCTGTATTGTAGTTCATAATTTCCCTTGGTCCGATTCTTGTACATATTCGAGACCGATAAAAACACCGCAGGACATTTCTGGTACAAAACAAAACAATCCTAAATCTACATTTGGTTGCCCGTTTTCTTTCATTGCTGTAGTGTGGTCCACACGAAATTTCTTTGGTCGGCCCGGTCAATGAGTAAGGACTTTTGTGTGAACGTGTTAAAGCAATTGAGGAGGAAATGTTTCCCGAAAGACGTCAGAACTCGTGGTTTTCTCATGGCGAAACTGCTTTGGCTCACCAAACTCTTCTTGCACACGACTATTGGCACAAAGTCATCGCTCAAGGACTAAGCTGCCACTTCAGGAAAAGCATTTAGGACAATAACGGAGTATGCGTAAAAGACATGATTTCAAAATCAGCCTGTAAAGTTTTGTTTTTTTTTTTAATTGGCGTTAATAAAATGGCGTTTAAAAATGGTGAAGTGCGTACTCTGCAAACATCCTCAACAACTGAGAAAATACTATCAGATTTCACAATTTTTAGGATTTTATCCGTTTTATTAAATAAAAAAACTGGCTAGTCTCTATGCGCTTTACAGTGGTTGCTTATGACAGGCAGCTCATAAGGCAACATTTAACCAACTGTTTAGAAAAACTTAAACGTCTTATACCCTAAATTCTTCAAACCAAATAAGAAAACTTAAAGAACCTAACAATAAATACGCGTTGGTCCCTCCAGCCACATTAAGAACATTATTATTTTTTGAGTCTTGTAATGTACTGAAGATTTTTTTTATTTCTTTTATAATTTTAAGAGCAGCTTCAAACTCGTAATAAATTGTAATTAAATTTTTTTCTTTTGAATAAATCTAAGCAGTTTTAAACAAACAATTAAATATGCCACACATTTATTATTCTGTAATTTGTTGTCACTTTCGTATTTTATTTGGAAATTTATGGCGCAAGACGCAAATAATATATATCTGCATATTAAGTCATTCGTAATTTAATATTAAGACGCAGAAAAATGCGAGAACGTAAAGAAGTCATAAATATTAATTATTGTGACAACGAAATTGATGCGAAGATATTTTTGAATCCCTCAAACAATTTCTTGCGATTTTGTGTCTGAGTGTGTGAAAATTTTGTTTATATTTTATATTTGATGTAAAGAGTATTCCAATAATGCAGTCTGCAGAAACCAAGTTGTTTATTATTCCTGCACTGGTGCCAGATCACCATGAAGGGTTACACAATTGAAACGTAAAACTTTACTTTCAACTCGTACGTTCCTACGTACGCAGTCTTGAACTAGACGAATTGTGCCATGTCTTAAATTTTGCATTCATCACATAGTAGTATCATACCTGCCTAGGTCAGTGTCTTACCACCAACTGACGGGTTGAAAGCTACCGATTCTCCTGCCGTACTACATCGATTTCACATGCGTTACACCCGAAAGGAACGTCACCAATATCCATTCTTACACTTGTCATTCTGGGCGGTACTGATTTCCCTCGCAGCAGTCTATTAGCTACTGGTCAAACTTCGAGAGTCCATATGTTACAGTTTCAGGCCCCAGATAATGATGCCGGATATCAACTCATCAATGTGGCGGAATCACCAACAAGGCAATCCCGCAGGAAACCGCGGCATACAAACAGCTCCGACTTCACAACCCCTAGCCCACAACTGATCATGATTTTTAGTTTCTTAGTACGATATTTTTCTTATTATATAGATTTTGTATACGCAAGCTGCCCGATTTTCATCTAAAGGATGATAAGGACAAAATTATTAGGATATGCTGGGACCTTCGAAGATAATCGATTTCCTCTAATAACTCTTCTCTATGTTGAACGAACCGGAAGTTAAATTCAATATAAACGGATTATCGTAGACAAATAATCCTGTGGTAATTATTCGTTTCCTATCAGACCGCGAAGGTGCCATAGGAAATAGTATACTTTGTCATCTTCACAATTGTCATGGAGATCGTGATGGCCTTCTCCTAAATTTTATAAATGTCGGTCAAATAGATAAACGCCTGTCAGAGCCAGATTAGAACAAACTTGTTCGACACTTTTACAGTCACGGCCAGTGAACTTCACCCATAATCCATGGAAGTCTAAAACTGTTCGAAGTCTAAGTAACTTGCAATGCGCTAAAAATTTCTCGGTAAGACACTTGAGAATTTTTTATTGTAAGGCATTTACTGGGGATAGATTTTAACAGCGGTGGGTTCGACGACGTTTCCTTTCAACTAATCTGAAACTTTCTTTATAGCTGCGGTGTGTTTGCTTTATAAGTGTTTCAGCGATGTTTAATTAAGATCCGTGGTATGTTGACATTTCGATCGTTAGCTTCGGGATGTGATGTGACCTAAAAGAATTGAAAAGACGGAACTAACACGTTCAAAGTCGGGCTGCAAAGGGAGGAAAAATTATATATTCCACTCCCTCCCAAAACGAAGTAATCATTTTCACAACAAAAAGTATAAAAATTTGCTCTTTGAAGCCACTCAAACGGTTCTGCTGAACCCGCGCCTAGTATAACATTGGATCTCATTGTCGTGTACGATTGGATGAATTTCATCGTCAAGTACGCATTCACAGGTTTGCACAATGTCTTGCCTACCGTTTGCTGCAGGATAAGAAGACTCTATGCTTTTTCTTGCAGCTGTAAATGGAATTAAGTAGATTGCTTCTCTTCTAAAACTCACAGCCGTCGAAGAAACATTTTGTGAGTGTAAGGAGTGGGAAAGTAAAATTGTTTGTTGTTGTTTTTAACTTTTATATTTTCTATTTCATTTGAAGCCAAAGAGTTTTTCAAGCGCGCGAGAAGAAAATGTTATTAAGAAAATCACACCAGCTAAAGATTTATTGCCATTTTCTCATTCCATTTTGCTTTTGGTTTTCTTTTTTTATCTTTTCTTTTTACACTAAAGCAATGAAATTTTTATCCAAAACGAATAAGAATTGTTATTTGGTACTTAAATGTTTTCTGAAATGCAGACTTAGTAGCATAACAATGTAGCCAATTTCAAATTCCATACTTTTCGTCTTTTGTTGTTTTGTTGCAGGATTAAATAAAGAACAATAATATATTTTATATTGCTGTATTGTACTGTAAGTGAAGTAAAAACGAGCTGTAAAAGGACACTGCAACATATGGTTTTGTGTTTAGAAAAGGAATATCCGTGAAATAAAAATGAAACTAAGAATGATCTAAGCGACTTAAAAGAATGCATTCTTTTTTTTCTTTTTGTCACACTTACAACAAATTTAATTTGAATTGAGTTTTTCTTTGTCCTGCTTAAGGCATTAAGACGTTTATATAAACCATCAGGAGCATATACAAAGTTTTACTTTGGTCGAAAACACTCCCAAAAAACTTTCATGACGACCTATGCTATTCAAAAAATGGGATGAAGCTGGGATAATTGCGTAGACGTTCCAGAGATTCAATAGAGTTGTATTCCAATTAATAAAGAGATCAGATGGAATGAAAGGTACTGCTTCTGAAGCGATCTGAAAAACATGTTAAGTCCATCAAACATGCGAAGGACATCAAGAGCTTCTGATTCCATAATAACTAAACCATTCTTAACTAGAGATGAAGCAACATAATCTGTTGTGCGTCTGTGAGTACGCACACAACATTGGGTGTTACGTGCATTAAAATCTACCCTATTCGCATGACGCCCTTCAGAGATCATCTCAAGATCTCGGTTGAGCATATCATTCGTACTATGTCTGCTGTCTGCAAGTTGCGAAAGGCTTGGTCTATTACTGAATGAATACGAATGGCAAATGCTGCTATCAGTTGAAAAAGAATTGATAGGATTGTTCGACATGGAGGGTCATTTAAAAAAGTACGGATCATTGCAGTACGCCTGAACTTATCCTGTACTCGTTTGATGAAACCTAATGTTTCAAACGAAAGGAAAGAGCCTATTGAGTTACTGCTAATGATTCTGCAAGAATCTTCTATTCTTGCATCTTCCAAAGCGGTTTCACAGAGAGAATGATCCCTATTATTTGTCTAGTATCGATAGCATTTTTGTAGACACTTTTTTAACATCTTTGAACTCAAAGTGATTTTATACTTTATTTTAAATTCTTTTAATAGGATTTTAGTCCAAACGTGTGTTTACTTCAATTTTATTTACAGAGTAGGGTGTAAAAAATATTTAAACTTTTTCACTAAACCAGATTTGCTTAACTATTCTAAGAATGGCAGCGTACAAAACATAAAATAATATTTGGCATGTGTTCTCAGAGAAATAAAAGAAAACGATAATTATCTCATATATGTTACGAGTACATAAATGCCACATGATTACCACTGTGTGCGTATACAGTTATAAACATATTATTGCCTTAAAGCTTTATAATTGGCCATGTCTTCAAGGCAAAACTTACAAGAGTCATAGTAAAACGTTGAAGATAATTTGGCAACCGTTCATGCTAAATCTTGTCGATTTTTTCATACAAATATCTGAGACACCTAAGTGATCTTATCGTGAACGATTATATGGATGATAATTAGAGTAGAGTGAGTCACGAAGTAAATCGTTCAATTGAGAGATTATCTCAGATAAATGGTAGCAACTTTATAACAATTAGAAAAACAACAAGCAATTGTTAATTCTTGTATACACACTAACAAAAATTATGTGTTGCTGTAAAATTCCTACCGATATTCTGTAATAATCTCTTAACTGAATGAACTAGTTCGTGATCGACACCAATCTAGTGGCAATATACTCCATGTTGTCGTCGCAAATCTAGTCATGCGTTTAAAACATGTCAAAAAACACTGCCACCGCTTCATTCGTGAGAGACCAAAAGTTTCAGACAAACTCTTTGCTCGCTTAAATTCAATATTGCGATAAACAGAAGAAACAATGCCTTGTTTGCAAGGCCATTACCGACAGGTAATTCACAATACGCCAATGATGGTTCGCTGCAATGGGAAATTCTGTATAATTTCTACTCAGAAAATACTTTATACATACATATAGCAATCGTACGTAATTTAGGGATTTTAAGGATTTATTTTTATGCTACAAAATACATTATTACAATTTCTACTTTTAATGTATTGATATATTTTGTACTTATGTTGATGCATTTGTGTGCGCAGCAGTATTGAGGTACATATGTAAGTTTTTCTTAAAATTAATTTATTTCCTTTCAATTACCACCCTCTTTCTATTTTTATTAAATTCCAATTCATTGCAGGAAAAATGCTACATTATTAAAAGAGGAAATAAATGTGTTAAAGTGGTTAAAAAAGAGCTGTATTTGGAATTCATTTTATTAAAGATTATTCTGACACGAAATTCTAAACTTAAGTGTTTCTTTTTCTACTTTGAGAAAGGTCTAACTTCCTCTTAAAAACCAGGCTCAAAAGGATCAAAATCTAGTAAATCACATCTTTAAAAATGTGGGCGCAAGAACTCTTTCTTTCCCTTGTTAAAACAAGAACATCTTCTGAAGCAACTAATTCAGACCGTAAATGCACACGAAGTCCAACAGTTTCGATTAGGAGCATTCCTTACCAACAATTTCGAGAACATTCCGAGCAGTAAAATTTAAATCCACTATTTTCGAAAACATTTACGATAAATTATTGCTGTATTTTGGAAGTTTTCACAGCTTCTAGTTTTGTTTTTATTTAATTTAAAAAATTTGTGAATAAGGTTTTTCTCAAATGAGAGCGAAGATATTCTCTTTTTATCCACATGATAATTTTTTACCCAATTATTTTGCTTGCTCGGAACATTCAGTTAACAAATTTGTAAGACAAAGGGTTTTATTTTTTTGTCTACTTTTATCGCTTAAAAAAATATATAATATAATTTTCTTTACGAAACTGTAAATTTGTCCTTGACATATGATCAAATTTTCGAAGTTAATTTACAGTGTACGAATTCATTTGACATACAAATTTTAAAGTCAAGACTTAAGCTAAAGCAACAATTCAACAAAATTTCGGAATAAATTTAGTATTATTAAAAAATTTTAAAAACATAAATTTAGAGTATTTTTGAGCTTTAGAAAATAATTTTTTTTTTATCTCTCGAAATTATATTTGAAGTTTAAGGTTGCCAAATTTTCATGAAAATTAATTTTTCAGTCCTATAGATATATAAAATGCAATTTTCTATATAAAAAAGTAAAAATAATTTTATTAAAAGTTTAATATTATTCATCGTTACAGTACGTTCGAATTTTCGAAAAATTTTGATTTATCGAACTTAAATTTCTTAAATTGAAAAATGTATAACAATTCGAATTAATTTCGGTATAACTTCAATGTTATTTAAAAATTAAAAAGTTTTAAATTTTAAGCTGATATTTGGGAAAATATGAACTCATTTTCAAACTGTTGAAATCTATTTTTTTGTTGTTTTTTTTTCATTAAAAATTTTAAATTATTCATCGTTGAATTATGGTCGCATTTTCGTAGTTAATTTCGAACTCTAATTTCCTAAATTTGCTTTCGCAGTTTTATATATTTTATTTTAATTTTATTGTTTTTGTTCAAAAAATTTTAAAATATTATTTTATAAAGTATGTTCGAATTTGCGAAAATTATTTCGTGCCAAACTTCTTAAATTTAACATTTCGAATGTCAAAAACCCAATTATAAATTTCAAAACACGAAATTATTATAGAATTATCAAAAATTACAGATATTTATATTAAATTTCCTTTAAAGAAAGCAGCAATTTTTCATAAAATTAGCTTGAGAAAAAGGGATTTGTCCCCTCTTTTTAGATCCACCTGTAGCTTAAAGACGAAGTTTTATACCAATAGATGCTAAGTCTCTAACCTCTCGAGAACATGAAATATTGATATCTTATTATTCAGGGTTATTTTTAATGAATTATCTGTGTTTTTTCAGACAATTGTAGGATGTTAAACTGTTTTTATGCTACAAAGTTTAGAGAGTACTCAAATCAGATCCCTGCATGTGCTAGTGATATCGAAGCTCAGCAAAATAGCAAGCGTTCATAGTTTCACTCATAGTGCCACTAATAATAGTTCCAAATTAAATAAAAGATTCCTTGACATTTCACAGGCGTCTTGTTTGTGTGAATTTTAACATCTACTCCTCCCTATTGCAACCCCCTATGTTTCTATTGATTGATAATTTGATTCAAATTACATCTACCTATGCCACACCCTGTGTACTTCGCATGGCAAGTAAATGTTGTTGTACAATTTCTACACATTACGATAAATGTTAAATTTTTAATACGGCAAGAGTGTAAAACATTCATTAAGGACATACAACAAGAACAACACAAACACACTGAAACTAAAAGGGAATGAAAAGAAATTTCAAATAATCCCGCACACTCACACACAGACACACACACACATACTTACGTAGATACTGTTTGTGAAACATGCTGTAAAGCATTTAATAAAACATACCAATAAGCAATTTAACATTACATCGAAGAGCAAGCGAAATGGAAAGAATCTGCAAGAGAAAGAAACAAGGAACAAATGCAACAACTAACAGCAAGAAACCTTTGTAAAGAAAATTTAGAAAATTTGTGCAGGTAAACAGCGTCATACGTATATGTCGCTCAAATTCACGCTAGAAAATAAAGAAATGAAAAATAAAAATGAAAACTATTAACGACAAATTGCAATCATTGTTTCTGTGATGAATTTCCGGCATTTTATAGTGAAACATAATATAAAAACATTGATGCGGATGGAACAAGCAAAACACAAATACAGAACAACCTACAGTAGAGCACGAAGTCTTAGAGCAACTTGAGTTTGTTACTTAGACTATAAAGTTTCTTTTGTTTAGGTGCCACTGTGCAGCTCAACAACCAATGCCTTCTCTCTCATTCTCTTTATTTGTACGCAACATTGTTCTGATGCATTTAAAAGCTTTTTTTGTTAAAAAAAAAATATAAAATAAAAACATAAAATACTACTAAGCATTCATTATCATTAGAAGAAGTTTTATAGCAAGTCACTTTGTTTTCAATCTTCACTATTTATTGCAGTCGTAAAAGCAAGAAAATTTATCAGCAAATTCAAGTTTAATTTGTTAAATCCTTAAACTCAAAACATGCAACTATTTATCATTTGCGCTGGCTGCTATTGTATTCACAGCAAGTTTATTTTACGACTTGACGAAAAGAGAAGAAACATTTTGTTAAATGTTTGACGTAACATCGAACAAAGTTATTTAATGTCATAAACTTGTGTTGGAATAAAAAGAAATGAATTTTTTCTTTAGTCTAGATTTTTGGAACGAATTTGTGTCCAAACCAAACTTGACAAGGGATGACGGAAATTCGTTTCAAAAATCTACTTCAATACACCCAGTCGGAAAAACTTCGTTTTAAGGTTTAAAACAAAAATTTTGGAAGGTCTAGATTTCAACACAAAGCCCTGATTTGAAAACAAACCTTTTTAAAAGGGTATTCGGTTAAAACCTACTTCTTTTCAATGTGCTGATAAACGATCTTTTTCAAAATATTATTTCTTTACAAAAGAACAAGTCCACAAAATTTTGTTTTCAAAAGTAAAAGCAAATGCTGAAAACAAGTTTTTCAAAAGTAACCCTCAAAAAAATACAACATATTACACTCTTTTCTCTAGAAAACAAAAGTTACCTCACTATTTAATAATAAGGTATAACTCTTCCAAAATACATTTTTGAACGCATATCTTCTACGAAGATTTTTTTTTAAGAAATAATTTTCCAAATAGGGTATTTAAAAAAAAATTTTCTCTTAGAACCAAACCTTTCTAAAAACTTAGCTATTTTAAAAACACTAGCGGAAATCACTCTTCGTTGCATATCTGCAATTTTTGCACACTTGGTATGATTTTCTGCGTGTAGCAAATTTATTGCAGAGTTGCATAAAGTAACTTTGCCGCATGCAATAAGCTAAGCCGCAGCCAGTATATAAACGCTAACGCCGCCTCTAAAATGTTTACGCAAAGAAAGTATTTGGTGTGTGCATAAACTTTCTAAAAACTTTTATCAAGTAATGGAGTTTTGTTTGATATTTTAATTATTACTATTTTAGCAAAATAATTTTAATAGTCTTAGCATCAATTTTACATCTTCACAGGCAGTTGTTGAGACGGTTCTACCGACGTGAAACTTTGTAACACAGGTGTCTAGTTGCTTTAATTTTAAAAATAAAATGAGATACACAGCTTTTTTAGCATTGCAAATTACCAATCTAAAATGATTTTTGCCATAGCATATTTGCTGTAATGTTTTCTTAAGAAATAGCTCTGCAAAAATACCTTTTTAATTAGTAGCTCTTTAAAAATGTCATTTTTTTATTTAAAAAAAGTACGTTTATAAAAATGTACCAAAAGTACGATTTTAAAATATGTACCTTTTAAAGAAGTACCTATTCGAAAACAGCATTATTTAAAAAATTACCTTTTTAAAACAGTAACTTAAAAAAAGAATATTATGTTCTAAAAGTACTATTCCTGTAAAAGTACCATTTTAAAATAAGTATGGACAATTTTGAAAAAATAATTTTAAGAAATACCCTCTTAAAAATGTTAATTTTTTAAAAAGCACCATTCAATAAAATACCTTTTCCAAATATTAAAAAGTAAAGCGTTAAAATAATTATGCCCTAAAAAGTTAACCAGCTGAACAAAAGTATTTTTCAAAGAGATAAAGATTTCATTATTGATTTGATATTCCGACAGGGCGGTTCTTTGATGTAGATTTTTGGAACGAATGACTTGTCAAGTTTGGTTTGCAGACAAAGCGGTTATGCTCTATTTTGAGTGTCGTTTTTTGTTCTGTTCTATTTTATTTCCACGCACACCTTTGTAACGTTATTTAGGATGAAGAAATTGCTCTCACAAAAAAAAACATTTTTAAAGTACTCTTTTAAGTATATTTTTAAATACTCCTTAAACAACGTGATTTTCAGAAGTAACACTGTAACAAATGCCTTTTTATATAAGTAATCTTTGCAAAAACAGAGTTTTTTTATTTTTAAAAAGAAATGTTTTAAAAGGTACCTTTTTGAAAAAAGTACTTTTTATAACACTACCTATATAAAAAGGACAATTTCTTAACGCTTTTAAAAAAGGGACCATTTAAACATAATTAATTTTACAACAAATTTCTGTTCCTTATTTAAAATGTATTCTTTAAAAATATGATATTAAAATATACCTGTTCATAAAAAATTTTTAAATAAGTAATTTTTAAGAAAGTACCTTTGCAAAAACTACCTCTCTTAAAAAGCACTGCATATAAAAGATTATATTTTAAAATAGGTAAATTTTTATAAAGAGTAGCTTCTCAGAAAGTACCTTTTAAAACAAAAAATTATAAAAGTAGCTTTTATAAAGGTGCCTTTTTAAAAAACTATCATTTTCAGAAAAGTACGGCTTTCACAAAAGTACTAAAAAAAAATTTTACGAGTATCTTAAAGAAAATTCACTTTTCCACAAGTACCTTTGAAAAAATTCATTCAAAGATGAGTATCCAATAAAATAACCTTTCAAAGGTAGTAGGCAAAAAACTTCGTTGAAGAAACAAGTATCTTTTAGATAATAGGTACGTTCTGAAAATTATATCTTAAAAATAAATTTACCTTTTAGAGGGTTTTCATATATGTAATTTTGTTTTTGAAATCAAAAGTAACTTTTGCATAAAATATGTTTGTTGTTAAAGTTTTTTAAATTCTAAAATTGGGAACAACATATTTTAATTTTACAAAATTGTTGCCTTCACAAAATTTGATCAAACGAAAAGTTCCCTTCATAAATAATTTAAATTGTAACAGACGAATAATTAATTTGGAGCAGTTGAAAGCTATTTCAATTTTTTCACCATCTTCGTCAAACGAACCATCAACTTTAATTAAAATGGATGCTCTGTGAAACTCTCTTGCACTGGAGTTAATGCAGTTGGTACGTTTCGGGTTGGCTTCTTTGCTATAAATCTAGTTTTATCACATGCTATTTATTGTCTTTTATCTCGTATGTTTGTATGACTTTAAAGTGAATGTGTTTGTGTTGCTGTGTGTGTGTGTATGTTTGTGTGAGAGAGATTGAAGAAGTGAATATTTGTTTTGGGACTACAATTTGAAAGTTCAAAAGCTGGAATATTTGCTAAATCAGTTATCAATCAATACACACACACACACATGCATATACACGTATATCCAATCAGCTGCCAGCCAAGTACAGTTGCAATGGCCTAACTTCTTGCCATTCTTAATGTATGAATCTAACATCTCTAACAAGAATACCTAGTTGACAATGATGAAAGCTAAAATACGCACACACACACACACACACTCACACATCCGAGTCTAAGGCTGACAACTGGCTTTCAGATGCATTTTGTTGTTGTGGCAGTACGTTTGAAAGCATTTTCTAATTTTAAAGTTTCTTTATAGTGTGAAATACTTAGCTGGAAGTTTTCAGAATGTTTGTATGTGTATTTGTGTAGATTTGTCGGTGCGTTTGTGTGCTTTATTAAAAGAAGACATGTGTATTTGTGTGAAGAGCTTGAATTGTTGTAATTAAAATTGTTTTCCTGCCACTGCAGTTTTGTATCGAAACATTTCAGGCAGTTCAAGAGTCTGCTTAGTAATCTTAATGTTAAAGTTGCTTTAATTTAAATCCCTTATATTCAGTACTCGTAACTGCTGATTATTATTTTAATAGAAAGTTGCCTGTATTATTGCCCCAAATTTTATGCAGGTTCGCTGATAAGAACTTAAAATTTTAAACTTTTCCAAACGATATTTAAACAAACGAATTTTAAACAAAACAAAAATGTTCAACTTTGCCTTTCCAAACCTGTTATGAAATTCCCTAAATCGTTAATGGCCCATTGCCCCTACATTGTGTATTCAGAAACGTATCAGACATCCATTCAATAAGCCTACTTTGCAAATTAATAAGAAATATTGCAAACACATGCAAACGTAAAGATCTTTTGAAGCTTAGCCGCACACACACATTCACACTAGTGCAATTAGTTAGCAGGATGTTAAGATTTCTTTTGAAAAACAAATATGCAACTCGATGCCACAAATGAACACCTGGCTGTCAGTCATAATGAATATGAAGTGCAAATATGAAATTTATTCGATGAGTGTGTGTTATTTGCTTTTGGACAGACAATAATATCAATTCCGAAACTGATAAATCATGTTTCAAAACTAAACAATTACACTGTGTAGATAAAAAAAAACTGTTTTAATAAGGTTGGGTCAATTTTGAAATGAAATACAAGAAGTTATTGCGACATCAACGAAGTCCTTACGTTTTTCTTTTAAGATCCATGTATGGAATATGATATAGTTTAAATGTCCGCCGAGACTTCGCAAGAAGATCTGAATTCTCGAGGTCTAATTTCCTATGACTCTACATCATAAATCCGGCAGAATTTCTTCAACGACAGCCTGAGTGGTGTTCAGTTTGAGAATATCATTTTATAACCGCATTTTATGACTTCAGAAAACGTTTTACGGGATTAAATTTTAGTGGCCCATGCACGTCATCTCCGCAAAAATAACCTCCACGTCCATATAGTAAAATTCTAGTCAAAATAGATTGGTAATCAATGATTATCCTAACACTCTTGTACGCACATTATTACAATTTCGCGGACACCAGAGAATTAAAAAAGACTAATACATTGATCCTGGCGAGACGGCTCAATAATAGATAGTGTATTAAGATTTGAATACAATAGTTAACAAATAATATTTTGAAGATAAAATTTTAATATTTATTGTAATTTTCTTTCAGAGAGATTCAATAAAGTAAAATTAAAGCTTATTTTTATCGCTCGTAGTGGGCGGTGACGTGCAAATAAATAAATATTTAAAAAACAACAATAGGGGCATTCGGAAAAATGCCACGCCCACTTCGTATGAGAAATCTATTTTTAAAGATACTAAGGTTAATTTAAAAAATTTTGTTTTGTAACTCAGTTTACTGATGCTTCTTATAAAAGAAACACTGTTAAAAAGTGGACGCAGTACATTAAAGGCCATGAAAATTCTCCATTTATGTTCTTAAACTAGATTTGTTCTGTGACATTAACATTTTTGACAGATAAAAAAGACCTGATCTGGCATTTGGCTCACGCCCCTATTGTTGGTGATTTTTTTTTCTTGGAATTCAAACTTGTATACCAAATCGACCATTTTTTGTATCGTGCAATGCTGCCGGCGACCGAATATTCGACCCACACAATAACTTTTTGTGCATACGTTGCCACCTGATTAAGTTCTCGGGGGTTGGCAGCGCTCTATATGCAGCAATTTTTCCGGCGAATGTTGCCACTTAATCGGGTAATAATAATTGTAACAATAACCTTATGAAATGGCCATATGGCTTCGTCATGTCTCTAGCTATGATAATTTGCCAATAGTGACTGAATAATAACTTAAAGAATTTACAGACGCTTTACTTATTTAGAAGCATACTACTATGGGCAAAAAATAGTAAGACTTTTTAATTTAAATTTCGCGCGGAAATCCATTCCATTTTTTTTCTACGTTGGTATGACTGTCAGTGACATCTGTGCCAAATATCACATCAAAGTAATCATTAGTGTTTAATATACGCTTGTCTTTCTGAAGTACAACAAGTGCATTCGGCGATTTTTACAATGAGTGAAATTATTCAACAAAGAAGTTTCATTAAATTCTGTGTGCGGAATGAAATTTCTGGTGCCGACACGTTCGGAATGTTGCAAAAAGCCTTCGGTGATAATTGTATGTCGCGAGCAAGTGTTTTTGATTGTTACAAATTATTCAAAGAGGGTCGAGAACGCGTTGACGACAAACCACGTCCAGGACGGCCATCAACATCGACTGATGATCAACACGTCAACAAAATCAAGGAATTGGTGTTCGAGAATCGACGATTAACAGTCAGAGACCTTACTGAAATCGTTGGAATATCGCAGGGATCAGTGAAAACCATTTTAAAAGATCATTTCGGCCTAAGAAAAGTAAAATCACGATTGGTTCCACATACCGCATTGATTCTTCGTGAGTTTTTCGCCAAATATTTAATCATTATCGTTCCACAACCACCGTATTCGCCTGATTTAGCTCCGTGTGACTTCTGGCTGTTCAGCAAACTCAAGCGACCGCTCCGGGGAAACCGTTTTGAGTCAACTGAAGTCATTAAACGTGAATCGCTACGCGCATTGAAGGCTATTCCGGAAATTGACTTTAACAACTGTTACGAGAATTGGAAAAAACGTTGGCATAAGTGTATTGCAGCTGGGGAGGGGATTACTTTAAAGGGGGACGAAATAGATTTTGCAGAATTAATAAATAAACTGAAAATTATGAACAAAGTCTTACTAATTTTTGCCCACAGTAGTATTTGGTAAAGAACTAGCAATACGCAGGAAAGTAGGGAAAATACCTAATAATACTGATACTTATAAATGGAAATGGGATCAACAGATCAGTTGAGGACATTTTTGTTCAGAAAACGTTTATTTTGATTTGATTGCTAGAACGGGTTGTTGGCTTAGCTAAATAGTGTATTTCCCCCTGAATCAAAGCTGAATTTAGAAATTACATTTGTTTTGTTTTTGGCATTTTCTTGCTTATCGAGCCATCTTTGTGGTAGCATAATCATTCTTCGTAAAAAAGTTTTCTTGATTACAATCTCTGCATAAACTTAATTATATAACTTTTACATAAGGGAGAAGTCGCTAGTCACTTATCACGTGTTTCATTGGTCCTGCGAGCATATCACTGAATATTTTAAAATATCCAGCTGGTATTAATTCGTACGGATTTTCAGGGAACAGTGTTGAGTAAAATTGATTTTCAAAATTCACTTTAATTTGTTTTCAATTTTCATTAACAAATTCTTATGCACTCAATCGAATTCTTTCTTTATCCCCAAACCATATGTTGTTTTAATTATTCAAAAAATAACACAATTTTCATATGCATACATACATACATACGTACATACATAGATATTCGTATTGATGTTATTTTATTTTTGTTATTTAATTTTATATTTACAAATTTGTGGATACAACAAAAGTCTGTTGTGTTGTACCACAAATTTGGAGCACAACATAAAAATGAAAACCCACAACGCACCCAAACACTAAATGAACAAGCGTGAACCAACCTGAAAACCCAATGAACAACAGCAACAACAATACCCAACAACTGTGAATGTATGTGTGAAAATTTGTGTTTTTGGTCATGTACGAATATTTTTATAAATATATGAATGCAGTTTATGAATATATATGGCACCTTAACGCCCTACACATCGACAATATAAAAAAGTGCATTAAAAATTCTATACTGCGGATATCCGTTTTTGGTTTTTGCGCTACATGAAGCATAAAGTTCAACACAATGAACGAAAGCAACAATAAAAAGAAGCCAAAAATTAAACTGATAGAAAAGTTTAAAACCAATAAAACATAAACAATATTTTTTGAACAGATACAGACAGAGTGAGTGTGTTAGATATGGAAAGAAAATAAATTAACTGAATTTCCTGATATTTTCGCCACTCTGCACAGCGGGGCAGAAATACAAATATTTTGGCAACAAATTGATTGTCACCAAAACGGCTGAACTGGTTGTCATGAGCGCACATACAACGAAACAAATATGATTGAGGTAACCATAATCTAATAAGAGCAACATATGATATAAATCCCAGTGTATGGCATTTAAAATGTTTATAAGATCGCACATTTGTGGTTTCGATCTGGAATATCTGAATTGACTTAAAAACTTGAGATACGTTTTTATTTATGATGTTAAACCTGCGGATAGGTCATGCCGATAGTGCGGCGAAGTTTGGCTTCATGGAATTGCTTTTTTTTATTTAACCTACACAAAAGCAACCCATAACCACCACGCACATTTACCTCTCCCATTAATAAATGTTATTGGTTGTATTTTATTTATATTTTTTCCGTAATAAAACTCACTTATGATTAAAAACAGACTGCGAAACGAGGCCTCATAATATGAAGAAATATAAAATTAAATTGATGTTTTTAATGGCATTTTATGGATTTAATTTAACAAAAAATATTTGAAGTACTTTGATGTCAATAACAAGCAACAAACAGCAGCTCTTCAATCACTTTAAACCACAAAAATCTCGTGCACATCATCAAGCTCATCATCATCCTCCAAAACATAATTAAAGTTATTGCCGTCATTGGAAAACAAAAGTTCACGAAAATACAATGAAAATAACCAAAATAAAAGCCCAGATTTTTTGAATCTAAGCGTAGACGAAAAGGAGAAAGTGAACGATAGCAACAGAAATACTTCATTCCCTAACAAATGTAGCAGCAAATAGAAGAGAAGATACACACACTGACATCATTACACTTTGAATTAATATCCAAAGAGGTGGCCATAGGTAGACCACGTGGAATAGAACAAAGAAGATGACTGATGTTTCTATTTCTCTTCATTAGTCCCTAGACAATCGAGAGTGTTACGAACATGTTTTTAGTTGTTCATGTTTTATTCGGTGAATGTTAAGCATTGGGCGTTTAAGCTCCCATTTTTCCAAGATACTCCTCCAATCATTTG
Organism: Phania funesta; assembly: GCA_963932375.1. Classification (NCBI taxonomy): domain Eukaryota; kingdom Metazoa; phylum Arthropoda; class Insecta; order Diptera; family Tachinidae; genus Phania; species Phania funesta. The sequence continues at coordinate 10,052,105 of OZ010652.1, forward strand.
GCATTATTTTTTCTTACGACCCAATAAATTATTTTCACATTAATGCACAACCACAAGCCGACAATAAAAACATGAGTAAAGAAAAGTAATAAATATTTTCTAGTAATTTCTAAACGAGCAAGAAATAATGTTACGAAAATAATAGCGAAACGTATAATTTGTACTTGAATACGGTGGTTTTTTTAGAGGCGGAAAAACCACAAGTACGAAACATGAATGCCTTTCAAAATATCACGAAGTAGTTTATAATTCTGCGGCTGTATCATGTTCTAAGCATCATCTCTAAAGTCATATGGGCCAATGATGGCGCCGCCCCATGTAGTTTACCAAGCGGTGGCTCTATCTTGAGAATAATAGGTTGTGGATTGCCATCGCTCCAAATGTGGTGACGCACTGCAATTTAACTTAAAGCGTCTTTTATCACAGAGTACAATGCCCGATGTTTTTCAAAATATATTTTAACCAATTGAAAATCAAACTATACCGAGAACTGTACGCAAAGAAAAAGCATGGTTGTCTCATGGTTACCACAACTATATTATGTTCTCTACAATAATGTATGATTATGACGGACATATTATGGTTACTTGAAAACATTTTTAAAAATTTTCAGTGGCGATAAGCAAATTATTTTTTATATTTAATCATTAAATGATTAGTTATCGATAAAAATAACAACATAGTCACATTGTACAACATAATTTTAACTGAAGTTATAACCATAAAAACAAACTATACAAAAATAATATAATTTTTCTAACCATAATATGTTATTAATAAACATAATCTGAAAAGTTTTCATTGCGTAATCAAAGTATAACCAAAGGAGAACCATTTTATTATCTACAATAACAATATGGTTTAATTATAATCATATGGTACTCTTAGATTATTTATATAAAAAAGTATATTCAACTTTAATCACCAATTGCACTCAGTACTTTTCTCCTATAAGGAGTTGTAAACCCTTTATCAATTTTTCCAATACAATTCAGAGAAATGTTCTGTAATTAAAATCATCCTAAACTACAAGTTGCTACACTATGGATGATTAGGATCATCCATGTGATTCATGGCAGATATTATGTAATTTTCACACTTAAAACAGCACGCCAAATAACAACTTCGATATTAAACTGAATTATGATGTTTCCTTTTGTTGCAGTTATATGCCAACAAGCAACACACCCCTTCCATGACTTAAATTCAGCCTGTAGTGCGATTCACTAACTTTTAACGATTCGACAGTCGCAAAATTTGTGGACAATTTTTCTTGTTTGCTGTAACGATTGTGTGGTTCACTAACTACTCGTAAACGATAGTAGACATCGTTAATTTTTAGGAAAAAACTGTTTGTGGATTTAGCTATTTTTGCAAAAGCTAAGTAAAAAACATTTGAGGCTTTTTCTGCATGAAGTATAAACATATTATGTATGTACATACCTAGTGCCTTGTTCGTTAAAAATATTCTTAATAAATAATTTTTAAACCAAATAAAACTGCCCCTAAAAGATGCCATGAATTTTAGATTGTCGAAAAAATAAACAACACAAAAATATACGTAGTTTATGTCTACAATCCTTAAGATAACAACAACAGCTGACTAAACGATTGCAAATGTTGTTTACAAGAAGTTACTGAATAGCAACATCGTTAATTTTGTTGTTAAAATTTTTTATTGATGCGATTGTCGTTAAAAAAGAATAGTAAATTGCACTACTGATCTAAAGCGTATTAAAATCCTAACTCTCACAAAAAAAACCATTTATTTATATTTTTATAATCTAAACAGAGGACTAGGGACCTTCATGGCAAACATACTGTTGGAAAGCATGTCCCATTTTATAACATTTAATAGTTTAATGGAATTTCGCGATAACAACTTTTATTGCTCCTACACTCCCATCACTAGGGATATACAAGGATATTCTCTACTTCCTTGTTGCCTTTTCTTAATTATTATTATTATTTTCATATTCTTGCTTTTGTGGCTGGCATTTTATCTGTGAAAGTTATGAAATGAAAATTTAATAAAATTGAATTTCTTTATTACGCGAACATGTTTACGGAAAATTGTGCACATTGCGGGACAAACAAATATGTAAATTATTTTATTAAAGTTCATTTTATATCTCGGCACAATGTATTTATTGGATAATGACTGCTTAAAAAAGGAAAATTTATTTAAATCGAATAAAAATGTTATATTACGAGTTCGTACGTCTGCCACTACTCGTACACTTTGATACTGATTATAGCACGCAAGGACGCTCTTAAATAAAATGTATAAAATTTTATGCTCCGTAAATATTTCTGTTATTGTTCGAGACTCATATTAAACGAAATAAAGTGGTGGTCAAAACATTTGCAACCGAAATCGTATTCTCAACTAAGCGCATTGTTTTTTTTAACGAAAAATACTTGTAGCATAATTTTTTCTCTGTTGCTTTTTTATTAAATTAAAAAAAATCTAATTTTTGATAATTACGATAATCTCAAAGTTTTAAAACAATAGCAACTATTAACTTTGAATTGTTGAAATTATATCTCAAGTGGTAAAAGTAATTAATATTCGGACTCTTTCCTAGTTCGACAACAAGTTCAATACAATTTTGCAAAACTTTTATTTTGACTTTCCTCTAACGAAGTCTAGATTTGTTGCTCTTGTGAAATATTCAAACAAATGTAATTGTAAATTTGCCAGTCAGCATAACTGAGCTTGTATTGTTTCATATCCTTGGCAGCTCAGGCCAACTCAAATGGATTCGAGCAAAATCGTGGCTGTGTATGACCTATAGAATACGACCTCGTGACACGAATCCCGCCAGATCCAATCTGTCGCATAAAGGTAGCGATGGCCAGAGCCGTGTTCAGCATGGCGAGTATCGTTTGATTATGGATTATTAACTTAGACCTTCGTTTTTAGAAAAACCTCAACGCAAGAGATAATCAAGCATACCCTTAGTGCCGAATGCCCAGCATGGTACTGCCTGCGGAGGCATATTTTTTTGGTGATCGCACTACCAGGAGAGATAGGGGAACCAGTCCATGAGGCTTGTCTACAGCGTGAGACTGGATGAAGGTAGGACTTTCTAAAACCCACCAGTAACGATAAAAACACTTGTACCACCTCAACCAGTAGCCCCTGGAGCCTAAGTCATAGACTGGTTGTCTGGTTTATATCCAAATCGCGAAAAAATCTTGTTGCAGGCAGCCATGGTCTTTAGTTCCTTCCTACCTATATAAGTGCGTATAGGAACGGTGGTGGTTTGAATTTATTATACCCGGTGCTAAAACCACAGAAATTTGATATTTATTGCTTTGTAGCGCTAGCCGTTGACAGAGATAGCCTCACCATACATACTGCGTCTCGTCGTAGCGTTTTTCCTCCCGACACTTAGACATATGCAACAATTTTGCTTGTTGACGCAACCACCGAGTGAGAACTGAGCTTCATCGCTTAAGAAAAAATGTGTTCGAAAAATTAGCATTGAAAGCTTGTTGTTCTTGCACCCAATCAGTATATATAGACCAATACGAATGGTCTGCCGGCTATTAAATGTTACGCTAGTTGGACTTTATATGGATGGAGTTGCAAATCCATATGGAAAATACGCTATAATGAGCTGTAAGATAGTAAGATAGACACAATTGCTGAGAACTCCGTGGACTCGACAAATTTGGATTATCCGCCATACTTTCACTAACAGAAGTGATATTTTCGGCAGTGCACACATTGCAATGATGCACAGGCCTGTAGCCAGTCTCTTCAAATTTTGTTGAGAAAAGTGGCCACGTTTTAAATTCCACATTTGTAGGAAGATTTAACTATTCTTACCAGCTTCAGTTGTTAAACAATCCATATTCGTAAATGACAAACCTTTTACTAAATAAATGACACTTCAGATGCCAGATATTTAACAGCTGGCAGCCTTGCCAGACTGGCGGTTTTTAAACCACGGGAAATCTCATTTTACCCCCCTTTACTTTGACAAACAAATAAAAATTTGTTTTAAGTCAACAAACATGTGATCACTTTGAACACGAAAGATATTAAACACTTGAGAATATATTTCGTAGAAAAAAACATAAAAATTTAATCGTTTTCAATATAATTTTGATTTCCTTTTCAACACACACAAGGTTTATTTATTACATGAAAAATAAAGTTAACATTGGATATATAAAATCCTAAATTTAATACTTCACTCGTCGTTTGTTCAAGTATAAGAACATAAACGTATTAAAAGTTTGTTTCTTGTTAAATTAGTTTGGCATCCGCCAATATGTTACACTTAATGTATTTTCTCAATCCTTCTTGTTCTTTTCGAATACCCATCCAAATTTATATTTGTTTCTTTAATACCAGCTCTTTTTTGTCACATAATTTTGATGGACAGTTTTTGCCGTTGTACTAAAAATATGAGACCTATACGACTGTTTAGGGATTTTAAAACAAAATTGATGGAAAATATTTTCATTATAAAAAACCTTAACACAAACTCACACACACATGCATTAAAACTTTCATGTTTCGAAATATTGTCTAAAATATTGACGCAATATTAAAAAAATTTATAAAAGAAAAATTCGCCTAATTCAACTTAAAGAAAAGGCCTTTAAAAAAATTTCAGGTCGGAATTAAGCTGTCATCTGGTTTCACATATCACAATAGACATTCTACGCCAAGATGGTGCGCTTTGACTTTTTGTGCGAGGTCCTCTGAACTTTAGGCCAAATTTAGTAGGCAGTTAAGCCGTAATCGACTGATGCCTTTAAAGTCAACATAACCCAGCAAAGTCAGCAAAAATACTGAAAAAGATAAAAATTTTAACGGGAAATTAAGCTTTCGTAACAAGTGCCCCATTAAATGAAGGACCCGTTGTGTAGGATACCAGTGGCTAACGAAATATTTCTCTTTACGCTTGAGAAAGAGATTATGGTCGAAAAAATTGTGTTATAAACGTCTTGGAAAATTTGAGCGACAATCTAAATGGACCCTTTTACTAATCCTTTTTTTTATTTCAATCAAAGAATATATTTTTTGTAGCGTTTAGTTTTATGTTCATATCTAAAAAAAAATCGTATTCATATTTCTTCTGCCACAAAAGTCACCAAATCAAATCAAAAGTTGACGGATTCCAATATTACAGAAACCAAGTCCAAGTATTCACACTATTATTTACAAACATGCAGTTACATGTATAAAATTCGAGCCCTCACTGCTGAAAGTATTTTCACTTTTTTCCAATTTCTTCAGAAATTTTTTAATAAAATTTTAAATGTAGCAACATCCACCATCAATTATCTTCATAAAAGAATTATACAGGGCTATAACTCAACATCATTCTACATTATTTAAAGATATTCCTGTGTCAATCCGATTCAGCTAACATTTTTCGATAGTTTTAGTGTCGAGACTAGAAAAATGGAAAATACTCGATTATTCGATTAATATTTTATCGTCACTAATAACATAAGTGCAGTGTGTTTTTGTTTGTTTCGTTTTTTTTTTTAAATTATTTTTTATCAAATAGAATAAATACACCATAAATAAAATACGATTTAATATGGAAGACCCTCTTTCACTTAAAACTTTACTAAAAGCATTTCCTATATTTTATACTGCTACCGATTGATTGTGGGAGGGGAGAGTCTTGGTTATTAGTCCAGGTTTTCTTTACAACACAGTTCTGTCCATTTTATCGAATACAATAGCTCACAAAAATTCTGCAATTGAACCTTTGGCGATTATTGAGACCCTTGCTTCTATTATTTCAATTCACTGCATTAACATTTGAAGTTGTTTTTGCAAAGCAGCAACTAGTCCAATTATTAAAGTCTGCTTTTAATAATTTTTTTTTTAATTTTATTTTTATTAGCAAAAATTATGCGTCTTCTTTTATTTTAATTTTTTTTTACAGCTGAGTTGATGGTAGAGGTTAGATGTTGCAAATGTAAATGAATATTTCACAATTTCTAGATCTTTCATGAATTTCACCAAAATGTTGGTTAATGTAAAAAGCCTATTATTAAAAATTTAGCGTTAATTCTCGGTTTAAAATATTTTTTTGTCAGTTACGTTAATTTTGTCATTTACATTTCTAACAGGTTAAACTGCAATGCAATCTCGAAAATAACGTCACCTACAGAAAACTAACTTTACAGCAGAAGTTCCTTTATTTTTATTTTTTTTTTTTAATTCAATTTTTACCTTTTGCATCTATTTTTCTGCATAAATTTAGATATAAAATTTAATACCAAACGCAATCAATTACACATCTAACCAAACATATATTTTAAAACAAACAAGAAATAGAAAAAAAAATTAAAGTATAGAGAAATACAAATACAGGTGGTGCATTATGTCGATAAGTTTCTATAGTGAAAATATAGAAATGATTTCGTTAATTTCATTTTTTTACGGAAGTATAATATTTCATTATATTTATGTAAGCGCACCTGCGTGTAAGCAAAAAACAAACAAGGCCGTCCATTAGTAATATTTTTATCGTGAGCGTGCATGATCGTGAGTGAATAGTTATACACGGTTCCAGCTCTAAATCAAAACATCATTGACAAATGTTATAATATTAGTATTGGATGCCATTTATAATTAATTCATTTGGTTATTTCGCTTATTCTAAGACTGTCACACTTATTCTGGTAGTTGCCTTATTTTTGCGGTCACACGAAAAAGTTAGATACTATTTACGTTTAAAAGGGGAGGCTGAGATCCCTTTAACTATTATTATTTTTTATTCAATACTTTACCCGACGACGTGTTTGGAAAAATATGTCGGTTACGTTATTTTCCCAGTTGAGACTTTGAACTATCCGAAGGATTTTAAAACATACTAGTGCCTCTTTTTGTTTTCACACCACTTTTTGAACTTACATTGTTTCAAATGTTTTCGAAGTGAGTTGCAAAATATGCGGCATTTTTTATTCAGCTTTCTTACTCTGTTTCATTCGAAATTCGTACCTTGAAAATTATCATGAGGACCTTGAATCAATAGCAAATTTGAATTTTAGTACGATCGAAATATTTTGTAAAATTTATCCTATTTGTTTGATAGACAAACCACCAAATACAAGAGAAGTGTGCAGATATCTCTTAAATTATTTCTAACGGAAAAATTATTTCATGGTTAGTGATCACACTCCTGCCAGTTTCCTCTATATTTTCTGCATAATTTTGGTGAAAAATAGGCACGAGTCCCAATTTTTTTAAAGACAACTGTATCGACATAAGTTACTTTATCGCAACACACTTTTACCTAAAATCTTCATATTATAGGATTTTTGCATAAAAATTTTTTAGAAAATTTTTTGATTTTGGAGTAAAAAAGTTAAACATTTTAGTTTCAAATAGAGCTTCTTA